>CM035850.1:133882327-135270612 GCA_020510985.1 Pholidichthys leucotaenia
GGAGTTATTCGTGGCATCAGCTCGCAAATTTATGAAACTGAATGATGGGAAAGAGACTTTCACTGATCAGGAAATTTATCGTTTAAAGAAACTGGTTGCTAAACTGAAATTGCAAATTACTAACAGTCATGTTGACTCTTAGTTTGTTTCTTCCCTTTTATGCTATGTGTGTGTTTTTTTACTGTACCCTATTTTTATCCTTTTTAATGCCCCACCTTAGAATTGGCACTCTCAATATTAATGGGGCCAGGGATGATGTAAAAAGGGCCTCTTTATACAAGCTTTTTAATTTAAAGAAACTTGACGTGCTGATGGTCCAGGAGACTCACAGCACTGTGGACGTTGAGAGCCATTGGAGAAAAGAGTGGGATGGCTGCATTTTTTTTAGCCACAAATCCAGTAGCAGTGGGGGGGTGGCTGTACTTTTCTCTAGGGGTTGTGTGCCTGTCTCTTATGAGGTAGAAGAGGTGGTGAGAGGTCATTTCCTCTTATTAAAGGTACAGTTTGAAAACGTGAACTTCGTTTTTATAAACGTGTATGTGCCAACACAGAGAGCAGAGAGGATCAGGGTCTTTGACGTGCTTTCGGATACGGTTAAGTCCTGTGATCCAAATAGTTTTTTATTTCTGGGGGGTGATTTTAACTGTACATTAAACCACAGACTAGACAGGAACCATCAGGAGCCTCACCCTGCTTCTGCCAATAGGCTGAGAGAACTGGTGAAAACACATGAAATGGCCGATGTGTGGAGATCACATCATGGGGACCAGAGGCAGTACACCTGGAGCCATGTCAAAGATAACCTTTTATCTATGGCTAGGTTAGACCGTTTTTTATGGTTTTAAACATCAAATGAGTGTTTTTAAAAATAGTTGTATCTGTCCTGTTGGTTTCACTGATCACTGCCTGCTGTTTTGTTCTGTGTTTATTGAAAATGTAAAGTGTAAGAGTGCTTTTTGGCATTTTAACAATACACTTTTAAATGATGTGTTTTTTAAAGAGGTTTTTCATGATGTTTGGAAGTCACACAGGGAACAAAAACCCTCTTTTAGTTCTCTCCAATTGTGGTGGGATTTTGGTAAGGCCCAGATAAAACAACTCTGCCAACAGTACACTCAAAATGTCACTCGTAGCTTGACCCAATCCTTGAAAGTTCTGGAGACTGAGGTGGTAGAACTAGAGGAGTTGCTCAGTTCTACAGGAAAACAGGAGCACTTAGAGGCTCTCAAGTCAAGAAGGTCAGCCTTGGCTAGCTTGCTAGGGGTCACCGCACAGGGTGCTCTGGTCCGCTCACGCTACATGGATGTAGCTCTGATGGACTCGCCCTCCCAGTACTTTTTTGGACTGGAGGGGAAAAATGGACAGAGAAAGCTCATTCACTCCTTGTTGGGCGATGACGGGAGAACAATCTCCACAGCAGCAGAGATCAGGAAACACGCTGCTAGCTTTTACAGTGAATTGTTTAGAGCAGAGTGGAGGGAGGACACGTCACTGGGCCAGGTTTTCCTTGATGGTCTTCCAGTGCTCTCAGAGGACCTTGTTGCCGGCTTGGATGCTCCACTGTCTCTGTCTGAGCTGCATACGGCGCTAATGAGCCTCCAGAATGGAAAATCACCAGGCATAGATGGTCTCTCTGTGGACTTTTTTAAGGAATTCTGGCCCCTGCTTGGTCCAGACCTGCTGGAGGTTCTCCAAGATAGCTTGGAAAGGGGGACCCTACCCACGACCTGCAGGAGGGCCATCATCACACTGTTGCCGAAAAAGGGGGACCTCCAGAGCCTAAAGAACTGGAGGCCAGTCTCTCTGCTCTGCACAGACTACAAGATTCTCTCAAAAGCTCTGGCCCGAAGACTGAGAAAGGTGATGAGCGAGCTCATTCATGTAGACCAGACTTACTGTGTGCCTGGCAGGCTGATTAGTGACAACGTCACTTTAATTCGGGATATTTTGGAGGTCTCTGGCTCATTGGCGGTAGAAACTGGTTTGATTTCAATTGACCAGGAAAAGGCGTTTGATCGGGTTGAACACCAATATTTATGGACAGTTTTAACAGCTTTTGGGTTCAGCCCAGGCTTCATAGCCAGGATACGGGTCTTGTACAGTGACATTGAGAGTGTGCTGAAGATAAATGGGGGCCTGTCTGCCCCTTTAAAAGTCCAGAGGGGGGTTCGGCAGGGCTGCCCTCTCTCAGGGATGCTGTACTCCCTCGCCATAGAGCCTTTGCTTCACTGCCTGAGAAGGGATCTATCAGGAGTTACTTTTCCTGGCTGTGACACCACGTTCAAGCTGTCGGCCTATGCAGATGATGTAGTCATTCTGCTAAACAAGCAGAGTGACATTGACGTTCTGGTTAGGAGTGTCAATCTTTTTGGCCAACTTTCCTCTGCAAAGATAAACTGGGGAAAAAGCGAGGCTCTGATGGTGGGGGAGAAACTAGAAAATCAGCTTACACTGCCGGGTGGGTTGATTTGGAAAAAAGGAGGTTTTAAGTATCTTGGTGTCTTTATTGGAAATCAGCAGTTTGAGCAAAAAAATTGGGATGGGGTCATAGAGAAGATTAACGGGAGACTAAACAAGTGGAAGTGGCTAATGCCAAGAATATCTTTTAGAGGAAGAGTGCTCATTTTAAATAATCTTGTTTCCTCATCCCTGTGGCACCGCCTCATGTGCATGGACCCCCCTGCTGGTTTGTTGTCCAAAATTCAGTCTGTTTTGGTGGACTTTTTTGGGGGGGGTGGACTCCACTGGGTTCCTCAAGCCCTGTTATTTCTTCCCAAAGAGGAGGGGGGGCAAGGAGTGATTCATTTAGCTAGTAGAGGTGCTGCTTTTAGACTGACTTTCATACAGAGACTGCTGACGGGCCCCCAGGACCTGGTATGGAGGCCTTTGGCCTGTGTTATTTTACAGAGAGTCCTTGGGCTTGGGCTAGACCTCCCTGTGTTTTTAATGGATTTTAAGAACTCTAATGCACTGTCTTTACCCAGTTTTTACCGCAGTCTCTTTTCAGTGTGGACTCTTTTTAAAAAACAAAGAGGGCCATGCGATTCCCTCTACTGGTTGTTGAGGGAGCCGCTGGTTTTTGGTGGTCGCCTAGGTGTCCTGCCGGGAGTTGGAAGGACCTTCCTTGATAGGCTGTGTTCCAGGAACATTCTCACTCTGAAGCAAGTGGTGGAACTGGCTGGTCCTGGCCTCAACAACGCCTCAGCTTTAGCAGCTCATCTTGGTGTCAGGTCGAATCGTTTCATCGATGGTCTTCTTGCACACTGGAAACAGGAGCTTCATGGACTTGAGCACTCCCTACTCTTGGACTTTAGCAATGGCACGCTGCAGCCAGAAAGCACTGACCCCTTTCCCTCTCTCACGCTCTATATGGACTTTGACGTCGCTCCTTGCTCCTTACTGGCATTCTGTGCTCCCACTGGTGTGGACTTTGGAGGAGCCAGTGGTAAGGCACTCTACAGACTGGTGGTGATGGCACTCAACAAGGACCGATTGAACACCTGTGTGGACACTCCTTGGAGGGCCTATTTTAAACTAGGAAAAGGGCATCGGCCTGCCTGGAGGGCTCTTTACAAAGCCCCTCTCCCTAAGAGGCATGGAGACTTACAGTGGAGGGTCCTGCATGGTATTATAGCTGTCAATGCTTTTGTTTCTGTGATTAACAGCAGTGTCAGTGATCAGTGTGTTTTTTGTTCCTCTAGGGAGACTGTTTTTCATTGTTTTATTGAATGTCAGCGCCTGAGTGGCCTCTTTGAACTTCTCACAAAACTTTTTCATATTTTAAGGAAGTTTTCTCTAAGCAGGTTTTCATTTGTGGTTTTATGTACAATCGTCGTTTTAAGCAGAAGTGTCAACTACTGAACTTTGTTTTAGGGCAGGCAAAGTTGGCTATCTATGTAAGCCGGAGAAGAAAACTTGAAAATGTTGAGAATGATGTTGATGTCAAAATTTTATTTGTGAGGCTACTTAAAGCCAGAATCAGGCTGGACTTTCAGTTTTTTATGGGGAATGGGGATGTGGAAGGTTTCAGGACCCTCTGGTCCCTGGAGAATGTCCTCTGTTCAGTTCATGATGGACAGCTTTTTTGGGGGCGTTTTTTGGGGGATTAATTTTCTGTGTAACATAGCATGATATAGAAATTGTATTGACTGATGGACAAGTGTGTTTATTAAAGATCTTTTAAAAATCAAATCTCTCTCTCTCTCTCTCTCTCTCTCTTTCTCTCTCTCTCTCTCTCTCTCTCTCTATACAGTATATACTGTATATATATATATATATATATATATATATATATATATATATATATATATACAGTATATATATAGGGATATACATATATATACTAGTACATACCCGTGCATACTTGTCCATGCCCGTAGAAACCAAATATAAGCAAGTATTTCTGCATGCCCGGTGCTGAAGGGTGTCCTCCTGTCTCAGACGGCTGTGTTGTTCACAGTCATGCCTGTGGCATACTGTTCGAACCTGAGGTGTTTCATCTTCACAGCATCTTTTTCTGACGTGCAGTACTCCTCACTGTATTGCTCTCCTTCTGGTAGGTCTTGTTCTTGTTCTTCTTCGTTCAGTCCACTGGTTAAAGGATAGGTACGTCATATTTCCAGTACATGGACAGGATCCTGAAAATTGATCTGAGCAAAAAGTGAGTTTGGACCGTGTTCTGCCAGACCCGTGCATGCCCGTAGAAACCAAGAAACTGGAGCAACCAGATAAAATCAGTGCTTTTCTTGGTATTTTACAGATTTGTAGTGTAGGCTGCCATTCTTCAAGGTTCCACATTTTTACTGTGTCAGCACCTGTTTTAGAACAGCTTTGCTCAGGAAGTGACACTTTTGCTTAATTTCTTCATCTTGAGCAAGAATACAAAGGGTGCTTGATTTGGCAACTGTGCTCGCGGCAAGGTAGAATTGGGCATGGCTCAAGCAATGTGTTGTGCAGAAAACACCAACGCGCTGTAAAGCAAAGTGAATGGCAACATGTTGTGAGATGGTGTGGGTGTGATTCATGGAATGAGGAGAGTGCATCCAGCAATGATACCAATCACAGATGTTGCAACCAACAGGTGAGGCTGTATTTATTCAGTGATGTATCTTGAGGCATTGCAATGCCCGTTTTGTTGATCAAAGTTTTGCAGTAGCATGATGACCCTTTGCAAGGCAGGCATCCTTGGACATCATAGGACATCATGCCTCCATGATTGGTAGGCAGTAAAATTGTGTATATGACAACACCGTCCTATTGTCTATATGACGGCATCGCGAGACCTGATGGTCTACATCAAAGTTTCGCAGTAGCATGGTCACCATTTTCAAGGCAGGCATCATAGGACATCATGCGTACATCATGCTATTGTGTATATGACAGCATCGTCCTGTTGTCTATATGACGGCATCAGGAGTCATGGTGGTCATCACAAAGACATCAAGGCAGGCATAGGACCTCATGGTCTATATGACTTCATGTAGACATCAAGGCAGCCATCACTGTATATGACATCATAAAGACATGAAGTTGCAGCGAACATATAAATTGGCAACGAGCTCAAAACGCAGTATAAGTAACATGTTTATTTACAGTGGAAAAATGTACAAAGTGTCCAAATAACAGTCACTGTGAGTAGATGAACAATGGGACAACCGGCTACAAGCTGAGATGGGGTAGAGGAAATGCCAAGCGCACTCCAGGCAGAGCGGGAGAGGAGAGGAAGGCATAATTAGGGAAGACTTACATTCATGTTGGAGCGGAAGTGCTCTGAGGGAACAACACGATTTAGTCCAGGAAAAACCAACAGTCGCGAGCCAGGATGTCCAAGGTTGACTTTAAGCTGCCATACTGGCTGAGTCCACCGCCTCCCAGTAAGTACTCAATATACTAATAGTATAGGCAAGTGGACACAGCTGTGTGGCAAGCAGGTACATGAATGATTGGCAATGTGTGTGTATGTGCATGTGTGAGTGTGTGTGCGTGCATGAGTGTGTGAGTGTGTATGTGGTGATGAGAGGCATCCGGTGAATGTCTGGTAAGAGGAGGAGGTGTGGCTGTAGGACTGTCAGAGAGCAAGGCTCAATCTGGCAGCTGGAAATAATAAGTAGTAATCAAAACCTACAGCCACAGGTCATGGACGGGATAGAGCGACCCCGAACATGACAGTCCTATGATATCATAGGACATCATAGGACAGCCTAAAAAAAACCAACCTCCTCACTGAGAAATTTACTGTTGGACTACAGCTCCTAACCAGATAGAGTGATGATATAGAGTGAAGTACGTGGCGGTAATGCACCTGTAAGCTGGTTGCCAACCGCCAATCAAGTCTAAAAGGAGAAAAAGAAGAAATTTACTGTTCTTAATTTTCTGCCCAGTGCATAATCATTCTCCAGGATTAATTGGTTTTATTTCATTTCAGTGAACCTGTAACCACGTGACATCTGATCCTCGGGACAGGAGCATTATACCAAATTAATCATACTTGTGGATGCACGCCTTATATATACTCCTTGCATCCACCCATTCTTCCCCTTTCTATCCTCCTGGTCGGTAAGAGCTTATACCATCTTTTTGACATTATGTTTTTGTGCTGTTTGGGCTGCCTTACTCTGGGTACCCCATCGCTGTGTCATAAAATTGTTGTGTTTTTCTGCTGAATGAGAGAAGGCTTGCAGTGGGTGTCTAGCATGATGTGCACTGTTCATGCCTGCTTGAGGTATGTAATATACACTTGCTTTCTTTTCAGCCGGAACTGTAAACAAATTTAGCGGCATGAGTTATGTACTACCCTTACCTGCTTAAGGTTTGTGATGTATTTTCTGCCTTCTCTTCAGGCAGAAGAACTGCTTTACAGCTTAACAGCACGTGATATACTTGTCAGCTTGAGATATGTGATATATTTTTGCCTTCGTCAAGGAGGAATTACTTAACAGTTAACAGCATGGTACAATTTGCCATTAATTTCTCGACTGACAGTCGTCTTCTTAAAAGAAAAAAAAAAGGAGATATCTTCTTTGTCTTGGTACTGAGCACTCCTGTGCTTGGTACACTCTCACCACCTTTTGTGGGGGAGTGGTACTGCATTCAGGTGGGAACTGAAATCTGATATTTCTATGTTGTCTTATGACTAGTGCGCTTGTACCTCACAGAACAGCCCTTTGCCCTGTTTATAATAACAATAATAATAATGACAATAATAGTTTTGTTTTCTCTCTTATTGTTCTCTTGGAGGAATAATGGTGTCTGCGGGGAGTGAAGGAAGAGGAAATAGCCGGGACACTGGTATGCACCAGCCCAGGGCTTCATTCCTCCAGCTTTGGATGGTGCGTTGAAGGTGGGCCCTACCTCTGCAGTGCTGGTTGGAGCTCCCCCACAGGCAGCAAGTCTATATGCCACCCTAATGACAAGTGTCGTGCCACTGATGGGTTAATGGCTAGAGCCTACCAGTCTGTGGCTATGGCCTCTAGGCTGGCAGATGCTAATATATTTCTTTTAGTGTATTTAGAAGGTCTGATAAGGGACCTAGAGCCAAACGTGGAATGGACCTTCTACCAGAGTTGGCAAGAACTGTGGACACTGTGATTCAAGAAGCTAGCTTTCAAGCTACAGCTCTTGGGAATTCCTTAGCCAGCTGACCATGACCGGCGGCATGTGTGGTTGAGCCAGTCTGGATTGGTGGATACGGACAGGTCCACTGTTTTGGAGGCTGCGGTAGCATCCGGATATGGTCTTTGGGCCCATAGCAGAGGTGGTGTCGGACAAGGTACAGAAGGTGAGACTGCACACACAGTCCTTTCATCGGACAGGACCACCCAGGTTGAGTGTCTGGAGATGTCTTGAGGGGTGTGAGAACCTACAATGGCTTCATTTCACAAAGCCAGGTTCCTTTCAGAGCTCGGGCCACCCGAGGCAGAGGGCCTCTCAGCAGGGGTTGCAGGTTCAGCAGCACTCACGTCCGCGCTCTCGGGAGCGTATAGGCCGTGGTCTTGTCAAGCCCCGCCAGCGTTTCTGACGATTTGCTTCCCCTGACGTCAACTTTCTCCGCTGTGCACCTCATGAGCTGGCGTCGGTACACCTCATGTCCATGGGTGATCGATACACTGGAGTGTGGATACCACCTATAATTCAGATCTCATTTCCCAACTTCAAGCAGTTTTGGAAGCAGAAGCAAGGAGGACACTCTTCCGCAGTTCTTGGCACCGAGGTCTCTGCCTTGCTGGGAGAGCACGTGATACGGTCTCTGTCTTCAGGAGAAGAGAGGTAAGGCTTTTGCGCTGCCTATTCCTTGCTCCCAAGTGGATTGTTGCGTGATGCACAGAGCTACTGGAGGACTGGCCCCCCACTGTAGCTTCACTACTTACAATGGCTGTATGGCCTAAGGTCTGAGAAACAGGATAGGTGCTGCCCTATACACAGTATAGTGTCCCATGTGCTGTGGGAGGGAATTCACTAAACAAACCAGGGCTTTCCATTCGGTTTTGGACCTGAGATGGTTGAGCAGGTATCTCAAGGTGCTCCCTTATCCGGTGCTCAAGTTGAGGACATTATTCAGACCATAGGGCCAGGTGATTGGTTCACAGCAATGGACCTTTGAGATGCTGATTTCCATATTCCCATAAATTTGGCCACAGGAAGTTCCTCTGAGTTCTTTCAGGACAACCTTCGGTTACGACGTCTTGCCTTTTGGCCTGTCCCTGTCCTCGGATGTTCACCAAGTGCATGGATGCTGCACTTGCCCACTGCGGCATAGGGGCGTTCGAGTTCAATTATCTGGACGATTAGCTGGTTTGTGCGCCATCAGAAGCCATAGTGAGGAGCCATATGGAGACCAAATTGGCTCACCTGGCTGCACTCGGGTTGCATTTGAATATGGTAAAAGGCTGCCTTGTTCCAACCAGTGTTGTCGAGTACTTGGAGCTCACCCTGGATTCAGTTGCCATGAGGGCATCCTTGACTCCAAAGAGAAGGCATACTATCAGGGAATGTATCAGGAGCTGCATCTCACAGAGGTCTGTCTCAGTGCTGCAGTGCCAGAGGATCTTAGGTCTCTTTACTGCAGCTGCCCAGGTTGTGCCACTAGTTCTTTTACATACTCGTCCCCTTCAGCGGTGGTTTGCGCTTCAGAAGGTTTTTTTGCCCTGAGACAAAGAGAGGAAGCTAGTTCTTTTCGGAAAAGGGCCTCATGGTTCTCAGGTTATGGAGACACCCCTCAGAAGTCTGAGATGGTGTTCTCCTGGGCCAAGAGGGCTGCAGAGTGACCATTACAACCGACGCCTCCCTAACAGGCTGGGTTGCAGTCTGGGAGGGCAGGATTGTTCAGGGGCATTGAACTCTGGCTCAGCAGTCTTGGCATATAAATCATCTTGAGATGGAAGCAGTATGCTTGGCTCTAAGGCATTTTCTTCCAGTCATTCATGACAGAAAGGTTCTGGTGCGAATGGACAGCACAGCTGTGGTGTCGTATATCAACCGGCAGGGCGGTCTGAGGTCCCCTCTTTCCATGTGAGGGTGCACTGCCTGCTCTTGTGGGTGAGTAGATCTGTCTTCGGTTTGGTCAGGCGGAAGCAGACCTGTTTGCAATGGCAGAGAACACCCACTGCGCTCTCTGGGCCTCGGTGCATGGTCCACCAAGTCTGCTGGGTACGGATGCTTTGAGTGCTGCCTGGCCTCCAGTGAAACTGTTTGCTTTCCACCACTGCCTTTTCTGCTGGCTTTCCTTGCGAAGGTGAGGTGACTGTCTGTTCAACTAATTTTGATAGCCCCGAACTGGCCACAAGACCATGGATGGCGGAGATCCACGAGATGTTGGAAGGTCATCTTTGGCCTCCCGGTCGGAAGGGACATGCTCTCACAGGCACAGGGCAGGATTTGGTATCGAATCCCCAGCTCCTGAGGCTTCATGTATGGGCCTTGAATGGGAGCAATTGTATATACTTGACTTGAAGAAGGAGGTTGCAGACACCATGCAGGCTTCACGGGCCCTGTCTACCCAGCTGCAATGTTTTTATTTTATTTTATTTGTTTATTTAACAGGGACAGTGCAATAAACATAGACAATTAATCAAATGACAATCAATCTAATGTGTTGCACAAAGAGTGTATAGCTATTAGCTAATTTGCAACTCTTGTCCCTGGATGGGCTTTAGAAAGAAGAAACAGGTAAAAAGAAAGAAGGATAAGGAAAAGAAAAAATGAAAACAGAATAAACAATAACCACATACATCAATGCAAGCAAGATTATAAATACACAATATAAAAACCTATGCAGTGTGAAGTGGAGAGTGTTTTCAAACTAGTGTCAGACCAAGGGGGAGAATCCCTTGACATGTCACATCTCTGTCATCTTGTCATGCCTCCAGTACCTCTTCGCCCTAGGAGTCAACTATCAGGGGCTACCTGGCGGCGGTGTCAACTGTCCATGAGAAATGTGATGGCTTGTCTTATGGGGTGCTTCCCTTGGCTAAGCAGTTTTTGAGAGGTGTGAAATGGAGCCATCCATCTCGGCGTCCGTTGCTGCCCAATTGGAATCTCCAAACAGTTCTTAGAGCTCTATGCTTACCCCCTTTTGAGCCACTCCTCAGTGCTGACCTTCGTCTGCTCTCTTGGAAGACTGCTTTCTCTTGGCAATTGTCTCAGTCAAGAAGGTCGGTGAACTGAATGCGCTCTCTGTGGATGTAGCATGCTTAGGTTTGATGGTGATTAGGGGGTTCACCTGCGGCCCAACCCAGGTTCAGCCCAAGGGGCTGGGTAGTAGGTTTGTTCCCGCCCTCTTGTGCTTGAGACCTTTTACCCTCCCCCGCACACCTCTTCAGAGGCTGAGAGGCTTCATAGCTGTGCCCAGTTGGGCCCTTAAGCTTTCTGTTGACCGTATGAGGTCTGTCCGTTCTTTGGAAAAGCTTTTTGTGTCCTATGGGGAGTCCACGATGGGCAGGCCGATTCCTAACCAGCACCTGTCCCATTGGATAGTTGACCTGATTGCTTTCACATATGTACAGGTTGGAGTGGGACCACCATATAGGCTGGTGGCTCACTCGACTTGGGGAATGGCCACTATGTGGGCTTTGTTAGGTGTGCACTCCTGGAGGATGTATGCGCAGCCGCTGGCTGGGCTTCTTCCTCAACATTCACCTGCTTCTATAGGCTCAGTCTGGCCTCATCAGTCATCCCCTCATCTGTTCTAAGGGTGGCAACAGATTCTTAGTGGTTTCTTAGTTTTTCCCTCATTGAGCCAGCAGGTGTGCCTTGTGCTTGGAATGTTTTTTTGTTCAGCTCCAGTTACCTGGAGGAACTGGCTTAACTTGTAGGTATCCAGTTGAGTGCAATAAAGAAGTCAAACTCATCTTTTCTGGGGGTTGCAGCAGATTCTGAAGTTGACTTTTAGTCTCCCTCATGTGAGCTGGCATGTGTGCCTTGTGCTCGAAAAGGTTTGTTTCAGCTCCGGTTACCTGTAGGAACCGGCTTAACTTGTACGTATTCAGGTAAGCAAAATAAGGGAGCCAAACTCATTTGACTGTGTTTGTGCTTTATGGCGTGCGTGTTGGGGCATTGTGCTCCTTCGACCTGTGGGTGACGCCACCTCCATTCTCCTCAGGACTCATTTGGTATACAGTTGCCATGTGGTTACAGGTTCACTGAAATGAAATAAACGTGCGTTTATGGATGTAAACAGTTTTATGAATGAAAGTGAACCTGTAACTATTCATTGTCCTTCGTCGGTGGAGACAGGCTCCTCCCAGTCGTTAGAAAGAGGAAGAATGGGTGGATGCAAGGGGTATATATAAGGTATGCGTCCACAGGTGGGATAATTTTTTCACACATAAGGAGTTGTTCAGAACTCCTTATAAGAACTCCTTATACAAAGATATAGAGTGATGATAATCAAGTCAGTGGCTTTAATGCACCTGTAAGCTGGTTGCCAATCACCAGTCAAAACTAAAAGAAGAAGAAGAAGAAGAAGAAGAAGAAGAAGAAGAAGAAGAAGAAGAAGAAGAAGAAGAAGAAGAAGAAGAAGAAGAAGAAGAAGAAGAAGAAGAAGAAGAAGAAGAAGAAGAAGAAGAAGAAGAAGAAGAAGAAGAAGAAGAAGAAGAAGAAGAAGAAGAAGAAGAAGAAGAAGAAAGTGTGATTAATTTGGTATAATGCTCCTGTCCTGAGGATCAGATGCTGTATGGTTACAGGTTCACTTTCATTCATAAAACTGCTTTTACATCCATAAATGCACATTCAGCTTCCATTGTGGGGAATCAAACAGCGCTGATGTGGTGTCAAAAAGTAAATGACATTTAAGGGGATTTTATGTTATTTTAAGAGTTGTAACAGAGTTGTAACAGTCAAAAGATAATCACCCATCATTTTATTTACAGGGGTGTGAAAAAGTGTTTTTCCCCTTCCTGATTTCTCACTTTTTTGTATGTTTGTTACACTTAAATGTTTCCGATCATCAAACAAATTTAAATATTAGACAAGGATAACACAAGTAAACACAAACTGCAGTTTTTAAATGAAGGTGTTTATTATTAAAGGTAAAAAAAAAAATCCAAACCTACATGGCCCTGTGTGAAAAAGTGACCCCCCCCCCCCCCCCACCCGTTAAAACATAAATTAACTGTGGTTTATCTGACATAATGCACAGACCCAGGGAACAGACACAAGCTCAAGAGTAGTTTCAAAATAATGTTTATTGTAATAATGTTCGTGTGTGGATGCGTGAGTGTGAGATAAATGTGAATGTAGTGCGTGAATTTGTGGACTCAAGACAGCAGGGAGTGAGCAGAACGTCGTACAATCTGGCAACCCTGAGGACAGAGCAGAGGCATGGTGTTAGCACAGTTCGACTCAGGGATGTATCGGGGAATTGACAGAGGCTTACTTGTTACAACTGTGGTGGTGAATGGAGGTTTGGCCTGGAGGCAATCCCGAAGGTCAACAGCTGCTACCCACGCTGCTGACGAGAGATGGTGAGATGGTGAGAGGCTGGCATAGTCCGCCGCCAGGAGGAGAGGATTCCGCCACCTGGGAGTTCCACCTGTGCACAGGGAACGACGCTAAACAGGTTAGTAGACTGCGGTGCTTACTTGGAGGTTAAGGAGAATCCTTCCAGGAAGAAGCAGGCACGGCAGGGATGACCAGGGCTGAATGTTAGGCTGGAGAGCGTAGTGCTTCGCGTAGCCAGGGAGACAGACGGCTCCGTGCCAGTCTTGCAGGCAGAGCCGATTATATAGGCCGTGAGTGATGAACTGCAGGTGTGCGCGCAGCTGTGGCAGATGATGACAGAGAGCGGGTCATCACATTATCCCATTTTTGGGAAGGCGAGTTCAATTCCTCTAGCCACTCCCAGGCCTGATTACTGCCACACCTGTTCTCAATCAAGAAATCACTTAAATACGACCTGCCTGACAAAATGAAGTAGACCAAAAGATCCTCAAAACTAGACATCATGCTGCGATCCAAAGAAATTCAGGAACAAATCAGAAACAAAGTAATTGAGATCTATCAGTCTGGAAAAGGTTATAAAGCCATTTCTAAAGCTTTTGAACTCCAGTGAACCACAGTGAGAGCCATTATCCACAAATGGCGAAAACATGGAACAGTGGTGAACCTTCCCAGGAGTGGCCGGCCGACCAAAATTACCCCCAAAACGCAGTGACAACTCATCCAAGAGGTCACAAAAGACCCCACAACAACATCCAAAGAACTGCAGGCCTCACTTGCCTCAGTTAAGGTCAGTGTTCATGACTCCACCATAAGAAAGAAACTGGGCAATAATGGCCTGCATGGCAGAGTTCCAAGATGAAAACCACTGCTGAGCAAAAGAACATAAAGGCTCATCTCAGTTTTGGCAGAAGACATCTTGATGATCCACAAGACTTTTGGGAAAATACTCTGTGGACTGACGAGACAAAGTTGAACTTTTTGGAAGGTGTGTGTCCCATTACATCTGGAGTAAAAGTAACACAGCATTTCCGAAAAGGAACATCATACCAACAGTAAAATATAGTGGTGGTAGTGTGATGGTCTGGGGCTGTTTTGCTGCTTCAGGACCTGGAAGACTTGCTGTGGTAAATGGAACCATGAATTCTGCTGTCTACCAAAAAATCCTGAAGGAGAATGTCCGGCCATCTGTTAGTGACCTCAAGCTGAAGCGCGCTTGGGTTCTGTAGCAGGACAATGATCCAAAATACACCAGCAAATCCACCTCTGAATGGCTTAAGAAAAACAAAATGAAAACTTTGGAGTGGCCTAGTCAAAGTGCTAATCTGAGTCCGATTGAGATGCTGTGGCATGACCTTAAAAAGGCAGTTCACGCTCAAAAACCCTCCAATGTGGCTGAATTACAACAATTCTGCAAAGATGAGTGGGCCAAAATTCCTCCTCAGCGCTGTAAAAGAATCATTGCCAGTCGTCGCAAACACTTGACTGCAGTTGTTGTTGTTAAGGGTGGCCCAACCAGTTATTAGGTTTAGGGGGCAATCACTTTTCCACACAGGGCCATGGAGGTTTGGATTTTTCCCCCTTGATAATAAACACCTTCATTTACAAACTGAATTTTGTGTTTACTTGTGTTATCTTTGTCTAATATTTAAATTTGCTTGATGATCTGAAACATTTAAGTGTGACAAACACACAAAAAAATTGAGAAATTAGGAAGGGAACACACTGTATGTGTGCTCTGTATGTATATATGTACTGAACACCACTGTATGTATATACATGCAGTATGTGTATATACAGTCGTGAAAAAATTAGGATACCCCATTAAATATTCAGCTCTTTATTAAGAAATGTTCACGTCTATGTCAAACCTTGTTTTTGTTTTTATTTGTATTTTTTTAAACATTTATTTTAGCCATTTTAAGTGGGAATGAATGTGGGGGTGTCCTAAAAAAGAAGGGGGGTGACACAATCTGAGCACAGGAGATTTCACCGTGCTCTGTCTCTTTGCCTTTTTGTTTTTCCTTATTTGTATAATATTGTATTTTGGAGTTCTTGGCCGGTGATGTTATTTCTAGTTTGTTTTCACGTATTTGGTATTGTATGATTTATTTTCCTGTTTATGTTCAGTGTAGATTTGTTATTTACATATTGGGGTTTTTTGTTTCCACTTTATTTTGCCAGTGTCCTCTCTTTTCTTTCTCTCTCTGGAGTTGCAGTTGTCAGGAGCACTTCTGGGCTTCTCCCTGGTTGTGGGCGGTGCTCCTGTCAAACTGTCAGCTCTGTCTCCCCTCCTCGTGACTCACAGCTGATTGTCATTTTCTCCCCAGCCCACTCATGTGATTCACACTGGTTACTTTTTCTGTTAATTGTTTCTAATCCTATTTAAGGGCTGTGATTTTCGTTTCTCGTTGCCGGAGTCTTAAGTTTCCTTCTCCCGTCTCCACCAGAACCCAGCCCTTGTTCTGGTGCGGTATCTATAAGTTTATTTTGCATTTTGGTTTGAGCACTGTTTTGGTCTTTGTGTTTGTTAATAAATTTCACAAACTGCAGTGCTGCGTGTGGGTCTCACCTCTCTGCCCTGAGGGTCAATTTATGACAGGGGGTATCCTAATTTATTATTCACTATTTGTTTAGAATTATACTTTACAGAAAATTTGAAAAAAAGTCTTCAATTCATTTTTAATTGTTTAGTTGTATTACATGAATTTCCCAGTATTTTAAACACTGATATTAAATATCCACATATCCAAATATGTTAAAAAAAACCACAGGCTTATACAGAGTATCCTAATTTTTTTCACATGACTCTGTGTGTGTGTGTGTGTGTGTGTGTGTGTATGTCTGCTCCATGTGTAATCATTCTCTCCAGGATTTATTGGTTCAGCTTCCATTGTGGGGAATCAAACAGTGCTGATGTGGTGTCAAAAAGTAAATGACATTTAATGGGATTTTATGTTATTTTAATGAAGAGAGTTGTAGCAGTCAGAAGATAATCACCTGTCATTTTATTTACTACATGATTATTCACTAAATAGTTTTATATTCCATCCACATTCACATTTTAATTGCGGACTTAGTATTGGATTCTATGCATTTTATTATTTTTTTAGATGAATGAATGAATGAACAGGGGAAAATGGTATGCACAAGTAACTACATAGGAATATAAATCAAAAATAAATACTGAAACATATGCCCAAAGGAGATGTGTTCACTCCAAAAGCAGGCCCAGAATGGCAGGAAGCCTCCACAAATGCATATGAGCCTCGACTAACGCTGATGTCCGCTGACCTGCACTATTTCCCTGATTTTTCAAAACGTCTGTAAAAGTCGGTCCAAATGCTATCATGTGAACCCAGCTTTAACTTGGGCTGACTTAGGTAAACTCTGCATAACTTAGCCCAGCAGTCAGGAACTTTTACAAACTGAGCACAACTTTTACAACCTGAGCACAACTTTCACCAACGTGTATTCCCAAACGTCAGCAAATTTTCAGCTGGCTGAAAATTTTTAAAAAACACAACTTTCGCTAGCATTTGCCAACAGACACCAACTATCATAAACTTTTGCCAACAGAGCCAGACGTTTGCCAAAACGTCACTAAAAGTTGGTCCAAACGTTGTGGTGTGAATCCACCTTTACACCCTCCGCACTCATGTCAGCATCATAATTACCTCCGCCAAGGAGGTTATGTTTTCATCAGCGTTGGTTTGTCTGTCTGTCTGTCTGTTTGTTTGTTAGCAAGATAACTCAAAAAGTTATGGACGGATTTTCATGAAATTTTCAGAGATTGTCAGAAATGGGGTATCCTACAGATGATTAGATTTTGGTGGTGATCCGGATCACTGGGGGAACTGTGGCGCTTGGCGGAGGTCTGCGCTCTCCGAGTGCTTTTCTAGTTTCTTTAAGCATTAGATCATTAGATCTTCTGGACAAAATTGCCAACTGGAGTACATCTTTAAAAGACATGTGGCACTGGCACAATCTCATGAGCATTGGTATTATGGAGCATTTTATGACTATGCACATTTGATCAGGAAAAGGAGCTCTGTCCTCAGAAGCACAATGTTAATGCTAGTTCAGTGACATATTTTTAAATCAAAATTTGAATCAAGTAAAAATTAAAAAAAACAAAACAAAACACAGCCCCCCCCCCCCAAAAAAAAAGAAAAACCCCCAAAACAAACACCCCCCTTCCCTCACAAAACCTAAGGAATGGGTCATAATCAGCCCACTGTTGATCATGCCCTAATTGACTGCAACCAAGATGATGACGCTAAAGCCCTTTGTCTTTACAGGGTAATGTCAATGGCTCTGACCAAACAGCAATATATTACTAGCCCATAGTGAGAATGAGCTGTAGCAAAAGACCAAGCATTTAACTTTTTGCTATAATTTGTCTGCATGTAACTGGGGTTGCACAATATGTTTGTCTGAAACTGGTCTCTCTTGAAAATGAGACCCTGTGATTACCTTTGTAACTAAAGGGTAAATAAAAATCAGTCACATTTGACAGCATGAAGATATAACCCTGACACTAACCCTTACCTGCATTATTTACTGCTTTAAAATGGCAGGGGAATAAGCTTTAAAAGCTGAGTACAATCTAAAAATAATCCCTTTACATCATGTATTCAGGTTTAGGTGTAATTGTAATTTATTATGTTTAGCTCACTGACAACAGTAACTGGAAAGGAACAGTTGTCATTTGCGTGAAAATCCAGGGTTTTGTTGAGCCATCCACCCCTACCTACTCCCTGCGCAGACACTGCAACTCTCTTACTGCCACAGTGACTGCTGACACAGTGAAAACTAATTATGAATGATAATAAGATGTGATCCCTAGTAGGCTGTCATACACAATAAAATGTCAAGTTGAGGGTTTACATTAGGGGAGTTGAATAATGAAGCTGTTCCAAGGAAAGCGTGTTTTTGTGTTAGAACAGGTGTCACTAAGGTCTGGGCAAAAATCCAAGGCATGGTGGTTTACAAAAAAAAATATAAAAGGGGTTCACTATTAGATACACCTAACATCTTTTAAGTCTTCCCACTTGGTGGATGTGGAGCATTTTTCTCCCTGTATTTGATGCAGAACAGGGAGGTTTTGTGCAATATGATTGTGATCCCTACTTTAAAGGATACTACTGCCTTGGAGTCACTGTAGCCTAAAGACACTAAACCCATGTCTAATTCTTGAGTGTTTTGACACTAAGTGTGTACTGAAATAGGTGCCAGTCAAAAGCTACCCTTATGTGCTGACTAAGTGTTCATCCTCAGCTTTTCCAAATCATGATGTATTCCTTTAATTTTCCCCCCTTTTGCCTTATTTGCTGTGGCACTTGTAGTAAAGTGCAATCTGCACAAAGTACCTACCCCCCACCACCACACACACACAAACAAAAATCTACAGCAGCTCCTGCAAGAGCTTAATGACAAAGCAAGCAGACATCTGAGAGAAGACATTATCATCCCGGAGGACGAAAATGCTATTATAAACTGATTAGGTGGAGGAGAGCTGGATGGAAATCACTCTTGAATCTTTTTTTAACCATTAATTAGTGGTTCTGTCAGTGCAGTTCATTCTGCGGGGATGACTAATGTGCTGAGCTCTCCCACTGCTCTTCATGACCAGTTGGTACATTGCTGTCACATTTGCATATGCAGCTCTGACAGGAAAAGAAAAAAAAAACCCCATTGCCTATTAATGTTGCTGAAGTTCTTGTGTGCAATCTGTGTAGTCTCGCACAGACTCTGGACTCCTCTTTCTGAAACAAGATGACATGAAAAAAGTAGCAGTGTAGCCACCTTACAGCAGTAATTGGTTGACTGTGACATCATTTACCAGGGAGCTTCGTGAGAAAGCATCATTGATGAATACTGTGTCTGTAGCCATTTGCATCTTGACTGCTACGCCGAGACATGCCAAGGGCTGTATCAAATACCATCTAATTTAAGGTTTTGAGCAAAGTCTGTATCACATCCTCTCTTCTATGCATAAAACATCTCACACAGGCCTCCTCCGTGTAAACTAAATTATGAAGATTCCCACAAACCAAGCAACAATGTATGGGAATCGAGAGAGCTCTACAGCAAAATAACACACTGCAAGTTAAGAAAGCAGCTGCAAATAGAGCAAAATCAAATTATGAGGGCATCATCAGAACAGCGATAAGCAGATGCTGCAAGATGGTACAAGACATGTAGAAACTAGGGATAAGCCGATACCACTTTTTCAAGACGGATACCAATATGATACTGTGACTTTGAATATCGGCCGATACCGATCCAAACCCAATACCGTGTCTCTTATTTAAAACAACAGTACAAAACATACTTTAGTAATGACTGGTTGCATTTTGGACACATATAAAAACATAAATTTAAAAGTAAAAGATAATATTACATATTTGACTCAGTTCAACAGCGCTGCTGCTTTTGTCATAGTTCCCTCGTTAAGGCAGAAATAAGGCTCCAAATGCTGGCTGTGAGTTTGCAGATTTTAATAGAGAATAAGGCACAGGTGCACAAACAAGATTAGACAAAAAAATGGCAAAAAGAGAGAAACAGGTGAAGCCAAAATAGCGGTGGCTAAGGCGAGGGGAGGTGCCGGCTTCACGTGGAAACACTAGTCGTGGAGCGCACACTAGGAGGATTACAAAGGATAATATAACCAAAAACGGGCAAAAGGAGAAAAACAGGTGAAGCCAAAATTTTATTTATTTTATTAGTTTATTTGTCAGGGACAGTGCAAAAAACATAGACAAAAAAAAAAATCTGATGTGTTGCACAAAGAGTGTATAGTATTAAGCTAATTTGCAACTCTTGTCCCTGGATGGGCTTTAGAGAAAAGAAACAAGTAAAAAGAGAGAAAGATAAGGAAAAAAACAAAATGAAAACAGTATAAACAATAACCACATATATCAATGCAAACAAAATTATAAATACACAATATAAAAACCTGATTCACATTTGCCTGTTACAGGCCTCCCTCCCTCAGTCACTCACTATCCTTCCCTTCTTCACTCACACCCTGCAGACAATCATTTCATACATGGGTACATTCTTGTTTATTTTTCAGCCAGTTTTTAACCTTTGTAGTAAATGTTTTAAAATCCGTTATTATTTTGATTTCATTTGGCATTGTATTCCAAATATAACTGCCCTTTATAGAGAAAGCTATTTGTCCAAATGTGGTTCTGCGGTGGAATATTTTACAGTTATTGTTAACAGAGCTCCTGGTGGCTCTGCTGCTGTCCTGTCTTTGGATGAATCCAACAAGTGGCTCTGGCGCTGATTTATGGAAACATTTGAAAATTAATTTCAGAAAACAGAGGTCAATGAAACTCTCAAAACTCAATAAATTATATTTTTTTAGGATATAACAGTGATGCCACCTAATGGGCTTTTTATCCAAGATTATATGTTTTATTGTAGAAGGAGCTGCTTGAGCCCAGACTGTCAGACAGTATGATATATGAGAAAAAAACATAGAATGCATATACAGTACGGCTGCTTGGTATGGTATGTAATATCTAATTAATTTAAAGCAGTTCAGATTTTTTTTTTACTGTTTTAGAAATCTTCGTTATATGAAGATTAAATTTGAATTGAGGATCTAGTATAATGCCAAGGTATTTGAATTCTGTAACTAAACTGATGTCTTGATCATGCATATTAACTTTAAAATGTTGCAGGTTACATTTTTTGATTGAAAAGCACATTGAAACTGTTTTCTGAAGGTTCGGCAATAGATGGTTCTGGATGAGCCACTCTTGGACATCAACCATACTTGAAGACAGTACGTCTGCAGCCTGTGCTGAAGTCTTGGCAGCTGTGTAAATAACTGCATCACCTGCATAAAGTTGACATGTTGCAGCTGAGCAGTGTAATGGCAGGTCATTAATAAAAATGCTGAAAAGTAAAGGACCAAGAATGGACCCTTGTGGGATACCCATACGGTTATTTAAAAAGAAGGATTTATCCTGGTGAACTTTTACACACTGTTCTCTGTTCTGGAGATAAGATGCAAATCATTCTATTGTATCTGGAGAAAAGTTAAAAGATACCATTTTAGATAAAAGCAAACTGTGGTTTACAGTGTCGAAAGCCTTTTTGAGGTCCAGAAAAACAGCTCCCACCACATTACCCCTGTCCAAGGACTGTTTGACATTTTCAATAAGGCAGCAGTTTGCTGTTTCTGTTGAGTATCCTGGTCTAAAACCAAATTGGTGTGGATGAAGAAGTTGACTGTCTTGTAGATAGTCTATCAGCTGTGTAGCTACAACTTTTTCAAGAACCTTAGACAGGACTGGTAAAATAGAGATTGGGCGGCAATTACATATATCGTTTTTACTACCTGATTTATAAACTGGTATGACGACAGATTTTTTCCAACCAGATGGAAATGTACAAGACCTAATGGAGAGATTAATGAGATGAGTCAGTGGTTTGATTAATATTTTGCTGTGCGTTTTGAGAAAGGAAGTACTCATATTGTAGATATCATTAGTTTTAGAGTTTGACAATGTTTTAACAATGCCAGCAATTAATTCTTCATAGCATTCTTCATAGCATTCTTCATTAATTCTTCTACTCGTGGAGCACACGCTAGGAGAATTACAAAGAATATAAAGACACTTACATGTGTAGTCGAGGGTCGAAAGTTGATAGTAGGGTGCTGTGTCCAACAATGGTGCACAGCCATTTAAATAAGGCTAAGACCTAACTAAAATGAGAGACAACAGGTGTGGTAAACCTGAGCGGGCAGGAGAAAACAAACAATCTAGACCAGCTGGGAATGATGAGGGAGAAAGGAGCAATCGGGGCTGGTAGCTGACAGGGCCACGCCCACGCAGAGCGAAACTCCAGGAATCCACTGACAGCTGTCGACCCCGAGAGGAGAAAACACAACAGAATACACACAACAATATGACAACGAATGGAGATAGGCAAACTCAAAAATACAATAAACAGACTATAATGAAGGCAGACCGGAAAATAAATCATATTGAGAAACAATACAGGAAAAGAGATAACTCAAAAAATGGTAACACAGTACAAATTTGAACAAAGGCAGACAACCTGAGCCCAGAGGAATCCCTCCATGCTCAGAACGTGACAGATTTTTTAAATTTTAAACTATGCAACACTGGCAGCATTTCACTGGTCAGCACTATGTAAACATGCATTCTGAAGTTTTAAGTGCAAGTTTATTGCAAAACTTTAAAGATTTAAATAAACATTCAGATGAAATTCAAAGTGCCACTGTGCATGAAGGAAAAAAATGCTGTAGAGCTGAAAAAAGGAACTAACCCTTTAAGATGCATTTTTGTCATCCATTATTATTATTATTATTATTATTATTATTATTATTATTATTATCATAAGTTTTCTTCTGGTCCTCAGTTTATTTAAGAGTTTATCCTCTGTCCATAGTTTTTAGGTTTGCTCTTATTTTGAAGTCATCCCTGCTCCATTTCATAGCCTTGTTAGTTCTGCTTCCAATTCACCTGTTATAATTTGCTATTTATGTTTCTGTAACCTACCTCTCATCAGCTGTAACTGTCCATCTAAAGGTAAACCCATGTTATGTCTTCATTGCTGCTCTTCTGGTTTATACTTTCAGTTTCTTCTTTTAGTTTCACTTTTAGCAAATTCCAGCAGTAAAACAATGGCTGCTGCTGCACGACACACTTACTTCTGCTTGGTTCTTGACAGACTTTTGCAAGTGTTTTTTTTCGAGTTGGGGGTGTTAATATTGTAAACGCTGGTACCACACAGCAACATACTGAGACAAGACCCACAGACAGGCTTCAGTGATTTGACATGCTGCCTTTGTTTACAGATTTTAATACTATTAATGTATCGGATCAGTAAATTACTTTTATTCCTGACCAATACCAGTCCAGCCATTTTGCCTGGATCGAGCCCGATACCGATATGGTGGATCGGATCGGCTCATCCCAAGTAGAAACACACCGCAATATTCAAACACAACAGAAGTGACTCCATGGACACAACAAAATGACAGATCAGAAACAGTAGGTTCCCCATTTTGATGCTGATAAGTTGTCTGATTTAACAATTTGTTTTAGCTACAAAAGTGTCAGTCAAACTAAAACTTTTTTGTGTTTTAACAGATGATGGATTTGTAGGCCAATAGAAAAAAACTAAGGCTAGACTAACATCTACAGTATGAAGTTTGTTACTTTATTGTGTCTCCAGATTCACATTCATTTTGTTGTGAGTTTTGCAGCTTGTCTCTGCCACTCCAGCATACCTCCCCACTGTCTCGCTGTTCTCATACTGTACATGTCCTGCACCATGCTCACATACTTCTCTGCCACTCCCGACTTCCTCATACAGAACCACACTTCCTCCCTTGGCACCCTGTCATATGCTTTCTCTAGATCCACAAAGACACAATGCAACACCTTCTGACCTTCTCTATACTTTTCCATCAACACTCTTAAAGCAAATTTTGCACCATGGCATGAAACTGTACCACTGCTCATTGATTGTGACCTCTCTTCTTAACCTGGCTTCAACAACTCTTTTCCTTCATAGTGTGGCTGATCAACTTTATGCCCCTGTAGTTACTACAGCTCTGAGCATCACTTTTGTTCTTGAAGATCAGCAGAACAGCACTTTTCCTTTCCTCAAGCATTCTCACACTCTCCAGGATTGTATTAAACAATCTGGCTAAAAAGTCCACTGCCATCTCTCCTAAACATCTCCATGCTTCTACAGGTATGCCATCTAGACCAATTGCTCTTACATGCACCTTGCTTATCTTCAACACTTCCTAATTCACCATTTTTCCTTCATCCATCTTCTTCTCTCTCATTTTCTTCATTCTTCACTTCCTTTAAGTACTTCACTCTTCTCAATACACTCTCCTCACTCGTTATTACATTCCCGTCTCTGTCCTTAATTAACCCAACCTGCTGCACATCCTTTTCAGCTGTTAGCGTGCCTGAAAATAGTTACAGTCTTCTGAATGTATAATGTATAGGCAATTCTTTAAAAGCACCTTTTGAGATAAAGTTGTCAGTTTTTAATGTTTATTGCAGATGACTCGAGTCTGTAGTTGCAGCAGCTTGAAATGATGACTGACCAAACAGAGTATATGTTTTAGGGACTTTCAGTGAAATAAACTGAGCAGCACGAATGCTGTAGACAGCTGATGTTGTTTGCAGCAGATTACACAAATACAGTGGAGACAGACCAAGAAGTGTTTTGTAAATGACCCCAAACCAATAGTACAGTGATGTCTTTTGAAAGGGGAACTGGTTGCAAACCAGATAGCTGAGAGATTGACGGTATTAAGTTTCTGAAGTGTTTGTTTACTAGCCGACCACAAAATAACATCCATATAATCTAGCAAATGATTTGTGTACATTCTGCACAAAGAACCAAGTTTGTATTTGATTTCAGAACATAATTTACTGATATGATTGGAGAAAGACAGCGTTTGGCCAAGCCAGATACCCAGATATTTATAGTCAGTGACCAGGGGCCTCATGTACAAAGACTTGCGTGATTTCCTACTGAAAGATGATGTACGTTTAAATCAAGAAAATGCTGTAAGCAAAAAAATTAAAAAAATAAAAATAAAATAAATAAATAAATAAAAAAATAAAATTCAGATGTATGAAACAGTGCGTACGCAGGAATCCAAGCACATTTCCTTTACATCCCAATCTACTTGAAATTGAATGTATGTGAAGAAATACCAGACTCCTCCCTTGACATGCCTCCATTTAAATATGCAATAACATGCAAATAGATATGCAAATAGATATACTGTCATAAATCGCCCTACCAGGGCAGGAAGATCCAAATGCTGTACTGTGAATTGTTGACATTTAATAACAAAAAACACAAACACTACACAGCACACTACACTTACAATAGGGAAACTGGGAAGAAATGGTGTGCGGGACGCTGGAGGAGAACGGGGCTAACGTCTGGGGAAAAAAGGGGAAAAGACGGAGTCATAACCGAAAGGAAATGGGGCTCATGTCTAGGAAAAATGGAGGAATAAGAATAAAATCCAAGACGGCGTGCACCTGTTCATCTCCGCGGAAAAACACAGTAACTACCAGTCACTCAGAGGAAACACAGTAGCAAACACTAGGACACGGCTACGAGAAGCGTTGCTGCTGTCTTTAAATAAGCACATGGAAATTAACAGATGATATACAGCTGTGGGTCACGTGAGCGAGGAATAACACAACATTACAAAAATAACTTTTTTGGAAGTTGTCTGTGTTTTTTCAACGGATTTAAGACAGTTTTGCATCGCTGAATCCGAAAATGACATCTGTTTCTCTCAATCAGGTCAAGTTTTTATGCTAAGTTGCTCTACAAAATCTTCTGTTTGCAGCCATTTAATTCACCTGTAAAATAAAAATACCATCCATCCATCCATCCATCCATCCATCCATCTTCTACCGCTTTTCCGGAGGTCCGGGTTGCGGAGGCAGCAGTTCAAGCAGAGAAGCCCACACTTCCCTCTCCCCAGCCACCAGCTCCAGCTCTTCAGAGGGGATACCAAGGCGTTCCCAGACCAGCTGGGAGACATAGTCTCTCCACCGAGTCCTGGGTCTGCCCCGGGGTCTCCTCCCAGTGGGACGTGCCTGAAACACCTCAAGTGGGAGGCGTCCAGGAGGCATCCTAATCAGATGCCCATACCACCTCAACTGACTCCTTTCAATGTGGAGGAGCAGCGGTTCTACTCTGAGCCTCTCCCGGATGACTGAGCTCCTCACCCTATCTCTGAGGGTGAGTCCAGCAATCCTACGGAGAAAGCTCATTTCAGCCGCTTGTATCCGCGATCTCGTTCTTTCGGTCATTACCCAAAGCTCGTGACCATAGGTGAGAGTAGGAACGTAGATTGACTGGTAAATCGACAGCTTTGCCTTAGAACTAAGCTCCCTCTTCACCACAACAGACCGGTACAACGTCCGCATCACTGCAGATGCTGCTCCAATCCGTCTGTCGATCTCTCGCTCCATTTTCCCCTCACTCGTGAACAAGACTCCAAGATACTTAAACTCCTCCACTTGGGGCAGGAGCCTGTCCCAAACCCGGAGAGGACAATCCACCTTTTTCCGGCTGAGGACCATGGACTCGGACTTGGAGGTGCTGGTTCTCATCCCAGCCGCTTCACACTCAGCGGCAAACCGTCCCAGCAAGAGCTGTAGGTCATTGCTGGATGAAGCCAACAGGACAACATCATCTGCAAACAACAGAGATGAGCTCCTGTGGTCACCAAGCATGACACCCTCCATTCCCTGGCTGCGCCTAGAAATCCTGTCCATAAAAATTATGAACAGGACCGGTGACAAAGGGCAGCCCTGGCGGAGTCCAACTCTCACTGGGAATGACTCCGACCGAGTGTTGGCAATACGAACTAAACTCTCACAACGGTCGTACAGAGACCGAATAGCTCGAAACAACAAGCCCGATACCCCATACTCCCGAAGAACCCCCCACAAAAATCCACGAGGGACGCGGTCAAATGCCTTCTCCAAGTCCACAAAACACATGTAAACTGGTTGGGCAAACTCCCACGAACCCTCAAGAATTCTCGAGAGGGTAAAGAGCTGGTCCGATGTGCCACGGCCAGGACGAAAACCACATTGCTCCTCCTGAATCCGAGGTTCGACCAACGGCCGGACTCTCCTCTCCAGTACCTTGGCATAAACCTTCCCAGGGAGGCTGAGGAGTGTGATCCCTCTAAAGTTGGAGCACACCCTCCGGTCCCCTTTTTTGAAGAGAGGAACCACCACCCCGGTTTGCCATGCCAAAGGCACTGCCCCCGACCACCACGCAATGTTGCAGAGGCGTGTCAACCATGACAACCCAACAACATCCAGGCCTTGAGGTACTCGGGGCGAATTTCGTCCACCCCCGGGGCCCGGCCACCAAGGAGATTTTTAACCACCTTGGCGACCTCAGCCCCTGTGATAGGCGAGTCATCCCCCTTGTCCCCAAACCCTGCTTCCTCTGTGGAAGGCGTGTCAGTGGGATTGAGGAGATCCTCGAAGTATTCCTTCCACCGCCCGACAATATCCCCAGTTGAAGTCAACAGTGTCCCATCCGCACCATACACAGTGTGGACGGGGAGCTGCTTTCCCTTCCTGAGCCGCCGAACAGTTTGCCAGAATCTCTTTGAAGCCGACCGAAAGTCTTGTTCCATGGCCTCACCGAACTCCTCCCATACCCGGGTTTTTGCTTCAGCAACCACCCGAGCTGCACTCCGCTTGGCCTGCCGGTACACCTCAGCTGCTTCGGGAGTCCCACAAGCCAACCAAGCTTGATAGGACTCCTTCTTCAGCTTAATGGCCCCCCTCACCACTGGTGTCCACCACTTGGTTCGGGGGTTGCCACCACGAGATGCACCGACCACCTTGCGGCCGCAGCTCTGAGCCGCCGCTTCAACAACAGAGGTGGAGAACATGGCCCATTCAGACTCCATGTCTCCAGACTCCCTCGGAATGTGGTTGAAGTTCTTCCGGAGGTGGGAGTTGAAGACCTCCCGGACAGGGGCCTCAGCCAGACGCTCCCAGCACACCCTCACTATACGTTTGGGTCTACCAGGTCTGAATGGCTTCCTCCCCTGCCATCGGATCCAACTCACCACCAGGTGGTGATCAGTTGACAGCTCTGCACCTCTCTTTACTCGGGTGTCCAAGACATACGGTCGCAGGTCTGATGATACGATAACAAAATCGATCATCGACCTGCGGCCTAGGGTGTCCTGGTGCCAGGTGCACATATGGACACCCTTATGCTTGAACATGGTGTTCGTTATGGACAGACTGTGGTTAGCACAGAAGTCCAATAACTGAACACCACTCGGGTTCAGATCGGGCAGGCCGTTCCTCCCAATCACCCCCCTCCAGGTTTCACTGTCGTTGCCCACGTGCGCATTGAAGTCCCCCAGTAGGACAATGGAGTCTCCAGGAGGAGCACCCTCCAGCACCCCAGTCACAGACTCCAAAAAGGGTGGGTACTCTGAAACATCATTTGGTGCATAGGCACAAATGATGGTCAGGACCCGTTTCCCAACCCGAAGGCGCAGGGAAGCAACCCTTTCGTCCACCGGGGAAAACTCCAATATAGAGGCAGCAAGGTGGGGCGATACAAGAATACCTACCCCTGCTCGTCGCCTCTCGCCCGGGGCAACTCCAGAAAAGGCCAAGCTCCAGCCCCTCTCCAGGAGACTGGTTCCAGAACCGGAGCTGTGTGTTGAGGTGAGGCCGACTATATCTAGCCGGTATCGCTCAATCTCGTACACCAGCTCAGGCTCCTTCCCCGCCAGAGAGGTGACATTCCACGTACCAAAAGCCAGTTTAGAAAGCTTGGGATCAGTCCGCCAAGGTCTCCGCCTTTGACTGCCACCTAATCCACATAGCACCGGACCTCCATGATCCCTCCTGCAGGTGGTGAACCTACTGGAGGGCGGACCCATGTAACTCCTTCGGGCTGAGCCCGGCCGGGTCCCATGGGTGGAAACCCGGCCACCAGACGCTAGCCTTCGAGCCCCTCCCCCAGGCCTGGCTCCAGGGTGGGGCCCCGGTAACCCCATACCGGGCGGGGTACACTGAATCCTTGATATACAATTTATCATGAGAGTCTGTTGGATCGTTCTTAGTCTGGCCCTTCACCCAGGACCAGTTTGTCTTGGGAGACCCTATCAGAGGCAAATTGCCCCGGACAACATAGCTCCTGGGATCACTGGGGCACGCAAACCCCCCCACCACGATAAGGTGACGATCCATGAGGGGGCAATTAGTCATAAATCGGTGCATGCAAACTCTTCAGAGTTCGAGAAATTTCAAGAAATAAAAACGAATTTTGCATCATATAAAGCGAAAATACCCGTACATGTAAGCAAAAATTTAAAAAACATGTGGCCATAGTTCAAAACCAATGTGATTTTTGGATTCAGCACATCAAAATTGTCCTAAATCAGCTAAAAAAAACTTAGACAATAAATTTGGTGTTGACCAGTGTAATCAGACACAATCTGTGACAGGTGTGACAGCCCGCCAACAGAACTGAAATACCGGAAATCACTAAGACCACCATCAAAGTAAAAGCACATACCTGAAATAAGGAATAACCCAAAAACAGAAAATACACAAAATGACTAATAACAACACATGAAACAAGGACAAGGACTAGTGAACAGAAAATGACAAAACTAAATATACACTTCAAGGAGAGAACTAAGGAGAAGATGTGGACAAGAAGAAATGCAAACCATGAAGTGCTAATAATCCACCTTATCCCTGGAAGTGCTGCTGTAGGAACGATTATGGATGGAACTTCCGGTTTCAGCTGACTCAGTGTTAAATCAGTCAGTAAGAGGGCAGTTGCAGGGGCATTTAAAATAGCATTTTTAAAAGTTTTTCAAATTCATTTTAATGTATAGTCCACATACGTGTTTTCCACTCAAGTGGCAGCTAATTTCAGCTCTTGTAGTTTTTGTATTTCTTAAATGTTTGGCGTTGTTTTTGAACACCATTTGTTGGTGTTCGTGGTTATACCAGACTGGATGAATGGAGGCTTCTCAACACACGGTGACAGATGACATCCAAGCACGGTGTTGTGACTTACGTCTGCTCTAAGGTAAATTTGATATTGGCCAACATATTTTTTAAAAAATGAAGCCAACTTTATTGCAGTGGAGACGTGTGACCCGTGCTGGCAAAATGAGTCAGAATGTGCGCCGTGTCATTACGAGCTACAGGCAGAGAAGTCATAAATCGTGACTCTTTCTTTGTTTGTTAGTGGCAAAGTCTGAGGAAACCCCCCGAGTGTCTGGTATCATTTTAAAGCTTAGAAATAGTACTTTCTACAAATACCTATGTTTTTGCGGAAGACATAACTCCTGACTGATCGAACGCAAGTTTTCAACTTAGCTAAAACATTGTTTACATCGTTAGCATCTTAGCAGCGGTGCTAGCTAACGGAGCTACTGTGTACGAGGCCACTTTTTAAGATCATCTTTCCATCCCTCGATAGTCGTGGGAAGTGGTATGATTATGTGACTGTTTTGAGGTGCAAGAGGCCGTGTTCCCGCATTTCTGATGCCAAAGTCATTGTTTTTAACAAGGAAAAGTGTCCCGTTTAAGTGACAACCATGTATTCTAAACTAGTAATTCAATTCAATTTAATTCAATTTTATTTATATAGCGCCATTTCACAACAACAGTCATCTCATAGCACTTTCAACTGTAGGGGAAACCCCCACAATTGCAGAAAGACCCCAGGCGATCCCCTGTAAGCAAGCGCTTGGAGATGGTGGAGAGGAAAAACTCCCTTTTAACAGGAAGAAACCTCCAGCAGAACCAGGCTCAAGGAGGGGCAGTCATCTGCTGCGACTGGCTGGGGGGTGAGGGGATAGAGAAGATGAAAAGAACAGACATGTAGAGAGCAAACAGCATGATGGGGACTCAATCTATGGGAGAGAACAAACATATGTTAATGATCAGCAAAAAAAAAAAACAAAACAAAAAAAATCATTGAGAGTGAAGAAAGGAGTGAAGCCCAGTGCATTATTGGGCTGTCTAAACCTTGTAGCAGCATAACTAAGGGAGGGTTCAGAGACACATGATCCCTCCCTAATTGTAGACTATATCAAAAAGGAAGGTTTTAACTCTATTCTTAAAAACAGAGATCGAGTCTGACACCCGAATCCAGATTAACAGCTGGTTCCACAGTAGAGGAGCTTGATAACTGAAGGCTCTGCCTTCCATTGTACTTTTGGAGATTCTAGGTATTACAAGTAATCCAGCATTTTGGAAGCATAGTGCTCCGTTAGGATAATAGGGTAGTATCAGATCTTTTTTTTTTTTTTTTAAAAAGGGCCTGATTGTTTAGAGCTTTGTAAGTGAGAAGAAGGATTTTAAACTTAATTCTAAACTCTATGGGAAGCCAATGAAGGGAGGCCAGAACCGGAGAGATATGATCTCTCTTTTTAGTACTTGTTAATACTCTTGCTGCAGCATTTTGGATCAACTGAAGACTTTTTAAAGATGTTTTAGGACAACCTGATAATAAAGAGTTACAATAATCTAATCTAGAGCTAACAAAAGTGTGGATCAGTTTCTCAGCATCACTCTGAGACAAGATGCTCCTAATCTTGGCAATATTATGCAAATGATAGATGGCAGTCTTAGAAACGAATTTAATATGTGAATTGAAAAAACAGATCTTGATCAAAAATAACTCTAAGGTTCCTCACAGAACTATTAAGAGAAAGATTAACTGCATCAGAACTAAGAGTTTGATTTGGAAAGGTATTTCTAAGGTTTTTTTGACCAACAAGAATGATTTCAATCTTATCTGAATTTAATAGCAAGAAATTACAAGTCATCCAAGCTTTGATTTCCTTAAGACAGGCTTCTAACTTGGCTAATTGATTAGTATCATCTGGCTTCATTGACAGGTATAATTGTGTGTCATCTGCATAACAATGAAAATGTATACAGTGCTTTCTAATAATGTCGCCTAATGGAAGCATATATAAGCAAAAAAGAGTAGGGCCTAGCACAGATCCCTGTGGAAATCCATGGCTGAGCTTTGAGTTGAAAGAAAACTCATTATTGACATGAACAAACTGGAACCTATCGGATAAATAAGATCTAAACCACTGCAACGAAGTTCCATTAAGTCCAACATAGTGTTCTAATCTATCATGTAGACTATTATGATCGATAGTATTAAAAGCTGCACTAAGGTCTAAAAGGACAAGTATAGAAACAAGTCCATTATCAGATGCGATAAGGAGGTCATTAGTGACCTTCACTAAGGCTGTTTCAGTACTATGATGGATTCTAAACCCAGATTGAAACTCTTCAAATAAACCATTTCCCTGCAAATGGTCAAATAATTGCGTAGCAGCAACTCTTTCTGAGATTTTTGAAATGAAAGGGAGATTAGAGATTGGTCTATAGTTAGCTAAAACTCCTGGGTCCAGCATTGGCTTTTTGAGTAAAGGTTTAATTACAGCAGTTTTAAAAGCCTGCGGTACATGGCCTAATGTTAATGAAGAATTGATTATTTGAAGGATAGAGCTACCAATAAATGGGAAGGTGTTACGTATGGCTCTCGCGAGCCATACAATGAGAGCCAAGGGCAGACCAGTGAGTTTGCGATGTTTATTATAATAAGGGAAAAGGGACAAAGGAACAGGGCCTCGTGGGGCCAAAACACAAATGATCATACAAGGATAAACACTTACAATGCTGAATGATGAGCGGGTGGCTGGCGCCAGACGAAGGGGTTCCAGCCTTACCCACGCCGGAGAAGAGCGTGGATAATGGTGCGAGGTCACAGCCCCGAATGATCGGAGCTGCTCCCTTTTATACAGGTTGACAGCGCCTCAGCTGATGAGGTAATTGGGCTCCAGCCATCCCGTAGAGCTTGACAGCTGGGAGCTCGCTGAGACGCCGTCACAATAAGAGCTGGGCTGAGGAGGAATATGGCCTGAGCGCTGGATAACACGGCGTCTCACCCATATGACAGAAGGCTTCTTTAAATAACCTGGTAGGAATAGGGTCTTAAAGACTAGTTGAAGTCTTGGATGAGGAAATTATTTTATCTAACTCTAAAACAGGGGTCTCAAACTCAACTTACCTGGGGGCCGCTGGAGGTAGAGTCTGGGTGAGGCTGGGCCACATCAAGTATTCCACAAAAAAAAAAAGTACAACCAATTCAATCTTTTCAACCTTTGATAATAACAGTTCAGAACATGAACGGTCCTTCAGAACATAGGCTTTTCTTATCTACTCCTTGCTACCAGAGACCTGGCAGCGCTTCCTCTTACACAGCTGAGCCACATTTGGCTTGAGGGAGGAAGCAGTTGAGACCCTCAGTATGGCTTGAAGATGCTCATCAGAAAGTTTGGACTTGTACTTTGACTTATGAAAGTTCATGGTGGAGAAGAGCTTTTCACACAGATATGTGCTCCCAAAAAGGCACACGGTCTGCTTGAACATCCTGGAAAGCTCAGGGAAGGTGGGGGGCAATTCTCTCAAAAATTGTCCAAGCTTGTCTGCTTTTCCACTCGCCTCCCTGAACTTGGCTTTGAGTTCAGAATTGCACCGAAGATCAATTAGCTCCATTTGAAGCACAGGAGGAGCATCTTGCACATTGAAGGAGAAGGGGTTAGAAAAAAATTGAAAATTGGCTCTGTGTGTCTTGAAGTCTGCAAACCTGTGATCAAATTCCTCCTGTAGCTTTACAATGGCATCAGCATACTTCTCACCACTGAATGGTGTGCCCGCATCCATGAGTGCCTTGCATGCTGGGAAATGGCAGAGGTCTGTCTGAGAGAGCTGGGCTTTCCATAGCTTTCCATAACACAAGTTTTGTGGAGAATGCTCTGACCTTGTCATAGGCAGCACTGACAAGCTGCCCCTGGCCTTGTAAATTCTTGTTCAGTACATTCAGCTCCTGTGTGGTGTCAACAAGAAAAGCTAAGTCCATGAGCCATTTGGGATCACTTAGCACAGGAACAGCCGTTCCATCCTTCTCCATGAAGGCTTTCACTTCTGCTCTCAACTCAAAAAACTTCTTCAAGACATTTCCCCTGCTGAGCCAACATACCTCAGTGAAGTAGAGCACATCCTCATATGCTGACTCTATTTCCTCCAAAAAGATGCGAAACTCCCGGTGCTTTAAGCCCCTGGATCTGATATGGTTGATGCATTTCACAACGACAGACATCACATTGTCAAACTTCAAGCATTTGCTGCAAAGGGCCTGCTGATGGATAATGCAGTGCAGAGCAATGGCCTCCTCCACACCCTCATCTTCCAGTTTTCTTTGAACAAGTGCCACCAGTCCATTTCTCCTCCCTGTCATTGATAGTGCTCTGTCGGTTAGCTGGTGGAATATCTCCTGAGCGGTGGTCTGACCATGCATCGGAATCACTTTGAGTAGCTCCTCCATCAATTCAAAATTGTTGTCATCACCACGGACATATATTGCGAGCTGCACAGTATCAGTGTTGTCTGTACTCTCATCAAGAGCCACTGAGTATGCACTGAAATGTTTGGCTTTCTCATGCAGTTGTTCGTATATGTTACCTGACAGGTCAGAAATGTGTTCTGTCACTGTGTTGGCTGAAAGGCTGATGTTGCTAAACTGACCCTTCTTTTCTGGACAGACTATACTTGCGGTCTGTAACATGCACTTTTTGATTAACTCGCCATCTGTGAATGGCTTTCCTGCCTTAGCAATCATCTCATTCACCACGTAGCTGGCTTCAACTGCCGCATCACTCTCTTTGCTTGCTTTCTTGAAAAAATCTTGTTGCCACAGTAGACATGTTTTAAGATTGGTGACCCGGTCAACTCTCTCATCTCCCTGGTGTTTTGCATACTCCTTAGCATGTCTAGTTGAGTAATGACATCTGATGTTGTATTCCTTGTGCACCGCAACTTTCTCTGTGCATATAAGACACGTTGGGGTGCCCCTGTGCTCAGCAAAAAAAACTGTCCGTCTCCCACTTTTCCTGAAATTGTCTGTGCTCGTCGCCACCTTTTCTCTTCACGGCACGTTTTGAGAAAGAGATGCTGGGATAGGCTCCAGCCCCCCCGCGACCCGAAAAAGATTAAGCGGAAGAAGATGAATGAATGAATGAATGAATGAATGGGGCTGGGTGACAAAAAAGTATCACAGGATATATTTTCCTTCCACTTTGTGTCACTCCAGAATCACGTTTCAACCAAGTGACGTCGCGTTGTCAACAAACACCACCGGAAGCTGTTACGAGTCTGAGCTATGGTATCCCATAAGTGACAAAAAATACATAAAACGCCCAGGGCAATGACTTGTGCAACGGCTCGGCAAGAAGGTGGTTGTGAAAAACGTTGTGAAAAAAGAAAAACGCGCGGGCCGCACCAACTCTAAACTTTGATGTTAAGTAGGGGGCGACAAATAAGGGGCCTGCGGGCTTCAATTGGCCTGCGGGCCGTGAGTTTGAGACCCCTGCTCTAAAAGGTCAATTGGAGTAAATTCATCCAAACAGATATCAGTTGAAGGAATTGTAGTAGTTACTGTATTTAAGTTAACGGTGGGAAGAATCTGACTGATTTTATCTCTGATAGATGAAATTTTATTATTGAAAAAGTTCATAAAGTCCAGACTAGTAAGCTCCAAGGGAATGCTAGGATTGACATTCACTGTAGCCAGGCTGACTCTTTGTCAGCCTGGCTACAGTGCTGAAAAGAAACCTGGGATTATTCTTGTTCTCGTCTATTAATGCAGAATAATAACTTGTTCTAGCTTCTCTAAGAGATTTTTTTATAAATTAAAAGATGATTTTTCCAAGCTAAATAGATTTCATCTAAATTAGTGGAACACCATTTTCTTTCTAATTGACAAGTCTTCTGTTTTAAGCTACGAGTTTCTGTGTTGAACCAAGGAGTTAGAAATCTCTGATTAGACTTTTTCTTTTTCAAAGGGGCCACCATGTCTAGAGTCTGATGCAGAGAAGCTATCACACTATCTACCATGCTATCAATTACAGAAGGAGCAAGCTCTCCATAGCTTATTTCCGTTGTGTTGACACATGGCATAGAGGAAACAATGTGCATAAATTTGGTAACAACATCATCTGAGAAGCATCTGCTGTAGTAATATTTTTCTTTAGGAGCCAAATAGTCAGAAATAGTAAAATCAAAGGTTAACAGACAATGGTCTGACAGTACAGGGTTATGAGGAGACACTACCAGATTTTCTATTTCTATGCCATATGTCAGAACAAGGTCCAACATGTGGTGGAGATAATGGGTAGAATTTCCTACTTTCTGAGAAAACCCCATTGAGTCTAATATTGAATTAAATGCCATATTAAGACAATAACTATCTACATCTACATGTATATTAACCACTTGCGCTCCGTTGTTCTGCGGGCGGGCAAGTCTCTGCGTCCTATGACGCACGAGGGTGCGCGAGAGCGCGCTGGTGCGCCCTCGTACGCATGACGCATGATAAGGATATTGATGGTGATGATGTAGGTGGTGTGCCCACTAATCCTATCATTGTGAATCCAATTGCTTGTCATATGTTTTCATGGTCAAGGAATCTGAAAACATACACACAAACACTGTATGGGGGGAACTGTGGCCGCCATTACGGAAAATGCCATTTTCGTCAATAACTACTGAACCACTGCTTGTCATATGTTTTCATGGTCAAGGAATCTGAAGACTGTATGGGGGAAACTGTGGCGCTTGGCGGAGGTCTGCGCTCTCTGAGTGCTTTTCTAGTTCTGATATGATATGATTTGGCCAATTATGTACCAGTCTTTGGTGGGCTGGATTAAAAAGACCAACGGGCCGGATGTGGCCCGCGGGCGATAGTTTGCCCACCCCTGGTCTAGCTCATCAGATCCCCCTGCTTTTGTAGTATCTAAATCAAGAAGCTCATGTACAGTGCATCTGGAAAGTATTCACAGCGCTTCACTTTTTTCCACATTTTGTTGTGTTACAGCCTTATTCCAAAGGGGATTAAATTCATTTTTTTTCCCGCAGAATTCTACACACAATACCCCATAGTGACAATGTGAAAAAACTTTTTTTTCAGACAGCCTTTGCCATGAAGCTCATAATTGAGCTCAGGTGTATCCTGTTTCCACTAATCATCCTTGAGATGTTTCTACAGCTTAATTGGAGTCCACCTGTGGTAAATTCAGTTGATTGGACATGATTTGGAAAGGCACACACCTGTCTATATAAGGTCCCACTGCATGTCAGAGCACAAACCAAGCATGATGTCAAAGGAATTGTCTGTAGACAGCCAAGACAAGATTGTCTCGAGGCACAAATCTTGGGAAGGGTACAGAAAAATTTCTGTTGCTTTGAAGGTCCCAATGAGCACAGTGGCCGCCATCATCCATAAATGGAAGAAGTTCAGAACCACCAGGACTCCTCCTAGAGCTGGCCGGCCGTCTAAGATGAGCGATTGGTGGAGAAGGGCCTTAGTCAGGGAGGTGACCAATAACCCGATAGTCACTCTGTCAGAGCTCCAGCATTCCTCTGTGGAGAGAGGAGAACCCTCCACAAGGACAACCATCTCTGCAGCAATCCACCAATCAGGCCTGTATGGTAGAGTGGCCAGAAGAAAATAACTCCTTATTAAAAGGCACATGGTAGCCCACCTGGAGTTTTCCAAAAAGTACATGAAGGACTCTTAGCCCCCTGAGAAACTAAATTCTATGATCTGATGAGACAAAGACACACATTGAACTCTTTGGCATGAATGCTTGACATCATGTTTGGAGGAAACGAGGCGCCGCTCAAAACCACGCCAATGGTGGTGGCAGCATCATGCTCTGGGGATGTTTTTCAGCATCAGGAACTGGGAGACTAGTCAGGATAGAGGGAAAGATGAATGCAGCAATGTACAGAGACATCCTGGATGAAAACCTGCTCCAGAGCTCTTTTGACCTCAGACTGGGGCAATGGTTCATCTTTCAGCAGGACAACGACCCTAAGCACACAGCCAAGACATCAAAGGTGTGGGTTCAGGACAACTTTGTGAATGTCCTTGAGTGGCCCAGCCAGAGCCCAGACTTGAATCCAATTGAACATCTCTGGAAAGATCTGAAAATGGCTGTGCACCGATGCTTCCCACCCAACCTGATGGAGCTTGAGAGATGCTGCAAAGAGGAGTGGGTGAATCTGCTCAAAGTGTGCCAAGCTTGTGGCATCATATTCAGAAAGACTTGAGGCTGTAATTGCTGCCAAAGGTGTATCAACAAAGTATTGAGTGAAGGCTGTGAATACTTATGTACATGTGATTTCTTAGTTTTTTTTATTTTTTAATAAATTTGCAAAAATCTCAAAAAAACTTCTTTCACGTTTGTTACCGACCCGATATTCTGCCGGCCACCGAACCGTTGTTGAGCAGCCCCGGGTAGCGCTAGCCAAGTTTATGCTAGCGCGGCTCGTTAGTGGTAACAGCCAATACACAATCCAACAGACTTTTCAAGTGGGAAGGAACGAGGCACTTTATTTAGAACTGCAGCAACTATCCACACTTACTGCTCATCCGGAGCACACTGGCTTTTTTTTACAGTCTTCATATCACTACGTACAGCTTGTTATACCTCCATCGCTACCCCCGTCTCAGCCACACAACGCCGCCATGGGCCCCCTTACGTCACTTCTCCTCCACACATACACACACTCACACACACATACACACCACAACCTGTCCAGGTTAAAGGAGAGCAGGCTTGGCCTGCAACACTACCCCCACTCTGGATGATGATCAATCTTTGACATCACTCCAGCACACGTCATTACATATCATGGCGAGAGAAATACAGACATCATACAACTGAACATCTCCAACAGTCCACAAATGAGTCCTCCACCTGTAAAAGGTGACTGAAGGCAAAAGGGAAAGAAATGTCCAAAGAATGTCTGTTAATGCCTACTGCATGTCCTCACACTAATGTAACACAAAAATCATTCATTCACATTGCGGTGACACCAAAATACGTGTGATAAAACCTTCGTTCTGTGCACAAGAGTTCGTAGGAGGAGAAACAAACTTAGACATCTATAAACATCTTAAACCAAAGACTTCAGCTTACCCCTAGGGTTCTACATGCAAAAGTGCTAATATCATAAGATGCGGCCACAACGACTGAGATATCAAATGCCAACTGTCACATACACATAGTGGTTAAAGCATCTTCAGTGTGCTCCAAAGTCTGTACAGCCCCTCAAACAGCCTGCTGCTGAGTGCAACTACAAAAATAGAACTCTTATTTCTTACAAAGTGAACACTTAGAAACGTAATTCCCCTCTTTTTTTTTTTTAACTGAAACTAGGGAGTTCCGGGTAGACTACCGTTACTCCCGATGAGATCAGGGCGCATTCTTGCCCTCACCTGGAACAATGATCTCACCACTAAATAACTAAGGCAAGTCTATTCATTTCTTAATGTTCAGTGTGCAACCCAGTCACCAAACCTGTCAGGAGCTCCGCGGGTCCTCTGTGGCCTCTGAAGTGCTGCGGCAACAGGAAGACGACATCGGTCGCGTCCCTCACTCGAATCCTTAGCTCCGGCCTCATCCAGCCGAGGGCAAGAAGAACTCTCAGAAGGATGGTCGTAGTCTGGTTGAATTGTTTGTGAAGAGTGGGGGTCCGGAAGGGCCCCTGCCGCAGCAGCCTCCACCTGTGGCGAGTTGTCTCACAGGTCCAGAGGGCCGATGTCTGCGTTGTCTGCACCGTCGTCCCACACCGGCGGAGGAAGCTCCACCGCTGACCATTCTTTGGCGCCCTGGAACGCCCAGCTGTTGTCCAGAGGGGTTTTGGAGTAGTAAGGTTTGAGTTTGTCATGGTGCACCACCTTGACTTTAGCCCTTTGGCTTTTCTGGATACGGTAAACCATGTCATCCAGCTGGCCCACGACGATATAGGGACCCTCGTAGGAGGGCAAAAACTTCCGTATTTTGTTTTTCACCCTCTTGGTGCCCTTGACCAAGTGCCATACTGCATCTCCAACCTTGTAGTGGATTTGGTGAATGTTTTTATCATACTGCCGTTTTGCACGCTCAGCAGCTCTCCCTAAGGTTTCCCATGCCAGCTGGTGGGAAAGCTCCAGTCGTGACCTCTCAACCATAAAGCATCATGTTGGGTGACAACCCTGTGGAACTGTGCTTAGTTGCCCTATAAGCCATCAGTGCATAAGGAATCATCACATCCCAATCCCAGTGACATCTCTCAGCAGTTGTAGCCAGGATCTTTTGCAGGGTGGCATTAAACCGCTCCACCTGGCCGTCGGACTGGGGGTGAAATGGGGTGGTACGGGTCTTTTCAATTCCCAGTAAGGCACACATTCCCTGAAACACAGCTGACTCAAAGTTTGTGCCCTGATCACTGTGGAGGGAGTGGGGCGCTCCGTGCCTACACACCCACTCCGAGGCAATCTTCTCAGCTACTGTTGTCGCTTGCTCATCAGGAACTGGATAAGCTTCAACCCACTTGCTAAAATAGTCCTGAACAACCACTATATAGTGATTGTGCCGCTCAGTCTCGTTTAACGGACCCATGAGATCAACAGCAATCCATTCCATGGGGCTGCCTACTTTTACAGAGCCCATGGCCGCCTGTGGAGTTTTCTTGGGGCGAGCCTTGGCTGCGCAGCTGGTGCAGGTGCGGCACCAAAGGGTGACATCAGTTTTCATATCGTACCAAAAGTACCGGGTCTTAAGGCGAGAAAGGGTCTTCGCTGCACCAAAATGGCCCCCCACCGGCCCCTCATGCATCTGTGCCATTACAGATGTGTGGTACGAGATCGGCAGGAGAATCTGGGGGTAAAACACCTTTCCCTCTGTGCAGTAAAACTTTCTGAGTACAACCCTATCCCTCTGATAGAGTCGCTTCCACTGTGCCCAGTAGGCTTTGGTGGGGGGACTGCATGATGCCACATCAGCCCACGCAGGCCGTCCCTCCCCCTTCTCAAACCACATGCACAAAGGTGCTATGTCCATGTCAGTCATTTGTGCTCCTTTTAACTGCTCCTGGGTCCAACCCCTGAACAGTTCAGTCTGAGATGGCTCGCTCACCCTGGTGATATCTGGATGAGAGAGAGGATGGTCACCGCTATTGTTGGTAACATTGACTACCCCCACTAGAGCTTGCTCAGGGGATGCTGCTAGCGGAGCATCTTCCAGGCAACTGTTGGCGAGGCTGCACTGCACCCCCTTACTTTGACGCAGACTGCCGCTAGAATCCAGCTCGGGTACGGTGCAGGGACAGGAGCTTCTACACGCCCCCCCCCCCCCCCCCCCGGTGGATCACTTGGAAGTCATATTCGGCTAGTTTCTCCAACCAGCGAGCAAGTTGTCCCTCTGGCTGTCTCAGCTTGGTTAGCCAGCGCAGGCTGCTGTGATCGGTTCGGACAACAAAGGACCTCCCGAGCAGGTATTGTCTAAAATGGGAGGTGAACTCCACCACTGCTAGGAGTTCTCGCCTAGTGGTACAGTAGTTTTGCTCCGTGGAGGAAAGTCTCCTGCTCCCGTATGCCAGCACTCTCTCCTCACCTCCTTGCATTTGGGAGAGGACCGCTCCAATTCCCCAGTCACTAGCATCGGTGTCCAGGAAGAGGTCACCATCATCAAGAGGGTAGGCGAGCACAGGTGCTGACGTCAACCGGACTTTCAGTTCCTCAAATGTCTCCTGGCAGTCAGCTGTCCAATTAAAACGTGCATACTTCTTTGTGAGTTCATGAAGCCGTTTGGCGATTGAGGCGAAATCTTCAACAAACCGCCGATAATATGACGCCAAGCCCACAAACTGGCGCACCTCTGAGACATTGCGGGGGATGGGCCATTCCACCACCTTTTTTATTTTCTCAGGGTCGGTAGCAACACCTTTGGCTGAGACAATATGCCCCAGGTAGGGGACCTGCTCCCGGAACAAACAACACTTGGATGGTTTCAATTTGAGGTTGGCTTCACGCAGCCTAGTGAACACTTGGCCAAGCCGCTCCAACATTTGTGTGGTGTCCCGCCCCAGGACTATGATGTCGTCGAGATACACTAAGCATGTCTCCCACTGCAGACCGACTAGAACACGGTCCATGAGCCGCTGGAACGTTGCAGGTGCGTTGCAGAGTCCGAAAGGCATCACACTCCACTCAAAAAGCCCCTTCCGGGTGCAGAAAGCAACAGCCTTGCAGGCTCTTGGGGTCATTTCCACCTGCCAGTAGCCAGATGTCAAATCCAGTGTGCTAAAGCACGTGGCAGAAGACAGTGTCCAAAGTATCTTGAATACGGGGCAGGGGATAGGCATCTTTAATAGTTTGTTCATTTAAGGGGCAATAATCCACACAAAGGCACGGGCTCTGGTCCTTCTTTCTCACCATCACAATTGGTGCAGCCCAACTGCTGTTACTGGGCTGAGCTACGCCCATCTCCAGGCTCTGCCGCACCTGCTGGTCAGCTGCAATCTGCTTATCCTTAGCCATTCTGCGGGGTGGCTGTTTAACAGGCGGCCCAGGAGTAGTTAGAATGTCATGTTGCACAAGGCTGGTGTGGCCAAGGTCGGTGGGCCCCATGGAGAACACATCACTGTAGGACTGCAATAGGCCAGCCAGCCTACTATGGTCGTGCTCTGGTAGGTTGATGCAGCTCTCTGCATACAAGGCCTGCAGGTGGGGGGGTACAGGAGTAGTGGCCTGGTCAACACGCTCAGGGACAGTCGAGACATCACGAGACTGAAGCTCCGCCTCTCCCAGCACCACTGCTGACTGGAGCACTCCCGCCACCGCTCCCTTCTTCAAGGTGACAGGAGCTGCACCAGGGTTAAAAACTCTGATGGGGATATCGGTGGACTGTGGCATTCGCACAACAACCCGCGCCACTAGGACTCGGTGTCTCTCGACGAAGCATTTGGTGGGGCTTAACAGCAGGTCTCCATCAACAGTAGGTTGGTGGCGTACAGTGCCAGGCACTATGTACTAGCAGCCTGGCCTCAGCACGGTGCGACGAGCCACCCTGACAAGGTGCACCTCCGGCCCTGAGTCTGTATTGCGGCGGGGCACCTTTTCGCCAAAGAGGGTTATCTCTCCCCGGCCGTAGTCCAAACAAGCTCGTGCTTGTTGCAGAAAAGGGTGTCCCAAGATGACCTCAGTGTTCTCAGTGATGTCTGCCACAACAAAGTTCACACTGCAGACATGGCTCCCAATGTGCAGTGGGACGTCAACCTCCCCTAGGACTGGTAAACTATCTGGTCCGACGTCCTGCAGTGTTCTGGCAATGGATGGCTGTATGGGGGGTCTGGCTTGGGCAGGAATAGCATTGTAGTGGTGGAGGGGTAGTACACTCCGGCGGGCACCGGAGTCCAACAGAGCACGAATCTCCAGGCCGTGCATCGTCACCTGTACACATGACTTGTCCTCCTGACCCTTAGTGCAGATGACCACTGTGCCAGGGCCCGTTGTTGCTGTCTGCGCCGCACTTGTGGCACGTGGCTTCAGAGAACAGGGGGAGGGGCAGTTCCGCTGAATATGTCCAACGCCCGAGCAATTGTGGCAGACCAGCTCCCTGAAGCTCCTCTTCCCCGGTCCATTATCTCCCTTGGGCTGCCAATGCTGATGGAGCTTCGGCTCTCCCTCTGGTGCACTGACAGGCCTCACAGCTAGTCCTGTTGGCTCCAACCCGGTGCTGTCCCGCACTGCGGCTGCTCTAGCTCTCCTCTCCCCTGTACTGAGCACACCTGCCTGCATCAGTCGTGTAACAGTCTTTGCAGCCCTTTTTGTTGTCTCATACCTGTGAGCGATGTTGTAGGCGCTGGCCAGTGTGCGTGGCTTCTCCTCTAAGAGTCTTTGCACCACCTCTGCATCAGCTAGGGCGTTAGTAAAAGTCTCTACTCTGACAGTCTCTACTCTCAGCACGGTGCGACGAGCCACCCTGACAAGGTGCACCTCCGGCCCTGAGTCTGTATTGCGGCGGGGCACCTTTTCGCCAAAGAGGGTTATCTCTCCCCGGCCGTAGTCCAAACAAGCTCGTGCTTGTAGCAGAAAAGGGTGTCCCAAGATGACCTCAGTGTTCTCAGTGATGTCTGCCACAACAAAGTTCACACTGCAGACACGGCTCCCAATGTGCAGTGGGACGTCAACCTCCCCTAGGACTGGTAAACTATCTGGTCCGACGTCCTGCAGTGTTCTGGCAATGGATGGCTGTATGGGGGGTCTGGCTTGGGCAGGAATAGCATTGTAGTGGTGGAGGGGTAGTACACTCCGGCGGGCACCGGAGTCCAACAGAGCACGAATCTCCAGGCCGTGCATCGTCACCTGTACACATGACTTGTCCTCCTGACCCTTAGTGCAGATGACCACTGTGCCAGGGCCCGTTGTTGCTGTCTGCGCCGCACTTGTGGCATGTGGCTTCAGAGAACGGGGGGAGGGGCAGTTCCGCTGAATATGTCCAACGCCCGAGCAATTGTGGCAGACCAGCTCCCTGAAGCTCCTCTTCCCCGGTCCATTATCTCCCTTGGGCTGCCAATGCTGATGGAGCTTCGGCTCTCCCTCTGGTGCACTGACAGGCCTCACAGCTAGTCCTGTTGGCTCCAACCCGGTGCTGTCCCGCACTGCGGCTGCTCTAGCTCTCCTCTCCCCTGTACTGAGCACACCTGCCTGCATCAGTCGTGTAACAGTCTTTGCAGCCCTTTTTGTTGTCTCATACCTGTGAGCGATGTTGTAGGCGCTGGCCAGTGTGCGTGGCTTCTCCTCTAAGAGTCTTTGCACCACCTCTGCATCAGCTAGGGCGTTAGTAAAAGTCTCTACTCTGATAGCATCTTGCTCTCGCTCTGCACGGTCGGCATACACGATAGAAACCTTCTCATAGATGTCGTCCCTCAGAGAATGCAAGGTTTCACCGGGCCGCCTGACTCTTTGTCTCAGTTCAATCCCCACAGCTGCTGCGTGCTCGGAGCATGGCCCATAGGCAGCCTCTATCTCATCCACGATCTGCTGATAGCTCCACCTGCCAGATCTTGGATTCTTATGGACGATTGCCCCCGCTGCTCCAGTCAAACTGAACCTGAGCTGCACTGCCATTGTTCTCTCTGACCAGCAGTTAGCTTGTGCACAGTTTTCAAAATGATAAAGGAAATCCTTCCATGCACCAGATCCGTCAAACTGACCTGGCTGCAGTGTAGGAATCCTCTCCTGTCGTCCACGAGGTTCATCGTCACCGTCATCTGCAGCACCGTTGTAGTGTACTAAATGTGATGAGCAGCTACGTGGTGTACAGCCAGCCTTCCTCTGGTTATACTGGTGGCAGCCACACGGTTGAGTTTTTGTATTCCATGGTGGTGACATAGGGCTCGGGGTATGCAGTCGCAGCCCAGGGCCTGCATTTCCGGACTCCGTCCCACATGCTGGGGTCTGTGTGGGGTAAATGGTGACACTGTGCATGGTTGGAGTGGTGTCTGGATCAGGGCAGCTGGGGTGCTAGTCTCGCAGCTGTTATAGTTCATGTTCATGGAAGTGGCTGAGTTAACCAGCCCATCACCAACAGTGAAAACAGTGGCTGGGCCCATATCATTTCTGTTATTATGTGGTTGTAATGAGCCACTATAGACAGCTGTGCTTCTGGTGGTATCATAGTTCAGGTTAGATGAGGTCACAAACTCACCACATACTGCTGCATGCTGAGCTGGAGATGAAATAAAAGGGTTGGTGGACAGCGAGGGTGGTAGAGCAGGCGGCTGTGCCATGTTTGGTTGAAGCAGCGTATTACTAGCCGCCATTTCGTGTGCAGCTAATGTTAGCTCCATGCTAGTGACAAAGGGATTTGTACTACATCCGTCGTACGCGCACATGCCGTCCTGTTGTTCAAAACAGTCTGTGGTAACTCCAAAGTCCTCTGTTACATCATTCACAAAAGGGTTTTTACTCACATTTGCGCTCGTCACATCAGCATACCTCTGGCCCGCACTGGCGCCGCGGCAGCCGCATGCCGCCATTATCTCCGGCTCCACCGCTGCAAATTTACAATTTCGTCGCGGCATTAAACGTGCCTGTTGTGTCTCCCACTTAAAAAGTCTTTTGATCCCGGACGAGCCCCCAGTGTTACCGACCCGATATTCTGCCGGCCGCCGAACCGTAGTTGAGCAGCCCCGGGTTGCGCTAGCCGAGTTTATGCTAGCGTGGCTCGTTAGTGGTAACAGCCAATACACAATCCAACAGACTTTTCAAGTGGGAAGAATGAGGCACTTTATTTAGAACTGCAGCAACTGTCCACACTTACTGCTCGTCCGGAGCACACTGGCTTTTTTTACATTCTTCATATCACTACGTACAGCTCGTTATACCTCCATCGCTACCCCCGTCTCAGCCACACAACGCTGCCATGGGCCCCCTTACGTCACTTCTCCTCCACACATACACATACACACACTCACACACACATACACACCGCAACCTGTCCAGGTTAAAGGAGAGCAGGCTTGGCCTGCAACACGTTGTCTGCTGGTTGCAGTGGTTAGCACTGCGCCAGCACAGCAACTCACCCTTGGCCATGGGATCCCTGGTTCGATCCCAGCCCCTGATCAACAGTGATCTGTGTGGAGTTTGCATGTTCTCCCCGTATCTGCGTGGGTTTACTCCGGGAGTTCTCCGGTTTCCTCCCACAGGCCAAAAACAGCAGGTTAGGTTAATTGGAGACTCTAAAGTGGCCCTAGGTGTGAATGTGTGTGTGAATGGTTAAGGGATAGCGCCGTACCGTGGCTGCTTCATCCATCCAGGTGGATGCCCTCAATTTCCCCTCTGGGGATCAATAAAGTATACAAAATTAAAAAGAAAAACAATTATGGGGTATTGTGTGTAGAATTTTGAGGAAAAAATGAATTTAATCCCTTTTGGAATTGGGGTGTAACATAACAAAATGTGGAAAAAGTGAAGCGCTGTGAATACTTTCCGGATGCACTGTAAGACCTAAACTTCAGGGACAGCATATAAGGTGAAATTGTGAGCATGGCCAGTTTGCCTAGTCAAGGATAGTGAATGACAGAATTCTGGTAGATTATTAGGTGCTCAGCCACTGTCTAAGCATGAGGACTTGGCTGACTCAGAACTAAAACCTGCTATGATCTGGTGAGCGCACTTCCCCTTCCGTCTTGTGGGAGGGTTCCTGGCTCCGCAGGTAATCAATACACCTGCGTTAGTGGACACACTTGCTGTCTCTTCGCTGACAGTGCTTAAAAGGACCAGTCTGTGAACGCTCTAGTGCTGGCTTGTTGGGAATACTTCCAGTGAATGACCCATCTCTCTCACGTTCTCAGGTTCCTGCCATTTCTGCGGTGTGTCACTGGGGGTTCGTTGTGCGCTCACCTGCTCCTTCATCATTGTCTTCTCTCCGGATCGCCTACTCCACCTGGTCAGACATCTCATCAGCCCTACTCATCCGCAGCTTCCATCCCCATTCATCCTTGCCTTCCTGGGTTCCCCGTCAGGCTCTCTGCTCTCACTCATAAGAGTTTTTTTCCCTTATAATTCATTATTACCTGTCTCCCTCCTCGCTCTAATCTGCTCTCGTCTCCCTCCTTAAAGGCTGGGACCTCTCCTCTGGCGAGTGAGGTGTTGTTTCCGCTAATTTTGCTCCAACTCTTTTCAATAAAATTGTGTATAAACTTTGCTTCTCTGTGTTGTGTGCAATCCTTGGTGTAGCATGTTGCACATGAGCTGATATTTATTGTAATCATGACAAAACGAGCCAGCCATGAATTAGGCTCAGCAGGTGCTGCATCAGCAGAGCACTCCGCTCTTTACCGCCTCGACATTACAGAGAGGCAGGTGGCTGTGCTGACTGAACAGCTGCAGACCATTACGCAGCAGCTGAGTCGTGTTTTGTCACTCCGCCAGGGTAGTCGGTCAGCAGCCGATCACTCTGTGGAGTTTTGGGTCATTGCGGCAGATTCTGGTTGGAATGATGTTTCCTTGAGAAGCGCCTTCCTCCAGGGTCTCAATGCCAACCTTCGCAATGACCTGGCGATTCATGCTGCTCCCTCCTCCCTGGATGAGCTTATCGATCAAGCCGTTAGTTTGGATAATCGCTACCGCGAGCGCGCAAAGGAGTGGAAGGCCTCCTCCGGTCTGCCCGTCTCACGCATGTTCTCCCCGGCTACTGACATAGGTGAGACTGACTCCTCCTCCGAGGCTATGGTGCTTAGCCGAGTCTGACTGACTCCGGAGGAGAGCCAGTGCTTGCATGTACTGCGGCTCACTTGAGCACAAAATATTTAATTGCCACCTTAAGCCAAAAAGACGCTGCCCGTCAATGGCCGTGGGGGGTCTGACGGGTGGGAACTCTATTCATCCCCGCAATAACTTTTACATTCCGGCTCTCATTCAGCTGTCGGGGGTCGAGAGGTGGGTTTTGGCATTAATTGATTCGGGGGCACAGCAAAATTTCATCTCTTTGCGGCTCGTGCAGGGAATTGGCATTCCAGCAATGAAACTGCCGGCTTCGCTAAGCATTGCAGCACTATCTGGGAGTTGTGTGGCATCTATTACTGAGTGCACGGTGCCAATTCCCGTCCTTCTGTCCGGGAACCACCGGGAGACCATTTCATTCTTTATTCTCCCTAGTCCCCCCCCCCCCCCCCGGTGGTTCTGGGGTATCTGTGGCTCCGGAAGCATAACCCTATCATCAATTGGGCACAAAATTTCATCTCTTGCTGGAGCCCTTTCTCTTTAGCATCCTGCCTCTGCTCGGCCGAGTGTTAACCTTCCCTTTCCGTCTCCTTCCCTCCGGTGGAGCCGCCGATCTCAGCCTCGTACCCGAGGTCTACCATGACCTTAGGGAGGTCTTTAGCAAGTCAAGACTGACTATGACTGTGCTATCAACCTCCTCCCAGATGCGCGGTTGCTGTCCAGCTGGTTCTACAGCCTCTCTGGACTGGAGAGGGAGGCGATGGAAAGTTATATAAAGGACCTCGGCCCTCCTCGGCTCCTCTTGGGGCAGGGTTTTTCTTTGTCGGAAAGAAGGCTGGATCTCTGCGGCTGTGCATAGATTTCTGCGAGTTATATGCCATTACCGTCAAAGATAAATACCCTTTATCCCTGATCAATTTTGCGTTTGAGCTCCTTCAGCACGCGCGGGTGTTTACTAAATTGGATCTGCGTAACGCGTATCATTTAGTCCACATTCGGGAGGGGGATGAATCGAAGACGGCATTTAAAACTCACCTGGGGCAGCTCGAATATCTTGTGATGCCCTTTGGGCTCACCAACGCCCCTGCCATCTTCCAGTGAATGATTAATTACATACTGCGCGATATGATTCAAGATTCAAGGGCTTTATTTTCATGTGCACAGTTAAGAAATGCTACATTTCCTGAGCAATGAAATTCTTACTTTGCTCTCTGAACGAATGCTAAGTTAAAGGTACAGAAGCAACAATTCTGATAAGTCATGACACATCAACACAGTAACTCAATCCTAATACTAATGGATGCTAAGACACACACACCAACACCCAGTTAGGCAGTAGAGGAATGAAATTGAAAATTCACTGGATGACTAAAGTGATAGTGGTATATTGATATCAGAGATGATGTGAACCTGAGATGGCATGAACCTATGTACAGTGTGCAAATGAGCACTGTGCAACCTGATGTGAACCTGAGATGGCATAGACTTATGTACATTGTGCAACAAGCAGTGTATAATTACAAATTATTGATAAGTAGGTTGGTTGTTTATGGTTAATCAATTCGTTTTTGTCTACCTTGACGATATTTTGATTTTTTCGCACACGCCCGAGAAGCGCTCAGTCCATGTCAAGGCCGTGTTACAGCGGGGAAGCACAGCCTCTTACGCAGCTGACCTCGGTCAAGGTGCCTTCCACCTGGTCCGAGGCAGCCGAACGGGCCTTCTTTAAACTGAACAGCCTATTTTCCAACACTCCCATCTTGGCCCAGATCGACCCTCAGCTCCAATTCATTGTGGAGGTGGACGCTTCTGATTCAGGGGTGGGAGATGTCCTCTCACAGCGCTCGACCTCCGATCAGAAGCTCCACCTATGCGTATATTTCTCTCGGCATCTCACGCTGACCAAGAGGAACTACGAAGTAGGGGATCGAGAGGTCTTGGCCATTAAATTGGCTCTGGAGGAGTGGAGGCACTAGCTGGAGGGAGCAGTTCATCCTATCGTTGTGTGGACCGACTATAAAAATTTAGAATATCTTTGGTCTGCCCGCCAATTTAATGTCCGGCAGGCCTGTTGGGCCTTATTCTTTATTAGATTTAATCTTACCATCACTTATAGGTCGGGCTCTCGCAATATTAAACCTGACGCTCTCTCCTGCCAGTTTACCTCTCACCATTCAGCCCCCTCCTCTGTCCCCCAACCCATTCTGCCCCCCTGCTGTATCTTAGGTTCTATTGCCTGGGAGATCGAGCAGAGGGTCTGACAGGCCCAGGCCACTGAGCCCAAACCTGAGGGAGGACCTGAGGATCGACTGTTTGTTCTGGCCGGCCTCTGCAGCGAAGTTATCAGGTGGGGTCATACTAGTCATTTTGCCTGTCACCCAGGGGTTTCGCGGACCACTGACCTCATTCAGCAGGTGTTCTGGTGGCCCATGCTGTGACGGTCATCCGGAATTATGTTAAAGCATGTAAAGTATGCACCAGAAATAAATCTGAGTATTCTCCTCCCACCGGTCTGCTTCATCCCCTCCTGATCCCCAGCCACCCCTAGTCACATGTAGCCCCAGACTTCGTCACTGGACTTCCACCCTCTAATGGTAACACTGTCATCCTCACCATTGTTGACTGATTTTCTAAGGCCATTCATTTAGTACCCCTCCCAAAACTACCCTCTGCCTCAGAAACTGCCAGCCTTTTTACTAACAACGGCATCCGCCTTCACGGCATTCCCTTGGACATTGTGTCCGACTGGGGGCCACAATTCATCTCTCAAGTGTGGAAGTGTGGAAGTCTTTTTGTCATAACCTGGGCACCTCGGTTAGCCTGTCATCTCGATACCACCCTTAGAACAATGGGCAGGCTGAGCGCACCAACCAATCCCTGGAGGCTGACCTCAGATGTGTGGCATCCTGCAACCCATCTACATGGAGAACTCATCTGACCCGGGTGGAGTATGCCCACAACTCTGCAGTTTCATCAGCTACGGGATTAACACCCTTCGAGGCATCGATGGGGTACCCTCCCCGTTGTTGCCCATGGCGGAGAGGGAGGTCGTCGTGCCATCTGTGGCAGCCCACACTCGCCGTTGTCGTCGCCTGTGGAGGGCCACCCACCCTGCGCTCCTCCATTCCACTGAACGGAACCGACAGTATGCGGACCGCAGGCGGGTTCCAGCTCCCAGATATACGGTTGGGCAGAAGGTGTGGCTGTCGGCGGACCATGTGCCTCTTAAAACGGAATCTTGTAAGCTGTCAGCTCGGTTCCTGGGCCCGTTTTCCATCTCCCGAATCATCAGTGATGTGACAGTCCGCCTGGAGCTTCCGCCGACTCTCCCTATCCATCCAACCTTCCACATATCCAAGATCAAGCCCCTCTCCGCCAGTCCTCTCTGTCCCCCCCAAAGCCTCCTCCTCCCCCTTGGATCTTCAACGGTCAGACCACCTACACCATTCAGAGAATTCTGGACGTTCGCCGTCAGGGCCGGGGACTGCAATACTAATGGAAGGGCTACAGATCTGAAGAAAGGTCATGGATTCTCCGGTTGTACTTCTGTGAAAAGGGGATGGTCCAGGCCTTTCACTGAGCCCATCCCAACAAGCCCGGTGGGCCGCAAGGATGCGTCCCTTGAGTGGGGGCACTGTTATAATCTGGTGAGCACACTCCCCCTCCCGTCCTGTAGGAGGGTCCCTGGCTCTGCAGGTAATCAATACACCTGCGTGAGTGGACGCTCCTGCTGTCTCTTTGCTGACGGTGCTTAAAAGGACCAGTCTGTGAACGCTCCAGCACTGGCTCATTGGGTATACTGCCATAAAGAATTAAGTAAGTAAAGTTTTAATTATCTCGGAACCCAGTGAATGACCCATTTCTCTCTTTCTCCTTCTCAGGTTCCTGCCATCTCTGCGGTGTGTCCCCGGGGATTCGTTGTGTGCTCACCTGCTCCTTCATCATTGTCTTCTCTCTAGATTGCCTACTCCACCTGGTCGGACATCTCATCAGCCCTACTCATCCGCATCTTCCATCCCCATTCATCCTTGCCTTCCTGGGTTCCCCGTCGGGCTCTCTGCTCTCACTCATAAGAGTTTTTTCCCTTATGATTCATTATTACCTGTCTCCCTCCTCGCTCTAATCTGCTCTCGTCTCCCTCCTTACAGGCTGGGACCTCTCCTCTGGTGAGTGAAGTGTCGTTTCCGCTAATTTTGCTCCAACTCTTTTCAATAAAATTGTGTATAAACTTTGCCTCTCTGTGTTGTGTGCATTCCCTGGTGTAGTATGTTGCACGTGAGCTGATATTTATTGTAATCATGACAAAACCAGACTTAAAATTATGTTAAAATCATGAGCCATATAATTTATCAGTCACTACTCTTGTCCACTTTGACTGACGTGGGTACATGTGCGGATGGTTTATTGTCAAAATTTCTAGTTGTCTTCCAAAACTCTTTTGGGTCAGAACCACAAACAGAGAGAGAGTCACTTAAAGTAGCTGACTTAGGCCTTTCTTGCAGCCTGTGTGGCTTTATTTCTTATTTGTCTAAAAGCTACGGTGTCCACTGGGGATCTTGTAAGCTGTGCCTTACTCCAGACAACATTCTTCTACTATGGGCTGAAAGGGTTCTTTATTCTTTCTCTCTTGATAGGAGCATGTTTGTTATGACAAAATATAACAAAATAAGCCAGAATGACTAAACTCTTTTATCAACTGTGGATTAATGAACCAGTTTGGACATTCATGGCGATCTTCCCACCATTGTTAAAATGGGTAGAGATGAAACTGCGAAGGTGGTATCAGTCCAGTGAACTCTGGTTCTCATTTTACAAACCCTAACAAAGTGAATGGGTTGTGTTTTTTCAGAGTTTTTCTGTTTGTAGCCACTCCAGATACCCAAATAGATGCACAGAAGCACTAAGAACTGGACATCCCTCCAAAACTGATAAAAAGATGAGAAGAAAACTGGTCAGGGAGGCTGCCAAGAGGCCAACAGCAACACTGAAGGAGCTGCAGAAATTTTTGGCAATTACTGGCTATTTAGTACATGTGACAGCAATCTCCCATCTAGGGTGTCAAGACGGAAGCCTTATCTTATGAAGGAAAACATCCAAGCCCAGCTACATTTTGCAAAAACACATTTGGAAATCTCCCAAACGCATATGGGAAAAAATATCTTATGGTCCATTGAAACCATGGTTGAACTTTCTGGCCATAATTCCAAAAGGTATATTTGGTACAAACTTCACCAAAAGAACAACATGCCTACAGTGAAGCATACTGGTGGTACTATCATGCTTTGTGGCTGTTTTTCCTTCAGCTGGAACTGGGGTCTTAGTTAAGGTGGAGGGAATTATGAAGAGTTCCAAATACCAGTCAGTGTTGGCACAAAACCTTCAGGCTTCTGCTAGAAAGCTGAAAATGAAGATGAGCTTCATCTTTCAGCACAACAATGACCCAAAGCACACATCCAAATCAACAAAAGAATGGCTTCACCAGAAGAAGATAAGGTTTTGGAATGGCCCAGCCAGAGTCCAGACCTGAATCCGATCGAACATCTGTGGGGTGATCTGAAGAGGGCTGTGCACAGGAGATGCCCTCGCAATCTGACAGATTTGGAGCATTTTTGCAAAGAAAAGTGGGCAAATATTGCCACATCAAGATGTGCCACGCTGATAGACTACTACCCAAGAAGACTGAAGCCAAAGGCTCTGCAACAAAGTATTAGTTTAAGGGTGTGCATATTTTTCCAAACAGGTTGTTGTAAGTTGTTTTTTTTTTTTATTTTTCCCCTTAGAAGATTTCAGTTTGTTTTCCAGTTGGGTTGTACAGGTTATAGGTCACATTAATGGTGGAAAAAGTTTTGAAATGATTTATCTTGGTGTCATTTTTTTTACATCACAAAAACCTGGCATTTGAACGGGGTGTGTAGACTTTTTATATTCACTTTACATAGTGCCACATTGTCATATTGTGACCTGTGCCATTTGAGGACAGTTGATTACTGTAAAGTAAATGCTTTATGTGGTGTGCTACAGTTGAAAATATATTTTAACTGATCTACAAACTTATTTGCACTGTCATTTTTTTCTTTTTATAATACTTAATATAGTATCGTGAGTAGAAATGAGATTTATAGATTGACTCCATACAATGTTAAATTAAATAAAGGTTAACTCTATAAGAGTTGAATATTGAGTAAAATTGCACTGTAGTTAATATGGTAACAACTCTATTTTAGTGTTAAAAAGCAACACTGACAGTGCTGACTTTTGACTCTATGCACCAGTGTTGTGAAAACTCAACAATGAGCTGTGTTGATGAGTGTTAAATTTCAACTATTGATAGAGTTAATGCGACTCTGTGATAGTGTTAAATGCTTAACACTTTCAAAAGTGTGGTTTTGACAGTGTGGTGTGGACCAATATAGACACTTTAATAGTGTTGAATTTAACTTCCATTGTGTTTGAATTCACATTGCTGATTTTGCTGTGTAAAAATATGACATTTTAATCAAATGTTGCAGTGAGTTGAGTTCTCAGGGCCACCGTAGCAATGAGCTTCACCTTATTCACAGCTGTCCAGACATCGAATGCAAATATTTGGATTCATATTGTGATGCAATTTTCATGTTAGTTCATGTTAATATGGGTCATTTCATATCAAATATTTTGCATCAGAAATGTGAGCATCCTGTATAAGTTTGTGGAATATGGTATGGATCCGTGGATCCAGATATTAATCAGGATCTGGTGTGGATTCCCACATTGTGGAACAGTGGGACATTTGTCATAGTGCTCAAGTGACAGTGGTGGTAAATTCAATCTGAACACTTTCTAGCTGAATGCACATTTTTATTTACTTTTAAGGACTCCTAAACCTAGAATATTAATTCATCTCAATTGTCGCATGCTGTCATTAATTAAAAATGACAGGTGGAAGGCTTCTCTACATTCCACTGAATCCCACCTTAGTGATGACCACAGTTTCTGACATACTGAACACAATCATTGTCTATCATGCAAATATATGTAAATCACATCAGCGTGATGTGAAAACATGAAACTCCCAGTGTAAGTACACGGAAAACAGGTTTTCAGTAAGTCTAGGAGGACAGGGCTCCAGCAAAGGCAAGCTAAGGGCAAGAGATTGAGAGCAACATGGAGCTCAGAGTAACCACTCACCTTCCTTGCACTAATGAGGCACAACGATGCCTGATTATAGCTGCAGACAAAGCATTAACATACTCTGATCCCAGTGGATGGTTGTGTTTGCAATGCACATACAAGCATAACTAAGATTCCACAAAGTCCACGGGAAAAAAAGGCATATAAAAATGTAGCCCAAATAACACTAAGCTGCCTTCACCCCAGAATCAGCATGTATCCTATTTTTGACTTTGTGTGTGTCTGTGTGTGTTCACCTCTGCCACAGAAACAAGTGCTATGAATCTGCTGGAAACACCTCATTTGGATAAGCTGTTCTCTTCCGTTAGGTTACCATGTCAATACTTAACAGACTTGTTACAGACCTGCTTGGCTAGTCTGGCACACCCATGGTTGAAGGAGAAAAAGGATGGTTGAAGAAGAAAAAGGAGGGAAGCTTCCCACTGAGCTTTGGAATTCATGCTAAGCAAGTTAGCAGGTGAGCAGCACCAAGTACCTGGGGGTGCACATCTCTGAGGACCTCTCCTGGTCCAACAACACCATATCACTGGCCAAGAAGGCTCAAACTCACCTCCATTTCCTCCGCAAACTGAGGAGAGCACGAGTCCCACCCCCCATCATGTGCTCATTCTACCGGGGTACCATTGAGAGCATCCTCACCAGCTGCATCACAGTGTGGTAGCCACACTGCCTCCTGCTGGAAGACTGTACAACACACAGTGAAAACAGCCAGCAAGGTCATTGGTGTGCCCCGCCCCCCCAGACATCTACCACACCTGCCTCACTCGCAGAGCCATCAACATCATAGGCAACACCTCCCACCCCTCACACTCCCTCTTACGCCTCTTCAGCCCTCTGCCCTCGGGGAAAAGGTACCAGAGCCTCCGGGTCTGCTCCGCTTTGTTCAGCAGGCCATCAGGACCCTGAATACCCCCCGGACTGTAACACACTCACCCACACAATAACTACCTCAGCTGTTTGCAAAGACAGACTTGGCACGTCAACAGTAATACATCTGCTGCTGTATGTCTCTGCACCTTACTGCAACCATTTGCACAAATGCCATACCTGCTGCTGTCTGTTACTGCAATATTGATTATTTGCAGTCCAATCTGTCACTGTCTGCACTTACACTACCGCACTGAACTTGCAATTACGGGTAGTACAGCTCCCTCTTTTCTGTATATAGGATTGCTGGGTGTTATGGTTTATTTTCATTTGCACTACGGGTAGCATTACTGTACATAGAATGCTGTTGTTGTTTTTCATCCTTATTCCTTCTTTTCTTATATATTGCGCACACCATTAAGAGAGAGCGAAATGGCTTTTCATTTCTCCTGTATGTCCTATATGTATAGAAGTACTGACAAATGAAAATCGTAGAATCTTTGAAGTTGATTCATGGCCTGACCGTAGTTTTTATTGCACTTCTCTGTAAAATTTTCACTGCCTTGACATTTGTGTTGCCATCTGATTCATTAATTCTGTAATTTCCCAGTTTGGGATCAATAAAGTACATCTATCTATCTATCTGACATAACGCACGGCTCAGGAGACGCACACACACAGGCTCAGAGTAGTTCAAATAGCTTTATTAACAACAGGAGTGTATGAATGTGTGTCTGCGAGATGTAAATGTGTTGGTGGCGGCGTCTGCTTCGGGCACAGAGGCAGGAGGCCGTACAGCCGGACAACCCTATGGGAAAAGCACAGGGAGAAGGGTGACGGGCACACACCAACACAGGAGATATATGAGCGAGAGAGGAGCTTACTTGGACAGGACAGATGACTGGCACAGCAAGGGACGAGGTCCGGTAGACAGCCACCTGGAGAGCCCGGTGCAGCAGCGAGGAACAGGCGATGGAGAGGAGTAGTCCGCCGCCGGGAAATCCACCTGTGCACAGGGGAGCAGACTTGGGGGAGAAAAGAGGTAAGATCTTCTTACCGGAATGATCAGCTGAGAATGAAAGGGAACTCACAGCGATGCGTAGGGAAGGTTGACGGCTTCAGGCCGAAGCTCAGGGCGAGGCGGCTTAAATCCCTCGCCGCTGATGATGTGCAGGTGTGCGTGCAGGTGACGCCGCTGATGAGCGGCGCGGCATGACACTATCTATCTATCTATCTATCTATTTCACAGTCAATAATATATCTCACATCATTCTGGCCTATTGTGTAAATTACTTATTTGAACCTGTCGAATAACTGTCCTGAAATTATTCAAATGTGTAATTCTTTAACACAACTTAAAAAAACTGTACAGAAATTATTAAATTTTGCAAAATGAAATACTGGTTTAAAGAAAAACGTTGGGTTGTATCAACATGAACTGATTCAAGTAAATTTCTAACGTGTTGATTATTATAAGTAAATGGGGTAGGCACCAAATAAGCTCTATAGCTTCAGCCTACACCCTTTCAATGGGGGGCAATGGATCAGCGTTCTCGTCGCGCCCTCTGCCAGTACCCGGGCTCACCTGGGGAAGCTAATGATCCTACCAGCAGACTAAATTCGAAGAGATGACGCCTCTGTGCCAAGTCAAAGAAGAATCCTAGTCACAGTCCTAAAGCCGAAAGCAAACAGCCCCAAGAGCACTTTGTGGTAGGATCTGCCCTTCGCATATTACAACTAAACGTTGAAGGCCTATCTGCAGCCAAACGAAGCCTTATCGAAGTCCTCGCCTTCCAACATTCGATTGATGTAATCTGCCTCCAAGAGACTCATATTGGCCCAGAGGAAGCTGGCCGCTTCACCATCAAAGGCTTTGACCTCCTGTGCTATGTTCTACATGCTAAACATGGACGAGCCACCTATGTGCGTTCTGACATAGTTGAAGCAAATCACCTGATAACAACACATTTCTCAGACACCATAATCATTGGTGGCTTCCATATTGTCAATGTGTACAAGCCCCCTAATGCCAACTGGGATCTGCAGGTCTTACCCACCTTACCCCACCCTGCCATCTATGTGGGGGACTTTAACAGCCATCACCCTGACTGGGGGTACCCAGCAGTGGACAGTGATGGGGAGGCACTTTCAGACTGGGCATCCAGAAATGACCTCGCTTTGCTATACGACCCCAAACAAAGAGGAACCTTCCACTCTGCTAGGTGGAAGAAGGACTATTCTCCTGACCTGTGTTGGGTCAGCTCTTTGAATGGGGAGCCATATCCTACACAGATCCTCATTCTTGATGATTTTCCACACAGCCAACATCGGCCCCTGCTTGTACACATTGGCCTACAACTTCCAGTCATATACAGCCCAAGGAAGATGCGCTGGAACTTCCGCAAAGCCAACTGGAAGAAATTCAGTGAAACTCTGGACCGGAGCGTTGTTACCATCCCCTCCACACCATCACTGTAGATGAAGCATACAACCGCTTCTGCAGCGCAATCTTCAAGGCTGCCCATACTGCAATCCCACGAGGCTACCGACCCCTCTATGTCCCATGTTTGGACGGAGAAAGTGCTGCCCTCCTACAATCCTATCAAACATCAGGGGATCCAGAGATGGCAGACCATCTCATTGAATCGCTAAATACAGCCCGGCGAAAGAAATGGGAGGAGACAGTTGCTGACCGGAGCTTTACCCACTCTAGCAGGAAATGTTGGCGCCTCATCCGTCGCCTAGGAGCTGCACAGAAGCCCCCTAGCCAAAGCCGAGCATCCGTCACACCCAACCAAGTTGCATCCCACCTACTGACTATCGCCAAAGCACCCCAAGACAAAGACACCAGAAGAGCAGTTACAACTGAGCTAAAAAAAACACCAAAAAATGCCTGTAGAGGAAACAAACCCTGAACCCTTCAAGGCTGCTGAACTGGAGAAAGTCCTACAGGGCCTGAAATGTGGAAAGGCAGCAGGATACGATAACATCTTCCCAGAATTCATGAAAAATCTTGGCCCCCGAGCCCTAACCTGGTTGACACAATTCTACACAAACAAACTCGATCCCAAAGAAATGGCGGACAGCAAAGGTCATTGCCATCCCAAAACCTGGCAAAGACCACAAACTATCAGCAAGCTACCGCCCAATCTCCCTACTCAGCGTTCCTTACAAAATCATGGAGCGCCTAATACTGCAACGCATTTCCCCAGAAATAGAGGATATTCTAAGCGTGGATCAAGCAGGTTTCCGCAAGGACCGCAGTACAGGAGAACAAGTACTGGCCCTAACCACCTTCATTGAAAATGGCTTCGAGAGCAGACTGAAGACAGGGGCTGTGTTTCTCGATCTTACAGCCGCCTATGATACGGTCTGGCACAAAGGCCTCCTCCTGAAACTTATAAAGGCGATCCCTGCTTGGGCAACAGAAATTATAAAAACCCTGCTGACCAACCGAAGGTTCAGAGTCCACCTCAGTCAGAACACAAGTGCATGGAGAATGCAGAAAAACGGACTCCCACAAGGCTCAGTTCTAGCTCCAACTCTGTTCAACCTCTACATAAACGACCTGCCTACTACAAAATCCCGCAAATTCATCTATGCAGACGACATCTGTTTGGCATTCCAAGCACCAGACTTTGAACCACTGGAACGGGTGCTCACGGAAGATCTTGCTAAACTGGACCAGTTCTGCAAAATCTGGCGCCTAAAACCAAGCCCAGCAAAAACCGTCTCCAGTGTATTTCATCTCCACAATGCAAAAGCTGCCAGAGAACTAAACATCCACCTGAGCGGACTCAAGCTTAAGCATGCCCCAAATCCAACTTATCTTGGAGTGACCCTTGATAGGACCTTATCCTTCAAGGAACATCTAAAGGGGACGGCTGCTAAGGTGAAAGTACGAAACAACCTGCTCTGCAAGCTCGCTGGTGCAAAATGGGGGGTGGCAGTCTCCACCCTGCGCTCCTCAGCACTGGCCCTTTCATACTCTGTAGCAGAATATTGTGCCCCTGTCTGGTCCAGGTCATCTTACACACACCATGTAGACACCCAGCTCAACTCAACCATGAGAACTATAACTGGAACAATCCGCTCAACACCACTCCCCTGGCTCTCTGTACTGTCAAACATAGCCCCTCCACACATCCGGCGAGCAGCATTAACTCAAAGGATGCTCCAAAAAGTTAAAGATTTTCCTCACTTACCAATCCATGCAGATATCTACACCCCACCCACTGCCCGACTTTCATCCAGACGGCCGATTTGGAAAAACCCTCCCCCAGCTGACTTTACCATCCAGACAGCTTGGCAAGAGGAATGGGAGACCAAGGAGGTCCCAAACAAACAGCTGGTGATAAACCCCAACCAACAGGTCCTGGGCACCAACCTCCCAAGGAGACAGTGGTCTACACTCAATCGCTTCAGGACTGGACATGGCCCCTGCTTGGCCAGCCTTCACAGATGGGGCAGTAACCCTAGCCCACTGTGCGCATGTGGAGAGGAGCAAACTATGGAACACATCATAGAGGCTTGCCCGCTCCAAAGACTGGAAGGAGGATTACACACCCTCCATACAGCAAACCAGGAGGCAACTGCTTGGCTTAAGGACTTTGCATTCGCTAAATAAATACACCCTTTCAATTATTTTGTCTGTATTTTATTTCTCTTTTGCTTGTTGTCTTGTCTCCTGTCGACAAACTGAAAAAACTAAACTGAACTGAACTGAATTTGCCAGTATTATTCCGCCATTAGCATGTTAGCAATACAAGCCTTTTCAGTGGTGGCCTTAAACTCTGGTACAATCTACATTATCAGGTTAGAGCCACGCAGATGCTGGTTACAACAGACCAAAAGACAAGGCTTCTGGCCTTTAGCTTAGCTGATTGGCATCCATTTTTTAAAATCTATTTTCTATATAGCCTGTTCTATGCATCCTACGAGACATTCGTCTTCCTATCTGCACCATCTTTGAACCCCTGACCATGTAATTCAAAGACATTTTTTGAGCTTATTTTATTATAGTTTACTATACTTCAGCCCAGACACCACCTTGATCAGCTAGCAAAGGTCCTTCCCCTTTGTGGAAAATGATACTGCAGTGATTAAACCTGAGTGGTACTGACATATGGTACTGACATGTGACACGCCTCTTGGAACGATGTCAACATGTGGGGAAAGTACATAATGGAGAACAAAAATTGTTAATCACACTTTGATCACAACCTTAATTGAGTTCATAAGTTGTTCATTTTTCAAAATTTTCATACTCTTCTTAACATGGGAGCAGACAAATGTGATTACTTTCAGCAACTACAGGTTTATTATTATTTCAACATGTCAACATTCCACCCAGAATATTTTCTACAAAAATATCAAAAGTTAAACACACGGGCAATTTACTGTATGTGGAAAAAAGTCCCAGGTGCATGAGCAAAAATGGTACAAATTTAATTTATGTGGAAAAAGTAGCAAATTCACATGGAAAGAAAAATAAACAATATGTCAAAATGTTGCAGTTTTTCCTACAGTGTCACATTATTCACACCACCAAGCTAGAAGGTGAGAAGTACCATTTTGGTCTTTAGTAAGAGACAGTTGGGGCTTGAAGCCACAACCTTCCAGTTGTGAGGCAGCTATGCAACCACTATGGTACTCTGGGGCTGGTTCTGGTTTATTATTTAATCTCTAAGGGCGTTTTCATACCTGAAAGTCTGAACCGAGATCCGGACTAAACTTTTTATTTTGTTACATTGTATGCATTTGGTCCGGTTAGGTTTCACACCGCTCTTTATCCAAGTGGACCAAAGAACTTCACGTAATATGCTGATGTCCTGTTGTCATAACGACATTTATGCAGAGTTGCCAATGTAACCCAGGTACAGAATGTGTACTATTTTCAGTCATTCATGTCATTTCAGTATTATTTTTTCTTTAAAAAAAGTGTAATAAACAGATAAATAAATAAATGGATGCATGAATAAATGCCCCCTTAGATATAAATACTGTAGTTCTCATTTCTGTTGTTAATCTATTTATATTAATAATTTTATTTGTACTTTTATGTAAGTTTATCACAAGTAGAAGTAAGGCTAAGCTCCACCCCTTTGCGGAACTTCCGTTGCTACAGTCTGAAAAGAGAGAGGACGACCGTTGGCGACAGAAGGTCGGAGTGGTCTGCAAGAATGGTCAGTGCTAATTGCCGACAGCCATCTGCCTGAATCCACTCAGCGTGCCTGATAGCTGGTCAGAGCTTATGGAACAATTGAGGACAGAAGGGATTCTGTAACCGGATGACTGTGAGATCCACATTGGTGACTTAGCTTGTAGGCCTGCCGTGGCTAGTTAGCTTTGTGGTTTATACTGTATGAGGTTTAACAAAGACATGCCATGACTGTGCATTACCTTGCTAACTTGTGGCTTGATAGTATGTTGTTACTGTTATAGGCCTTTAGCCTTGCATACACAGATAAAGGGGTGCTGTTTATTAAATTTTCTATACGTTGATGTCACATTTATTTTTGCACTTTTGGTTATTTTAATTTTGTTTGAGTGTGCAGCATAGCTGTTATGCTCTTCCACTGCTAAAACAAAATATTTTAACTGCTCAAAAGGAATGTGGGGCCTAAATCTTAAAGTGCCAAATGTGATGTATATAAAACATCTGTGTTTATGAATGTAAAATGTCAATTCATGGTTAAATTGAATTACGCATAACAGAAAATCAATCATAGTTCATGGTTAATATTAAAAATTCATAAAAAAGGGTTAAAAACTCTACAATATTGAATGTACAAGATGCAGAGAGATTCATTATTGTTTTGTAATGACAGTGTTAATGTGCATTTGAGATTCTTGATATATTTTTATGGCCATGAAGTGAGTATGTGTGGGGATCTCTATGGTAATAGCTTGTTTCATACAGGCTAGGTTTTTTTAAGCAGGACCTGAACACAGTGATAGAAAACTGGAACTGGATTTCTCCTCGATGGGGATGATGGCTAGCCACCCTTGAGATGACCACCTCCTTTTCCCTTGGAGGTTTTGCTTCCAAGACGCAATTGGAGAAAGATCCCATCCACCTCTTCATCCCTTCCGGTGCACCAGTGGGGTAGGATTGCAATCGAATAAGTGACTTGACTATAAAGAGCTGTAACTGAACACCTGATCTTTACTTATGACAAAAAATGACTAATTGAAAGACAGACCAAAAGCTGTGAATGGACTTTTATTTTATTCCTGTCAACATTTATTCTGAAATGTTCATGTTTTTTATTGTTTAATTGAATACACGTTTATGTTCAACTGCCTGGTGACTCCAGTTATTTGTCTGCTCATCTAATCTTTTACCCCTCCTACGAGCCTAGACACTGGTCCATTACTTAAATATATTATCTGTCCCACAAACGGGTTACACCAACTTTTTAGAAATGCTTGGGGTGAGATTTAGATGGAATTGTGTAGGTGGAGAATGGGGAATAGTGGTGGAGTGAGCAGGCAGGTGCGCAATACATATGAACAGTTAATTTTTTTTCAATGCATATACTTATTTACCTCAGAATAAATTTCAGAGCATGTTCAGTCTGCTTTATGCTGCCTTGAGAGCTCTTACTGTGGAAAAAAATCTGAAGAAAGTCAACGCGATGTTGGGAGTATTTTCCTCATTTTGGAGTGAGACATAAAGTTTATGGAGTGTGAGAGGGCGCAAATGAGTGAGACCCACTCAAAAAGAGTGAGAGTTGGCAACACTGCATTTATGTAGTTAGTGTGGTTTCGGGTTCCGGCACCTTATTGTGAAGTGCGGTGTAGTGACATGCACTTCTTGTCACGTCACTGCACCGCCCTATAAATATCAGAGGACGTCCATCTTATAGCCTCTTTGCTGGATGCCTCCTGTGGGTGCATACCATGAGACTGCTCTTGTACATAGTTCAATAAAGCTGTGTTCACCAACCATCCTCCTGCCTCATCCTTCACCCAGGTATTTCCATACATAACATTTGGTGATTGAGGATTAACTCATGGAGGCGTGCATCACCCCAATTTGTCCCTTTCTTGAGCTCCCGGGGGAACCACTGGTTTCATAGCCACATTGGTGGGAGGCCTATCAGACGTATGTTACGGTGCTGGGCCTTGGGGGACTCGATAAGGCGAGAGAGCTGACGCTTCTCATTAACAACCTAGATATGGAGGGCCAGAGGGTCCTGCGGCTGCTCGACAGACTCATGTGAGGACATCGTGAAGCTGCTAACTACACGTTTCTCCACTCCAGACAACGTGACTGTTCAGAGGATTCTGTTTTGGCAGTGATATCAGCGGGTAGGTGAGCCTATCCGCCAATATGTCATTGACTTGAAGCAGCTCGCCAGGGAGTGTTGTTTTGGACCGCTTGAAGATGATTCTGTCAGGTCAGGCATTGGCTTGCTTGCTACCGGATAACCATAAAAACCGATACTACCTGTCTCATGGGTCAGGCTGTCAGCAACTCAACCGGCATCCCCGCCCTTCCGAGGACGTGGAGGGTGAAACAGGGCAACCTGGCAGAACTAAAAACAATATCTGCCACAGGCGTGTGGTGGACCACTCCCAGTTACACGGGGTAAGACTGGACATCCTGGCAGATAAACACATCACTCGCAAGGTCTGTGGTGGACTGTACCAGTCGGTGCATTGTGACATGCACTACACAAAGAGCAGAGATAAACAAACCTATCATCTGGTCAGTCACTGCAACAGATACTGGAGTCAGTTTGTCTTGACTTGTCCTTGCCACTGATAATACCTTTATCTGCCAAGAATGTGCTGCTAGTCCAGCAAAAGATAGCAGTACTCAAATACTTTGCAAGCAGTTTCATGAAATGGTCAATCAGAAAGCAACTCATACCGGCTCGGACGTCGCCCGAGCTTACAAGGTCCATGCTGATCTGTTCACACTCCAACAGGCAGCAAAAAGTAAGCTAGGAGTGGGAAGACAAAAGAAGAGGAAAACAGCAGCCTTGTATGCAGCAGAATGGAAGGAGTGGGAGATCAACTCAAGAAAGGAGAGAAGCAGGAGTGTGCTTATGAAGGAGATAGCAGCAATGCTTATGAAGAACCAGTGCCAATCAACGACAGGATAATGACTATGAGACTCCCACTACAGCGGAAGATGTATGCCACACTCATCAGTGTATATGCCCCAACAATGACTAACACAGAGGAGGTGAAAGAAGAGTTCTACAGTGATCTATGTGAGACTATCAGGCGTGTACCGACTGATGACAGGCTGATACTCATTGGAGATTTTAATGCCAGAGTTGGTTCGGACACTGAGAAATGGAGAGGAGTGCTAGGCAGTCATGGTGTAGGCAAGTGCAATGCTAATGGAGAACTCCTACTTGCACTATGTTCAGAGTACAACCTTGTGATAACCAACACTCTATTTAAGCACAAGGACACACACAAGAAGACATGGATGCATCTAAGATCCAAGCACTGGCACTTATTAGACTACATCATAGTCAGGCAGAGAGACAGAAGGGATGTATTGGACACCAGAGCAATGAGAGGCGCAGACTGTGGTACTGATCATGTTATGCTGAGATCTAGACTAAGGATTTGCAGACGGAAACAGCACTGCAGGACGGGTGCAAAGCCACCACAGAAGCTAAACACTAGTGCACTGAAAGGCCAAAAGAAGCAGAAAGAACTTACACAGGAAATGGATGAAAACTTGAAAGACTGGGACAGCAACAACTCAGAGAATGTCATAGAAGAGAAATGGGCAACACTGAAGGATACGGTGTATCAGACTGCGAGTGATATATTAGGCCACCCTGAGAGGAAACATCAAGATTGGTTTGATGAGTGTGATGAACACCTGAAGAAACTACTAGAAGCGAGGAATACAGCTAGGCAGGAAAACCTACAGTGTAACACAAGGTCGAAGAAGAAGAAATACTCAAAGACTCAGAGTGAGCTACAGAAGTACACCAGAGAGATGAAGTCCAATTGGTGGGATGAAAAAGTGGAGGGACTTCAAACTGCAGCAGACAGGAAGGACATGAAAACATTCTTCACAGGTTTGAGAGAAATCTACAGCCCTAAACCAAGAGGATTGATCCAACTAAAGGCTATGGATGATGAAACAGTTTTGCAGGAGAAAGACAAGCTCCTGGACAGATTTGCTACTAAACAACCCTGGAGATCTCACTGAAGAGGCTAAAGAAGCTCTAGCGCAGTGACCAGCTGTATCAAGTCTGGATGAACCACCAAATTTTGATGAACTAATGGCAGCTATCAGGACAACACAAGATGGTAAAGCTCCAGGAAGGGATGGAATTCCTGCAGAAGTGTGGAAATTTGGTGATATTCAGCTGACCAATTCTGCCTGCACAGGCTCATCCAAGAGATATGGGATGCCCAGAAAGTACCTCAAGACTGGAAGGATGCAAGTATTGTGCCTTTGTTCAAGAAAGGTGACAGGAAAGATTGTGGAAATTACCAAGGTATATCACTGCTAGCCACTGTTGGTAAGATTCTCTCATGTGTACTACTGAACAGACTCAATGAACACATCTCGCAGAATGTACTACCGGAAACCCAGTGCGGCTTTACAAGTGGAAGAAGCACAATGGACATGATTTTCTGCTTGAAACAGGTTCAAGAAAAGTGTATCGAACAGAACATGCCACTTTATGTAGTCTTCATAGACTTCAGTAAAGCCTTCGATACTGTTTCGTGACAAGGACTTTGGCAGGTACTCAAGAAATATGGCTGTACAGAGAAGTTTGTCAGCCTGATCGAGGCACTCCATGCAGGTATGCAAGCAAACGTGGCAATGAGTGGTTCAGTATCTAAAAACTTTTCAGTTAGCAACGGGGTGAAACAAGGGTGTGCGCTGGCACCTACACTCTTCTCGCTATATCTGGCAGCCATGCTTGAGGTGGCCTTCAAAGACACTTCATAAGGAGTATACATTCAAACAAGGAAAAAAGCAGACTTGTTCAGTGTGGCACAGTTTAAAGCCAAGAGTAAGACATCAATAAAGGTAGTAAGAGAAATGCTCTTTGCCGATGACAGTGCTCTAGTTGCACACAGTGTGGAAGATATGCAATCTTTAGTGGAGAAATTTGCAAGAGCAGCTAGCCAATTCAGCCTCCAAATCAACATCAAGAAGACAAAGTGCCTTTATCAACCACCAAAGCTCCAATTATCAACATCACTACCAGAAGAGATCAGCTTTGGTACAGAGCCACTAGTCAAGTGCAAGACTTTCAAGTATCGAGGGAGTACTGTTTCAGAGAATGCTAGGTTGGAGGATGACCTATCTCTCAGAATGGGAAGAGCGAGCGCTGTGTTTGGAAACCTGAGGGAGAGACTGTGGAACAATCGACATGTGTCTATCCGTGTGAAATGCAAAGTGTACAGAGCGACGGTACTGGCTACTCTATTGCACGGTGCTGAAACGTGGACTGTCTACAGAGTGCAGGTGAAGAAACTCCACACGTACATGATGAGACACCTTCGAGCCATAATGAACATCTCATGGAAAGACAAGACAACCAACATAGAAGTGTTGAAACGAGCTGGTCTACCATCAATGGTGGACATGCTAATACAGATGAACCTGAGATGGCTCGGACATGTTGAGAGGATGGATCACCAGTGTCTCCCTCGGCAGTTACTCTACTCACAGTTATGTGAGGGCAAACGCAATCAGGGTAGACCAAGGCTCAGATTTAAAGACACTGTAAAAAGAAACTTGAAGAAGTTGGATATACACAGGAGTTCCTGGCAGCGGAAGGCTAAGGACAGAGGTGTGTGGAGGAATCTGATCAGACCTAAATGAAACAGTCATTGTCGCCCATGACAGACTGCTACGATGATGATGATGATGATGATGAAGATGAAATGTATGCGGTCAACTAGCAGAATGCATGTGTAATGCTGAGCTGTGTGCTAGGCTATTAATGGCGCCTAATGACTTAACATTAGCTAAAACAATGGAGCTAGCTCTCTGGTGGGAAGCCATTGTTAAGCTAGCTGTGGAGCTAAATTGGCGCCAGCCACAAAAACAGTCAGAGCTGCTTGCCTCAGCTAATGTTGCGGACCCTGATAGTAAGGATAGCTCGGACGAAGATTTTTGGGGTCAGTGCTGCTAGCCAAAGGTCTGCCCCAGGAAATTCCCATTGCAGGGGTTGTGGGTCCGTGACGCATCACCATAGAGCTAAGAAATGCCCGGCTAGAGGAAAACGTTGTGGTAGATGTGGATTCTGGAATCATTACGCCAGGGTGTGCCGTTTTACCTGGGGAACCCACGGGAGAATTCACCCTGCTCGCCCCGACGGACGCTGGGAGCAAACAATACAAAGAGCTAACAGATGCCATGGCGGTCAAGTCGACCAGTTTTCGCCCAGAGCTGGTACCCATGCCGACGAGCGACACCATGCTAGCCCCAGATGCCTCCAGTACTTGGCCACAGTTGACTGGGGGGGTCTGCAGCTACAACGGTGAACACTAAAACATTTATGAAAGAGGACGGAGCCAGACTGTCAAGCATGGAGTTTCCGCATGCTCAGCAACAACACATCAGGCCGAGTAAAATTCCACTCCGGGTTATGGACTTGGTGCGGGTTCGGGGTGAAGGATGCCCATGGCGAAGATGGACCAAACGACAGCCAGTAAAACATCGAAAATGTCTGTGCATTGTGGCTGAGCTGGGCAAAGCGTGCTTCAGGTTGTCTGACGGCTTGGCGAGGCATGCCAATCAGTTTCGGCGTGTTCGGGGAGATGCTCCAGGTGGCAAGGCTGGACAGGAGTCAGTGATGGCGGTGTGGGATCCAGGCTCCGCCATCCAGAAGATCAGCCATCGCTCTGGTGGTCTGTGGTCTCCAGGGGCATGCCTGCTGAGGGGCTGCCCTGGACCCCCCCCCCCCCCCCATGCATGCTCCAGTTTTTTCATCCAAATGACTGTGCAGTAGAACTTTATTTATAGTTCTGATGTTTTAATGCATGCATGTTGTAATATGGGGTTATTTTTTGTGTTTAGTTTTAGTTAGGAGCATGGCTGTGATTTCTAGTTTCAATAAAGACTTTTAGTTTACCAGTGGCAGAATAATCCACCGTGCCGTGTGGGCTGTACGGTAGTCCACCCATCAGCCCTATTTTAGGTGGTTTTGAGTGAGTGTGTTTGGCCAGTTTGGTACATTTTTTTCACCATTATTTTATTGCATGATTCGGGTCCCAAATTGGGGAGGTTTTTAATTGTGTGCATGGTTTTGGACTTGTGTGCCAATGCGTCCCCGGGCCAGTAGCCTTCTAGCACTGGAGCCTGGGGGCTGGTGTTGGCCCCACTGGGGGGACGGGGGTGGGCTGGTCTGGGGGTGGGAGTGTACTGCGCAAGCCTCCCTCAGTCGTCCCTCCTGGGGCAGTTGCCTGGCTGTCCTGGGGCTTGCTGGCTTCGGGGCATTTGTGCTCTGTGAGTGTTGGTGGTGAGGTCTTGCTTGCTCGGGTTTCCGGGGGGGGGGGGTGTTGCTGTGACCTGCCACCCTCTTTGTATGTTTCCTGGCAAACCACTCACACACTCACTTTGAGCGTGCTCTTATACACACACATGCGCACACATGCACACACACATACTACAGTACCTTACAAAAGTGAGTACACCCCTCACATTTCTGGAAATATTTTATATATCTTTTCATGGGACAACACTGAAGATATGACACTTTGATACAATATAAAGAAGTCAGTGTACAACAGTGAAATCTCCTCACCACCCAGACAGCTGGAAAAACCTCCCTTATTTTGAAATCAAATGTTGACGCGTTTAGTTTGTCTGAAGGCTGCTGACAGATTAAAGTCATTGACTTTAATTGACTCGGGCTGCACGGTGGCGCAGTGGTTAGCACTGCGGCAGCACAGCAAGTTATTCAAGTTTTTAAGTGGGTGCTCTTTGTACCCTTAACTCAATTAGAAATTTTTGGTTGTCTGCTTTTAATTATTAATTTCAAAACACTGCTTTTACATGAGTAGAATTTCTGGTTACTATACCCACCTGATCATATAATTTAAGTATGTATGAGTACATTACTATTATGAATGTTTCTTTCCCTTCCCTACTCTCTCAATGGAAAAAGAAACACTAGAATAATAAAAATACAAAAAATACACATATTTTTGTCATCTGCAGGACAAAACATGACACTTGATATTTTCTAACCTGTTTGTATACCACCATAGACAGAGAGAGAAGCTGAATTAGACAGAGCTCAGAGAGGACAAGATGAGACAGAAGAGAGGAGCCAAGGAGAGGGAAGTGTTCAGGCAGAGGAATGGAGAGAAGGATAACACCACTAAAAAGTCGAAACACAGGATGTCTTGGTGGGACCCCAACTGGCCCAGTATTCAAGCCTCGGTTGTATAGTACTTCAAATGGTAAGTTATATGCAACGTTACAGTGTAAAATTTTAAAAAGAAATAAATAGTATAAAATTAACATATTCTGGTATGGTTAACTCCGGGGGTATGTTTTCACCGTGCCAAGGTCTTGAAGCCAGAGGAAACACTGCATGTTGAACTTCCAGTGACCAGTATGAGAGAGTGTGAGAGCGATAACACCAAACTTAACACACCTGCTTCCCATTTACACCTGAGACCTTGTAACACTAATGAGTCACATGACACCGGGGAGGGAAAACTGCTAATTGGGCATAATTTGGACATTTTCACTTAAGGGGTGTACTCACTTTTGTTGCCAGTGGTTTAGACATTAATGGCTGTGTTGAGTTATTTTGAGGGGACAGGAAATTTACACTTTTATACAAGCTGTACACGGGTGACTACTTTACATTGCATCAAAGTGTCATATCTTCAGTGTTGTCCCATGAAAAGATATAATAAAAATATTTACAAAAATGTGAGGGGTGTACTCACTTTTGTGAGATACTGTATGTTCTTTTATAGGTGCTGATACCAAACTTGTGATGAGCCCTTTTCAGAAGAAGAAACAGTTTGTCTTCTGTTTCAGTTGTGTCATTTTGTTTGTTGTGTCTGTTTGTTCCTCTCTTTTTTCTTTCCCCCTTCCCACCCCTCCCTTCCCCATTTCCACCTGTCGGGTCTATCGTGGGTAAAACAATTTAAAGTATTAAAAGTTATTACAAGAGGAGTCTATAGATAATATACAGTACATAGATATGTGCTGTATAAATCTCTTTTTGGCAAAGTACTGTAAATCTGTTTAGCACAATAATGGAAGCAGATTTCTGTTCTGCCTACCTAGCTGCTTGACAGGACAAGGGGAAAAAAAAATCTGGGTCTCTTCCTTTCACCAAGTCATACCTTGGCTAATTTTCCCTCTTATCAACTGTCTTAATTTCCTGTGTTTGGTCTGAACCTTTCTGAAAATTGCTTTCACACTCTAAATGAACCGGACAGAGCGTCAGTTTGAGCTGGACCAAGACCATCTCTTTTTGCTGAACCAAATTTCAGGTCTTTGATCTGGACAATGGTCCAGGGGAGGTTTCACACCTAAAATTTTGGTCCCAACCAAACTGAAAAGTCCAAAAGTTCAGACCAAACAGGTTAGGTGTCAAAATCCCCTAAGAGACTTCGAATTAGGGCTGCGTGATACACGAATATATTCGTTATATCGATATATTCTACTATGCGTGATACAAAAAAAAAGTTTTTATCGTGAAGCTCGAGTATTTTAACAATTGCACTCAAGCGCTTCCCTCCACCTCCTCGTGCTGTGTTCCATTTCAAGGATGTTGCCAGGTCTGTTTTTTTTTCCCCCCGTAATTTTGTTCTTTAGAAACTGCTAAAGCCTGTTTTTGTGGAGCAGAGACACTTGTTTTTTTTATGCACAATCTGGCAACACTGGCAGAGTGCGGGAAGTGGGGGAAAAAATGAAGTGACACATGCCAGTTGCAGTGCAGCTGATTTGAATGAAAGGATTAAAAAGGACCAGCTTTGAAGGTTAAAATTTAACAAAATATTTTGTGCAAATTATGTCACATTACCACTAATTTATTTCACCACTGAGATGTCATCCACTATAATATGAAGAATGCATCAAGAATTGCTCTCAACATCCTAGGTAGCCCCTACAAAATGAATAAATATTTATAAATAAATAAAATAACCAGCCCTAAGAAAATGACTACATGGCTTCTTCATTTGGAAAATTTATCCCATTGACAAAAGTGCAAAATGGAAAGAGATCACAACTGCGGTCACAAATTATATTGCCAAAGACATGGCCCTTATTGTTAAAAACATGACCAAACAGAAAAAGTGGACTTTAATTTATATGGTTTTAAAATATCTTTCTCTAAAATTCTTGCTTAATGTACTTTTTTTATTGTGTTAAGTCCTTTTTTGTTTTGTTTGTAATGGTTTTATTACAGGCGATAAGGCCTACCATTATTTATTCTGATTTGTTGTAAATTTATGAGTGGGGTTACCTGACTGGTTCAATAAAGTTTGCTCAATTTTATTAGATTTTTTTGCCCCCTCCCCTTTTTGTATGCAAGTTAAAACAATGTAATACATGGACCTGTTTCTGTTTTCATGCTGTGTTATTTTATGCAAAGGTTTTACATTTATATAGTGGTTTGGGGGAGATCTCAAGATATTGTGATATACTGTATATCATGTATCACAATAAAACCCTAAATGCATTGCGATACATGTTAAAAGCCCAGCCCTACTTTGAATGCTTCAGCTAACTCAGCAACCACCGTTGAGCTAGGAGAGGTTAGAGTTTTGGTTAATAGCAACAGAGCTGAATGCTGTTGGGAGTGGATTACGATGGAAACTCTGAGCAGGGTTAATGGTTCTGGGAACCACACAGTGTCATGGTAGAAAATGAGCTGAACATGATTAAACGGAGCAATGGATCAGAATGGTTCCACCCTGGTGAAAGGCTCGAACATCTCGGCTCCTGCCACTCCTCAATTTTAAATGATTCATATCGGATCAGGAAGACACATGCGCAGACTGACATGTTGTGAAGCTCCAAGACTGTCCCTCTACTCCTTGGCCCCCTGAAGTGCCCTTCTGGATAATTTTTTTTTAAGGTATTATAGATTTGAATTTTCCTCCATGGAGACAATTGCGGATCAGTGTTGTTTTATTGTCCGATAAGTACAGTATGCTTTGACATCCCTGTGCACACACCTCGCCACAGCAGCTGCAACCTGTTACTACATGTCTTTCAAGCAGAGTCAGGTTAGTGTCTAAGCTTTGGCATTTTTTTGTTCCTGTTTTGAAAGTACATGCAGTAGGTGGCTTATTTCTTAACAAAGGGGATGGAGATTGTGGCGGGATATTCATGAATTTAGCATATGGTGTACATGTAATTAAGATATGATCAAATATGCTAATTTACAATTTAAAAAGTCACATTTTATTATAAGCAAGTCCAAATTCATGAGGAAAAGTAAAATTTTTGTGAGAAAAAGCACAACTTCAAAACGCCACCCCCCCATTTCCAAGAAAAAAGTCATAAATTTACCTCAAAGTCATACATTTGCCAGAAAGTCAATTTTCTACAACATTTTTATGTTTGACTCTTTTCTTTCATAATTGTCACATTATCTCACCAATTAGAGAGGGTTTTCTTGTAAACTTTAACATTTTTTCTGAGAAGGTTACAATTTTTTAAAATGTACATTTTCAACTTTTTCCTGACAAATTTATTGCTATTGTAGTAAATTTAGTACTTCTTTCCTATAAATTTGTCACGTTTTGTGATGAATTTGTTACCTTTTTTTTCACGTTCTGTCCGTGTGCTTTTATGCAGCGCATGGAGGAGTAGAAGGAGGACAGATTCACATGCAGGGTTACACCACAAACACATTTATTAAGGAAAGAAGACATACAAAAATGGTAACAGGGTACAATAAACGGCTACACGATGGGCGTGAAGCGGGCAGACCACAGTGTACAGTGGCTGAACACAAGTGGATCAAAAACAAGGCTGACATACAAAAAGATGACAAAGTTCACTTACTGACTCAGATGATGGGGCGTGCAGCAGGCAGACCACAGTGGACAGTGGCACAATACAATAGTCCAGCAATGCTTGACTGGCAAAGAGCTGCTTAAGTACAAGCATTGCTGGCAAGGGTAGATTGTGTGCACCTGGGTGAAGTGTGGGAAAGGCAATTACCGTAGTGGAACCTGCTGGCTGTCATTAGAGAGGGGGCGTGGTCGGACCGGCAAGTGTCAGACAGTGCCCACACGAGTGTAGGCCAAAGGAGGCTGCCTCACAGCTGCCGGCCAGAACGCAGTGGCTACAGGTAAATAAACAAGGAAAAACAGAAACTACAAGAAACTCAAAAGATAACACAATACGTAAATACACAGATAACCAGAGCCACAGAGAACGGTCAGAACCGAGCCTGAAGAGCGAACCGGCTCGGTCCATGACAGAGCCCCCCCCCCTCCCAAGGGGTGGATTACAGACACCCATGGCAACATCACAAGGAAGGGAAAAAGGACCCTGTCCACCCCCCCAAGCAGGAACGACAACAATAATCAACCCAAGGTGGGAAGTGGGGGGAACAGGTCAGGAGGGAACAAAACAACCCCGCCCAGGGCACACAACAGAAAACACAGTTGACCCCCCCCCCCCACCAAGTCCAAAGGAGTGGAGGCTCAGGAGGCCGCCCAGAGTTCCAGGCCCAGCAGACAGTCCGGCAAACAGAGTCCAGTGGCCTGCTGGAAAACACGGGCCACCTGACCAAGAGACAGTGGCTCACAAGAAAAACTCTTGGTTTACAAGAAAACCCTCCTTCTGGCAGTCGGCCAGCACTTTTGAGCCACCAGGACTGGAGGGGTGAAGCAGGAGGTGGCCTGCCCACTGGAAAGCTCACTGGTGGGTGACCAGACCGTAGGAAGGGATCCCCTCACGGGATCAGACAGGGAGGAGGAGGAGGCCACGATGGCATCAGGCTGGCCAGCAGCACCATTGGTGGTCCCAGCTTGGGACACAGCTGCGCTCGCAGTGGACTCCGGCTGGAGCTCTGCAGCACCTGTGGCGGACCCCGACCGGGCCAAAACTGCACCCTCGGTGGACCCCAGCCGGGCCAGCGCTGCACCCTTGGTGGACTCCGGGCTGGAGCGTGGTGCCCATGATGGGTCCATACAGGAGCGCAGCACCCACGTCGGGCTAAAACTGGGGCGCAGCTCCCACGAGGCCCCCAGACCAGAATGCTACACCCATGGAGACTTGGCCTGCGGAGGAACCCACACGATGGCCTCAGGCAGCAGGGGAGCCAGACCTGTGACATTGTCTGGCAGAGAGACCAGACCCTCAGAGAACCCTGGTGACGATGGTAGATCTCCTTCGGCGGCCCTAAGAGGAAGCTCAGGGACAACAGATGGACAAATGTGGTTAGGGTCGCCGGCAGCAGTGGAGCCTGGCAAGGGAAGTTCAGATGCAGCTAAGGGCTGCACCTGACTCTCCTCCTCTAGAGCCAGGCAAGATCTCTCCAACACAGATGTAAGAAAAACAAGAGAGATACTGTAACTTGCCTGAGCTCAAGCTCCACCGCCGTCCAGGACAGGTACAGGTCGATCCCGGTGATGAAGTCTCGGGCCCGACCTCTAGGAGGTCCAGCTCTGGCTCCCAATCCACTGCGGTGGCCTCCGCAGCTGGCAAGATGGTGATGGAAGTCCAACAGTCCTCCTGCAACAGCGCCAATGCTGGGGATTCCTCTGGCGTGGCTGCAGGGGGACATCTCCATGCTGGCTCTGGAGTGGAATCCTCCAAGGTCACCGGCTCCTCCACCATCTGATGGTTCTGACCTTGGACTGACGGGCCCTCGAGGGTAGATGGGGTAGACACGGAGAAGACAGAAAAAGAGTTAATGTCTGCAGCTGGAGGAGAGGACACAGCAGACTGCTGAGACTGGGCCTCTCCCACAGGAGACAGATAAGGTTTATCGTGATTTAACTGAATGGAATGAAAAAACACTTGCCTGTCATCCTGGTGTCTGGTGTTAACAGCTGCAGGCAGCGGGCAGTCATCTCTCTCCGTGCCTATGGTTGATTCCGACCCTATGGAAAGAGCGGAGGAGCTGTTTCTACGGCGACGGAGGTTGGCATAGCCGAAAAAGGCCCAGAAGATCCCTTTACAGCGGGAGGACTCGTCACTGTGACCGGGAGCACTGCTGTGGTGGGAGGCACAGAGCATGAAGACAGCCCTGCAGTGGGAGTGGTCTGAGCTGACAAGGGAGAAGTGGCTGTCGAAGAGGAGGGCTTCCTCTTGCGTTTGGACGCAGGATGACGCCATTTCTGGGGAGCTGGAGACGCACGACCTGACGCTGGCAAAGTGGGAGAGAGAGCAGCTGCAGGCTGTGGAGTGCGTCCCTGCTTAGGCTCCTTGAGGAATGCCGCTTTCCTTGAACCAGGAAACGCCCGCTGGAGTGTGCAGACCAAAGAAAGCAGGTCTGCGTACTGTGGGTAGTCCCAGAGTCCAGGATGCACTTCCAGAATTCCTACTGCGGCGTCCAGGCTGCTCCATTTCGCCTTTGGTCTGTGGGTTTCATGGGCCTCATCCATAAAGTCCTGGATAAAGGCCGCCGCCCACTCCTCCTCCACAGTCTTAGTCCTGGATGTCAAACTCCTCCTGCAAACATGAACGCGGTGCGCCGGAGGCACCGGGAAGGAAGCCGATGGCAGAGGTGGTAGCGGGGGAATACTGGGTATACTGCACTAAGCAGACAGCTCATCAAGTAAGCGGTTGTGTTGTGGGTGACTTTACCTTACACACGTTCTCCTTCTCTTCCAGGTTGCTGCCAATGTCGCGGTGCATCTTCAGGGATTTGGTGCGCTCACCAGCCTGTTGCTCTTCCACAATGCAGCTCATCTACTCCACCCGGTCAGACCCCATGCCTCATTCCCCCTACCAGCAGTTCCGACCTGCTGGTTCCTCTCCTTCGCTGGGCTCTGTGCCGGTCACTCGTCTCCTCCCACGTAAGCGGTATAAATTGGACTTCCATAATTCCCTTCCATTCCTCACTAATCAGCCTCGTCTCACTCTCTGCAGGTTTGCTGCTCCTCTGGTGAATGACTGACTTTTTTCCCCTAGTTTGCGGTTTTGAAAATTCAATAAAAGGTCAAGCGTTCTTTGTGTGTGTCTTTTGGTGATTGCACTTTGCACTCAGGCTACTTGTCCGGTCAATATGACATACATAAATACACAGATAACCAGAGCCACAGAGAATGGTCAGAACCGAACCTGAAGAGCGAACCAGCTCGGTTCATGACACTTTTCCCCACACAAATTTACAATATTCTCATAAATTTGAAACTTTTTTCTATAAAATTTGCTACTTTTTAAAGTTTCTGTGATTTTTCTTGTGTATTTTCTACTGTCCTCTCACTGCTAGGTGTCCTGTATAAACAGCCTTGCACTCTTTATGGGGATAGAGGGTGGCAGGTTAACAGAGGGGAGGATTTTGGATGATTTTTCTGACAAGGCAAATTGCCTTTTTTAAATTTTTGCAAAGATTCAAATTATTTGAATTTAGATTTAATGTTTATTGAAAGAAAAGCCTTTTTCAGATTTTTTTTTTTTGCAAAGATTTATTTATTTTGAACATTTATTTTTTTCAGTAGAAGCTGCCCATTTTTGTCTTGTAAATATACTGCTCAAAAAAAATAAAGGGAACACTTTGAAAACACATCAGATTTTAATGGGAAAAAATAAGTTGGATATTGAAATTGTGGCAGGCTAGTCCAGTTTACTCAGATTAAAAAGTGTTCCTTTAATCTGAGTAAGCTGGACTAGCCTGCCACAATTTCGATATCCAGCTTATTTTTTCCCATTAAAATCTGATGTGTTTTCAAAGTGTTCCCTTTATTTTTTTGAGCAGTATACATAGTTAATGATAAAGACCATGGTCTCTGTGTGCATTGACAATTTTGTAAAAATCTATGTGGTATTGAATATCTCCACGATTGGGTAGGTATTAAAATAAAATTGATATACCAAGTACAGTAAAATTGGCACAACTATACTGTATGTAACATTACTTTTTCAGTCTTTAAGAGTGCCCCCCTTTCTTTGATGTTGAGCACCTGCCCCTGTGAAATGTCTGTGCATGTCATTGGGACCAGGGACAAAAAATCTTGATTGTGACATTCCTCATTTGACTTGCTGAAGAAGAGCAAAATTTGCGAGAATTGCTGAATATTATGGCAGATGGTGCAGAAAATGGAGACTTGCAGTACCTTAACATTTAAATAACACATTTTAATTGGGAAACAGTATGTCCCTCTTCAGTATGTGTAATTTAGGTTGTTACCATATTAAAATAAGCACACACACACACACACACATTTATATGGTGCTTGACATGTCAAGTGACATCTTAAAACACTTAGTCAGTCCATTATTCATTCACTCCAGACAGACATTGAGAGTGGTAAGCCACCTCTGTAGCCACAGCTGCCCTGGGCCAGAATGACAGAAATGTGGCTGCCAGTCCGTGCCAACGGCCTCTCCGACCACTACTGAACATTTATGGACTTGGGCACTGTGAATGTGGGTAAAGTGTCTTGCCCAAGGACACAACAGCAGGATGATGTGGGGGGGGGGGGGCAGGATTTGAACCGCCAACCTTCTGGTTATTGGATGACCCGCTGTACCTTCTGAGCCACTGTAAACTATTTTCTAAATACATAAAAAAACCTCTTCTAGTTGATGTTTTCCATAAGCCAATCTTGAGAACTTTTAAGAAGAAGAATGATAAATCCAACTAAGGACCAAACATTTTTATGTGCGTGGCTATGCTCAGGTATGATGCACTGTACATAACTGTTGCCCAGTTGCATTTTTTCATAAAATGTTTTCTCTGAAAACATTTTTCTTTTCCAAATCAAAAATTGGAACTGTGTTTTAAAAAAAGAAACCTTTGGGCTTGTACACAGGTGTATGACACAAAAATAAAACAAAACTGATTTAGAAAGAATTGATAGAGTGGATGACCTGCAACTAAAATTTAAAGGTAGGAAGGGAATTTCCTGCAGCTGGATTACAGAGATGATCCTGCTGAGCCTTGAGCAAGACTGCAAATCCAGAGTTTATGTTTATGCTTGTTGGCCTGAACGGCCAGTTGAGTTTAGCTTCAGAGGTGAAAGGAGCAACATCCCTGTCCTCATCCCACACAGGGACAGCTTTATTATAACCCAGAGAGCTGTTTGAAGATAAGCCAGCCCATTGCACATCATGGCTGTGCATGCTGGCTAAGACTTTCTTGACACCCCGATAAATGAGACACATTGGCTGAATCCTTCCAGTGCTGTCTCATCACAGTACCCGGCATCAAATCCCAATGACACCTTTAGTTTAATATGTAAGGCATACACTGTAATACATCTGTGACGCCATGGTGGTAAAAGGAGATTTATGACACACAACAAGCTATTAAGGAGCTGTATGTGGTGGGGTAATCAGGGGGGGAAATGGGGTGGAAATTCTCTTCTTCATGCCACATTGATTCATCCTTCAGTGAGAGAAACCTCCCCATTATGCACACCTCATCTAGAAGGGCCCTAGGATGATCATTGCAGACCCATAGTGCACTGATCCCAGGTCTGCTGTGAGGTTAGCACAGGTCTGCCCTGCAGCATCTGGACTCTCAGGAGGATGCCCCAACTGCTTGATCCATGGAGTGTTGATAATATCACTGCATGTGCAAAGAATGTGAGACACAGCAACATGCATCACGTCTCCGTGGGCAAAAACAGGGAAATCTGTTTCCAAATACAACATTATTGCTATGATTTGTATTGTTTTCTTAATTCTGTATTTTTTTTCCACATGATGCTGTTCCCATTTTGTTTTGTGATTGCATACAGTAACTTGATGATTACTTTGTTAGATCATTAGACTGGATGCTGTCCATTATTGCAATGATTTTCAATCACTGTACCACTACACACCAGTGTGCTGTGAGATCATCAGGTGTGCCACAGGAGATTGTAAAATTTCACTTAATTGGTCAAAAAAATGATTATTTAGTTGAAAATAATACTTGCTGTAGTTGTGAGTCTGCCTGCAATGCAGTGGCTCTTCCATGTCAGGGTGGCAGTATGAACGGAGTAATAATGATCTTCTTCTTTGTGGTTTTTGACAGAAAATTCCCCCTGCGAAGGGCCAGAGTTACTGTCATAACTTCTGCAGCTGCTTTGTACCTGCCATGAAAATACCCCCCCCCCCAAAAAAAAAAAAAAAATACCGTCGTGTTTGAGCTCACATCATTATCCGGAAGGGCACACAGTTAGGGAAATGTCACTACCTCCTCCAGAAACCGCATCTTGATGTTGGCTGATTTTAGCACTAAACAAGCAGACCAGTGTCCAGTTTCATGAGCTGCTAGCCCTCACTAGCACAGTGGTAGCAGCCTAGCAGGATGTCATGGGTGAATACAAACTACACTCTGTCTCAGCTGTGGATTGCTGGCCCATCGGTCTCCAGTGAGAGGTGGTCTCTTTTTCAAACTAATTTATTCTCCATTGTTGATATTTACTCCAGGTAACAATGGCATCTCAAAGCTGATTGGCTATTGTGACCAAGACTTTAGTGAATTTTTCGCAAGAGTTTAACAAAATCCAATTCATGCAGATGTGAATTTGCGTGTATTCACATCTTTCCATTGACTTTGTATGCAATTGGGCCACGTTTCAGACAGAGTCAGTCTAAACAAATTACGAGACTAAATTGTCATTACATACAGTACGTATCCTGTAATAGGCCACAAAGTGTCACATATTGTAACATTTTTGGCTGGTGGCGTGTTATGGCATTTTTCCACATAACAACTGGGCTGTGGCTTCAAAGAGGTTGAAAAAACACTGCACTAGTAATTGGAGGAATTGTCCCCACTCCCATCTGCCATCAGTAGGCGCTACAGTGCTGAATTATTTTATGATTTTTTTTCTAACATAAAAATATTAATAAATCAAATAAAATATTTCCCATACACCTGATTTTGTAATCCAGAAACACTGGTAACTCCAATCCAAAACTGCACACTCGCAGGAGTCAATCATCAGCATCTGCATGATACTCATGCAGACATGATGAGCCAAGGATAGGTATGAACAACAGCCTTTACCACCCCAGGCTTGGCTGCAGCACTACGATTATACATTTCTGACTGTGATGATTCACACAGACAAAGTTGGTGAGACTGAATCCTGCTTTCACCGGCTGACTGTACCAATTTCACCGGCTGACTGTGCCCATCCAGGGACAAGAGTTGCAAATTAGCTAATAGCTATACACTCTATGTGCAACACATCAGATTGACTGTCTTTGATTAATTGTCTATGTTTATTGCACTGTCCCTGTCAAATAAACTAATCTACTACTACTATTTTCACCTGGATGATCTTCTTTTTTGTTACAAACAAGAAGTCTGTGTGAGCCATCAGGATACTAGAGCATAACAAACCGTTTTACACCATCTGCTTCTAAAGAAAAGGGGAAAAAAACACTTTCTGGGAAAAGGAAATACACTCATCTTTTAGAGAAAGATTCTATTAATCAAAGGAGATGGGTCCTTTCCATACTAACATTTTTGGTTGTGAAGGTGATAGATACCCACAGTTGTGAATCCTGTCCATCACTCTCTCACTAGCATCTTGAAGCAGTCTGAATCATTTCTTTTTGAGCACATCATCATCATCATTTCAGGGCTGTTTGACAAATTGTCTCCTTGGTTCATTTCTGTTGTAAAATTGTGGAGAGAAACTAAAAACGCATTTCTGTTGTCATGTATGTATTTCCCTTCACAGACTGAGTAGGTTACAGGAAATGTAAAAAAAAAGACATTTTATTGCTCACTAAAAGATTGGTTATAAACAGCAAGGGAGAAAAAAAACTAACCTAGGCTAACATAATGGAACACATTTTTTTACATGTTCTTTTTCTGGCCCCATTTTTTTTTTTCAATCTAGTTTACAGGGTATGTCATTGTGGTGCATTTGTGTTCCCAGGTGGAGCTTTTGCTTATACACTACCTTGTTGTGGAGCTACTGTGAAGCTACACATACTTACACTTACCTATCAAATATATCAGCAAATATTTTGCCCAATGGCTAGTTTTACACTTCACTGATGTGAAAAAGACCAACTAGAAAAGCACAAAGAGAGTGCATACCTCCGCGGCGCCTTCCGTCCCTTATGAATCACCTCCAGAATGTAATGGTTCATGTGTAGCCCATGAGCCAGTTCTGGTGCAAACTGCATCAAAGTCTATCCAGTAGTTTTGGAAGATTCTTGCTAACACACTGTGAAAATATAAGAGCCTTGGTGGAGGTATGCATTCTCGGATCATCACCAAAATGTTATGGGTTCCTCTTTAGCCCAAGGACCACCTCTGAAATTTTCATCAAAATCCATCCCGTAGTTTTTGTGTAATCCTGCTAACAGATGGATGAATGGACAAACAGACAAAGCACCCTGATTACATTACCTCCTTGGCGGAGGTAATTATGGAACCAAACAAGTCTGAAAAATACAAAGTATTATATTTTAAAACTGTTAAATGCTGAGCTTTTTCTTAAGAAAAAAACATTGCATTTTAACTTAAAGTACTGGTAGACAAATTCAGCCCTGGCAAAAATTATGGAATCGCCACTCTTTGTAAAACATACATTCAAAAAATAAAAAAAATATCTAATTAAGGTCTTTTTTTAGATCAGATAGAGGGGAAAAAGAATTCTTAACCAAAAGAAATCTCAATACTGTCATGAGTCTCCCTTCAGGGCAGAGAGGAGAGATCCACATGCTGGACTGCAGTTTGTGATATTTATTAACAACAACACAAAATCTCAAAAGGTGCAAAACAGAAAATCCAGTCTGAAAAACTAAGCAGACTTACAGCACACCAGAACAGGGCCAGGATTCTGGTGGAGACGAAAACTGAGACGCTGACAAACAGAAATGAAAATAACAGCCCTTAAATTGTTTCTACCATATCTTAACTACTGTGTAGAGCTCTGGGGAAACGCCTACAAGACCAACCTACAGCCAATATGCACATTACAAAAAAACCTCTAAGGATAATAAATAATGTAGGATATAGAGACCATAACAATTCGTTGTTTTTAAAGTCACATGTCATAAAGTTCATTGATTTAGTTAAATTTAAGACAGCACAAGTAATGTACAGGGCAATTAATAATCAACTCCCGACTAATATACAAAAAATATTCAAAAAAAGAGACAATGATTGTAATTTGAGAGGAGACTTAAACTTTACAAAACCTAAGGTACGAACAACTAAGAAAAGTGTGTGCATATCTGTCTGTGGGGTGGATTTGTGGAACAGTCTCGAGCTGGAACTAAAACTATGTACAAACAGAAATCAATTCAAAAATAGGTATAAACATTATTTGCTGAAAGTATACAGTATATGCTAAAGGGGTAGTATTAATATGTACAATTCACTATGCTCAATCTGGGACACTATGGTATGGTAGGTGGGACGGTACTGTGCATATCTGTGTATATCTGTGTTGTTTGGGGCTGGGTATAGATGTATGGACCGTATGTATGTTGGGATGGATGGGTGTCAATGTTGATATGTACAAAATATAGTTAATTGTCTACTTGGGGTCTTAATTGAGGTAATAGGTATATATTACACATGGGTTGTATTTAGGGAAAAAAGGAGTTAGAGTAAATAATTGTGAACTTCTTCCTTCTCCCTTTCGAGCACTGTATACTGTCACTTTTATTGCACTTGTCATTTGTTTTGGTTTTTTGCCTTTTTGTTCAAGATAAAGTATCTATCTATCTATCTATCTATCTATCTATCTAAATAAGGCTAGAAACAATCAAACACAAATAGTACTCGGTGTGAATCACATGAGCGAGCTGGGGAGAAAATGACAATCAGCTGTGATCCTGAGAGGAGGTGGGGCTGACAGTTTGACAGGAGCACCACCCACAACCTGGCAGTGCCCCTGACGACTGCAACCCCCCAAGAGAGAAAGAAAGAGAAGACACTGGCAAAAATAAAGTGGAAACAAATAAAGACAAATAAACCCAAAATATGTAAATAACAAAACTACACTGAACATAAACAGGAAAATAAATCATACAAAGAAACAATACCAAATATGTGAAAACAAATTAGAGATAACATGACAGGCATAGAACTCAAAATACTACATTATACAAATATGGAAAAACAAAAGGCAAAAAGACGGAGCACGGTGGAATCTCACCCCCCGTGCTCAGATCGTGACAGATTCCCCCCCCCCCCCCAATAAAGGGTGGATACCAGACACCCCGGGCAACATCAAACGAAGAACAAGAACCCACCCACACTAAGAACCCACACCACCAAAAGACAAGAAAACAACCCCACCCCGACTGGGAGGAGGGGAGGCACGGAGGGACCGAAACAAACCAGAAAAAATAATAACTCTCATGACTCACACCTCAGCAAAACCCAGGCTAGGAGAAAACAAAAAAACAAAACAAAACAAAAAAAAACCCGCTCAGGATCCACACCAGGCAGAACCAGGGACCTAGGCCCCCTGGACCAAAGAGCTAGACAGTTCCGGTGGCCAGCCGAAGTCCCAGGCCTGGCAGAGGGCGAGGTGGTAAGAGTCGGGTGGCCTGCCGGAGAATATGAGCCACCCAACCCAATGGCACAGTCTGTCAGGCGGTTGGCCAGAATTCTTTAAACACCCAAACTAGAAAGGTGGTCAAGGGGGCAGCTGCCCAACCATGACAACCAGAGACAAGGAGGATGGAAGAATGGGGGAACCACGACAATGTCAGGCGGAGGAGGGGGAATGCTGACAGCGTCTGGCGAAGGAGGGGAAACCACGATGGCCTCGGGTAAAGGAGAGGGAACCACGATGGCCTTGGGCAGAGGAAAGGGAACCATGACGCTTTTGGACTGCCCTGCAACACCCTTGGTGGTTCTGGACTGGGACATAGTAGCACCCGCGGTGGCTCTGAGCTGGAGCAAAGCATCACCTGCAGTGGCTCCAGGCTGGAGCAAAGCTGCACCCATGGTGGCTCTGGGCTGGAGCAAAGCTGCACCTGCGGTGGACCCAGACTGAGGAGGAGCTGCACCCTTGGAGGTCTTGGGCTGGGACGGAGCACCCGCGAAGACCTTGGCAGGAGGAGCTGGACCCATGAAGACCTCAGGCGGTGAGCCCAAATCCACAGAGACCTCTGGCAAAGCTGGATTATCCTCGGCAACACTGGGGAAAAACTCAGACGGGAGAGGCAGAGAAACAGGGTCAGGGTCACTGGCGGCAATAAGCCCAGCGAGATGAGCGCAGGGGCAGCTGGTGGCTGCATTTGGCTCTCCCCACCAAGAGCCAGACAAGATCTCTCCAACACTGAAACAGTGGAAACAAAGGAGAGCACTTGCCTGGGCTCAAGCTCCACCGCCGTCCAGGACGCTGTTGATCCAGAGGATGACTCCTCGGGCCCGGCCCTCTGGAGGTTCAGCTCAGACCCTGCTGTGGTGCCCCCAGCAGCAGACATGGTGGTCAATACAGTCCCGGGACCCCCTAGCGATGTGACCCACGCAGGTGGCTCACCCGGCGTGGACACAGGAGGTTGGCTTCTGCTGGTGCTGGATCCTGTTCTGTTGAGGCCAGAGAACGCTCTATTGTAGGCACAGGCTTCAGCTAAGTTGCAGCGCTCTCACTCCGTCCAGACTGTGACTGCGGTGCTAGGACCAGGCCTTTCAGGACTGCAGGCTCCTCCATCTTCTGGCGGCTTAACCAAACTTAACTGCGGCTTAACTGACACAGGCGCTCCTTTGCACCACAAACCCCTAGTGATCAAGGTTTTTTCAAGAAAATATTCAGTTCAGATATCAGAGATTTCCAAGGCTATAACTTGAAAGTGGTAAGAGATAATGGCTTACTGTCAATTAGAAAGATGTAGAATATGATCCAAAGTTTGAGACAGAAGTAAATTTATGCATCTAATTTGCATAATGCCATGGCAGCCATATCAAATTACATAACTTTCAGTCAAAAGTTTACTTTGGAGATATTTACACAAAGAATGGTTTTGCTTTTTTTTTTCAACATTTCTTGTTTTGGGCATATTGTTATCTTATCTTCAAAGTATATGAACCAGAAAATCAGTACAATTAAAACAAACCAAGACATTTGTCACTTACTGCTGGTGGCGGCTCGCTCGCTTTGTCCTTTTGTGGCATCCTGGTGGTTATTTTCTCTTCTGTCGGTCATTTTATTTTCCCCCTCACATCCAGAAACTGTTATGATTATTCCACCTCAATTTCACTTTTATCTCGCCACTATTTATCTTATATGATGACACGGAACCGGCGTGATTGTTTTCTCCAGTCACATGGTGCTGGGGCAATGGCAGGTGAACATCAACCAGCTTCCCCCACCCTCTGTTATAACAAAATGTATTTATTTACCTTCATAAGCTAAATAATCTGTTTTTAGAATCAGAGTTGGCAAATACGGGAGCAAATGCCTCTTCCATGATGGCGATGGCGAACATCAACATTCGTTTGCAAACTCTTCTTCTGTGGTGTCCAGAAGTAAGGTTTTAGGATGGTTCTATGCCCGCCATAAGTCCTCCAAGGCAAGAGCAGTAAGTTATACATGCCCGCCACGTTGTGAGGTGGAATTCTTAGTACAACTGGGGAGTTTTTGGTCATATCATATAACATCATATGACAGGCGCAGTGCTGCGCCTGTGGCAATGGGGGCGCTGTCTTTTCATGCAATCTTGCCACAATAAGGGTTAATCCCGGGGCCAGCAGACACTCAGGGGAGAGAGGAGGAAACACGGAGGTAGAAGGTGAAAAATTAATGTCTGTGGTAGGCGGTGAGGACTCAGCGGACTGCACAGGCTGAGCCCCACCACCAGGAATCAGACAAGATAATTCATTTTTAGGTAACTGGAAATGAAGTGGCAGGCAAGTGAAGACACTTGCCTGTATTCCCGGGGCATGATGCTTTCTGCTGCAGCAGGCCCTTTTCCCCCTCTCAGTGGCTGCATTTGTAATGGGCCCCTCTGAAGAGCATGGAGGAGCCACCCCTGCAGACTCAGTGGCGGGTGGAGCTGGGGATGAAGCGGCCGAATTGTCAGCAGCAGGGGGGAACGCCGTGGAGATAAAGGAAGCAGCACCAGCGAAGGAAGAGGGAGCTGACAGGACAGCCGGCGCAGAGGAGCTCGGACGAGAAGGGGAGGCTGCTGTGGAAATTTTTTGACACGGTGGAGGAGGAACTGCTGGCAGAGAGGTGGAGGCATTCCTCCAGCGAGGTCTCCCAGGGTGATAGCGGGGAGTGGGAGGCGGAGATGTTGGCTCATGGCGAGGTGGAAGATGATCCGGTGAACCCTCCTCCAGCTCCTGGGTGAGATCCGGGAGGAGCCATGGTTTATATTCTAGTAGGAGCTCTGGCTCTGCTAATTGGACCCGCCTGCACTCCTCCAGCTCCTTGGCTGATGGAGTGGGCCACAGCTCAGGAGGAGAAGGTGGGGCTGCTGTGTCGGGGCTAGACAGTGTCCATTCGGGACCTCCGGGGATCGTCTGATGGATAGACGAGGGTTCAGGTTCTGGACAGGACAAGCAAGTCTTCCGCTCCCGGGTGCGCTTCTTCTTGAGCCCTGGTGGCACCGAAGGGAAGATCCCTGCCTGGGCACAGAGTTGGCGTTGTGTGTTGACCACCGAGGCGAGGCGAGAAAAACTGTGAAGCCCAGGTAGCTCCAGAGACTGGGATTATCCTTGATCACCCGGGCCACGCTGTCCATGAGCCTCCAAACCTCCTCGGGAGAGAGGATCCAGCCCCTGAGGCAAAACTGGCGATGAGCCGGCCACACACCTCCTCACTCAGCCCCAGAGCTGAAAAATCCAAGGCTGCAGACATAACCAAACCCCAGGTGAAAAACAAAAACTGGGGTGGAGAAGAAGGAAAAGGTTACCTTTGTCGCCGCTGGTGAATTAAGTTGGCTGGGTAGTTTCTGGCCATGTCAACAACCATTTTTACCTGGGTTCTAAATCTTTTATTGGGTTTTAGACCTTTGAGTTTTTAACCTATTTGACTAGTCTTTAACTTTTTAATATGACCCTTCTCTCGTATCTCTGGTTTTTCTCTCATCTCGTTGTCTTTATATCCTGATTGATGGAGCCTTGAGTATTTTTATCATGTTTATAGTCAGCTTCATGTGTGCCTGTGTTTAAGATAAGACAAGCCTTTATTAGTCCCACAATGGGGAAATTCCAGGATTGCAACAGCACAGGGATAGCAGCACTCAGTGTTTGTGTTTATGTTAAATGTAATTGTGGTTTGTAAATATGTCACCAGACTGCAAAACAAATCTACTTATGGGTACAAATAAAGTAACCTAAACCTGAACCTGAACCGGAACCTGAACCAGAAATCGCCAACCCACAGGTGAGAGAAACAAAAAAAACCACAAACTGCAGCCACTGGATCTCTGACTGGTCAGCATCTACTGTCATGAATCGCCCTTCAGGGCAGAGAGGAGAGATCCACACGCTGGACTGCAGTTTGTGATATTTATTAACAACACAAAATCCCCAAAGGTGCAAAACAGAAATTCCAGAATGAAAAACTAAGCAGACCTACAGCACACCAGAACAGGACCAGGATTCTGGTGGAGATGAAAACTGAGACACTGACAAAGAAAAATGAAAATAACAGCCCTTAAATAAGGCTAGAAACAATCAAACACAAATAGTGCCTGGTGTGAATCACATGAGCGGGCTGGGGAGAAAATGACAATCAGCTGTGAGTCATGAGGAGAGGAGGTGGGACTGACAGTTTGACAGGAGCACCGCCCACAACCTGGCAGTGCCTCTGACGACTGCAACCCCCCAAGGGAGAAAGAAAGGCTCCTGTCAAAACTGTCAAAAATAAAGTGGAAACAAACAGACAAATAAACCTAAATATGTAAATAACAAAACTACACTGAACATAATTAGGAAAATAAATCATACAAAGAAACAATACCAAATATGTCAAAGACTGAGCCCTCCCACATATTTATCGGAGTACGATATGCAAAATTGCCATGTTCACATGCACGGTAATAAACCATTTATAATCAGATTTTTGTGGTTATCTGATTATTGAAGTAATTATGTAAAAACAATAGTCAGATAAAAGGCAATTATTGTGTTACATAAAGGGAAATTACATTAACACACAGTTTATTGTCCAATAATCCATTTTATATTCAGAGCATGTAAACATGTCAAATCCGATTACCATTATCTGATAGTTCCTAGTTATCCAATTATTGTAGCCATCAGCCGGGGTAACTGATGGATCAGCTTGACCTTCAAGGTCCTAAATTACTAAAGCAGTGGCTATGGATACAGAACCGTATCCATAGAATTCTTGTTACAGATACGGCTCAAATCTGATTGGCCAGTATGTTCTATTAATGCGTATCTTAAAAACAGCAGGCTACAGGTACAGAAATCTGAGGCATTTATTTGTTTCAAAATTTTAATCAGTCTCTATTTACTACCTTTTTTAACCTTACCCACTCCCTCATCCAAAGACTAACCTCTTAATTCTAAGTCTAAATTTCATCTCATAGTAAAATGGTTTGGACAAGGTGCCGATAGCAAGACACAAACTAGCAACCTTATGATCACAGGCCCAACGTACTATCTACCTAAGCTACAGGCTTGGAGCTGATCTGAAAAGGTTTGGGCTGATTGTCAACTCTTCTGTACCAATAGGCATGCCATATAGGGATACAGCTTCCATAATCATAGCCACTGCCAATTACTACATAAAGTGAATGACCACAAAGTTCTAGGTTTAGCTTGAATAGCAGAAAAATATATTGCCATCAGGACTAACAACCAACAAATATCTTGTATAGATAGATACATACTTTATTTCGAACAAAAAAGTAAAACAAAAACAAAACAAATGACAAATGTAATAAAGTAACAGTATACAGTGTTCGAAAGGGAGAAGGAAGAAGTAAACACTTATTAATTCCAACTCCTCTTTTCCATAAATACACCCATGTGAATTATATACAAATTACCACATTTAAGACCCCAAGTAAACAGTTAACTGTATTTTGTACATATCACCATTAACACCCATCCATCCTAACATACATTGATGTCCATACATCAAAACCAGCCTCAAACAACACAGAAATACACAATGCTGTCCCACCCACCATTCCATAGTGTCCCAGAGTGAGCATAGTGAATCGTACATATAAATACTACCCTTCTAACATATATCCTTTCAGCAAATAATGTTTATACCTCTTTTTGAATTGATTTCTGTTTGTACACAGTTTCAGTTCCGGCTCCAGACTGTTCCACAAATCCACCCCACAGACAGACATACTTTTCTTGGTTGTTAGTATATTGGGTTTTGTAAAGTTTAAGTCTCCTCTCAAATTATAATCATTGTCTCTTTTTTAAATATTTTTTGTATATTAGTTGGGAGTTGATTATTAATTGCCCTGTACATGACTTGTGCTGTCTTAAATTTGACTAAATTGATGAACTTTATGACATGTGACTTTAAAAACAACGAATTGTTATGGTCTCTATATCCTACATTATTTATTATCCTTATAGCTCTTTTTTGTAATGCAAATAATAATAATAATAATACATTTTATTTAAGGCGCCTTTCAAGGCACTCAAGGACGCTGTACAAAAATAAAACAATCAATAAAACACATTTAAAAACACATCACAAGTACAAGGATCACAAAGAATAGGCCTTAGTGAACAGAAAAGTCTTGAGGTGGGATTTGAAGGTAGAAAGTGAGTTTAAGTTCCTGATGTCCGGTGGGAGGGAGTTCCAGAGGCGGCGGGCGGTGCAGCTGAATGATTGGAGGCCCATGGTGGTCATGCGTGCAGGAGAGTCAATGAGGTTGATGGTAGCTGATGATCTGAGAATTCTGGATGGTGTATGGACGGAGAGGAGTGCAGCCAGGTATGGGGGGGCGAGGCCATGGAGGGCTTTGTAGGTGAAGAGGATGATTTTATAGTCAATGCGGTGTTTGATGGGGAGCCAATGGAGGCTTGTGCATATTGACTATTGACTGTAGGTTGGTCTTGTAGGTGTTTCCCCAGACTTCTACACAGTAGTTAACCCCTTGCACTCTGGTCAATTTCCCTAAAAACGCCTAAAAATAACGTACCCAAAGTAAATCAAAAGCTGTTCTTCAACCTTTTGCAGCATCTTCATGGGGTTAGTCTCATTTAAAAGAAAACACTTTGTTTTTTTGGCAAAACAGTCATAATCTCTCTAAGTGCTCCTGCCACTGAGTAAGTCATCTAAACATACTGAACTTGAAGAAAATAAATTTCGCCTGGGTGTTTTTTTTGGATACAAATGCTTGCAAATAACACACAGCTGTCAGATCCGGGCTGGAAAATGCAACAGAAATGTAGAATCAAGTGTTATCCAGCTGAGGTCAAAATTTTATAACAATACCACAAAAAATGAATATATTACACAGCTTTTTCCTCAGGTTGTTCCCAGGCGTTTTTGAACTGTGCCAAATTGTGCCAAATGGCACAGTTTGGAAAAACGTCTGTAACTTTTGAATGATTCAATATAGAAGCTTCATTTTGGGCTCTAATGAAAGGTGACACTCAGGGCTGTGTGTGTGTGTGGGGGGGGCTGTTTATTCATTCATGAATGAATGAATGAACGAACAAACAAGCCCCCACACACAAAGAAGCATGCCACGTAAAAAATGTGTGGCTTTTTTTTTACAAGAAAAAATAACCTACAGTGCACTAAAAATTATACTAAAATATCTGTAATGGGGGACTTCCGGTTATGGCGGCCACGTAGGAAGACGTGTTTCACACTGCTCTACTCCTAAAAATAAAAAGTAGGCTAAAACTCTCTTAATTGGAACAAAAACCTATCCCAGCGTTTAGACGCGGATATGGTAAAGACCAAGGCAGGGAAATTAGGCGGAGGAAAAAGTAATTCGACAAAACAATCCAAACTAACAGACTTCCACGCTCGTGACGAAGCAGAAAAAACTCCAGAGACTGTGGCGGAGGATGTAGCCAGCAGCGGAGCGGTAACTGCTGAGGAGGGGACGAGTGCGGTGCTCGCTGCCATCAGCTCCATGAGAGCAGACTTTTCGTCTAAATTTGATGGGATTATAGCAGCGATAGAAGGAATGAGAAAGGAAATAAACGACTGTATGGAACGAGTATCGCAGGCGGAGCTCCGAATTTTAAGCGCTGAAGATGACATCACCAGCCTACAATCAAAGTTGCAAACACTGGAATTAAAATGGAAATGTCTGGAAGATAACGTCCTGGACTTAGAATCCCGCTCGCGACGGAATAATTTGAGGCTGGTGGGTCTCCCGGAGGGAGCGGAGGGACGGGACCCATGTTCCTTTTTGGAAAAGTGGATTCCAGAAGCACTGAACAACGCGGACCTGCAGTCATCAGTCGTCTTAGAGAGCGCTCACCGAATCGGCCCACCGAGAGATAATAAGACACCACCGAGGACGTTGATTATGAAGTTCCTCAGCTACAGAGACAAGATGACGGTCACCAACACGACGCGAGCTAAAGGGGAAATTAAATACCAGGATCAACAGGTGCAGTTCTACCCAGATTTGGCCACAGGAATTCAACAATTAAGGAGGCAGTTCGACCCCGCCCGCAAAGAGCTGCGCAACCTCGGGATTCGTCACGGAGTGATTCATCCGGCAAGACTCCTGGTCACATATAAGGGCAGAACCCACACCTTCAAGACCCCTCAAGAGGCGCAGGAGCTCATTAAGCAGATCCAAGAGGAGACTGGTGGGAGCTAAGCATGAACATGATAAAGGTAGAACATTTAAGCATTTGTACAGACATCTGATTGATCTGAAACATATAACATGTCTACAAAATACAGATTGTATTATAAAAAAAAAGCTATGATGTACAAAGTTGCTATAAAACTTTGAAGTTATGTTGAAAAAACTACAGAAGAGAGTTAATGTCATTAAAAATAGTAGTAGAGTCAGGGTGATTGAGAGGAGAAAGAGAGCGTGGTTTGACTGATCCTCGCAGGTGTGGAACAGTCACTAGCTATAACGGGAGACAGAATTTTTTTGATTTTGGGGGGATGACCACGAATGTGGGGAAAGGGAATTTGTTTTTGTGTAGTTTGTAGGATAAATGTTCAACCATCCATGTTTTTGCTTCTCTGTAAGAGTATGTTCATATTGCAAGGTAATCTTAAACTCCTTATTGATCATAGATCAAAGCGTTAATCTTAATTTAACTTCATGGAATTGCAGAGGTCTACAAAATCTAAAAAAACTTAAACAAGTTATGAATAAACTAAAAGACATAGATTCAAAAAATGTATTTTTACAAGAAACTCATCTAATAGAGGAGGATGTAAAAAGAATTAGGAGAAGATGGCAAGGAAATGTGTTCACCTCATCATTTTCATCCTGAGCCAGGGGAGTTATGACTCTCATACATAAAACAGTCCCATTTCAAGTGAAAAATGTAATTGGAGACAAATTAGGAAGATATCTAATCATCCAAGGATCTTTGTTATTAGAAAATATAAATCTGGTGAACTTACAGTCCCAATACTGATGATCAAAACTTCTTTGTTAATTTATTCCTTACTTTATCATCACTTACAGGGCAACATATAATAGCAGGGGATTTTAATTGTACATTGAATCCCAGTATAGATAGATCAACAGGACTGGACTGTACGCACAATGGATGCAGGATGACCATTAATCATTTTATGAAAGAATTGAGATTGCTAGATATATGGAGAGAAATGAAACCACAAGTCAAAGCCTATTCTTGTCATTCTAATACCTATAAGACATTCTCACGTATTGACTACTTTTTGATCTCCACAGAATTAAGGTCCAAGATTCAAAACTGTTTCTATGATAACACTGTGATCTCTGATCATGCACCCTGCTGTCTAATATATGTAGATAAGAAATTGACAAAGGATCCAGGTAGGTGGCATTTTCAGCATAAATGGCTTCAGGATGAGGAATTTGTTAAGTACATAGAAAAATAGATAGATGAGTTCTTTGATATTAATACTACACAAACAACAGCATGTATAAAGTGGGAGGCTTTCAAAGCTTTTATTAGGGGGCATATTATTAGTTATACAGATTCAAAATCTAAGAAGACTCGAGAGGAGAGAGTCCAATTGGAAAGTAAAATAAAAATTCTTCAAGAAAAAGTGTATGCAGGAAGTAACCCACAGTTAGAGAACGAATTACTGATTCTGAGAGCTGAATCTGACAAAAAATCAGTGAATAGAGCTGCCTCGAGTCTTCTAAGATTGAAGCAAACTTTTTATGAACAAGGTGAAAAATCAGGAAAATTATTGGCATGGCAGATTAAACAATTAGAATTTAAAATACCAATTACCAGTATTATAAGTAACAGACAGGCAGTTATAGATCCTTTAGAAATTAATAGTGCCTTTTAGAGATTATTATGAAAAACTATATGATACAAAAAATGAAACTGAAGAATAAATTAATAAAACCACTTTTGAAAATGGTTTTAGAAGCATTTCAAAATAGTAATTTACCTCCATACATGAATAATGCCTTAATTATACTGTTGCCAAAACCAGGTAAACCCCCTAATAAATGTGAAAACATGAGACCAATAAGCCTATTAAATGCTGACCTTAAGATAATCTGTAAAATTTTAGCAAGACGACTACAAGAAATATTACTAAATATTATTAACCGAGATCAGAATGGCTTTATAATGGGAAGACAAGGCTTCCATAATGTAAGAAGACTGTTTAATATTATTTATTCCAATAAAGAAGCTCCGGATACAGCTCTCCTATCATTGGACGCCGAAAAGGCCTTTGATAGGGTCGAATGGCCCTATCTTTTTGAAGTCCTACAAAGGTTTGGACTTGGAAATAATTTCATAAAATAGGTCCAGATAATATACAATAATGCTACAGCAGAAATCCTAACAAATCCTGCTGTTGAAATCCTGCTGTTGTTTTTTTTTTTTTTTTTTTTCCTCCTCTCGGCGCCACACCAGTCGGCTGCCTTTTGCAACAGCGGCTCGATTCCGAGTTTTTTTTCCCTTCCTCTCTCTTTTGATCACTTTTTTTTTTCACCCCACTTATATCACGGACACACAGATCATCCCAAATGTCTCCTGAGCCGGTGGACGGAGCCACTGTTTATAGCAGGATACGATATAACAGGGAAGAGCTGCTAGCATTTAACCGCCACCCGGTCCCACTGGAAAAACTCGACATACCGAGAGAACTGAGGCGAAAACGCCGCGGCTGCCGGGCTGGAGTAAGGCGGAGGACAAAAAATATAAGGTACAGACCCTCCCTTCCATCTGTTGTCATGGGAAATGTACGGTCGATACTGGGAAAGTTAGATGAGCTAGCGGCTATCTCCCGTTATGATAGCACTTACCGGGAGTGCTCTCTCCTTTTGTTTACTGAGACGTGGCTAACTGAACTAGCAGCAGATGCTAACATTGAGCTGGAGGGTTTTCACACGATACGAGCTGACCGAACACCAGAGAGTGGCAAAACTAGGGGCGGTGGAGTGATCATGTATGTTAACAACAACTGGTGCAGACCGGGACATATCACTGTTAAACAACGACACTGCAGCAAAGACATTGAGTTGCTAGCTGTTAGCATGAGGCCTACATATCTCCCGAGAGAACACTCACACGTGATCTGCATTGTTGTTTATGCAAATCCGACGGCGAACGCTGGGACAGCGCGTGACGTCATCCATTCAGTAACCAGCAGGCTGCAGACAGAACACCCAGATGCTCTTCTCCTCATCTCAGGCGATTTCAACCACGTTTCACTGTCTCCCATTCTGCCCACTTTCACCCAGTATGTCACATGCCACACTAGAGACAATAAAACACTGGATTTGTTCTACGCAAACACTAAGGAGGCGTACACCTCATCACAACTCCCCCCACTTGGGAGATCGGATCACAACTTGGTTCATCTCCGACCGGTGTACAAACCCCTAGTGCACAGACAACCTCCGGCCATGCACACTGTGGAGTTATGGTCTGAGGAGACAATGGACACTCTAAAGGACTGTTTTGAAGCCACTGCCTGGAAGCAGCTCTGCGATCCACATGGTGAGGACATCGATGGCCTCATTCACACCTTCACGGGCTACCTCAGCTTCTGTGTGGACAAATCCGTTCCCACCAAGACCATACGGCGTCACTCAAACAACAAACCCTGGATCAACCCTGAGATAAAAACACTTCTGAGAGAGAAGAAGAGGATCTTCAGGTCGGGGAACAGGGAGATGCTGAAGTCCGTACAGAGGGAGCTGAGGAGAAAGATCAGAGAAGGCAAGGACAGCTTCAGGAAGAAGATGGAGGACAAGCTGCAACAGAGCGACATCAGCGGGGTCTGGAGAAACCTCAAAACCATCTCGGGGCTCCAGAATACCTCCCCCCAGGCCACGGGGGGCAGGGAGTGGGCGAACAACCTGAATCTGTTTTTCAATAGATTTGACCAACCGCCCTCCCCCCTGTCTGCACAACAACCACTGCTGCCTCTAAGAAATCAAGTCCTGCTACCCACTCCCCACTCCACCGACACCCCCCCCACGCCCAACACACAGCCCCCCATCCTGACCCTGACCAAGACCCAGGTGAGGACGGAGCTGAGGAAGATCAAGGCGAGGAAGGCGTCGGGACCGGACGGCATCAGCGCAAAGCTCCTCAAGTCCTGTGCAAACCAGCTGTGTGGGATTGTGACGTATATCTTCAACATGAGCCTGAAACTGGGGAGGGTACCACAGCTGTGGAAAACATCTTGTGTGGTACCTGTACCAAAAACTTCCCACCCCAAAGACCTGAACAGCTTCAGACCGGTGGCCTTGACGTCCCACTTGATGAAGACCCTGGAGAGACTGCTCCTTGCTCATCTCCGCCCCCTGGTGGAACCAGCGATGGATCCACTCCAGTTCGCCTACCAGCATGGCATTGGGGTGGAGGATGCGGTGATCTTCCTCCTTCACCTTCACCGTTCTCTGTCCCACCTGGAGAAGCCCGGGAATATGGTGAGGATCATGTTCTTTGACTTCTCCAGTGCTTTCAACACCATCCAACCGATGATCCTGAAGGACAAGCTGCTGCGCGCAGGGGTGGACCAGCACCTGTCATCATGGATCCTGGACTACCTCACGAACCGGCCTCAGTTTGTGAGAACCCGGGACTGTGTTTCCGACACGATCATCAGTAGCACGGGGGCCCCCCAGGGAACGGTGCTGGCTCCCTTCTTGTTCACTCTTTATACTGCGGACTTCTCACACAACACAACACATTGCCATCTACAGAAGTTCTCTGATGACTCTGCGATCGTTGGTCTCATCTCCAGCGGAGATGAAGCTGAGTACAGAGGGCTTATCCAGGACTTTGTGGACTGGTGCCATCGGAACTGCCTCCAGATCAACGCGAGGAAAACTAAGGAGCTGGTGGTGGACTGCCGCAGGCATGGGCAGCCCCTCACAGCACCAGTAAATATACAGGGAACAGACATCGAGATGGTGACATCCTACAAGTACCTGGGTATTCATCTGAACAATAAACTAGACTGGTCACACAATACTGACGCACTCTACAAGAAGGGACAGCGCAGGCTGTTCCTGCTGAGGAGACTCAGGTCTTTTGGTGTACAAGGGGCGCTGCTGAAGTCATTCTATGACACGGTGGTGGCATCAGCCATCACTTTTGGAGTGGTCTGCTGGGGCAGTGGCATTACTGCAGCCGATAGGAAGAGACTGAACAAACTGATTAAGAAAGCTAGCTCTGTCCTGGGGCAACGCCTTGATCCGATGGAGGAGATAGGAGAGAGAAGGACGGTGGCTAAACTGTCATCTCTGCTGGAGTCCGAGTTCCACCCTATGCAGGACATACTGGATGCACTGAGGAGCTCATTTAGCAGCAGACTACATCATCCCAGGTGCACAACCGAGAGGTTTCGTAGGTCCTTCCTACCAACGGCTGTCAGACTGTACAACCTAAGCAGGGCTGCTCGCAGAGATAGCAAAAAGACGTAACAAACTAATAGTTTTTTTTTTTTTTTTTTTTTGAATGCAAAAGATGCAATAGACTTACACAATGGTCCTCTCCGGCATACAACTAGGAACATACCGGTCGCTATGGAGGGTGAGAATATGTATGGGCACATAATCATACCATGTAGGATAACTAAATAGACGGTTATGCTGTTTCATCCCACCTAGCAACAATGCTCTGCACTGTGTGTGTTTATATATTTACATATTTATTCCATCTAGCTACAATGCTCTGCACTGGGTGTGTTTATATTTATATATCTATATATTTATTCCATCTAGCTACAATGCTCCGCACTGTGTTTTTATATATCTACATATTATTCCATCTAGCTACATTGCTCCGCACTGTGTGTGTTTATATACTTGCATATTTATTCCACCTAGCTGCAATGCTCCATACTGTGGGTGTTTATATATTTACATATTTATTCCATCTAGCTACAATGCTCTGCACTGTGTGTTCATATATTCATATATTTATTCCATCCAGCTACAATGCTCTGCACTGTGTGTCTGTGTGTGTGTGTGTGTGTATATATATATTTTATAGTAATATGTACATATGTATATTAGCTGCTCTTGCTTGCTTGTTTTTTCTTGCCTTCTGATTGTTGCTCTGAGTGTTGCTATCCCTGTGCTGTTGCAATCCTGGAATTTCCCCGTTGTGGGACTAATAAAGGCTTATCTTATCTTAAACAGCAACATCTCAAAATCAATAAAAATCAATAGAGGATGCCGACAAGGCTGTCCACTTTCACCCTTATTGTTTACTATGGCAATTGAACCTTTAGCGATGGCAGTACGTTTACATCCACAAATATATGGAATTAAAGTAGGACCAGCAGAACATAAAATCTCCCTGTATGCCGATGACATAATTTTGTTTATGTCGAATTTTAAAAAATAAATTCCAACCTTGTTAAATTTAATAAAGAACTTTGGGGAAATATCAGGATATAAAATAAATAAAACTAAATCTTCAATATTAATGCTAAATGAGACCCAAAGAAATCACCCAGCTCCTGAGGTAAATCAATTCAATGTTGTCAATCAGTTTAAATATTTAGGAATTCAAATTTTGCCTAAGCTAGAATCAGTCGCCAGTGCCAACTATGAAGCCTTTATGACAGATATTAATGAGTTACTTCAGAGATGGATGTCACTACCAATGTCGATGATCGGGAGAATTAATATACTTAAAAGTAATATCTTACCAAAAATACTTTATTTATTTCAATACATTCCTTTACCACCACCTTCAGATCTATTCTCAAGAATTAAAAAAAAAGTTAGTGGAATTTATATGGAACAATAGGAAGGCTAGATTACGTTTGTCCTTACTATATCTACCATTTGATCGTGGAGGTCTGAAATGTCCAAACTTTATGTTGTATTACTGGTCAGCACAACTGAGGTCTATGACATATTATTTTTCATCAAATGATCTCTCTCACTGGACTGAAATGGAATCATACAATTTACCTTTACCTCTTCCCATATTCATATACTCAGACTCGGCTAAAAAATTACAGAAACAAGTTAAAAATCCAATTGTAAAGCACATGATCAAAATATGGTGTGAAACCAAAAAATATTTAAAAGAACCACACTTATTGTCACAACTTAGCCCAATATGGGGTAATCAGTATTTTACACCGGGGAGAGCGGATGCTGTATTTAAAGTATGGAATTTAAAAGGGATTCAAAAGATTCAAGACTTATATTTGTCACGTTCAGATAACATAATGTCTTTTGAAGAACTGAGGATCAAATTCAATCTTAATAGAACACGTTTTTTTAAATACCTTCAGCTTAGGAATTTTATTCGATCAAATCAAAATAATGCTCTCACCTGACCAACTTATTCATCCTTGGAAAAAAATTTTGACGAAAGATAGTAAGAGAAAGGGTATTATTTCAGAGCTTTATAACTCACTGACACTATTCTCTGTCACGCCGCGCCGCTCATCAACGGCGCCACCTGCTCACACACCTGCTAATCATCAGCGGCGAGGGATAAAAGCCGCCTCGCCCTAAGCTTCGGCCTGAAGCCGTAGACTTCATCGCCCTTCCATGCGAAGCATCAACTCTTTCTTCAGCGTCACGCTAAGCGGTAAGAAGATTCCTTACCTTGCCTTTTCCAGTCTGCTCCCCTGTGCACAGGTGGATTCCTCGGCGGCGGACAACTCCGTCCCTCGTCCTTCCTCGCTGCTGCACCGAGTCCTGCAGGTGACTGTCTCCCGGGGTTCCGTCCTTGAAGTGCCTGCCATCAGTCAAATACAAGTAAGCTTCTCTCCCTCGCCTATTCTCCTCCTGTATTGGTGTGTGCCCGTCACCCTGTGTCTGTTCTCTCCCATAGGGTTGCCGGCTGAACGGTCTCCTGCCTCTGTGCCCGAAGCAGACGCCTCCACCAATACATTTACATTCCGCTGACACACACCCATACATCCCTGTTGTTAATAAACAGTTTGAACTACTCTGAGCCTGTGTGTGTGCGTCTCCTGAGCCGAACGTTATGTCAGTACGGCTTCAGCAGAGCGGCTCGGCAGATGGCGGGCTCGCACACCGGTTTACCATCCTCGAGGCTCGAGTGGATCAGGTTGTTTATCAGCAACAGGTGATCCTAAATCAATTAGTAAATTTAACTAACCGATTGAACCGCCTGGACCCCCAACAGCCGTTCCCCCCGGCTCGCCAGGGTGGCGCGGCTCCTGCTGTTCCAGCGGCCGTCCAGCCGGCTCCAGTGGCACCGGTTCGGCTCACACCGATTCCGACCCCCGCCCGCTTTAGCAGTAAGCTCGGTGGAGCGCGGGGGTTCATTATGCAATGTGAGTCCGTGTTCCACCGTGTGCCCGGAGATTTTCCCTCGGATCACAGCCGAATTGGTTACATAGGGAATCTTCTGGAGGGGCGTGCGTTAACTTGGACCTACGCCGTAATGACGAGGCCCAGTTATGCCACCCTCACCTATGACCAATTTGTGAGGCGCTTTCTGGAGGTCTTTGACCATTCTCAAACCGAGACGGTCCAGACCGATCGGCTTCTCGCGCTCCAGCAGGGAAGCCGGTCGGCAGCGGACTACGCGGTCGACTTCCGGGTAGCGGCGGAGGAATTGGGCTGGGAGGAACGCTCACTCTGCGGCCTGTTCCTCCGCAGCCTCAATGATGATCTGAGGGATGAACTGGCTGGACGGGATATCCCTGAAACGCTAGCGGAGCTAACTTCTTTAGCCATCAGCTTGAGGGGACAGAGAGCTCCTGGCCATCAAACTCGCCCTGCAGGAGTGGCGTCACTGGCTGGAGGGGGCAAACCTGCCGTTTGTGGTCCTCACGGACCACAAGAACTTAGAATATCTACGATCTGCCAAGCGCCTGAACGCCCGCCAGGTGCGTTGGTCTTTGTTCTTCGCCAGGTTCCAATTTTCAATCACCTTCAGGCCTGGCTCTAAGAACGGTCTGCCTGACGCCCTATCCAGGCAGTTCACTCCCGTGGAGTCGGAGGAGACGCCCCACTCCATCCTGCCCAGGTCGTGCGTCGTGGGAGCCATCTCGTGGGACATCAAGAGCAAGATCCGGAAGGCACAGGAGGTGGAACCTGATCCTGGCGGCGGACCGGAGGGGAGGCTGTTCGTGCCATCCACGGTCCGAGGAGAGGTCATCCACTGGCTACACACCTCCAAGCTCACCTGTCACCCTGGCACCTCCCGGATGATAGATCTCCTCCAACGGTCCTTTTGGTGGCCAGGCCTGCGGAGGGATGCAGCCCGCTACGCCCGGGCTGGCCCAATCTGTGCCACCTGCAAGTCGGGAAATGCCCCTCCAGCGGGTCTGCTCCAGCCCCTGCCCGTCCCTGGCAGGCCCTGGTCGCACATCGCGTTGGATTTCGTCACCGGACTCCCTGCCTCCAACTCCTATGACACCATCCTGACCATCGTGGACCGCTTCTCCAAGGCCGTGCACTTCGTCCCCCTGCGAGGCCTCCCTACTGCCCTGGAGACGGCAGACCTCCTCGTCCAACACGTGGTCAGGCTGCACGGGATTCCGGTGGACGTGGTCTCGGACCGGGGCCCCCAGTTTTCATCTGAGGTTTGGAGGTCTTTCTGCAACGCCATCGGAGCCAAGGTGAGCCTCTCCTCCGGCCATCACCCCCAATCCAACGGGCAGTGTGAGAGGACCAACCAGGAGCTGGAGGCTGCGCTCCGCTGTGTGTCCAGATCCAAACCCACGTCCTGGAGCAACCATCTTGCCTGGGTTGAATATGCCCACAACACCGCTCGCTCTGCTGCTACAGGGATGTCCCCCTTCAAAGCGTCCCTGGGTTACGACCCCCCGCTGTTTCCGGAGCAGGAGAGTGAGGTAACTATCCCGTCAGTTAGGGCCCATCTCAGGCAGTTCCGCTCCACCTGGACTGCCGCGCGCAATGCGCTCTTACGCACAGCGGAGCGCAACAGGACTGTGGCGGACCGGCGTAGAAGACCTGCCCCGGCGTACAGAGTTGGGCAACTTGTTTACGTCTCCACCCAGGACGTCACTTTAAAAGGCGAGAGGAGAAAGCTGGCACAGCGCTTCATGGGTCCCTATCCCATCACCCGGATCATCAACCCGGTGGCTGTGCGCGTGGCTATTCCCCCCTCCCTCCGCATTCATCCCACTTTCCACGTGTCGAAGGTGAAGCTGGCAGTCACCGACCCCCTTTGCCCTCCTCCTGCAGCGCAACCCGCGCCCCGGATGATTGGTGGCCATCCGGCCTGGTCCGTCTCCTCCATCCTGGACTCCCGGCGCCGGGGTCGTGGGTTGCAATACTTGGTGGACTGGGAGGGCTATGGGCCCAAGCATCGACAGTGGGTGCCCCCGTCGTTTGTGTTGGACCCATCGCTCATCGCGGACTTCCACCGAGCGCACCCGGATAAGCCATCGCCAGGAGGTGCTGCTAGAGGGGGGAGTACTGTAATGCCGCGCCGCTCATCAATGGCGCCACCTGCTCACACACCTGCTAATCATCAGCGGCGAGGGATAAAAGCCGCCTCGCCCTAAGCTTCGGCCTGAAGCCGTAGACTTCATCGCCCTTCCATGTGAAGCATCAACTCTTTCTTCAGCGTCACGCTAAGCGGTAAGAAGATTCCTTACCTTGCCTTTTCCAGTCTGCTCCCCTGTGCACAGGTGGATTCCTCGGCGGCGGACAACTCCGTCCCTCGTCCTTCCTCGCTGCTGCACCGAGTCCTGCAGGTGACTGTCTCCCGGGGTTCCGTCCTTGAAGTGCCTGCCATCAGTCAAATACAAGTAAGCTTCTCTCCCTCGCCTATTCTCCTCCTGTATTGGTGTGTGCCCGTCACCCTGTGTCTGTTCTCTCCCATAGGGTTGCCGGCTGAACGGTCTCCTGCCTCTGTGCCCGAAGCAGACGCCACCACCAATACATTTACATTCCGCTGACACACACCCATACATCCCTGTTGTTAATAAACAGTTTGAACTACTCTGAGCCTGTGTGTGTGCGTCTCCTGAGCCGAACGTTATGTCATACTCAAGTGAAAACTCACAGAAAAGACAGAATTATTGGAAAGAAGACCTGCAAATTGAAATTTCAGAGGAACAATGGGAATTGGCTTGTACAGAAGCTCAAACCAAATCAATAAATGTACGTCTTAAATTGATACATTTTAAATGGTTAATGCAGATGTATGTTACACCAGTGGAGTTAAATAGATATAACAAAAACATACCAGATACATGCACAAAATGTATGGAAAGTAAAGGAACCCTATTTCACTGTTTATGGGAATATAGAAAAATCAGAATGTTTTGGGAAGAGGTGAGGGTAACAATTGAAAAAATAATTTCAAAACAATTCACATTGAACCCTAAACTGTTTTTGTTGGGTCTGTATACAGAAAAAACATAACTTTAATAAGAGTGAAAGAGCATTCATAGACCTCAGTTTGCTTAATGCAAAAAAATGTATTGCACTACTGTGGAAAAAGATTCATAGACCAGATGTGACTCAGCGGTTAAGACAGATGTTAACAAACCTTCCACTAGAAAGAATAACATACATACTGAAATCAAAGGAAAATGTGTTTGAGAATATATGGAGACCTTTCATTGATTATGTAAAGAAATTAAACATAACTTCTGAAGAAGAAGGTGAATGATGTGTGTGGACCTTGCAAATTCCAAATTGGTGAATGTATAATATGTATACTTATGTAATAGATTACCTAGACTAAACAGAGGAGCATTGTTGATGACTTGCCTTTGTTAGTGGTTGTTGGTGTTTTTAGTACATTTTTTTGTTGTTGTTGTTGTGTTTTTTTTTTATTTTTAAATTACTTTAGTGTTAGTGTTTGATTGTTTGTGCCATGTTTGTAAAAAAAAAAAGGTTCAATAAAAAAATATTGTGGAAAAAAAAATATCTGTAATGTAGAAGATAACAACTCCCCCCCCCCCCCCGCTACAGAGGACGGACATCACCCATCGCTACATGACGGACCGCGGTGACGGTGCGCCATGGTCTACTACGCACAGTTGTACTAAAATATCTGCAATAATATCTGCAATCCGCTACAGAAGAGTAGCGGTGGGGCGGGGGGCGTTCACAGTCCGGACGCGGCGCACTGGTCGCCGCGGTCCGTCATGTGGCAATGAAGCACAGTTGTAATTTACCGATCGGTCAAAAGTCATTTTGATTACAATTTTCAGGGATAAAGAATAATTTAGCTTATAACACTTACCTGTCCACAACAGCAGTGTCGCTGGCGAACTTCTCTTCCTCATTGTCAGACGAACATCATGCTGGTCCGCTTGTTACGGACTTGTGGCTCTGGTCACGTGACCCGGTCAAACCATGATTCCATTATTGCGGTTTTGCACTTCCATGATTGCAGTTTTGGCGAACGATTTTAACAGTAGTAAGAAAAAAAGACTGGCGAACGCGTGTGTGTCACCCAGCGGCTTACACAAAACAGATTTTACGCATGGGACGTACGCTTTCAATTGTCGAAGTTCTCTGCTTCAATTGGCTCGCTGTATTTGCAGCCGTTGGTAGGCGGGTCCTTCTTGCTAGGTTTTCAGTCATTGGTTCTTCAAGGTTTCAGAAACCCAATTCAAGGCTCTTATTAGTCGAATGAGAGGTCAATCAAATCTAAACCAATCAAAGCACTCCTTTGTCTTTCTGTTCGCGGCTGTGTCTGTGGTGGAAGAACGGAAATGCAGCTTTTTTTTTTTTTTCAGTGGGCCCTAGAACGCACAGTGTGCGCCCTAGGATGCAGAGATGTGACCGCCCACGGTATCCCGGAATGCAAGAGGTTAAGATAAGGTAGAAACAGTGAATTGTACAGTAAGAACAATGATTTATAGTCCAAGATGTGTCTTGTCTTCCCCAGTATCCCTAATACATTTTGCCAACTTGGCCCGGATGTGACTGATGTGAGGTTTCCAGCAGATTTTATTGTCTAGCGTCACCCCCAGAAACTTATTTTCCTGTACTGTTTCTATTCTGGTATCATCTATCGTTACCATTATTTCATGATTTATTTTATAATTTCCAAACAACATAATCTTTGTTTTTTTCAGATTTAGAAATAATTTATTTTTGTTGAACCACTGCGTTAACTTTTTCATTTCAGTTGTGACCACCTCTAAAACCTGCTGCAAATTCTCACCAGTGCAAAGGATATTTGTGTCATCTGCAAACAAAATAAATTTCAGAATTTTTGATACTTGTCATATGTCATTTATATACAAAATAAAGAGTTTGGGTCCCAAAACTGACCCCTGGTGCACACCACAAGTGATGTCCATGAAGGGTGATTTGTGCTCACCAATTTGTACAAATTGTTGTCTGTTACTTAAATAACTTTCCACCCAACTCAGTCCGACCCCTCTTATCCCATACCTTTCCAGTTTCCTTAGTAGTATTCTGTGGTCAGTGGTGTCAAAAACTTTCTTTAAATCTATAAATACTCCTACAGCACACATTTTTTATCTATACAACTAGTAATTTCTTCAATAAGTTCGATCAGTGCCAAAGATGTAGATTTATCTGCTTTAAAACCATACTGTGTGTCTGTAAGAAGGTTGTGTTTTTCAATGAAATCATCCAGTCTCTTAGTGAAGATTTTTTCAAGAGAGTAAAGAGACTGGTCTGTAATTTGTGAAATAATGACTGTCTCCTGTTTTGTATAGAGGTATTACTTTTGCTATTTTCATTTTGTTTGGAAATTTACCAGTTTGAAATGACAGGTTACAGATGTGGGTGAGTGGCTTAACAATTCCTTCAATTCCTTTTTTCACTATTGTCATGTCAATTTCATTCCAGTCCGCTGATTTTTTGTTCTTAAATTTACTCATAGTCTCGATAATTTCCTTTTCAGTAACTGCACCCAAAAAGATTGTTTGGATTTCTATCTTCTATTTCATTTACAGAACCACTGTTGTTTGTTTCTGTTGTCACTATTAATTTTGCTAATTCAAGACCAACGTTTACAAAAATTTATTGAAACCACTGACCACAACCTCCATATTATTTATCAAATTGCCATTTTCAATAAAATATTCTGGATAATTAGCATTCTTAGGTCGATTACTAATAATCCCACTGAGTACTTGCCATATTCCTCTTAAGTTATTTTTATTATCCTCTAATATTCTGTTGTAGTATTCTTTCTTACAGGTCCTCATTATATTAGTAAGCTTATTTTTATATCTTTTATATTTGATCTCAGCCTCCACCTTTCTGCACTTAATGAATTGTTTATATAATGTATTCTTCTTTTTACATGCATTTATTAACCCCTTGGTGACCCAAGGGATATTTTTCTTTTGTTGTCTGTCACTGTATTGTTTTATAGGACAGTTTTTATTGTACAATGATTGAAATATTTGTAAAAAATTATCATATGCTTTATTTATATCATTTTCATCATAAACTATCTTCCAGTCTTGTATTAATAATTCCTTTGTCAGTAAATACATAGATTCTTTGGTTGTTATTCTTTTATATTTATTATTTTTGGTATACTTTTTCTTCCTATAATCACATTGATAGACAACAAAAATCGGCAGGTGGTCACTGATATCATTCAATAAAAGCCCACTCCTGATATTATTTTCCATAATGTTTGTGAATATGTTATCTATTAATGTGGCACTATGTGACGTGATTCTGCTAGGTCCGGTAATTGTTGGATGTAAGCCCATACTGTACATTGTGTTGATAAATTCTTCTGTCAAACTATGTTGTTTTGAATTCATCAGATCTATATTGAAATCCCCACAGATGAACATAACTTTATGAGTTAGTTTTGCATACATTTTTTCCATCCAGTCCTTAAATAAGTCAATGTATCAACCCACAACTTTAATTATGACAATGAAAAACACACTCAGCCAGTGTTTTCTGTTCAAGGGTTAAATATTAAAGAAAAGGATTAAATATTAACTATTTGAAGCCAGAATGGGGTTTTTCTCTACACAGAGTAAAAAAAACAAAAAAACAAAACATTGACCAGTCTGCCCTACTGGGAAAACACCTTCTCTTCTACACAACCTAGGAGAAGAGCAGGTTATGTGTGCACAAACCTGATATTCATTATCTAATCATTGACAGTTTATACAATTTTAACTTCATTCACTGTCATTCTTTTACAAGAATGATTCAAAATGAAAATATCCCTACAGTTGTTTTGAATTAAATCTACAATTATGCATTCACCAGAGCAGATTAATATAACTCTGGCCGAGATGAACGATAACATAATTGAAAGAAATTTTACAACTCCTGGACAAAAAGAAAGCCTGGCATCATCTCTAAATCGTAGTAGGCAGCTTTCATCCATGGCCAAGCAAGGTTGTGGCGTTAAAAAGCTCCTTTAAAGTTCGTAAAAGTTGGTGTACGTTGGATTAAAAACAAGAACAACAGCAAAAAAACTGCTCACGAACGTAATTTCCTGGCATTTGGACTAATTTCTCTGATTTTTCAAAACATCTGTAAAAGTCGGTCAAAGCGCTATAGTGTCAACCCAACTTAGTCATAAAGCGGGGACACGGCCAGGGACAGTGCCCCCACTTTTTTTTTTTTCCATTTTAGTCTTTGCTTTTTCACAGTATCATTATTATTATGGTTGTCATTATCATTATCATAATCATATAATCATAGTTACCGATCCTGTCCATAAATTTTATGGACAGGATTTCTAGGTGTAGCCAAGGATTGGAGGGGGTCATGCTCGGTGACAACAGTATTTCATCTCTGCTGTTTGTGGATGATGTTGATGGATTGTCCTCTTCGGTTTGGGGACAAGCTCCTGCCCCAAGTGTAGGAGTTTAAGTATCTTGGGGTCTGATTCTCGAGTGAGGGAAGAATGGAGTGAGAGATTGACAGATGGATCGGAGCAGCCTCTACAGTGATGCGGACGTTGTACTGGTTTGTTGTGGTGAAGAGGGAGCTGAGCTCTAAAGCAAAGCTGTTGATTTACCAATCAATCTACGTTCCTACCCTCACCTATGGTCATAAGCTTTGGGTAATGACCGAAAGAGTGAGATTGTGGATACAAGCAACTGAAATGAGCTTTCTCCATAGGATTGCTGGACTCACCCTTAGAGACAGCATGAGGTGCTCAGTCATCCGGGAGAGGCTTGGAGTAGAACTGCTGCTTCTCCATATCGAAAGGAGCCAGTTGAGGTGGTTTGGGCATCTGATCAGGATGCCTTCTGGACGCCTCCCACTTGAGGTGTTTCGGGCATGTCCAACTGGGAGGAAACCCCGGGCAGACCCAGGACACGCTGGAGAGACTACGTCTACAAGCTGGTCTGGGAACATCTGGGTATCCTCTCAGAAGAGCTGGAGCAGGTGGCCAGGGAAAGGGAAGTCTGGGCTTCTCTGCCTGAGCTGCTGCTTCTGCAACCCACTCTTCGGAAAAGCTGTAGAAAATGGATGGATGGATTATTATTATTATTATTATTATTAAGAGCCCCTGTGTTCCCTGATCATTATTTGTTATGTCTTATCATCCCCTGTCATCATTGTAATCATTTTAGTCTTGTGTGCATATTTGTTTACTATGCGTCCTCAGCTCATCATGTTTCCGTACCCATAGCCACTCTTCCTCATGTGCGCTCCTGTTCAGCCCTGATTACTCTCCCAGCTGTCCTGTGTTTTCTGATTATGAGTTCCCCTATATATGTGAGTCTCTGTCTTTGTTCATTGAGAGGTCATTGCATCATTTCTGTGTGAGTAACCCTGTCGTTTCCATGCCATGATTCTCTGTCCAAGTTCCAAGTGTTTCATTTAAGCTAGTTTTTGCCTCGCCTTGTTTTATTTTGATGCCAAGTTTAGTTTGAGTTTTCAGCCCACATGCTGCTTTGATTTTGTCCCTTCAGATTCAGATTCAGATTCACTTTATTTGGTGTCCCGTAAGGGCAATTGGGTGTGCAGCAACAAGGAACACAACCATACATACAAGTAAGGTAAAATTTTCAAACGAACCTAAACCACAGAGAAACGCACTCATAAGTATTTAGTGCAGATCATCATAAAATTTCACAGGGGAGCATATCGCAGAAGGTGCACTAAAATGTACATACATAAATAAATAAAGATAGCAATACTAAAAAAGTGAGTATGTAAGATAGAATAAAAATGGCAATAAATAGTTACAAATTTTAAGATCACAAGAAATAGAATATGTAAAAAATCAAGTTTCAGGACAACAAAAACAGTTGAGGTCATTTCCTCTTAACCTCAACCTTTAGTGACTGAATAGAGACAGGCACAAAGGAAAATTGATATCTGGTTTTTATTGCTGAGGGAATGATAAGGCGTTGGCCAGAAGGAAACAACTTGTATTCAGTGTGCAGAGGGTGAGATGTATCCAGATGAATGGATTTGGCCTTTTCCAACACATGTTTTTGGTATATGTGGTCAAGACTGTTGAATTTGAAGCCTGCTATCTTTGAAGCCATTTTAGTAATTTTCACAAGGGTATTTTTGTCTCTCATTGGTAAGTTACCATACCAGCAGATGATAGAAGAGGTGATAATTGACTCAATAAAAGCGCAATAAAACATTTTCATAGGAGTCTTATCAAGCTGGAATTTTGCAAGCAGACAAAATTTTGCTGCTCAGACAATAAAGCCGCTGCTGACCTTTTTTTACATAAAAGTTCGCAGTTTCTGCTGAATTTCAATTTGTCATCGACTGTGGTACCAAGATATTTGTAATGGGTTACCATTTCAACAGACTGACCATAAACAACAGTGCACACAGGAGTTGGAGGGGATCTTCTAAAAATCAATGCACATCTCTTTTGTTTTAGAAACATTGATTTTAAGAAAAGCTTTGTCACACCAAGATATATTGGGCAGTGCGGTGGCGCAGTGATTAGCACTGCGGCAGCACAGCAACTCACCCTTGGCCATGGGATCCCTGGTTCGATCCCAGCCCCTGACCAACAGTGATCTGTGTGGAGTTTGCATGTTCTCCCCATGTCTGCGTGGGATTTCTCCGGTTTCCTCCCATAGGCCAAAAACATGCAGGTCAGGTTAATTGGAGACTCTAAAGTGGCCCTAGGTGTGAATGTGTGTGTGAATGGTAAAGGGATAGCGCCGCACCGTGGCTGCTTCATCCATCCAGGTGGATGCCCTCAATTTCCCCTCTGGGGATCAATATAGTATACAAAATCAAAAAAAAAAATAAAATCACTTAGAACTTGGCCATGCTCGTTGTTGTCGCCATAAAAAAGCTAATGGTTACAGAGTCGTTATCACATTTTAAAATGTATCTATTTGCATGGTGACTCTGACAATTGTTAGTGTATACAATATATAAAAAGGCTGATAAAACGCAACCCTGAGGTGAGCCAGTGGAAGATGACAGAAGGCTAGACAATGTACCATTTATTTTTACCTGTTGTAGTCTGCTCGTAAGAAAGTAAAAATTCTATCCTATGAGAGATCTGTCTATATTAAAGTCATTAATTAGTTTTTCAACCAACACAAGCAGCTGGATTGTGTTCAGAGCTGATGAGAGGTCAACGAAGCGCATTTTGGCATGATTTTTACTCCCCTCCAAATGTTTAAGGAGAAGGTTGAGCACGGTAATAATGGCATCTTACACTCCTCTCTTGGTTCTACTGTATATGCAAATTGAAGTGGGTCTAATAGATGCTCAGTGTTTGCTAAGAGCTCTGTCTTGACAAGTTTTCCAAATTGTTTCATTATCAGTGCAGTTAAGGCGGTGGGTCGAAAGTCATTCAGTGAGGTTGGATTTTTTATTTTGGCAACGGGCACAATTATCAATTGCTTCCACAGAGAGGGTATTTTCTGTTGAGAAAGAGATAGATTAAACATATAATTAAAAATAGAGGCAACTTGGCCAGCACATATCTTTATCGTATGACCACTAATTTGATCAGGTCCAGGACTTTTACTAATTTTACATCTTTTGAAGCCCTTTCTTACATCAGCCACGCCGAAAAAAGGGGCCACAGAATGTGCCGAGTCCCTGAGTTTTTGTGAAATAAATTATCATTTTGCACTGCATCCCTGCCTGCAGATCTGAGTCCTAATTCAACCGTCATTTGCTGCTAGCAGATACATGATAAACTTAGTTAGGAAAAAAATCGCTGTATATGCAGCAGGCAAAACAATAAAAACAGCCATGGGGGGAGAATATAGAAGCCACTGTCTTAAAATGTACTCACCATTTGGAAGTTTGCGATTGAAATGGCATTTGGAGAAAAAATGTTTCGGCCGTTTGTAAAGTTCAGATGCTTTGATATCAGTGTTCTTATTCTGGCAGCTCTTCGTTCCTTTTCTGGATCAGCATTCCCAGTGTGTACAAATCTTTAGTACTTTTTCTCTCTCTTTTACTCTTTTTTACTTTTTTTAATACTTGTCTTTCTTCTTTTTTCTCTTTTGGATGTCGCTATTGTATGGCATTACATTCATTCATTCATTCATCCACGGATTCATTACCGGCCCACGTCCAACCTTAGTGAGGTTAAATGTCAACTCTTAACCAAGTAAATTAAGCAGGTGGGACAGACGTACACCTCAACAAATAAAAAGCTGATATACTAAAACACACCCTCCATTAAATGATGGGCTTGGCAGAATTATCAAAAAAAAAGTGTTTCTTTCGGGGCCCCAAACAAGCTGGGGCCCCAGGGCTTGTTACCCCAGCAGCAGTGGACCTAGAGCTAAGGCAAGTTCTTCTCTTTACTTTTATAACATCTATGTTAGAAAAGACTTGCCTTGCTTCTGGTGATTTCAGTGTCGCCTCACCTGCCTTTCTTCCTCTTTGTCCGAGGTGGCTGCATCAGGGATGGAGAAAGACACTTATGCTCTGGCAGTTTCCGTGGTGAACGCTTCAGCTCCAGCAGTCTCCGAGGTGCACGCTTCTGCTCCAGCTGTTTCCGAGATACACGCTTTTGTGCCTGCTGTCTCTGAGGTGCACGCTACACCTGCCTCTGTGGTCAACGCTCGCCAGTTGCTGTCTCTCTGTGTGGTCGATACTCCCCAGTCGCAGTGTCTCTCGGAGACCATTGCTCCTGCAGCTCATCCTGAGGCGATTACCCCAGCAGCAGAAGACCAGCAGCTAAGGCAAGTTCTTTCCTTTACTTTTATAAGATCAATATTAGAAAAGACTTGCCTTGCTCTGTCATGGTTCGAGTGCCGATCTCGTCCGTGCTCGGGCCGTGCAGTATTTTCCTCCCAGCTGATCTGCGTTTCCCTATGGCTCTCCAAGCTTTTATTATGACAGCGCTCGGAGGGCTTCCGGCTGTCAGAGCTGAGGCCCTGAAAGCTGAGCTGCATTTAGCCTCATCAGCTGTTTCCTACTTAAGAGGGCAGCTGAGGGCAAAATGTGCGGCAGTCTCGTCAAACTAACCCTAGTCTGACATCGTCAAGTTTCCCTCGCCGAGCTTCCTGGTCAGAAGTCATCTACCTTTCATCTCCGTCGGTTATTGTAAGTGTGTTTCATTATGTATCTGTTTCTCCGTGTCACAGACTGAGTGCTAGTGATAATGTGTTTTAGCCCCTCGTGGCTCGTTATTTTGTCATTTTCCCTTTCCTTTAATAAACTGTGCAAACTCACCATTTAATATGTGGCGTCTTTTGATGGCTCGTGAGGGCTATCCATGACAGTAGACTGCCGCCAGACTGAGACGCCTGTCGCCGTGAGTTTGCCGTGGTTTGGAGTTTTTTCCCTTCGTTAGGGCTTGTGTTTAGTATGTCTGCCCTCGAGCGTGGGTTTTGCCCTGAGTGGTTCCAGGAGATCGACGGCTATCTCGCCAAGGCCCATTGCCTCACGCCCACTCATGCGGCACAAGATTACCTGTTTCTTGCCCAGAGGGCCATATTAAAATATCCCCTCACCTCCTTTCCGGAAGGGAAGGAAAGAGTGACATGGATTGTGGCACAGCGTGTGTTAATTGAAGAGGCAGCCAAGGAACCCTCTCCTTCTCCCCCGAGTACGGCGTCCCCGACGAGGGTGGAGATCCGTGGACTGGTGGGGAACCCCAGCAGGAGGCCGACGGAGAGGCATCCCCGCTCCTCGTCTTGGGATTCAGCTCCTGTCACCCGTCCATCCCCGGCGCCATGTGTTCCTGGTCCCATCGTCTCACCATCAGCCGGTAAACGTCGTCGCCATGCCACAAATAGGCCCCAGCGAGAATCCCGTCCGGATCCAGCTCCGGGTCGTCAGAGGAACTCAGACTCCCAGTCAGCTGCTTCTCCTATGTCACGACAGGAGGGAATCGCCGCAGCCGCTTCCCCTGGGTCACATCTCCCTGCTGTTCTGTCAGCTCCTCATGCCCGTATCGCCTCGGCTGTCACCCCCTCCTCCTCGACGTCATCTCCGGCTGCTGTGAGTACTGCGAGTCATGCTTCGGCGAGGCCCGTCTGCATTCCACCACGAGCGGCTCCTCCTCGTCTTCCCGAGGGGCCTCCGGAGGGGAAAGGGAAGAACTCCGCCCGCTACAGCAGGCACCATCGGTCCCCCGGAGAACAGACAAGTACAATTTCATTCTTCTCTTCGTTGTTGTGATTTGCCTTGTCTGACTCCTGGGGGTGGAGTTCGGGGTTTGCAGTCCCCCGAGCTCTCACCACCTGCTGTAGCCTCTGACATTGAACCTGCTGCCTGTGTGTCTCCCTCCGCTGAGCGGTCCACGACGCCAGGCCTACGTCGCCGGACGAGGAGGGGGCCCTCGGTCCTGGAGAGCCTGGTTCCAGCCCTGCAGCCGCGTCATGGGCAGAGTAGGAGAGCGGACTGCAGTGTGGAGCCTGCGCCGACGACGAAACGTCCCCGGGTCTCCACAGATGAGCGGTTCGATCCAGCAGGTCGAGGATCCCCTGCCACCACGCCGTGCAGGTCGTCGGCGTGGACGTCAGCGCTGGAGGGTTCTCAGGCTGCGGAAAACATCATGCCGGCTGCGGAGCCCACCGTAGCCGAGTGGGAGCCAGAAGACGTCCTTCTTCGTCCTGAGCCCGAATCGTCAAAGTCCTGGGAGGCGACAGAACTTGAGTGCAGGCAAGTGCTCTGTCTTTCCTTCCTACTATCTGTTTTGGAGCATTTTTGCCTGTCTCTGGGGGAGACGAGCCAGGGGCAGCCGTCCGTTGCACCTGAGCTCGTCTCGCTGAGCTCTGTCGCCACCGGTGATCCTGATCCCGGTTCTTCTTCTTCTCCTGAGCCTTCTCCCAGGGTCACCGGTGCGGAGTCAACCCTGCTCACTGTTCTGGAGGTTCTGGGTTCGGGGGTGAAGGCCATCTATGGAGCTGTTCTGACCCAGTCAGAGTCTGATGTGGGTGCAGCTGAGACCCAATCGGGGTCCGACGTGGGTGCAGCACGGGCTCACCCTGGGTCCAACAGGAGGACAGCACTTATGCTGGTAACGTTTGGAGGTGGAGCTGCAGATCCTCTGCTGAGCGGCGCCGGACTGGTCCCTCATCTTTCCTCTAAACCTTCTCCACCGGGTGCTGTTTGGGCTCGTCATATTTGGCCCGGCTCTCCCGTACTATCCCTCTCTACAGGGAAGCCGTTACCGTTCTCTCCCCTGCAGTCCTGGTGGCTGAGCGATGCGGGTCGGCCGCCTGAAGGACTGCCTTGCCCATTTGGCGTTCTGGGTCGGCCGCCCGACCAACTGGACTGTTTGCTTGGCGACCTGGTCCGGCTGCCAGAGATCCTGTTTCGCCGGGCCTGGGACTGGGTTAGGCCGCCCGAACGCTCCCTTTTCCCCATCACCTATTTGGACATTGGACGCAGGGAGACCACCAGAACTGTGTGTATTATTGGACTCTGCCTGCCGTCATCCCCGTATGTTTCGTTTTTCTTTTGATGTTAAGGTCACTTTTGGTGTGTTGTCATGTGCCTTACTTTTTCTATGTATTACCGCTGTTTAGCGTGTGTTTTTTTTTTTCTCTCTCCTCCCCTGTCTGAGGGATGACTTGTATTTGCCACATTATGTCTTATAGGCCTGTGTGTTTAGTTTTAGGTCTCCTACTGTCATTTGCATTTTTTGGGTTCTGTCTATGCATCACCTGCATTTTATGGAGTATTGTGGGTCCCCCCCCCCCCCACCGTACTCTGTAATTGCTTCGTTTGTTTCCTGTCATCGTTTTAGTGTTTTTCGTCTTTTCTGGTTCTCACCCTCCAGGCCTTTACCCCATCGTCCCACCCTGGGTGGGGTGGGGTGGGGGGCTTGGGTGTCATACGGTGCCCGGAGTTCGCTGCTTCGGTGGGAGGTACTGTCGTGGTTCGAGCACCGATCTCGTCTGTGCTCGGGCCGTGCAGTATTTTCCTCTCAGCTGATATGTGTTTCCCTATGGCTCTCCGAGCTTTTATTATGACAGCGCTCGGAGGGGCTTCCGGCTGTCAGAGCTGAGGCCCTGACAGCTGAGCTGCATTTCGCCTCATCAGCTGTTCCCTGCTTAAGAGGGCAGCTGAGCGCGAAATGTGCGTCAGTCTCGTCAAACTAACTCTAGTCTGACATTGTTGAGTTTCCCTCGCCAAACTCCCTGGTCAGACGTCATCTACCTTTCATCTCCGTCCGTTATTGTAAGTGTGTTTCATTATGTATCTGTTTCTCCGTGTCATAGACTGAGTGCTAGTGATAGTGTGTTTTAGCCCCTCAGGGCTCGTTATTTTGTCGTTTTCACTTTCCTTTAATAAACTGTGCAAACTCACCGGTTGATATGTGACATCTTTTGATGGCTTGTGAGGGCCATCCATGACATGCTCCTCATAATTTTGGGGAGACCCCACTTACTCCCTGCCTTTCTCCCTCATTCGAGATGGCTGTGTCAGGGATGGATTTCCTGGACGCTTGTCAACCTCCACCGTTTGTTCCAGAGGCCGGTGTGCCTCCGCCATTTGTTCCTGAGGCCGGGTCATCTCCACCATTTGTTCCTGAGGCTGGTGTGCCTCCGCCATTCAATTCAATTCATTCATTCATTCATTCATCTTCTTCCGCTTAATCCTGTTCGGGTCACGGGGGGCTGGAGCCTATCCCAGCATCTTTGGGCGAGAGGCAGGGTACACCCTGGACAGATCGCCAGTCCATCACAATTCAACTTTATTTATATATCACCATTTCACAACAACAGTCATCTCATAGCACTTTCAACTGTAGGGGGGACCCCCACAATTGCAGAAAGACCCCAGCAATCAGGCGATCCCCTGTGAGCAAGCGCTTGGCGACGGTGGAGAGGAAAAACTCCCTTTTAACAGGAAGAAACCTCCAGAAGAACCAGGCTCAGGGAGTTGCAGTCATCTGCTGCGACTGGCTGGGAGGTGAGGGGATAGTCGTCGTCGGCCTCCGTCGGTCTATGATGACCATGGAAGAGAATCCTAAACGTCTACTCTGCTGGAACAGCACCGCCTGTGGCTGAACAGGCCGATGCGCGAATGGCAGTCCCTGTCACACAGGTCGCACTTGTGGGTGGTCTCCGTGCTGCTGGAGCTGTGGCGGTTCTTCCTGCGGGTCCTTTTTTCACCTGCTGCAGCAGTCAGTCTCTCTTCACCCGCCTTGAGCTGTCTGGTCAGGGTGCCTTTCCATTTGGAGCGGTCCATTGCAAGGTCCTCCCAGCGCTCTATGTTGATCTCCAGGGCCTTCATGTCTCTCTTGCAGACGTCTCTAAAGCGCAGCTGTGGGCGGCCAACGTCTCTCCTGCCAGTCACCAGTTCTCCGTAGAGGACGTCTTTGGGGATTCTGCTATCCTCCATACGATGAACATGGCCTAGCCAGCAGAGCCTGCGCTGCCTGAGTAGAGTGAACATGGAGGGAAGGCCGGTGCGGGACAGAACTTCTGTGTTGGGCACTTTGTCCTGCCAGGATATGTCCAAGATACGGCGAATGCAGCGCAAGTGGAAGGAGTTCAGTCTCTTTTCCTGCCCGGCGTATGTTGTCCACGTCTCACTCCCATAGAGCAGTGTGCTGATGACGCAGGCGTTGTACACTGCCATCTTCGTCTTGACAGAGAGTTTGGGATTCTCCCACACTCGTGTGGTGAGGCGAGTGAGTGTGGAGGCTGATTTTCCAATCCTCTTGTCGATCTCTGTATCAAGGGAGAGGTTGCTGCTGATCGTGGACCCCAGGTATGTGAACTGATTCATGACCTCCAGCTCGTAGTCGTCGATGGTGATGGTTGGTGGTGCTTTCGTGCCTTGCGCCAAGACGTTAGTCTTCTTCAGGCTGATGGTAAGCCCGAAGTCCTTGCATGCCTGGGAGAAGTGGTCCATCAGGGTCTGAAGCTCCTGCTGTGTGTGGGTCATGACTGCAGCGTCGTCTGCGAACAGCATGTCTCTGATTAGAGCCTCGCGTACTTTGGCTCTGGCTTTCAGGCGGGCGAGGTTGAAAAGCCTGCCGTCAGATCTTGTGTGCAGGTAGATTCCCTCTGTTGTTGTGCTGAAGGCATGCCTCAGGAGCATAGCAAAGAAAATCTCAAAGAGGGCAAGTACACAGCCCTGTTTCACTCTGCTGCGTATGGTGAATGGCTCTGAGACGTTGCCGTCGTGCTGCACTATCCCCTGCATGTTGGTGTGAAACGATTCGATGAGGCTTTGCAACTTTGGTGGGCATCCTATCTTTGGCAGGATCTTGAAAAGGCCCTCTCTGCTGACCAGATCGAACGCTTTGGTGAGGTCGATGAAGGCGACGTACAGGGGCATGTTCTGTTCTCTGCATTTCTCCTGGAGTTGGCGGATGGAGAATATCATGTCTACCGTTGATCGCTCAGCACGGAAGCCACACTGAGACTCGGGGTAGACACGTTCGGCAAGCTTCTGTAGATGAACGAGAACAACTCGTGCATAGACTTTACCAACAAATCTGAGGAGGGAGATGCCCCTGTAGTTGTTGCAGTCACTTCTCTCCCCTTTGTTTTTGTAGAGGGTGATGATCTTGGCGTCCCTCATGTCCTGTGGTACGGCACCTTCCTTCCAGCACTGGCAGAGGACGTCATGCAATGGCAGCAGTAGGGCGGTCTTGCAGTGCTTGATCAGGTCGGGGGGTATGCCGTCGTTGCCGGGTGCCTTGCCAGCGGCCAAGCTATCAATGGCCTTGCTGAGTTCGTCGATGGTTGGCTCAGCGTCAAGTTCGTCCATGGATGGCAGGCAATCGATGGCATCAAGGGCTGACGGTGTCACGGTGTTCTGTCTGGAGTAGAGGTCGGAGTAGTGCTCCACCCATCTCTCCATCTGCTTGTTCTTTTCTGTGATCATCTCCCCAGTGGAGGATTTGAGGGGGGCCGTCTTGCTCTGAGCCGGACCAAGTGCTTTCTTGATGCCATCGTACATACCACGGATGTTCCCTGTTATGGCAGCAGTTTGAATGTCTTGGCTGAGCTGAGTCCAGTACTCGTTGGCACAGTGCCGAGCAGTCTGCTGAACTTTGCTTCTTGCAGCCCTGAGAATCTGGAGATTCTTCTAGTTTGGGTACTTCTTGTACTCGGCAAGAGCTGAGCGCTTGGCTTCAATGACGGGGGTCATCTCGGTCAACTTGGCATCAAACCAGGCCTGTGACTTCGAAGTCTTCCTCCCAAAGGTAGCCAAGGCTGTGCGGTGGATGGTGTTTCGCAGCTCTTCCCACTTCTGCTTTGCAGATTCTCCTTCTTGTGGTACACCAAGTTCCTTCTCAAAGGTGGAGGCAAACCGCTCAACAAGTTCTGGTTGGGCCATCTTGCTGGTGTCAATCCGTGCCTTTCCAGGTTGTCTTGCACGATGGAATTTCTTCAGCTGCAGCTTGACCTCGCAACACACCAATGAATGGTCTGTGTTGCAATCTGCACTCTGGAACGAACGGGTGATTAGCACGTTCTTCAGTGAGGTGCGCCTGGTCAGGATCAAGTCCAGCTGGTGCCAGTGCTTTGAGCGTGGATGTCGCCAGGAAACCTTGTGTTGGGGCTTGGTCTTGAAGAACGAGTTTGTGATGCACAGATCATGATAAGTGCAGAACTCGAGCAGCCACTGTCCGTTGTCGTTCATTCTGCCCACGCCAAATGGTCCAAGACAGGAGGGCCAGGAGTCGTGGTCAGCACCCACTCTGGCATTGAAGTCTCCAAGGAGAATGAGTTGTTCAGAGTTGGGGATGATCCTGACAGTTGTTGCGAGATTCTCGTAGAACTCGTCTTTTGCCTCTGGTGTGGCTGTCAGTGTTGGGGCATACACACTGACGAGGGTGACTGGGCCTTGAGTGGTGTTGAGGCGGAGGGTGAGGAGTCGTGCAGAGCCATTGCTGCCCGGTTCCACCATCTTCAGCAAGGTGTTCTTCATTGTGAAGCCCACTCCGTGTTCCCTGTGTTCGTCACTGCCCTTTCCCTGCCAGTAGAACGTGTAGCCCTTCTCTCTCAGTGTGCCTGCGTCAGCCAACCGTGTTTCCTGGAGAGTGGCAATATCCACTTCCAGTCTCTTCAGCTCATTATTGATGATGGCAGTCTTCCTGGTGTCGTTGATGTCCTTGAGGTAAGCAGCGAGTCCTGTCATCATAGTGCGGACGTTCCAAGTTCCCAGTTTTAGAGTTGGTCTCTTTTGTTTTTTTGTCTTGCCTGGTGCAAAGGTTCTCAGCCTGCCATTTGGACTTCTCCTCATCCCCATGCACCCAATGAGGAAAGCAGGCTGTGGCGGGACAACACCTTATTGGCTGGGGGCTGCCCAGCCAATAGGGGATAGAGGGGCTAGAGAGGGGATAGAGAAGGTGAAAAGAACAGACATGTAGAGAGCAAACAGCACGATGGGGACTCATCTATGGAAGATAACAAACAGATGTTAATGACCAGCAAAAAAAACATTTCATTGAGAATGAAGCCCAGTGCAATTATTGAGATTGAGATTCAACTTTATTGTCATTACACATGTATGAATACAAGGTAACGAAACGTGACTTGGCATTTGGGCACGCTCTGCAGAGCGCATCCAAGGCCGGGGCAGCCGCTAGGCGCCAGTCAAATTGGAGGTCCCCCGGCTGTCTAAACCTATTAGCAGCATAACTAAGGGAGGATTCAGAGACACATGATCTCTCCCTAATTGTAGACTATATCAAAAAGGAAGGTTTTAACCCTATTCTTAAAAACAGAGATCGAGTCTGGCTCCTGAATCCAGATTGGCAGATGGTTCCACAAGGGAGGAGCTTGATAACTGACGGCTTTGCCTCCCATTGTACTTTTGGAGATTCTAGGTATTACAAGTAATCCAGCATTTTGGGAGCGTAGTGCTCTGTTAGGATAATAGGGTAATATCAGATTTTTTAAATAAAAAGGGGCCTGAGTGTTTAGAGCTTTGAAAGTGAGAAGAAGGATTTTAAACATAATTCTAAACTCTATGGGAAGCCAATGAAGGGAGGCCAGAACCGAAGAGATATGATCTGTCTTTCTAGTACCTGTTAAAACTCTTGCTGCAGCATTTTGGATCAACTGAAGACTTTTTAGAGATGTTTTAGGACAACCTGATAATAAAGAGCTACAATAATCGAATCTAGAGCTAACAAAAGTGTGGATCAGTTTCTCAGCATCACTCTGAGACAAGATGCTCCTAATCTTGGCGATATTACGCAAATGATAGAAGGCAGTCTTAGAAACGAATTTAATACGTGAACTGAAAAACAGATCTTGATCAAAAATAATTCCCAGGATCCCCACAGAGCTATTAAGAGAAAGAGTAACCGCATCCAAACTAAAAGTTTGATTTGGAAAGATATTTCTAAGGTTTTTTTGACCAACAAGAAGGACTTCAGTCTTAACTGAATTTAATAGCAGGAAATTACAAGTCATCAAAGCTTTGATTTCCTTAAGACAGGCTTCTAACTTGGCTAATTGATTACCATCATCTGTCTTCATTGGGGCGGCGGTGGTGCAAGTGTAGTGTGACCGACTACTGATCGGAGGGTCATGGGTTCGATTCGCGCTCTGTCTGCTGTCTGCTTGTCGAAGTGTCCTTGAGCAAGACATTGAACCCCCAGTTGCTTCTGGTGGCCTGATTAGCGCCTGTGTGTATGGCAGCTATGCCACCATCAGTGTGTGAATATGTGTGTGAATGGGTGGATTGCAGGATCTGTAAAGCACTTTGGTCATCTTAGATGAGAAGAAAAGCGCTATAAAAGTGAACACCATTTATTGACAGGTATAATTGTGTGTCATCTGCATAACAATGAAAATGTATACAGTGCTTTCTAATAATGTTGCCTAACGGAAACATATATAAACTAAAAAGAGTAGGGCCTAACACAGATCCCTGTGGAACTCCATGACTGAGCTTTGAGCTGAAAGAAAACTCATTATTGACATGAACAAACCGGAACATATCAGATAAATAAGATCTAAACCACTGCAACAAAGTTCCATTAAGTCCAACATAGTGTTCTAATCTATCAAGTAGAATATTATGATCGATAGTATCAAAAGCTGCACTAAGGTCTAAAAGGACAAGTACAGAATCAAGTCCATTGTCAGATGCGATAAGGAGGTCATTAATGACCTTCACTAAGGCTGTTTCAGTACTATGATGGATTCTAAACCCAGATTGAAACTCTTCAAATAAACCATTTCCCTGCAAGTGGTCAAATAATTGCATAGTAACAACTCTAAGATTTTTGAAATGAAAGGGAGATTAGAGATTGGCTTTTTGAGTAAGGGTTTAATTACAGCAGTTTTAAAAGCCTGCGGTACATGGCCTAAAGTTAATGAAGAATTGATTATTTGAAGAATAGAGCTACCAATAAATGGGAAGACTTCTTTAAATAACCTGGTAGAAATAGGGTCTAAAAGACAAGTTGAAGGCTTGGATGAGGAAATTACTTTATCAAACTCTAAAAGGTCAATTGGAGTAACCTCATCCAAACAGTTTTCAGTTGAAGGAGTTGTAGTAGTTACTGTATTTAAGTTAACGGTGGGAAGAATCTGACTAATTTTATCTCTGATAGATGAAATTTTATTATTGAAAAAGTTCATAAAGTCCTGACTATTAAGCTCCAAGGGAATGCTAGGATTGACAGAGTCCTGATTCTTTGTCAGCCTGGCTACAGTGCTGAAAAGAAACCTGGGATTATTCTTGTTCTCTTCTATTAATGCAGAATAATAACTCGTTCTAGCTTTTCTAAGAGATTTTTTATAAATTAAAAGATGATTTCTCCAAGCTAAATAGATTTCATCTAAATCAGTGGAGCACCATTTTCTTTCTAATTGATGAGTCTTCTGTTTTAAGCTATGAGTTTCTGTGTTGAACCAAGGAGTTAGAAATCTCTGATTAGACTTTTTCTTTTTCAAAGGGGCCAACATGTCTAGAGTCTGATGCAGAGAAGCTATAACACTATCTACCATGCTATCAATTACAGAAGGAACAAGATCTCCATAGCTTATTTCCGTTGTGTTGACACATGGCATAGAGGAAACAATGTGCATACATTTGGTAACAGCATCATCTGAGAGGCATCTACTGTAGTAATATTTTTCCTTAGGAGCCAAATAGTCAGAAATAGTAAAATCAAAGGTTAACAGACAATGGTCTGACAGTACATGGTTATGAGGAGACACTACCAGATTTTCTATTTCTATGCCATATGTCAGAACAAAGTCCAACATACTGTATGGTGGAGATAATGGGTAGAATTTCCTACTTTCTGAGAAAACCCCATTGAGTCTAATACTGAATTAAATGCCATATTAAGGCAATCACTATCTACATCTACATGTATATTAAAGTCCCCTACTATAATTATTCTATCTGATTTCAGCACTAATTCAGCTAAGAATTCGGCAAATTTGAATAAAAACTCTGAGTAGGTTGATGGAGGATGATAAACTATGGCAAATAAAATTGGGTTTAGCCTAAAATTGCTAAAATACCCAATACTGAGGACCAGGCCCTCAAAGGAATTATAACGTGTTTTTTGCTTTACATTAACTAGTAATTTGGGAATAGTAAACTGTTCTACTCCTCCTCCACGACCAGAACTCCTGGGATTTTTGATCTTCAAAGTTTAAATTACTATCAATAATTGTCCCAAGATATCTGTAAGATTGCACACATTCAATGGTCTGGCCTTTTAGTACAGTGACTTTGTGCCTGGGAGTTTTCCTCCTAAAGTCAATAATCATATCTTTAGTTTTTGTCGTATTCAGCTGCAGGTAGGAATCCTCACACCAGCGAACAAAACCATCAACTACTGGGCCGTGGCCGCTCTCACCATCCTGAAGGAGACTGACAACAACTGAATCATCAGCATACTTTATAATGTGTCTGTTGTCATGTCTGCGCTGACACATGTTTGTGTACAGGATGAAGAGTAGTGGTGACAACACACACCCCTGAGGAGAGCCAGTAAAAGAACACTTTTGGTCAGACAATGTACCATTGACCCTTACTCTCTGTGTCCTGTTGGCTAAAAAATCCCGAATCCAACCCACCAGATTATTACTCAAGTCAAATTGTTGCAGGAGCCTTTCAACTAAAATATGAGGTTGGATTGTATTAAAAGCGGAAGAAAAGTCCACAAATAAAAGCCTGGCGTGTTTCCCATTAAAATCCAGATTTTTAAAAAGTATGTTAAACAGAGTGACAGTGGCATCCTCCACTCCTCTGTGATGTCTATAGGCAAACTGCAAAGGATCCAATGCATGCTCAGTCTGCTTTAGAACCTCAAATCTGACCAGTTTTTCAAAAATTTTCATTAAAATTGAAGTCAAAGCAACTGGTCTAAAATCATTTACCGTTTTAGCACAGCTGGATTTCGGAACAGGGACAACCACAGCATCTTTCCAGACCTTAGGCACATGTTGTGTCTGTAAGGACTTATTAAAAATGTAGTGAAACACAGGACTCAGTTCATGTGCACACGACTTTACCAAGTGTCCACATGCTCTATATTATCAGGGCCCTGACTTTTGTTCACTTTTAAAGCACAGAACACCCTTTTAACATCCTGCATCTCAATATCAAAGTGCTGGTTGTCTTTGAGTTTCTGTTTCAAATCTTGGGTTTCTGTGCTCAAATCAAAGGAATCAAAATGACCATAAAAACAATTAAGAGCATTAGCCAGCTCTGTGTCTGAATTAAAACCATCTAAAAACACATGATTACTGCACTCTGTGCTCTGAAGGCCTGCAATAGTTTTCATACTAGCCCAGTCTGAACCAAGCTTCTTTGTTGCCATCTTGCTTTCCAATTCTGATTTATAATTCTGTTTTGCTCTTAAAATTTCAGACTTCAGCTCTTTTGTGGCAACCTGCAGCTCAGAAACAACCCCCTGTTTAAAGGCCAGTGATTTCCTCTGTAAGCAGGATTTAACTGATTTAGTGACCCATGGCTTGTTGTTGGGATATATTTTGACACGTTTACGTGGAACGATCATGTCCCTGCAGAATGCCATGTATGAGCATGTCACGTCCACTAAAGAGTCCAAATCATCTCCACAGGACAGTGTGAACACCTCCTAGTTCATACAATTAAAACATTCCTGGAGGCAGAGCACTGAATCATCTGTCCACACATTTATGTCTCTGGTCTTCGTCTTCTCTCTTCTGGGAGCAGTTTTATATGTGGGCAGCAAATGTACACAGTTGTGATCTGAGGATCCTAAAGGAGGAAGGGGAAGAGATTTAAAGGCTCTCTCGATAGATCCATAGCACAGGTCCAATGTCTTTTCTCGCCTGGTTGGGCAGGAGACGTACTGATAAAAGTTTTTGAGTGTCTTCTTTTAGAGACACATGATTAAAATCCCCAAAGATGAAATCTGGATCCTCTGGGGAAATCGACTGCAACCGCTGTACCACATCAAAGACGGTGCTGGAGGCGGAGGCAGCATCCTCCCTCGGGTGAATGTACACAGTTGTTATGAAAAATTGGGGGAACTCGCAGGGAAGATAAAAAGGGGGAAGAGATACGGACAGAAGCTCCACATCTGGTGTATAGATGCGCTCTCTGACCGTGACAGATGTACAGTACTGTTTATTAATATACAAACATACGCCGCCCCCCTGACGCTTCCCCGTTACCTTTTCCTGCTGATCCAAGCAAAGTGGGGCTCCAAAACTGTCAATACACACATCCGAGTCCCAGTCATAAGATAAGATAAGATAAGATAAGATAAGCCTTTATTAGTCCCACAACGGGGAAATTCCAGGATTGCAACAGCACAGGGATAGCAACACTCAGAGCAACAATCAGAAGGCAAGAAAAAAACAAGCAAGCAAGAGCAGCTAATATACATATGTACATATTACTATAAAATATATATATACACACACAGACACACAGTGCAGAGCATTGTAGCTGGATGGAATAAATATATGAATATGTGAACACACAGTGCGGAGCAATGTAGCTAGATGGAATAATATGTAGATATTACACACAGTGCGGAGCATTGTAGCTAGATGGAATAAATATATAGATATATAAACATAAACACACCCAGTGCGGAGCATTGTAGCTAGATGGAATAAATATGTAAATATATAAACACACACAGTGCAGAGCATTGTTGCTAGATGGGATGAAACAGCACAACCGTCTACTTAGTTATCCTACATGGTATGATTATGTGCCCATACATATTCTCACTCTCCATAGCGACCGGTATTTTCCTAGTTGTATGCCGGAGGGGACCATTGTGTAAGTCTATTGCATCTTTTGCATTCAAAAAACTATTAGTTTGTTACGTCTTTTTGCTATCTCTGTGAGCAGCCCTGCTTAGGTTGTACAGTCTGACAGCCGTTGGTAGGAAGGACCTGCGAAACCTCTCGGTTGTGCACCTGGGATGATGTAGTCTGCTGCTAAATGAGCTCCTCAGTGCATTCAGTATGTCCTGCATAGGGTGGAACTCGGACTCCAGCAGAGATGACAGTTTAGCCATCGTCCTTCTCTCTCCTATCTCCTCCACCGGATCAAGGCGCTGCCCCAGGACAGAGCTAGCTTTGTCACGCCGCGCCGCTCATCAGCGGCACCACCTGCACACACACCTGCACATCATCAGCGGCGAGGAATATAAGCCGCCTCGCCCTGAGCTTCGGCCTGAAGCCGTCAGACTTCGTCACTCATCATTGTGAGTCAACCTTTTCTTCAGCACTACGTTTTTGGTAAGAAGCCCTTACCTCCTTTCTTTCCAGTCTGCTCCCCTGTGCACAGGTGGATTCCTCGGCGGCAGACAACGCCTCTCCCTCGCCATTCCTCGCTGCTGCACTGAGCCCTGCAGGTGGCTGTCTACCGGGTCCCGTCCTTGTGGTGCCAGTCATCTGTCTCTTACAAGTAAGCTCCTCTCTCGCTCATTCTCCTCCTGTGTTGGTGTGTGCCCGTCACCCTGTGTCCTTGTGCTCTTTCCCATAGGGTTGCCGGCTGTATGGTCTCCTGCCTCTGTGCCCGAAGCAGACGCCGCCACCAATACATTTACATCCCGCAGACACACATCCATTCACCCCTGTTGCTAATAAACTATTTGAACTTCTCTGAGCCTGTGTGTGTGCGTCTCCTGAGCCGTGCGTTATGTCAAGCTTTCTTGATCAGTTTGTTCAGTCTCTTCCTATCGGCTGCAGTAATGCCACTGCCCCAGCAGACCACTCCAAAAGTGATGGCTGATACCACCACCGTGTCATAGAATGTCTTCAGCAGCGCGCCTTGTACCCCAAAAGACCTGAGTCTCCTCAGCAGGAACAGCCTGCGCTGTCCCTTCTTGTAGAGTGCATCAGTATTGTGTGACCAGTCTAGTTTATTGTTCAGATGAACACCCAGGTACTTATAGGCTGTCACCATCTCAATGTCTGTTCCCTGTATATTTACTGGTGCTGTGAGGGGTTGTCCTTGCCTGCGGCAGTCCACCACCAGCTCCTTAGTTTTTCTCGCGTTGATCTGGAGGCAGTTCCGATGGCACCAGTCCACGAAGTCCTGGATAAGCCCTCTGTACTCAGCTTCATCTCCATTGGAGATGAGGCCAACGATCGCAGAGTCATCAGAGAACTTCTGTAGATGGCAGTGTGTTGTGTTGTGTGAGAAGTCCGCAGTATAAAGAGTGAACAGGAAGGGAGCCAGCACCGTTCCCTGGGGGGCCCCCGTGCTACTGATGATCGTGTCGGACACACAGTCCCGGATTCTCACAAACTGAGGCCGGTTCGTGAGGTAGTCCAGGATCCATGGTGACAGGTGCTGGTCCACCCCTGCGCGCAGCAGCTTGTCCTTCAGGATCATCGGTTGGATGGTGTTGAAAGCACTGGAGAAGTCAAAGAACATGATCCTCACCATATTCCCGGGCTTCTCCAGGTGGGACAGAGAACGGTGAAGGAGGAAGATCACCGCATCCTCCACCCCAATGCCATGCTGGTAGGCGAACTGGAGTGGATCCATCGCTGGTTCCACCAGGGGGCAGAGGTGAGCAAGGAGCAGGAGTCATGCTCCGTAAGCCACATCTCCATGGAAGCCATGACACAGCAGTTCTTGAAATCCTTCTGATATTGTACATTTCCTTGAATTTCATCCACTTTATTTCTCAGGGATTGTACGTTCCCCATAATAATGGAAGGAAGAGGAATGTGGTTAAGCTGACGCCTCCTCAGGTTTAATCTTACACCTCCACGCTTTCCGCGTTTCCTTCTCTTGTCTGTCTTTTCATCGCTGTGTCCATGAAAGTCTCTAAAATAAAGTCCGGTAGTTGTGGCACAGACTCAAACACGGACGATGGATTATCCATGTTTAAATGCAATAACATGTATCTGGAATACTGCATTTTTACCAGCTTGACCGCGCTGACATCCCAGACAAAGAGCCAGTAAGAAAGAAACCACAGTGCAAAAACAAGAAGAAAATCCATACTGATGGAACCAAAGAGCTCTTCATTATATAGTCCACAAACATTCAAGGACAAAAACGGCGCAGAAAATTATGTTAAAACACATTAAAGTGCATAAAAACAGAGACTAAGACGTCAAACTTTTTCACCCGCAGCCGGTCGCTGTGGGTGCACGTGGTGCAAGATATAGTTATTGTCTTCTGTGTTTCCACTGGTGGGTTGTGTCATCCCTTGTTTGTCTTTATTGTCATTATTGTAGTCTGGTGTGTATTTTTGTTTACCTATTGCCCCCATTTCCTCTAGTTTTCTGTACCTGTAGCCACTTTCCCTCAAGTGTGCTCTGCTTAGCCCTTGATTGTTCTTGCAGCTGTCCTGTGTCTGTGATCATTAGCTCCCCTGTTAATGTCAGTCTGTGGTGGTACTCTGCGTTGCGTTATTGTCTATTTTCCCCCTGGTACATTGCATCCTTTATTATTGATCCTAGTGAGTGCTCTTTTGGTCTTGACTATTCCTACTGTTACAGTCCTGTGCTGTTTGTTCTTTTGTGTTTCCTTGAGGTAATAAATTGTGTTGTCATGAATGGCCCACAGGGGCAGAATGCGGACCAAAATGCTGGACTGTGAGTTGCAGAAGTTTAATGGAAAAACACAAAGTCCAAACAGTGCAGGAACAAAAACTTACAAGGCTTGAGAGACAGGCAGGTAACGAGGAAGCCGAATAGCATACAGGCTAAGACATGGGACACACATTGGGTTGGCAAAGTAGCATGAAGCATGGGATACATGCCAGTAGACAAAGAGTATAAAGTAGATAAGGTGAATAGCACTAAGGCTAAGGTGCGAGTAATACGCTGTGTACAAAGTGTAGGACGTCGCCCTGAACCGTGGAGAGGCATCCCTAAAATAGAGCACAGAGAAATTGGACAAATGATGAACAGGTGTGGGTAACAGGAGTAAGGATAATCAGTCCAAAATAATGACAGCTGGGACAAACCACCAACTGAACTTGAAAAGGAAGTAAACAAAGAACCTTGTCAGAATGAAAGCACAGGAGGAATAAAGTCAAAGGTAACTAACTAGAAATACTACAAAACGAGATTCAAACCAAATAATACAAAAGGCAAAAATAACAATAACCCATCAAGGCAAAGACAAGACAGAATACAAAAACCAAGAGCTGCTAATAATACAATGCTCATAAATACCGATGTCACAAAAGGAGAACAGAAAGCAAAGGCAAGAGTAGGCTCAAGTCCAAACACAGGAAAATATAAATTAACATGCACGATGATCCATCAACAAATAATAATAATAAACAAGACTATAACAACCAAAGATATGATAACAGGACAACTAAAAACAAACAGAAACAAAGGGCAAACTCAGATAACATAATACAGACAACCATACTCAAAAACAATAATAAAACTGAAGTGGGAAGAGTACAGAAAATAACTAGAATTAATTGAAAGTGTGAGCACGGTTCTCCAACCATGCTCAGCATCATGACAGAGCCCCTCCCTCAAGGGGTGGACGCCAGACACCCCAACGTAACATCACAAAGAAAAAGAAAAGACACACCAACCCCACCCCCCACCCCACCAACAAGAAATAGAAAATCACCCTAACAGGGAGGGCGGTGGGGGAAAAAAGGGCAGGTGGGAAAAACAAAATCTCTTGTGCAATAGAGACCCACGAAACAAGACAGATCAGGTGGCCTATTGAAATCCCAGGACCACTGGGCAAGAAGGAAAGGCAGTTCAGGTGGTCTGCTAGAGTCCCAAGACCACCAGATCAAGAGCTGAAATATGTCGGGTGGCCTCCCAGAATCCCTGAACCACCCAAGCAGAAGACATAATCCATCGGGTGGTCTCCCAGCATTCCAAACCCAACAGACTGGGGAACATGATCTGTCGGGTGGTCTCCCAGCGTCCCTGAGCCATCAGACCATGGAGCATGATACGTCCCCTCCTGGAGACGGCAACTGGAACACGTGTCCTTTATGGACCACAGGGGCTGAAGCGTGGATCCAGAGAGGCAATAGCTGAGAAAAATTGACACCCCACAATGACTGCTGACCAACGGCAACCCCAGACGGTGGTGACGGCTGACCACCGGGAAAACCAGACTGTGATGATGGCTGACCAGCGAGGGAACCAGACGGCGATGGCGGCTGACCAGCAAGGGAACCAGATGAAGAAGACTGCTGACCAGCGGCGAAACCAGATGAGGACTGCTGACCAGCGATAAAACCAGACAAGGACTGCTGACCCGTCACGAGACCAGGCGGCTCAGACTGGGGCATCTCGAGTCCAGCTGCCTGGGAGTCCATCCTTGACGTGACCACCTCAAACGGAGAGGAAGAGACAAACACCGGGTCACTGTCACTGGCAGCAGTGGAGCCCGAAAGGGAAAACTCAGGAGCAGATGGCAGCTGCAACTGGTTCTCCCCGCCAAGAGCAAAGCAAGATCTCTCTAATACTGATATTGTAAAGACAAAGGAAAGGACTTGCCTTAACTCTAGCTCCACTGCTGACCATGACTCCGATGACTCTGCTGCTGCAGCTAAAGCAGTAGGCATGATGGCAGGTGAAACTTCAGCCTTGACGACAGAAACTGGTGGACCATCTGGGGTGATGGCAGGTGAGGCAGACTGCTTGACCTCTTGGACGATGACGATGGGTAGAGCAGACTGTTCGACCTCTTGGATGACGACGATGGGTGGAGCGGACTGCTTGACCTCTTGGACGATGACGACGGGTGGAGCAGACTGCTCGACCTCTTGGATGGATGGTGTAAGAATGTCTGGCTCCAATGCCTGGAGCACCACCTCCATTGTGATCACCTCGGACGGAGGAGAAAAGCAGAATGAGGCATCACCAAATACCTCAGGAGCTCGGCAAGACATAGCTAGTATTGATGCAATAAAAGTAAAGTACTTGCCTGAGCTTCCGATCCTCCGCAGCCAGGGTGACCTCCTCATGATGAGCCACAGGAACTGGAACATGGATCTTGAGCCAAACAGGAACAGAGTCAGCTGGAGCTGTGGGGTGCACCTCGGATTTGGCTGGCGCTGTGGCGTGCACCTTGGATTCAGCTGGAGCTGGGGAAAGTCTTGCCGATGGCACTAGGTCCTGAGATCCTGAGATGCCGAAACCAGGGGACATGCCATTGTCTGCACAGGCTTCAGTATGCAGGAGGCGCTCCTCTTCCATTTGAGATGTGGCTGCAGGGCTGGAACTGGAATCTCTGGAACAACAGGCCCCTCCATCGTCAGACGGCTTCCTCCCAAGACAGGCGGACACCCAGAAAACACAGAGGAGGACACGGGAGAAGCAGGTAAGGATACAAGGGTGGATGCAGCAGCTGGTGGGGAGAGCTCAGCCAGAGTGTGTGGCTGTTGCTGAGCCCCCCCCCCCCCCCCCCAGGAATAAGGCAAGGCATTTCATCTACAGGCGTTAGGCAATGAAAAGAATCAGAATCAGCTTTATTGGCCAAGTATGCACAACACATACAAGGAATTTGACTTTGGCTAAAAACTTGCTCTCGTTGTTCAGGTGAAGGATTTAAATAAGGATTCAATGACAACCAGAGTATGTACAGTAAATTACAGTCTGTCCACGTTTCTATAAAATGATGCAAATATATACAGGAATATATGCAGTTATTTACTCGGACTAACCACACTTTGCAGAAATATATGAAAAAATATACAATCACACAGTATTTCAATGTGGACTCAGATTCAGTGATATAATGTGAATGAAGTAAAAAGCAGTGTGAGAGTTATGTGCAATGTAATAATGGATGAAAAGTCATGAGTACAGCAACAGGTAGGACTAGGTGAATGTTAGGAGTTCATCAGAGTGATGGCTTGAGGAAAGAAAGTCCAAAAAAACACACAAAAAAGGTACTTGCCTTCAACCATTTTCTGTCTATGGTGCAGCAGTGCCCCCGTCAGCTCACCTCCCTCTGATAGTCAAGATTTTTTCAAGAAAATATTCAGTTTAGATATGACAAATTCCAAAGACTCTAACTTGAATGTGGTAAGAGATAATGGCTTACTGTCAATTAGAAAGATGTAGAATATGATCCAAAGTTTGAGATAGGAGTAAATTTATGCATCTAATTTGCATAATGTGATGGCAGCTGTATCGAATTACATAACTTTTGGTCAAAAGTGGACTTTGGACATACTTACACAAAGGATGGTTTTGCTTTTTTGTCACCATTTTTGTTTTTGTTTTTTTATTATCTTATCTTCAAAGTATATGAACCAAAAAATCAGTAGAATGTACACAAATCGATTAAAAAATGGTCAGACCTACCACTCATCGTGTCTTTGCTAGTCCATTTTCGTCGTCCACGGTCCTTATTTCGTCTTCTGCCTGTCGTTTTGCTTTCTCTCCCACATCCAGAAACTCTCACATTTATCTTAGAAATTATTCCACCTCAATTTTGGTTACATTACGCCGCCGAACTGGCGCTATTGTTCTCTGTCATCACGTGCAGCTCCGTTGATGGCAGACGAAAGTGTACACACTCCAGACCATCTTCTGCAGTCACAAAATGTAAATATTTCCCTTCAGAAGCTAAATAATCTCTTTTTAGAATCATAGTTTGCACAATTTGGAGCAAACACTTCCTCCATGTGGAAATATATGTTGGGATAGACCCTTTGTTTACATTCTCTTCTTCGCATTTCTGGAAATAATGTTTTGAGCCGGCTCATTTGGGTGAAGTCCTCCAGTGAAGAGCAGTAAGCTATATGTGTCTGACATCTTGTGATGTGAAATGCTTGTTGTGTTTTCTGTGCTTTTGGGACACATCACGTAACAGGCACGGACCTGCAACATAGGCAGCAGGTGACACACATGTTTTTATGACAGCCGGAAAGTTAAAGGGTTAATTCCCATGGTGTGGTGGTTGCTGCTGCAGAAAGCCCAGGCGAATCCCTCTCAGTGGCAGACAAAACGAGAGCAGCGGGCAAGGGCACCAATGTGGAAAATGGAGTTGCCAGCACTGCAGGCATGATGATGGCTGAAACAGCTGATGTGGTGTTAGGTTGCTCAGCAGCAGGCGCTGGCGCCATGAAGGAGAGGGGAACAACAGCAACGCAAGAGGAGGAGGAAGGAGCTGACGACAGGACAGCCAATGGAGATGAGTCTGCTGCTGTGTTACTTCGATATGGTGAAGGAAGTGCTGCTAGTGAGGCGGAGCTGTTCCTCTGGTGGGATGCAGCTGGGTGGCTGCGAGAGGCTGGAGGCGTCTGCACCAGGGGACGCTTCATTGTCGGCTCAGGTACAGATGGGGCAAGGTGTGAAATGGAGGCTGACGCTGGAGGGCAGTGTCTCGGGGCAGGTGAGTGGCAAGAGGCTGAAAATGTCTGCACCAGAGTACGCTTCTTCGTTGGCTCAGGTGCAGATGGTGGACAGCTTCTCACCAGCCCGCGGAGCATATGTTGTGAGTTGGAAACAGAGTGGAGGAGAACTGTGAGTTCCGGATAGCTCCACAGGCTAGGGTATGCCTCTATGATCTGCGCCTCGCTGTCCAGACATTTCAGGGTCTTCTCGGGAGTGTGGGATGTGCGAACATCCAAGATAATGTCCTCCAATAATCCCGCTGCCCAGCATGCCACCTCATCCAGTCCAAACACACTAAAGTCCGTACCTGCTGCGTCTTCAGGGTGCCACATTCTGTATGATTCTCCCTCCATAAAAAACAGCAACATAAAAGCAGGTAGGGGGAAAAAAAGATCAAACTCACAACCGCTGGGTCCAAATTGGTGACGTCCTTCTCTCATGAGCAGCCCACAGGGGCGGAATGGAGACCCAAACGCTGGACTGTGAGTGGCAGAAGTTTAATGAAAAAGCACAAAGTCCAAACAGTGCAGGAACAAAAACTTACAAGGCTGGAGAGACAATCAGGTAATGAGGAAGCCGAAAAGCATACAGGCTAAGATGTGGGACACACGTTGGGTTGGTAAGGTAGCATGAAACATGGGATACACGCCAGTAGACAAAGAGTATAAAGTAGATAAGCTGAATAGCACTAAGGCTAAGGCATGAGTAATACGCTGGGTACAAAGTGTAGGACGTCGCCCTGAACTGTGTCCCTAAAATAGAGCACAGAGAAATTGGACAAATGATGAACAGGTGTGGATAACAGGAGTGAGGATAATCAGTCCAAAATAGTGACAGCTGGGACAAACCACGAACTGAACTTGAAAAGAAAGTAAACAAAGAACCTTGTCAAAATAAAAGCACAGGAGGAATAAAGTCAAAGGTAAATAACTAGAAATACTACAAAACGAGATTCAAACCAAATAAAACAAAAGGAGAAAATAATAATAACCCATCAAGGCAAAGACGAGATAGAATACAAAAACCAAGTGCTGCTAATAATACAATGCCTATAAATACCAATGTTACAAAAGGAGAACAGAAAGCAAAGGCAAGAGTAGGCTCAAGGCCAAACACAGGAAAATATAAATTAACATACAAGATGATCCATCAACAAATAATAATAATAAACAAGGCTATAATGACCAAACTAAGATTATGCTAACAGGACAACTAAAAACAAACAGAAAAAAGGGCAAACTCAGATAACATAATACAGACAACAATACTCAAAAACAATATTAAAACTGAAGTGGGAAAAGTACAGAAAATAACTAGAAAAAACTGAAAGCATGAGCACAGTTCTCCAACCATGCTCAGCATCATAACATTTCTCTTGAGTTCTGCCTGCACTTTTGAGTCCACCTACTCCTGTGTACCAGAGTTAGCACACGGCAGATCTGTTTTGTTCAAGTTGTTTTTTTTCACTATTGTTTTGGTCACAGCCAGAAGTGCAGCTCACTTTTTTTCATATTTAGACCTACTTATCCATTTTTTGTAAAGTATTAGATTTACCTGTTGCTTTTGCTAGTAATGTTTGTTTTATATAAATTACTACATTGACTTTTCAATAAATTAATACAAACTGTAAGGACACATATTTTTTTGTAACTTCGGGCTGTAATTTTATGGTTGTGTTTTATGGTTAATTTATGATTTTATGCTTATTTTCTTTATACTTTATCCACCCCCGCAACACATTTGTGTTTATCTATCAACACTTGACCACACTTGTACGATAGGTGATAATATTCTGACCAGGACTGTCCTGAACCGGGCTTGGGATCCTCCCGAGCTCGGCTCCATGGCTTTTTCCTGTTTTCATATTTATCCGTGTTTTGTGATATCTTTGGCATTCTGCATGGTTTCTCAGTTCTTCCTTGTCATTGTTTTACTTGTGTTGCCATGTTCTGTTGTATTTTTGGTGCCTTTATTTGTCTGTTTATGTTTCTGGATTATTTGATTACCTTTTGAGTTATTTGTAGTTATTTTTTAGTCTGCTTTTGGTTTTGTTTATATTTATTTTGTGACTGGCAGCGGTCAGGGGGCTTCTTTGGGTCCTGTTGTGCCACCTGTCTGCTGGCAGCTACTCCCCCCTCTCCTGTCAGTGCTTAACAGCTGATTCCAATCTGTCATTGCTTTTCCTCTATGCTCAGGCCAGCCCACACACACCACCTGTTATCACTCTGCTTGTTATGTCACATATTATTTAAGCTCTGTTTGTTCACTTGGTTTTTGTTGGCTCATTGTTTTGTCACCCCTCCCCCAGAGCACGGTTAACTCTGGTGTTTTCAACACTCTAAGTACCAGCACCTGCCAATTGTTAGTGTGTTTGGTTTTTCTCTGTTTTTCCCGGCACCTCCTTTATGCAGGGCTGTAGTGTTTTGGGTTGCCCGGCATCAGCCTGTACTTTTGCTCAGAAGTGTTTTGGGTTCTCGTATTTCTTCCCCCCACTCACCATTTCGTCTGGGAGCGCTTTGGGTTCATTTTTGCATGTTGCCCATTTCCAGGAAGTTTGTGGACAATTGTATTACTTGTTACTGCACTTGCTCACCAGTTTATTCATTGGAGCCGTTGTTAAGACATTTACGTTAATAAAAGCACATAACATCATCCTGTGAGTGGGTTCTTTGTCTCTTCGCCTCAGAGCTATAGGAATAGGAACCCTGTGGAGGTGTTGTGTGTGTATTTTTCATCTTTTGTGTTTTCACCCACCTGTTTTTGAGCAGCTCACCATGGACTTCACAGTTTTTGGAATGAGTGCGGACGAGTGTGTAGTGGCCGAGCTGGCTGTGGATTTCACTTCCCGGGCTCGGGCCACCCACTCTCCAGAGACCTTTTTTTGTTTATTGGATAATGCTGTTGGGGTGATCCAAACGTGTCCCAGCCTGTGGAGATGCCTGGGGTTAACGTCACTCCTTATGATGATATTTGAGTCTCATCAGCATCTCGAGGGAGCAGTGAGAGAACCATTTCCTGTACAACCCCGGCAGCCGAAGAGGCATTCCTGGAAGCCGAGAGTGCGCCACCCTCATCCCGAGCCTGTGACATCTTCTCCCCACCGACTTCCTTTCCAACTTCCGGGGAGACAGAGCATGACCTCAGAACAGCAGCTGATGTCATCACCCCACAGGAATTCAGGCAAGTCCTTCTTCATTCCCTCTCTCTCTCTCTCTCATGATGTTACTTGCCTGATTCCTGATGAGGAGACTCAGATTTTACTGTTTACTGAGTCTCCACCATCAGCTGCTGTTACTGCTTCTCCTCCTGTTTCTCCTGTCTCCCCTAAATCTCCTGCGTCTCGCGAGGGAGTCGCTGAACGCAGGAGGAGCCAGTTATCCTGGAGGCGCCTACTCCACAGCGAAAAAGTCATCCTGTGTTGAAAGGCCAGAAGAAGCCCTCCTCATCGTCAGCAGCCGTCTTCCCTTCTGCAGCCGAGAGATCCTCCAGGGTTTCCCTGGACATGCCCACTTCCGCGTCATTCGAGCCGGTTCCTCCACTACCCACTGAGGGGCCCAGAAGAGCCACTGACGTGGAGAGGGATGACAGTCCGTCACCTGCAGCAGTTAACATCCAGATGCGGGATGACAGGCAAGTACTTTTTCATTCTATTCCACCGTGTAATGATAGGCCTTGTCTGTCTCCCAGGGGAGAGACTCAGATTAAGCAGTCATCTGAGCTCTGTCCTCCTGCTGCAGCTGCTAACCTTTCCCCTATGCTCTCCGTGTCTCCTCTGCCTCACCCTGAGTGTCCGCCGACCCCGGAACCTAGCCGCTGGATGATGGAGGAGCCCGTGGCCCTGGAGGATCCTTTCCCAGCACCAGCACGGAGTCAAACCCCAGCTTCCACGTCAGTGGAGTCTTCCGCGTGTGTCTCGGCAGCTGGGGCAACAAGGACTGCTATCACCATCATGCCTGCTGTGGAGGCAACCACAGCAGAGTCAGTGGCTGAGCCTGAATCTCCATCTTCGACTGGATTGTCGGGGTCCTGGATGGTGGTGAAGCTCAAGCTCAGGCAAGTGCTCTCTTTTGTCTTCCTGATTTCAGTTTTAGAGCAATCTTGTCTGACTTTTAGTGAGGACAGCCAGGTGCAGCTGGCCGTTGCATCTGAGCTCGCCCCTCCGGGCTCCGCCGCTGCCGGTGACCTTGACCCCTCTTCTCCCTCTGTCTTTGAGCTCACTCCAAAGGTCTCTGCAGATCCTGGCTCTCTGCCCAAGGCAGCCAGCGGCTCAGCTTCCACGGAGGAGGTCGTGGGTGTTCCGTCCCAGCCCAGGACCTCTGTAGGTGCAGCTGTGGCCCAGGCTGGAGCCACTGAGAGTACAACGGTGGCCCAGCCGGGGCCCACCGTGGGTTTTACAATGGCCCAACCGGGGTCCACCATGGGTGCAGCTGAGCTCCAGCCCGAGGCCACTGTGGATGCCGACGTTGCCTCTATTCCTTCTCTTCCTGAAGCAGTTGTGGTCCCCTCTCCTTCTCAACTGGATGATGTAATGGTCTCCTTTCATTCTCAACCTGACGCCATCGTGGTCCCCTCTCCTTCTCAGCCAGATGCTGTCAGGGTCCCCTGTTCTTCCCAGCCTGACGCCATTATGGTTCCTCTTTCTTCTCCACCCAGCATTGTCGTGGTCCCCCTTCCTCTGCCACCGGACACCATTGTACCCCCCCCCCCCCCGACCCTGCTCCCCGCCTGTGGGCCTTCCGGTGGGGAAACCACCTCCTGGATCACTCCTCCGGTCATGGTGGTTGAAGAAGTCAGGCCGGCTGCCCGATAGACTGAGCCGCTGGATTGGGTTGCCCGTTTTCCCCGGTAGGTAACCTGACTCATTCCACCGGGCGGTCCGGCTGCTTTGGGACTTTGGCAGGCCACCGGACTGGTCTTGCCTCGCTGCCCACTGGGCCCGTGACTCGGGTTGCCCCCCCCCCCGAACTTTTGAGCTCCTTGACCCAGGGGGTCTGAACTTTGTGTTTTTTCTGGTGTGGGCCCTGAGTGGGGTTGTTTTTGTTCCCTCCTAGCCTGTTCCCCCCACCTTCCGCCCTGGGTAGTTTGTCGCAGCTCCTGCTTGGGGGGGGGGGGGGGGTTATTTCTTTCTTGTTCTGTTGATGTTTCTCTGGGTGTCTGGATTCCACCCCTTGAGAGGGGGGCTCTGTCATGAACCAGGCTTGGGATCCTCCTGAGCTCGGCTTCATGGCTTTTTCCTGTTTTCATATTTATCCGTGTTTTGTGATATCTTTGGCATTCTGCATGGTTTCTCAGTTCTTCCTTGTCATTGTTTTACTTGTGTTGCCATGTTCTGTTGTATTTTTGGTGCCTTTATTTGTCTGTTTATGTTTCTGGATTATTTGATTACCTTTTGAGTTATTTGTAGTTATTCCTTAGTCTGCTTTTGGTTTTGTTTATATTTATTTTGTGACTGGCAGTGGTCAGGGGGCTTCTTTGGGTCCTATTGTTCCTACTGTCTGCTGGCAGCTACTTCCCCCTCTCCAGTCAGTGCTTGACAGATGATTCCAATCTGTCATTGCTGTTCCTCTATGCTCAGGCCAGCCCACACGCACCATCTGTTATCACTCTGCTTGTTATGTCACATATTATTTAAGCTCTGTTTGTTCACTTGGTTTTTGTTGGCTCACTGTTTTGTCACCCCTGCACCAGAGCACGGTTAGCTCTAGTGTTTTCATCACTGTAAGTACCAGCACCTGCAAATTGTTAGTGTGTTTGGTTTTTCTCTGTTTTTCCCAGCCTCTCCTTTGTGCAGGGTTGTAGTGTTTTGGGTTGCCCGGCACCAGCCCATACTTTTGCTCAGGTGTGTTTTGGGTTCTCGTATTTCTTCCCCCCACTCACCATTTCGTCTGGTAGCGCTTTGGGTTCATTTTTGCATGTTGTCCATTTCCAGTAAGTTTGTGGACTATTTGTATTACTTGTTACTGCACTTGCTCACCAGTTTATTCATTGGAACTGTTGTTAAGACATTTACGTTAATAAAAGCACACATCATCCTGTGAGTGGGTTCTTCGTCTCTTCTGCCTTGGACAGGCAACAAATCATGACAAGGACAGCTCCACCAGCAGGGGTTTGCCGCTGTTTGCAGAGTTAGCCTTACTTTTTCGGGGTTGCTTCTATACTTCTCGATCACTGACACAACATGCCCTTGTGTCTGATGAAGGTTTACTTTTACTTTAGTTAGCTCTGACTTGCTTCAAAAGCTGAAGCTAATAGCTAACATTAACCTGGAATCAGCTGTGGATCTCATTAGTGATGAAAGAGAGAGAGTGGGGTGAATTGTGGGCCATTACTATTTAAATAAACCTGTCTCCTTTAAGTATTAAGTTAACACAATTTTTAGTACTAAATCTACTTAGTTACCCCCCTATCTTGAGGAGTGGCAAATGCTGATGAATGTTCATGAATGTTGTGCTTTTTGGTTTTCTTCAGGGTTTGCAAAAGGTTGCCAAAAGGTTCACCAATAGTTTTTCTTGTTGCCAAAAAAGTTGGAGCATTCAAATTTTTTTTGTGAATGTATTTTTCCATGAACAGTTGCCAAAAAAAAACAAATGTTCATTGACATTGTCAGCATTTGGAAATGGTTGTAAGAATTTACAGACAGTTGCTAAAGTTCTTTTTGGTTCGCCGAGTGAAAACTAGCAACTGTTCAAGACCCTTTCCAACGAAACTCTTGACGACTTTAAAAACTGTGTGCAAACTTTTTTACAATCTATTACGAACCCTGAAGAAGCCCATAAAGTGCAGTGCTCATGAATATTCCTCTGCATTTGCTACTCTGTGAGATACTAGCTAGATTTTTGCTTGATTTTTGCCAACATTTGTCAGAAAAGTTGGTGAATCCAAAATATCGCCACATTCGTCAGCATCCGCTGTACCATGAAATACTACCCTAAAGGTTTAGGAAACCTTAGACACAGGTTTCAGCTACTGTATAACACTCCTCCTTGACAGCTTGGACACATGACACCTCACTCTTACTTTTTGACTATATAGTCAAATACACGCTTTGACAAAGAGCCCTGACCAAACAGCAATACATTATGTGCTCTTTGTAAAACAGGATGGACTTAATGAATACGTGCTGAACAAGCACATTTTCAGAAAATTCAATTTTTTACCTCCGTCAAGGAGGTAATGTAATCGGAGCGGTTTGTCTGTCCTGAGCAGGATTACACAAAAACTACTGGATGGATTTTGGTGAAAATTTCACCAGAGGTAGCCCTTGGGCCATGGATGAACCCATTAAATTTTGGTGATGATCTGAGAATGCATACCTCCACCAAGAACCTTTTTGTATTTGTGTAGCAGGATTACACAAAAACTACTGGATGGATTTGAATGAAATTTTCACCAGAGGTGATCCTTGGGCTAGAGAGGAACCCGTAACATTTTGGTGATGATCTGAGACTGCATACCCCCACCAAGGCTCTTATCTTTTCACAGTGTGTTAGCAAGAATACTCCAAAACTACTGGATAGACTTTGATGCAATTTTCACCAGAACTAGCTCATTGCCTCCACACGAACCCATTTCATTTTGAAGGTGGTCCATCATGGATGGAAGGAGCCTTGGCAGAGGTATGTGCTCTGAGTGTTTTTCTAGTTTCTCCTGTAATGCCTTTTTTTAAAAAAAATAATAATGACAATAATATTATAGAAGGATAACACTTCAAATGCGAGTTTCAACAGTATTAGAATGCCATTTAAAAATAAGCTGTTTAAAAGAAATTTTTGTTTTGTGACTACCTTAGTAGCTGATAATGTTATGTTAGAATATTGTGAACTGTTTTGCTATGCTGTACACCCCCTGCAGATTTACTCCTAGATGTAATTTACTGACAGCTACCAAGAATATAAACTCATAGTGAATATGAGCTCTGCTTGATTTTAAAAATGAGTTACTTTTAGTCTTATTTCAAAGAGTGTTAAAATTTCCTATGTTGCACTGAACTGTTGGAGATTCTTGTTGCCGAGTGAACCTCTTACGCTGGAGCTGAGAGTGAAATTTAGCTCATTCCATATTTCATTGACTCAATTTGCCCCATATCCTCTCAATACAGAGAATAGTGGCAGTAAATCCACTTTTCCATTTCACTCCAAACTCTAAGCCCTGTGGTAAAGACCATTCTCTGTCCTCTCCCTTTGATTTGACATTTCATTTTATTATTTCTTGCCACGGGGCTCTGTGTGCTGTGATGGCAGGACGACATGGAGGGCTAATACTGGCACAAAGTGGCCCTGGAGTGCGTCAATGGCCAAAGCTCAAAGCAGAGTAGCTGCTTCGGTCAAGGTTATGATACAGGGAAAACCATTTGCCTCATCTGCCTGAGCTCAAGGGCCACAGTGGAGCCATTCCAGGCCACTGCTGCTTTGTCTCAGAACACTAACATGCCATTTAAATGTTGAATGTGTAACAGTGAGATCTTCCTCTTCCTCGCAGGACAAAACTAAACAGATTAGGTTTCATGAAGCTGATTTCAAGTGATCTGAGCACAAAACAGGTCACTGTTGACAGTCTGATTAAGACCACAAAGCTTAGCTTGATCTACTGTTATTTCACTCATTTACTTTAAGTCATTTATTGCTTCAAAGTCTCCAATTAACCAGCTATAGAAGAGGGAGAGGGAGAAAAAAAAACACTCTTCAAAGTATCTTCAATTAATACAGGAGAATTGGGAGAGCCAGACCAGGAGCTTTATTGATCTTTCACCAGCTTTAATTAACTGAGTTAGTTATTTCAGCTGTGTGTTATGTTCCTTAAAGCCGCTTATTTAAATAGTGGCACTGCTGACACAAGTCCTGTTTATGGGACAGTCTTTTAATATTCATATTGTCTAGGGTGCTTCTCAATCTTAATGTATAAGGTTTTGAATTTAATCAAAGTGGTGAAGTTATATAAGGCGAGTGAGAACTATTAAACAAAATGTTCCTATTTTTGCTCTATAATCCCCAAAGGGAGAACTTCCAAGGATTTGAAAATTAGAACCTTTTAATGGGACAAATCTCACAAAACCAGTTTCAGTCAGATGACTCACTTTTAAATGATTTAGTCTAGCAACTTATCAAATGTAGAAAGTGAGGAAATAACTTTTAAAAATACGTATGTGCTCATTTTGAATTAGCAAGTGATTTATTATTTTATATATTTATGTCTACACAACTACATGTTTACCTCTTTATCTAGAAAGTAACTTTTCCCTTTTCTTATTCTGTAGAATTTCAAAGCAAACTTAGACTTGAACAGATAATTTATCAGGGACTTCAGCCACCATCTGATGTGTACTTTCAGGAAACTGGAACAAGAGATTTCACTTCTTTATTTATCTGCTAATACAGTACAATATTCCTTATTTTTAAAGCATTACAATTCCTCCAAAACAGTTCCTCAGTACATTTTAAAAGCTGTGTGACAGTTCAGTGTTCTGAGGCAGGGGTGGTTCTGGCTTGGATGTGTCAAGGTGTGGGCATTGAAGAGAGGACCCAAATGCCAGACTCCGGTTTAGAATATTTATTTGAGGCTGAACACCACCTTCAGCTCAAAAAACTATAAATAAAAACCTAACAAACAGAAGGGACAAATGGGACAGGAATACAGACAGAGCAGACAGAAGCGTGTGTGAAAAGCCAACACTGACGAGGACGCTGTGTCTTGGTGAGGGGCAGCATCCCTTTAATAGAAACAGGCTGAATGAACATAGTTACAAACAGGTGTGGATAATCAACTGAACGGGGCAAAATCAGAAAAGGAAACTGAAGTTGCTATCATAATGAATCCACACCAGAAAATCATGACAGGATCAATAATGAGCAAACAAACATGACCATGACAATAATGAAACTAATAAGGAAAACTAACAGGGCAATAATAACTAGAAAAGCACTCGGAGAGCGCAGACCTCCGCCAAGCGCCACAATTCCCCCCATACAGTGTTTGTGTGTACGTTTTCAGATTCCTTGAGCATGTAAACATATGACTAGCAATTGGATTCACAATGATTATTTGTTTATTTGACAGGGACAGTGCAATAAACACACAATTAATCAATGACAATCAATCTGATAGTGATAGGATTAGTGGTTCAGTAGTAAAAGCATTGCCTCCTTGGCGGAGGTAATAAACTGAAGTGTTGCTGTTGTGTCCATCTCCTCCACTGACGGATGCAAATTGGGTAGACAGGTTGCCGTGGGTTTTATATTATATTATTTTGGGGTTGCGCTCCGCGGCAAACGAGAATTTAGAAGCTTCGCCGGCAGAGAGCTTGTTTTTGCGCAGCGCCTATGGCTGGCTGGTGAATTTCTGCCAAATGCGCAGCTCCTATGGCTGGCCGGGGAATTTCTGCCAAAGAATCCGTCGGCAGACAGCTGCCCGTGTGAGGTTTTGCAGTTGCGCGCAAACACAGGCACGCTGGCGGGCCCAGGCCAGCAGTGTTTTCCGCGTGCTTTTGTGCCTAAAACGTTGAAGAACGCAGAGTTTGTGTTGCAGACACGACGACCAGCGCCCTCCATTGCGCCTGCGCACATGTTGAAAATGGCCCTATGTCACAGTGTTGAAAAATGCTTTAAAAAATTCCTGTATCCAGACGGTGAACCGGATCACCCCCAAAATTTAATCAGTTCTTCCTTGTACCATTTCCAACAACGCCTGAAAGTTTCATGGAAATCCGTCCAAGACTTTTTGAGTTATCTTGCTAACCAACAGACAGACAGACAGACAGACAGACAGACAAACACACAGACAAACCCCGGCAAAAACATAACCTCCTCCTGGCCTTTTCGGCCTGGCGGAGGTAAGTAACAGAGAAATAAATGTATTGTGGAAGATGAAAGCAGACAAGGCAGCGAGCTGAGAAACACACAAACTTTATTCATCTTCCATCATCAAGTACAGAAAATAGTCTCCTGGGGTCTCTGGGTGCCTCCTTTTAATACTCTTTATTTTTGCCCCATGAGACCCAGGGAGCCAAACACAATTCACTGAGTGCACAAAGAATTCCTGGCATATTAACATCATACAACACCAACCCTGCTTCTCACACCCTCTCTTCCTTTAGCAAACTCAGGTGTCTCCTGAACTCCCCGGGGGGCGGATAGCCCTTTCTGTTACATCTGAGATCCCCCGGTACCACTTCCTCCTTCAGTCCTCTGTTCCTTCTCCCCGGTGACACTTCCTCCTTTAGTCCTCTGTTCCATCTTCCCCTCCGGCTTCCGGCTCTGGGTAGAGAACCCCCCACACAGTGCCACCACACAGCCCCCACCCCCACCCTCACCCGAACACCCAGAAAGGGAACTAACCCACCCGCCCTTTGGACTTGAGCTGGCGCTCATAGTGGCTTTAGCGGAGGTTCACCGGTCAGGTCAAAGTGCCCTGCTGGCGAGGTGTGCGGGAGGGCACATTAGTATGTGGAGGGAAAGGGGGGGGCATGTTAGCTTTGCCAGCACAGGTCTCTACCGAGGGAACACCAACTTGCAGAACCACCGATGGTGGGCGTCCGTGCCAGGGTGCTTGGGCCAACACCACCTGCTCATCTGCCGACACAAAAGCGGGCTTCAGCCTGTCGACGCAGATGGTCTCCCTGCGCCCCTCAAAGTCTAACATAAAATGCTTTGCTCCAGTTTCCAGTACCCTGAACGTTCCATTGTACGGTGGGCGCAGCGGGGTCCTGTGTGCATCATGCCTGACAAAAACAAACCTGGTGCTCTGTAAGCTTTTTGGGACAAAGGTGCGGGGAAAACAATGGTGGGCTGGGTCTGGCACATTAACAGCCTCTGTACTGTGCAAAAATTGCACGGGCGGGTCAGTCTCAGGCATGGGGTTTTCTGGTAAAAATTCCTCGGGGATCTGCAGGGGCTGAGAAAAAATGAGTTCTGCTGGGGAGGCTGCCAGATCCTCCTTAGGTGCGGAGTGCAACCCTAAAAGAACCCAGGGCAGGCGGTCGACCCAATTTGCATCTTTGAGCAAAGCTCTGAGTGCTGCCTTAAGTGACCTATGAAAAGATTTGCACAACCCATTAGCTTGGGGGTTGTACAAGGTAGTGCAGTGGATTTTGACTCCAGGCTCTGGGCCATCACGGACCAGAGTTCCAAAACAAACTGCGGACCCCTGCTGGAAGCAATGTCCGACGGGGATCCAAACCATACAATCCAAGCCGACAAAAAAAGCGCGAGCCACTTCAGCGGATGTGGTGGAAGCCAGCAGGACCACTTCAGGCCAATGCGTGGTGCGATCCACGATTGTCAAAAGGTACGTGAAACCTTGCGACAGTGGGAGGGGTCCCACCAAATCCATGTGGATGTGGTCAAACCTCCTGGCCAGGATTTGGAATGGCTCGAGGGGGGCTCTGGTGTGCTTGCGCACTTTGGCCCGCTGGCATGCGATGCATGCTGCTGCCCACTCTTTCATGTCCTTGCGCAAGTGTGGCCAGACAAATTTTGCCCCCACTAGTTTAACCTAGGCATGCACGCCGGGATGCGAAAGGGAGTGGACTGACTCAAAAATGTGGCAGCACCAAGAGCTCGGAACCACCAGACGTGGGCGACCATTGGAGATGTTGCAGAGCAAGGGGGGGGCACCCTTCTTGCACCACCCTGCTCTCCAGCTTTAACCCAGTAGGTGCGGACTGGAGCGCGCAAATGTCCACGTCCCCGGTTTGCTCGGCGGCCATGGCAGGGAAATCTATTTTCATGTAAACCGGGGAGACTAATGCACGCAACAGACAATTGGCCACAATGTTAAACTTACTGGCAACGTGTTGAATGTCGGTCGTGAACTCCGAGATCGCGGCCAAATGTCACTGCTGCCGGGCCAACCACGGTTCTGAGACTGGACATTGCGTACGTTAGTGGTTTATGATCAACAAACGCGGTGAACTCACGCCCTTCTAGCCAAAACTGGAAGTGCTGCGTTGCTAGGTGGAGGGTCAACAGTTCTCTGTCAAATGTACTGTATTTGCATTCTTTGTCGGGCAAAGTACGACTGAAAAATGCAAGCAGCTGCCACGAACCGGAGATGTACTGCTCCAACACTGCCCCTATGGCAACGTCAGATGCTGACGGGGCAGAGTGGGCTAGCAAAGCGGTGTTAGTGTGCGCTGTTTTGGCGTCTGCGAAAGCCTGGACTCACTCGGGGGTCCAGTCGATGTTTTCCTTGGGCTTCTTTTTCTTAAGCGCGGCGTACAATGGCTGAAGCAGCTGGGCTGCCCGGGGGAGGAAACGGTTATAAAAGTTGACCATGCCCAAAAACTCCTGTCAGGCCCTCATGGTCTGCGGATGTGGAAAATCTGACACGGCACACATCTCATCAGGCAGCGGAATCCTCCTGCAGTGACCCAAAAAATCAATTATTGGCACTCCGAACTGGCATGTTTGGTGTGCCAGTTCGGTGTGTGTTCAGCCAGCAGTAAGGCCAAAAGCAGTTATTACCGCTGTTTTAGGAACGTCCTCCGCATGCACTGGGACCTGGTGGTAACCACGAACCAGATCCACTTTCGAAAAAACACGCGTCCCAGCCAGGTGTACGGAAAAATCCTGGATATGAAGGATGGGATACCAATTGTGTTCCGTGGCATTGTTCAAGCGCCAGAAATCGCTGCATGGTCACCATGACCCATCGGCCTTAGGCACCATGTGTAGTGGGGATGCCCATGGGCTGTTGAAGCGCCTGATGATGCTCCGCTGCTCTAAGTTGGCAAACTCCTTGCGCTGGCCAGTTTAACTACATAAAGGCACCGAGGGCGTGCAAACACCTTTTGTTGTTATGAAATGCTCGACCCCGTGTTTATTTACCGTAGCCAAAAAAGTTGGGACCGTGAGTGCTGGAAACTGTGAAAGTAAATGCTGGTACTTACCCCCTGGAGTTATAATGTTAGCCAGTGTTGTTGGCCCAGTTCCCAGAGCTGTGCAGGGCAGGGAGGAAAAAGAGACAACCTCCACTAAACATCTGTTGGCAACATCGACTAACAACCCATAAGCACATAAAAAATCTGCATCTATAATGGGGGCAGAACATGCAGCCACCACAAAGTCCCACTGATAATTGTGCCCGTGCAAGCATATCATCAGCGTCCATTCGCCAAATGTCCTGATGGTGGATCCCTTGGCGGCCATGAGCTGGGGACTGCTGCCTCCTGCCGACCTGTCTGTGGTGACTGGCAGGATGAGGCTCTTCTGGGAGCCAGAGTCCACCAAAAATCGTCTCTCCGAATGTGTGTCCTTGTTAAAAAGCAGCTTGTTTCTGTGGCCAGTGGTCGCAGCTGCTACTGACTGCTGGCCGTGCCATCTTCCCGGCTTCTTGAATTGGCATGGCGGCAGACAGCATTGGGCATTCAAGCTGAAGCGGTGATGACAGAAACAGAGTGCCCCGTTCTTGCGCCTCTTGGCATCCGTCCCAGCCACTACCAATGGCTCCTCGACCTTGCTGGAGTCCTTCATGGATGCCGGTGCCACTGCGTGCACGCTGAGAGCTCTGGTTGCTAGGATGATGCGGTCCGCTTCCTGCACCAGGGCGCGGTAGTCCTTGGCTACCAACCACGGTGAGTTGGTCAGGATTGCCCTCGCTGTAACAGGTAGGTTCCTGAGGAACAGGTGGGCGAACAGGAAGGACTTGTTCTTCTTCCCCATCAACGCTAACATGCTCTCCATGAGCTCCACAGCTGATCTGTCACCTAACTCTGAACGTATTAGGAGTCTCTCTGCCCTGTCACTGTATACAGGGTATAACGCTGGAGTAGCATCCACTTGATTGCTTTATATTTCCCCTGGGCCGGCGGCTCCTGGAGCAGACTTGTTACCTGTTGCGTGTTGTGCACATCCAGCGCAGCGACCACATGGTAATATTTAGTGTCGTCCATTGTGATCCTGTGGAGTGCGAACTGGGCTTCTACATGTAAGAACCACGTAGTCAGATTGTGAAGCCAGAAGTCTGAGAGCTTGACTGTGACAGCGCATGTGGCGCAGGTGTTCTTCCTCTGGGTTGTCTCCGGGGTGGTGCTCGGCTTGTTCTCCATCGCATGTCTTGGGGCCACCAATGTGGAAAAGGAAAGCAGACGAGGCAGCGAGCTAAACGACACACAAACTTTATTCACCTTCCATCATCAAGTACAGAAAATACTCTCCCGGGGTCTCCGGGCACCTCCTTTTTATACCATATATTTCTGCCCCATGAGACCCAGGGAGCCAAACACAATACACTGAGTTCAGGTTCAGGTTCAGGTTACTTTATTTGTACCTGTAGGTAGATTTGTTTTGCAGTCTGGTGACATCCATATATACAAGCAACAAATTACATTCAACATAGACACAAACACAGGCACATATGAAGCTGATTATAAACATGATAAAAATGCTCAAGGCTCCATCAATCAGGGTATAAAAAGACAAAGAGATGGGAGAAAAACCAGAGGTAAGAGGGAAGGGTCATATTAAAAGTTAAAAACTAGTCAAAGAGGTTAAAAACTTAAAGGTCTAAAACCCAATAAAATATTTAGAACCCAAGTGACATCCTACAAAAATAAGTAAATATAAAATGGAGTTAATAAATAGGTACCTAAATTATATGCAATACAGTGATCCCTCGCTACTTCGCGCTTCACCTTTCGCGCCCTCAGTGCATCGCGGATTTTTCAAAAATATTCATCAAAAATTCAAAATTGAGAAATAATGGGCGGGCGCTAGCAGAAGGCAGGGAGACTACATTACAGCATCAGGTATCAACACAGAGAGCCCGCACAACTCAAAAATCCACCTCTCTGATCGCTGTTCTCGTGTTGGCTCGGCTCGGAAATCTCGCAAGCTGATTGGCCGAGACGTTTCACCCCGCAAGCTGATTGGCCGAGACGTTTCACCCACCTTTTCTCCCTGCCGAACGCCCATGCAGCAAAGGAAGACCGCATTCATTGCTCTTTATCGCTCGTGTTGCTTAGTCTCGCCGCGTGGAACTTTTTGCTGGTCTCTTGTGCCATTTTGTGCGAAATAGTCTTCCCGTCGAGCCACTACACCGCCTCCTGCAGCTTCTCCAGCTCTATCGGAAGCTGCCCTCGACGATGCTGCGCCTCTAGCACCTGACGATGAGGCATCACCTGAGGAGCAGTAAAGCTCTCATTAACCTGTGCAGTAAATCATCTTCATCTTGAGTTACGTATCTTGTTATAAGAATAAAAGAGTTCTAAAAACATATTTATGTACACTTTATTTACATCTACGTATGTATGTACACTTACACACACACACACGTATCATATGAGAGAGAGAGTGAGAGAATGAACGTACGTATTATTTATGGGTGACGTCATTAGGGGTGACGCTACTTCGCGGTTTTTCACTTTTCGCGGTCGGTTCTGGAACACATTAACCGCGATAAGTGAGGGATAACTGTATATTTTTACAGCTTGTTCAACTCTTTGACAGCAGCAGGGACAAAGCTGTTTTTGTAGCGCTGGGTTCTACTTTTTGGGACAGCAAACCTCCGTCTTGAGGGAAGAAGCTGAAAGTGGCAGTGCAAAGGGTGGGAGTCATCATTTAAAATGGAGGTAGCCATCCGCTGTACTTGACTGGTGTACAGGGATGTCAGGTTCAGCTGTGGCTCACCAAGCAAATGACTGGACCATCTAACTACCTGATCCAAGGATTTCCACTGTTTCAGTTTTATCTGACCAAACCATGACACTAAAGAAAAGGATAAAACAGATTCAATAAAAGCCCAATAAAACATTGTCATTATGGTTCGGTCAACTTGGAAGCGTGCAAGTTTTCTCAAGCAATGCAAATGTTGCTGACCCTTTTTGCACACCCTTTCACAGTTCTCTTCAAAGTTTAAATTACTATCAATAATCGTCCCAAGATATTTGTAGGATTGTACACATTCGGTGGTCCGGCCTTTTAGTACGGTGACTTTGTGCCTGGGATTTTTCCTCCTAAAGTCAATAATCATATCTTTAGTTTTTGTCGTATTCAGCTGCAGGTAGGAATCCTCACACCAGTGAACAAAATCATCAACTACTGGGCCGTGGCCACTCTCACCATCCTGGAGGAGACTGACAATAACTGAGTCATCAGCATACTTTATAATATGTCTGTTGTCATGTCTGCTCCGACACATGTTTGTGTACAGGATGAAGAGTAGTGGTGACAACACACACCCCTGAGGAGAGCCAGTAGAAGAGCACTTTAGGTCCGACAATGTACCATTGACCTTTACTCTCTGCGTCCTGTTGGTTAAGAAATCCAGAATCCAACCCATCAGATTATTGCTCAAATCAAATTGCTGCAGGAGCCTTTCAACTAAGATATGAGGTTGGATTGTATTGAAGGCGGAGGAAAAGTCCACAAATAAAAGTCTGGCGTGTGTCCCATTAAAATCCAGATGTTTAAAAAGCATGTTAAACAGAGTGACAGTGGCATCCTCCACTCCTCTGTGAGGCCTATAGGCAAACTGCAGAGGACCAATGCATGCTTAGTCTGCTTTAGGACCTCGCATCTGACCAATTTTTCAAAAATTTTCATTAAAATTGAAGTCAAAGCAACTGGTCTAAAGTCGTTTACCGTTTTAGGACAGCTGGATTTTGGAACGGGAACAACCACGGCTTCTTTCCAGATCTTAGGCACATGTTGTGTCTGTAAGGACTTATTGAAAATGTAATGAAATATAGGACTCAGTTCATGTGCACAGGACTTTACCAAGCGCCCACATATATTATCAGGGCCCTGACTTTTGTTCACTTTTACAGCGCAGAACTCCCTTTTAACATCCTGCACCTCAATATTAAAGTGCTGATTGTCTTTGAGTTTCTGTTTCAAATCTTGGGTTTCAGTGCTAAAATCAAAGGAGTCAAAACGACCATAAAAACAATTAAGAGCATTAGCCAGCTCTGTGTCTGAATTAAAACCATCTAAAAACACACGATTACTGCACTCTGTGCTCTGAAGGCCTGCAATAGTTTTCATACTGGCCCAGGCTGAACCAAGTTTCTTTGCTGTCATCTTGCTTTCCAACTCTGATTTATAATTCTGTTTTGCTCTTAAAATTTCGGCCTTCAGCTCCTTTGTGGCAACCTGTAGCTCAGAAACAGACCCCTGTTTAAAGGCAAGTGCTTTCCTCTGTAAGCAGGATTTAACTGATTTTGTAACCCATGGTTTGTTGTTGGGATATATTTTGACACGTTTACGTGGAACAATCTTATTTTTACAGAAAGCCATATATGAGCATGTGACGTCCGCCAAAGAGTCCAAATCATCCCCGCAGGACAGTGTGAACATCTCCCAGTCTGTACAGTCAAAGCATTCCTGGAGGCTGTGCACTGAATCTTCTGTCCACACATCAATGTCTCGTCTCCACCTTGCCTCTTCTGAGAGCAGTTTTATATGTGGGCAGCAAATGTACACAGTTGTGATCTGAGGATCCTAAAGGAGGAAGGGGGAGTGATTTATAGGCCCTCTCAATGGTTCCATAGCACAGGTCCAATGTCTTTTTTCGCCTGGTTGGGCAGGAGACATACTGATAAAAGTTTTTAAGTGTCCTCTTTAAAGAAACATGGTTGAAATCCCCAAGAATGAAGTTTGGCCCCTCTGGAGAAATTGATTGCAGCTGCTGGATCACATCAAAGATAGTGCTACAGGCGGAGTCAGCGTCTGCCCTCGGGTGAATGTACACAATTGTGATGAAAAGTTGGGGAACTCGCGAGGCAAATAAAAGGGGCGTAGTGACACAGACAGCAGCTCCACATCGGGTGTACAGATGCGCTCTCTGACCGTGACAGATGTGCAGTACTGCTTATTAATATATAAACTCCGCCCCCCTGATGTTTCCCCATTACCTCTTCCTGCCGATCCGAGCGCAGCGGGGCTCCAAAGCCGTCAATCCACAGGTCTGCATCTCGGTCATGCGCAGTAAGCCAAGATTCGGTGAAGGCCATGACGCAGCAGTTCTTAAAGTCCTTCTGGTAGCGTACATTCCCTTGAATTTCATCCACCTTGTTTCTCAGAGACTGTACGTTCCCAAAAATCATCGAAGGAAGAGGAATGTTACCAAACTGACGTCTCCTCAGGCGCAATTTCACACCTCCACGTCTTCCGCACTTCCTTCTGCCGTCTCTCTTTTCACCGCTGTGTCCATCTCTCAAAATAAAGTCCGGCAGTTGCGGCTTAGGCTCAATCACAGCTGCTGCATCAACCGTGTTTAAATGCAGCAACATGTCCCTGGAATAATGTATTCTGCCCGCCATGGTGCCGAACACGTTTACCTCATAGACAAAGAGCCGGAGGAAAAGTAGCAGCAATGCAAGAGAGGGGAGGAAGTCCATGTTGTAGGAACCTGGGAGCTCTTCGCCATACAGTCCACAAACCCTCCAGGGCAGAAACGACACAGAGGATTTCGTAAAAACATATAAAAGTACATAAAAACACACACACAGACGACGGAATTTTTCACCAGCTGCCGGTCGCTGCGTGCGCATGCACCCTTCTCCAGTGCACAAAGAATTCCTGGCACATTAACATCATACAACACCAGCCCTGCTTCTCACACCCTCTCTTTCTCTAGCAAACTCCGGTGTCTCCTGAACTTCCCGGGGGGCGGATAGTCCTTTCTGTTACATCTGAGACCCCCGGGTACCACTTCCTCCTTCAGTCTTCTGTTCCATCTCCCCCTCCGGCTTCTGACTCTGGGTGGAGAACCTCCCACACAGTGCCACCACAGTATAAGACTGAATAATAATTAAAAAAAAGACAACCGAGGACTAGAAATAAGGCAGAGACAAATATAAAACAGAGATCATAATGAGAATAACAGTGAAACATATAAAACCCAACTCAAAGTGAGGATGTGGGCTAGGGCCCATGCCCTGGAGACAAGGAATAAAACAGTAACTCAAGGTGAGGACATGGGACCCAGTTCATGTCCTGACAGCATGATGGCGTGGGCAGACTGCCCCCCCCCCAACACGTTTTTTAAACATTTTTTAAATTTTTTTATTTCTCTCTTAAATGTCAAGATGTTCAGTTTTCTCAACAGTTAGTGATGTTTCTCTTGCAACTTTTTCCTGGCAAGTTTATTACTTTTTTAAACATTTGCCATGTTTCACCTTTTTTTTCTCGCATTTTCATGGTTTTCTTGTACATTTGCACCTATCCTCCTGTACACCACCTATCCGGGCTGCACGGTGGCGCAGTGGTTTAGCACTGTGGCAGCACAGTTTTACCCTCGGCCGGGGGATCGCGGGGATCATGAGATCGTGGGTTCGATCCCAGCCCCCGACCAACAGTGAGCTGTGTGGAGTTTGCATGTTCTCCCCGTGTTGCGCGGGTTTACTCCGGGATTTTTCCGGTTTCCTCCCGCACACCAAAAAAACCCCAAAACATGTAGGTTTAGGGTGGCTTGTCACCAGACTGCAAACCAAGTCTACCTACGGGTACAAATAAGTAACAACAAAAAAAAAAAAATTCTCTCACTGACAGGTAAATCTCAATAAATTAGAATGTCATCAAAAAGTTTATTTATTTCAGTAATTCAGTTAAAAAAAATAAAACTCCTATATAATACAGATTCATTTCACACAGAGTGATATATTTCAAGTGTTTATTTCCTTTAATTTTGATGGTTATGGCTTACAGCTAATGAAAACCCAAAATTTAATTTCTCCCCCCCCCCCCCCAAAAAAAACTGAATATTATGTAAAATTAATGTTAAAGAAATTGATTTTTTTTTTTTTAAATTCAAAGTTAGTGCTGCCATCTACCGGGAAATTTTAGAGCACTTCATGCCTACCTTTACTGACAAGCTTTATGGAGATTCTGATTTCATTTTCCAGCGGGACTTAGCACCTTCCCACACACTGCCAAAAGTATCAAAACCTGGTTTAATGACCATGGTATCACTGAGCTTGATTGGTCAGCAAACTCTCCTGACCTAAACCCCACAGAGAATCTGTGAAGTACTCTCAAGAGGAAGATGAGAGACACCAGAGCCAACAATGCAGATGAGCCGAAGACCACTATCAAAGCAACCTGGGCTTCCATAACACCTCAGCACTGCCACAGGCAGATAACCTCCATGACATGCTACACTGATGCAGTAATTCATGCAAAAGGAGCCCCAATCAGCTATTGAGTGTGTACATGGACATACTTTTCAGTCAGCCAATATTTCTATTAAAAATTCGTTTTTTTAAAATGAATTATACGTAATCTAATTTATTCAGAAACTAAATTTGGGGTTTTCATGAGCTATAAGCCATAACCATGAGCATCAAAAGAAATAAACACTTTAAATATATCACTCTGTGTGTAATGAATCTATATACGTAATATACAGTGGTGTGAAAAAGTGTTTGGCCCCTTCCTGACTTCTCATTTTTTTGTATGTTTGTCACACTTAAATGTTTCAGATCATCAAATAAATTTAAATATTAGACAAAGATAACACAGGTAAACACAAAATGCAGTTTTTAAATGAAGGTGTTTATTATTAAGGGTAAAAAAAATCCAAACCTACATAGCCCTGTGTGAAAAAGGGATTGACCCTTGTTAAAACATAAATTAACTATAGTTTATCACATCTTTTGGAAAGCTGAATTCAATTTCTCTAGCCACACCCAGGCCTGATTACTGCCACACATGTTTTCAATCAAGAAATCACTTAAATAGGATCTGCCTGACAAAGTGAAGTAGACCAAAAGATCCTCAAAAGCTAGACATCATGCTGTGATCCAAAGAAATTCAGGAACAAATAAGAAACAGTAATTGAGATCTATCTGTCATGAGCTGAGCCAGCTTAGCTTTCCCCGGCTTGGCCCTGATCTCTCTGTGGGGTTTGGTTCTGTTGTATGTGTGCATTATGTGTATTCTGTACTCTTTCCATACCCATAGCCACTGCCTGACCAGCAGCTGTTAGTCAGCCTCTGTAACCTACTTTCTCCCATGCTGCTGACAGTCTGCCGGTCCAGCCACGCCCCTCGCTCTCTCTCTCGTTTCCATCAGCTGTTCCCAGTCCCGGTAATTATCCTTCCCGCACCTCGCCCAGGTGTTCCCAATTTGTGAGGCCAGCGGTGTTTGTATTAAAGCAGCTCTTTGCTAGACAAACACCGCTGGACCATTATACGTGTTAGATGGTTGTCCTTCACTATCTAACCGTCGCATCACTGAAAGGACTATTGCTGTTTGCTCACTGACGACGATGGGATTACTCGGATTACCCCTCACTGTGAGTACTGTCAGCGTTTCTGTTTGCCGCTGTGCCGCTATGCTTTGGCTCACTGCCCAGTACGTTCCACCGGTGTGTGTTGGGTGTCCTGGAGGACTCTTAAGTGTACCTGAGCTGTTTATGTCTTTTGTATTTTCACTTCGGGTGTCAATAAAGGTGTGTGTGGTGAACCTGCACGTAAATCCATTTGTCATTTTCCCCTCCTCCTTGTGCTTTGGAGAAGCGCACGGGGAGCTTATGACAGAATGGTCCAGCTGAAACAAAGGATTTAGCAGGTAGACCCACACATCCTTTTCCCCTTTCCCCTTTTTGCATATTTTTTTGAGACCGAGCTGTGTTGGAGTTGACACCCCGCAGCTATCCTTTGAGATGGGATGGGAGAGTTGCAGAGCATTAATGGACATCGACGGGCTCATCACGTTGGCCAGCGTGTATTCTACCCCAGAGGACATTCTCTGGTACGTAGGTCTGGCGGAGGCAGAGGTCCGGCGGTGCCCTCAGCTCGCTCGGCATGCCGAGGGAATGGAGAGGATAAACCAGATGGCAGCGCTGCGGCATGGGTGCAGTGAGGGGGCGAGGAAATCCTCTAGGAAGACCGAGCTCGCGTCGAGGGTCAAGCGCTCCCGGGGCTCCATTCCTCCTGCCTCCCGCTAGAGCGAGATGCCTGCTCCCATCCCGGCTTCTCCAGCTCCAGCACCCAGTTCTCGACGTCGTCCTAAGAGACACCGGGAGAAGCCCTCCTTGTCTGCAGCGATCCCTGTCGCCCCGAAGTCCGCTGAACTCACCCTGGCCACTCCTACCTCCGTCGCCATAGAGACGGCTCCTCCACCAGTCTGTAGAGGGGCCCACGTCACCGCTGACACGGAGAGGGATGACTGTCTGCTATCTGCGGCTGCTAAAACCAACAACCAGGATGACAGGCAGGTATTTTATCTTTCTATTTCATTAAATAGTGTTAAATCTTGCCTGCCTCCCAAGGGAGAGGCCCAGTTTAAGCAGTCCGCTGGGTCCTCTCCTCAAGCTGCAGATATTAATTCACTTTTTCTCCCCTCTGTGTCTCCTCCCATTCTCTCTGAGGGCCTGTTGGCCCAAGGTCAGGGCCATCAGACGGTGGAGGAGCCACTGGCCTCAGATGATCCATTCCTGGAGCCAGCATGGAGAGGCTTCCCTGCAGCCATGCTGGAGGATTTCCCAGCGTTGGAGCCGCTGCAGGAGGAGCATTGGACGGACACTATCATCTCGCCTGCTACAGCCAAGAACATCAAACACCGGGATGACAGGAAAGTGTGTTTTCATTTAACTCAATTTACCCATAAAAACCCTTGTCTGTCTCCCGTGGGAGAGGCCCAGTCTCAGCAGTCCGCTGGGTCCTCTCCTCCGGCTGCAGCTGTGAACTCATCCCCTGCTCCCTCTGTGTCTCCTCCTTTCATCCCTGAGTACCTGCCGGTCTTGGAACCGAGCCGCCAGATGGTGGAGGAGCCTGTCGTTCCGGACAATCCCTTCCAGCCAGAATGGAGCGGTCCCCCTGCAGCCACGCCGGCTAAATCCCCTGCGTTGGAGCTGCTGCAGGAGGTTAATTGGACTGCTACCACCATCTTGCCAGTTGTGGAGGCGTCTGCAGCGGACTGGGGGCCTGAGTTGGCCCTCATGGAGGCTGGGCCCGAGGATTCATCACCAGGATCGACAGAGTCCTGGACAGCGGTGGAGCTCGAGCTCAGGCAAGTACTCTCTTTGGTTTTTCTGATCACAGTGTTAGAAAGATCTTGTCTGGCTCTAGGTGTGGAGAGTCAGGCGCAGTGCACAGCCGCATCTGAACCTCCCTCACCAGGCTCCACCACTGCCGGAGACCCTAACAACCCTGTTTCTTCTTCGCTCCTGAGCCATTTTCTAGGGTCGCCGGAGAGGAACAACCATCTCCAGGGGTCCATGTGGAGCTGGTCTCAGCGCCTGATGATGTTGTGGGTCCAGCTCCCCTGAAGTCTGAGGTCGTCGTGTGGTCTCCTCCGCAGGCCGTGCCGCTGTGGGTCCAGTGGGCTGGCTTTAGATCCTCGTAGGGGCTGCACCCCAGGATTAGCCTGATGTGGGTGCTGTGCTCCTGCCCAGACCCATCATGGACACCATGCTCCGGGTCAGGGTCCACCATGGGTGCAGCTGAGCCTCAGCCAGAGGTCACTGTGGGTGCAGCAAGGCTCCCGCTGGAATCCATCGTGGGTGCAGCAGAGCCGGCCTGGTCGGGGGCCACCGCGGGTGCCACTGCAAACCACCCTGAGGATGCCATGGAGGTTCCCTTTCCCCGGTCCGGTTACCCACCACTCAGCCTTCCGGTGGGCAGGCCGCCTCCTGCTTCACCCCTTCGGTCCTGGTGTCTGGGCAACGTTGTCCAGCTGCCAGAAGAATTGATTCCCCGGGTCAGGTGGCCCACGTTTTCCGGCAGGCCGCCGGACGCCGTCCACCGGACCCTCTGCTGGGCCTGGGACTCTGGGTGGCCTCCTGAGCTCCTATGCCCATTGACTTGGGGGGGGGGGGTAATCATGGACTCTGGGCGGGGCATTGTGTTCCCTCCTTTCCTGTTCCCCCTACCTCCCACCCGGGTTCATGTTGTTGTTGTTGTTGCTCCTGTTGGGGGGGGGGGGGTGTCTGGGAATCCACCCCTTAAAAGCTCGGTCCTGATCTCTCTGTGGGGTTTGGTTCTATTGTATGTGTGCATTATGTGTATTTTGGACTCTTTCCATACCCATAGCCACTGCCTGAACGGCAGCTGTTAGTCAGCCTCTGTAACCTACTTTCTCCCATGCTGCTGACAGTCTGCCGGTCCAGCCACGCCCCTCGCTCTCTCTCTCGTTTCCATAAGCTGTTCCCAGTCCTAGTAATTTTCCTTCCCGCGCCTCGCCCAGGTGTTCCCAATTTGTAAGGCCAGCAGTGTTTGTATTAAAGCAGCTCTTTGCTAGACAAACACCACTGGACCATTATACGTGTTAGATGGTTGTCCTTCGCCGTCTAACTGTTACGTCACTGAAAGGACTATTATTGTGTTTGCTTGTTGACGACGCTGGGGTTACTCGGACTGCCCCTTCACTGTGAGTACTGTCAGCGTTTCTGTTCGCCGCTGTGCCGCTATGCTTTGGCTCATTGCCCAGTACGTTCCACCGAACGGTTCCATCGCACTGTGGAGAAGCGCATGGGGAGCTTATGATACTAGCATTCTGGAAAAGTTTATAATGCCATTTCTAAAGCTTTGGGACTCCAGCAAACCACAGTGAGAGCCATTATCCACAAATGGCGAAAACATGGAACAGTGGTGAACCTTCCCACGAGTGGCTGGACGACCAAAATTACCCCAAGAGCGAAGCGACAACTCATCCAAGAGGTCACAAAAGACCCCATAACAACATCCAAAGAACTGCAGGCCTCACTTGCCTCAGTTAAGGTCAGTGTTTATGGCTCCACCATAAGAAAGAGATTGGGCAAAAATGGCCTGCATGGAAGTGTTCCAAGACGAAAACCACTGCTGAGCAAAAAGAACATAAAGGCTCATCTCAGTTTTAGCAGAAAACATCTTGATGATCCTCAAGACTTTTGTGAAAATACTCTGTGGGCTGATGAGACAAAAGTTGAACTTTTTGGAAGGTATGTGTCCCATTACATCCAGCGTAAAAGTAACACAGCACAGCAGGAACATCATACCAAGAGTAAAATATGGTGGTGATAGTGTGATGGTCTGGGGCTGTTTTGCTGCTTCAGGACCTGGAAGACTTGCTGTGGTAAACGGAACCATGAATTCTGCTGTCTACCAAAAAATCCTGAAGGAGAATGTCCGGCCATCTGTTCATGACCTCAAGCTGAAGCACACTTGGGTTCTGCAGCAGGACAATGATCCAAAACACACCAGCAAATCCACCTCTGAATGGCTTAAGAAAAACGAAATAAAGACTTTTGAGTCTTGACCTGAATCCAATTGACATGCTGTAGCATGACCCTGAAAAGGAAGTTCATGCTCGAAAACCCTCCAATGTGGCTGAATTACAACAATTCTGCAAAGATGAGTGGGCTGAAATTCCTCCACAGCGCTGTAAAAGACCCATTGCTAGTTATCGCAACACTTGACTACAGTTGTTGCTGCTAAGGGTGGCCCAACTAGTTATTAGGTTTAGGGGGCAATAACTTTTTCACACAGGGCCATGTAGGTTGGGATTTTATTTCCCCTTAATAATAAACACCATAATTTAAAAACTGCATTTTGTGTTTACTTGTGTTATCTTTGTCTAATATTTCAATTTGTTTGATGATCTGAAACATTTAAGTGTGACAAACATACAAAAAAAAAGAGAAATCAGCAAGGGGGCAAACACTTTTTTCACACTACTGTATGACTTTCATTTTTTAAATTGAATTATTGAAATAAATCAACTTTTCAGTGACATTCTAATTTATTGGGATGCACTTGTACTATATTATCCTGTATAAACTATCCTTGCAATCTTTGTGGAGATGGAGGGGGGCAGTTTAACAGAGGGGATGGTTTGTGCTCATTTTGCTGACTAAGTGAATAGCCTTTTTAATTTTTTTTGCAATGATTTAGTCATTTGAATGAAGTTTAAATTATTTATTGAAAGAAAAACGTTTTCAAATTTTTGCAAACATGGTTTTATTTTAAAGGGATAATCATTTTCGAATGGAAGCTGCCCATTTTTAATTTTTAAAAAAAAATTTTGTCATTGACCTTTACATAAGTAACGATGAAGACTGTGTCCTCTGTGGCAGCTGAAAATTTGTAAAAATCTGTGGGTTGTTATTACGTCCATGAGTGTATAGTTTTTAAAGTAAAATAGATACCAACTAAGTAACATATAAAGTTGACATATTTTCAGCCCTTATTGTGGCAAGGTTTCAAGGAACAGATAGGGCCCCCACTGCCACAGACGCAGTGCTGCGCCTGTCATGTGATGTTATATGACGTGGCCAAAAACTCCCAGTTGATTTAAGTCATACAAAGGATTCCACCTCACAAGTTGGCAGACATGTATAACTTATTGCAGTGATTAGTGTGCCGTGAGAGATTGTTAGGTGTGCCGTGGGAAATTATCCAATTTAACTTAATTACTCGAGTGAGTGGCTATGTTTACATGGACACAAGTAACCGGATTAAAAGCCTGATCGGAATAAAAATGCTTCATGTAAACATGGCAATCTGAATATTGTAACCCGATCACTCTCATTTGGATCAAAATTTCATTCTGATTGAGAGGGGTGGGTTATGCCGATTGTTAATCCTAATGGTGCGCATGAAAACACTTATTCCGAAAACAGGGCAGAAAATATGTTTACTGCGCATGTCTGTACACCAGCCGCACGTCGACGTGACGTATTTCCGCCTTAGCAGCAGCTAGCGGAAAACATAGCGGAAGTAAAACAAAACTGGTCTGTATCGTCCTGCTGTCTCCCTCTTTTCGTCATATGCAGAAGTATGTACTTGTAGCTTCATTACGGAGACTAGCAGAAGCAAAAGTACAGTCTGAATAACACGATACAGGTCAATTTCGACACGAAGCGGGGCTCGCTAACACCGGAAGTTGCTTCTTCTTCTACTATTTTTTGAATGTCGAAATGTCGACCTGCGCATGTCAAAATGATTTATTCCGTTCAAACCTGTGACACATGAAAACGCACGTCCTAATCAGATCAGCTTTTTCAGGATCCATGTAAACAGTAAAATTTATAAATAAACAACAACATGTGCAGCGTGGCAACCTTGAGATGTTCCCACTCACCCAGAAACAGCATGATGTTAACACTGCTGCACTGTGCCAGGTGATTGGCACACATTTGAAAGCTCTTGAGGAGAAGTTGTTACGGTACTTTATTTCTCTTCAGACTTCACACAATGCCTTGTCTAGGTTAGGAACCCATACAGCTCAGCATCAGTTGCTGGAAACGACATGACTTTACAGGAGCAAGAGGATCTCATTGAACTGAAACAAGATCATGGTTTAAAGCTAAACTTTGCTGATCTTCCTTTGGTCAGTTTTTGGTTGACTGCTGCCAAGGAGTTCCCCATTCTGTTCAACAAAGCTATTTCAACATTGCTCCCATTTTCCACAACATATCTGTGTGAGCTGAGCTTTTCAAGCTTGACTGTGATAAAAACTAAAAACAGAGAGACTGAGAGCTGTTGAGGAAGAGCTCTGTGTGTGTCTTTCTTCCATTCCTGCCAGGATATCAGCTTTGTGTTCATCTAAACAGGCCCAGGGTTCACACTGAGTGAGTATAAATACATTCAGAAACTGTATTGCTAACTATATTTTATTATTTTTACTGTGTTAGGCTATAGAGTGTCATTTTGTGTCATTCTGGTTGGTGGTGTGCCCCAGGATTTTGTCAATGTAAAAAATGTGCCGTGGCTTAAAAAAGGTTGAAAAACACTGACTTATTGCTCTTGCCTTGGAGGACTTATGGCGGACATAGAAGCATCCTTCTGGACACCAGAGAAGAAGAAATTTTTAGACAAACAAATGTAGACATTACTGATTGCTGTGGACTTACTCGATCGCAGACAGAGGAGCCATTTGCTCCCAGATTTGCTAACTATGATTCTAAAAAGAGATTATTTAGCTTATGAAGGTAAATGTTTACATTTTGTTATAACAGAGGGTGGGTGAAGCTGGTTGATGTTCACCTACTGCCGCCCCCAGCGCCATGTGACTAGACAGCAATTGCGCCGGTTCCATATCGTCATATAAGATAAATTGCAGCGGAATAAAAGCAAAATTGAGGTGGGATAATCATAAGAGTTTCTGGATGTGGGACAGAAAGCGCAAATGGCTGCCAGAAGGCAAAAAAACGACCAGGATGGACGAAAATGGATGAAGCGAGAGTCGCCTGGCCAGCGGTAAGTCTGACAAATTTCTTTGTTTGTTGACATTCTACTAATGTTCTGGTTTATATACTTTAAAGAGAAGATAACAAAAAAACCTAAAACAAAACTGGTGACAAGAAAACAAAACCATCATTTGTGTAAATATGTCCAAAAGTCCATTTTTGACTGAAAGTTATGTAATTTGTTATGGCTGTATTGCATTATGCAAATTAGATGCTTAAATTTACTCCTATCTCAAATTTTGGATCTTATTCTCCCTCCTTCTAATTGACAGTAAGCCATTATCTCATACCACTTTCAAATTATAGCCTTGGAAATCTCTGACATCTGAACTGAATATTTTCTTGAAAAAAAGCTTGACCACTAGGGCCTTAAGCCTGCTTCATGCTGCATTTCCCCTCTCGTCCACCTTGGTCCGCGTATGCTTTGGACAAGCCTGGCACGCACGCGGCGCTGTACATGCTCTCTTTTTTCATCTACCCAGGCCAAACAGTTGACACATGCGCACAACCATCATTTGTAGTTTCACTCCCGCCCAATAGGTAGCGCCAAGGCACTGACGTGCCAGGTTTTTCACCAACGAAGAAACTGCGGACTTCTTCACAAAGTTTCTCTTCAAATATAGAGTCTATTTCTACTGTTTGACTTCCCGGTTTTCACTCCTTTTCCATGAAGATATTGCTGCCGCTGTGAAGGTAAATATGTATGTATGATTCATGTATGTTTTCCTCTTGTTTTCCACCTCCTCGTTGTCTTCTTTGTCTACTGACGTATGCTGTGTCGATATCGCCACCTCGTGAATGGGACGTTCAGTCTTGCGCATGCAATTTTCAATGCGCTCAGGTTGTGGGCAGGCGGTGCGATCACAAAATTTTGGCTGCGGACACTAGCGAAGTGGAGATGATGATGTAAATTTCATCAAGACTGAACGTCCCATTCATGAGGTGGCGATATCGACATTGCATACATCAGTAGACGAAGAAGACAACGAGGATCAGAATCAGAATCAGAATCAGGTTTATTGCCATTGTTCATGTGATACACAAACTAGGAATTTGTCTCGGTGCCATGCTGCAACATTAAAAACATAATGAGAAAAAGGGATAAACTAAAAAACTAAAGGACTAGAAATGTGCAATAAGTGTAGAAAAATAAGTAATAATAAGTAATAATAATAATAATACTAGTAATAATGAGTAGTACTAGTCAAGGCAGTTTTAAAAAATTAGCATGTAGCAGATAATGTGAAGTACCACATAGTGCAGTCAATAATGCAACAGAAAAACAGTGATGATTGACATGAGTCTGGTTGAGCTGCTGTACATAGTGCACAAGAGTCAAAAGTCACTTAGTGTTCAGCAGTCTGATGGCAGAGGGGAAAAAGCTGTTCATGTGCCGGGAGGTTTTAGTCCGAATGGACCGAAGCCTTCTACCTGAGGGGAGGGGGGCAAACAGCACGTGACCAGGATGTGAAGGATCGGCTATGATCCGGCCAGCACGCCTCCAGGTCCTGGAGATGTACAGGTCCTGGAGAGATGGGAGCTTGCAGCCTATCACCTTCTCAGCAGTGCACACGACGCGCTGCAGCCTTAGTCTGTCCCTGGCAGTGGCTCCTGCGTACCACACAGTTATGGAGGAGGTGAGGATGGACTCGATGATGGCCGTGTAGAACTGCACTAACATCTTGGTGGGTAGCTTGAGCTTCCTCAGCTGCCGCAGAAAGAACATCCTCTGCTGGGCCTTTTTGATGAGGGAGCTGATGGTTGGCTCCCATTTGAGGTCTCGGGTGATGGTGGTGCCCAAGAAGCGGAAGGAATCTGCAAAGGTGATGGGAGAGCCTGTGATGGTGAGGGGGGGCAGGGGGGATGTGACTTTCCTGAAGTCCACAATCATCTCCGCTGTCTTCAGAGCATTCAGCTGCAGGTTGTTGTGGCTGCACCAGGACACCAGCTGGGCCACCTCTTCCCTGTAGGCGGACTCGTCGCCGTTGGAGATGAGCGGCGACGATGAGGAGGCGAAAAATGAAAATAAAAACATACATGAATCATACATACATACTTTCTTTCACAGCGACCGCAGCATCTTTGTGGAAAAGGAGTGAAAACCGAGAAGTCAAACAGCAGAAATAGACTCTATATTTGAAAATAAACTTTGTGAAGAAGTCCGCCGTTTCTTTGTTGGTGAAAATCCTGGCGCGTCAGCACCTTGGTGCTACCTATTGGGTGGGAGTGAAACTACAAATGATGGTTGTGCGCATGCATCAACCGCTTGGCCTGGGTAGATGAAAAAAGTGAGCATGTACAGCGCTGCGTGCGTGCCGGGCTCGTCCAAAGCTTAGGAGGACCACAGCGGACTAGAGGGAAATGGAGCATGAAGCAGGCTTTACTTGTTGAGTCTGCCATGTCTGCATTAGTGCTGTAACGTACACGAACAATTCAATCACCTGTACTAGTTTTTATGGGTGAACGTACTGTACTGAATCACTCACCAGAGCTGTACTGGAAGCCAGGGATCAGCAGCTGAATCCCCCCCACCTAAGCAGCAAATGTGCCCCGCCCGCTCGATTCAGCCGACTCTCAGTTCGCTGCTCCATAGGATCCCATCCGAGGTTGCCTCTCTCCTACTGCACAAGAGTTTTCAGTCTTCTTTTCCACACAGCTTGTGCACGGGAGATGATGCGTAAAAACAAATGTAGTATGATTGTGCAGGATCCATATTCTAATTGTGTTTGCTGATGTACTAACGTACCCATGCAATGAAGGAGTCAAATTATCGTACATTAGGGGAATTTTGAAATTATTGATCAAACATTGTACAGAGGGCAAAATTATTGTACAAATACGATAATTATTCTACGTCTGGCAACACTGGTAAGCAGCCGCAGCAGCCCCGCCCATGGAGGAGAAACAGATTGGACTAGACCACTGTGAGGATGGGGGGGGGTTCTAATTTTTCAATAGTTTTAAATGTCAAACAATGTGTTTTGAAGTCACACCACCTGTATTGTGCCTTCAACGAACATTACTATGCTGTTCAAATAAAACATGTTTGCGTTTACAATGTGATTTTTTTGGGGGGATAGCTTTATGGAAAGGGGGGACATCACCCCTGTGTCCTCCTCGGGATTTACGCCCCTGAGTTTTACAGTCGGGCACTGCTAGTGGACCGCCACGCCTACAAACCCCAAATCGCAACACTCATCAGCATTTGCCTCTCTCTCCTCTGCTCTGGGAGATATGGGGGTAATGGCTTGAGAAGAAAATTTCTGTAAAACTGTTAAAAAGACTTTTCTCGGTCACCAACTAATGTAAGGAATATTGTAAGGAATTCTCCCCCAGCAAAGATCTCAGATCAGGCCTGGGGAGCCGACTGGGCCAGTGGTCGACTCCACCCCGTTACCCCTGAGCCTGTGCCGTGAACTTGTGTCTTATGAATTAATGAAATGATGCATCACTGGTTGACAGGGGTGCGCGGTTTTGAAGTAGTCGATAGGATATGACCAGTCTCTGGAGCACAATAAGTACAGAAACATACATAAAAGTGCAGCTAAACTGTTTGAGTTAACTTTAACTAAAATGACATCTAAGATGAAAATACACTACTCACAAAAAGTTAGGGATATTCGGCTTTTGGGTGAAATTTCAGGATGCACCTAAAATGCACTATAACCTTTACAGGTGAACTTAATTTGACCTTTTGTAATCTTTTGAATGCACGTGTCCAACTTACTGTTCTCTAACAAGATGCTTAATGGCAAAATTCATAACAAGTGTTTGATCCATGAATTGACCAATAAAATTTCTGGTTCAATTAGAATTGGTAGTTAAACAGTCCTCTTCATCATGCAGTTCACATTTTTACATCCTGAGACCAAGACGACGCCTAACGATTGATCAATAGTACCTCACCAATAGAAGGCTTCAAATAGGATGTTCTCAGAGGGAAGTGGCCACTGAGCTTAGAGTGTCACAGAGTGCCATCAGCAGGTTGCAACAGAAAATACAGAGAGACTGGAAGAATCACAGAAAGGCATAGAAGTGGACGTCCTTTGGCCACATCCCACGCCAATGACCGCTTCATAGTGAACAGTGCCCTACAGAACCGGATGATGAATCCCACTCAACTCCAGACACATTTAAGGGAGGTAAGAGGCACTCAAGTGTCACGTCAGACCATTCGAAACTGTTTACATCAGCGTTGTCTGCATGCTAGATGACCTGCAAGGGTACCTGACCACACCACCAGGTACAGATATCATCGTCTTGCATGGGTCAGGGAGCATTTATGCTGGACAAGGGACCAGTGGGCCTCAGTGCTGTTCTCTGGTGAAAGTCGATTCATGTTGAGCAGAAATGATGTTGGAGACATTAAGGAGAGTGCTATGCATCAGCCACTCTTGTCACCAGATGAGCCTTTGGTGGTGGTGGTGTTACAGTCTGAGCAGGTGAGTCTAGTCAATACAGAACTGCACTAAACCACAGTGACAAGCCAATACTACCTGAATAACATCATTAATCCAATCATTGTGCCCCTGCATGAACAACGCAGGCCTAATTTCATCTTCATGGACAACAGTGCTCTAGCTCATCGAGGTCACATCATTAGATAACAGCTGCTGGAGGCTGGGGTACCTCAAATGGAGTGGTCTGCACTTTCTCCAGACTTGAATCCCATAGAAAACCTATGGGATCAGCTGAGTCACTGTATAGAGGCTCGTAACCCTGCACCCAACAACCTCAATGACCTGAGAGTTGTCCTTCAAGAAGAGGGGAATGCCATGCCTCAGCAGACAATAAGTTGACTTGTGAACAGTATGAGATGTCGTTGTCAAGCTGTAATTGATGCTCCAGGGCACATGACAAGTTATTGAGTCACTGACATTTTTTGTTGTGGTATACCCACCGCTGTTGTTGGGTTTTGTTTCAATAAATTGTGTGAGATGAGGAAATCACCATTGCATGCTTCTACTTAAATGCCCTATGTTCATGATATTTTATCACTGTAGTGTGAACTTCTTATATTTTCCATAAATTTCACAAAAGCCAAATATCTCTAACTTTATGTGAGTAGTGTATATAGTCAAGCGTTGTTAGATGAACATGGATTCCAGTGGACGTGAAAAAAATGTAAAGAAAATAGCGATCAAAAACAGGATTAACAGTTAAGGTAATGCTAGAATGCATGCCCATCAGCTCCTACCTGCTGAGGTGAGCTGTATCAGGTTACTATGATTGCCTCCTACTGCCTATCACACAAATACTAGCAGTTCAATATAGCATCTAAGCGAAAATATAAACAAGCCAGAATGACAAGAGAATGTTATCGACTATGGATTAGTGAACCAGGTGGAAAAAGGAATATCTCTTTGGGTGATTGTAATCTGAAGAAAATTTGGTGCAAGCTTCCTCGGCTAAGGCTAATATCCCTGTTAACTCAGAAGCCTTTGGCTCCCTGCTCATTTACATGGTAGACAGGCTGGCCAATAATAGAGCAGCCGGCAGGTATCAAGACTAGCGACATTTAGCTTTCAGCAATGTTTGCCGTTTTTTGACATACACGAAAAGCCCCAGAAGAGTCAAAACAGCTTCTTGGAGAGAGAAACGAGATAAAGGCTGTGTTTTTTAGGAGAAGTGAGTGTTTTGATATTTTTTCAATAATCACATGACCAATAGACACATTTCAGACGGTTAAAACCTACAAGCACACCATTTTCAGTCAATAAGCTCTTGAAAGTTACAGTATTATTCAGCAAGAGGAGTCTATAAATACTATTTACATACAGTATACATCAAATATGAGCAGAGCTCCTTTTGGCAAAGTGTGACAATAATGCAGATACAGTATCTGTTCTGCTTGCAAAGCTGCTAGAAAGGACACTTTAAAAAAAAAAAAAAAAAACCAAACAACTTTTCAGTGTTGTTGTGGGCCTCATTCATGAAACATAAATCAGGTAAGAGGTTAACATGCCTATACTGCTCTACTGTCAGTGTAAAATATTGCCTGGAATGTCAAATGATGAAAACAGAACTCCATATGCCAGAAGATTTTACAACTGACCCATGTAAATAGATGACACATTCAGATTTTTACAACTACATTGTTGCATCAAAGCAGAGAGAAACAACCTAAACTCTTAAAGATGCACTGTGGCATCTCTAAAACCACACAAAAAAAAAGAAAAAAAAATGTGTACTGCTCAAAATAGTATATTGTGGCTTTTTATACACAAGTTTTTTTTCATTGCCTTACAATTGCTTGGAAAGACCTTTTTACATCTTCCACCTACTTAAGTATGCACGGATCTCTGAATATTCTAATAAGCTCCACCCATATCATACCCATTCCACCAATAGCTGGAAGAAAAGGACTGAGCCTGGGCTCCAAGAAGGCGTTCCAACTTGAGGAAGGATCATTCTTGGTGTAGTGGAAAGTTGTTGCAGCCAAAAGTTGTTGCCTGGCCCCACTTGGAGGCTGAAATGTGAGCCATCCAGTGGGCCACGTTTGGTAAGCAGAACTGGCGCCGGCTCACCGCAGTTGCCGGTGGACAGGGCACCACACTTGGTGAGACAGCGCGGTACCCCGTCTGCTGTTGAAGTGAGCTGAGAGCAGCTCGATCTGAATGTGGCTGTGTGAGACCACATTCCAAATCGGGTTCCTCTCTCTCTCTCTCTCTCTCTCTCTCTCTCTCTCTCTCTCTCTGCTGCTACCCCTGCACATGATTGGTCTCCTCCTCCTCCATTGCCTTGCTATGTAAAACAGATGCCTTCATCCCCATCTGGCTCAATCCTGCTGATCCTCAGCTCCTCCCTCTTCCTCTGAGGTAGCCAAAACTATCTGTCTGATTGGTTAATGTTATAACCAATCAGGCTAAGCAAGAATACTTGTGCAGCTACAAATGCTTTGTCCAATTTTGCCTTTTTTTGGGTGGGGGGGTGGGAAGGGTGGAGCTTAAGCAGACAGTTACAGCAGAAAAACACATGCTTGGGAGTTTGGAATGATTTTGCTCTTGTCATGTCTTCTAAATCACAAGAAACATGTTACAAACATGTTAACAACAGAAAAAAAAAGATTTTTGCTGGAGTGTCACTTTAATATGGGGACTGTAGTATTATTAGACACAACTCTAACAAAGAAGGATCTTTTCTTTCCACTTTAAATTGTTTATCAAATGTGGTGTTGTGGAGAGTGTAAATAACGAAACTGATTTATGCAGCAGACGATTTGATTCACTTGCACATCAGTCATACACAGAAAAAGCATGTCTCAATAAACCAGGGACTCCCCAGTTGGAGGAAGTCATTTGACACAGAGTGAGGAAATTCAAACTCTGAAAATATGCCATTATGCTGAACATAAACTACAAGAGATGGAGAATGACATTGATCCTGATAACCACTTTTTCAATAATATTCATAATCATTGTGAATATTACACTGAAAAGCAATTCAAAAGCCAAGTGCAACTAGATGGTAAACTATCAATAATACACTTCAACAGCAGAAGTCTTAACAAAAACTTTCCACAGATTCAGGACAATTTAAAACAGCTAGACAGAAAATTTACAGCTATCGCAGTCTCTGAAACTTGGCTTAATGAAGAGCAGGCTCCTCTGATGGCAATAGAGGGATATCAGATGTTTCATATTAACAGATCTCAATAAAAGGGTGGTGGTGCTGTGGAGATTGTGTGGAAAGGATGAGGCAGAGTTATTTTTCAGGTTCCATTTTATTCTCAACACACTCTCCAACATTCAAAAGCAGAAGAAAGAAAAAAAACCAACCCCTGACATCAAAGTACAAAATCCCATTGTCTTTAAATCCCAAACACAATGCATCCCCCCTGCAGTTCCTCTCTCTTCCACCCAAACCTGGGTGGTCAGGAAATCATTCATGTCCATCTCTTTGCATATCAAAAGGCCAACTCTCTCATCCTCCTCTTATCCCCTGGAGGTCCAGACCTTTTGTTCCTCTTCAGACGTGAAGCCAAAATAAGCACACAGGAATATACATGAGAAAATATGAACAGTCATATACATGTGAGCCCGTGAAACTACATATGTGCACCACATATAATCCCCCCCAAACGTCTAAGATGGAACAAACAAACACAGATTGCATGTCATAATAAAATCGCCACACATCAGTCCACATGCCGTCTTGGTCTCAACCGTCTGCCGTATCTGCTGCAGGCGGGCTTAACCTCTTCCACGGCGTCCTCCTGCTGTGGAGCTGCTGTCTGGGGATTAAAACTGTTAGTCAATCTCTGTGAGTGTACTGGGGAATGCTCCCTAGGGGGTCTACCCTGTTGCGGGGCCCTCGCCAACTGCCCAGTTTTGTCAGCCATCACAAAAGCAGGTTTGAGTCTGTCTATGCCAATCATCTCCTTTCTGCCCCCCAAATCGAGCAAAAAATGCTTATCACCTGTTTCTAGCACCCTAAATGGTCCATCGTAAGGCGGTCGCAGAGCTGTGCGGTGGGCATCATGTCTGACAAAAACAAACTCCGCATTTTTTAAAGCTTTAGGCACAAAAACACGCGGAAAACTGTGGTGAACGGGGCCTGGTAGGACACTCGGGCCATTGCTATTCTGCAACCGCTGAGCCGAGGAGAACTCTGGCGCTGGGTTGTCAGGGAGAAATTCTCCAGGCAGCCGAAGTGGCTGTGCGAACACTAGCTCCGCTGGGGAGGCATCTAAATCCTCTTTAGGTGCAGAACGCAACCCCAATAGAACCCATGGTAGTTTGTCAACCCAATTTGGATCTGTAAGCGACGCTCTGAGAGCCGCCTTCAGCGACTTGTGAAAGCGTTCGCATAACCCGTTAGCCTGCGGGTGATATGCAGTCGTGCGGTGGATCGTTGCCTCCAGGCTGCGGGCCATCGCTGACCAAAGTTCGGAAACAAATTGTGGGCCTCTGTCAGACGTAATATCCGACGGAACTTCAAAACGCGCTACCCATGCAGTTAAAAAAGTGTGCGCCACCTCCTCGGCTGTGGTTGATGACAGGGGAACCACTTCTGGCCAGCGTGTGGTGCGGTCAACCATTGTCAGAAGATGTGTGCACCCTTGCGAGGGTGGTAGGGGGCCTACGAGGTCCACATGGACATGATCAAACCTTTTAGCTGGAATATGAAATGGCTCCAAAGGAGCTCTCTTGTGTCTATGCACTTTGGCCCGCTGACAGGCCATGCAGGCTGCTGCCCACTCTCTAACTTGCTTGCGCAGGCCCGGCCATACAAATTTCTCCCCTACCATTTTGACCGAAGCGCGCACCCCCGGGTGCGCCAGCGAATGGATCGAGTCAAAAATGCGGCGGCGCCACGAGGCCGGAACCACTGGACGGGGTCGCCCGGTGGAAACATCGCAGATTGGGGGGGGGCATACCATCTTGCAGCACCCTGTCCTCCAGCCTTAACCCTGTTGGTCCAGCCTGGAGCGCGTGCATGTCCGCGTCGCCGTCCTGCTCCACGGCCATGGCTGCGTAATCTATCCCTACGCGGACTGGGGCCGCGCGCACTTCTGCGCCGCTACCCTGGTCTGCAGCAACAGCTGCGAAATCTACCTCTACGCGGGCTGGAGCAGCCACGGCACGCGAGAGGCAGTCTGCCACTATGTTAAGTTTACCCGCTACATGCTGGATATCGGTAGTGAACTCTGAAATTGCGGCCAGCTGTCTCTGCTGCCGGCCTGACCAAGGTTCTGAAATCTTGGCCATCGCAAAAGTCAGCGGCTTGTGGTCAATGAACGCGGTGAAACGGCGTCCCTCCAGCCAAAACTGGAAGTGACGAATAGCCAAATGGAGAGCTAACAACTCCCTGTTGAATGCGCTGTATTTTCGCTCACTATCGCGCAAAGTCTTGCTGAAAAACGCGAGCGGCTGCAAGGCTCCAGCCATATACTGTTCCACAACCGGCTCTATAGCCACATCTGACGCGTCAGTAGTGAGCGCCATGCGGGCCGTTGGGACTGGATGCGCTAACACCGCAGCGTTTGCAAAGGCTGTTTTGACTTCAGAGAATGCGCGCTCCCGCTCGGGAGACCATTCGATTTTATTTGCGGGTTTTTGTTTTTTAAGCGCAGCGTACAATGGTTGCATGAGCTGTGCCACACGGGGGAGGAAACGGTTATAAAAATTCACCATTCCCAAAAACTCCTGTAACGCTTTGACCGTTTGTGGCTGGGGAAAATTTGCCACCGCGCGCACCTTGTCAGGCAGAGGAACTGCTCCTTCGGGAGAGACGCGATGCCCCAAAAAATCAATCTGCGCCACCCTGAACTGACACTTCGCTGGGTTGATTATTAGCCCGTGCTCCGCCAACCTCCGGAAAACTGCCGTGAGGTGGTTTTCGTGTTCGTCTTCAGACGCACTGGCTACCAAAATGTCGTCCAGGTAGACGAACATGAAAGGGAGATCGCGCAACACCGCGTCCATCATGCGTTGGAAAGTCTGCGCTGCGCCTTTAAGCCCAAACGGCATGCGCAAAAACTCAAAAAGCCCGAAAGGAGTTATTACCACTGTTTTGGGTATGTCCTCAGCGCGGACTGGGACCTGATGATAACCGCGTACCAGGTCTATCTTAGAAAAAATGCGCGTCCCCGCCAAATGAACTGAAAAATCCTGGATATGTGGGATTGGGTAGCGGTCGTGTGCTGTAGCATTGTTCAGCCTGTGAAAATCACCGCACGGCTGCCACGAGCCATCAGTTTTAGGGACCATGTGAAGCGGTGAAGCCCAAGGGCTCTTTGAATGTCGGATGATGCCCAATTTTTCCAGGTTTTTTTTTTTTTTTTTTTTGTTACTTATTTGTACCCGAAGGTAGACTTGGTTTGCAGTCTGGTGACAAGCCACCGGCTGCTGGTCGCTGCGTGCGTGAGCGCCCTAAACCTACATGTTTTTGGTGTGCTGGAGGAAACCGGAGAAATCCCGGAGTAAACCCGCGCAACACGGGGAGAACATGCAAACTCCACACAGCTCACTGTTGGTCGGGGGCTGGGATCGAACCCACGATCTCATGATCCCCGCGGTCCCCCGGCCGAGGGTAAAACTGTGCTGCCACAGTGCTAAACCACTGCGCCACCGTGCAGCTACAGGTTGGCAAACTCCTTGCGCGCTATGGCCAGTTTAGCTGAATCCAAGCACCGAGCTTTTGCAAAAACAGGTGGTCCGGTGGTTGTAACAAAATGCTCCACCCCGTGTTTAGCCACGGACGCTGAAAACATTGGCACCGTGAGTGCTGGAAACTGAGTGAGGAGTGTATGGAACTTACCACCTGCAGCTGTGACGTTGGTTTGTGCTGTTAAAGGGGCCACTCGCACTGTACAGGGAATAGAAGAAAAAGAGAGTGCATTAACCAGGCGTCTGTTAGCAAGATCGACCAACAAACCATGTGAGCACAAAAAATCAGCACCTAACATGTTGAAATTGACTGCCGCTATGACGAAAGTCCACTCGAATGTGCGGCCGTGTAACGACAGAGACAGGGTCTTCTCCCCGAATGTCTTAATCGCCGAGCCGTTCGCTGCTGACACCACAGGGCCACTGGAATACGCCAGCTGGTCAGCGTAGGAAGGCGTGATGAAACTCAGCTGGGAGCCTGTGTCCACGAGGAAGTGCCTCCCCGATCGCGCGTCCCTCAAGTAGAGCAGCTTGTTCTCCTCACCGAGAGCCGCAGCTGCTACCGATTCCCGGTCTTGGCATTTCCCGAGCGCTTGAATTGGCACGGTGGAATGCACTTGCGTGCCCTCTCGGCGAAACGGCGATGGTAAAAGCAAAGGACGTCGTCCGCTTTGCGCCTCCTGGCCCCCGTCGCTGCCGTCGTCGGTGAGTCTGGTGCTGCAGCCTCTGGCCCCCTGCCATCTCCGGATGTTGCGCCCAGCTCCGCTGCTGCGGTCGTGGCCGTGTGTCGTCTATGGGTGTCGACGAGTCATTGCGCCTCCTGGCCCAGCTCGTGGTAGTCTCGGTGGGCCAGCAGCTGTGAACTGGCCAGGGTAACTCTCACCGCTGGCGGTAGTGTCCTGAGGAAAAGGTGGGCGAAAATAAAGCCATCATCTTCAGCGTCTCTCAAACTCAGCATCTTTGCCATCAGGTCTGTAGGTCTGTCGACCTCACACTCAGTCAACGCCAGGAGCTTCTCTGCTCGCTCTCCCAGCGAGGGGGTGAAAAAACGGATGAGAGCAGCCTTCAAAGTGCCGTACTTGTCGTCGTCTGGCGGGTGGTTGATCAGGCTCTCTACACGCTGGGCTGTGTGGTTGTCCAGCTTTGCAACTACATGGTAGAACTTCGTGGCGTCTGCCGAAACCTTCCGAAGATGGAACTGTGCCTCAACTGCGTTAAACCAGGAGCGAGGACTGTTCTGCCAGAAGTCCGGAAGCTGGACTGTGGTAGCTGCATTAGCTTGGCTGGCTCCTGATGAGTCCGGTGCAGGAGAATCATCTCCGGCCATAATATGTCTTAAGGTCACCAGTGTGGAGATTGTGTGGAAAGGATGAAGCAGAGTTATTTCTCAGGTTCCATTTTATTCTCAACACACTCTCCAACATTCAAAAGCAGAAGAAAGAAAAAAACCCAAAATCTGCCAGTCTTATACCCCTGACATCAAAGTACAAAATCCCATTGTCTTTAAATCCCAAACACAATGCATCCCCCCTGCAGTTCCTCTCTCTTCCACCCAAACCTGGGTGGTCAGGAAATCATTCATGTCCATCTCTTTGCATATCAAAAGGCCAACTCTCTCGTCCTCCTCTTATCCCCAGGAGGTCCAGACCTTTTGTTCTTCTTCAGACGTGAAGCCAAAATAAGCACACAGGAATATACATGAGAGAATATGAACAGTCATATACATGTGAGCCCGTGAAACTACATATGTGCACCACAGTGTTGCACTGTATATTGATGACCTGTATAGGTGTAAGCTTGTAAATGGAATGTCCTTTGCACTACCAGGGATTTTGGAATTGTTACTGTTGAGATTGACCAAGATAAAACAAAAAATCTAATTGTAAGTTGTATATATAGAACGCCGGGAACTTGCATTGAGACATTCAGAGATAAATTAGTCGAGCTGTACAATAATATTACTAGTAAGAAAATGGTAGTAATTTGTGGAGATTTCAATATTGATCTACTAAATCCATATCAACAAAATGTAATTACAGAGTTCATGAATTCTATGTACAGCATGAGTCTATATCCCACAATAACACATCCCAGTAGAATCACAGTTCACACTGCTACACTTATTGACAACCTGTTTGTTAATATTATTGATAAGAAAATAGAAAGTGGATTATTGATAAATGATATAAGTGACCATTTGCCAACCTTTGCACTTATCCATGGCCACACGGGGGCCAATACAGAAAAATTTTTAAAATCGTTCAGATACAAATCACAAAATGCAATCAGTTCTTTTAAAGAGGACTTGCTGAAGCAAGACTGGACAAAAGTCTATGTATCAGATGTAAATGAAGCCTATGACACATTTATAAACATTGTAACTACTCTTTATGAAAAAAATTTTCCATTAGTAAAGAAAAAGCCTAAACATAAATTTGCCGATAAGCCATGGTTAACCAAAGGATTACAAAAGGCGTGTAAAAAGAAAAATTTATTATATAAAGCTTTTCTAAAGAAAAGGACAAAAGAAGTAGAGCAGCGGTATAAAACATACAAAAATAAGTTGACATATATAATAAGATGTAGTAAAAGAGACTATTACAGTAAAGAACTGGAGAAAAACAGAGACAATATTAAAAATACATTGACAATACTTAACAATATTCTTGGAAATACAAGCTATCCAACCGATTTTTCATAAAATAAAACGACTCAGAGTGTGAATGCAGTTTCACCTGAGCTAAAAAAAACACCAAAAAATGCCTGTAGAGGAAACGAACCCTGAACCCTTCGAGGCTGCTGAACTGGAGAAAGTCCTACAGGGCCTGAAATGTGGAAAGGCAGCAGGATACGATAACATCTTCCCAGAATTCATGAAAAATCTTGGCCCCCGAGCCCTAACCTGGTTGACACAATTCTACACAAGGATCACACAAACGAACTCGATCCCAAAGAAATGGTGGGCAGCAAAGGTCATTGCCATCCCAAAACCTGGCAAAGACCACAAACTATCAGCAAGCTACCGCCCAATCTCCCTACTCAGCGTTCCTTACAAAATCATGGAGCGCCTAATACTGCAACGCATTTCCCCAGAATTAGAGGATATTCTAAGTGTGGATCAAGCAGGTTTCCGCAAGGACCGCAGTACAGGAGAACAAGTACTGGCCCTAACCACCTTCATTGAAAATGGCTTCGAGAGCAGACTGAAGACAGGGGCTGTGTTTCTCGATCTTACAGCCGCCTATGATACGGTCTGGCACAAAGGCCTCCTCCTGAAACTTATAAAGGCGAAATCTGCTTGGGCAACAGCAATTATAAAAACCCTGCTGACCAACCGAAGGTTCAGAGTCCACCTCAGTCAGAACACAAGTGCATGGAGAATGCAGAAAAACGGACTCCCACAAGGCTCAGTTCTAGCTCCAACTCTGTTCAACCTCTACATAAACGACCTGCCTACTACAAAATCCCACAAATTCATCTATGCAGACGACATCTGTTTGGCATTCCAAGCACCAGACTTTGAACCACTGGAACGGGTGCTCACGGAAGATCTTGCTAAACTGGACCAGTTCTGCAAAATCTGGCGCCTAAAACCAAGCCCAGCAAAAACCGTCTCCAGTGTATTTCATCTCCACAATGCAAAAGCTGCCAGAGAACTAAACATCCACCTGAGCGGACTCAAGCTTAAGCATGCCCCAAATCCAACTTATCTTGGAGTGACCCTTGATAGGACCTTATCCTTCAAGGAACATCTAAAGGGGACGGCTGCTAAGGTGAAAGTACGAAACAACCTGCTCTGCAAGCTCGCTGGTGCAAAATGGGGGGCGGCAGTCTCCACCCTGCGCACCTCAGCACTGGCCCTTTCATACTCTGTAGCAGAATATTGTGCCCCTGTCTGGTCCAGGTCATCTTACACACACCATGTAGACACCCAGCTCAACTCAACCATGAGAACTATAACTGGAACAATCCGCTCAACACCACTCCCCTGGCTCTCTGTACTGTCAAACATAGCCCCTCCACACATCCGGCGAGCAGCATTAACTCAAAGGATGCTCCAAAAAGTTAAAGATTTTCCTCACTTACCAATCCATGCAGATATCTACACCCCACCCACTGCCCGACTTTCATCCAGACGGCCGATTTGGAAAAACCCTCCCCCAGCTGACTTTACCATCCAGACAGCTTGGTAAGAGGAATGGGAGACCAAGGAGGTCCCAAACAAACAGCTGGTGATAAACCCCAACCAACAGGTCCCGGGCACCAACCTCCCAAGGAGACAGTGGTCTACACTCAATCGCTTCAGGACTGGACATGGCCCCTGCTTGGCCAGCCTTCACAGATGGGGCAGTAGCCCTAGCCCACTGTGCGCATGTGGAGAGGAGCAAACTATGGAACACATCATAGAGGCTTGCCCGCTCCAAAGACTGGAAGGAGGATTACACACCCTCCATACAGCAAACCAGGAGGAAACTGCTTGGCTTAAGGACTTTGCATTCGCTAAATAAATAAAACCTGCAGATGAATTTAATAACTTTTTTGTTAACATTGGTCCTAATTTGGCTCGAGAAATACCCATTACGGTGCCTACAGGTGATACAATAAGCAAAAACACTGCTATAAAAGACTCCATTTTCATAAAGAACACAGACGAGAGAGAGGTCATTGAAATTGTTAAATCGTTTAAAAGTAAAACATCTACGGATTGTGATGGTATTGACATGCTCTTAGTCAAAACTATTATTGAATGCTTAGTGAAACCACTGACGTATATCTGTAACCTGTCTCTCCAAACAGGTATATTTCCCAATGCAATGAAAATAGCTAAAGTAATTCCGATATACAAGACGGGTGACGGAGGGGAATTCTCAAACTATAGACCAATTTCACTATTGCCGCAATTTTCCAAGATACTTGAAAAAATATTCTATAAGAGAGCTGACAACTTCATACTGAAGAATAATTTATTGTGTGAGCAGCAATATGGGTTCAGACACAAGAGGACAACTGCATTTGCTGTCATGGAATTTATAGAGAAAATATCAACTGCCGTTGAAAATAAAGAGTATTCAGTTGGGGTATTCTTGGATCTTAAAAAAGCATTTGATACAGTGGATCATAATTTATTATTAAAGAAACTACAAAATTGTGGTATTGGGGGGTAGCACTGTCCTGGTTATGTAGTTACTTAAAGAATAGATATCAGTATGTATGTGTTGGTAACAAAAACTCACAGTTACTGAAGGTTACTTGTGGAGTCCCACAGGGTTCAGTTTTGGGGCCATTGTTAGTCAACATGTATATAAATAATATATGTAAAGTTTCAGAAAAAATGGATTTAATATTGTTTGCCGACGACACTAATATATTATGCAGTGGAAGCAATTTGAAACAACTTTTGGATACACTCGGAAAGGAATTAGGAAAGCTCAAACTGTGGTTTGATTCAAACAAATTAACGCTCAATTTAAGTAAGACAGAATTTATAGTTTTTAACAACCATCACAACAACTTAGTATCTAAACTCAGTGTAAATGGTGTAGAGATTGAAATGGTATCCGAAACTAAATTTCTTGGAGTAATAATTGATAATAAACTGTGTTGGAAGTCACATATTAATTATATTTAAGGTAAAATATCCAAATCAATTGCAATACTACACAGAGTGAAATATTTGCTGAATCAACCCACACTATATACCTTGTATCATTCATTAATACTCCCATACATGACATATTGTACTGAAGTATGGGGAAATACATATAAAACAAACATATATCCAGTCTTTATGCTTCAGAAGAGAGCTATTAGAATAATAAACAAAGCTGCTTACAGGGAACCAACAAACCCACTTTTTCTTAAATTAAAAGCTCTCAGGTTGAAAGATCTGGTTGACTTTAAAACTGCAGTAATAATGTTTAAAGCGAAGAATCTATCACTGCCCGCAAATATCCAAAAGTACAACAATATCATTTCAGAGGAACATGTATATTTCAAAAACCTTCAGTGAGAACTACCACCAAGCAACACTGTGTTTCAGTGCAAGCAGTCAGATTATGGAGCGATTTTGGACCTGAATTAAAATCATGTACAACACTTGGACAATTTAAACAAAAATTAAAGGAAGAAATACTCCAAACATATATACAAGATGACATGTAAAATCACATAAGGATTGTCATATCCAGTCTGCGTTGTGTTGTAGCTTAGTTTTTTGTCACATTTTGTCTTAGCTTTGTTCCGAATTGTAATCGCTCTTGTTTTGTTTTTCTTTTGAATTCTTGGATGGAATATGGGTGGGCAATATAAGCTGCGGCTTCAGCCATCACCCATTTCGGATAACTTATGTTGAACTGTATGATCAGAGGAGTTATTGTCTAATTTGACCTTGTTGGATTTTCTTCCCCCTTTGTTATATTATTCTGTTTCTTTTAATCTGTACTTTTATCTATCCGAAATAAAATAAAGATTCATTCATTCATTCATTCATACACAGAAAAAGCATGTCTCAATACACCTGGAGTTCTCCTTTTATATCAACCGACCATCTCACATCTGCATGACATCTCGCATCACAATACATTCATCCCTTCTCCCCCCCAACTCCTTCTTCCTGCTACCTCACCATAATCTCCCTACCTATTGTCCTTCTCTGTTTACCCTCTGCATCCAGTCTGAGATGATTAACCCAGCCTCTACATGCCCCCCCCCCCCCAAATCTCAGACCGAGTTTTAGTCCTCACGTCCTTTTGGCTTCAGTCTCCTCCCATATCTGCTGTAACGGGGGTTTACCGCCTCCGCGGCGCTGCTGTGCTGGCGGGGGGCTCCTGGAGGTGTGTCTGTCTGCAGGTGGGCCATGGCGAGGGGGGGGAAACCTTCGACTTGCCCGTGTGGCTGCTCTGACGAATCGTTTACCTGGGGAGTTCTCAGTGGGGATCTTCCACGCCGAGGGGCCCGAGCCAACAGCACTTGCTCGTCCGCCACCATAAAGGCGGGCTTAAGTCTGTCTATGCATATTTTCTCCCGACGACTCCCCAAGTCTAACAAAAAATGTTTGTCCCCTGTTTCCAGCACTCTGAACGGGCCATCATAAGGTGGGTGCAATGGAGGGTGGTGGGCATCTTGCCTGACAAACACGGATGCTGCGTTCTTCAAAGTTTTTGGCACAAAAGCGTGTGGAAAACAGTGGTGGGCCGGGCCGGGCAGCGTGCCTGTGTCTGCGTTATGCTGCAAAAGCTGAGACGGGCAGTTGTCCGGCGCAGGATTATCTGGCAAAAATTCCCCGGGCAGCCGCAGTGGCTGAGAAAAAACAAGCTCCGCCGGGGAAGCCTCCAAATCCTCTTTTGGTGCGGAACGCAACCCTAAATAAAACCCACGGCAACCGGTTTACCCAATTTGCATCTGTCAGCAAAGCCCTGAGCGCTGCTTTCAGTGACCTATGAAAACGCTCACATAACCCATTGGACTGTGGATTGTACGCGGTTGTGCGATGAATTGCAACACCCAGGCTACGGGCCATCGCAGACCAGAGGTCAGAAACAAACTGAGGGCCCCTATCGGACGTGATGTCCGATGGGATTCCAAAACGTGCCACCCATGTCGTCAAAAAAGCGCGCGCTACATCCGCAGACGTGGTTGCCGCCAGCGAGACTGCTTCTGGCCAGCGTGTGGTGCGGTCCACCACTGTCAGAAGGTGCGTGCACCCCTGCGATGGCGGGAGGGGGCCCACGAGGTCCACGTGAACATGGTTGAACCTCTTCGCCGGTATACGAAACGGCTCCAAAGGAGCCTTCGTGTGTCTGTGTACTTTGGCTCATTGGCACGCTACGCAGGCTGCAGCCCACTCTTTCACTTGTTTGCGCATGCCTGGCCACACGAACTTTGCTCCCACCATGTTGACTGATGCGCGCACTCCTGGGTGCGTCAGAGCGTGAAATGACTCAAACACGCGGCGGCACCAAGCAACTGGGACCACCGGGCGCGGGCGTCCCATGAAGATGTCGCAGATTAGTGGGGGCTTGCCGTCTTGCAGTACTCTGCTCTCCAGCCTTAACCCTGTTGGTCCAGACTGGAGCGCGCACACGTCCGTATCGCCAATCTGCTCTGCGGCCATGGCTGTATAATCTATCCCTACGCAGACCGGGGCCACTACTGTGGGCGAGAGGCAGTCCGCCTCAGGAGCCTCTCCGGTCTCTCATAGTCCGACAGCGTGTAGCGCTGGGTCAGCGCGGCCTTGAGAGCCTCGCATCTGTTGTGGGCTGGAGGCTGTTGGAGCAGGCTCGCTACTTGCTGAGACGTGCAAGCGTTCAGCGCTGCAACCACATAGTAATATTTGGTGTTGTCTGCCGTTATTCCCCGGAGGGCAAACTGAGCCTCGGTGTGGTGGAACCAAGACCGCGGGTCGTGCAGCCAAAAGTCCGGTAGTTTGACCGAAACAGCGCACGCGTTGCTGGTGGTTCCCGTCCGGGCCGTCTCTGGGATGCTTACCGCGTCGCTGGGGCTTCCCGTCTGGGCCGACTCTGGAGTTCTTGCCTCATGTTCCATAATTCGTCAAGGGGCCACCAGTGTGGAGAGTGTAAATAACGAAACTGATTTATGCAGCAGACGACTTTATTCACTCTCACATCAGTCATACACAGAAAAAGCATGTCTCAATACACCAGGGACTCTCCTTTTATATCAACCGCCCATCTCACATCTGCATGAAATCTCACATCACAATACATTCATCCCTTCTCCCCCAGCTCCTTCTTCCTGCTACCTCACCATAATCTCCATACCTATTGTCCTTCTCTGTTTACCCTCTGCATCCAGTCTGAGATGATTAACCCAGCCTCTACAGTGTAGCATATACTCTACACAGTGTCATAAAATTTCCAACCAATGTTCAATGTCAAAACACAAATTAAATTAAAAGTATTTTATTTTAATTAAGTGAGTATTGTCTGGATCATCAGCAAGGTCAAGAGTCACAGTCAGCATTTAAACTTTGATGCCACTGGAGACAGATTCCTTTGCCTACAAGCAGAATTTCTTTGAAAATACAAAAAAAAAAAAAATACAGCAAAATGCATTTTAGACTCTTGGAAATCCTATATCAAAATAGTACAGTGGCATTTGTTTGTCAAGTTGGAGCTTCAGTCAAAGGCTATTGCATGAAGAGATGTCATGGTTGATATGCTTATAGATGTCATGAGCTGGGGTTGGACTTTTTCCAAACCCAGCTTCGTGGCGTGGTGGCTGCATTTTCTCCTGTCTTTATTTTGGTGCCTGTTGTCTGCTAGTTCATGTTTTGGTCTCTTCACTCATTTGTTGTCAGCTGACAGCCATGCCTCCCTCTCCTGCCAGTGCCTGCCGGCTGTATGCTATTATCATTTGTGTCTGCCACTCTGCTCACACTCACAGACACATACACATATGCATTCGCCCACACCTGCGCTCACTCAGTCCTACTCACACTTGCACACATGCACACACTCACCCACACCTGTGCCCACTTGGCTTGTTATGTTATCATTATTTAAGCCCTGTCTGTTCTCCTGTCACTCGCCGGTTCATTGGATTGTCTTCCCTACTCCAGAGCACTGTCCGCTCTGTCGAGAATTCTGTAAATACTGTTTCCCCACCGTTCTGCAGTTCCGTCTGGGAACACCGTGGGTCTCTCTCTCTTTATCCCCCACCCCCCCGCTCCCCAGTCCCATCTGAGACTGCGTTGGGTCCTTCCTCTCACACTCCAATGAACCGTAGACTATTAATGCTCGTGCCCTGTTCAACCTACTCTGTTCACTCGTTGGAGCTTTGTTTATGATTTTTTTGTGCTCAATTAATTCACACAACACCATCCCACATTTGGGTTTTCATCTCTTTCTTCGTGCGCTGTGTAAAAGCGCATGGATATGACAATAGAACTTCAATTACCTGTGTCCTTTCTGAAAACTGGCAGTTTCTATATTTCACTGTAGCTGAAAAAACACATTTTGCATTTTTAAGAACTATTTCATGCTGTTTGTTCACAGCATGGTCTGTGAACATCTGTCCAACAAAAAATCATGCTCTTTAATCCTGTCTGGTGAATGTGATATGAACTTAACAACATGAGCTCATGCTTAAAATCCAGTCCTCGATAAAAGGTAACTGAGTAAAATGTTTACAGAAATCATTTAACATTTATTCTTCTTAAAATTCTACTGTTGTGTTTTACATTAGAAAACATGTTAATTACCTATTCATTTGAAGCTTCTCATTAGATAAACTCACTGTCAATGCCGTTCTGGATGTTGACTGGTGGCAGGACATCCTCTCATAGAAAATAATATAATGTGAGCAGCAACTCCGCATGACAAAAGTGCCTTGAAATGCCTCATTTGTATAATTACACTTATTCATAACACAACTACTGTTTAAGATAAGTGTTATATGAGTATATTTTAATTTGTGTGTAAACAGCCAATGAATTCGGTAATTATGTGTAAATTGAAAACCTGAATATAAAGCTGTATGCCTACCCCGACTGAGTAGACTGATTTTGAACAGGTTTAAAAAAAAGCAAAGATCAGCCAGAGTTGTAACATTTTAAAATTCTACCAGTATCAGTAAGTTACTGGCATTTGTCTGTGAAGTGTACTTCACACATTTTCTGCAAATCTGTCAGCTTTGTGTTAATACTGAAACACCAACACAGCATTCGCACGTCTCCGTAATGGGGCGAGAATTTATGTTTATGTAAGGAGTTTTTTTGTTGGGTTGTATGCTAAATGTTAATTTGAACTATCAAAGTTTCACAGTAACACGTGAGCAATATACTGTAACAAGGAGTACGACACATTACTTTCTTTGTAGACTAAATAAGTAATGCTAGTGCTCTTACTTTTTATACATAGCAAAATGTGACTTAAAATGAATCAATCAAGTATTGCTTTTCAGTAATTATACTTAGGGATATCTAACAATCCGATTAATTGGAAGTTCCCTGTAATTTTGGTGAAGAGCACCTCTTAAAGCTGCAAATTTCAGACTGATTTTACATTACAGTCATGCTCCTCACAGAGCTCCTGCTGATACACTCCTGTGGTTTAGGAGCTGGTCTGCTGAGAGTTTTGTTAAAGTAGGACCATAAATGCAGCGGGACTTGGTGGGGTACTGCCAACCTGGGGTAAAACTGTTCAGTTTTTATCTTCTTGCTATAGGTTAGAGTAAATAAAACCAAAGGACAGAGTGTTAGATTAGAAGAATTCATTATAGCATTTTCCGCCAGAAAGACATTTTGTTACAGTCTTCTAAACCTCACTGACACCAGATCCTTATGTGCAAAGGTGCTTCCTGCAGTGTGAATGATTTTAGGTACCACTGCACTTGAAATTTTTCTACCCTGCCCCCCCCCCCCAATTGCAAATCACATACACTTTTAAAATTTGCAGACTTTCAAAAAAAAAAAAAATAAAAGTAAAGCTTCCTTCTTAACCACCCTGCCTCAACATCAGCCAGCACAGCCACAGCCCCACTGAGGCCAGATGATTGTAAAAGAAAGAGGCTTGTCCGTCTGGATGACCTTTTCAGTCTTTGGTAGCAGAATATGAGTGGCTATCAATGGCCCCTATCTTCTCTCTGACAGTGCTGGTGAGCTCACAGTTTATGATTTCAGTTTTGGTACTAATTATTGTTTTATAATCTTATAACTGGGTCAAAACCAACCCTAACCAACATGAAGGTCATAATTTTCACCAGAGCATTTTATAAAATAGTGAAAGTGATTTTTTTTGCTGTTTTATTTTGTTTAAATAGCGGTTCATGACAAAGTCAAAAAGCCTTGATGTAATAAACAAATTTAAATGGTACTTCCATCCATCCATCCATCCATCCATCCATCTTCTACCGCTTTTCCGGAGGTCCGGGTCGCGGAGGCAGCAGTTCAAGCAGAAAAGCCCAGACTTCCCTCTCCCCAGCCACCTGCTCCAGCTCTTCAGAGAGGATACCAAGGCGTTCCCAGACCAGCTGGGAGACATAGTCTCTCCACCGAGTCCTGGGTCTGCCCCCGGGGTCTCCTCCCAGTGGGACATGCCCGAAACACCTCAAGTGGGAGGCGTCCAGGAGGCATCCTAATCAGATGCCCATACCACCTCAACTGACTCCTTTCAATGTGGAGGAGCAGCGGTTCTACTCTGAGCCTTTCCCGGATGACTGAGCTCCTCACCCTATTTCTGAGGGTGAGTCCAGTAATCCTACGGAGAAAGCTCATTTCAGCCGCTTGTATCTGCAATCTTGTTCTTTCGGTCATTACCCAAAGCTCGTGACCATAGGTGAGAGTAGGAACATAGATTGACTGGTAAATCGACAGCTTTGCCTTAGAACTAAGCTCCCTCTTCACCACAACAGACTGGTACAACGTCCGCATCACTCCGGCTGAGGACCATGGACTCGGACTTGGAGGTGTTGATTCTCATCCCAGCCGTTTCACACTCAGCAGCAAACCGTCCCAGCAAGAGCTGTAGGTCATTGCTGGATGAAGCCAACAGGACAACATCATCTGCAAACAACAGTGATGAGATCTTGTGGTCACCAAGCATGATGCCCTCCATTCCCTGGCTGCGCCTAGAAATCCTGTCCATAAAAATTATGAACAGGATCGGTGACAAAGGGCAGCCCTGGCGGAGTCCAACTCTCACTGGGAATGAGTCCGACTCAGCCTCCCTGGGAAGGTCTATGCCAAGGTACTGGAGAGGAGAGTCCAGCTGTTGGTCGAACCTCGGATTCAGGAGGAGCAATGTGGTTTTCATCCTGGCTGTGGCACATCGGACCAGCTCTTTACCCTCTCGAGAATTCGAGGGTTCTTGGGAGTTTGCCCAACCAGTTTACATGTGTTTTGTGGACTTGGAGAAGGCATTTGACCGCGTCCCTCGTGGTTTTTTGTGGGGGGTGCTTCGGGAGTATGGGGTATCGGGCTTGTTGTTACGAGCTATTCGGTCTCTGTACGACCGTTGTGAGAGTTTGGCTCATATTGCCAACACTCGGACTCATAAATGGTACTTTTAAAACAAAAACGGGCACTGGCGACTGTAACACAAGAGGAAGGTTAATACAGTGTTGCCTGAGGGATCGAAGGTCATAGGCATTCAACAGTGATTTTCAGCCTTGTGACTTAGTGCTGAAATTTTTCCAGTTTGTCTGAAACTTTTGATGATATCATTGACTGTAGCTGATGAAATCCCTAAGTTCTTAGTAATTGTACATTGAGAAATATTGCTCTTAAACTGTTGGACTGTTGTTCACAAAGTGGTGAACCTCACCCCATCCTTTCTTGTGAACGACTGAGCCTTTTGGTAATTCTCCTTTTACACCCAATCATGATGCTCACCTGTTTCCAATTAACCTGTTCACCTGTGGAATATTCCACAAAGGTGTGTTTTGAGCATTCCTCAACTTTCACAGTCTTTTCTTGCTCCTGCCTCAGCTTTTTTGGAATGTTCTGCAGGCATCACATTCAAAATGAAAGCACCATAGGTGCTGATGCCTCAGCACTTGTGGCATGGTAGCATGGGTTACTTAAATATTGAGGCAGGTCATCCATGCAAGGTTTTGAAATGCTTGGTATGTATTTACGCAGGTATGACACTGATGCCATTGTCACAATACACATGAGGTCAGTGTTTCCAACTTGGCACTTTTGTCGTTAAATCTGGTGATTTTTCATTTTTCATGGCAGGGCAAGGTGATAAAGCTGCTGTCACCGCCCCGGCAGGTTGCTTTTTCTCTTACCACGTCTGTGTCAGTGCTGCCGGACTCTTTTCTTCTTTTCCCCTCCAAGTCCAAACTCATGTTCACTTTTTACGTTTGTTGCGGTGCTCGTACAGTAAAGAAACATGAGCTGAGTGCTGCTGATGTGACTGACTGGCAGTGGCAGATAGGGAGGAGGAGCCAGCCAGCACAGGTATGAGCTGATTGGATAAGAGCAAGCTTCAGTTTCTGGTGATGTGTGGGTGTTCAAGTAAATCAAAACATTTTTTTTTGGGGGGGGGGGTGTGCATGGAAATGCCAAAACTATCATATATTTGGCCTTTTTAAAAAGTTTGATCATATATTGTATAGCCCCTAAAACTATCGTATATCCAGCAACACAACACTGTGCAGCAGTCAGAGAGGAGGGGAGATCCACACCACTCGGGTCCAGATTGCAAGTAAATTGTGCATGTGCAACAACCACCACCCCCCGCCAAACTGGCCCTGTTTTACAGAGTGGAATGCAAATATTTCTTCACTGTCAGTGAGTGATAACCTATTTAAATGGCAAAATTAAAACAAACAAACCAAGAATCAACAGAAGAAAGTTAATTTGTAGTTCTAAACATATGCAGGGTGTTTTTTACTCACTTTTTGTCTCTCCCATGACATTTGTCTTCTCTACTACAGCGTCCATTACAATTACATGCAAATGATCAATTATGCAATTTAGGTGATGACATCATTTGGCGACTTTTGTCGGCTTCTAGGACAGCCAATAGCTACTTTCCTGACTGAGGAGTTGGCAAAAGTGCACAAGGTGTACGTCATGCCTTTGCCATACGCTGGCATTTTTGTGAAGGAGTTCAAAAAAGAAAAAAATAGAGAAGCACAAGAATAAAATTAGGAGCAAAAAGAAAAAATGCTGGAGTAACAGATTTTATGAATGCATAACATGTATATTTACACCACGGCATGCAATACCAGGTAAAAATATAAACATTTGAAAAAGTATCACCATAATCATCAATATTAAGTCAGAATGGGTTGAAATGTTTCACTTTAGGTGTAATGAGTATTGAGAGAGGTTCATGAATTTGGTGATGATCTCAGAGTGCACACAAGGACCTTGTTTGTATGTGCGGCAGGATTACACAAAAACTACTACATGGATTTGGATGAAATTTTCACCAGAGGTGGGTCTTGGGCTACAGAGGAGCCCATAACATTTTGATGATGATCCCAGAATGCATACCTCCACCAAGGCTCTTATCTTCTCACAGTGTGTTAGCAAGAATCCTCCAAAACTAATGGACACACTTCATGCAATTTTCACCAGAATGGGCTTGTTGCCTACATTCGAACCCATTACATTCTGGAGGTGATCCATGATGGATGGAAGGAGCCTTTGCGGAGGTATGCACTCTCTGAGTGCTTTTCTAGTTTTTAACATGCAGTTACAATAGCTTTTATGAAGTAGCAGAGCTGCTGTTTGAGTTTTTACATTTTAACATCTATTATCTAATTGTGTTGCTACAAACACTTCTGATTAAGCTGTGAAGTTCAAGTGTCCAACTCATGTTTGATGGGTCATTATTTTATTACCTCCACCAAGGGAGGAGGTAATGTTTTTAGTGGTGTTGGTTTCTCTGTTGGTTTGTCTGTTAGCAACATAACTCAAAAAGTTATGAGGGGATTTTGATGAAATTTTCAGGAAACGTGTGTAATGGCATGGGAAACAGATGATTAGACTTTGGTGATGATCTGGTAGTGCATACCTCCACCACCATTGTTTGTATTTGTGCAACAGGATTACACAAAAACTACGACATGGATTTGGATGAAATTTTCACCAGAGGTGGTTCTTGGGCTACAGAGAAACTAATTACATTTTGGTGAGGATCCGAGAATGCATACCTCCGTCATGGCTGTTATCTTTTCACAGAGTGTTAGCAAACAATACTCCAAAATTACTGGATGGATTTGGATGAAATTTTCACCAGAGGCGGTTCTTGTCCTACAGAGGAAGCCATTACATTTTGGGGATGAATTGACAATGCATACCTCAGCCAAGGCTCTTATCTTCTCATAGTGTGTTAGCAACAATGCTCCAAAACTACTGGACACACTTTAATGCAATTTTCACCAGAAGTGGCTCTAGGCCTACACACGAACCCATTACATTTTGGAGGTGATCCATGACAGATGGAAGGAGACTTGGCGGAGGTATGCGCTCTCTGAGTGCTTTTCTAGTTACAGATGTGACAGAGCATTTATAAAGTCAGCATCATCAAATGAATGAGATTACAGATGTCATGTTCTTCCACAACTTAACAGATTGCTTGGTTTTGTCTAAAAATAACCTCAAGTGGTTTTTATATTTCACACCTCACATTAGGTATACTTGAGTAAATAAAGCAATAAAGAAATGATAGGATGGAAAAGTTATTTTAAAGCAAATAATTCAATGACGTCACACGGTGGTGTTTTTATATGACTGACAATAGTATTAAGACTTTGAAAAAAATAGCTGAACTTTAGATAAAACAATTTAATATATTAACAATTTATTACCCCCGCCAAGGAGGCAATGTAATTGGGGTGGTTTGTCTGTCTGTCAGTTAGCTGGATTACGCAAGAATTACTAGACAGATTTTGATGAAATTTTCACCAAAGGTAGCCCTTGGCCCAAGGATGAACCCATTAAATTTTGGTGATGATATGAGACTGCTTACCGCCACCAATAATCTTGAAGCAGCCTTGGCGAAGGCAGGCACTCTCTGAGTGCTTTTCTAGTTAACATATGAATAATGTAGCAGAGCTCATCAGAAAAAATAATGTGATGAAACCACAAGCTTTAAGAATGAAATTGTCATAATTGCCCATCAGGGCAAAATTAAAGGCAACAAATGCTTGCTGTGAGTTTGCAAATTTAATAGTTGAAGAACACAAATACACAAACAAAACTCAACAAAACTAGCAGGAGCAGGAGGATACAGGAGCTCAAAATAGCAACAGCTAAGGCAAGAGAAGTCCCTGGCTAAACCTGGGGAATTAGACGTGGAACACACGCTAGGAATACACAGAGAAAAAATAAAGAGGCACTTACGTCTGATCATAGAGAGTTGAGAGTAGGGTGCTGCTCCCGAAAATAGTGCACAGCCCCTTAAATAAGGATAGAAACAAAATGAAACAAGTGATCACAGGTGTGGGTTACCTGAGCGGGCAGGAGAAAGCAACAAAACAATTTAGACCAGCCGGGAGTGATGAGAGAGGAGGGAGCAATCGGAGTTGACAGCTGACAGGGCCACGCTCACGCAGGGAAAAACCCCAGAGAGCCACTGAGAGCTGTCAACCCCGAGAGAAAGAACACAACAGAATACAAATATAATGGGATGGCAGAAAATAAAGACTAGTAACCTCAAAAATGTAATTAACAAACTATAATGAACATAGATAGGAAAATAAATCATACTGAGATACAATGCAGGATAAGTGACAAGGTGACTAAGGATAAAATGACAGGAAGGCAACTTAAAATGACAACACAGTACAAGTATGAAAAAAAGGCAGAAAGACTGAGCCCGGTGGAATCCCCCCCCCCCCGCCCCGCACTCTGATCTTGACAGAAATGTTGTTGTGTTTGTAAGTGTTAATATGTTAACACTGAAAGTGCTGCATAATTTAAGGGCAAAACTTTCTTGTAAAATGTTTTTTCTCCTGCTCTTCTGTTCTGATGTCGGCTTTGATTTCAGAGATAGCTCACATCGCAGCAGAGCTATGTGGGAATTGTAGTTTTTACCAATGTGCTTTAAACTACAGGAAGAATATACTGTACGTATGTTGTCCTGTACATTCCAATGTAAACAAAAAAATGTGTCTGAAAAGAAACAATGTGTCACGAACTCCCCGTGCGCTTCTCCAACAGCGCACGGAGGAGGAGAAAGGACGAGAGGATTTAATCGCTGGGTTTCACCACACACACATTTATTGACACAGTTCATACAATAGGAAATGGTGGAGTAGCTCGGGCTGAGGATAGAGTCCCACAGTGATGCTAGGCTGTACAGGGGGACGCGTAGCAGTTGTGCCGCAAAGGGAAACGCTACCAGCGTAGCAACACAACTGCAAAGAGAAACGCTATAATTACTTACAGCCTAGTGATCCGGGTCCTCTAGTGGAGCGGCGAGCGTACTCCAAATAGTCCTTCGTAGACGTGATGGTTAGATGGCGGAGCACAGCCATCCAACACATACAATGAACCAGCGACGTCTGTCTAGCAAAGGGCTGCTTTTCTACAGATGCTGGTGGCGTGGCAAATGAGGTACACCTGGGCGAGACGCGGGGGAGATGATTACCGGGATAGGAAACAGCTGACAGAGTCAAGGGAGAGCGAGGGGGCATGGCCGGACTGACAGACTGTTAGTTGCGTGGGACAAAGTAGATCACAATGCTGACTAACAGCTGCCGGTCAGCAGTGGCTAGGATATGGAAGTTATAGTACAAATATACCAAAAATGCACATAACCAGTAAACCAAACCCCCCAAAGAGATCCACACCGAGCCGGGGAAAGCCAAGCCGACACAATGTAATGAACAAATGGTGTAGTTCCTTAATATTGTTTAGTTTACAGAAAAAAAACACTCTTAAAACTTCAGCACGAGATCGACTTTTGACAGGAAGCGGTCTGTGAGGCTGTTATAAAGGCAAACTGCCACCTCTACTGGGCCAGCATACAGAGGATAAAAAAGTCTACACACCCCAGTTCAAATGCTAGGTTTTTGTGAAGTAAAAAAATGAGACCAAGATAAATCATTTAAGAACTTTTTCCACCATTAATGTGACCTGTACAACCCAACTGAAAAACAAACTGAAATCTTTTAAGGGGAAAAATTAAAAATAAAAACCTTACAATAACCTGTTTTGCATAAATATGCACACCATGTTATAACTGGGGATGTGGTTGTGTTCAGAACTAACCAGTCACATTCAAACTCATGTTAATTGGGAGTTAGCACACACCTGCTACCATTTAAAGTGCCTCTGATTAACCCCAAATAAAGTTCAGCTGTTCTTGTAGGCTTTTCCTGACATTTTTGTAGTCACATCTTACAGCACAAGCCATGGTCCACAGAGAGCTTCCAAAGCATCTGAGGGATCTCATTGTATCAATCAGGAGAAGGGTACAAAAGAATTTTCAAGGCATTAAATATACCAATGAACACAGTAAAGACAATCATCATCAAATGGAGAAAATATTGCACAACAGTGACATTACCAAGAACTGGACGTTCCTCCAAAACTGATGAAGAGACGAAAATTGGTCAGGGAGACTGCCAAGAGGCAGACAGTAACAATAAAGAAGCTGCAGGAATTTCTGGCAAGTAGTGGCTATATAGTACATGTGACAACAGTCTCTCATCTTCTTGATATGTCTGGGCTATGGGGTAGGGTGGCAAGACAGAAGCCTCATCATACAAAGAAAACATCCAAGCCCGGCTAAATTTTGCAAAAACACATTTAAAATCTCCCAAACACATGTGGGAAAATGTGTTATGGTCCAGTGACACCAAGGTTAAACTTCATTCATTCATTTATCTTCTTCCGCTTAATCTTTTTCAGGTAGCGGGGGGGGGGGGGGCGGCTGGAGCCTATCCCAGCATCTTTGGGCGAAAGACAGGGTACACCCTGGACAGATCGTCAGTCCATCGCAGGGCCAACACAGAGAGACAGACAGCCATTCACTTTCACAGTCATACCTAAGGACAATTTAGAATCCCCTGTTTTGATGCCACTTAACCTAACTTGCATGTTTTTGGCATGTGGGAGGAAACCGGAGAAATCCTGGAGTAAACCCACGCAGACACGGGGAGAACATTCAAACTCCACACAGATCACTGTTGGTCAGGGGCTGGGATCGAACCCAGGATCCCCCGGCCAACTTTTTGGCCATAATTCCAAATGGTATATTTGGCACAAACGCAACACTGCTCATCACCAAAAGAACACCATACCTACAGTGAAGCATGGTGGTGGCACCATCATGCTTTGGGGTTGTTTTTCTTCAGCTGGAACTGGGGCCTTAGTCAAGGTGGAGGGAATTATGAACAGTTCCAAATACCAGTCAGTGTTGGCACAAAACCTTCAGGTTTCTGCGAGAAAGCTGAAGATGAAGAGGAACTTCATCTTTCAGCACAACAGTGAGAAAAAGCACACATCCAAATCAACAAAAGAATGACTTCACCAGAAGACGATTAATGTTTTGGAATGGCCCAGCCAGAGTCCAGACCTGAATCCTACTGAACATCTGTGGGGTGATCTGAAGAGGGCTGTACACAGGAGATGCTCTCGCAATCTGACAGTTTTCGAGCATTTTTGCAAAGAAGAGTGGGCAAATATTGCCACATCAAGATGGGCCACGCTGATAGACTCCTACCCAAAAAGACTGATGTTGTAATAAAAGTCAAAGGTGCTGCAACAAAGTTTAAGGGTGTGCATATTTATGCAACCAGGTCATTGTAAGTTTTTAAATTTTTTTTTCCCCTTAAAAGATTTCAGTTTGTTTTTTAATTAGGTTGTACAGCTTATAGGTCACATTAATGGTGGAAAAAGATTTGAAATGATTTATCTTGGTCTCATTTTTTTACATCACAAACCCTGGCATTTGAACAGGGGTGTGTAGACTTTTTATACCCACTGTACGTATTACAATAAACTGGGGAGCTGCATTTATGGTAAACATGAGGTATTTTTGTGTTTATTTGGAAAACAAAGTGTTATGTCAAAATTCTGGCAAATTAAAAGTCAAGAAAATATGGCAATATAATAATACAAGCCTTTAGTTCAGTTTGATTTTGACTGAGCGAGCTGAAAAGCTGGGGGCGGCGCGTTGGAGGAGTGGTTAGCACTGCGGCAGCACAGCAACTCACCCTTGGCCGGGGGATCCTGGGTTCAATCCCAGCCTCCGACCAACAGTGATCTGTGTGGAGTTTGCATGTTCTCCCCGTGTCTGCGTGGGTTTACTCCGGGATTTCTCCGGTTTCCTCCCACATGCCAAAAACATGCAAGTTGGGTTAATTGGCATCAAACTGGGGATTCTAAATTGTCCTTAGGTACGACTGTGAGAGTGAATGGTTGTCTGTCTCTCTGTGTTGGCCCTGCGATGGACTGGCGACCTGTCCAGGGTGTACCCTGCCTCTCGCCCAAAGATGCTGGGATAGGCTCCAGCTCCCCCACGACCCGAAAAGGATTAAGTGGAAGAAGATGAATGAATGAATGAATGAATGAGCTGAAAAGCTGGTATCAGACAGACTGACAGACAGATACCCAGCCGCATCAACAGATTACCATATGCCTACGTTGCTTTGGACCAAGGCACACAGTAATGTGTGAATATTTGCAAAAAAAACCCCAACAAATTTTATCAGTTCAAACATTAAATACCTTGTTTTTGTAGTGTATTCAATAGAACAGAATAGAATAGACCTTTATTGTCACTGTTACATGAACAACATAAATTGATTTAGCAGCTCTTCTGTTTAGCAGCAGATTCTTTAGGTGCAGAATAGAAACTCTTTACAAACACCATTGTATACAAAACAACTATCACACAATATACTGTAAGAATACACAAAGGTTAAAAACAAGGCGCATGAGTCAGCGAATATTGGATTTCCTGTTAGACTGAGGGTGGATGGTTGTTCAGTTAGTAGGAGGACTGGGGGGTGCATTTAACAACTTGAGGGTAGAAGCTGTTTTCGTGTCTGTCTTTGTCTTGATCGTCCTGTATCTAGGGAGTGTCCAGGATGAGACAGGTCTCTGATAATACTACCCCCTTTCTTTTGCAGTCTGCCAGTGTAAATGTCACTGACGAGGGGTAGTGCTGTCTTGATCACCCACTCTGCTGCTCTCACTATCTGCTGCAGGTCCTTTCTTTCCTCCGCAGTACAGCAGCCAAACCTCACTGAACAGCAGTAGGTTAGGAGGCTCTCAGTGCTGGAGCGGTAGACGTTAATCAGCAGGGGTTGTGGTAGATGAGCTTGACGGAGCTTCCTGTAGAAGTACAGTCTTTGTTGTGTCTACTTCATCTGGTGAAAAATATTTGTGGACCAGGTGAGGTCAGCTGAGATGTGGACACCCAGGAACTTGAAGCTCTCCACCCTCTTTACCTCCTCCTCACCGATATGGGAGGGGGGGAGTGCTCATCTTGCTTGGATCTCCTGAAGTCCATTATCATTTCTTTGGTCTTGGATGTATTCAAGTCCAAGTCCAGTATCCAGGTGCACAGTGAACTACTCAGGCCCAAGTTGCCCAACTTCTGAACTGGTTTGTGGGGTTGAACCGTATTAAAGGCGGAACTGAAGTACACAAACAGCATCCTCACATAGGTGTCGCTGTTATCAAAGTGTGTGAGGGCTGTGTGGAGGGCTGTTGTGATGGCGTCATCTGTCGACCTGCTTGCTCTGTATGCAAACTGATGTGGATCCAGGTCAGCAGAAATGACAGCCTTAATATGAGGTAAAACGAATAGAGGTTGAAAACGATTTGCTGTGTGGGCTTGCCTCCCCACGATGGACTGTGGTCCGCCGTTCCGGCTGCTGCTTCTCCTGGTGTGTTCTGCGTTGGATACACTAGTGTTCTTTGCCAGACCCTAGGTCTCTGCTGGCACTCCTCTCAGTGTACTTGCACATCTTGTGCTCTCCATACAGGTACATCTCAAAAAATTAGAATATCATGAAAAAGTTCAATATTTTTTGTCACTCATTTCAGAAAGTGAAACCCATATATTATATAGATTCATTACACAGAGTGTGATACATTTCAAGTGTTTATTTATTTTAATTTTGATAGTTACGGCTTACAGCCCATGAAAACCCCAAATTCAGTTTCTCGAAAAATTAGAATATTACATAAAATTAATTTTTAAAAAGTTTTTTTTTTGTGTGTGTGGAAGCCTGTGCCTGTGCCAGAATATCCTCCAGAAGGCACACTGCCCGCTGCTCCACCTTGCTCAGATGCGCCATGGTGACCGTTCCAACTCAGGTGGGTGAAAAACACAGAACAAGGTGAAAAAACAACACCGCTGGGCTCTAAACTGGTTGCGGTGTACTGTCATATACGTGCGCCTTAATGCGGTGCTTGGAGGAAAGGAAACAAGCCCACGTGCAAGGTAAAGTGTGTGTTTATTAAACAATGATTCAACTGTACAGAGTCTCCAACACAAACAGCACATTAGGGGTGAAGCAGCACAGGAGGCACCGCTATGCTTGGGAGTAAGGTTCCACGTCACGTCCCAGGGTCAGACTGGACTGCTGGGGGAAGAACAAAACGTGAACTTAGAAGGAAAAAGGAGACTTACTGAGTGCCGGAACCAGGCTGAGCTCCGGGGAAACAGCACCAAAGTAGTCAAACAGGATAACGACTAGTCGCAGGGAGTAGACTAAACACAGGTGAACGGCTAACACCGAGACAACAAGTGATCAAACAAGAGAGTATAAATAGAGAGAGAACTAATGACATAAGAGAATACAGGTGCATAGCTGCTGCAGGTGCACTGATTACAGGCTGCTCACTGCAGCAACAGGCTGAGCAGCCAGTGGGAAGTGCCTGGAGAGAGAGGGGCAGAGACAGGAACACAGAAAAAACCTAGACAAATGTGCAGGCAAAACAGGGAAACAAAATACAACAATAGCCTGTGTCTGGGGTCTGGGGTGACATAAGCCCCCAGACACATGACAATAGTATCTTTAGGTGGGGATTCCTTCCAGTGTAACATGGATCTTATATTGACAGCCCAATTACAGTGGGGCAAAAAAGTATTTAGTCAGCCACCAATTGTGCAAGTTCTCCCACTTAAAAGATGAGAGAGGTCTCCAATTTTCATCATAGGTATACCTCAACTATGAGAGACAAAATGAGAAAAAAAAATCCAGAAAATCACATTGACGGATTTTTAATGAATTTATTTGCAAATTATGGTGGAAAATAAGTATTTGGTCAATAACAAAAGTTCATCTCAATACGTTGTTATATACCCTTTGTTGGAAATGACAGAGGTCAAACGTTTTCTGTAAGTCTTCACAAGGTTTTCACACACTGTTGCTGGTATTTTGGCCCATTCCTCCATGTAGATCTCCTCTAGAGCAGTGATGTTTTGGGGCTGTCGCTGGGCAACACAGACTTTCAACTCCCTCCAAATATTTTCTATGGGGTTGAGATCTGGAGACTGGCTAGGCCACTCCACGACCTTAAAATGCTTCTTACGAAGCCACTCCTTCGTTGCCCGGGCAGTGTGTTTGGGATCATTGTCATGCTGAAAGACCCAGCCACGTTTCATCTTCAATGCCCTTGCTGATGGAAGGAGGTTTTCACTCAAAATCTTACGATACATGGCCCCATTTATTCTTTCCTTTACACGGATCAGTCGTCCTGGTCCCTTTGCAGAAAAACAGCCCCAAAGCATGATGTTTCCACCCCCATGCTTCACAGTAGGTATGGTGTTCTTTGGATGCAACTCAGCATTCTTTCTCCTCCAAACACGACAAGTTGAGTTTTTACCAAAAAGTTCTATTTTGGTTTCATCTGACCATATGACATTCTCCCAATCCTCTTCTGGATCATCCAAATGCTCTCTAGCAAACTTCAGACGGGCCTGGACATGTACTGGCTTAAGCAGGGGGACACGTCTGGCACTGCAGGATTTGAGTCCCTGGCGGCGTAGTGTGTTACTGATGGTAGCCTTTGTTACTTTGGTCCCAGCTCTCTGCAGGTCATTCACTAGGTCCCCCCGTGTGGTTCTGGGATTTTTGCTCACCGTTCTCGTGATCATTTTGACCCCACGGGGTGAGATCTTGCATGGAGCCCCAGATCGAGGGAGATTATCAGTGGTCTTGTATGTCTTCCATTTTCTAATAATTGCTCCCACAGTTGATTTCTTCACACCAAGCTGCTTACCTATTGCAGATTCAGTCTTCCCAGGCTGGTGCAGGCCTACAATTTTGTTTCTTGTGTCCTTTGACAGCTCTTTGGTCTTGGCCATAGTGGAGTTTGGAGTCTGACTGTTTGAGGTTGTGGACAGGTGTCTTTTATACTGATAACGAGTTCAAACAGGTGCCATTAATACAGGTAACGAGTGGAGGACAGAGGAGCCTCTTAAAGAAGTTGTTACAGGTCTGTGAGAGCTAGAAGTCTTGCTTGTTTGTAGGTGACCAAATACTTATTTTACAGAGGAATTTACCAATTAATTCATTAAAAATCCTTCAATGTGATTTTCTGGATTTTTTTTCTCATTTTGTCTCTCATAGTTGAGGTATACCTATGATGAAAATTGGAGACCTCTCTCATCTTTTAAGTGGGAGAACGTGCACAATTGGTGGCTGACTAAATACGTTTTTTGCCCCACTGTATAATACTGAAAGTTAGGGAGAGATAATCCTCCATGTTGACGATGTTGTTGTAGGATACCTCTCCTTATTCGATTGTTTTTCTTATTCCAAATAAATCTTGAGATCAGTTTGTTTACAGACATAAAGAAGAATTTAGATAAAAATAAAGGGATGCACTGAAATAGGTATAGAAATATCAGCAGTACATTCATTTTGATTGTGTTATTTCTTCCTCCCAGTGACAGGGGTAGTAAACACCAACGCTCCAGGTCTTTTTTCAGATTAGACAATAGTGGTGCAAAGTTAGTTTTGAACATATCTTTGAAGTTTTGTGTTATTCAGATTCCTAAGTATTTAAACTTTTGTGGGCTCATTTTAAAGGGGAATAGGTCAAAGTTGTTTTGTTCTGCACCTTTGGGCGAGAGGCAGGGTACACTCTGGACAGATTGCCAGTCCATTGCAGGGCCAACACAAAGATGTTCTGTACTTCTGGCGCCACACGAGTCGGTTGCCTTTTGCAACAGCGGCTCAATTCTGAGTCTTTTTTCCCTTCCTCTCTCTTTTTGATCCGTTTTTTTCTCACTCCATTTATATCACGGACACACAGATTGTCCCAAATGTCTCCTGAGCCGGTGGACGGAGCCACTGTTTATAGAAGGAGACGATACAGCAGGGAAGAGCTGCTAGCACTCAACTGCCAACCGGTGCTAACGGAAAAACTCGACATACCGAGGGAACTGAGGCGAAAACGCTGTGGTTGCCGGGCTGGAGTAAGGCGGAGGACAAAAAATATAAGGTACAGACCCTCCCTTCCATCTATTGTCATGGGGAATGTACAGTCATTATTGGGAAAGGTAGATGAGCTAGTGGCTATCTCCCGCTACGATAGCATATACCGGGAATGCTCTCTCCTTTTGTTTTCTGAGACGTGGCTAACTGAACTAGCAGCAGATGCTAACATTGAGCTGGAGGGTTTCCACACGATACGGGCAGACTGAACACCAGACAGTGGAAAAGCAAGGGGCGGTGGAGTGATAATGTATGTAAACAACAACTGGTGCAGACCGGGACATATCACTGTTAAACAACGACACTGCAGCAAAGACATTGAGTTGCTAGCTGTTAGCATGCGGCCTACATATCTCCCGAGGGGATAGTCACACGTGATCTGCATTGTTGTTTATGCAAATCCGACGGCGAACGCTGGGACAGCGCGTGACGTCATCCATTCAGTAACCGGCAGGCTGCAGACAGAACACCCAGATGCTCTTCTCCTCATCTCAGGCGATTTCAACCATGTTTCACTGTCTCCCATTCTGCCCACGTTTACCCAGTATGTCACATGCCACACTAGAGACAATAAAACACTGGACTTATTCTACGCAAACACTAAGGAGGCGTACACCTCATTACAACTCCCCCCACTCGGGAGATCGGATCACAACTTGGTTCATCTCCGGCCGGTGTACAAACCCCTAGTGCGCAGACAACCTCCGGCCATGCGCACAGTGGAATTATGGTCTGAGGAGGCAATGAACACTCTAAAGGGCTGTTTTGAAACCACCGCCTGGGAGCAGCTCTGCGATCCACATGGTGAGGACATTGATGGCCTCACTCACACCATCACAGACTACCTCAGCTTCTGTGTGGACAAAACCGTTCCCACCAAGACCATACGGTGTTGCTCAAACAACAAACCCTGGATCAACCCTGAGATAAAAACACTTCTGAGAGAGAAGAAGAGGATCTTCAGGTCGGGGAACAGTGAGATGCTGAAGTCCGTACAGAGGGAGCTGAGGAGAAAGATCAGAGAAGGCAAGGACAGCTTCAGGAGAAGATGGAGGACAAGCTGCAACAGAGCAACATCAGCGGGGTCTGGAAAAACCTTAAAACCATCTCTGGGCTCCAGAATACCTCCCCCCAGGCCACAGGGGGCAGGGAGTGGGCGAACAATCTGAATCTGTTTTTCAATAGGTTTGACCAGCCGCCCTCCCCCCTGACTGCACAACAACCACTGCTGCCTCTAAAGACATCAAGTCCTGCTGCCCACTCCCCACTCCACCAACACCCCCCCCCCCACTCCCAACACACAGCCCCCCAACCTGACCCTGACCAAGACCCAGGTGAGGACGGAGCTGAGGAAGATCAAGGCGAGGAAGGCATCGGGACCGGACGGCATCAGCGCAAAGCTCCTCAAGTCCTGTGCAGACCAGCTGTGTGGGATTGTGGCGTACATCTTCAACCTGAACCTGAAGCTGGGGAGGGTACCACAGCTGTGGAAAACATCTTGTGTGGTACCTGTACCAAAAACTTCCCACCCCAAAGACCTGAACAGCTACAGACTGGTGGCCTTGACGTCCCACATGATGAAGACCCTGGAGAGACTGCTCCTTGCTCACCTCCAACCCCTGGTGGGACCAGCGATGGATCCACTCCAGTTCGCCTACCAGCATGGCATTGGGGTGGAGGATGCGGTGATCTTCCTCCTTCACCGTTCTCTGCCCCACCTGGAGAAGCCCGGGAATGTGGTGAGGATCATGTTCTTTGACTTCTCCAGTGCTTTCAACACCATCCAACCGATGATCCTGAAGGACAAGCTGCTGTGTGCAGGGGTGGACCAACACCTGTCATCATGGATCCTGGACTACCTCACGAACCGGCCTCAGTTTGTGAGAACCCGGGACTGTGTGTCCGAGACGATCATCGGTAGCACGGGGGCCCCCCAGGGAACGGTTTTGGCTCCCTTCCTGTTCATCCTTTATACTGCGGACTTCTCACACAACACAACACACTGCCATCTACAGAAGTTCTCTGATGAATCTGCGATTGTTGGCCTCATCTCCAATGGAGATGAAGCTGAGTACAGAGGGCTTATCCAGGACTTCGTGGACTGGTGCCATCGGAACTGCCTCCAGATCAACGTGAGGAAAACTAAGGAGCTGGTGGTGGACTGCCGCAGGCAAGGACAACCCCTCACAGCACCAGTAAATATACAGGGGACAGACATCGAGATGGTGACATCCTACAAGTACCTGGGTGTTCATCTGAACAATAAACTAGTCTGGTCACACAATACTGACACACTCTACAAGAAGGGACAGCGCAGGCTGTTCCTACTGAGGAGACTCAGGTCTTTTGGTGTACAAGGGGCGCTGCTGAAGACATTCTATGACACGGTGGTGGCATCAGCCATCACTTTTGGAGTGGTCTGCTGGGGCAACGGCATTACAGCAGCCGATAGGAAGAGACTGAACAAACTGATCAAGAAAGCTAGCTCTGTCCTGGGGCAGCGCCTTGACCCAGTGGAGGAGATAGGAGAGAGAAGGACAGTGGCTAAACTGTCATCTCTGCTGGAGTCCGAGTTCCACCCTATGCAGGACATACTGAATGCACTGAGGAGCTCATTTAGCAGCAGACTACATCATCCCAGGTGCACAACCGAGAGGTTTCGCAGGTCCTTCCTACCAACGGCTGTCAGACTGTACAACCTAAGCAGGGCTGCTCGCAGAGATAGCAAAAAGACGTAACAACCTAATAGTTTTGAATGCAAAAGATGCAATAGACTTACACAATGGTCCCCTCCGGCATACAACTAGGAAAATACCGGCCGCTATGGAGGGTGAGAATATGTATGGGTACATAATCATACCATGTAGGATAACTAAGTAGACGGTTGTGCTGTTTCATCCCACCTGGCAACAATGCTCTGCACTGTGTGTGTTTATATATTTACATATTTATTCCATCTAGCTACAATGCTCCGTACTTTGTGTGTTTATATATCTACATATTTATTCCATCTAGCTACAATGCTCCGCACTGTGTGTTTATATACTTATATATTTATTCCATCCAGCTACAATGCTCTGCACTGTGTGTCTGTATATATATATATATATATATATTGTAATATATACATATGTAGTATATTAGCTGCTCTTGTTTTTTGTTTTTTTCTTGCCTTCTGATTGTTGCTCTGAGTGTTGCTATCCCTGTGCTGCTGCAATCTTGGAATTGTGGGACTAATAAAGGCTTATCTTATCTTATCTTAAGATGCTGGGATAGGCTCCAGCCCCCCCCCCCGTGACCCGGAAAGGATTAAGCAGAAGAAGATGGATGGATGGATTGGTGTTTTGTTCTGCTGTCATATTTATTGGCATAATTTCACTTCTTTGGGGGTTAATTTTATATCCTGATATTTTGCCGAACTCTTCTAATAGGTTCAGTGTGACTGGTAAACTAGTTAGAGGGTGGGATAAGTACAAAAGCATATCATCAGCATATAGGGATACCTTATTCTCTAAGTTATAGCTCTGAATTCCTTTTATACTGGCTTCACCGCGTATTGCTAATGCTAGTGGTTCAACTGCAAGGGCAAATAAAAGTGGTGACAGGGGGCAGCCTTGCCGGGTGCCACGGTGAAGAGGAAAATAAGAAGAAAGATTATTGTTTTTTCTGACAGCTGCTAAAAGTGAAGAATACAAAACTTTAAACCAGGAGATGAATCTTTCGCCAAAGCCAAACTGCTGAAGGGTATAAAAAAGACAGTCCCACTCCACCCGATTAAAAGCTTTCTCAGCATCAAGTGATATTAGTATTTTTGGAGTTTCGGGTGAAGTGGGACCATAAAGGACATTTTTTTTTTTTTTTTTTTTTTTTTTTTTTTTTTTTTTACTTATTTGTACCCGTAGGTAGACATGGTTTGCAGTCTGGTGACAAGCCACCGGCTGCTGGTCGCTGCGTGCGCGAGCGCCCTAAACCTACATGTTTTGGTATGCGGGAGGAAACCGGAGAAATCCCGGAGTAAACCCGCGCAACACGGGGAGAACATGCAAACTCCACACAGCTCACTGTTGGTCGGGGGCTGGGATCGAACCCACGATCTCATGATCCCCGTGGTCCCCCGGCCGAGGGTAAAACTGTGCTGCCACAGTGCTAAACCACTGCGCCACCGTGCAGCCTGATGTTAAAGAATGAGTGACGGCTTTTAATGAAGCCTGTCTGATCATCAGCTACTATTGAGGGCAGGACTGATTCTAAGCAGCAGGCTAGCATTTTTGAAAGGATTTTACTGTCCACATTTAAGAGTGAAATAGGACAAAATAAATTACATTCTAAGAGATTTTTATCTTTTTTTAGGGATGAGAGAGACAACCGCTTGTCGCATAGTCGGTGGAAGAGAGCCACTAATGAGTGATTCTTCAAATACAGAAAGGAGAATACGTTCAGTGGGGCAAAAAAGTATTTAGTCAGCCACCAATTGTGTGAGTTCTCCCACTTAAAAGATGAGAGAGGTCTCCAAATTTCATCATAGGTATACCGCAAATGAGAGACAAAATGAGAAAAAAAAAAATTCAGAAAATCACTTTGAAGGATTTTTAATGAATTAATTGGTAAATTCCTCGGTAAAATAAGTATTTGGTCACCTACAAACAAGCAAGATTTCTGGCTTTCACAGACCTGTAACTTCTTCTTTAAGAGGCTCCTCTGTCCTCCACTCGTTACCTGTATTAATGGCACCTGTTTGAACTCGTTATCAGTATAAAAGACACCTGTCCACGACCTCAAACAGTCAGACTTCAAACTCCACTATGGCCAAGACCAAAGAGCTGTCAAAGGACACCAGAAGCAAAATTGTAGACCTGCACCAGGCTGGGAAGACTGAATCTGCAATAGGTAAGCAGCTTGGTGTGAAGAAATCAACTGTGGGAGCAATTATTAGAAAATGGAAGACATACAAGACCACTGATAGTCTACCTTGATCTGGGGATCCACGCAAGATCTCACCCCGTGGGGTCAAAATGATCACAAGAACGGTGAGCAAAAATCCCAGAACCACACGGGGGGACCTAGTGAATGACCTGCAGAGAGCTGGGACCAAAGTAACAAAGGCTACCATCAGTAACACGCTACGCCGCCAGGGACTCAAATCCTGCAGTGCCAGACGTGTCCCCCTGCTTACACCAGTACATGTCCAGGCCCGTCTGATGTTTGCTAGAGAGCATTTGGATGATCCAGAAGAGGATTGGGAGAATGTCATATGGTCAGATGAAACCAAAATAGAACTTTTTGGTAAAAACTCAACTTGTCGTGTTTGGAAGAGAAAGACCGCCATACCTACTGTGAAGAATGGGGGTGGAAACTTGATGCTTTGGGGCTGTTTTCCTGCAAAGGGACCAGGACGACTGATCTGTGTAAAGGAAAGAATGAATGGGGCCGTGTATCGTGAGATTTTGAGTGAAAACCTCCTTCCATCAGCAAGTGCATTGAAGATGAAACGTGGCTGGGTCTCTCAGCATGACAATGATCTCAAACACACCGCCCGGGCAACGAAGGAGTGGCTTCGTAAGAAGCATTTCAAGGTCGTGGAGTGGCCTAGCCAGTCTCCAGATCTCAACCCCATAGAAAATCTTTGGAGGGAGTTGAAAGTCCATGTTGCCCAGCGACAGCCCCAAAACATCACTGATCTAGAGGAGATCTGCATGGAGGAATGGGCCAAAATACCAGCAACAGTGTGTGAAAACCTTGTGAAGACTTACAGAAAACATTTGACCTCTGTCATTGCCAACAAAGGGTATATAACAAAGTATTGAGATGACCTTTTTTTATTGACCAAATACTTATTTTACCAAGGAATTTACCAATTAATTCATTAAAAATCCTTCAAAGTGATTTTCTGGATTTTTTTTCTCATTTTGTCTCTCATAGTTGAGGTATACCTATGATGAAAATTGGAGACCTCTCTCATCTTTTAAGTGGGAGACCTTGCACAATTGGTGGCTGACTAAATACTTTTTTGCCCCACCGTACGTCATGAGCTGAGAACAGGAGGTTGCTGCCTTGTTCAGTCTCATGGCTTTTTCTTTATATTTATATATTTGTTGTATTTTGTGCTTTTTGGGTTTCTGTATTCTTGTACTGTTTGCTATTTTTCCTTTTTATGTTTTAGTTTTGTTACACTTTTATTTTGTAATAACTTACATTTATATTTCAGTCTGCATTTGTAGATATTTTATTATTTAGATCTTTACTGTTGGGGTTGACAGCTGTTAAGGGCATTTCCAGGTTTTGTGCTTCATGTGGGCATCTCCCCTGTCAGCTGTCAGCTTCAGCCGTTCTCCTCTCATTGCCCCCAGCTGGTCCTATTATGAATCATTGGTTCCTTCTGCCTGCTTATGTGACTCACACCTGTTGTTCCTTATGTAAAATGTTTTTGACCCTGTTTAAGGGCAGTTATTTTCATTTCTTGTTGCCGCTGTCTTGATTGAGTTTCTCCTTGTCTCCACCAGAGCCCTGCCTCACTCTGGTGCACGTTATCAGTAAGTTTGCTCATTTGTTTAAATTCTGTGTTAGAGCACTGTGTTGGACTTTACGTTTGTTGTTTTTTCAGTAAATCTCACAAACTCACAGTTCAGCGCGTGGGTCTCACCTTTCTGCCCCAATGGGCAATTCATGACAGAAGACAGCGGCCCATAAGACACCCACCTGCTGTGAGTTTGTGGATTTTTGGCAGTTTTTTGTTTTTCACTCGCCTGTTTCTGTGGAGCTCATCATGTCCCCAGCACACTGGTCTCTGACAATCAAAGGGAGGTCGGCAGTGGGATCCCCGAGTGTGGAGGAGGAATAGGTAGCTGAATTTATCCAGGGATTTGTGGACGAAGCCCTCACCTCCCGCAGCCCAAAGAAAATCTGGGAGAACGTGGATGTGGCAACCGGCATTGTTGAGGCGCATCCTGGGTTGTGGAGGCATGCCCAGTTCGCGGACTTGTTGGCTACGCTATCAATCCTCCAACAATCCTTCCCCGGGCTGAGGTGGGGGCTGCCTCCAGTGAGCCCAAGGCCAACGCGGAAGCGTGCTCCGCAGCAGACGCCCTGCTCCACTTCCAATTCGCCCATTCCTGCTCCCACTTCATTGACTCCACGACGCCATCATCCAGCTCCGGATCTCCGGAGGAATACTCCCGCCTCTCAGGCAGCAAAATCCCCTTCGCTGAGACAGAAGCCTCTCTCAGCAGTGCACTCTCAGTGTTTTTCGTCTCCGGCTGTATCGTCAGCCTCTTCCCTCTCCGCAGCTGCTGTTTCCTGCTTCTCCTCGAAGCTCTCTCCTGCTGCTGAGAGGTTGTCTGTTTTTTCCTTCCAGCTCTGCGCGTCTCCATGTCGGCAGGGGCGGCTCCTCCACGATCCTCTGAGGGGCCCATGTCCACCGTAGCCACGGAGAGGGATGACTCTACACCTGCTGCAGCAGGAAACATCGAGCCCCGGGAACACAGGCAAGTGTCATTTCATTCTCCCACATTTTATGATGTTGTGCCTTGCCTGATTCCTGGTAGTGAGGCTCAGTGTTCACAGTCCTCTGAGCCCTCATTGCCTGCTACAGCCATTAATTTCTCACCTGCCTTCTCTGTTTCTCCTCCTATTTTCCCTGAGTGTCCGCCGACTACTGGGTTGAGCTGCTGGATGATGGAGGAGCCTGCGGCCCTGGAGGACCTGATCCCAGCCCCACAGCCACAGTCTGGATGGAGGGAGAGCACTGGTATCGAGCTGACGTCTGCGTCGACAATGGAGCATCCCCGGGCTTCAGCTAAGCAGGATCCAGTGCCAGCAGGAAATTGACCTCCTGTCACCACACAGGGTGAGCCACCTCCGTGGGTCACCTCGCTGGGGGGGTCCCAGGACTGTACTGACCACCATGCCTGCTGCTGGGGCCACCGCAGCCGAGCCGGAGTTGGACATCCAGAGGGCCAGGCCCGAAGAACCATGGCCTGGATCGACGGAGTCCTGAACAGCGGTGGAGTTTGAGCTCAGGCAAGTGCTCTCCTTTGTTTCCATTGTTTCAGTTTTGGAGAAATCTTGTCAGGTCCTTGATGGGGAGAGCCAAGTGCAGCCATCAGTTGCACCTGAGCTGACCTCGCGGGGCTCCATTGCTGCCGGTGAACCTGATCCTGTTTTTCTGCCTCTCTTGCCTGAGCTTTTCCCCAGGGCCACTGAGGATCATCCAGCTTTGCTAGAGCTTTGCTAGAGGTCTCCGTGAATGTACACTTGCCGCCCGAGATCTCCATGGGTCCAGCTCTTCCTGCTGAGGTTGTCGCGGGCGCTCTTTCCCAGCCTCCGTGGGTGCTGTTCCCCCTCCGGTTGAGGTTGTCGCGGGTGCTCCGTCCCAGCCCAGGACCTCCGAGGGTGCTGCTTCTCCGTTGGCTGAGGTCATCGCTGGTGCTCCGTCCAAGCCAGGGACCTCCGTGGGTGCTGCTTCCCCTCTGGATGAGGTGTTTGCGGGTGCTCCGTCCCAGCCCGGGATCTCCGAGGGTGCTGCTTCTCTGTTGGCTGAGGTCGTCGTGGTTACTCTGTCCAAGCCCGGGACCTCCGTGGGTGCTGCTCCCCCTCTGGATGAGGTGTTTGCGGGTGCTCCGTCCCAGCCCGGGACCTCCAAGGGCGCTGCTTCCCCGTTGGCTGAGGTCATCGCAGGTGCTCTGTCCCAGCCTGGGACCTCCGTGGGTACAGCTTCTCCTCAGTCTGGGTCTCCGTGGGTGCTGTGTCCTAGTTAGGGACCATCGTGGGTGCTGCGCCCCAGCCTAAAACCAACTTGGGTGCTGCGCTCCAGTGTGGGCCCACCGTGGGCGTGATGCTCCAGCCCGGGGTCCACCATGGGTGCAGCTATGGCCCAGTCTGGGTCCACCATGGATGCAGCTATGGCCCAGTCTGGGTCCACCATGGGTGCAGCTATGGCCCAGTCCGGGCCCACCGCGGGTGCAGCTCCGCTCCAGCTCGGAGCCACCGTGGGTGCTGCTATGTCCCAGTCCAGGACCACCGAGGATGCAACAGGCCGGTCCAAGGGCGTCATGGTCCCCCCTCCTCTGCCCGATGTCACTGTGGTTCCCTCTCCTCTGCCCGAGAGCATCATGGGTCCCTCTCCTTCACCTGACATAGTCGTGGTTCCCTCTCCTCCACCTGACATGGTCATGGTTCCCCCGACTCCTCTATTGTGCCCACAATTAGCTCTTGTCCTTGGGCAGCCACCTCCTGGACCACCCCTTCTGTTCAGGTGGTTGAAAAACTCTGGCAGACCGCCCAGCTGGCTGTGCCACGGAGTTGGGTGGCCTACATTCTCTGGGAGGCCACCTGACTCATTCCATCGTGCCATCTGGCGGGCCTGGGACTCTGGTCACCCGCCTGAACTGTCCAGCTCTTTGGTCCAGGGGGCTTAGGGTTTGCCTAGTGTTGCGTCCTGAGTGGGGTTTTTGTTTCGTTTTACCCAGGTGATTTAAAATTTTCCTTCGTTTGATGTGGCTATTTAGGGATTTTATATTCCAACTTATAAAGGTTACATTGCATCCAACTGGATTGCTTGAAATTTTTGTCTTAGTTGTGATCATATTTAAAACAGTGATATTAGTGGTGTATAGATTTTGTATATATTTCCATGTTTTGGAGTTTTGAGAAAACCCTTGAAAGAAGAGAAATAATAATAGTAGATTAAAAAAAATAAAAAAAAGGCTGTTATTAAAGTCTGATACAGTTAACCCCCAACCCTCACCTATCAGAACAAGGTGATTCCCCAGCCCCTCGCAAAAACATCTACACATTCAAGTGCTTATTTGAGGAAACACTAACTAACTCTCAGACAACATAACTCTGCTGTATATGGAACGTGACTTTGTGTGAGGCACTTTACACAATAACAGTATAATAAAAGTATTCGTAGAACAAAAGTGTGAGAACAAACATTTCTTCCAATGTCTACACACTGAACACAGTCATAGGACAAAATAATAACTGTGGTCATGATGTGCTGCAAATTCTTGTCCAGTTGGTTTGGTATGTCTCATCAATTGAAAGTAGGACAAATAAGTGGGAGGAGAAAAAAAAATATTTGAGTTTGTTAGGTGCCTTCAGTTTAACTGTCAGGATCAAATATTTTAAATAACAGAATGGACAGCACCAACCGTTTTTAGATGTGGAGTATGGTTATTCTCCCTCATTTCTGTTGACAGTCTCTTGCTGGGTCTGGCAGGATTTTAGTTTTCACATAAACCATGGCTTCATCCGGGCTTTGAAACCATTTTTCAGCTCCATTATGTGTGATTCGTGAGTCGTGCTGGATACAGGAGTCCGTACTTGATGCCATCCTGTCCATGGAGTAGTCGTCTCACCTCATTGAAGGCGGATCTGGCCTGCACAACACTCGGAGGATAATCTGGGAATATGAGGATCTCAGTCCCATTGAAACGGAGCGGTCCGGATTCCCTGGCATGGCAGAGGATGTCAGCGCAGTCCTGATAAAAGCAGACTTTCGCCACGATTACTCAGGGTTTGCCATCTTGTTTTCATGTCTGTAGACCCCTATGAGATCTGTCGATCAGGATGTCTTTATCCATTTGGAGACTGCTGCCAGTGTGCTCGAGCCTGGAATCTTGGGGACGTTGAGTATTCGGATGTTGGAGTGCCTCATCCTTCCTTCCATATCCAGGCATTTTTCCTGTAAGTTTTTAACTTCTTTTTCGAGATTTCCCACTTGGGTTTGCAGCAAGGCTACATTGTCTGAGTATGATGAGAGGGCATGTTCCATGTTTGACGTTGTTGTTTTCATCGTCTCCACTTCGGAGCGGATAGCCATAATGTTGCTAGCTAGTTCCGTTTTGACTGCCTTTAGCTCAGACTTGATGGTTTCAAACTCTTCTGCCAGGGTGGTTTTAAGTTCAGACCTGAACAGCGCTGCAATATCCGTTTTCAGTGATGCAAGGATTTCAGCTTTCAAGTCCGCAGTGTCCTTTTGATCATTAGGCGGAGGGGTGCTACTTCACAATGGTGAGCTCGAGGCTTTGGGCCCAGCTGTAGAAGCGCCGCCGGTGTATTTGTATTTTCGCAGATTATTCGTCATTGGCACAACTAACTCACACTCCACGTAAGAGGTAACGATAACAATAAAGTCTTAACTTTGTTTCGTAACTTTCTGTTGTTGTAAAGTTCCTGAAAAAGATTTTAAACTTAAATTTCAGCAGAGCACATTGTCGAAGCTGCCTACTCCATCACCTGCTTGCTAGCACCCCCAAGGTCACGTTTAAGAGCCTAGAGAGCTTTTTATTTTAAAAAAAGGTATTATAGATTTTAATTTTCCACCACAGAGACACCAATTGCTGATCAAATGTGTTTTAATGTCTGTTAATTATATCTGACATCCAAATAATTGAGAAAACTGCTGCCTGAGTCCTGAATGCCCCTCCTCCGTTGTGCGCACAGACCTCACCACAGCAGCTACAGCCTGGTCTCCTTCTTGAAGCAGTGTTTCATGTTAGTGTTTTAAGGCAATGTCTACAGGTACTCCGTATCTGTAGACACGCCTGTCTTTTAATTGTCCTAAGCCTCAGCATTTTGTGTTGCTGTTGTGCAGTAGTGATTTTTAACAAGGGAGATAGTGGTTGAGAGGGGGATATTCATAAGTTTAGCATACAGTGTAAATGTAATTTGAGTACAAATTTGCAAGAATAATTGTGCAAAAATATGATAAAAGATTCTAATCTGTAATGTAAAATGTCCCAAATTTAGTATAAGCAATTCCCAAATTTATGAGAAAAAAGTGACATTTTTGTGAGAAAAAAAAACAACTTCAAAAAAACCCCCAAATTTCTATAAAAAAGTCATAAATTTACAGCAATAAAGTTACACATTTATAAGAAAAAAATGCCATTTTTCTCCAACATTTTTATACTTTTTTCTCATAAATGTTCAATTTTCTCACCAGTTTGTTTTTTCTTGTAAAATTTAACACTTTTTTTTTAGAAAGTTATAGCTTTTTTTTTTTTTTAAATTAAATTTGCAACTTTTTCTTGGTAAATTTATTACTGTTGTATTAAATTTCGGTAGTATTTTTCTCCTATAAATTTGTCATGTTTTGTGATAAAATTGTTACCTTTTCCCCATGCAAATTTATAACAATATGCTCATAAATTTGGAATTTTTTTTTGTATAAAATTTGCAACTTGTATCTTAAATATTCATGATATTTCTTCTACATTTGCTCACCCATACACTAAGTTGCTCTTTATAAGCTACCCTTAGTCTTTATAATAAAGAGTGGCAGGATGATTTGGGATTATTTCACTAACAAGGGAATGGCCTTTTTAGTTTTTTGCAAAGATTTAATTATTAAAATTTGCACTATTCTGTCTAACTTTACTTTTTTCGTTATTTAGTATAAGTGTCCTTTTTTGGGGGGTTGAGCACTTGCCCCCGAAATGTCTGTGCACATGAGTGTCTATCAGGTCTAGTTGTTAAAACCTTTTCTGTCATGCAAACCGTTAAAGGTATGCACAGTAGCAACAACATCATCATCTTCATCTTTAAGCACCGCTTTAAGCTGTGATGCCCCATATCACCCATCATCACACTTTCCCGTCAGCCATCGCTGCCACCAGATTACACACGAATCCTGTGTCCCTTCAAGGTCTGAGGGAATGTAATCTACCGTGATCAAATCGAACAGAAACCCGGGCTCCTCAGCAGGAGGTGTGACATTAGTTTCCCCTCAGCCCAACAAACACTACTGGGCATAGATATTGAGGCCTGTGGCAAGTGGAGGTCCAGTCAAGCAGCTAAAGCACACACAAAAAAAGAGTTATAATAATCTGACTCTCAATTTAATATAGTTGAATACTCACAAAACTTTAAGAGGAGATGAATTTTTTTTAATTTAATATTTTCAAATTCTTTACTTTTTCAGACACGTAGGCCTTTATGATCCCAGACAAGTCTACAAAGTGAAATAGTTGTATAATTAAGCACAGGCACAGCATCACTAATTAAAAATAACTATCAGTTACTCCTGACACAGAAATTGAGGGGTACAACAGCAATCTATTTTATAAAACAGTAACAGGTAAGAAGACTCAATCACAGTTTTGTTTTTGTCAAATTTGAGTCACAGGAGCTGTTTTCAGTTGAAGCTCTGATCTCACTAACATTTTTATTTCTTCACACCCTGCCAGTTTAATAATTTTGTTTCAGATTTCCTTCTGAAATAAAATGTTAACATTCGCTGTGGTAAATAACTGCATAAAATGTGTGAACTACCCACAATCAAACATAGCTCTCAGGCATGCAAGGTAATCTGAAGGTCATTTGTTCTGTTTCTGCTTATTACAGTTGAAACAAGCAGACGGACCTCTCATGATCCATATAACAATCAGAGCTGCAGTTTTCCCTGCATGGTGCAGGACAGAGAGGAATATGTAAAACACACGTTTGCCAACCTGAGTATTGTACATATTTTGCAGACGTGCAATACTTAGAAGGCTGGCATAAGTTTCATCAAGTCATTGCTGTTGTTGAGTCTGACCACCCAAGTGTCAGTGTCATATTGAAGGATGAGCTCCATGACTGATCGGAGCAGGTCAACTCTCAAATTCTTGTCATAGTGACAGAACCAAATTTTGTCAAGGCCATTAAGTCATTGTAGGAGTCTAGTCAGAAAGAGCCCAGGGAGGCAAATGCTGACCGCTGATCCACAATGCTGCAACAGTTGTCCACATCTATCACCACCTGGTCTCCCTCAAGGCACTCAATATGTTGTGCATCATGATACAAAGCAAAAGGCCTCATTTTACTTCACATGGTGACATATTGAAGTCTTTTTTTGTCTGAACTGGTAGAATATTACCATTCCCTCAGGACCCCTTTGCATTGCAGAACCAACACATACATACATGTCATGAATTTGGGTTTGACTGTTCCAAACCCAGTTCTGACTTATTATTTATTTGCCCTATTTTCCATCAGGCGTGTCAGGGAGCTTTTGGCCTTCGCTTTCTGACAGCTCGGGCACGCCCCTTTCTCATGTCAAGTGCCATCAGCTGTGTTCTGTTATGGGGTGTTTCACACACACACACAGACACACAGACACACAGACACAGACACACACACACACACACACACACACACACACACACACACACACACACACACACACACACACACACACACACACACACTCCATTCATTCTCATTCACATGCGCAGACACTCACTCATGCACACCTGGGGTTCATTTTGTCCAGGCCACGCATTCCCACACCGGCAATCTCTTCCCTCGTTAAGTTTATTATTATTTAAGCGAGGAGTTAGTAGGAAGAGATCATCGCAGCGTTCGCCCTCATTCATGGCAGCGAGTTCTCCATGAATGTTGTATTATTACCTTCGCGCATTCAGCCTGACATTTTCAGATGATCTATTCCTGGATGTTGGTGGCTGACCCAGCTTGTCTCCCTCATCCGCCAGACTACATGGGAAGCTCCGGATCGCTCCAGTTCCATAAGTCAATTGCCTTTCTCCCTGTGCCGACAGCTGCTCTGGGACACTAGGCTTTCCCATTGCTGGGCTGTAGAGCATCCGGGAGGTGCCCTGTATGTCTGGTTGCCATTTTCTCATCAGTACAACTCTCTGTATTTGCGGTCATAACTGGTCTTGTTATTTTCATGAGTTTTGTTAATAAAAGTGCACATTCTACTCTCACTTCTGGGTTTCTTATTCCCTCACTCGTGCGCCGCATAATGGCGCACGAGGAATCATGACACATACGTAGGTTGCCCTTCTGTGATTTTGACATGCTCTTTACATTTATGCATAAAGCAAACACTTTTTGTAAAATTAGTTCCTAAATAGTGGTTAGGATAGTTAACACTAGACGGACAGACCAGATTTAGTCCAAAAAAACAATGTCTGTGCCCCTGGTGCTGGGATGGACATAGCTTGTCCCTGCCTACAAATTCCTTATACTGTATGTTTTAAGGCCTATACATACTCCGCAAGAACAGAGAAATTTGTTCTCTCTCCCAGGGCTGCAAGAACAAAATGACATAATTTTGTTCTTGCAGCCCTGGTTTGGGAGTTCTTGCCCAGAATCAGAATCAGAATCAGAATCAACTTTATTGCCAAGTATGCTCACACATACAAGGAATTTTACTTATCACTAAGGTGCGCTCGTGTTAAGCGCTCCCTAATGACGCGGCAGCCACTTACAGGCGCCTCATACAGTGGGGGGTAAAGAGGGGGAGGGGGAGGGGGTGACACATTGGGCAGAGAGAAAAAAACATAGTTATCAAAATAGAGCTCAAGTGAGCAAGATTGTGATCACATAGAAAAAAAACCTCTAATTGCACACTTAGCAGACAAGATACAGATCCACACATTAACAAAGCAAGAGAGACACCAGTGTGTGTATGTCAGTCATGTGATATCAGTGTGAATGCAGTGTGAAGTATCAGTTACTGGTGCACAACAAAAAATCCTCTCCTAGGCAACGGCTAGATGTTATGTCCATGGTATTCTAAACATAGATAACCTGTCCACAGAGTTCATCTCTCTTCAGTGCATGTCAGATGGTAAAATTCCATGTTAGTCACATGATGACGCTGTCCTTGGAGAGTTCAGATTGCTGCACATCAGAATGTTTGGGTTAGAGAGAAGCCAAAACTCCCTTCTGCTTTATCTTTTCTCCTGGAGGAATGAGTTCTCCCAAGGACGCTGAATCAAGGCCTGATGAGCACAGTTCACTTAGAGCATAGAATTTTCATCTCTCATGCGATTCTGTGCATCACAATTTACATTAACATTCACAGGCTTTAAAATCATTTCCTGGAGAGCACCCAATGACTCCGAGATGTTTCCCACCTTCCGATTCAGTTCGCCATTTGCCGCTATCAGTGCCCTCCCCAGCTGGTCGAATTGTTGAAGGAGCTTCGCCGGGTCCGCATTTTGATTAGCTCTTTCCAACTTCTTTAATTTCCGATACACCAGGAAAACTCCAAAGCCAAACAGCAGAAATCCTGTGATCATGAAGCCAAACAGGTAGATGTCTTCCACATCCTCAATCGAAAGATCACTCAGACACATGAGTTTCCAATTGTCCCATGAGTCTCTCACACACTTGGGCTCCCCCGGGCCTGATTTTCTGTTTGAAAAAGTGGTGTCAATTGCATTTAAAGCCCAGCTCACCAATTCCATAATTTTCCGTTTGGATTGAGATCAGCAAGAAGGAGAGCGAGACACAGACAGGCCACAGCAAGCTGGGATCAGTCAAGAGAGGCGGAGGGGGAGAGGAGAAGAAATGCATCTGCTCTCTCTGAAAGCCGGAAGAAGCTGCTTGTTCTTGACACCTCATCGTGGTAGAACTTTTTTCTTGTGTGGTGTCCAAGTACTATTGTGTGACTGGTCAGAAATGTGAATTTCCCAGGAGTTGTGCACTTGAGTTTCTTGTGAAATATAAAATGTCTTGGCCAGAGTGACTTTGTTCTTGTTCTTGCCCCCCTCAAGCGGAGTAACCACACTCTTGCAGAGTATGTAAAGGCCTTTACCATGACCAATTATCCAGTTTTTTTTAAAATAAAATAATTGTTAGGATCCAGGCCTCTGGTGATGCTTAAAACTCGTCATAATAGTGAGCACACAATTTCAGTAGATGTTCATTCATTCATCTTAAACTGCTGAATCCTTTTTGGGGTTGGACCATATCCCATCATCTTTGGGCAAAAGCCAGGGTACACCCTGGACAGACTGCCAGTCCATCACAGGGCCAACAGAGAGAGACAGACAACAATTCACTCTCACATTTATGCCTAAGTTGATACCAATTAGGCTGTGTGCCCACAAAACGCATTTTTTTCCACTCTGGGTGGCTATTTTCCATTCATTCTCTATGTAGTCCAGCGCTCACAGCGCTGAGCACCCTCGGCGCTGAAACGCTCTCGGCGGTGGCCGTTTTTTGTTACGGCACTCAAAGCTGAAAAAAGTTCAACTTTTCAGAGACTGCAGCTGAGCTCGTCAATGTCAGACCTAAGTGTTGGATGTGTGTGTATGGGAATGTGTGGCAGTGCCCGCCTCCTAGGGTGGCATGAGGTTGGCACCAGCCCTCTGTATTTAAACCCCAAGTTTAGTATAATGAAGGGAGTTCCATGTTGCCTGAAGTCTTGCCTCTGACTCCCTTATTTCTAGATATAACATTTAGTGACGAGGAAAACTGGAGATACTTTGAAGAATGGATGCGTGCTGGCTTCCTCCACCACTGAAGCCGTTTATAGAGCGTGCAGGAGAGCAGGCAGTTCTCTGGCCGACCTGGAGGTCCATGTTTGAGGACTATCTTGAAGCGCTGGGCTTCCACAGACTTGGTGGGAGACAACAGCGGGCACTCCTAGTCCGAAACCTCGGTGTGGAGGGCCGCAGGATCCTGAATACGCTGGATAGTATGGAAAGCTACGAGGACGCAGTCCAGCAGCTGAATGAGCATTTTAGCAAGTAGACAAATTCTGTACGACTACAAGTGTTGGAGCTGTGTGCGCCGGACTTGGCTGAGTGAGTTCGCCCCAGTATGCGAACGGCCCAGTCTAGGTCAATGGATGGGCTAGCGGACAGGCTAACTTCGTGCCAAGAAGAGGCTAAGGGTGCCAAACTGGACCTTGAGGCAGAACCGGGACCACGAGAAGAAGAGTCCCTGGTTGCTAAAGTCAGCGAGCCAACCATGACGCTTAGCTTGACACAGGACCACAGCACTGATGGGTCGGACGGTGAGATGCGCGAAGGCGACGGAGAGGAGGTGCAGCAGGAGTCGGCCCCGCTGCTGGAAGCAGCGGGAGAGTGAGACCGTGCAGGCTGAGGGCCCCGGGGAAGAACAGCAACCGCGGGATGCAGAGATGGCACAGAGGGACACCTGTAACGAGGGTACTGATAGTAGCAACGAGGCATCCGTGTCGGAGGGTATGGCCGGCGAGAGCAGTGCTGAGAACCCAGAGGGGAGCAGCTGGACTTGGTAATAATGCAGCAGTGCGTCCTGGAGGAGGGTGCCATAAACGGGGACGAGATGCCCGGGTCGGAGGATAGGGCCGAGGGCCCTGAGGGACATCAGACGCAGCTGGACATGGTGACAGTGCAGCGAAGCACCGAGACCATGAGTGCTGGAGGCAGCGGCGAGGAGTCTAAGTCGGAGAACGACATTGGCGACTGTATCTTGGTGAACACCAGATGTGAGCAGCAGCCGTGTGCTATGGAGGTCGGGTAGTGCCTCAGTGCCGGAGCTCCATGTGCCTGGGACGAGGATGCTCGACGGTATGGCGAGGCACCCGAGACAGCGGATGACGACGCCGAACAGGCTTTGTTTCTCCCTGAGGTGCGACCACTGGGGGCCGGAGTGTCTTGGGCCATGATGGGGGTGCATGAGACAGTCGGGAGCGGCTCATCGGACACGGAGAAACGGCGCACCGAATGGCACGGCGAGCCGAGGGGGAAGAAGCTCCATATAGTGGTTAAAGTCATCTTTGCCAAGGTGGGGGACTTTGACCCTGGAGGCAGACGGGGCCGGGTGTGCAGATGCCATGGGGCTGTCCTGGGCCTCCACTCAAAGATATTTTTGCCAGGAAGGGGGGCATCGACCCTGGAGGGAGACGATGGCCAGGGGCACATGTGCCATGGGGTTGCCCAGGTCCTCCATGGCAGTGTAAGAGATGGTGGCTGGCCAGAGACATTGGCTTCACTTAGTTATTATATACAGATATGTAAATACACCAATATTTGTATATATTTCAATATGTATATATATTTGTTTGCTGGTGTGCATGTGAGTGAATGTGATTAATATGGGATTGTTTTGTGTTTTACAGAGACATGGTTTGATTTGAATTATTTTGTGTGAATGTGATAGGTTTGTGTTATTATTCAGGTTCAGGTTCAGGTTACTTTATTTGTACCCGTAGGTAGATTTGTTTTGCAGTCAGGTGACATCCATATTTACAAACCACAATTACATTCAACATAAACACAAACACAGGCACTCATGAAGCTGACTATCAACATGATAAAAATACTCAAGGCTCCATCAATCAGGACATAAGACAAAGAGATGAGAGAAAAACACAGAGATAAGAGAGAAGGGTCATATTAAAAAGTTAAAGAGGTTAAAAACTCAAAAGTCTAAAACCCGATAAAAGATTTAGAACCAAAATAAAAACCTATGAAAATAAGTAAATATAAAATGAAATTAATAAATAGGTAACTAAATTATGTGCAATATATTGTTACATCTTGTTCAACTCTTTGACGGCAGCAGGAACAAAGCTGTTTTTGTAGTGCTGGGTTTTACTTTTTGGGACAGCAAACCTCCGTCTTGAGGTAAGAAGCTGAAAGTGGCAGTGCAAAGGGTGGGAGTCATCATTTAAAATGGAGGTAGCAATCCTCTGTACCTGACTGGTGTACAGGGATGTCAGGCTCAGCTGTGACTCACCAAGCAAACGACTGGATCATCTAACTACCTGGTTTAAGGATTTCCTCTGTTTCAGTTTTATCTGACCAAACCATGACACTAAAGAAAAGGTTAAAACAGATTCAATAAAAGCCCGATAAAACATTATCATTATGGTTCGGTCAGTTTGGAAGTGTGCAAGTTTCCTTAAACAATGCAAATGTTGCTGACCCTTTTTGCACACCCTTTCACAGTTCTCTCCAAAGTTTAAATTACTATCAATAATCATCCCAAGATATTTGTAGGATTGTACACATTCAGTGGTCTGGCCTTTTAGTACAGTGACTTCGTGCCTGGGAGTTTTCCTCCTAAAGTCAATAATCATATCTTTAGTTTTTATCGTATTCAGCTGCAGGTAGGAATCCTCACACCCTTCCTCGCATGATATGACATGATGTCATAAATTGTCATGACATCATGTCATGCCAATTTATGACATTGTCATGATGGCTGATTACTGTTGGACTCTGAAGAGAGACATCCCTGCCGCTGAGCATTCTAGGGGTTCGAATAAATGGAAGTTGAAGCTCTGAAATTTTGAACAATGATGACGTAACATTCAATTTACATGTACTTACCTTTATCAAAGTCTACTATTCAATTTACAGTAATCGAAGTTTGTAACATTTAATCACTAAATTGTGCTAGAAAACAATTTTTTCTCTTAAAAATCTATTTTGGATGAGAAATATTAACAAAAATCAACCGATAATGTCACAAAAATGTAATCGATTTAGTCAGAAGATCAGATTTTTTTTGACCTGATCGAGAGAAACGGATGTCATTTTCGGATTCAGCGGTCCAAAATTGTCTTAAATCAGTTGAAAAAACACAGACAACTTACAAAAAAATTATTTTTGTAACCCTGTGTAATAATACATTTTATTTGTATAGCGCTTTCCAATGTCATGTTTGGGGTCGTTCACCCCGTCTATGACCTGTGGCTGTAGGTTCTGATTGTTGCTTATTAATTCCAGCTGGCAGATTGAGCCTTGCTCTCTGCCAGTCCTACAGTCACGCCTCCTCCTCACCAGACATTCACCGGCTGCATGGTATCACCACACACACACACACACACACACACACACACACACACACACACACACACACCAGACACTCATTCATACTGATCCATCTACTCTGTTTGCCATGCACCTGTTTCCACTTGCCGCTCGTTAGTATCTGGGGGTACTTCTGGCTGTTGGTACTGTTGGTACTTCTGGCTGTTGGTACTTCTGGCAGTGGAAACACTCAGTGCGTTGGCATCAGTCAGTCTCCCAGGGTTGACGTGGCTCGCTTGTCTACGGACTACTATGTTGTTTTTCCAAGCCTTTCCGCTCAAAACATTAATGTAAGTCTGTTCTTCTTTTATTTTCTGCCCTTTTTCTCCGCTGCCAGTTCCGTTCTGGAGTGCGTGGGGCTTACCTATAGAGCTTGTAGTCTGTCACCTTCACCATACTATCATTGCTACTAATCAGACACTGTTATGGACATTTTGTGCATCAGTTTCCTTTGTTAATAAACACGTTGACCTTCACCGGCGTTTGGACTTGTATTAATTGATTTGTGTGTGCGCATTTACACGCATACATGACATCCAAGGCACTCAAAGATGCTTTACATTAAAAAAAATACAAGAAGGTGAAGGCATGCCTTAACCTTCATGCATTGTTTCATCATGGTTACTGTTATGATTTGCCCTTTGCAGGGCAAAGATGAGATGCCACAAGCCAGCAGTGAGTTTTGTTATTTTATTATAAAGTACAAAATAATGTGCCTCGAGTGGCAAAACACATAAACTACAACACATGACAACGATGGGTCAGAATAGCTAAACAAATACAAAGAATCAAAGTCAGTTACATATAATGCAGTGAGGGCGAAACCTAACGCTGGACAAGAGACTGGAGTCGGACGTGAGGATTCCAGCCTGAGTGGGTGTGAGATTGCAGCGAGGACTAATTCCCAGCAGCGATCTTAAATAGAGCAAAAACTAATTACACACAGGTGAGACAGATAATGAATAAAGGGTGAACAGCTGTGACAGGCCGGTAGCTGGCTGACAGGCAGAAGTGCTGCCACGGCGCTGTCAAAATAAAAGCACCAACACACACCCTCAAAACAAACCCAGAAGAAAGGGACAAAAAGAGAAAATAATAGGTGATCCAAAATGTAACTGTGGTGATCCCGAGCACGGAGCAGACCCGCGCTCAGGATCACCACAGTTACATTTTGGGTAGTTTAGGAAGTTTATTGTAAAAAGAGGGAAAAACAGTGCATACAATAGTCCATGGAAACAATTACCCTGATTATATACACTAGCAAAATGTCATTTAAATTTTTTGTGAGTTTTCTTTCTGGCATGTATAATTCTATCTGAGAGCTTGGGGAGTGCAGCTGTAAGCTCAAACCTCAAAATTCATAAGATCACAATGTGAAATTGCATTTTTGTTGTGGCATTGAAAACGCAGTAATGAAGCTCTGGGTGAAGTCACTCTGCGAGTAACACAAAGGTATTTTCCACTCTGTTTGCTATCCCCAGATGCTCCTGTGAGAGCAACACTGTATCTTAGACCAGTCTGGCACACTGAGGACTCGTCCATTACATGTGTTGAGGAACACTGGACCATAACCTCCCCATGCTCCACCTGACCCTCTCTGCTCCATAAATTGGTTATTGATCCTACTTTTTTACGCATATTGCCACATGTACTTTTTCTCTTAGCCCAGCCATTTATGCGGAGACAATACAGCCATTGTGCAGTATCTCGTTGCATGAAAAATGCTGAGCAGCACAAACTATGCCATCCTCTCCAACTTGTCCCTCCATAAATAATGATTGTTTCAGAAGCCCGTCAGTTTAGCTTTGCAGAGCAATATTTTCTAAGGCATTTATTTTTCCAATTCAATAGATCCTCATATTTCATTACTTGAGGCAGCATTTTTTTTGCCTCCCTCGTCTCTGAAAGCAGGAATGTGGACATGTGGCCTTAATCCACAAAACACCAAAACACAATCAATAAGCACGATAAAGAGACTCTCATCAATCAATACCATTTTTCCCTGGCATGAATCTGATCACAGCAGTGCTGTCTGAATGATTCATATTTTTTTCTCATACATTATTCTGTTCTCATGCATTTTTATTAAATAGTGGACAAAGCAAAGCAGTTAAATTAGCTTTGGACTAAAATCTAGGCTTGTAACACTTACAATGCATCTTTTTTTTGTTGTTTTTGTTTCATTTTGTTTCATTTATTGTAAGTCACACTTTTAAAGGAGGTTTAGGTTTACTCTAGCCTTCCCAAAGTCTATCTATCTATCTATCTATCTATCTATCTATCTATCTATCTATCTATCTATCTGTTGCAATAAAACCCATAATTGCAATCATTTTATTGCAAAACTGAATGGAATGACGAAACCAAAGAAATTTCTTGCAATTAGTTACCAACCACTTTTGCAATAACATTACTGAATTTCTAAACTAAATGTCTGACAGTCCATTCTTTGTTATAGTTAAATTTGTTAAATTTGGTCATAATTCTTGGATTTCTATTGTGAGAAACACAATTATGTAATTTTCAGTAAGTCACTTTCTTCACTGATCAGCCCATTTAAGCTTGTAGATCATCATGGCCCAAATTAGAGCACAAACAAAAAAACATGATAGGGATTTTCTTTTTCTTGAAAATACTTATTGCAATTTTGGTTTTCATTGCAAAACTGGTTGGTAACTAATTGCATTAAGAGTTTAGTCAGTTTTGTCATCCCAACCAGTTTTGCAATAAAATTATTGTGATTCTTGTTTTATTACAAAAGTGGTTGGCAACTAATTGCAAGAGGAGTCTCATCATTTTTGTCATCCCAGCCAGTTGGACAACAAAATTATTGCAATTCTGGGTTTTATTGCAAAACTGATTGTAACAGGAGGGTCTCTTTTTTTTAATTTAATTTTTATTTATTTAACCTTTATTTATACAGGGTAGTTCCACTGAGAGGCAACTGCTCTTTTTCAAAGATGCCCTGTTCATACTCACATAGTTACACATTCACACCAGGAAGCTGCCCAGTACAACCACAGTCTGACCTGTGGCCACTGAGCAGCTCCACTGGAGCACCTGTGGTTAAGGGCCTTGTTCAAGGACACCATAGTGGAGTTACGGAGGGTGGGGCAAACACTGCTGTTATCTGTCCCACCCAGATCTAATCCTGCTGGTCCAGGGATCAAACCCACAACCCTCCATTCACCAGTCCACATGCCTAACCATTAGACCACCATAAGGCCACCACTGCCCACCAAATCATGGGAAATATCATCAGTTAATGATTTGGGTCCATACTTGAAATGAGCATGATGTGTTGGAGTTCTTGCATTTTCTGTAACACTACTTGGGTGTATACAGAGGGGAAAATAAGTATGGAGCACGTCAACATTTGTCTCATTAAACATATTTCTGATGGAGCCACTGACCTGAGATTTTCACCAGATATCAGTAACAACCCAAGCAATCCATACATACAAAAAAATCAAGGCAACTGTGTTCACAGAAAAAGTTATATTTAATAAAGTGGAATGATACGGGGGTAAGTATTGAACACATGAAGAAAAAGAGGTGCAAAAAGCCATAGAAAGCCAAGAAATCAGCTCAAATCCATCATAATTTAGGAAGTCATCAGTGCAAATTAATTTCAGCTGGTTAAATCCTAACTGATACAGCAGCCTTTCAAAACGTCTGTGAATATCAGATTGTCACTCTGCAAAGAACTCATGATGGGTAGAAGCAAAGAGTTCTCTCTACACCTCGGCAACCTTATTGTTGCAAAACATAATGATGGCATTGGTTACAGGCACATTTCTAAACTGCTGAATGTGTCATGTACTGCCTACCAGGCAGTGAGAGTGAAAAATAGGACTCAAGGGTGCAGGCAGGATGGTGATGCAAAAATGGTAATTTATTAACAAATGCTAAACTCAAGAATAAAGCAAAACAGCGTGTGGGCTGAAAATAAAGCAAAGACTAAGCATGGCAATACACTAAAGCTAGGCAGGACAAAAAACTCACATAGACACTAGGAACAGAGATATGGATCATGATAGGGTAGAGATGACAATGACACAACACAGAGCATAATCCAAGACTCATGTATATAGGAAAGGGAACAATCATCAAGACACAGGACAGCTGAGAACAATCAAGGGCTGAACAATGCACACATGAGGGAGAATGACTATGGGTACGGAAACATGAGGAGCTGGGAAAAGTAAGTGACAAATATGCACACAAGACTACAATGATGACAATAAAGACCAACAGGGAATGACACACGACATGACGAAGGACACAAGGATAATAATACTAACAAAAAACATTGATGGGAATCCTACAATATAACCAAATGTAAAAAGACAACCTAAGACACAGACAACAGGGGATGGGGGATTAAGTGTCCTTGTGTTCTCTGTGCGTCTGTGGTCATGTCATGTCATCACATGGACCAGAGACGCATGGAGAACACAAGGACACTTAATAATAATGATCATAATAATACTAAAGAAAACAAAAACCAGAATAAACAAAGTGTGGGCACAGTCCCTGGCCGTGCCCCAATCCTGACAGAATGTTCCAGTGAGCACTGTTGGAACCATCATTCGGAAGTGGAAGAACATCATTTTACCTTAAACCAACCACGAACAGGAGCGCTGCACAAGATTTCTGACAGAGGAGTCAAAAGAATTATCAGAAGAGTTATCCAAGAGCCAAAGACCATTCGTGGAGAGCTCCAGAAAGACCTGGAGTTAGCAGGTACTGCTGTTTCAAAGAAAACAATAAGTAATGCACTTAACCGACATGGACTCTATGCCCGCTCACCTCACAAGACTCCATTGCTGAAAAAAAGTGTGTTGAAGCTTGTTTAAAGTTTGCTGCACAACATTTGGCCAAGCCAGTAAAATACTGAGAGAATATAGTCTGGTCAGATGAAACCAAAATTGAACTTTTTGGATGCCACAATACACAGCATGTTTGGGGGAGAAATGGCACTGCACAATCCATCATTGTATGGGGGTGTTTTTCAGCACATGGTACAGATGGACTTCATATAATTGAAGGAGAATGGACAAACGCACAGAGACATAGAGACATCCTTGACAAGAATCTGTTGCCATCTGCCAAGATGCGGAAGATGAAACAAGGGTGGACATTTCAGCAAGACAGTGATCCCAAACACACAGCCAAGGAAACTCTCAACTGGCTTCAGAGAAGGAAAATAAAGCTGCTAGAATGACCCAGTCAGTCAGCTGACCTGAATCCAATTGAAAATCTATGGAATGAACTGAAAATCAAAGTTCATAGAAGAGACCCACGGAACCTTCAAGATTTGTAGTAGTAGATTAGTTTATTTGACAGGGACAGTGCAATAAACATAGACAATTAATCAAAGACAATCAATCTGATGTGTTGCACATAGAGTGTATAGCTATTAGCTAATTTGCAACTCTTGTCCCTGGATGGGCAAGACCGTTGAAGACCGTTTGTGTGGAAGAATGGGCTAAAATCACTCCTGAGCAATGCCTGCACCTAGTTTCTCCATACAGGAGGCATCTGGAAGCTGTTATTACCAACAAAGGCTTTTCTACTAAATATTAAAATTAATTTCACCAAGCATGTTCAATACTTATTCCCTGTGTCATTCCACTTTATTAAATATAACTTGTTTTGTGAACACAGTTGCCTTGATTTCTTTGTATGTATGGATTACTTGGGTTGTTACTGATACTGTATCTCAGGGGTGTCAAACTCATTCCATGGAGGGCCAAGACCCTGCAGGTTTTACCTCCACCCAGTGTCTTCAACAGTTGATTTCACTGAATTTCTTCCCACTGATTGCTGATCAGTGAAAACACCTGCTGAAGACAATGGGTGGAGGTAAAACCTGAAGGGTCTTGGCCCTCCATGGAATGAGTTTGACACCCCTGCTGTATCTGGTGAACATCTCAGGTCAATGGCTCCATCAGAAATATGTTTAATGAGAAAAATGTTGACATGTTCAATACTTATTTTCCCCACTGTAGGTAATTATCAAAAAAATAGAATATTGTGAAAATTGTCATTTATTTTTCATAATGTAACACTAAAAGTTAAAAATTCCAAAAATCACCATTACCACAAAGACCAGAATAAGGAGACAAGGTTATGTTGTTATTACTTTAGCAACTGATGATGATGATTCAGCCCACACTGTGGGACACTCTTGTAGGGACGAGAAGAGATAAGATAAATGATGGGATAATCAGACACGTAGGTATAAGGTTCAGTAACTTTGACTGAGTTCTTACTTGCAGATGAGCGGAGCAGTCTGAGAATTATTAGTGGGTGAGTTTGTTCAGCGGAGATCCTAGAGTCCAAGCGGAAGAGAAGATCCAGAGCTATAGAGGCTCCAAGGATGAAGGAGGCAAGGAGCGAGAGCAGGTTACTGGGTGAGTGCACTGGACTTGGGAAGCGGGAGACCACAGCGAAGACTGGCTGAGAGGTGTTCTATCATGATGATCTCACACTGCTCCTGGTGTTAGTCTTGTTTATATGGTAGTGAGGGTCATCAGAGATAGAACAGGTGATGAGAGCAGCTGTGGGCAATTAAGCTTTTGGAGTGGAAGTAAACAAGGAGTTAGAATAATGAATTATGTGTGTGCTCACTCAGAATTCATAACAAATCTAGTATCTCACATTATTAGAATATTCGCTAAGCTCAATCAAAAACAAGGGTTTACATAAATGTCCAGATTCTGAAAAGTATGTTCATTTATACACTCAGTACTACATATCACTACATCACACTGGAGTAACATGGAGGCGATCAGCTTGTCAGTCCACTCCTTGTGAAGCTTCCCCAAGTTCTTGAAACTTTTCTTGACAGTCCTCTCAAGGCTACAGTCATCCCTGTTGCTTGTGCACCTTTTTCTACCACACTTTTTTTTTTTTTTTTTTTTTGTCCCAGTCACTGTAAATAGACAGTGTTTTAAGCCATGACCTTCTGTGGTTTACCTTATTGTGTAGGGGCTCAGTTCAGCCTTTGGTCTGTTAACATTTCAGTTTGTTGTAACTAAAGTCTGGAATGTGTTACAGAAGCTTAAATCCAAATTCATCAGTTAATGACATTTTTAAGGATACCTGTAAATTTTCTTTTGATTAAAAGTACAAATTGTAGTCATTTCAAAATGACAGATTTTTTTTTTTATTATTATTGTCTGATAAAGTGATTTGTTTCGTTGTGTTTATTGTTTTTGGATGCTTTTATCCTTCCTTTTTATCCTTTCTCTTTCAAGTGTTGAAAATCGTAAAGCTGACAATGTAAATAAGAAAGTTCTACATTTCTAAATAAAGTTAAGTAAATAAAACTTTCTGTAACTATACTGTAAGGGTTGGTGTAAATTTTGTTGTGGAAAGGGGTTTTATTAGTCCAGTGAAAAGAAAACAGATCTTTAAAAACATGCTCAGATTACTTCACAAGGGAAGTTGGGTAAATGCATCCAAATGTCGGCCTTGCACACCAAAATAACACGGCCTATTCATGAATATTATATGTTACAATAACCTTTGAGATCTTTCAATTTCAAAAAGACACCCTTTAAAAGATTTAAGCACAACTCTGCCCAGCACCTGAAATATACATTTTATTTTCTGATTCTTATCCAGCAGTTTGTCTCTAAAGCTCTAATGTATGCAGTCCAGCCGTGCACGAGTTGCATTGTAGGACAGTCGTAACAGAATAACAGACAGGCTGTCTGCATAGTAACCATTGGAAAATATGCCTAACCCATTGTGACTTCCTCTAAATTTAGCTAATTATTGGGAGACCTACTGTGCCAGTGTGTGATTCTGTGGGGTATTGCAGCTCAAGATAAATTTAGTCTGCACATTTTAAATGGAAATAGTGAAAAATGAAAAAAAAAAAAAATTAATAAGCTCCAGACCAGCTGGACATCACATAAATTTGATTTTAGAATCAACTCTTTCTTCAGGTGCATGACTTAGTTTAATCACTGAATGTTTCTGGTTAGTTGCTATGATTTCATAAGCACATAAATGCTTTTATATGTGCTAATAAGAACATTTAATGGCAGAGATTTGGGTTTTGGCTTTCTGATGATTTTTAGACAAGCACCAAAAAAAAAAAAAAAATCAACTCTAATTGAAATTCATGGGGTAAAAGGGTCTTAACACAGTATTCCCCTGTTTGGATAATGAGCAAACAGGAGTAACAGTGATGACTACAGTATCACCTTGCAAATGTACAGTTTTTTTGATCCTCATATATCATTCAGCTCTCCCCTCTGACAGGCAGCCAGCTGTGTCCGTGTCAGTGTTCTGTCAGAGCAGCAGTCCTCTTCAATCAATCATCTGATTACCCATTCCAACATTTTGAAGATGAAAATGAGTCGGACTGGAATTGGCGACTCCTGTGGAATTAGCAAGCACTGAAGGTCCCCCTCCCCTGGGGGCCCTGAATCTGGCCTGGCAAACAACAGCTTACTATGAAAACATAATTGGGCCGCAGCGTCATTTCAAGGAGTCCACCTCCCTCCCCAGCTCAATTTGTGCGTGCCTGACTATGAGCGCTCCGTGACGAGGCGCAGCCTTGCCCGGTGTCGTTTGCTGCCGTACAACAAAATCAATGATTCGTAGATGGAGCCCAGTGACCCGAAATGGAGCAGTCGGGGCTGGGTGTCAGATGGGCACCCTGCCACCGCGTTCGACACGATTATACACACCCAAATGAACACTGAAGTCATTCACTTCAGTGAAGCTGTGCAGCATAAAGCGCACGCCCAGGAGCCCCGACACTGTTCAGTAATTACTCGACCTCGCCGTCCGCGGCCTTTGGTATCATGCAGGCAGTGAGCCACCCAGACACCCATAGGGTAAATGATAGCTCTGCAGCCCGGTGTGGGCTTCATACGGAGTAGCCGCGGTGTTTCGTCTCTCCTACTAGTGACTCTCAAAAGTCCTTCGCATATCCTAACTTACCCTAACTGACAGACCTGTACAATCACTCACAAGCACACTGGCTTTCTCTCTCTCTGTAAGACCCCGGAGGAGCAGGGGTCTGGCGAATGCTGCTCTATGTTGAAAGGGATTAGAAAGATTTGTTGGTGCTCAAGCTGACTCCTTCATGTCAGGATTGCAGTGGTAGCTTGAGGGGCTGCGGTCGGTCTCTCTCTCGCTCTCTTTCTTTTTTTTTTTCCAAGGGTGGAAGCAACATTTTTTTTATGCCTTTCTTAGCTGTCCTGCTGAGGCTAATGTAAGGCATAGAAGCAGCCTTTCAAAAGCTAAAATACCTCCTGGGCCCAGCATTCTTCCAGCAATACCGCCGTGTTTGCTCTTATTGCTGGATTATTTTCTCTGCGGGGTTGTGATGCTGTTCAGACTGGCTGCGCACAGTTTCCGTCTCTGCTGCATCCCTCCTAAACCACGGAACTTCGGCGTTCCATTACATGTGAGGCATAAACTGCACAGCTGGGGTAAAGTTTTTTTTTTTATCAGAATTTTTGATACCGCACAGCCCAAAGATGTCATCAGAAGGCAGTGATTGAAAATGCTGCTATTTGTAGAAGAGATGGAGGATGTTACGAATGAAGGGAAACATATAATCAGTCTCACAGATGTAAAAAGGCAACATTTATCCCGACTGAAATGCTCTGGTCTGCATCTCGGCCTAAATCAAATGATTACATGTGCATCGGCGAAAACCTGTTTGTTTCCCCTCACTCTAATGGTCCTCCCTATGGCTCCTTCCAGCCCTGTGATCACAACCTTCAATTTCATACTTGGCTCTTTTGCGGTGGTACAGGTTGCGTGAATAGCATGGGTCAGGCACAGCCCATCCAGCGTTTCATTATTCATTGTTCTCATTTTCCATGAGAGATTCATTTCTTTCAGGAAGTCATCTAGAAAGCATTGAATGTCTATTTACTGCCGGCCGCTGTGTGAGGGGGACACGGCACAGCAGGGATGGAGGGTAGGTGGTGGTGATAGTGGCGGCTGATGTGGGGCGGGGTTATGGAAATCCAACAAATTGTGCTGACAAAAATGGCTGCCTCGACACAAATTGACGGCAGTTTTTCATTCATCGCTGGATGTTTTTGTTGACCACAGTTGTTCATTTATACATGCAATCATAATACCTGAGTTGCTTTGTCCTCAGTATACATAAAAAAGCAATCATTTTTTAACTTCACTGAACAGAGCCTAAATAGGATTGGTAATAATGCATCGGCTTGGTCAGCATGCTCATTTTATGATTGCCTGTAGATAGTGTTCAGCTGATTTGTTACATGTGCACGCTTTTCTCTACTGTAACACTGATGCAATGTGAAGCCATATGGTCCCCTTGCAAAGAGCACATCAGCAGACAGCGGCACAACACATGAACAATGAATAATGTAGTTGTATCATCAGTGACTTGACATTCATTGCAACTACAGCACAGAAACATGCTCTGAATGAGCACCAATTGTCCTGCTTTGTTAAGTAGTTTGCAGGTGTATGTGGCTGCATTTTTAATATCTGTGTGGCCGTGCAATGAGTAACAGCTCTGAAAAACCTGTGTAATACAGCTCTGCTTCTGCTGCTCCTGTACATAAAATCCATGAACAGTGCTTTAAATATCTTAATTACCTCAGCCGAGGAGGAAATGTTTTCATCCGTGTTGGTTTGTTTGTCTGTCAGCAGGGTTATGCAAAAACTACTGGATGGATTTGGATTAAATTTTCACCAGAGGTGGTCCTTGGTCTAGAGAGGAAGCCATTACCTTTGGGTGATGATTCAAGAATGCATACCTCCACCGAGGCTCTAAGCGTCTCACAGTGTGTTAGCAAGAATACTCCAAAACGAGCACGGGCAGGAGCCAGAAGGAGCTCGGGTGGCAACGGAATGGGCGACAGTTCCTGGAGACAAGGAGCAAGGAGGTTATGCACAAGATATGGCAAAAACTTCAAAGATAGCTTAGTTACTTTCAAAAAGCGGTGGTGATCACATGGTCTGGCTAAAGTTACTGGTGTAACGATCCTACAGGGTTCTAGTCCCACACTGGCTCTTAAATAGCTAGGGACTAGGCGTTCACAGGTGAAGGTGATGCTGCCAGCTGCCATCAGTTAGCTCCATCCTGGACCCTGACAGAGAGAGAGAGACAAAACACCCAGGGAATGATTACTGATCAGAGAGAAAAATAACCATGCTCAACCAACCATAACAGTGCCTGTTCCTCAATGGCAAGGTCAACCTGGCGGCCCTCCCAGCTTGTGAGGATTGGCCCGATGGTAAGCCAGGAGCATGCTAGGATCCAGCATGAAGGAGCAGCAAACCCACGATCATTATTCTGGACCGTATCCCTCCCAGTCGACCAGATACTGGAGGCCCCAGCCCCTGTGGCAGAGTCCAGGATGCATCTCACCATATTGACAGGGTCTCCGTCAGGGCAACCTGGGAGGTTAAGTGTAAGGTTAAGGTGCTTTATCGTCATTCCAGCATTCAGACATGAGAGAACAGAATTTGTACTCAAGGCCCAGAGAATATACTAAATAAATAGATTAAAATACTAAATAAATAGAATAAAAATAAAAGAAATAAAAGAACTAACTGCTAGAAAAAAAATGCACTTCAAATACATAATTGCACTTAGAAGTAGCCGTATATGGGATTCATGTGTGCTAGTGGACATAGTCATGAACTGTTCATTAGTCGGACAGCCTGAGGAAAGAAGCTGGACCTCAGTTGAGAGGTTCTGGCCCGGATGCTACACAGTCTTCTCCCAGAGGGCAGAGGGGCAAACAGATGAAGGGTGAGTGTGGTCCATTATTTTCCCAGAGGCCCTGCTCCTGCAGCGTCTGGTGTGAATGTCACTGATGCATGGGAAGCTGCACCAGTAATCTTCCTGGCTGTACTGACCACCCGCTGCAGTGCCTTCTTGTCCAGCACAGAGCAGCTGCCGTACCACACTATAATGGACTGGGACAGGACACTGTCCACCCCACATCTGTAGAAGGAGGCTAGAGCTGGCAGGCCAAGTCCAGCAACCTTATATTTCCTCAGAAAGTAGAGGTGTTGGTGGGCCTTCGTCAGGATGCTGGCTGTATTAATGGACCAAGTGAGGTGGTCTGAGATATGAAAGCCTAGGTACTTAAAGCTGGACACCACCTCAACTACTGTGCCCACAATGTAGAGTGGGGAAGGGGGAAGGAGGAGAGGGTGTGGTGGAGGGGCACACAGGGCTGGTGGACGCCGGTTTTAACTGGGACACGTGTAATGTTGGGTGAATTTTCATGGAGGCGGGGAACTTCAGACAAACAGATGCAGGATTGATTATGTGCTCAATTACAAAGGGACCAATAAACTGTGGGGAGAGCTTCTTGGATTCAGTCTTAAGAGGAACATGCCATGTTGCCAACCAGACCCTCTGACCCAGGTGATATGCAGGGGCCAGGGACCTACTGCAACTGGTCATTGTGGTGTTCCTCTCAGCTGTCCAGAGGAGGGCTGCTCAGGTGTCCCGCCAGAGGCGACAGCAGCATCACAGGTGGTGTTGCACGGAGGGTACTGCGATCTCAGCATCCATGATGGGTAATAGCAGAGGGGTATATCCCAAGGATGCCTCGAAGGGGGTGAGACCAGTAGCCGTTGAAGTGTAAATATTGTGGCCGTATTCCACCTAAGGGAGGTTGGAGCTCCATTGGTGGGATTGTGTGCGGTAACACAACGGAGTGCTGCCTCCAGCTCCTGGTTAGCTCGTTTGCTTTGTCCATTGCTTTCAGGGTGATATCCAGATGTTTAACTGACACTGATGTCTAATGCTGAACAAAAGACTTTCCATACCTGCGATGTGAATTGTGGGCTGCGATCGGAGTCATTGTCCACTGGCATACCATAGAGGTGGAACGCATGGATATTGAGCAGGTCGGCAGTTTCAGAAGCAGTGGGGAGTTTGGGAAGGGCTACAAAATGCACAGCCTTAGAAAAGTGGATGATTATAGTGAGAATGACAGAATTACCTTGGGAGGGGGGAAGACCAGTCACAAAATCTAAGGTGATTTGAGACCCTGGGCGGCTTGGGATAGGCAAGGACTGGAGGTGACCTGCAGGTGTACGATGAGAGGACTTGCTAGCTGCACACACTGAACATGCTAGGACATAGTCCTTAACACCCCTGTGGAAAGTGGGTTACTAAAAGGCTTGGCTGACTAGGGCTGTGGTTCGAGTGATGCCCGAATGACAAGCAAACTTAGCTGTATGAGTCCAGTGAATAACATCTGAGCGCACAGAGGATGGAACATAGAGTCAGCCCTGGGAACCTCCACCTGATTTGGGTTCCTGTTGTTGTGCCTGGTGCACCTTTTCTTCAATTTTGATGGTCAGGGCGCCAACTAAGCAGGAGGGGTCAATATGTTCTCAGGGCTAGATGAGTACGAGCCAGGGCTGAACTGACAGGAAAGTGCGCCTGGTTTAGTGTTCTTGGAGCCTGGCCTAAAGGTTATGACAAAGCTGAAATGACCAAAAAAGTGCCCAGTGTGCCTGGCATGGGTTTAACCTCTTAGCTGCCTTGAAATATTCAAAATTTTTTTGGCTGGTCCAAACAATGAATGGCTGGGGGGTTCCCTCTAACGAGTGGCGCCACTCCTCCAAGGCCAACTTGACGGCTAGCAACTCACGGTCTCTGACATCATAATTTCTTTCAGTGGGGCTTAGGTGCCGGGAGGAAAATGCGCATGGATGAAGTTGGTTGTCGGAGACCGATTGTCGTGATGGTGGATGCATCAGACAGCGGGGTGGACGCTATCCTCTCTCAGCAAACTGCTGGCTAGGGTCGACTTGGGAAAGGATGGGTGCCTGAGCAATGAGGGTTTTTAGTTGGGCGAAAGCTGCTTGGGCCCCACTGGACCAGATGAACTGGGTTTTGGGTGACATTAAAGCTGTGAAGGGAGTAACCACCCAGCTGTAATTTTTGATGAAGCGTCTATAGAAATTAGTAAAGCTCAGGAAGTGCTGTAGCTGTTTTCTGGTCTCCCAGGTTGGCCAATCAGTTACTGCCCTGATCTTCTCGGGGTCTGGCTTCACCTGCCTGCTCAAAATGATAAATCCCAAGAAGTTGGTTGAGGTAGTGAAAAACTCACACTTTTAAGCTTTTACAAAAGATTTATTCTCCAGGGCCTGTCATGGCGGCCTCTGGGCCGTCATTAGCATCATTAACTCCAGCTGCGCACAGATCCACAGGGGTTAATCAGCAGCTGTTAAAAGCCAGCGTTGCTGACAGCCCGGCACGGAGTCGTCTGTCCTCCTCGTCAGAGAAAGAACCAGAACTCCGTTCTCTGGCCTCGTCAAGGTATTCTCTTGTCTCGTCAGAGTCTGTCTCGTCAAGAATTGTTTTGTCAAAAACTGCCTCGTCAGAAACTGTCTCGTCAAGAACTGTCTTGTCAAAAACTGCCTCGTCAGAAACTGTCTCGTCAGAAGCTGTCTTGTCAGAAGCTGTCTTGTCGGAAGCTGTCTCGTCTGAAGCTGTCTCGTCAGAAGCTGTCTCGTCAGGAACTGTCTCGTCAGGAACTGCCTCGTCAGAATCTTCTCTGGCCTCGTCTAGAACGTCTCTCGCCTCGTCAAGGACTTCAGTTCTAAGTCAAGCACGTAAGAGAGCTGTTTGCTACTCTACTCCTAACCTCTACCCCCTGTGCACAGGTGGACCCCCTTGGCGGCGGACCTGCGTCCCCAGCTGACGGGGTTACGCCAACTCGCTCACGTAGCGGCTCGCTACCACCACGACTACCGGTACGTCTGGCTCCACAAATTCCTGAATTATTACTGTATCAGTTACAGGAGTACTGGCCACCGTTACCGGTGGAGTTTGGGTCATCGTCATCTGTTGTGTCTTCGTCACCACGCTCTGTGGAATCACTCACCTCGTCATCGTCTGGATTGTCATGGTCACCACGCTCTGTGGAATCACCCGCCTTGTCATCGTCTGGATTATCATCGTCACCACGTTCTGTGGAATCACTCGTCTTGTCTTCAGCTGGTTTGTCATCGTCCCGGTCTGTGGTGTCACAGCCGGAGTCACTGGAAGACCTGTCCTCGCCTCAGTCACAGGTGGAAGCCCCAGCTCGTTACCGGACGCCTTCACCTCCACGTTGCACGGCCGCTGGTTCTCAGCAGGACGTAACCTGCACTTCTCCCAAGTAAGCCTCACTACTGATAGCTTGTCATTAGCGTGGGACAAAAGTAATGGTCTGTGCTTATATGTTCCAGGGTTGCCGGGTCTCCGTCCAGAGTGCTCAGTTCCAGTGACCAGGATACTATCCACACGCTCACACTTGCACTACACATCCTTTCACTCTAATAAAGATTATTGTTCACTAATTTGCCCGTGTCAGTGTCTGTCTCCTGGGTCCCGAAACATGTCAGGGCCCTCTGTATTACTTTCTTGACATGTATTTTGTCTTCCTCTGGGGTGCGTGAAAAAATTAAAATGTCATTGAGGCAAACAAAAATGAACACACTGATAAAATCCTTGAGAACGTAATTGATCAGATTCTGCAAAACTGCTGGGGTGTTGGTGAGACCAGATGGCATGACTAGGTATTCGAAATGCCCCAGAGGTGTACGGAAAGATGTCATTCACTCGTCCCACTCCCTGATGCATATGAGGTGGTAGGCATTACGGTGGTTGAGCTTAGTAAAAATGCTCACCCCCTGGAGCAATTCATAGGCTAAGTTGACAAGTGGTAAGGGGTATTTGTTCTTGCTGGTGATTTTATTTAGCTCCCTAAAATCAATACAGGGACGTAGTGACCCATCCTTTTTGACCCTCAAAGAAGAATCCAGCAACTACCGGGGAGTATAAGGGTCGAATGATTCCAGCATTGAGTGACTCCTTAATGTAGTGTTCCATAGCCTCCCACTCAGGGCTGGACAGGTTGTATAAGCGACTTGCTGGTAGCCGGGCTCCGGGGAGGAGGTCTATGGAACAATCATAAGGCCTGTGGGGAGGTAGATATAATGCCTTGGATTTGCTAAATACCTCAGATAGGTCGTAGAAGTCCTTTGGAACGAGACTCAGGTCCGGGGGTTCCTCAGGTGATGGGGTCAAGGGTTGCTTGGGGGAACAAGCGGCTGATTGGAGACAGGAGGCAAGCCAAAAATTACTCCAGGCAGGCACATTGTGGTTAACCCAGTCTATGGTGGGGTTGTGCAAAAGCAACCAAGGATAACCGAGAATAATGGTTGAGGTGGTCACAGGTAGGACAAAGAATTGGAGATACTCATGGTGATTACCAGATAATAAAAGTGGAACTGCCGTGGTTTGGGCTGTGATTGTGGCTAGTCAGGCACCAGAGAGGGTTATTACATTGAGTGTGTTCCGTAGCTCTTGGGTACCAATTCCCAACTGCCTCACTAAACTAGCGTCTCTTCTGCTCAGTGCCTAAGTAAGTTAGTGCCTGTGAGGACCATTCTCTATGGAGAAGCCGAATGAGAGCAGGAAGGATTGGAGGATTTAGAGTGAGAACTGCCCGCCAGACCCACAATAGTTACTGATGAGTGTTCTCTTTTGGCTGCACTGGGCAGTTGGCCAGGTAATGCCCAGTGGTGCTACAATAAATGCATTCACCTGCAGTAATTCAGGACTTGTGCTCAGCGGGAGTGAGTCAGGTACGGCCAATAATCATGGGCTCTGGTGCCGAGAGACAGAGACGGGTAGGGGAATCGGGTTGATGGGGGCATGCAGGTGGGTCAGACGGCGGAGTGAAACAGGCGCACTCCCGAGCACGCTCCTGAGCGCCTTCACAAAGTCCGTTGTCGAGGCAGATCGCTATGGAGGTTAACGTGTCCAGAGAAGATGGTTCATCTCGAGTGGCCAACTTGTTCCATAGGTTAGTGTTTAAACTGCGAAGTAAGGCTTCCCACAAAGCAACGTCATTCCAGGCTGACTCCTGGGTGAGGACGCGAAAGTCCACTGAATTCTCTGCCACACCTCTCACCCCTTTGCAGAGATTCAGTAGCCAGCTAGTAACATTTCCCTTGTGGTTGGAATGATCAAAAATGTGCTGGAGCTCTGACTGAAACTGTGGAAAAGTGTATGAATCATACTCTGGAGTCTGCAATAATGCCTGAGCCCAAGCTAGGGTGCGTTCAGGGAAGACCATAGCAATGAATGAAATTTTGCTCTTTTCTTCGGGGAAATTGCCGGGTACTCACTGAAAAACCAGCTGGCACTACAGCAAAAACCCTTGACATTCCCCCAACCACCTGGAGTATGATCCCACTCGGTAATCTCACCCTTGTCCACAATGTTGGTCTGTGCATTAGCCCTGCGATGTAATTTAACTTTTGTTGTTGTTCTGTTTATGACTGGCAGGCTGGCAGCCGAGGGCGGCGAAGCCGCCCAGCCGCCAGACGGCCCCGCGGCCTCGGCCAAAGCGCCTAATGGTGCGGCTGCGCCAGCAGCCTCAGGCGACTGCAAAGCTGCACCATCGCTGGATGGCCCCGCAGCCGCGGCGCCCGACGGCCTCTCCCAGGTGATCACCCCCCACTCCCTGAGGGCATGATTGAATCAAATGCCCTTCCATTCCGCAGCCAAAACACTTCATATTATCAGAGGTGACATGGATGGTATAATCAAAGCCGTCAATCCGGTACTTAAATATGAGGTTGAGGCATTCCTCGCTGTTTTTTAAAACCATGAGCACCTGTCGTCTAAAAGACATGACATGCTTTAAATGTGGGGACTTACAACCGAGAGGGATGTGTTTAATAGGGGACAAAAGCTTCCCATATCTCGACAGCTCCTTCTCTAACAGCTCATTCTTTAAAAACGGTGGGACATTTGATATTGTGATTGTTTTTGCAGGATTTACCAGAGACAGAACAGGAACCAGTGTGTCTTTAATTACAACTGCGCTCTCTACCACCTAATTAACTTTTTCAACACTGTCCAGGAAAATTACCATGGCATTATTCATTCTAGAAGCAGACTTTACGCTTTCATAGCCGACCAACTCCCCCACAGCGAGGCTACATTCTTCCACTGAGCAGCTGACAGCCGAAGCCAATTTGACAGCATGCCGCCTTGTCAGCTTCTCGAATGCGGAGCCTCGCTCCAAAACCATGCTGACCAGCAAAGCTGGCAGCAGAAACCACCCTGCCAGAACACCTACCCTACCCCAGCTACAGAAAACAACAAATCTTAAGATTATTTAACAAAAAAAAAACCCACCTTAAACACAAAAAGATAGAGAAAAGTTTGAGACAACTCACTCACGCTGTCACACACTCCCAGCTCACACTCATGACCACGCCCACTCAGAGAGAGAGAGAGAGAGAGAGAGAGAGAGAGAGAGAGAGAGAGAGAGAGAGCACTGCCCAGGGAATGATTACTGATGAAAAAGAAAAATAACCGTGCTGACCAAACCATAACAATTTAACGGTTCTTGTGTAATTTGTTTATTGCAAACACCTGAAATTTTTTAAAATTTTGCCAAGAAAACTTAAATGCAATGCAGATTGAATAATTGTGATTGCAACTGTATGGCTAAAAGGGTTGAAAGTAACTCTGAAATTGCATGTTGCAAATAGATGACTGCCTTAACGTACCAAGCATGTCTTTGGACTGTGGCATGAGACCTACACACAGAGCAGGAAGTTGCCAGTAAAGCGAGACCACATTGCCAACCACATCGCCAGTTCAGTTTCACTGTCTTGAATTTCTGGTGACTTACCTTCATCTACCAAAATCTAAATTGGGGATTGAAATGGGCATCTTTATGACAAGTTTATACATTTGGTAAAAACATCACAACTGTATCCAGCACAGGCAGTGCAGTCACCCAAAGCATTTAGGTCCCTTTGATGAAATGACTCGGACTTGGAGGTGCTGATTCTGATTCAGCACCTCCAAGTCCGAGTCCATGGTCCTCAGCCGGAAAAAGGTGGATTGTCCTCTCCGGGTTGGGGACAGGCTCCTGCCCCAAGTGGAGGAGTTCAAGTATCTTGGGGTCTTGTTCACGAGTGAGGGGAAAATGGAGCGAGAGATCGACAGACGGATTGGAGCAGCATCTGCAGTGATGCGGACGTTGTACCGGTCTGTTGTGGTGAAGAGGGAGCTTAGTTCTAAGGCAAAGCTGTCGATTTACCAGTCAATCTACGTTCCTACTCTCACCTATGGTCACGAGCTTTGGGTAATGACCGAAAGAACGAGATCGCGGATACAAGCGGCTGAAATGAGCTTTCTCCGTAGGATTGCTGGACTCACCCTCAGAGATAGGGTGAGGAGCTCAGTCATCCGGGAGAGGCTCAGAGTAGAACCGCTGCTCCTCCACATTGAAAGGAGTCAGTTGAGGTGGTATGGGCATCTGATTAGGATGCCTCCTGGACGTCTCCCACTTGAGGTGTTTCAGGCACGTCCCACTGGGAGGAGACCCCGGGGCAGACCCAGGACTCGGTGGAGAGACTATGTCTCCCAGCTAGTCTGGGAACGCCTTGGTATCCCCTCTGAAGAGCTGGAGCAGGTGGCTGGGGAGAGGGAAGTCTGGGCTTCTCTGCTTGAACTGCTGCCTCCGCGACCCGGACCTCCGGAAAAGCGGTAGAAGATGGATGGATGGATGGATGGATGATGAAATGACTTGTCACCCATCATGCAGTAGTTTGGAAAAAAAAAAAATCTACCTTTTTTTTGTTGCTGTTGAGAATTACATGGGCAGTAAGCTCAAGTGGTCATTTGAGGATCTGTGGAGTTCAGCATTCTCTTGTTGGATTAATAGTTTTATTCCTGGGGATTGGTAGTTGGCAATAATGCACAATGCTTTCAGATGACAGCAGGGCCGGAGTAGACGGAAACAGTTTTTTTCAAAAGAGTGAGACTTCCGGGTCATGGATTTATAATTTCTTATCAAACAGAGCCTCACTGTGGAAATTAAGATACCCAAACAGTACTGCAGTTGTCAGAGAGTTGATAGTAAATTGCTGTTAGTAATTAAAGGTTACATGAACACCTTTGAAGCATAGTGATACATACCCAGTGAAACTGGAGTGCAGTTATCGTGGAATATAGTAACTCCTGGAGTCCCTATTGTCCAATCAAATTGCTTGGTCAGAACTAATTGTTGTATAATTAACCTCAGAGAATGCAAATAAAGACAGAACTCCATTATAGCCCATTGTTATTTTCAAATATGTGCAATAAATGTCAGAATTTTGGGGTGTTTGAGTATGCTACCATTCGGCTACTGTTTAAGAAACTCATCTTGGCAATTGTGTAACTGGTTGCTTCTCTCTGCTCCCCGATAAAGCAATAGTCATAAAATTTGGTAATTTGGTAGACAGGTTGAACTTGGAAATGGCAGTGCTGACTATTACACATTTGTGGCTAAAATGGCCAAGGAAATTTTAAACTTTGTCACTGATTTTTGTCATACCCATGTAATGTTAACTGCTGGGTCCCAATTTATAAAATCATTCTCTGCTAAGGAGAAGATTCCTCCCTTACCCAAAGACCTCAGCTCTGCAGTCACATTCCAGTGGTAAACTGACTATAAAAATCCACTATCAGTGGCAGGAAAGGCTTGGATTTCCTCTCATAAATCTGCTGGAGTTTACTCCAAAAGCGAGAGTTTGATGTTAATAGCTATGTGACACTGGCCAGACTCCCCACTAAGATTCCTCAGGTTCCTAGTTAAAACTCAAAGCCCAACACTGCCCTCCAATGGATAACACAGGAACACTTTTCTCTCTGCAAGTTGAACTGTGAATTGAACAAAATTAACTCATACATCTTCATAAGACTGTCTTTTTTCCAGAAGATACCTAGTAGGACATGAGAGGATCAAGAGTGGACTCTGCCATACCATTCTGGTTTGAAATGTTTCATTAATCATTGATTTAAATGTATGTTTGAAAGTATGTTAAGCAAACTCAATGCATGTTAAAGGGCCTATATCATGCTATATTAAGCCTTTCAGAGTAAACTATATGCATGTATGTGATAGTATATTACCTTTGGTACACTGGAGAATGAATTTCTTATGAAATATGAGTTATTTTCGCGAGCCCGGAAGTAAGATGCCTCAATCTCTGAGGCTCTGCCTCTCCTTCTTGTGGCTGCCGCCCATTTCATGACGTAACCCCTGAGCCGGCTGCTGCAGCGTGTCGCTGGATTCCGCCCACGAAAACAACATCTACAGTAAACTATAGAAAAGATGGATTAGCATGTTGAACTCTTTAGCCTCCTGTTATTATTTTAGCCTACAATATTATTCTTATGTAGTGTATGGTTAATCACGTTTAATATTATGATTTTAGCCTCAGCATTCTGGTCTATTTTGACCATTTCTGATGAGTAGGCTCTTCTTTAGGAAGCTGAACAAACTCCTAAATCTCTCACAGCCAAAGACACATTTACGCCACTTAGAAGACATTGTCTTACGTAAAAAAGCAAACAGTTGTTGTCACTGAGCAGATTAGGTGCGAAAGGAAGTACTTCTTCACAGTGTCAATGCTAAAGTGAAAGAGTTTTGCCGATCACCGCTCCGTTTGCTGCACGGAGAAAGTGGGTGTGTGCGTTAGCCTGGGGGCGGTGCTGGCAGCACAGGCATTTCCTGGAGTGGGCGGCTGAACGTGGGGACCCAGTCATTATCAGGGACAGGGTGGAGCAGCAGCTCAGAGAGCAGGGTTGAGGAGGAATACTCAGAGATGCGTGAATGGAGCAAAATACCACTTTGGGGGTGTTTTTGGTGAGGAATTTACATTATAACATGCTTAAAAGCTCAAAAAAGTCAATTTTGCATGATATAGGCCCTTTAATATGGAAATGCATGCTTACTGTAGTAATAATGAAAAATAGTCAAGAATCACTGATGTTTAGTTTAGCTTATAATGTGAATCCCAAGTTAATTTTTTCTCCCTTCATAAGCTCACGCAAGCCATCTGACTGCTATTAGCCAATCAACAACTAGTCTAAATTTGTGTGACGCCTCTTACATTCTACTGGTTAGTTCCAGACAAAGAAACTCTTCCTGAGTGGACAAGAGTCCATTCTGGTCTCCCACACTAAAAGGCAATTGGTCCCCTTTCATTCCAGTCAAGTTGTTTCATCTGAAAAAGTGCACACTTTAAAGGGGGAAGCACCCAATTTCCTGCTCAAATTCTGTTTTCTATTCTATTCTGTGCATTTAAGCTCTTGTCTCTGTCTGAGGAGAGACCGTTTTTCTCTTTCCTTTTTGAGCTCAAAATCTCCTAATCCTCCTCTCCTCAGACTTCTAATCATTTGTTAAACTTTCTATAATTTTTCCTTAAATCACCATGTCAAAGTAGACTGATCTTGATTTTCTAACATTTGACTAGAAGCTTACTCTCCCGCAATTACTATGACAGAAGAACTCGGATTTCTTGGCTTAAATAATTTTTATTCTTTTCTTCAAGTTTCTAACTTGAATTGGACTTTGACTGATCTCCAAACTCCAGGGATCCAGGAAAGTACACTGAAATCCTGTGTTTTGACCCATTTGAATGACACAAATCAGCGGAGCCAGCAGCACCTCATCAGCGTATCTGGGTCTCAGCTTAGATGGTTGAGTTGTGGGAAGTGTCATGAACCGAGTAGATTTCGGGTAGATGGTGGCTTGTCAACCTGGGAAGGTAGCCCATCTAGGGGAAGGTAAACCCTGATTTCAAACCTCCGCTGCCTTGCGGCACACCCGGTCACGGGAAAGGCTTCGGGAGTCAACCCTGAGGAAAAATCCGGAGTTGGAGCCCCTAAGGCAGTTCTCTGTTGTGCTCAACATCGTTCTGGCAGCTCCTGTGATGGTGCTGGTGCCAAACTATAGCAGCCCTGCTGTTCCTTTGGATTCATCAGTGACGTGGAGAGGGGGGAACATGCTGCATGGGTAACATCTTGTCCTCCATATCTTCCTGCCCAGGCTTGAATCCTACCAACGCCCAACGCTGGAAGGTAGAACACCGGTGCGCATCGGCCTGTTCAGCCACAGGCGGTGCTGTTCCAGCAGAGTAGACGTTTAGGATTCTCTTCCATGGTCATCATAGACTGACGGAGGCCGACGACATGAACCGAGCCTGTGTTCTCCTGTGGGTCAGTTCTGATCGTTCTTGGTCTTATGTTGTGTTTTGATTTCTGTCCAGTGTGTTGTTATTTCTATGCTTGGCCGCTGCTCTGGCCGGCGATTGTTAGGCAGCTGCTTGACCCACTTTCTGGTGGGCGCTGTCTAACATTCACCTGCCCGACCATGCCCCCCCCTCTCTGACAGTCAGCTGTGTGCCCCGTTAATTATCTTTCCCTCGCCTTGCCCAGGTGTTCCCTATTTGTTAGGCTAGTGGTGTTTGTATTTAAGCAGCTCTTTGCTAGTCAAACACTGCTGGACCATTGCGCGAGTCACACGGTCGTTCTCCGTCGTGTGACCATCTTGTCACTGAAGGTTTGTGCTTGCTGTGAGACTGGGAGGATTTGGACTGCTCTGGCTCTCTGAGTAACTTTAGCGTTTCTGTTTGTGGCTGTGCCGCCATGCTGATAGCGTTTCCTTTTGCGGCACTACTGCTACGCTTTCTCCCCATTCTGCAGAGCGTCTTGGAGGACTGTCAGTAACCCGAGCTGCCTAGCCATTTTGTACAGTTAGTTCATCTGTGTTCAATAAATGTGTGTTTGGTGAACCCTGCATTTAAATCCTCCTTCTTCCTTCCCTTCCTCCGTGTGCTGTGAGAAGCGCATGGGGACGTTTATGACAGGAAGAATTTATCTGTGGGCACATAATCTTCCATGCCATCTGATTATCAGCTAAGAATTCAGCTGAAGTCAACCCACTCAACTGATCAAGTAAGCAAGATCCATTGTCTATCTGCTGGGCTAAATGCGATGTCCATCGCAATTGAAGTATGCCAAAATTTCTCATGTTAAGAGCTAGGTCATAGACTCCGATCAGAGTTATAAAATTGAAGAAAAGTAATATCCATGTTTTCATTAACCTCAGTTCCTTTTTAGAGTAGCCCAGAACTTCCTTTTTCAAATAAATCAGATTTTATCATTTTCTTCACAAAACTGCGTCCAATTTTCTTCACCTTCCTTTACAGTTATTTTACAGCTTTTTCATTTAACATCACAGTTACCAATTCAAACTATGGTTTTCCTTGGTTCTACAAATCTTTATGCTCAGTAATCCGTTACAAGTTTAATGTGATGCTTGATACTTGTTGATCATCATTCCACCTTGCTCTACAAGTCATTTGAATGTAATGCTTTATCTAAGCTGAGTTTGATCATTAAACTGTTAACGGTATATGGATGTTTCTGCTTGATTATTTTTTTGTGTGTCTGTTCTCTTGAGTCACGCAGAAGAATTCACGAATGTTTGAGACTGATCCATAGAGGGTACAAAGATTAAATATTCATAAAAGTGTCCACTCTTGTTGACTGGTGCCCCACAAGTTTATGTGTGTGGTAATGAAGTGAAACCTCATTGACACCCACACATATATGTATAAATTAAATAATCTTTGTACCTTATAACAATAAATTCCTACACCCACCACAAAGATAACATCCTTTTCCCTCATGAAGAGCATATATTATTTTTGTTTGATTGTTCATTGGAGGCAAGCTGCTAGCCCCATTGAGCTACAGTTGCCAGAGCAAGCCAGTGAGTTTGCCAGCAGTTCAGAGTTGAGAGGTACGCAGACCTGAGTGACATGAAAGTCCACTGTCTAGGTCACCATCCAGAGTCCTAGCAGAAGTGAGGCCGAGATCTAAGGGCAAGTTACATCCAAACTCTCATACGCAGGCAAGCATAACAGGCAGCCAAGCAAGGTAGCTCTTTCAATATGCAGGGACCTGCACACTATGCATCCCTAGACTGTAAAATAAATAATTTATTGTAAATGTTAGTGAGCATTGCTGTGTTGGTTGATGACCAATCCCACAAAATTGATGTGTCTTCAAATGAATGGCAAATTGCCACAGAAGAATAAGGAATTTATATGACTGGAACTACCTGGGCTCCATCAAACTTTTTTTTATATTTTTTTGCAAGTAGAGAAAATATAAAATTAAGTGCTTTTCCCTCAGCAACATTATACAAACTATTTATGAGGTGAACAATGTCCTCATCATTAGTCACATAGTGCATTTTTAACTTTGATAGATCATCACATGTTTACATTTAGGATTTGGTTTTACATCGTCAAAATTTGTATAAATGTATTTCAATGGAAATACAGAAAATTGCATCTGTATCCTCCTATAAGAGGATTTGAATTCTAGTTTGTAAAAGCCATCAATGCTTGGTGACTTTACCTTTAAGTGAAGCAACTACATTGGACCCTAATTGGCTCTGTCTATGCTTTCACTATAGGCTTAAAAAGGCAATTTAAGCAGTTATCATTAATAATTTGTAGGTTAATGAATTCAACTGCAATTAAGATAATGAGAATGCCCTTAGGTTCAGGTTGATTATAATTAGAATATTTTATTGTATAAGGCCAAATTTCATATGAAGGCCAGCTGCATTTATCCAAGTTTAAACTATAAGCCTAGATCCTATATGATATCAGCATGGAAACATACAGTGAGCAGTTACAGTCTGACTGATGTTTAGATTGATTTGAGATATCTTAACTCCCATGGTGCATGCTTTTAGTCCAATTCAGACGACATGAAATCAGCCATAATAAACATGAGACATGATGAACAGCTGTGTAGTATGACAACAGTGTTATGACATGGTGTTGGACCTCATTAAAACTGAGTTGGTGTGACTAACGAAAATTGCTTTTTCACTTTATGGCCAAGTTTGACAGCCCCTGATGACCGCCAATGATATTTTCCTGGTAGTGATCAATAAGGTGACAGTCGAGTACCCATGTTCTGCTAACAGTAAACCTGGTAAAGTTAGCTAGTGAACTTTACTGCTACATTTAGGCTATGGCTAATTTTCTTGATATCTTACCTATTGTGCTCTTTGGAGAAAAGGCAGTCTCTCTTTGAACATGTATAGAGGTGTTCTTCTCTCTTTCTCTTTTTCTTTTCTAACCAGTAGACTGGAAGCACTTCAGTTGCCACTACTGGCTCTTCCTTTATAGTTATTGAGTGACAGCTTCTTAACCCTTATCTCGCCTACCAGAGTGGTCTTAGTGACAAAGATGATGGCAACATAATGGCTCACTGTTATCAGATGTGTAGCGTTCACACTCTACTGACCAAGACACTGTAAGGATTCATCTTACTAATCTGACAATGGTGATGTTGTAAAAGACAAAAAAATCATGTAGTATGAACCACAGGCGGCATTAGGCCTTTTTATGCTGTAGCACCCTTAAATTTTAACTCAGCACCCCTATAAACTGGAGTGACAAAAGCTGTGATTATAAAATTTTAGTTCGTCTTTTGACAAGCTGAAATAACATCCAAAACATATGCAGTAGTTTCTGGTTTATTTTTTTTTTTTAAATGAAAATGAGAATACCCCCTACACACAAATGGTATGATCCCTCCTCACCCAACTCTCCCCTGTTTGGGCCTGCTGGAGCCCCTCCTGGCTGTAACGCACACACACGGAGAGGTGTCTAATGGATCCAGTAAGTAGCTGCAATGTGAGACGAGGAAAGTACAACTCCCAATTTTATTAATGAAAATAACACTTTCAGCCAATCAAAAAGCGTCTGACCATCACTGTCACCTGTTTTGACAGCAGGGCTGAAATAAGATAAGATAAGATAAGCCTTTATTAGTTCCACAATGGGGAAATTCCAGGATTATAGCAGCAAAGGGATAGCAGCACTCAGCAATAGTTAATAAGATAATAAGATAAGATCTGGTTAGCCAAAGCAGTGAATAAATATACATATTACACAGTTATATATACACAGTGCAGGAGCATTGCAGCTAGATTGTATCAACAGCATTACAGTTTGCTAAATTACCTGGCCGAATATAAATATTTTATTTATTTATTGATTGACTGATTGATTTGAACATCAAAACAAAACAAAAAAATAAAAACAAGGAATCAAAACCCAAAAAAATAAACATAAAAAAAGCCTTGTTCAGAAGGAGTGGGAAGAAGCCAGTGCTTATATATAGTCCCACCCCTTCTCCATACCCAGTAAATTATAATATTCTAGTCATTATCCATTACATAATTACATTCATTATACAATACCATAATGTATAATGCATCTTATAATTAAATAATTAAATATGTATCCAGACAGTATATTTCACATTTGAATCAACAGTGTTGTTGTCACCCTCAATAGTAATTGAAATTGTCTTAGTTGTGTATTGGAAGGGATAATCTCTATTGTGCAAAGTTGTTATGTTTAGTACATTTAATACAGTCTCTACGAGCAGCACCAGTTAGGTTGTATAGTCTGGCAGTCGTAGGTAGGAAGGACCTGCGGAACCTCTCCCTTTGAGCACCTAGGATGGCACAGCCTACCACTAAATCAGCTCCTCAGTGCATTCAGCGTGTCCCGCATGGGGTGGGACTCAGACTCCAGCAGAGATGACAGCTTAGCCACCATCCTCCTCTCTCCTATCTCCTCCAATGGGTCGAGGAGTTTCCCCAGTACAGAGCTAGCTTTTTTGATCAGCCTATTCGGTCTCTTCCTGTTGGCTGCTGTGATGCCACTGCCCCAGCAGACTACTCCAAATGTGATGGCTGATGCCACCACCGATTCGTAGAAGGTCTTAAGGATTGCCCCTTGCACTCCAAAAGACCTGAGTCTCCTCAGGAGGTATGGCCTGCGCTGTCACTTCTTGTAGAGCCTGTTGGTGTTGTGTGACCAGTCCAGTTTATTGTTCAGGTGAACACCCAGGTACTTGTAAGATATCACCATCTCGATGTCTGTTCCCTGGATGTTTACTGGTGCTGTGCGGGGTTGTCCTCAACTGCGGCAGTCCACCACCAGTTCTTTGGTTTTCCTCGCAATGATCTGGAGGCAGTTCCGTAGGCACCAGTCCACAAAGTCCTGGATAAGTCCTCTGTACTCCGTATCATCCCCATCAGAGATGAGGCCGACAATCGCAGAGTAATCAGAGACCTTCTGTAGGTGGCAGTGTGGTGTATTGCCTGAAAAGTCAGTGTAGAGGGTGAACAGGAAGAGAGCAAGAACTGTTCTCTGGGGGGCCCCCTTACTGCAGATGATGGTGTCAGATGCACACTCCTGGGTTTTCACAAACTGTGGTCAGTTTGTGAGGTAGTCCAGGATCCACAATGACAGGTGCTGGTCCACCCCTGTGCACAGCAGCTTGTGTCTCAGGATCACCTGTTGGATGGTTTTGAAAGTACTAGATAAATCAAAAAGCTCTATGAGTCCAAGCTGAACTTTATAATAATAATAATAATAATAATAATAATAATAATAATAATAATAATAATACATGCTGTCCTCACCGTGCTCTTGCTTTCAGTTGATTTCTGATTATTTCCTGTATTTCCTCATTTCTGGGTTGTTATTGGCTTCATGTTGGTTTTGGATGTATTTTGTGATTTGAGTTTGCCAGTTGTTTCAGTTATGAAAGTTTTGTTCTTAGCATTGCAACTTTGTTATATATCTTAGGCATCCATGATCATCTAGTTTTGTATTATTAATATTATTTACTTGTTTTGACATGAGCCACATCTCAACTTTTCCTCTAGTCCTCTTTTAGTATCTTTGATACTTGTATTATTTGCATCTCTTGTTTTTTGTCTTTATCTTATTCTCACCTTAGGTCTCTTTTTGTGTCACCCAGACTGTTTCTCATTTTTTATCGTTTCATATTCTTACCTAGCTTCTTGTGTCATATTCCTCTGTGCTCTGACTTTGACAGCGTGACGTGTTTACTTCCTATTTTAGTTCAAGTTCACGGTCTATTTCAGCTGTCATTAGTTTGTCTAATTATCCTCGCTCCTGTACCCACACCTGTTTATCATGTGTTTATTCCTGTGCCCTATTTGAAGACTGTGGCAACGCAGTCCGTTGCTGCAGTCTTCTCAATATCAGATGTAAGTTTTGTGTCTCTATTTTTACTTTGCTCTTCTGAGTGTTTTAACGGGTGTGCTCCGTCTAGTTTTTCTCTCTCCCCCCGGCATTTCCATATGCCTCAGCCAGTGTCCTGTCCAGGCTGTTCAGCTGTTTTTTTCCCTGACGTGAGCCTCGTGTTCTCTGGCGTTCCTGCATGCCATTTCCTCCCGGTTTCCCTGTGTATGTAAGTGTTTGTCTTCATGTTAGTTTTTGTGTTTTCAACTCACAGCTCCAGCATTTGGGTCTCCTTCCTGCCCTGAAAGGTGCAATTCATGACAGAAGACCGCAGCTCGTGTGGACCCAGCGGACTCTGAGTTGCTTTTTGTTTGTTTCCCTCCTGTGATTTCTGTTTTAGTCCATTGTTTCCCACTATTATGTCAGTCTACACGGATTATCATTATCTTGGACTGAACAAGGTGGAGTGCTGGGCTGTCGGTGTGCTGTAGGGCATATTATCAGTGGCGCGTGCCTCCCGCACCCCTGAAGCGGCCCGGGAATGCCTGGACGGAGCGACGCAGGTACTGGAGGCATGCCCTAGCCTGTGGAGCCATCCAGAACTTATGGGTCTCCTTGTTTTAGTCACCAATCCACAACCCATGCTTCTCGGGTTGGGAGAAAACTCTTCCTCATCCGTACCTGTGCCGACGACGAATCGTCCCCGAGCACGGAAGGGCCCAGCCTCTCACCGCCACTCAGCTGCGTCACACCAGAGGAACTGTTCCGCTGCAGCAGCTGTTTTGGCCAGTGACGTGTCTGCAGAGCTGGCTCCTCCAGAGTCTCCATGGGTGCCCCTGCCTGGTGCAGCCACAGAGAGGAATTTATCTGAGCTTCCAGCAGCAGCTACCATCATGCCCTGGGAAGTAAGGCAAGTACATTTTTATTTTCTAACACTTACAGATGAAATGCCTTGTCTTATTTCTGGTGGTGAGGCTCAGCAGCGGCCCAGTTCAGCTGAGTCCTCATTGTCTGCTGCTGTCCCTTTATCCTCACCTGCTTCTCCCATGTTCCCCTCTGTATTCCCTGAGTGTCCACCAGTCCTGGGAGGGAGCCGGTGGACGACAGAGGGGCCTGCAGCCCTGGAGAGTCCTGTTCCAGCCCTGCAGCCACGTCTTAGATGGGAGGAGAGCGCCCCCTGTGTTCTGAAGCTTGAGCTTACAGGAGAGTTTCCCCTGGTTTCAGCGTCACAGAATTCTGTGCCGTCTGTGAGACGATCTCCAGTGCCAGCCGTCACACCTTGGGGTTCACCAGCTGCACCCACCATCATGCCTGCTACTATGGCCGCCGCAGCAGAGTCGCCTGAGTCCTGGATGGTGGCGGAGCTCGAGTCTAGGCAAGAACTCTGTTCTGTTTCAACTTCAGTTCTAGAGAAATCTTGTCTAGCTCATGCTGGGGAGGATCAGCTGCAGATGTCCTGTGCTCCTAAATCCTTCTCACCAGGATCCACTGCTGCCTGTAATTGTGTTCCAGTATTTTCCTCTCCCTCCCCATCCGAGGTGGCCATGTCGGGAAAGGATGCCAAGATAGTTAGATTCGAGACGTCCCAGCTGGAGTTGCCGGAGTCCTGGACGGTGGTGGAGCTCGAGCTAAGGCAAGTTCTCTTTTTTGTCTTTACATTAGCAGTATTAGAGAAATCTTGCTTAGCTCTTGGGGCGAGAACCAGTTGCAGCCGCCAGCTGCTCTTCAGTTCTCCTCACTGGGATCCACTGCTGCCGGTGATAGCAACCTGGTGTATGTTTCTTCTCTTCTGTTTGAGTCCTTGTCTGGGTCCCCTGAGGTCACTGTGGGTCGGCCATCTCTGCCTGAGGTCATTGTGGGTCCTCCCTCTCCGTCTGAGGTTGCCATGGGTCCTCCATCTCCGCCTGAGGTCACCGTGGGTCCTTCTTCACCTTCATCTGGTTCCCCGCCCATTAATTGCCTTCTTTGCTTGGTTTTCTCATGGGTCAGCCATTTCCTTGTGGGTTTTCCTTCTCCGCCTGAGGTCACCATGGGTCCTTTGTCTCTGCCTGGGTCGCCGTGGGTCCTTCGTCTTCATCTGAGGTCACTGTGGGTTATCCGTATTCGCCTGAGGTCACCAAAGGTCATCCGACTTCGCCTGAGGTCACCACAGGTCATCCGTCTTCGCCTGAGGTCGCCACTGATCAGTTCGTATGGTTTCCCTGCTGGTCAGTCGTCCTTTTCGCCTGGTTTCCCCACTGATCAGCCATCCCCTTTGCTTGGGTTCCCCACTGATCAGCCATCGTCTTCGTTTGGTGTCCCTGCTGGTCAGCCGTCATTGACGGAGGTCTCTTCCCCACAGCCACTGATACATTGCATCCATGGCGTGGCCCCTGCGGTCTGTGGTAGGCATGGGTTTCAACAGCCACCTCCAGGTGGGGGCGCGTTGTGCCCCACGGTCCATTGGCTCAAGAATGCTGGGAGGCCACTCAGTGAACTACTCCATCTGATTATGTGGCTCAAAGACTCTGGAATACCATCCAACGGACTATGCCGTTTGCTTAGTTGGCTTAAGTACTCCGGAAGGCCACCCAACTCATTTCACCTCATGATCTGGCCGTTTTGGGACTCTAGTCGGCCACCTGAACTGCCTTACTTTCTTACCCGGTGGGCCTAGGTTTCTGTTTGCCACCTGTTTTGCTCTGTTTGTGGGTCTTGAGTGAGTGTCTTGTTTTGTTCCCTCCTAGCCTGGTTTCCCCCTCCGGCTGACATGTTTCAGGACCCAGGAGACAGACACTGACACGAGCAGATAGTGACAATAATCTTTATTTAATAGTGAGTGAGTGTAATGCGAGTGTGAGTGCGATGATATCGTTCTGGTCACTGGAGCTGAGCGACCTGGACGGAGACCCGGCAACCCTGGAACAGACAAGCAGAGACAAATTACTAATGCTCCACACTAGCAAAAAGCTGCAGATAACAAGGCTTACTTGAGAGCAGCACTGGCTTCGCTCTGCTGAGTTCTAGCGGCCGGGCAACGTGGAGGTGAAGGCGTCCGTGACCATGCTGGGGTTACTACCCGTGGCTGTGACAATGACAGTCCTGACGATGACACCGGCTGTGACAATGACAGCCCTGACGATGACACCAGCTGTGACTCCACAGACCGGGATGACGATGATCCTGACGATGACGCCGGCTGTGACTCCACAGACCGGGATGACGATGACACAGATGATGATGCAGACAAAGACGAGGTTAGTGACTCCACACACAGTGGCAATGACGACACAGCTGATGCTGATGACAGTGATTCCACCGATAACATTGGCCAATACTCCTGTAATTGATACAATAATAGTTCTGGCAATTGAGGAGCAAGACGTACCGGTAGGCGTGGTGGTAGCGAGCCGCTACGAAGACGTGATGGCGTTACCCCGTCAGCTGGGGACGCAGGTCCGCCGCCAAGGAGGTCCACCTGTGCACAGGGGTAAAGGTTTGGCGTTGAGTAGCAAATGGTGCGCTTACTTGCTTGACGCTGGGAAGAGTTCCTGGATGCAGCAAGTGAAGCTCTTGACGAGACAAACGAGGTTCCAGACGAGACAGACAAAGTTCCTGACGAGACAGACAAAGTTCCAGACGAGACAAGAGATATTCTTGACGAGACCAGAGAGCGGAGTGCAGGTTCATTCTCCGTTGAGGAAGACAGACGACTCCGTGCCGGGCTGTCAGCGACACTGGCTTTTAACAGCCGTTGATTCACACCTGTTGGTCTGTGCGCAGCTGGGGCTAATGACACTAATGACGGCCCAGAGGCCGCCATGACAGTACTCCCCCCTCTAGCAGTGCCTCCAGGCATCTGCCCAATCCTACCTGTATTCGCCCGATGAAAATCGCGAATCAGCTGTTTATCCAAGATCAACGCTGGGCGAATCCAAGAGCGATCCTCCGGTCCAAAGCCCTCCCAGTCCACCAAATACTGAAGACCATGACCCCGCCTGCGGACATCAAGGACAGCAGTCACCCCCCAGGCCGGATGGCCATCGATCATCCTCGGGGGCGTGGGAACCGCTGGAGCAGGACACAGGGGGTCCAAGACATATGGTTTGACCTGGGAGACATGAAAAACGGGGCAGATACGCATCGAAGAGGGGAGAGACAAGCGCGCAGACACAGGGTTAATAATACGATTAATAGTGTAAGGGCCAATGAAGCGCTTCGTGAGCTTCCGTTCCTCGGCTGGTACACAAATATTCCGGGTTGACAACCAGACCTTCTGACCCACCTTAAAGTCCGGGGCGGGTCTCCTATGCCGATTGGCCACCTGGATATTACATTGGGTAGTCCTCCTGGTGGCGCACTGAGCGCAGACCCGGATGTGATTAACAACGTCCTTCCGTAACCCTGGCCACCAGAAGGTCCTTTGAAGGAGATCCACGGTCCGACCCACTCCAGGATGACAGGCCCACTTGGAAGCGTGACCCCACTCAATCACCTTGCCCCGGATAGCGCGTGGAACAAACAAGCGGCCCGGAGGCCCCCCCCCCCCCGGGGTCCGGTTCTGTCTTCTGAGCCTGGCGAACCGTCTTGCAGATTCCCCAGGACAGGGCGCCCACGACGCAGGAAGGCGGCAGGATAGGGGTCTCCTGGTCCTCAGAGGATGGAGTGTCAAACTGCCGAGAGAGAGCATCCGGCTTACCGTTCTTACTTCCCGGCCGATACATGATAGAAAAGTTAAAACGGCCGAAGAAGAGGGACCAGCGAGCCTAGCGTGCATTCAGGTGCTTTGCCGTCCTGAGGTACTCCAGGTTACGATGATCCGTCCAAACCACGAACGGCTGAGCAGCCCCCTCCAGCCAATGTCTCCATTCCTCCAAGGCGAGTTTTACTGCCAGTAACTCCCTGTCTCCGATGCAGTAATTCCTCTCTGCAGAAGTGAGACGGTGAGAGAAATAAGCACAAGGGTGAATCTTACCGTCCTCGGGAGACCGTTGGGAGAGTACCGCTCCAACTCCTGAATCAGAAGCATCCACCTCCACCAAGCACTGCAGCTTTGGATCCACCTGAGTAAGGACTCGGGCCGAGGCGAACTCCCTCTTGAGTCTTTCAAATGCTTCAGCTGCCTCCTTACTCCAACAAAACGGGATCTTAGGGGAGGTAAGAGCAGACAGGGGACGAGCAATATTGCCAAAATTAGGCACGAACCTCCTATAGAAATTAGCAAACCCCAGGAACCCCTGAAGCTGCTTTCTGGAGGTGGGTGCAGGCCAATCCACAACTGCCTTGACCTTGGCCGGGTCAGGGAGCACCTGGTTCTGAGCTAAAATAAACCCAAGGAAGGAGGTTTGATCAGTGTGGAACTCACATTTTCCAGCCTTCACGAACAGTTGATTCTCCAGGAGGCGCTGCAGTACCCTGCGCACATGCACTCGATGCTCCTCTAGTGTGCGGGAGAAAATGAGAATATCGTCGAGACAAACAAAAACAAACGAGTTCAGGAAATCCCGTAGTACATCATTTATCAGACGTTGGAACACGGCTGGAGCGTTAGTTAACCCAAATGGCATTACCAGGTACTCAAAATGTCCGCTGGGGGTCCGAAAAGCCGTCTTCCACTCATCTCCTTCCCTTATGCGCACAAGATGATAGGCATTCCTAAGGTCCAATTTAGTAAACCAGGACGCCCCCTGGAGGGAGTCAAAAGCAGTGTTCAAAGGCAGGGTATAATTGTCTTTCACAGTTATTTCATTCAATCCCCGGAAATCGATGCAGGGGCGTAGAGAACCGTCTTTCTTTTCAACAAAAAAAAATCCAGCACCTACTGCCGAAGACGACGGGCGGATGATACCAGAAGCCAAGGACTCCTTAATATATGTGTCCATAGCCTCGCGCTCCGGGGCTGACAGGCTGTACAGGCGGCTAGCAGGTAGAGGGGCCCCAGCCTTCAGGTTGATCGCGCAGTCATAAGGGCGATGAGGGGGTAAGGACAATGCCCGAGACTTGCTAAATACTAGCCCCAAATCGTGATAGACCTTTGGCACCTTGGACAAGTCCGGTGGCGATGAATCAGGCAGAGGCACCTTGACGGATGGGGCGCATGCCGCCGATTGAAGGCAGGCACTGAGGCAGAACGTACTCCATGCCGTTATTCTCCCAGCTTGCCAATCAATAGTGGGGTTATGTAGGCGCAGCCAGGGGTACCCCAGAATAACGGGCGAAGAAGAAACAGGCAGAACAAAAAACTGAATTTCCTCCCTGTGATTTCCTGATACAATAACTGACACAGGAACCGTCTGATGAGCAATAGTAGTCAACGACGCTTTAGACAAGGTGATCAGTTTGACAGGGGGATCTAGAGTCTGACAGCTAAGACCCATCCGGGTTGCCAGGTCTCTAGAAATAAAATTTTGCTCAGCTCCAGAATCTACTAACGCCAATGTGGAGTGTTCTGTATGTAAATGGATGAGCCTAAGAGGTAATCGACAACAAGTAAGGGGCTCTTTAGAGTTATTGCCCGTGAATCCCCCTACTCTGATCCACGGGCCCTCCCTTTTAAACTTATTGGGACATTCAAAAACCCCATGTGACTCTTTCCCACAGTAGAAACAAAGGCCCTGATCCCTGCGGCGTTGTTTCTCTGCTGCTGACACTTTAGACCGGCCACTGATTATAGCTTGCTGAACCGGAAGTTCCTCTGACGCAGATAGAGCGAGAGGAGGAGAGTTGGGGAGGCGAGGGTGGGGTTTAACCGAACGGGAAGTAGAACGCCGTTCAGCCGCCCGCTCCCTTAATCTGCTATCAAGACTAACCGCTAGGGCAATCAAATCCCGTAAATTATCCGGTTTGTCCCGTGTCGCTAACTCATCCTTCAACTCATCATTAAGACTACGTAGAAAGATACCACATAATGATGGCTCCCCCCACCCAATCTCTGCAGCCAGGACCCGGAAGTCAATGGCGTAATCAGCAGCTGATCTCTTTCCCTGTTGTAAGCTCAGCAATTGTTCTGTCAACACCTCACCTCTATCCGTATGATCAAAAACAGACAAAAATTCATTCACAAACTCCTGGTAAGTGAGCAGGGAATAGCTTGGTTTCGCCCTAATGGAATACACCCAGTCCAAAGCTCTTCCTGCTAACAAATTTATAATGTAGCCAATCCGGCTTGAATCAAGAGTAAAGTCTCCCGGAACACGAAGAAAAACTGACTCACACTGTAATATGAATCCACGAGCTTCCCCGAGTTTTCCGCTGAACCGGGCAGGGGTGGGAATAGGGGTGAGGCGAGAAGACGAGGAGATGTTAGTTTGTCCAGATGCTAAGCCCACAGGGGCAGAACTGTCTGCAGTGGGGGGAAACGTCTGGTGTCCCTCCAGACGATCCAGCCGACCAATTATTACAGATAGCTGATTAAAGATTACTGTCTGTTGGTGTGCAAATAAATCTACCCGGGTGCTAAGAGTGTTGATTTGGCGCGACAGTGAACTGTCCGCTGGGTCTTCGTGACGGAGTCGTACTGACATGTTTCAGCACCCAGGAGACAGACACTGACACGAGCAGATAGTGACAATAATCTTTATTTAATAGTGAGTGAGTGTAATGCGAGTGTGAGTGCGATGATATCGTTCTGGTCACTGGAGCTGAGCGACCTGGACGGAGACCCGGCAACCCTGGAACAGACAAGCAGAGACAAATTACTAATGCTCCACACTAGCAAAAAGCTGCAGATAACAAGGCTTACTTGAGAGCAGCACTGGCTTCGCTCTGCTGAGTTCTAGCGGCCGGGCAACGTGGAGGTGAAGGCGTCCGTGACCGTGCTGGGGTTACTACCCGTGGCTGTGACAATGACAGTCCTGACGATGACACCGGCTGTGACAATGACAGCCCTGACGATGACACCGGCTGTGACTCCACAGACCGGGATGACGATGATCCTGACGATGACGCTGGCTGTGACTCCACAGACCGGGATGACGATGACACAGATGATGATGCAGACAAAGACGAGGTTAGTGACTCCACACACAGTGGCAATGACGACACAGCTGATGCTGATGACAGTGATTCCACCGATAACGTTGGCCAATACTCCTGTAATTGATACAATAATAGTTCTGGCAATTGAGGAGCAAGACGTACCGGTAGGCATGGTGGTAGCGAGCCGCTACGAAGACGTGATGGCGTTACCCCGTCAGCTGGGGACGCAGGTCCGCCGCCAAGGAGGTCCACCTGTGCACAGGGGTAAAGGTTTGGCGTTGAGTAGCAAATGGTGCGCTTACTTGCTTGACGCTGGGAAGAGTTCCTGGATGCAGCAAGTGAAGCTCTTGACGAGACAAACGAGGTTCCAGACGAGACAGACAAAGTTCCTGACGAGACAGACAAAGTTCCAGACGAGACAAGAGATATTCTTGACGGGACCAGAGAGCGGAGTGCAGGTTCATTCTCCGTTGAGGAAGACAGACGACTCCGTGCCGGGCTGTCAGCGACACTGGCTTTTAACAGCCGTTGATTCACACCTGTTGGTCTGTGCGCAGCTGGGGCTAATGACACTAATGACGGCCCAGAGGCCGCCATGACACCGGCCTCCCGGGTTGGGTTAGTTTTCTATTCCGTAATTGACCCTTATACTACATACATAAAAAATAGAAACACTGTCCAATTACTTATGAACAGCAGTAAATACTGTAAAACAGTGGAGAAAAATATTTGCAATGTGAGACTGAAGTACAGGTAGATTTGAGGTCCGTCTCAGTTCTCATTTGTATGCTTCCCCCTACCCCAAGGCCCCTTAGGGCTGAAAATGACCCATATCACTTGGGACACCCCTTCAGGCTGCACTATGTCATTAGTTGCTGATGGATTTAACTTAAATGGACACTTCCTGTTTTCATCAAAAAAAGAAGAGAAAGAATAGAAAACTGATCAGGAGAAAGTTTCATCTTAAGGAGAAAAACGTCTCAAAATTTACATGAACAATTTTAATCAGTAAAAAAAAAAGTCCGAAATTTACTAGAAAGAAAGCTATAAATTCACTGAGAAAATTTTGGATGCCCTGGTGTACAGATGTTGGCCCATGGCCACATGTTTACCACCCCTGGGGCCAGCCAATTAAAAATACCTATTTAGGGTAAAGGGCTATCTACACCACACACGATAATGATAACTATAAAATTATAGTTTTAAAAATCATTCTCCCTCCTCACCTTCTTCTTGTTTCCTATGACTCCCATAGTCACTAAGCAATGTCATGTAAGCTGTAGAGCCAGGTCACTGTCTCCTGGATGGGGTTGCTGAGATCCACATGGATACCCTCAGGTGATCCAAGGTCAGGGTACTCCGATAGGACATGATGTGCTGTCTGCTCTGGATTGCCACAAATACAAGCTGGTGATGAGTGAAGGCCCCAACAATACATGCTGGCAATGAAACGGTCGACTCCCGTTCGCAGACGGATGAGTATAACCCAATCTCTGCGGCCAAGCTGGGCACCTGGTGATAGTTTTGTGCTTGGAGTGACGTTGAGCTGAGGTGGTTTTCTTGTCTCTTGCCAAGTGAATCTCCAGCTTACCAGAAGATTGAAGTTGGACATTTCAGGGAAGACAACATATCTACTGAAGGGTTTATCTAGGTGTTGAGTGCCTAGATCTTGGGCAGCTTGGATCCGATGATGTTAAAGATACTTGCTTTCTTCAGTGGCCTTCTTCACAAGCATGTGTGTTTTGTGTTTTCTGCAAAGAAAATCAGGAACAACGCCAGATAAAACAGGCAGGTAATCCACAGGTGTGGCATGAAGGCAGCCTGTGATTATTCTCCTCACCAATTAATGATATTGCTCAAACAGCAGAGCCATGAGCTGCATACTTCATCCCACCACATATGTGTTTGTCCTGCTGCAGGATGAGACCGTTTATGCTGCTGCTGCAATCAGTAATCTGAAAGTATTTTTTTTAACTAAACCAGGACCTTGGGCAGAGAAAAAAAAGAAGAAAAGCAAAAAGGGTGTGGAACTGTTCACCTGATTTTTCTCTCAGCTCCAGACTTCAGACTTCCACAGGTAGGATGAAGTGAGCACACAGCGCAAAGTGGAATCACATTGCAAATGTCACGAATTGCCCCTTTCAGGGCAGGAAGAAGACCCAAGTGCTGGAGCTGTGAGTTGCTGGACGTTTAATACAAAAAAACCCCCCACAAAAACTAACTTGAAGACAAACACTTACATATACAGGGAAACCGGAAGGAAATGGCATGCAGGAATGCCAGAGAACACGAGGCTCATGTCAGGGAAAAAAACAGCTGAACAGCCTGGACAGGACACTGGCTGAGGCATATGGAAATGCCGGGGGGAAAGAGGAAAACTAGACGGAGCACACCCGTTAAAACACTCAGAAGAGCAAAGTAAAAATAGAGACACAAAACTTACATCTGATATTGAGAAGACTGCAGCAACGGACTGCGTTGCCACAGTCTTTAAATAGGGCACAGGAATAAACACATGATAAACAGGTGTGGGTACAGGAGCGAGGATAATTAGACAAACTAATGACAGCTGGGATATACCGCAGACTTCGTGTTTACAGGAAGTAAACACGTCACAATGTCAAAGTCAGAGCACAGAGGAATATGGCACAAGAAGCTAGGTAAGAATATGAATTGATATAAATGAGAAACAGACTGGATGATACAAAAAGAGACCTAAGGTGAGAACAAGATAAAGACAAAACAAGAGATGCAAATAATACAAGTATCAAAAATACAAAAAGAGGACTAGAGGAAAAGGTGAGGGTGGCTCATGTCAAAACAGGTAGATAATATTAATAATACAAAACTAGATGATCATGGATGCCTAAGCTAAATAACAAAGTAGCAATGCTAAGAACAAAACTTTCATAACTGAAACAACTGGCAAACTCAAATCACAAAATACATCCAAAACCAACATGAAGCCAATAACAACCCAGAAATGAGGAAATACAGGAAATAATCAGACATTAACTGAAAACAAGAGCATGGTGAGGACACCGTGCTCAGCATCATGACAGCAAATAATTAATAATAGGATAATAATAATAATGCTTTCAGCATTAGCAAACTTTTGCCAACTTAGGCGAGTGTATGTGTAGCTGTTGCCAACTTAGGTTAACTTAAGCAAACGAATACTCAGGGCAGGCCATCTGACATCAATGTTAGGCAATGCTCGTATAAAGAGCAGCATTTGTGAAGGCTTCCTATGATTCTGGGCCTGCTCTTTTGGGTGGATTCACACTACAATGTTTGGACCAACTTTTACTGATGTTTTGGCAAACATCTGGCTGTGCTGGCAAAAGTTAATAAAAGTTAATGATAGTTGGTGTTTGTTGGCAAATGCTGTTGAAAGCTGTATTTCTCAAAAGTTTTCAGCATGCTGAAAATTTGCCGATGTTTGGCAATAAATGTTGGTGAAAGTTATGCTCAGTTTATAAAAGTTCCTGAGCGCTGGGCTAAGTTATGCAGAGTTTGCCTAAGTCAGCCTAAGTTAAGCTCCGTTGGCAAACGTTGACTGAAGTGCTGGTGGAAGCAGATGTTTTTAGATTGAACCTCACTCCAGACATGCACGAATGAAAAAGAAATAGAGAGAAAGTGTCATGAACAGCCCTCTCTGAAGGCAAACAGGACGCCAAACGCAGACTGTGAGTTTGAAAATTTATTAACTAAAAGAAACACAAAATACAAAACACACGCCAACAGAAAACACAGCTCTGAGGCTGGAGTGATAAACGCCAGTATTAATAAAGACGCAGCGGTGGGCTGGGCAGCAGGCATGGCGGTTGATACCAGTGGATCCTCCGACACAATGGCTAAAGCAGGGGTCACTCCAGTGCGGCGTAACAGAGCCAAGGAATGCCTCACCAATGGTATAGGTTTCCGTGACGCCGAAACCAGGGGACTCCTCGTTGACTCAGCTCTCGGGTCACAGGGAACGCTCCTCTCCCATAGAAAACGTGGCTGGGGAAGTGGGTCTGGCCTCCTCAGTGCACCAGGACCATCCGACGTCTGGTGGCTCTATCCCAGGACCGGCAAACACTCAAGGAAGGCAGAGCGGGATACGAGAGAAGCAGGTGAGGCCACAGACTTAACAGCAGCAGCAGGTGATGAGAGCTCGGACACAGTGTGCGGCTGCTCTTGAGCCCGCCCACTGGGAATTAGACAAGATAATCCATTTTTAGGCATAGGAAAATGAACTGATAGTTGCCTAGATTCACGGGGCTTGATGGTGGCTGCTGCTACAGATCCAGACAGAGCATCTCCAGGAGCTGCGGAGGTCATCTGAGGAGTTGGGTGAAGCACTGGAGTCAAGGGACATTCCTCCGCCGGCTCAGACTCCATTTCACCCGGCGAATCTCCCTCTAGCTGGCCCACATAGTCAGGGAGGAGCCACGGCTTACAGTTCAGCAGCAATTCAGTCTCAGCCACTAAAACTTGCCTTCACTCCTCCAGCTCCTTGGCCGATGGTGCAAGCCATTGTTCGGGACGAGAAGGTGGGGCTGCTGCATTTGATAAGCGGCAAGAGGCTCGGGACTTCCGCAGCCGGGACCGCTTTTTTGTTGGCGCCGGCGTAGATATGGTAGAGGTTTTTCCCAGCCCATGGAGCATGGATGGTGGGTTGGCAATGCAGCGGAGAATTTCAGTGAGCTCTGGATGGTCCCAAAGGCTGGGGCTCACCTCGAACACTTGAGCTGCTCCAGGCAGACACTCCAGGACTGTGTTGGGAGTGTGGGAAGCCCGAGCCTCTGAGAGGATGCCATGTAAGTTGTTTAACGTCCACCTCGCCGTCTCGTTCAGCCCACACCAACTGGAATCCTGCAACGCTGCCATGCCAGCTGAAAAAAAGGAATACTAAAAAAAGTACGGGAGGGAAAAAAAAGTGAAACTCACAATCCGCTGGCATCCAAATGGCAGCGGCGAACTGTCATGAACGGCCCTCTCCAAGGGCAAACAGGATGCCAAATGCAGACTGTGAGTTTGTAAATTTATTAACTAAAAGAAACACAAAATACAAAACACACCAACGAAAAACACAACTCTGAGGCTGGAGCAATAAACGCCAGCATTAATAAAGACGTGAGTAAAGACAGATAAGTAATAAACTTAGCTTGACAAGATGTCCTGGGATTTCCCGAATGAGCCGGGGAAGTGGCGGGGGGAAGTGCCAGTCTGGGAGTTTCCCAGACTGGCAACACCTGTGGGGTCATGAGTGGTGATCATTACTGGCAGCCGTGACAGCACGCGAACAGAATCTGACAGCCAGAAGTGATGCGCGAGCTGTCACAGCGCCAGCAATGATCAAAACAATAAACCAAAAAAGGAAATATAGAAACTAATAATGAACTTACCAAAAGCAGGACCCAAATACAGCAAACAAGGTGTGCAGAAAAATAAACAAATAGAAAAAGACAAAACTTGTCATGATCAGGTGAGCGTGCACTTCCCCTCCCTTCCTGCAAGACTTTCCCCGGCTCCGCAGGCAATCACCACACCTGCGTGATTAGACGCATCTGCTACCTCTTCCCTGCCAGTGCTGAAAAGGACCAGTGTTTGAATGCTCCAGCGCTGGCTCGTTGAGTATACTGCCTTAAACAAGCAAGTAAGTTTATTATTCGCTTTCTGAGGAACACACCCAGCTCTACTCCTGCCTACCAGCATCCACTCCTGGTTTGTTGTTTCATGCTGGGTTCCACTGCTGGGCTTCCTGCTCATCCCACGTGAGTGCTGTCCTAGTTTCCCTTTACCAGTCTCCCTCCTATTCTAATCCACTCTCGTCTGCCCTTACAGGCTGGGTATTCCTCTGGCGATTGGCATCTTTCATTAACTAAGCCTCTTTTTGAATCAATAAATTGTGGTTACTCAGCTTCTCTGTGTTCTTCGTGTGTTTTCTCTGGTGTTGTTCCCTGCACGTGAGCTGTTCATAATTGCCAGTCATGACAAAACTAATCTGACAACTGGTCACGACCCCTGCCCGAAATTTACTGTTCTTTATTTTCTGCTCTGCGCATAATCATTCCTCAGGATTTATTAGTTCGGCTTCCATTGTGGGGAATCAAACAGCGCTGATTTGGTATCAAAAAGTAAATGACATTTAATGGGATTTTATGTTATTTTAATGGAGAGAGGTCTAACTGTCATGTTTCGCTGCGTAAAAGCACAGCACACCAATGAATAGACACAAACCCAAATGCAAGTGTGGCGTGTGGAATTATTCATACTAAGTGTCCATGGAAAAACAGTCTGACAACGTAGGCAACAGATGAACAGGGGAAATAAATCCCGTTGGTGAGAGGAGAGGTTATATCATGCCCCGGGGAAGGCTAACCACCGGGGGAAGGGGAACGTAACCCAGAAAAGAGAAGGACTTACTAATGGGAGCCGGAGCACAGCTGGCTCTGGAGAACAGCACCCCATAAAGTCCAAAGGGAAAAAACCAACAGGGAGAAGAACCTGGCTATCAATTGTTGACATGTACTCATGTTGACTGTAGTAGACAATGGTTGACTTTCGCTGCTGCATTGAGCATACCCACTGCCACCCATAAGTACCCCGTGCACTAATGAGTGCCAAGTGGATGAAGGTTTGACGGCAGCTGGCATGAAAGAGTGCGTGTAAGTGAGACTGAATGCGTGCGTGCGTGCATGTGAGAGGTGATGGCACACAGCTGGTGAATGTCTGGCACGGAGGAAGAGCGAGAGGAGGAGGCGTGGCTGTAGGACTGGCAGAGAGCAGCGCTCAAATAATCTGCCAGCTGGAATAAATAAGCAACAATCAAAGACCTACAGCCACAGATCATGGGCGGGGTTGAGAACAACCCCGCACAAGACAGTAACAGTCAAAATATAATCCGTAATTTTATTTATATGATGATGCACTAAATAGTTTTTTATTCCATCCACATTTACATTTTAATTGCAGACTTATTGTTGGATTCTATAGGCATTGTTGTATTTTTTTTTTCGAGGAATGAATGAACGAACAGGGGAAAAGTGTATGCAGAAGTAACTGCATAGGACTATAAAACAAAAGTAAATACTGCCTCCACAAATGCTGATCTTTATATGAGCATCGCCTGACACTGATGTCAGCTGACCTGCGCTGAGTATTTCTCTGATTTTTCAAAATGTCTGTAAAAGTCAGTCCAAACGCTATAGTGTGAACCCAGCTTTAACTTAGGCCGACTTAGGTAAATGCTGCATAACTTAGCCCAGCACTCAAGAACTTTTACAAACTGAGCACAACTTTCACCAGCGTGTATTTCCAAATCTCGGCAAACTTTTAACATGCTGAAAATTTTCAAAGAACACGACTTTGGCCAGTGTTTGCCAGCAAACACCAGCAATCATTGGCTTTTGACAGCAGTCAGTCGTTTGCAAAAACGTCAGTAAAAGTCAGTCCAAACGTTGTAGTGTGAATCTAACTTTAAAAAAGACATGATATATAAGAAAGATTTAGCTCTTGATATGGCTTGTAAGTCAAAAAAATCATGTTACAGCCATGTTAACAAGAAAACAAACTTGATTTTTGACGGTGTCACTTTAAGTTTGACTAAATATCAACAGGCATGAAGACGAGAGTATAAAGTAATGCAGGTATTTAAATGTTGATGCCACTAATGTTTTTGTGGGGGGAAAAAGTCATATGGTATGTTGGGTATTGACTGTTCAGTATATCTTAAAGGGGTCATTATTGCATTATGCATCTACTGGCAATGTGATTATTGAAAAATATCAAGACACTCACTTCTCTTTTAAAACAAAACCACACAGCCTTTATATCATTGTTCTCTACAAGAAGCCATTTTGACTCATTTGGGTTCAGCTCAGGACATCATAAAATGGTAAACCCAGCTTGTGCTGTCCTTGAGACCCACTCGCTGCTCTATTATCAGCCAGCATAGCTGTCTGTCATATAGATGGACAGGAGCAAGGTGTGTTAGCATCTGAGCTAACAGTGGTAATAGTAAGCTTGCATCAAATGTGGTGTTCTAAAACCACAGGTCTGGATAATGTCAGAGTGATGATGTGGTCGCTCAGTGATGTCATCACGCCAAACATATAAATGTAAGGGACGGCCATTTTACAGCCTCTCTGGTACTCGACCTACCAACCGACAACACCTCTGTACCACCATAATAAGCTCTTGTGTAATAAAATTCCCATTCCCAGCAAACTCCACTCTCTGTTGGTCAATCCACTTTTTCAGACATAACAAATGGCGACAAGGATAACCCACACAAAACCGAGGATAAAACCATTACTGACGGAGAAATATTACAATGCCATGACCAACGTTACGGCCCGAAGAATCGTCTTTTTCCGCCACACACAACATGTGAACATCCTCTTCACTGTTCATCCTAACTGAAGTCCCATCTATTATTGGAGAAAACCAAGGTATACACAGGACACACAAGCACCTACCTTTAATATACAGAGAATGTACATATTAAAATTTTTATGTAGGGACTTCTATTCAAGCTCTGCTTTATCCTGCCAATGGTTGCTATCTAACTGCAAGAATCTTGTCAACCAACCTTCATGTCAGCTCCTCCCGAAAAAGCTTTTTTAAGTCTGTGAATTGGTGCCAGATGTTGAATATGCCTATTTAAATTTTTAAGTTGTATTTATGAAAACAGTCTAATGAAAGACTGTTTCCTTTCCAAGATATCTTGGAAATGATGTCAATATCCCATATTGACATCATTTGAAAATGCAGAACAGCAATACAACTGACCAGCCTTTCCTAGCAGAAAGCACCTCTACCACCACATTTTATTCAGAGCATTCTATGGCACAGCTCCATAGTGAATAGAAATGTAAGGTGCAAGCTTCCTGTAGCCATTAACTACAGCCTTTCCTTTCAAATATTCTACCTTTCATATCACTAATGCAAATCAAACATCAGTGGAGCATGTTTCTTCTCTTCTATTTGTGGCCAAAAAAGAAAAAGAAAAAAAAAATCTGAAGGCAAAAGGTGGTGAGCAATAGTTGATGCTTGAGCTGTCATTCCATAAGACACATTCCTGAGTAGAGTATTGATCTGTCAAAACTGAGAGACTCCTTTCACTCTCTTTGATCTTCAGAACACGACACATCCTGGATGGAGCAGATGAAGCAGATGTGGGATGTTGTGGTGCCATTATCTGGATCAAAGTAGAGTTGTAAGGAAAGGTAATGTGGCGACGCACAAGTAAGTGATACCCCATGAGAGCCAGCTTCTGGCTGGTGAACTTGACAACAGCGTGGATCTGATATCAATCAAAGTCACATTGAAAACAATCAGCCGATATGATACACCTTGCACAGACCGCAGAGGGAGATTGGAGGAAGAGGCTACTGACATGCCGCTGGTATGAGACGTGGTGTAGGATCCATTATCACATCTCCCCTTCAGAGGATGTCACCTGCCATTTTACACTACTCTGAGTATTGATCATTTTGCACCACATTTAGAGGAAATTCCACCCAAGGTGACACTAGAAAACACCAGAGAGTGGGTAGGACTTAATCTTCTCCTTTGCAGATGAGCTCTTAGATGAGTTAATTTAATCCCTGGACTAAACAAATTAGAGTTCAGATGTATCATGTTCTCTGCCAAGTCCTAATAGCCTCGACGTTTCAAGCGGCATGTGAGAATGGGAGAGTCCCTCAGCAGTGGCTCGTAAAAGGCATCCGGCGAGGTAAAAAAATGCTGGTTTTGCACCCATCAGTTACACAGCTGAAAACAATATGAAGAGGCAGGAATGGCTGACAAACAACAGTAGAGATCCTCAATGCTTGCACGTGTAACAATTAAATTTAGCTCATCATAAATCAAAGAAACTTGCAATATCACCCACTGACTGCTAGTGACAGTCAAAAACAGTTTCACGTGATGTGGACTTGTGCCTAGAATAGCCATCGGATTATCCTGCCCAGATGTAGATGCCATGTTTGATATATTAAAAATAACCGGACATGTCATTGTCCTTCTCTTTAGGTACCAGATATACAGTATGTAGGTCCTCTTAAACACATATCAATCAATTTCCCACCGTATGTTGCATCATCCTCTAACATCTTTCTTTTCTTTAACCTGACCATATAACCTCCCCAGTCTCTTCTTACATAGTTTCTCATTCCCAGATGTTTATCTTATTCTGGCTACGTCACAGGAGCACTGCTTGGAACTTACAACTGGAGCACCTAGCCCTAAAGTTAATTGGCCTGCCAGGTATTCTCCCAAAACTCCCACTTAGCCCCTCCAGGGCTGCCTACAGTTGCTATTGTCATGTCCACCAATTCACACTGCCGTAATCCCTATTATTTAAAGTGAAAGAATGTGTTTAATCATGAATGGGTGTCCAATGGTGCTGTGCATTTCCTGAAGAGCCACTCTGCTCGGCTGCTCTCAGGAGCCAGTCATGTGTCCTGTAGCTTCTCCATCTAGGCCTCTTGTCTTTTCCTGTGACCTTCTCATCTGTCTTGAGTAACTTCTCCCTACTATTGACTTAACTTTCCTCTATCGCCATGCAGCCAATCACATTGCTTGAGATTCGCAAGCAAACTGCCCCATTGGCATCATGTGACAGCCAAGCTAATGTGTACACACACACACACACACACACACACACACACACACACACACACACATATATATATATATATATATATATATATATATACGTATATATATATATATATATATATATATATATGTATACATATATGGGTGTAACCCTGATCAAATTTACTAATTTGAAACACTACATGCCTCCACTCTGTGACTCAACATTAGGCCAAAAATCCTGAGCTTTTTGTATTTGCAAACTTGCTAATACATAAAAGATTTGTATGTAGAAATAAAGCTTCCCCCTTTCTATAGCTGAATTCACCTCAGTGTGCACTAACGGCTTTACAAAAGGTAAGAGTACTTCAACACAAATGCTCTGAAGCACTCAGAAGCTCTCAGGAGCACTCAAGAGGCATGCACAAGTGCTCTAAAATCACTCATAACTGTTTTAAAAACACCCTGCTACTCGGGAAAAATAAAAAGGAAATTTGATTTTGTTAGCCTCTGCAGCAGTGTGAGGTCTGTATGGTATATATGGTGCAAATATTTTAAGATTTTTTTAATGAAGTCTGCCCATTATGGACACTGCAGAGGGTGGGGTGAGGGGGTGGACTACTGGTGGGCTAGCAGATAGTTGCAAGCGCAGTTATGAGTTAGATTTGAACATGTGAATGAAGTAAAATACAAACCAATATTGTTTACAGCTTTTGTGGGTAAAATACATAAATCATGAGGACTGGCTCTAGTGAATGTTTCTCAGATGGAGCTCAATGCATGTTATTAGTTACAGTGTGACGTGAGTCTTTGAAGAAGCTGCAGATTGTCTGTTAAATTCTGACACATTATTGTAAGTCAAAAGACCAACTTAATCCAGTGACTGCTTTTAACTTTCTAGAGGGCATTATCATTAGCTTTAACCCACTGTTAGTGTCTCACAGCAGAACTTAAGTGATTAAATAACCTGAATATACCAAGGTTCTTTATTTGCCCAAGAAGACTTATTATAACAATCAAACAGATAGAATTTAACTGGATTTGGTTTGGATCTTTGTCTAAAATCAATTGTAATTTATTTAGCTTTTGAGATATTAAAAATAAATGTGTTCTGAATACACCAATCATAAAAATGGTCATCCTCAGACCTGCAATCCCCTCCATTATCTATTAACAGATCCACCAGGGCAGCATTATCTGCATACTTAACTAGTAAACAATTAGTATGGTGGCTGACACAACCATTGGTGTATAAAATAAATAACAAAGGTGATAAAATACACCCATGAGGCACACCCCTATTTGCTGCTATAATTACTGACCGACTTTGGCCCACCCTTCCATAGTGGGCACATGCCATCACCAAAATTTCGATTACTAACGCATTTTTGTTGTGTATATATGTAACTGTTTGTAGTTGTGTCACCACTAGTTGTTAATCCTTAAACTTAAGTTTTAGAAGTTTTAACATTCTTTACCCTGTCACGAATGGCTCTTGCGAGCCATTAATAAGAGCCGAGGGCCAACCAGTGAGTTTGCGTAGTTTATTAATAAAGGAAGCAACAAAGGAAAAGAGCCTTGTTGGGCAAAACACAAATAACACAAGAAGTACACTTACGAATAACGATGAGGGAAGAGAGGAGGGCTGGAGCCGGACGTAGGGACTCCAGCCTAATCCACAACGAGAGGTAAGTGTGGATAGCGTGAGGTCGCAGCCCTGAGCAAACAGAGCAGCTCCCTGATATAGGGGCTGACAGCTCATCAGCTGATGAGCGATAATTGGCCTCCTGCCGTCCTGTGGTGCTTGGCTTCTGACAGCCGGAAGCGCCGCCAAGACGCTGTCACAACAAAGGCCTGGCCAAAAGCCAGGGGGAAAAACGGGAAACAACCGTGTGCAGACAAGGTCAGCACATGGATCATAACATAACCATGTTGCCATGAAACAATGCCTGCCCCACAATACAGTTATTTCGTTGTTTCTGCAAATTATCACTTGCAATAGAAGAGCATGGTTTTGTGGAAAAATAAACTTGATTATCCATTTTTGCTGGTTTAGCTTATGGAGAAAAACCAGTGCTAAGCGGCTTCTGGGTTATACCCCAAAAAGTCAAGTGACAGCTATTTAAAAGGTTTTATTGAGGAAAAATGTCTTAATCAGGTCATTGTTGTTGTTCATTTAAATAGTATTGTTTCTGACGTGGGCAACTGGGTGGAGCAGTGGTTAGCACAGTCAGGTCACAGCAAGATCTTGGGTTTGAACCCATTCACGACCAGTGGCAACCTTTCTGTGTGGAGTATGCATGTTCTTCCCATGTCTGTGTGGGTTTCTCCTGTGTACTCCGGTTTCCTCCCACAGTCCAAAGTTATGCATGTTAGCTTAACTGGCATCAACCTGGGATAAATTGCCCTAAGGTGTGAGCGTTACTGTTTTTCTGTCTCTCTGTGTTGGCACCGTGATGGACTGGCGATCTTTTCAGGGTGTACCCCACCTCTTCCCAGTGATGCTGGGATAGGCTCCACTTTTCCCCTGCAACTCGAAAGGATGAAGCAGTTTAAATGAATGAATGAATGTTTCTGATGTAACTTAACTGACTTGTCACAATGCTCTCAGTTTGTTAGTTGTACAGAAATTAAACACATTTGACGTTACACCTGTTCCACAGTGGGCTTATTTAGGTCACGATGGAGACGAGTACAATTTAAAGATGCACTCTGGCAGCTCTAAAATCACCTCAAAAACAAATGTGTATTGCCCAAAATAGTATATTGTGGCTTTTTAGCCACACAAAAAATAGAAAACTTTCATTGCCTAAGAATTGCTTGGAAAGAGCTTTTATATCTTCCACCTACTTATGTACGGATCAATGAATATTCTAATTAGCTCCACCCATACTCCCGCCCATCAGTAGTGGATGCTGAAAGGCCAGCCCTGTTCTCTCCTCTGACCTGAGAACACCGAAGACTGCCTCACTAAACAATGGCTAGTCAAAACATCGGAGTGATTCAGCCGTACATATACACACCGCCGACCCCTGCCAAAGTGAGCTGGCTCTCAGCGGTCCCACCTGGTGGCTGATGGGTGCCTGCCGAACAGCTTGCTGGGGGCCAACAGTCCGATGTGCCTGCCCACCACTGTGGAACCACGACCTCAGCACGGCACACGTGGCCTTGCTCTGGCCATTGTGACACATGCCCTCCAGTACCCAACTTTAATGGGATTCTAATGTCTCCTCCTCTGTCCTTCCTGGTGAGGATGAAATGAAGTGCCCGGGGGGTTTGTGTCCCCCCCCCGAAAACCCCTTCAGTGAGTTGAGTCAAATGAATGTACAACGGATGGGTGGCGGTCTTAGTGCCTTCATCCCACGTTTCTCTCTGATCTGGTCTTCCGACCATGTGGCTCCCATTTCTCCATGAGTGCCTCTGGGACCCCGCATGTGTGGGTGCGGCAACCAGTGGACTCTGGTCTCCGAGCTAACCGCGCCATATGTGCTATGGGGTTCTGGAATATGGTAGCCCCAGCAGTGGAAAACTACGGGTGGCCGCAGTCGGTTTCACGCCATTCCCAAGAAAGGGTGCTGACTGTCAGCCTGGTAGGTAGAACGTGAGCCTCCATCCACGGAGCCACATTGGCTCCTCCCTCTTCCTCTGGGGGAGTGAACTCAGGTGTGTAGCCTTGCCCAGTGCTTAGCCTGATTGATTAATGTAGTAACCAGACTAATCAGGAATGCTTAAGTAGTTAGAAAAACTGTCCAAACTCGCATTTTTATTTTTTTTTTGGGGGGGGGGGCTTAACTGGACCTTCACAATAGAAAAACACAGACTTGGGATTTGGGACTGATTTTGGTCTTGATTTGTCTTGTAAATCACAAAAACATGTTACAGACATGTTAACAACAGAAAAAAATAGATTTCTGGCGGAGTGTCAATTTACGACCAAAGTTAGAATAAGATAAGATGAGATAAGATAAAATAAGATAAGCCTTTATTAGTCCCACAATGGGGACATTCCAGGATTACAGCAGCAAAGGGATAGCGGCGCTCAGAGCAATAGCAAATAAGACAATAAGAACTGGTTATCCAAAGCAGTAAATGACTATACAGTACACAGATATGTATATACACAGTGCAGGAGCATTGCAGCTAGCTGAAATAAACAGCATTATGGTTACCACGCAGAATATGAATGTGTGCCCAGACAGTACATTTTGCATTTGAATCAACAGTGATGTTGCCACCCACAGTAATGATTGTTATTGTCCCAGTTGTGTTTTCGAGAGGACGATCTCTATTGTGCAAAGTTGTTACGTTAAGTACATTTAATACGATCTCTACAAGCAGCCCTGGTTAGGTTATAAAGCCTGACAGCCGTAGGTAGGAAGGACCTGCAGAACCTCTCCGTCGTGCACCTAGGATGGCACAGCCTACCGCTAAATGAGCTCCTCAGTGTGTTCAGTGTGTCCTGCATGGGGTGGGACTTGGACTCCAGCTGAGATGACAGCTTAACCACCATCCTTCTCTCTCCTATCTCCTCCACTGGGTCGAGGCGTTGCCCCCAGAACAGAGCTAGCTTCTTTGATCAGCCTGTTCCATCTCTTCCTGCTGGCTGCTGTGTTGCCACTGCCCCAGTACACCACTCCAAATATGATGGCTGATGTCACCACTGAATCGTAGAAGGTCTTCAGGAGTGCTCCTTGTACTCCAAAAGACCTGAGTCTCCTCAGGAGGAGCAGCCTGTGCTGCCCCTTCTTGTAGCGCATGTTGGTGTTGTGTGACCAGTCCAGTTTATTTCTCAGGTGAACACCCAGGTGCTTGTAAGATGTCGCCATCTCAATGTCTGTTCCCTGGATGTTTCCCGGTGCTGTGCGGGGCTGTCCTCACCTGCTCAGGTTCAGGTTCAGGTTACTTTATTTGTACCCGTAGGTAGATTTGTTTTGCAGTCTGGTGACATCTATATTTACAAGCCACAAATTACATTCAACATAGACACAAACACAGGCACACATGAAGCTGACTATAAACATGATAAAAATACTCAAGGCTCCATCAATCAGGGTATAAAAAGACAAAGAGATGGGAGAAAAACCAGAGGTAAGAGAGAAGGGTCATATTAAAAGTTAAAAACTAGTCAAAGAGGTTAAAAACTCAAAGGTCTAAAACCCAATAAAATATTTAGAACCCAAGTAACATCCTACAAAAATAAGTAAATATAAAATGGAGTTAATAAATAGGTACCTAAATTATGTGCAATATATTGTTACAGCTTGTTCAACTCTTTGACAGCAGCAGGGACAAAGCTGTTTTTGTAGTGCTGGGTTCTACTTTTTGGGACAGCAGAATCAGAATCAGAATCAGAAAAGATTTACTGCCAAGTACATTAACAGATCACTGATAACATACGAGAGAATTTGACTTGACACAGAAAATGAACCTGCATTTCCAGTGACACGACTGCATCGGGGACGCGCCTGCCAACAGGATAGAGGGTACAGGTAGCATAAGAATAAGAATAATACGAGGAACAACAGGAAGGAGCAAAAAAATCATTGATTCAGAATACTGGTTGCATAATCAATCAATATTATGATTACAAGGAAAAAAAAGCTCTCGATGCACATACGCAAGACAGGATTCACAAGACACAAGACACAAGAGAGCAGTGTGTGTATCTTTATTCAGTTCATGGATCAATGTGTGTGCGCTGTTGAAGCAATGTTGATGATAATAAGAGAACAACAAGGGCACTTGGCAGGAGATGTTTTGTCTGGCTGCCGCCGATCGTCCTTGCGAATATCTGGGCAGGCTGTCCAGATGGCTGTCCAAGGCCTTGTGCTTGATGATTTTGAAAACACAGACTGCAGACAGCCAGGAGGAATTTTCATGGGGAAATTGAGCCAAATCGGACTGATCACAGAGAAGGCTTTTTATTTCTTCTGTAGATTCAGTACTTAATCCTTCATTGCGGGGCTTTAAATCCATCGTGGAAAGACCTAAGCGAGACCATGATGTAATCCACCTTCCGAGACAGTTCTCCATTTGTCGCTATCAGGGTCTTCTCCAATTTTTCAATTTGACAGATGCACCTCGCCTGACCAGCATTTTGATAGGTTGTATCCATCTTCAGCAATTTGCGGTACACCAGGACAATCCCAGTTCCAATCAGAAAGATCCCGATCACCATTATCACGAAGACATACAAATCTTCAATATCTTCGATAGAGAGATTAGTGAGACACAAGATCTTCCAATTACTTGTGTCACGTAAATAGCCCACTGGAGCCGTTCCTGCGGGGCAGACAGCTTCCCCCGGAGCACTTTTCCTTGTTGAAAAAATAGTGTCAATTGTGTTCAAAGCCCAGTTTATTAACTCCATAATTTCTTTCTTTCGACGGTCGCAGTTAGACGCAGACAGACAACAGCAAGCTGGGATCCAGTAGTTGGGGAGGAAGGAAAAAAAAGTCAGAGCAAGAGAGAAGGAAAAAGCGTCTGCTCTCTTGGGAAGTCTTGAGGGAAGAAGCTGAAAGTGGCAGTGCAAAGGGTGGGAGTCATCATTTAAAATGGAGGTAGCCATCCTCTGTACTTGTCTGGTGTACAGGGATGTCAGGCTCAGCTGTGGCTCACCAAGCAAACGACTGGACCATCTAACTACCTGATCCAAGGATTTCCTCTGTTTCAGTTTTATCTGACCAAACCATGACACTAAAGAAAAGGATAAAACAGATTCAATAAAAGCCCGATAAAACATTGTCATTATGGTTCGGTCAATTTGGAAGCGTGCACGTTTTCTCAAGCAATGCAAATGTTGCTGACCCTTTTTGCTCACCCTTTCACAGTTCTCTTCAAAGTTTAAATTACTATCAATAATCAACCTGTGGCAGTCCACCACCAGTTCCTTAGTTTTCCTTGCATTGATCTGGAGGCAGTTCCATAAGTACTAGTCCACGAAGTCCTGGATAAGTCCTCTGTACTCAGCATCATCCCCATCAGAGCTGAGGCCGACAATCGCAGAGTCATCAGAAAACTTCTGTAGATGGCAGTATGGTGTGTTGTGTGAAAAGTCAGCAATGTAGAGGGTGAACAGAAAGGGAGCCAGAACTGGGGGGAAGGGGGTACTGCAGATGATGGTGTCAGACGCAAAGTCCTGGGTTCTCACAAACTGTGGTCGGTTTGTGAGGTAATCCAGGATCTACGATGACAGGTGCTGGTCTACCCTTGCACACAGCAGCTTGTCCCTCAGGATCACCGGTTGGATGGTGTTGAAAGCACTGGAGAAATCAAAGAACATGATCCTCACAGTGCTCCCAGACTTCTCCAGGTGAGACAGGGAGCAATGTACGAGGAAGATCATTGCATCCTCCACCCCGATGCCATGCTGGCAGGCAAACTGAAGTGGATCCATCACTGGTCCCACCAGGGGGTGGAGGTGGGCAAGGAACAGCCTCTCCAGGGTCTTCATTAGATGTGATGTAAGGGCCACTGGTCTGTAACTGTTCAGGTCCTTGGGGTGTGGGGTCTTTGGTACAGGTACCACACAGGATGTTTTCCACAGCTGTGGTACCCTCCCCAGCTTCAGGTTTAGGCTGAAGATGTGCTTCACAATCCTGCACAGCTAGTCTGTGCAGGAGTTTAGGAGCCTCAAGCTGATGCTGTCCGGACCTGTAGCCTTCCTTGCCTTGATCTTCTTCAGCTCAGCTCTCACCTGGGTCTTAGTGAGAGTCAGGTTGGGGAGGGGGGCTGTGTGCTTGGGGGGGGGGTGTCTGTGGGGGAAAAACAGTGGGGGATTATGATGGGGACTGGGGGGGGGGGGCATGGACAAAGGGACTAGATCAAAATAGAGGCAGCAGTGGTTGGTGGGCAGGTGGAGGAGGGCAGTTGGTCAAACCTGTTAAAGAACAGGTTCAGGTTGTTTACCCACTCCCTACCCCCCATGGCCTGGAAGGAGGTATTCTTGTGTCCAGAGATGGTTTTGAGGCTCCTCCAGGTACCACTGATGTCACTCTGCTACAGCTTGTCCTACATCTTCTTCCTGTAGCTGTCCTCCCCCCCTCTGATCTTCCTCCTTAGCTACCTCTGTACAGACTTCAGCTCCTCCTTGTTTCCCGACCTAAAGGTCCTTTTCTGCTCCTTCAGCTGTGACTTTATCTCAGGGTTGATCCAGAATGCAGAGCTATGTTCAGTTAAGTTACAAAAGACCATGATACCTGTTGGTGCAACCAGGCTCTGATATTAAACATTATTAAATGTTTGTTTCTGTAGACACCCTGTACAGTTGCATTGCTGTTTTTCCCCACCATGACCATGTTTATGTGCCATGCATTTATTAATTATTTACTTTTGGGCAAAGCTCAGTGTACCAGGCATTCCTTTACAACAGCAGCATAGCATCTGAACAAAATTACATGAATACTATCCAACAATAACTGCAAACTGATTAGCATTCTTAGTAGCATTGAGGTAACCTTGTATCTGACAATACCTCTTGTTGTTGAATAATTTCCATCTTTCTTTGATGGAAGAAAATTCCACATTTGGAAAGTGGCTGAGCATGTAGTTGCATATTAAGAAATTATACTTTTCATTGTTAAAAATAAATTTCTTCGGACAAATGGCCAGTCCCTGGTCAGGACAGATGGAGAGGTTTTCAAATTGCACCCTATACTGTAAGCAGTTACATATAGTGCATCCAGAAAGTATTCACAGCACTTCACTTTTTCCACATTTTGTAATGCTGCAGCCTTATTCCAAAAGGGAATTCATTTTTTCCTCAAAATTCTACACACAATATCCCATAATGACAATGTGAAAAAAAAATGAGATTTTTGCAAATCTATTGAAAAAAAAAAAAGAAATCACAGGTACACAAGTATTCACAGCCTTTGCTTAATACTTTGTTGATGCACCTTTAGCAGCAATTACAGCCTCTAGTCTTTTTTAATATTATGCCACAAGCTTGGCATACCTATCTTTGGGCAGTTTTGCACATTCCTCTTTGCAGCACCTCTCAAGCTCCATCAGTTCTGAAGGGAAGTGTCGGTGCACAGACATTTTCAGATCTCTCCAGAAATGTTCAATTGGATTCAAGTCTGGGCTCTGGCTGGACCACTCAAGGACATTCACAGAGTTGTCCTGAAGCCACTCCTTTGATGTCTTGGCTGTGTGCTTAGGGTTGTTGTCCTGCTCAAAGATGAACCGTCACCCCAGTCTGAGGTCAAGAGTGCTCTGGAGCAGGTTTTAATCCAGGATGTCTCTGTACATTGCTGCATTCATCTTTCCCTCTATCCTGACTAGTCTCCCAGTTCTTGCCACTGGAAAACATCCCCACAGCATGATGCTGCCACCACCATTGGCATGGTTATGAGCAGTGCCTGGTTTCCTCCAAACATGACACCTGGCGTTCACTCCAAAGAGTTCAATCTTTGTCTCATCAGAACAGAGAATTTTGTTTCTCATGGTCTGAGAGTCCTTCAGGTGCCTTTTGACAAAACTCCAGGTGGGCTGCCATGTGCCTTTTACTAAGGAGTGGCTTCCATCTGGCCACTCTACCATAAAGGCCTGATTAGTGGATTGCTGCAGACATGGTTGTCCTTCTGGAAGGTTCTCTTCTCTCCACAGAGGAACACTGGAGCTCTGACAGAGTGACCATCGGGTTCTTGGTCACTTCCCTGACTAAGGCCCTTCTCCCCCGATTGCTCAGTTTAGACAGCTGGCCAGCTCTAGGAAGAGTCTTGGTGGTTCCAAACTTCTTCCATTTACGGATGATGGAGGCCACTGTGGTCATTGGGACCTTCAAAGCAGCAGAAATTTTTCTGTACCCTTCACCAGATTTGTGTCTCGAGACAGTCCTGTCTTGGAGGTCTACAGTTAATTCCTTTGACTTCATGCTTGGTTTGTGCTCTAACATGCACTGTTACTGTGGGACCTTATATAGACAGGTGTGTGCCTTTCCAAATCATGTCCAACCAACTGAATTTACCACAGGTGGACTCCAGTTAAGCTGTAGAAACATCTCAAGGATGATCAGTGGAAACAGTATGCGCCTGAGCTCAATTTTGAGCTCCAAAGCAAAGGCTGTGAATCCTTAGGTACATGTGATTTCATAGTTTTTTATTTTTAATAAATTTGCAAAAATCTAAAAAAAAAAATAAAATAAAATATCACATTGTCATTATGGGGTATTGTATGCAGAATTTTGAGGGAAAAAATGAATTTAGTCCCTTTTGGAATAAGTCTGTAACATTTATCTTTTGTTCTTATTAAAGACAAGAATAGAAAGGAGATGTCTACATCTCCTTTCCATTCTTGTCTTTAATAAGAACAAAAGGTAAATAATTAAAAGAAGACAAACCTACTTGAGCTAAGGCTGTAACATAACAAAATGTGGAAAAAGTGAAGCGCTGTGAATACTTTCTGGATGCACTGTATTATAGTAATTTGAAACTGGCAGTCTAAGTGCCTCACCTCCACCTTTAGCCTCAAGCAAGAATTCACAAATAGAAGCATGACACCTCAGCCTGCTCAAAATGTCACCGTCTGACAACTTTAAGCAGCTTTCAGTATCTTTCTTCTGAAATGAGCTGACACCTGTCGCCTTGATTAAAGAAATAAATCAGCCTCTCTCATTCTAAAAATATGCCAAACGAACACAACTGCTTCTTCCCAAGATCTATAATTAATGTGGTCACATCCAGCGAAAGGAGAGGAAATCTGATGTTCCCCTTTCCTACCTCTTCCTCCTCCTCCTCCTCCTCGCAGCTGCCGTCCTCAGCAACCCAATAATCCCTGAGAGAACAAAGCGAGCTGTGAAAGCATAAATATGACCGTAGTATCAAAACTCTCAAATCTCTGCCATTACCATTCTGACAGCTGCCTGCACTAATTAGCCATCAAAGGTCTCCCTCTTGCACTAACAGCTAACACCGGTTCTGTATCATCATCGCTGTCACAGCTTGTTTGCATGTTGCCACTTCTGTCTCTTTAGCATGGGTGAAACCTTAGAAAAGATGATAAATTGATACATATGGGATTATTACAGGTCCACTGCGCGTTTCTGCTAACAGTGAAGTGAAACCTCTTCCTCTGCTGTAGATTGTGAAACTGTAAAATGTAAATCACAGTCCAAACAGGCTGTCAAGCTTGTTGTTTGTTTGTTTTGACTTCATCAAAGTGTCACTTTCTGTGACAGGTACGCCACATCTCGTACATTTGTCACCGATGATAAATATGGCCCATTTAATCTCAGTCATCACAGAGAAAACGAGAGGAGGAAGACAAACTGCGCTGGAGCGTACTCTCTCTGATCCTGAAATGATCTTCTTTGGTGGGGTACAGGTGGTGAATTACCTAACTTGATTTACTTGCACAGAGTCTCCGATGGCCTCTTCACAATCCAACTTAGGCGTTACAAAGGAGGAGAAAAAAACACTCAACGGCTCATCTTCCTGGGCCCATCGCATCGCCCTGGGAGACCACTCATCTTAAGAATTGTCACTTTCTATTAATGTAACCTGCCGACAATCCGATCAATTATGTAAATGGTGAATAATAGATTCAATCACATAAATTTCTCATAAGAGCTTGGCGCAGTGACATAGAGGTTTCTGTGTAACTCCTGTCTGTAGTGAGGTTTGCTACTATCAAAAGCTAATAAAAGACTTAGACAGCAACCTTTGATTTCTCCAGGGTGATGAAGTACAACTGTCACAAGTCATAAGATGAATTTCAAGTATTACTTCTCTCTACGATCCACAGTGAGCATTATCTGATGTATGCTTTTAAGCTAACGTGCTCTGTTCCATTTTTTTCCTGTTGTCTGTTGGTCTACCAGCTCTCTCTTTCACGTCAAGCTGTACACAATAGTCAGGCAATTAATAGATGGGTGAGTTAATGTCCCCCTTGGCCCTTTATTATTTTCATATGTGTCCTCTCAGTCTCCAAGTTGTCATGCTTGGCACATTACTATGTGCTGACAAATCAACTCATGAGAGCTTGCTGGCACACACTAAAATAACATCACACACAACAATAACGTCAAGCTCCCTGAGAAATGGCAGTTGCAAGAAGGGTTCTTTGCTATATGATGTAGAAGAAAGTGGTGATGAGCTGAATAGAGCTGTTAGACAAACATGCAAATAAACCCCCAAACTTTAAAGTGACAGACAAGTTAACTGTAACATGTTTTTTTATGACTTACAAGGCATATCAAGAACTAAATCATTCTTATGTGTCATGTCTGTGATTTTCTGCTGTGAAAGTTCAGTTAAACTCCTTCCCTTGGAAAAAGGCAAATGTAGATGGTGCGTTTTTGTGATGTAACTATTACAGGTGAACCAATCAGGACTAAGCACTGGCTGTTCAAATTTTTGTCCGTTTCTCAATATGTGTACTTGTGTGGACTTGTGTTCTTGTAAACTTGTGAAACGTCATCAGTCACAGCCCAAGACCTGTTCCAATTCAAGTTTGGTCCAAATGCCAGGATGTGTTCTCGCTCCGCCTATTTTATCGGGGATGCACTGGGAGGTGACTTGTGTGGATTTGGGGCAGTCATGTATCCCATAATCCATTTTGCCTGAGAGAGTGCTACCATGGAGAACAGAACTCATTTTTTGTATGAACTAATTCACATTTTTTTCCTTGTGGGTGTTTATATTCATAAACTATGAATTAAGAGATATCTAATCTCATGTAAATTGTGTCAATATCAATTAACATGTTGCAAGAAGATTTCATCATGTGTATGCATAATAACAATAGACTCGAAGACTTATTTAATGTTATTTTTTTTATTAAACTGTTGCCGATGACCATAGGAGACAATAGATAGGTAAGCATGTAGAAAGAAGATGAAACCTTTGGAATTTAGATAAGGGCTCTTACATCCTATCAGTATGAAAGCTAAATCCTGTCATTTTTTTTGACTTAGCAATCAATCATATACAGTAATGGGAAGTTTTGACCCCAGCATTTACAATATAGTGTATAATGTTGAGAAATCTTTCCCTCTGGTATGGTGACAGATATTCTATCCAGTACCCTTTTCTCAGGTCTGGAGTGTTTTTGTGACCCATTGTTTATTAAAACACATTAAGCTGTTAGGGGAACGTACCCAGATGGAAAGACAAGCAAGCAGAGCCTGCCTTTGGTGCCCCCTCCTCTGCATAGCAGCTCTTCTCTGGCATATATGCCTTCTAATCTCTGCCGCCTCATCCTCAGCTTGATGGTAAAGGACACCAGGGATCAGAGCAACCACCACAACATCCATGGTACAGATATTTGCAAAATTGGTTGTGTGTTTTTGTGTGTATGTGAAAAATATCAATCAATCAATCAATCAATATTCCGACTCCGACTACACAAACCCACAAATATTTTCTCTCCACTGGCCTTTTATAGGGCACTCTAAAAATATTAATCAACAATTAAAAATCTACAAACATGAAGATAAACACAGGGAAATTATTTTGGTTATAGTAATATTTTTTTATTGTCTTTTATTGAGCATTGAGTAAAGTGAAGATACAAGAGCAATGCAGGGCAGACTGTAGACCCAAGTTCACTGGAGTCCATCCGAGTGCATCTGAGTCGAGCGTGACATCAGCGAGAACACGGCCATTCCAATTCTAAGTTCAGTGAACTGTCTCCTCCCTTCCTTCGGAGTTAGGACTTCCAAGTTGAACTTGACAAGTCCTAACTCTCAAGTCCACAAGACTGAACTTAGCAAACTTGGTATTGAGAAACAGCCTTCCAGCTTGCAGACTTCTGAGTCCTGATGGCGGGATGTGGGTGGGCCTAATTAGATCATGGTGTTTTGAAGGAGGAGGAAAAAGGAAAAGATTTTTCTTAGCAACTTTGAAATAATGAAGTTGTTTTTTGTTTTTTTTTCTGGAAAAAGGGCATAAGATACCATTTTATACGAGGTAGATTTGTTTTTAAGGAGATTTATAGTTGAAACCAGATGCTTACATACACTGTATAAAAAGACACATGACCTTTTTTCTGTATGACATTCAGACTAAAAGACTTTTACTGTTTTAGGTCAGTAAAAATTACCAAAATTATTTCTATATGCTAAATAATTTTTTATATTTGCTACATATTGTTTTAGAGATTTTTTGTATTCATCCATCCATCTTCTTCCACTTAATCCTTTTCAGGTCACGGGCGGGGGGTGGGTGGGTGCTGGAGCCTATCCCAGCATCTTTGGGCGAGAGGCAGGGTACACCCTGGACAGATCTCCAGTCCATCGCAGGGCCAACACAGACAACCGTTCACTCTCACAGTCATACCTAAGGACAATTTAGAATCCCCAGCTGATGCCAATTAACCTAACTTGCATGTTTTTGGCATGTGGGAGGAAACTGGAGAAATCCCGGAGTAAACCCATGCAGACACGGGAGGACATGCAAACTCCACACAGATCACTGTTGGTCGGGGGCTGGGATCGAACCCAGGATCCTCCGGCCAAGGGTGAGTTGCTGTGCTGCCGCAGTGCTAACCACTCCGCCACCGCGCTGCCCAGATTTTTTGTATTACTTTCTTCAAGTCAGAAGTTTACATACACGTAGATGGCTATGCCTTTAAAAAAAATTGGGAAAGCCCAGATGATGATGTCATGCCTTTGGAAGCCTCTGACAGATTAATTGGCAACATATGAGCTAATTGGAGGCACAACTGTGGATGTACAGGTGCATCTCAACAAATTAGAACACCACTGAAAAATTGATTAAGTGAAACTTGTGTATTATATAGATTCATTACATACATAATGATATATTTATCATAATTAGTATTTATTTATTTTAATTCTGATGATTATGGCTTACAGCTAATGAAAACCCAAAATTCAGTTTCTCAAAAAAATAGAATAGAATAGAATAGAATATTACATAAGATCAATTAAAAAAAAGATTTTTAATAGAAATGTTGGCTGACTGAATAGTATGTCCATGTACACACTCAATACTTGGCCAGGGCTCCTTTTGCATGAATTAATACTGCATCAAAGCAGTGTGGCATGGAGGTGATCAGCCTGTGGTACTACTATCGTAGTATGGAAGCCCTGGTTGCTTTAATAGCGGCCTTCAGCTCATCAGCATTGTTGGGTCTGGTGCCTCTCATCTTCCTCTTGACAATACTCCATAGATTCCCTATGGGGTTTAGGTCAGGAGAGTTTGCTGTCCAAGCAAGCACAGTAATAACATGGTCATTAAACAAGGTTTTGGTACTTTTGGCAGTATAGGCCAAGTCCTGCTGGAAAATGAAATCAGCATCTCCATAAAGCTTGCCAGCAGAGGGAAACATGAAGTGCTGTAAAATTTCTTGGTAGATGACTGTGCACCAGCAGGTGACCTACAGTATTTTTAGATGAAAGTATTGGGGATTCTAAATTGTCCTTAGGTATTACTGTGAGAGTGAATGGTTGTCTGTCTCACTGTGTTGGCCCTGCGATGGACTAGCGATCTGTCCAGGGTGTACCCTGCCTCTCGCTCAAAGATGCTGGGATAGGCTCCAGTCCCCCCGTGACCCAAAAAGGATTAAGCTAAAGAAGATGGATGGATGGATGGATTGATTTGGAAATCAAGGTCCCAGAGTCTAGGGGAAGAGTGGAGAGGTACAGAATCCAAGTTGCTTGAGGTCCAGTATGAAGTTTCTACAGTCAGTGATGATTTGGGGAGCAATGTCATCAGCTTGCATTGGCCCACTGTGTTTTATCAAGTCCAAAATCAGCGTAGTCATCTCCGAGGAGTCACCTCCTCCATAGCCTGAGTTGGATTGCCTGCAACAGCTCTGGTATTGGTGGGGACATTGAAAAGACTGCAACTATGGTGACTCTGACCTGAGTCATGATTGGCTGTTGGGACTGACCTCTGACTCACCATAGTTGTAGTCTTTTTAGTGTCCTACCCCAAACAAGAAGGTTACACAATGCTGCTTTACAATAAGTAAATTTTTCTGCCAATAGAAAAACATTTGGTTATTAAAACTGCTTAAAATAGTGAAAATTATCATGATGCAAGTGAAATGATCTCAATTAAAACTGCATATAAAGAAAACATATATTAAAAAACAAGCATTGGTTGCCTTGATTAAAGATATTTCCTCTTGCATTGCACTGCAGTGCTTTGAAATAGTGATACAGACGTGGACAAAATTGTTGGTACCCCTCTGTTAATGAAAGAAAAACCCACAATGGTCACAGAAATAACTTGAATCTGACAAAAGTGGTAATAAATAAAACTTCTATGAAAATTAACCAATGAAAATCAGACAGTGCTTTTGAATTGTGGTTCAACAGAATTATTTTAAAAAGCAAACTCATGAAACAGGCCTGGACAAAAATCATGGTACCCCTAGAAAAGATTGAAAATAATGTGACCATAGGGACATTTTCAAACAAGATGTGTCCTCTAATTAACATCACAGGTGTCTACAAACTTGTAATCAGTCAGTCGGCCTATTTAAAGGGTGACAAGTAGTCACTGTGCTGTTTGGTGACATGGTGTGTACCACACTAAACATGGACCAGAAGAAGCAAAGGAGAGAGTTGTCTCAGCAGATTAGAAAGAAAATTATAGACAAGCATGTTAAAGGTAAAGGCTATTAGACCATCTCCAAGCAGCTTGATGTTCTTGTGACTACAGTTGCACATATTATTCAGAAATTTAAGATCCACGGGACTGTAGCCAACCTCCCTGGACGTGGCCACAGGAGGAGACAGATAATACGAAACAAAAAAGAGCCCAGAACAACCTCTAAACACATTCATGGTGAACTCCAAGGTCAAGGTACATCAGTGTCAGATCGTACCATCCGTCGTTGTTTGAGCCAAAGTGGACTTCATGGGAGACGACCAAGGAGGACACCACTGTTGAAAACAAATGATAACTAGAAAAGCACTCGGAGAGCGCAGACCTCCGCCAAGCGCTACAGTTCCCCCCATACAGTGTTTGTGTGTACGTTTTCAGATTCCTTGACCATGAAAACATATGAGTAGCAATTGGATTGAACAATGTTAGGATTAGTGGTTGAGTAGTTATTCACAAAAATGACATTTTCCGTAATGGCGGCCACAGTTCCGCCCATACAGTGTTTGTGTGTACGTTTTCAGATTTCTTGACGACGAAAAAATATGACTAGCAATTGGATTGACAATGATAGGATTAGTGGTTCAGTAGTTCTGGACGAGCTTCAATAGCATGTGGGGATAGCCCTTGCCTGAGTCGCTGCATTTCTTCTCTCACTGCAGCACGGTGATTGTCTGCATCCTCTGTGTTATCTCCCTGCCTTTTTTTCTTTCTCATGCACTCTGCACTCTGTTGCCTTCTCTGTTTCACACTTTTAGACTTTGAACAAGGCATGACTGGCAATATCGAGCAGATATTCTTTTAAAAAAAAAAAAAAAAAACATAACCTCCTGGCGGAGGTAATAAGAAAAAAATCAATAAAAAAAAAACAAAAACTAAGCTCGATGAGCTTCAATAGCATCTGGGGATAGCCCTTGCCTGAGTCGCTGCATTTCTTCTCTCGCTGCAGCACGGTGATTCTCCGCATCCTCTGTGTTGAAAATGGCCCTATCTCACAATGTTAAAGAATCCTTTAAAAAATTCCTGGATCCAGACGGTGATCCGGATCATCCCCAAAATTTAATCAGTTCTTCCTTGTACCATTTCCAACAATGCCTGAAAGTTTCATCGAAATCCGTCCAAAACTTTTTGAGTTATCTTGCTAACCAACAGACAGACAAACAAACAGACAAACCCTGGCAAAAACATAACCTCCTGGCCTGCGGCCTGGCGGAGGTAAAAAAGCCAGACTGAAATTTGCTAAACTGCATGTTGACAAGCCACAAAGCTTCTGGGAGAATGTCCTATGGACAGACGAAACAAAACTGGAACTTTTTGGCAAGGCACATCAGCGCTATGTTCACAGACGCAAAAATGAAGCATACCAAGAAAAGAACACTGTCCCTACTGTGAAACATGGAGGAGGTTCTGTTATGTTCTGGGGCTGCTTTGCTGCATCTGGCACAGGGTGTCTTGAATCTGTGCAGGGTACAATGAAATCTCAAGACTATCAAGGTATTCTAGAGAGAAATGTGCTGCCCATTGTCAGACATCTTGGTCTCAGTCGCAGGTCATGGGTCTTGCAACAGGATAATGACCCAAAACACACAGCTAAAAACACCCAAGAATGGCTAAGAGTGAAACACTGGACTATTCTAAAGTGGCCTTCTATGAGCCCTGATCTAAATTCTATTGAACATCTGTGGAAGGAGCTGAAACATGCCGTGTGGAGAAGGCACCCTTCAAACCTGAGACAACTGGAGCAGTTTGCTCATGAGGAGTGGGCCAAAATACCTGCTGAGATTTGCAGAAGTCTCATTGACAGTTACTGAAATCGTTTGATTGCAGTGATTGCCTCAAAAGGTTAAGGGTACCATCATTTTTGTCCAGGCCTGTTTCATGAGTTTGTTTATTAAAAGAATTCTGTTGAACCACAATTCAAAAGCATTGTCTGATTTTCAATGGTTAATTTTCATAGAATTTTTATTTATTACCACTTTTGTCAGATTCAAGTTATTTCTGTGACTATTGTGGGTTTTTCTTTCATTAACAGAGGGGTACCAACAATTTTGTCCACGTCTGTACATAGTTCCTGTTTTTTCTGTATAATAGCATTACTCTAGCTAAAGCAGGAACATAATTCTCAGTTCAAACATTCCCTAGACTCTCTCTCTTTTTTAAAATCTCAGCTTCAAAGTCAGCTTCAGATTTTTACCTTATTTCTGGTGCATTAAGGTGTTATAGGGAAGGATTGGAATGCAGAGTAGTTAATCTCCATGGATGTGTTTTGTCACGCAATGCTTTTCAAATTAAATATATCAAAAATGTATTTTGAATGATTAGTGGAGCTTCAGTCAGCATTGCTTTGAATAAAAATGTTGAAATGCATATGCATGGGCTCACTTTTAAATTGGGTCATGAATGTAAACAATCTGGCTTGAAATAGCAATACATTTATATTTGTAGACAGACTTTTTCTTGCCTGCATCTGTGCTACTTATTAAGGCAGGCTGCCATGGAAAGTTTGTAAGAAATCATGTTCTGCAGCCAAGACTCAGATATAGGTAGCTCAATTCCAACATTTTTTCAACTGTGACAAGATTACTTTGCAGGTTTAGTCCCTGGCAGGGAGACACAGAAACGTATATTCAGCTTATTTGCAGGCACAAGTCTGGGTATGGAATACTGTCAGCTTATAAATATTGATAGTGGTTCAAGTATTTTAGTACAGGATCTATCATTGTCTAACTTTTGTTTTTGAACTATTACATACTGTAGCTGTTATCATGTGTCACTTCAAATACCAGTTTTCCTATTATTTTCGGTTTTCACAAGTGACAAAATCCTGTTTCTGTCTTAAATAAAGTAATTTGTATGAAGATGCTTTGCAGCAACTATGCAAAAAACTGCTATGCAAATTTGCAAGATATATTAGCCATCCCTCTTCATTTGAGTGCCACACACACACACACACACACACACACACACACACACATATATATATATATATATACAGTGATCCCTCACTTATCGCGGTTAATGGGTTCCAGAACCGACCGCGAAAAGTGAAAAACCGCGAAGTAGTGTCACCCTTAATGACGTCACCCATAAATAATACGTACGTTCATTCTCTCACTCTCTCTCTCGCGTGATACGTGTGTGTGTGTAAGTGTACATACATACGTAGATGTAAATAAAGTGTACATAAATATGTTTTTAGAACTCTTTTATTCTTATAACAAGATACGTAACTCAAGATGAAGATGATTTACTGCGCAGATTAATGAGAGCTTTACTGCTCCTCAGGTGATGCCTCATCGTCAGGTGCTAGAAGCTCAGGATCGTCGAGGGCAGCTTCCGATAGAGCTGGAGAAGCTGCAGGAGGCGGCGTAGTGGCTCGACGGGAAGACTATTTCGCACAAAATGGCACAAGAGAACAGCAAAAAGTTCCACGCGGCGAGACTAAGCAACACGAGCGATAAAGAGCAATGAATGCGGTCTTCCTTCGCTGCATGGGCGCTCGGCAGGGACAGAAGCTGGGTGAAACGTCTCGGCCAATCAGCTTGCGGGGTGAAACGTCTCGGCCAATCAGCTTGCGAGATTCCCGAGCCAAGCCAACACGAGAACAGCGAACAGAGAGGTGGATTTTGAGTTGTGCGGGCTCTCAGTGTTGATACCTGATGGTCTAATGTAGTCTCCCTGCCTTCTGCTAGCGCCCGCCCATTATTTCTCAATTTTGAATTTTTGATGAATATTTTTGAAAAATCCGCGATGCACTGAGGGCATGAAAGGTGAAGCGCGAAGTAGCGAGGGATCACTGTATATATATATACTCACCGGCCACTTTATTAGGTACACTATGCTAGTAACGGGTTGGACCCCCTTTTGCCTTCAGAACTGCCTCAATTCTTCGTGGCATAGATTCAGCAAGGTGCTGGAAGCATTCCTCAGAGAGTTTGGTCCATATTGACATGATGGCATCACACAGTTGGCGCAGATTTGTCGGCTGCACATCCATGATGCGAATCTCCCGTTCCACCACATCCCAAAGATGCTCTATTGGATTGAGATCTGGTGACTGTGGAGGCCATTTGAGTACAGTGAACTCATTGTCATGTTCAAGAAACCAGTCTGAGATGATTCCAGCTTTATGACATGGCGCATTATCCTGCTGAAAGTAGCCATCAGAAGTTGGGTACATTGTGGTCATAAAGGGATGGACATGGTCAGTAACAATACTCAGGTAGGCTGTAGCGTTGCAACGATGCTCAATTGGTACCAAGGGGCCCAAAGAGTGCCAAGAAAATATTCCCCACACCATTACACCACCACCACCAGCCTGAACCATTGATACAAGGCAGGATGGATCCATGCTTTCATGTTGTTGACGCCAAATTCTGACCCTACCATCCGAATGTTGCAGCAGAAATCGAGACTCATCAGACCAGGCAACGTTTTTCCAATCTTCTATTGTCCAATTTCGATGAGCTTGTGCAAATTGTAGCCTCAGTTTCCTGTTCTTAGCTGAAAGGAGTGGCACCCGGCGTGGTCTTCTGCTGCTGTAGCCCATCTGCCTCAAAGTTCGACGTACTGTGCGTTCAGAGATGCTCTTCTGCCTACCTTGGTTGTAACGGGTGGTTATTTGAGTCACTGTTGCCTTTCTATCAGCTCGAACCAGTCTGGCCATTCTCCTCTGACCTCTGGCATCAACAAGGCATTTCCGCCCACAGAACTGCCGCTCACTGGATATTTTTTCTTTTTCGGACCATTCTCTGTAAACCCTAGAGATGGTTGTGCGTGAAAATCCCAGTAGATCAGCAGTTTCTGAAATACTCAGACCAGCCCTTCTGGCACCACCAACCATGCCACGTTCAAAGTCACTCAAATCACCTTTCTTCCCCATACTAATGCTCGGTTTGAACTGCAGGAGATTGTCTTGACCATGTCTACATGCCTAAATGCACTGAGTTGCCGCCATGTGATTGGCTGATTAGAAATGAAGTGTTAACGAGCAGTTGGACAGGTGTACCTAATAAAGTGGCCGGTGAGTGTATATATAATATTTCTAATATTTCTTATGGAGCAACTCACCTAATCCATACATACAAAGAAATCAAGGCAACTGTGTTCCCACAAGTTTTATTTAATAAAGTGGAATGACACAGGGAATATGTATTGAACACATGAAGAAAAGAGGTGCAAAAAGGCATAGAAAGCCAAGAAACCAGCTGAAATCCATCACAATTTAAGAAGCCATCCTATCTCCTATCAATGCAAATTAATTTCAGCTGGTTCAGTCCTGACTAATAGCCTTTAAAAATGTCTGCGAATATCAGATTTTCACACCATAATGAACTCATGATTAGTAGAAGCAAAGTGCTCTCTAGACCTTTGCAACCTTATTGTTGAAAAACATAATGATGGCATTGGTTACAGATGCATTTCTAAACTGCTGAATGTTCCAGTGACCACTGTTTGAGCCATCATTCAGAAGTGGAAAGAACATCATTTTACCATAAACTGGCCATGACCAGGAGTTCCTCGCAAGGTTTCTGACAGAGGAGTCAACAGAGTTATCAGATGAGTTATCCAAGAGCCAATGACCACTCGTAAAGAGCTCCAGAAAGAGCTGGAGTTAGCAGATACTGCTGTTCCAAAGAAAACAATAAGTAATGCATTCAACCGACACGGGCTCTGTGCCCGCTCACCTCACAAGACTCCATTGCTGAAAAAAAAAAAGCATGTTGAAGTTTGTTTAAAGTTTGCTGCACAACATTTGGGCAAGCCAGTAAAATACTGGGAGAATATAGTCTGGTAAGATAAGACCAAAACTGAACTTTTTGGATGCCACAACACAGTATGTTTGGAGGCGAAATGGCACTGCACATTAGCCCAAAAATGTTATACCAAGTTTGGAGGTGGGAGCATCATGGTGTGGGGGTGTTTTTCAGCACATGCTACAGGCACACTTCATATAATTGAACGAAAGATGAATGGACAAATGTACAGAGACATCCTTGATAAGAACCTGTTGCCATCTGCCAAGATGCTGAAGAAGAAACAGGGGTGGACATTTCAATAAGACAATGATCCCAAATGTAGAGGGTTGAGAAAAGGTCCCTATTATAAGTTAAAAAAAAAAAGAACTGGCACTCCCTCAAAATTTTTTAAAACTACAATAGAGTTACTGTATGTAAAGTTAGAATGTAATGTTCATTCTACTTAGACAGTTATAGCAAATGTTGCTGTCATATCCACTCCGTGACAGTAGGTGTCACTGCAGGACCTGGATCAGTAAAGGAAACCTCATTCAGCCCATGTTTTTCTGAAGGTTCTTCAGAACAAACGAAGTGGCCACCTGTTCCATGGACACCTGTTCCATGGACACACATTCAGTTGGACATCTTTGGTGAGCTCCACGGTGTTCCTCAGCACCATCGCTTCCTCCTGGTGGCCTATGACCTCCATTCTAAATGGCCCAAGGTGCTGCCCACTGGATCTGTAACAAGTGGGGTGGTCATCGACTTTCTCTCCTCCCTGTTTGCCCAATGTCTGACACCATCACAATGGATAATGGGCCGCAGTTCATCTCGACTTTGAAACTTTTGTGGAAGAAAGGGGCTCAAACATGTCAGAACTGCTTTTTACCACCCTCAGGCCAATGGTGGAGAGGTGCAACCAAACCCCAAAGAATGGACTCAGAGCACACCTGGCAGATGGTCTTCCCTTCTCTGCTGCACTTTAGGGCACCCTGTTTCACTACAGAGCAACACTGCACACCACAACAGGCAGCTCTCCAGCTCTTCTTATGCTGGGACATGAACTACACCTTTCCCTGGACTGCTTACATCCTCCATCAGACCACACCTGCAAGGATACCCTCCCAAGGCAGCAGGGTGGCAGAGCAGCAACACCTCATGAAGCAGAGATTTGATAAGAAGTGCCAGATGAACTTCTCGTCACTCACGATGTCCGTCGACCCAGTCACTCGCACAAGCTATGTTCATTCTGGTCGGTGCAGATTACTGCTCAGCTAGAACCAGCCACCTACCATATGACTGTTGGGTCAGGTTGGCAAGCCAGTTGTCTCCGAAGGGTGACATCACCTCCCACTTCCGGCCAAGAGACCACAACCAGCCTGGCTTATTTGGACTGGGACTTTGCCAATGCACGGCCCACAACTCAAGCAGGGCACCCGCTGGAGCCAGCTGAGCTTGCGCAGCCTGAGCCCCATCTGGCCCAGGTCTGACAGAGGCCCCTTTATCTCAGGGACTATATTATTGACTTTTAAGTAAATAATAATGACATACTTGCAGTTAGAGCATGACCTGTCACGTGGCAGAATACTCCACAAGGCTATGCAGGTAAACCGGCAGTCCACCTGGTTTATCTAGTTAGGGCGGGTTTTGGTTAAGGCTCTATAGTGGCCTGTTGAGCTAAGTTCATGATGTAAGGAGTAATGGTTTTGAGTTCTCAAATGGTGGGGGGGGGATAAATGTGGTATATGTTTTATGCCGTACTGCAGCTGAATCACAACAGTGTGATGTCAGAACCGGAAAGGGCAATACAAGGACAGTTCTGTAAAACGAGGTTGTGTCATGGTTCTGAGCACGGGTGGGTGCCATGCTCAGCCTCCAGTTCAGTTTAAGTCCTTTTCTCTTTGTTTGCTTCTTTGTTTATGTTGCAGTTATTAAGGTCTGATGTATTTGGTGATCTGAGTTGTTCTTTTGTTTCTGTCTCCTGTTTTATCTGTGTTGGGGTTTTCTTGCACTTCTGTATTTGGTCTCTGTGTATTTATGAGTTGTCTGTATTCTTAGTTTTGTCTTAATAGTTTTGTCAATTTATTGTAAATCATTTTGTATTTATGGTATTATTTGCATCTCTTGGGGTTGTTTAGTTTATCCTCACCTTGTTTTTTTTTTTTTTTCCCTTTTCTGTATTCTCCAGTTTGTTGTTTGTTTTATAGTTATTTCATTATTAGTTGTTCTTATACATTCATTATTCATTCCTTGTGTCATTATTCAGTCATTCCAGTCTGTGCTTTTATTTTGACAGTGCCCCATGCAGCTTCTGGCTGTCAAACCCTGTTTCGTGGACTGCACAGTTGTCACTGGCTATGTTTATTTCCTCAGTCATGTACCCACACCTGTCATTCATTGTTCATTTGTCCATTTCACCTATTTAAGGACAGCAACAATGTTTTCCGTTGACGTGTCCTACTGTTTGCTTCCTCAGAGCCCCTGCTGAAACTCTAAGTGAAAGTTTTTTGTTTTTTTTTCAGAGGTGAACGGGTGCTCTCCATCCTGGAATTATTCCTTTTTCCTGTTTCCCCAGACGTGAGCCCCATTTCTTTTCGGGTGTGACTCCATCTGTTTTTTGTTTCTTTTCCCCCTGCGTGTCCGTGCGCCTCAGCCTGGGTCCATCCAGGCTGTTCTTTTTCCCAACTGGACATGAGCCCCATTCTCCTCCAGTGGTCCTCTCACCACTCCTTATTTGAAAGTGTTGTGTAGCGTTTGTGTTTAAGTTTATAAATGTTGCAAACTCACAGTTGGTGTTTGGTGTCTTCTGCTTGTCCTTGAAAAGGGCGATTTATGACAGAAGTATATGGCCAGTGTGTGACACCAGCCGCTGTGAGTTTTTCATTTTTTCTTTTTCCCATAATTACATTTTCCCCTTTTTGTTACTCCACACCTGCTGAGATGTCAGTAGGAGGAAGACAGTACCCACTGAGCTTGGGGTGGGAGCTCTGCACTGCACTGATGGAAACAGACAAACTGATTGCCAATGTTAGTTAATATTCCACCCCTAAAGACACTTTGTGGTACTTGGGTCTTGCGGAACTGGCTGTGCAGCATTATCCTTGGCTCATGTTGCATGCCAAGGTAAGGGAGATAATTTTTCTGGTGGAAGATCTGCAGTGGGAGTTTTGCGGGAAGGTCTGGAGCCCCATCAGCAAATCAAGGTCTGTACCGACAAGAGTATGTCCCCTGGTGCAGATATCCCCTGAGACAGCCTCCGCTCTGCACTGCGCCTCATCCGTACCTGGGCCGACAATGAAGCGTCCCCGGGTATGGAAGCACCAAGTCTCTCACCACCACCCAGCTCCGGCACATCAGAGGAACTTCCCGGTGCTGCAGTTGTGCTGTCCAGTGTTGTGTCTGCATAGCCGGCTCCTCCAGAGTCTCCATGGGTGCCCCCGTCTGCTGCAGCCACAGAGAGGGAGGTATCTGGGCTTTCAGCAGCAGTTACCATCAACTCCCGGGAATTAAGGCAAGTACATTTTCATTCTCAAACAATTTTAGATGAAATGCCTTGTTTTATTCCTGGTGGCGAGGCTCAGCAGCAGGCCAATTTAGCTGAGTCCTCACCGTTTGCTGCTGTGACTTTTTCCTCACCTGCTTCCCCCATGTCCTCTCCTGTGTTCCCTGGATGAACACCGGTCCTGAGAGAGAGCCACCGAATGACAGAGGGACCTGTGGCTCTGGAAGATTCTGTTCCTGTCCCGCAGCCAAGTTCTGGATGGGAGAGAAGTGCCTCCGGTGCCCTGAAGACTGAGCCAACAAGACAGTGTCCACTGACTCCAGCTGCATGGGTCTCTGCGCCAGTGGTGAGGCAGCCAGCAGCATCAGCTGCCATGCCGGCAGTTCCACCAGTGTCGGTTGCCATGTCTGGAGGTCATTCAGCAGCAGATACCATTGCACACATCGCACACAAGGCAAGTGTGTTTTCATTTTCCTGCACATAAAAATGAAATGTCTTGCCTTATTGCCGGTGGTGAGGCTCAGAATTTGCACCCCACGTTAGCTGAGTCCTCACTGCCTGCTGCTGCCACCGGTTCCTCACCTGCCTCTCCCGTGTCGCCCCTGTGTCTCCTGAGTGTCTGCCGGTCCTGCGGTGGAGCCACCAGACGGCGGAGGAGCTTGTGGCCCTGGAAGATTCCATTTCAGCCTCACAGCCACACCCCGGATGGGAGGAGAATGCTACCTGTGCCCTGAAACTTGAGCCAACAGGAGCGTGTCCCCTGGTTTCAGCAGCATGGAAGCCGGCATCATCGGTGAGACAAGCTCCAGCTTCAGCCGCCACTCCGGGAGTGCCACCCTTGAGGGGGAGGCACTGTCATGGTTTTGAGCACGAAAGCGTGCCATGCTCAGCTTCCAGTTCAGTTTAAGTCCTATTCTGTTTGTTTGCTTCTTTGTTTATGTTGTAGTTATTATGGTCTGATGTATTTGGTGATCTGAGTTGTCCTTTTGTTTCTATCTCCTGTTTTATGTATGTCGGGGTTTTCTTGCATTTCTGTATTTGGTCTCTGTGTATTTATGAGTTGTCTGTATTCTTAGTTTTGTCTTAATAGTCTTGTCTATTTATTGTGAATCATTTTGTATTTATGGTACTATTTGCATCTCTTGGGGTTGTTTAGTTCATCCTCGCCTTGGTGGGGTTTTTTTTTCCCTTTTCTGTATTCTACAGTTTGTTGCTCGTTTTATAGTTATTTCATTATTAGTTGTTCTTATACATTCTTTATTCATTCCTTGTGTCATTATTCAGTCACTCCAGTCTGTGCTTTTATTTTGACAGCGCCCCATGCAGCTTCTGGCTGTCAAACCCTGTTTTGCGGGCTGCACAGCTGTCACTGATTATGCTTATTTCCTGTCATGTACCCACATCTGTCATTCATTGATCACTAGTCTATTTCACCTATTTAAGGATAATGGCAACGTTTCCCGTTGACGTGTCCTACTGTTTGCTTCCTCAGAGCACCTGCTGAAATTCTGAGTGAAAGTGTTTTTTTTGCAGATTTGAATGGGTGCACTCCGTCCTGGAATTATTCCTTTTTCCCGTTTCCCCAGACGTGAGCCTTGTTTCTTTTCGGGTGTGACTCTATCTGTTTTGTTTTTTTTCCCACAATATTTTTTATTGAACCTTTTTTTTTTTTTTTTTACAAACATGGCACAAACAATCAAACACTAACACTAAAGTAATTTAAAAATAAAAACAAACAAACAAAAAAACCCACTAACTGTGGTCTATATTAACCATATATTCCATAACCTACATATGTTGAAGCATGTGGAAATGTTTGGTAATTACATATGTAAAGGACTTCACACCTCTGAAAGGACAAAGGGCTCTCACCCGCCGAGTGAAGAACAAAGACGTTCCTGGACGCGGCGGAGGAGACCGGAGGAGCCACCCTCACCCCCTAAGGCGAGGAGAGGAAATACCAAGACAATGGGGGGATTAAGATAATGAGGGATGCCAGCCTTTGTTATGCATGTCTTTTGTTGTGTGCCAGTATAAAGTCAGTGAGCTGGAGACATTCTGTCTTTTTTCCCTTCTGCCACTCTCTGCACAGATGAGACTTGTTAGAAGAGCTGAATATTAAACTTTGCTTATAAACCAAATCGCCTCTTCATTCCCGAGCTACTCTACACTGGTGACCTTGACGCGAGTATGGACCGGAGGCGTTCCCCTGCAATCGACTCATCCGTGGCGACCCAGGCAGACGCCAGCGGCCACGCAGACGAGGGAACAGATGGACAACTGTTCCCCCCGGCAGAAGAGATTGAGAGAGCTCAGCCGAGCACCAGCACCGCCGTGAGAGCCGAGGCAGGGCACTCTCACCCGGCAGGCACAACAGTGATGGTGTGCACGAATGCCGTCGCTGTCAAGCTGCCAGACTTCTGGCAAGAAGACCCCGCCTCTTGGTTTCAGCAGGCCGAAGCCCAGTTTACACTGGCGGGCATCACGGCTGATGATACCACATTTTATCATATCATCTCCAAACTCGACGCCGCCACTTCGAAGTGTGTGCGGAGCATGATCCGGCGACCACCGGCCCGGGACAAATACGAGACGCTCGAAGCAACCATCGTGGCGAACTACGTCCCATCAGCGGAAGAGAGAGCCGAGAAGATCCTGGCGGTCTACGGCCACAGAGGGTGCAAACCGAAGGCCCTCATGGAGGATTTGCTACAGCTCAAAGAAGAGGACAATGACAACTTCCTCTTCCAGTTTATTTTCCTCAGCACGCTGCCGCCACACATGAGAGGGACACTCGCCAGCATGAAGTGCAACAACCACCAAGACTTCCGCGTGCTGGCCAATGAAGCTCATCGGCTTTTCAACGCCTGCAAGGAGCTGACATCCACAGCAGCATCCGCAGACCTCAAAGCTGACGCCCCGAGCCACGAGGAGCCACAACCCACGGAGCAGACCCAGCCCACGGTGACAGCGACACGGCCAAGACGTAACAGACAGAGCGACGTCTGTTATTATCACCACCTCTTCGCTGAGAAGGCCCGCAAATGCGTTCCCCCCTGCAAATTCGCGATTTCGGGAAAACGCCAAAGCCGAGAGCCGTTAACAGCAGTGGTTCTCGGCGAGAAAAACAAGCTGTTGTACGTGACGGATGGACACACAGGCAAGCAGTTCCTCATCGACACAGGAGCCCAGCTGAGTTTCGTCATGCCCTCCCACGCAGATCGAGCCACGGGCACCCGGGGCAACGGAGCCGTGGCAGCCAACGGCTCTAGCATCGACACGTTCGGCGAAAAGAGCCTGCACCTCCTCATCCACGGCCGCAGCTACAGATGGACATTTGTTGTAGCGGCGGTGAGTTTTAACTTATTAGGCGCAGATTTTTTGTGTGCACATGGGTTATTAGTGGATCTAGCAAATAGGCGCCTGGTTAATGCACTGTCCTTTGCTTCTATTCCCTGCTCAGCCCGAGTTTCTCCACCACCTGTGCAGGCCAACGTCACCACGGTAGGAGGTAAGTTTGAGCAACTCCTCACCCAATTTCCAGCACTCCCAATTCCCAAATTCTCAGCCACTGTGGCTAAACACGGGGTTGAACACTTCATTCCCACAACGGGACCTCCCGTTTTTGCCAAAGCTCGCCGCTTAGACGCGGCCAAGCTCAACATAGCACGGGACGAGTTTACAACTCTTGAAAAATTGGGCATTGTTAGACGCTCGAAGAGCCCCTGGGCCTCGCCACTTCACATGGTTCCGAAATCTGACGGTTCTTGGAGACCGTGCGGAGATTACCGCAGATTAAACAACGCTACAGCGCATGACCGTTACCCAATCCCTCACATTCAAGATTTTTCACTACACCTGGCGGGTGCGCGCATTTTTTCAAAAATAGACTTAGTCCGCGGTTATCACCAAGTCCCAGTCCGAGCAGAAGACATTCCTAAAACAGCGGTAATAACCCCTTTCGGCCTTTTTGAATTCCTGCGAATGCCTTTCGGCCTCAAAGGCGCTGCTCAAACTTTTCAACGAATGATGGACGCGGTCCTACGCGACCTTCCTTTTGTCTTCGTCTACCTCGACGACATGCTGGTAGCCAGCTCGTCTGAGGTAGAACACGAGCAGCACCTCACTACGGTTTTTCAGAGGCTAGAAGAGCACGGGCTAATAATCAATCCAGCCAAATGCAAATTTGGCGTGTCACAAATTGATTTTTTAGGACACAAAGTCTCTCCGAAGGGGGCAGTTCCACTTCCAGACAAAGTTCATGCGATAGAACGTTTCCCACAGCCACAAACGGTCAAATCACTACAGGAATTTTTAGGGATGGTTAATTTTTACAACTGCTTCCTCCCCCATGCAGCTCAGCTCATGCAGCCCGTATATGACGCGCTCAAAAAAAAGAAAGCTTCCAACGCGGTCGAATGGACCCCGGAGTGCGAACGCGCTTTCGCGGAAGTAAAAAGCGCCCTAGCTAACGCCACATTGTTAGTTCACCCAGATCCCTTGGCCCGCATCGCACTAACCACAGATGCTTCAGACCTAGCTATAGGGGCAGTTGTAGAACAGCTTGTCAGCGGGGTCTGGCAACCTCTAGCATTCTTTAGCAAATCGCTAAACCAAACTGAACGTAAATACAGCACTTTTGACAGAGAGCTGCTGGCGCTTCATTTATCCATCCGCCACTTCCAGTTCTGGTTAGAAGGGCGGAGTTTCACGGCTTTTGTAGACCATAAACTGCTCACCTTTGCTATGGCTAAAATTTCAGAACCATGGTCAGGCAGACAACAAAGACAGCTAGCTGCGATTTCAGAGTTCACCACAGACATTCGTCACGTGGCAGGCAAACTTAACGTAGTAGCGGACTGTCTCTCTCGCGCTGTGACACCACCAGAGCGCGGGGAGACAGATTATACTGCCTCAGCAGCAGAACTCTTCACTAACGCAGACACATACGCAGCACCTATCCATGCAGGGATAGATTAGGCAGCCATGGCGGAGGAACAAAGCAGTGACGCGGACGTGCGCGCACTCCTGTCTGGACCAACAGGGTTAAGGCTGGAGAAAAAGGGTTTATGCAACGGCGTGCCCCCCCTAATATGCGATGTTTCAACCGGCCGACCTCGCCCATTAATACCAGCTACATGGCGCCGCCGTATTTTCGACGCAATTCACTCCCTCGCGCACCCAGGTGTGCGCGCCTCGGTTAAAATGGTCGCCGAAAAGTTTGTGTGGCCCGGTCTGTGCAAAAACGTAAAAGAATGGGCAAAAACTTGCATTTCTTGTCAACGCGCCAAAATACACAGACACACAAAAGCCCCTCTGGAGCCTTTTCCAATCCCTGCTAGAAGATTCGACCACGTTCATGTCGACCTCGTGGGGCCACTACCTTCCTCCCAAGGTTTCACACACCTGTTAACAATGATAGACCGCACCACACGCTGGCCAGAGGCAGTCCCTCTAGTGGCAACCACAGCGGAGGAAGTCGCTCGCGTTTTTTTGACAAACTGGGTGGCACGTTTCGGCGTCCCATCGGACATCACGTCCGATAGGGGGCCTCAATTTGTCTCAGAGCTCTGGTCAGCCACGTCCAACAGCTTAGGGGCAACGATTCATCGCACCACCGCTTATCACCCTCAGGCTAATGGGTTATGCGAGCGTTTTCACAGGTCTTTAAAGGCTGCCCTCAGAGCCCCACTAACAGACACAAATTGGGTAAATAAACTTCCCTGGGTTTTATTGGGGTTGCGTGCTGCACCTAAAGAGGATCTAGACGCCTCTCCCGCAGAATTAGTCTTTGCACAACCTCTCAGGCTCCCAGGTGAATTTTTACCAGAGAACCCAGAGCCAGGGCGCCTTCCAGTCCCAAGGTTTTTAGGCAACAATGGACCGAACTCTCTCCCCGGTCCAGCTCATCACTCCTTCCCATGGGTTTTTGTCCCTCAGGCTTTAAAAAACGGTGAGTTCGTTTTTGTTAAGCATGAAGCTTTAAAACCTACCTTTCGCCCAGCATTCGATGGGCCATTCAGAGTGGAACATGGTGATAAAGACTTTGTGCTTGATTTTGGGGACAGAAAAGAAACAGTCAGCATTGACAGACTTAAACCTGCCTTCTTGTTGAAAGACGAGCCTGCACAGTTGGTGAAAGCACCTCGGCGGGGTAGACCCCCCAAGAGAAAAGACTCAGCCCCCAGGCAGGGAACAAATAACCTCTCTCCTTCCCACACTGCAGATTCCTCTCAAGAAGGTCCCAGCAGGGCGCCTAAACCAACCTACAGCAGTTTTGGGAGAAGATTAAAACCCAGACAGCACAGGGACTGATACAAACCACTCCACAATTGTTCACTAATTGTGCTGCAACAGTTTAGGACTGACTTATGATTTTACTATGCTGTTATAATTACCACTGAACTCTCTTAGGAGCATGGCTGCTGGAAAGTTTCTTCCGTGGCAACAGATGTAACACTTAGTATGTCATAATAACTATCTTAGACTGTGAACCTTCCTGTTGTCCTTTCTTAGTTGTTTGGGGGGCCTGTGGTCTATATTAACCATATATTCCATAACCTACATATGTTGAAGCATGTGGAAATGTTTGGTAATTACATATGTAAAGGACTTCACACCTCTGAAAGGACAAAGGGCTCTCACCCGCCGAGTGAAGAACAAAGACGTTCCTGGACGCGGCGGAGGAGACCGGAGGAGCCACCCTCACCCCCTAAGGCGAGGAGAGAAAATACCAAGACAATGGGGGGATTAAGATAATGAGGGATGTCAGCCTTTGTTATGCATGTCTTTTGTTGTGTTCCAGTATAAAGTCAGTGAGCTGGAGACATTCTGTCTTTTTTCCCTTCTGCCACTCTCTGCACAGATGAGACTTGTTAGAAGAGCTGAATATTAAACTGTGCTTATAAACCAAATCGCCTCTTCATTCCCAAGCTCCTCCACACTAACTACAAAAAAAAAAAAAAATACTAAAAACACCAACAACCACTAACAAAGGCAAGTTATCAACAATGCTCCTCTGTTTAGTCTAGGTAATCTATTACATAAGTATACATATTATACATTCACCAATTTGGAATTTGCAAGGTCCACACATCATTCACCTTCTTCTTCAGAAGTTATGTTTAATTTCTTTACATAATCAATGAAAGGTCTCCATATATTCTCAAACACATTTTCCTTTGATTTCAGTATATATGTTGTTCTTTCTAGTGGAAGGTTTGTTAACATCTGTCTTAACCACTGAGTCACATCTGGTCTATGAGTCTTTTTCCACAGTAGTGCAATACATTTTTTGGCATTAAGCAAACTGAGGTCTATGGATGCTCTTTCACTCTTATTAAAGTTATGCTTTTCTGGATACAGACCCAACAAAAACAGTTTAGGGTTCAATGTGAATTGTTTTGAAATTATTTTTTCAATTGTTACCCTCACCTCTTCCCAAAACATTCTGATTTTTCTACATTCCCATAAACAGTGAAATAGGGTTCCTTTACTTCCCATACATTTTGTGCATGTATCTGGTATGTTTTTGTTATATCTATTTAACTCCACTGGTGTAACATACATCCGCATTAACCATTTAAAATGTATCAATTTAAGACGTACATTTATTGATTTGGTTTGAGCTTCTGTACAAGCCAATTCCCATTGTTCCTCTGAAATTTCAATTTGCAGGTCTTCTTTCCAATAGTTCAGTCTTTTCTGTGAATTTTCACTTGAGGATAGTGTCAATGAGTTATAAAACTCTGAAATAATACCCTTTCTCTTACTATCTTTCGTCAAAATTTTTTCCAAGGATGAATAAGTAGGTCGGGTGAGAGCATTATTTTGATTTGATCAAATAAAACTCCTAAGCTGAAGATATTTTAAAAAAATGTGTTCTATTAAGATTGAATTTGATCCTCAGTTCTTCAAAAGACATTATGTTATCTGAACGTGACAAATATAAGTCTTGAATCTTTTGAATCCCTTTTAAATTCCATACTTTAAATACAGCGTCCGCTCTCCCCGGTGTAAAAATATTGATTACCCCATATTGGGCTAAATTGTGACAATAAGTGTGGTTCTTTTAAATATTTTTTGGTTTCACACCATATTTTGATCATATGCTTTACAATTGGATTTTTAACTTGTTTCTGTAATTTTTTAGCCGAGTCTGAGTATATGAATAAGGGAAGAGGTAAAGGTAAATTGCATGATTCCATTTCAGTCCAGTGAGGGAGATCATTTGATGAAAAATAATATGTCATAGACCTCAGTTGTGCTGATCAGTAACATAAAGTTTGGACATTTCAGACCTCCATGATCAAATGGTAAATATAGTAAGGGCAGACGTAATCTAGCCTTCCTATTGTTCCATATAAATTCCACTAACTTTTTTTTAATTCTTGAGAATAGATCTGAAGGTGGTGGTAAAGGAATGTATTGAAATAAATAAAGTATTTTTGGTAAGATATTACTTTTAAGTATATTAATTCTCCCAATCATCGACATTGGTGGTGACATCCATCTCTGAAGTAACTCAATTGGTTGTTTCTATCTACGGCCCTTCATAGCGAGTCGGGTGAGTCGAATTGCACTGAACAGACTCACATACGTATCTGATCCTGCTGTAAACAGCTGTGCTACATCCAAACTTTTGGAAACAGGAGCGGTTAAACAAATTGCAAATGAGGCGAGATCCGAAAACCGTGCTGTACAAAAGCAAAAACATCTATTTTTCCAAACTGTTAATCATGCACGAGTTCTTCGGGATGCAAAGGCTAAACCAAAGGGGATCCTCGGCGGACATCTAAACATACGAAGCATAATCCCCAAAAGAGATGAGATTTCGGTGTTGCTGTCTGACTGTCTGACTCAAATCTGGACTATCTTTGTCTCTCAGAAAGCTGGCTACACAGTAACATTGACACCAATATGATCGATATTGTGGGCTATCAGTGTTTTAGAAAAGACAGGCAGCCAGGGAGGGGAGGGGGTGTTTTAATTTACATCAAAGAGAAATTTAAATGTCAGTTGGTTGATTTGAATACTTCACTTGAATGTTTAGCTGTTAATGTATGCCTCTCACCGGTAATGAATTTCAACATCGCAGTATTGTACAACCCACCCTCACACAATTCTTCTTTTTATAATGAATTAAGTGATCTGGTTAAACAACTTGAGAGGAGCAGAGAAACCATATTTTATGGTGACTCCAATATCAACTGGTCTGATAATAAGGAAAAACAGAAACTGAAAAGCCTCATGACTAAATTTAATTACAAACAAATGATCAAAGGACCCACCAGGATAACCAAACAATCGAGAACACTTATTGACATGGTATTCGCTAATAAACCAGAACGAATAACCAGAACCTATAATCTTGTAACTGGTGTCTCAGATCATAACATGGTTCTTGCTGTCAGAAAACTCACTAAAAAGCGACTACAGTATTTTGGAGGAGTCGATATTGACAAATCAAATTTTATTATTCCCAAATCAAAAAATGAGGAGTTTGAACATTACTTAGAAAATCAAAATTGGGAGCAGCTCATGTCTATATATGAAGTAGATGATTGTTGTAATTTTATAACTGCAACAATTACTAAGTCCATAGAAAAATTTACAAAGCAAATTAAAAGTAGACAACAGAAGATTAACCTACCATGGTTAAATAATGAAATAAGATAAGATAAGATAAGATAAGCCTTTATTAGTCCCACAACGGGGAAATTCCAGGATTGCAACAGCACAGGGATAGCAACACTCAGAGCAACAATCAGAAGGCAAGAAAAAAAACAAGCAAGCAAGAGCAGCTAATATACATATGTACATATTACTATAAAATATATATATACACACACACACAGACACACAGTGCAGAGCATTGTAGCTGGATGGAATAAATATATGAATATATGAACACACAGTGCAGAGCATTGTAGCTAGATGGAATAAATATGTAAATATATAAACACCCACAGTACGGAGCATTGCAGCTAGGTGGAATAAATATGCAAGTATATAAACACACACAGTGCGGAGCAATGTAGCTAGATGGAATAATATGTAGATATATAAAAACACAGTGCGGAGCATTGTAGCTAGATGGAATAAATATATAGATATATAAATATAAACACACCCAGTGCTGAGCATTGTAGCTAGATGGAATAAATATGTAAATATATAAACACACACAGTGCAGAGCATTGTTGCTAGGTGGGATGAAACAGCATAACCGTCTATTTAGTTATCCTACATGGTATGATTATGTGCCCATACATATTCTCACCCTCCATAGCGACCGGTATGTTCCTAGTTGTATGCCGGAGAGGACCATTGTGTAAGTCTATTGCATCTTTTGCATTCAAAAAAAACTATTAGTTTGTTACGTCTTTTTGCTATCTCTGCGAGCAGCCCTGCTTAGGTTGTACAGTCTGACAGCCGTTGGTAGGAAGGACCTACGAAACCTCTCGGTTGTGCACCTGGGATGATGTAGTCTGCTGCTAAATGAGCTCCTCAGTGCATCCAGTATGTCCTGCATAGGGTGGAACTCGGACTCCAGCAGAGATGACAGTTTAGCCACCGTCCTTCTCTCTCCTATCTCCTCCATTGGATCAAGGCGCTGCCCCAGGACAGAGCTAGCTTTCTTGATCAGTTTGTTCAGTCTCTTCCTATCGGCTGCAGTAATGCCACTGCCCCAGCAGACCACTCCAAAAGTGATGGCTGATGCCACCACCGTGTCATAGAATGACTTCAGCAGCGCCCCTTGTACACCAAAAGACCTGAGTCTCCTCAGCAGGAACAGCCTGCACTGTCCCTTCTTGTAGAGTGCGTCAGTATTGTGTGACCAGTCTAGTTTATTGTTCAGATGAATACCCAGGTACTTATAGGATGTCACCATCTCGATGTCTGTTCCCTGTATATTTACTGGTGCTGTGAGGGGCTGCCCATGCCTGCGGCAGTCCACCACCAGCTCCTTAGTTTTCCTTGCGTTGATCTGGAGGCAGTTCCGATGGCACCAGTCCACAAAGTCCTGGATAAGCCCTCTGTACTCAGCTTCATCTCCGCTGGAGATGAGACCAACGATCGCAGAGTCATCAGAGAACTTCTGTAGATGGCAATGTGTTGTGTTGTGTGAGAAGTCCGCAGTATAAAGAGTGAACAGGAAGGGAGCCAGCACCGTTCCCTGGGGGGGCCCCCGTGCTACTGATGATCGTGTCGGAAACACAGTCCCGGGTTCTCACAAACTGAGGCCGGTTCGTGAGGTAGTCCAGGATCCATGATGACAGGTGCTGGTCCACCCCTGCGCGCAGCAGCTTGTCCTTCAGGATCATCGGTTGGATGGTGTTGAAAGCACTGGAGAAGTCAAAGAACATGATCCTCACCATATTCCCGGGCTTCTCCAGGTGGGACAGAGAACGGTGAAGGAGGAAGATCACCGCATCCTCCACCCCAATGCCATGCTGGTAGGCGAACTGGAGTGGATCCATCGCTGGTTCCACCAGGGGGCGGAGATGAGCAAGGAGCAGTCTCTCCAGGGTCTTCATCAAGTGGGACGTCAAGGCCACCGGTCTGAAGCTGTTCAGGTCTTTGGGGTGGGAAGTTTTTGGTACAGGTACCACACAAGATGTTTTCCACAGCTGTGGTACCCTCCCCAGTTTCAGGCTCATGTTGAAGATATACGTCACAATCCCACACAGCTGGTCTGCACAGGACTTGAGGAGCTTTGCGCTGATGCCGTCCGGACCCGACGCCTTCCTCGCCTTGATCTTCCTCAGCTCCGTCCTCACCTGGGTCTTGGTCAGGGTCAGGATGGGGGGCTGTGTGTTGGGAGTGGGGGGGGTGTCGGTGGAGTGGGGAGTGGGCAGCAGGACTTGATTTCTTAGAGGCAGCAGTGGTTGTTGTGCAGACAGGGGGGAGGGCGGTTGGTCAAATCTATTGAAAAACAGATTCAGGTTGTTCGCCCACTCCCTGCCCCCCGTGGCCTGGGGGGAGGTATTCTGGAGCCCCGAGATGGTTTTGAGGTTTCTCCAGACCCCGCTGATGTCGCTCTGTTGCAGCTTGTCCTCCATCTTCTTCCTGAAGCTGTCCTTGCCTTCTCTGATCTTTCTCCTCAGCTCCCTCTGTACGGACTTCAGCATCTCCCTGTTCCCCGACCTGAAGATCCTCTTCTTCTCTCTCAGAAGTGTTTTTATCTCAGGGTTGATCCAGGGTTTGTTGTTTGAGTGACGCCGTATGGTCTTGGTGGGAACGGATTTGTCCACACAGAAGCTGAGGTAGCCCGTGAAGGTGTGAATGAGGCCATCGATGTCCTCACCATGTGGATCGCAGAGCTGCTTCCAGGCAGTGGCTTTAAAACAGTCCTTTAGAGTGTCCATTGTCTCCTCAGACCATAACTCCACAGTGTGCATGGCCGGAGGTTGTCTGTGCACTAGGGGTTTGTACACCGGTTGGAGATGAACCAAGTTGTGATCCGATCTCCCAAGTGGGGGGAGTTGTGATGAGGTGTACGCCTCCTTAGTGTTTGCGTAGAACAAATCCAGTGTTTTATTGTCTCTAGTGTGGCATGTGACATACTGGGTGAAAGTGGGCAGAATGGGAGACAGTGAAACGTGGTTGAAATCGCCTGAGATGAGGAGAAGAGCATCTGGGTGTTCTGTCTGCAGCCTGCTGGTTACTGAATGGATGACGCCACGCGCTGTCCCAGCGTTCGCCGTCGGATTTGCATAAACAACAATGCAGATCACGTGTGAGTGTTCTCTCGGGAGATATGTAGGCCTCATGCTAACAGCTAGCAACTCAATGTCTTTGCTGCAGTGTCGTTGTTTAACAGTGATATGTCCCGGTCTGCACCAGTTGTTGTTAACATACATTATCATATTACATATTACTTTTATTATTATTACATATTATTTTCTCCGGTCCGGTTCCGGTTCCGCCGGACCGGCGGTGCCACACGAGTCGGCTGCCTGTTGCAACAGCCTTTTTTTTTTTTATCTTCCTTCTTCTTTCTACACCTTTCACTCTGTATATATATCACGGACGCACGGATCGCCCCGGGGGTCTCCCGGGTCGGCGGACGGAGCCACGGTTTGCAGCGGGAGACGTTACAGCGGGGAGGAGCTAGTGCTAGCTAGCACTTGGCCGCCGCCCGGTGCTAATGGGAAACTCGACATACCGGGAGCTGTAGCAAAAACGACGCGGTGCCGGGCTGGAGTTTAGGCGGCGTGAAAGAAATATAAGACAGAATAATAAAGAGCGATGGCAAGAACCAAGCAGACCGCCCGTAAAATCTACTGGAGGAAGAAGCGCCCCCTCACCCCACCCCACCCCACCAGGGCTGCTCGGAGAGGCGCCCCGGCCACCGGCAGAGTGAAGAAGCCTCGCCGTTACAGGCCCGTGGCTCTGAGAGAGATCCGTCGCTGCCAGAGATCCAAGGAGCTGCTCATCCGCAAGCTGCCCGTCCAGCGCCTGGTGAGGGAGATCGCTCAGGACTTCAAGACCGTCCTGCGTTTCCTGAGCTTCGCCGTCATGGCTCTGCAGGAGACCAGCGAGGCCCACCTGATGGTCTCTTCTTCGCTAAGGGGGTCACCATCATGCCCAAAGACTTCCAGCTGGCCCGCTGCATCCGCGGAGAGAGAACTTAGACTTTCTGCTGCACATTCACCAGCCATAATGCTCTGCACTGTGTGTCTATATATATACATTTATAGTAATATGGACATATGTTTACTAGATGTTGTTTTTTCTTGCCTTCTGATTGTTGCTCTGAGTGTTGCTATCCCTATGCTGTTGCAATCCTGGAATTTCCCCATTGTGGGACTAATAAAGGCTTATCTTATCTTATCTTATCTTATCTTATCTTATCACTCCACCGCCCCTAGTTTTGCCACTCTCTGGTGTTCGGTCAGCTCGTATCATGTGAAAACCCTCCAGCTCAATGTTAGCATCTGCTGCTAGTTCAGTTAGCCACGTCTCAGTAAACAAAAGGAGAGAGCACTCCCGGTAAGTGCTATCATAACGGAAGATAGCCGCTAGCTCATCTAACTTTCCCAGTATCGACCGTACATTTCCCATGACAACAGATGGAAGGGAGGGTCTGTACCTTATATTTTTTGTCCTCCGCCTTACTCCAGCCCGGCAGCCGCGGCGTTTTCGCCTCAGTTCTCTCGGTATGTCGAGTTTTTCCAGTGGGACCGGGTGGCGGTTAAATGCTAGCAGCTCTTCCCTGTTGTATCGTATCCTGCTATAAACAGTGGCTCCGTCCACCGGCTCAGGAGACATTTGGGACGATCTGTGTGTCCGTGATATAAGTGGGGTGAAAAAAAAAAGTGATCAAAAGAGAGAGGAAGGGAAAAAAAAACTCGGAATCGAGCCGCTGTTGCAAAAGGCAGCCTACTGGTGTGGCGCCGAGAGGATGCCTCTCAAATAAGAAATAAATAAGAAAACTCAAATAAGAAAACTTATGAAGAGGCGAGACTCTGCATTGAAAACATCATTAACCTCTAAACTGCAAAATGATCACCTTGTGTACAGAAGTTTAAGAAATAAAGTGGTACAAGAGCTGCGAAAATCAAAAGTATCTTATTACAATAAACTGATAGATCATGCAAAGGGTAACAACAGTTCCCTATGGAGGCATTTAAATAACTTAACTAATAAAAAAAAATGTTCAGAAGGGGGTAAAGGAACTTAGAATCAATGGCAAGACCATCAGTGACAAGGCTATGTTGGCAAATGAATTTAATTCATATTTTGTGGGCTCTGTGGAAGACTTAACAAAAAACTTTGTGTCGCCAAATGTGCTCAACAACACAAATTCAATACTTCCAACAGATTCTTTTCACATCGATGAGGTAAATGAGGAGTTAATTGCTGGTATTGTCAAAACACTGTCAAACTCAAAAACTAATGATATCTACAACATGAGCACCTCCTTTCTCAAAACGCACAGCAAAATATTAATCAAACCACTGACTCATCTCATTAATCTCTCCATTAGGTCTAGTACATTTCCTTCTGGCTGGAAAAAAGCTGTCGTCATACCAGTTCATAAATCAGGCAGTAAAGACGATATATGCAATTACCGCCCAATCTCTATTTTACCAGTCCTGTCTAAGGTTCTTGAAAAAGTTGTAGCTACACAGCTGATAGACTACTTACAAGACAGTCAACTTCTTCATCCACATCAATTTGGTTTTAGACCAGGATACTCAACAGAAACAGCAAATTGTTGCCTTATTGAAAATGTCAAACAGTCCTTGGACAGGGGTAATGTGGTAGGAGCTGTTTTTCTAGATCTCAAAAAGGCTTTCGATACTGTAAACCACAGTTTGCTTTTATCCAAAATGGTATCTTTTAACTTCTCTCCAGACACATTAGACTTGTTTGCATCTTATCTCCAGAATAGAGAACAGTGTGTAAAAGTTCACCAGGATAAATCCTCACTTTTAAACAACCGTATGGGTATCCCACAAGGGTCCATTCTTGGTCCTTTACTTTTCAGCATTTTTATTAATGACTTGCCGCTACACTGCTCTGCTGCAACATGCCAACTTTATGCAGATGATGCAGTTATTTACACAGCTACCAAGACTCCAGCACAGGCTGCAGTTGTGCTGTCTACAAGTATGGTTGATGTCCAAGAGTGGCTCCTCCAGAACCATCTATTGCTGAACCTTCAGAAAACAGTTTCAATGTGCTTTTCAATCAAAAAATATAACCTGCAATGTTTTAAAGTTAATATACATGATCATGACATCAGTTTAGTTACAGAATTCAAATACCTTGGCGTTGTACTAGATCCTCAACTCAAATTTAATCTTCATATAAAGAAAATTTCAAAAACAGTAAAAAAAAATCTGAACTGCTTTAAATTAATTAGATATTACATACCTTACGAACCTGCTGTACTGTATATGCATTCTATGTTTTTTTCTCATATATCATACTGTTTGACAGTCTGGGCTCAAGCAGCCCCTTCCACAATAAGACATATAGGTTCATTATATAATCAAACCCTAAAAATCTTGGACAAAAAGCCCATTAGGTGGCATCACTGTAATATTTAAAAAAAATACAACCTATTGAGTTTTGAGAGTTTCACTGACCTCTGTTTACTGAAATTAACTTTCAAATGTTTCCATAAATCAGCACCTGAGCCACTTGCTGGTTTCATCCAAAGACAGGACAGCAGCAGAGCCACCAGGAGTTCTGTTAACAATAACTGTAAAATATTCCACCGCAGAACCACATTTGGACAAATAGCTTTCTCTATAAAGGGCAGTCACATCTGGAACACAATGCCAAATGAAATTAAAATAATAACGGACTTTAAAACATTCACTAAAAAGGTTAAAAACTGGCTGAAAAATAAACAAGAATGTACCCATGTATGAAATGATTGTCTGCAGGGTGAGAGTGAATGAAGGGAAGGAATGAATGTGTTTGTTTATAGTGAGTGACGAAGGGAGGGAGGCCTGAAATAGGCAAATGTGTGTCAGGTTGTTATATTTGTGTATTTATAATATTTATAATATTTATAATTGTGTATTTATAATATATTTATGTTTTTTGCATTGATGTATGTGGTTATTGTGTATTCCTTTTCTTTCCTTTTTTTTTTTTTTTCTTTTTACTTGTTTCTCCTTTCTAAAGCCCATCCAGGGACAAGAGTTGCAAATTAGCTAATAGCTATACACTCTGTGCAACACATCAGATTGATTGTCATTGATTAATTGTCTATGTTTATTGCACTGTCCCTGTCAAATAAACAAATCTATCTATCTATCTATCTGTCATTAAGGCTTCATAGTTGGCACTGGCGACTGATACTAGCTTAGGCAAAATTTGAATTCCTAAATATTTAAACTGATTTACAACATTGAATTGATTTACCTCAGGCGCTGGGTGATTTCTCTGGGTCTCATTTAGCATTAATATTGAAGATTTTGTTTTATTTATTTTATATCCTGATATTTCCCCAAAGTTCTTTATTAAATTTAACAGGGTCGGAATTGATTTTTTAAAATTCGCCATAAACAAAATTATGTCATCGGCATACAGGGAGATTTTATGTTCTGTTGGTCCTACTTTAATTCCATATATTTGTGGATGTAAACATACTGCCATCGCTAAAGGTTCAATTGCCATAGTAAACAATAAGGGTGAAAGTGGACAGCCTTGTCGACATCCTCTATTGATTTTTATTGATTTTGAGATATTGCTGTTTGTTAGGATTTCTGCTGTAGCATTATTGTATATTATCTGAACCCATCCATCCATCCATCCATCTTCTACCGCTTTTCCGGAGGTCCGGGTCGCGGAGGCAGCAGTTCAAGCAGAGAAGCCCAGACTTCCCTCTCCCCAGCCACCTGCTCCAGCTCTTCAGAGGGGATACCAAGGCGTTCCCAGACTAGCTGGGAGACATAGTCTCTCCACCGAGTCCTGGGTCTGCCCCGGGGTCTCCTCCCAGTGGGACGTGCCTGAAACACCTCAAGTGGGAGGCGTCCAGGAGGCATCCTAATCAGATGCCCATACCACCTCAACTGACTCCTTTCAATGTGGAGGAGCAGCGGTTCTACTCTGAGCCTCTCCCGGATGACTGAGCTCCTCACCCTATCTCTGAGGGTGAGTCCAGCAATCCTACGGAGAAAGCTCATTTCAGCCGCTTGTATCCGCGATCTCGTTCTTTCGGTCATTACCCAAAGCTCGTGACCATAGGTGAGAGTAGGAACGTAGATTGACTGGTAAATCGACAGCTTTGCCTTAGAACTAAGCTCCCTCTTCACCACAACAGACCGGTACAACGTCCGCATCACTGCAGATGCTGCTCCAATCCGTCTGTCGATCTCTCGCTCCATTTTCCCCTCACTCGTGAACAAGACCCCAAGATACTTAAACTCCTCCACTTGGGGCAGGAGCCTGTCCCCAACCCGGAGAGGACAATCCACCTTTTTCCGGCTGAGGACCATGGACTCGGACTTGGAGGTGCTGATTCTCATCCCAGCCGCTTCACACTCAGCGGCAAACCGTCCCAGCAAGAGCTGTAGGTCATTGCTGGATGAAGCCAACAGGACAACATCATCTGCAAACAACAGAGATGAGATCCTGTGGTCACCAAGCATGACACCCTCCATTCCCTGGCTGCGCCTAGAAATCCTGTCCATAAAAATTATGAACAGGACCGGTGACAAAGGGCAGCCCTGGCGGAGTCCAACTCTCACTGGGAATGACTCCGACCGAGTGTTGGCAATGCGAACTAAACTCTCACAACGGTCGTACAGAGACCGAATAGCTCGTAACAACAAGCCCGATACCCCATACTCCCGAAGCACCCCCCACAAAAATCCACGAGGGACGCGGTCAAATGCCTTCTCCAAGTCCACAAAACACATGTAAACTGGTTGGGCAAACTCCCACGAACCCTCAAGAATTCTCGAGAGGGTAAAGAGCTGGTCCGATGTGCCACGGCCAGGACGAAAACCACATTGCTCCTCCTGAATCCGAGGTTCGACCAACGGCCGGACTCTCTTCTCCAGTACCTTGGCATAGACCTTCCCAGGGAGGCTGAGGAGTGTGATCCCTCTAAAGTTGGAGCACACCCTCCGGTCCCCTTTTTTGAAGAGAGGAACCACCACCCCGGTTTGCCATGCCAAAGGCACTGCCCCCGACCTCCACGCAATGTTGCAGAGGCGTGTCAACCATGACAACCCAACAACATCCAGGGCCTTGAGGTACTCGGGGCGAATCTCGTCCACCCCCGGGGCCCGGCCACCAAGGAGATTTTTAACCACCTTGGCGACCTCAGCCCCTGTGATAGGCGAGTCATCCCCCTCGTCCCCAAACCCTGCTTCCTCTGTGGAAGGCGTATCAGTGGGATTGAGGAGATCCTCGAAGTATTCCTTCCACCGCCCGACGATATCCCCAGTTGAAGTCAACAGTGTCCCATCCGCACCATACACAGTGTGGACGGGGAGCTGCTTTCCCCTCCTGAGCCGCCGAACAGTTTGCCAGAATCTCTTTGAAGCTGACCGAAAGTCTTGTTCCATGGCCTCACCGAACTCCTCCCATACCCGTGTTTTTGCTTCAGCAACCACCCGAGCTGCACTCCGCTTGGCCTGCCGGTACACCTCAGCTGCTTCGGGAGTCCCACAAGCCAACCAAGCTTGATAGGACTCCTTCTTCAGCTTAATGGCCCCCCTCACCACTGGTGTCCACCACTTGGTTCGGGGGTTGCCACCACGAGATGCACCGACCACCTTGCGGCCGCAGCTCTGGGCTGCCGCTTCAACAACAGAGGTGGAGAACATGGCCCATTCAGACTCCATGTCTCCAGACTCCCTCGGAATGTGGTTGAAGTTCTTCCGGAGGTGGGAGTTGAAGACCTCCCGGACAGGGGCCTCAGCCAGACGCTCCCAGCACACCCTCACTATACGTTTGGGTCTACCAGGTCTGAATGGCTTCCTCCCCTGCCATCGGATCCAACTCACCACCAGGTGGTGATCAGTTGACAGCTCTGCACCTCTCTTTACTCGGGTGTCCAAGACATACGGTCGCAGGTCTGATGATACGATAACAAAATCGATCATCGACTTGCGGCCTAGGGTGTCCTGGTGCCAGGTGCACATATGGACACCCTTATGCTTGAACATGGTGTTCGTTATAGACAGACTGTGGTTAGCACAGAAGTCCAATAACTGAACACCACTCGGGTTCAGATCGGGCAGGCCGTTCCTCCCAATCACCCCCCTCCAGGTTTCACTGTCGTTGCCCACGTGCGCATTGAAGTCCCCCAGTAGGACAATGGAGTCTCCAGGAGGAGCACCCTCCAGCACCCCAGTCACAGACTCCAAAAAGGGTGGGTACTCTGAAACATCATTTGGTGCATAGGCACAAATGATGGTCAGGACCCGTTTCCCAACCCGAAGGCGGAGGGAAGCAACCCTTTCGTCCACCGGGGAAAACTCCAATATAGAGGCAGCAAGGTGGGGCGATACAAGAATACCTACCCCTGCTCGTCGCCTCTCGCCCGGGGCAACTCCAGAAAAGGCCAAGCTCCAGCCCCTCTCCAGGAGACTGGTTCCGGAACCGGAGCTGTGTGTTGAGGTGAGGCCGACTATATCTAGCCGGTATCGCTCAATCTCGTACACCAGCTCAGGCTCCTTCCCCACCAGAGAGGTGACATTCCACGTACCAAAAGCCAGTTTAGAAAGCTTGGGATCAGTCCGCCAAGGTCTCCGCCTTTGACTGCCACCTAATCCACATAGCACCGGACTTCCATGATCCCTCCTGCAGGTGGTGAACCTACTGGAGGGCGGACCCATGTAACTCCTTCGGGCTGAGCCCGGCCGGGTCCCATGGGTGGAAACCCGGCCACCAGACGCTAGCCTTCGAGCCCCTCCCCCAGGCCTGGCTCCAGGGTGGGGCCCCGGTAACCCCATACCGGGCGGGGTACACTGAATCCTTGATATACAATTTATCATGAGAGTCTGTTGGATCGTTCTTCGTCTGGCCCTTCACCCAGGACCAGTTTGTCTTGGGAGACCCTATCAGAGGCAAATTGCCCCGGACAACATAGCTCCTGGGATCACTGGGGCACGCAAACCCCCCCACCACGATAAGGTGACGATCCATGAGGTTTAGGGCATGTAGGTTTAGGGCGCTCGCGCACGCAGCGACCAGCAGCCGGTGGCTTGTCACCAGACTGCAAACCAAGTCTACCTACGGGTACAAATTATCTGAACCCATTTTATGAAATTATTTCCAAGTCCAAACCTTTGTAGGACTTCAAAAAGGTAGCGCCATTCGACCCTATCAAAGGCCTTTTTGGCATCCAATGATAGGAGAGCTGTATCCGGTGCTTCTTTATTGGAATAAATAATATTAAATAGTCTTCTTACATTATGGAAGCCTTGTCTTCCCATTATAAAGCCATTCTGATCTCGGTTAATAATATTTGGTAATATTTCTTGTAGTCGTCTTGCTAAAATTTTACAGATTATCTTAAGATCAGCATTTAATAGGCTTATTGGTCTCATGTTTTCACATTTATTAGGGGGTTTACCTGGTTTTGGCAACAGTATAATTGAGGCATTATTCATGTATGTTGGTAAATTACTATTTTGAAATGCTTCTAAAACCATTTCCAAAAGTGGTTTTATTAATTTATTCTTAAATTTTTTATAGAGGTCAACTGGAAGACCATCTGGTCCTGCTCTTTTTCCTGATTTCATATTATCAATGGCTTGCCCAACTTCTTCTTGACTAATTTTAGACTCCAGTATCTCCCTGTTTTCATTTGGAATACACGGTATAGATAATCCATCCAAAAACCCATTTAGTTTTGTTAAGTCAGTTTCATTTTTTGTATCATATAATTTTTCATAATAATCTCTAAAGGCACTATTAATTTCTAAAGGATCTATAACTGCCTGTCTGTTACTTATAATACTGGTAATTGGTGTTTTAAATTCTAATTGTTTAATCTGCCATGCCAATAATTTTCCTGATTTTTCACCTTGTTCATAAAAAGTTTGCTTCAATCTTAGAAGACTCAAGGCAGCTCTATTCGCTGATTTTTTGTCATATTCAGCTCTCAGAATCAGTAATTCATTCTCTAACTGTGGGTTACTTCCTGCATACACTTTTTCTTGAAGAATTTTTATTTTACGTTCCAATTGGACTCTCTCCTCTCGAGTCTTCTTAGATTTTGAACCTGTATAACTAATAATATGCCCCCTTATAAAAGCTTTGAAAGCCTCCCGCTTTATACATGCTGATGTTTGTGTAGTATTGATATCAAAGAACTCATCTATCTGTTTTTCTATGTACTTAACAAATTCCTCATCCTGAAGCCATTTATGCTGAAAATGCCACCTACCTGAATCCTTTGTCAATTTCTTATCTACATATATTAGACAGCAGGGTGCATGATCAGAGATCACGATGTTATCATAGAAACAGTTTTGAATCTTGGACTTTAATTCTGTGGAGATCAAAAAGTAGTCAATACGTGAGAATGTCTTATAGGTATTAGAATGACAAGAATAGGCTTTGACTTGTGGTTTCATTTCTCTCCATATATCTAGCAATCTCAATTCTTTCATAAAATGATTAATGGTCATCCTGCATCCATTGTGCGTACAGTCCAGTCCTGTTGATCTATCTATACTGGGATTCAATGTACAATTAAAACCCCCTGCTATTATATGTTGCCCTGTAAGTGATGCTAAAGTAAGAAATAAATTAACGAAGAAGTTTTGATCATCAGTATTGGGACCGTATAAGTTCACCAGATTTATATTTTCTAATAACAAAGATCCTTGGATGATTAGATATCTTCCTAATTTGTCTCCAATTACATTTTTCACTTGAAATGGGACTGTTTTGTGTATGAGAATCATAACTCCCCTAGCTCGGGATGAAAATGATGAGGTGAACACATTACCTTGCCATCTTCTCCTAATTCTTTTTACATCCTCCTCTATTAGATGAGTTTCTTGTAAAAACACAATTTTTAAATCTATGTCTTTTATTTTATTCATAACTTGATTAAGTTTTTTTAGATTTTGTAGACCTCTGCAATTCCATGAAGTTAAATTAAGATTAACGCTTTGATCTATGATCAATAAGGAGTTTAAGATTACCTTGCAATATAAACATGCTCATACAGAGAAGCAAAAACATGGATGGTTGAACATTCATCCTACAAACTACACAAAAACAAATTCCCTTTCCCCACATTCGTGGTAATCCCCCCAAAATCAAAAAAAATTCCGTCTCCCGTTATAGCTAGTGACTGTTCCACACCTGCGAGGATCAGTCAAACCACTCTCTCTTTCTCCTCTCAATCACCCTGACTCTACTACTTTTTAACTCTCTTCTGTAGTTTTTCCAACATAACTTCAAAGTTCTATAGCAACTTTGTACATTTTAGCTTTTTTTTTAATATATATATAATACAGTCTGTATTTTGTAGACATGTTATATGTTTCAGATCAATCAGATGCCTGTACAAATGCTTAAATGTTCTACCTTTGTCTTGTTCATGCTTAGCTCCCGCCAGTCTCCTCTTGGATCTGTTTAATGAGCTCCTGCGCCTCTTGAGGGGTCTTGAAGATGTGGGTTCTCCCTTTATATGTGACCAGCAGTCTTGCCGGATGAATCACTCCGTGACGAATCCCGAGGTTGTGCAGATCTTTACGGGCGGGGTCAAACTGCCTCCTTAATTGTTGAATTCCTGTGGCCAAATCTGTGTAGAACTGCACCTGTTGATCCTGGTATTTAATTTCTCCTTTAGCTCGCGCCGCGTTGGTGACCGTCATCTTGTCCCTGTAGCTGAGGAACTTCATAATCAGTGTCCTCGGTGGTGTCTTATTATCTCTCGGTGGGCCGATTCGGTGAGCGCTCTCTAAGATGACCGATGACTGCAGGTCCGCGTTGTTCAGCGTTTCTGGAATCCACTTTTCCAAAAAGGAACATGGGTCCCGTCCCTCCGCTCCCTCCGGGAGACCCACCAGCCTCCAATTATTCCATCGCGAACGGGATTCTAAGTCCAGGACATTATCTTCCAGACGTTTACATTTTAATTCCAGTGGTTGCACCTTTAATTGTAGGCTGGTGACGTCATCTTCAGCGCTTGAGATTTGGAGCTCCGCCTGCGATACTCGTTCCATACAGTCGCTTATTTCTTTTCTCATTCCTTCTATCGCTGCTATAATCCCATCAAATTTAGACGAAAAGTCTGCTCTCATGGAGCTGATGGCAGCAAGCACCGCATTTGTCCCCTCCTCAGCAGTTACCGCTCCGCCGGTGGCTCCTTCCCCCGCCATAGTCTCTGAAGATTTTCCTGCTTCGTCACGAACGTGGAAGTCTGTTAGTTTGGATTGTTTTGTCGAATCACTTTTTCCTCCGCCTAATTTCCCAGCCTTAGTCTTTACCATATCCGCGCCTAAACGCTAGGATAGGTTTTTGTTCCAATTAAGAGAGTTTTAGCCTACTTTTTTTTTTTAGGAGCAGAGCAGTGTGAAACATGTCTTCCTACGTGGCCGCCATAACCGGAAGTCCACTCTATCTGTTTTTTGTTTCTTTTCCCCCTGTGTGTCCATGTGCCTCAGCCTGGGTCCATCCAGGCTGTTCTTTTTCCCAACTGGACATGAACCCCGTTCCCCTCCAGTGGTCCTCTCACCACTCCTTATTTGTAAGTGTTGTGTAGTGTTTGTGTTTAAGTTTATAAATGTTGGAAACTCACAGTTGGCGTTTGGTGTGATCTTCCTGCCCTTGAAAAGGGCGAGTGCAATAAAGCTCCCCTCAGCACATGGTCGTTGTCTGCAAATTATTAAACATAACACTAAGTGGTTATAATAATGGTGAAACCCAGCTCAGAAACCAAATAATAAAACAAATAGAGGTAACAAATTCATTCTTTGTGTGTGTAAAATGCCATTTATGGTTGTAAAAGTAAAAAAAAAAAAGTAAAAAAAAAATTATATATATAACATAAGATAAGATAAGATAAGATAAGATAAGCCTTTATTAGTCCCACAATGGGGAAATTCCAGGATTGCAACAGCACAGGGATAGCAACACTCAGAGCAATGATTTAGAAGATAAGAAAATAAGAGCAGTGACTATACATATGTACACATAAATACGTATATAAATATATATATACACAGTGTGGAGCATTGTAGCTAGATGGACTAAAAAGCATAACCGTCTATTTAGTTACCCTACATGGTATGAATATGTACCCATACATATTGTCACCCTCCATAGCGACTGATATTGTCCTAGTTGCATACTGGAGGAGACCATTTGTGTAAGTCTGTTGCATCTTTTGCATTCAATACTATTAGGTCATCACGTTTTTTTGCTATCTCTGCGAACAGCCCTGCTTAGGTTATACAGTCTGACAGCCGTAGGTAGGAAGGACCTGCGAAACCTCTCGGTTGCGCATCTAGGATGATGTAGTCTACTGCTAAATGAGCTCCTCAGTGCGTTCAGTATGTCCTGCATAGGGTGGGACTCGGACACCAGCAGAGATGACAGTTTAGCCACCGTCCCTCTCTCTCTCCTATCTCCTCCACTGGGTCAAGGCGCTGCCCCAGGACAGAGCTAGCTTTCTTGATTAGTTTGTTCAGTCTCTTCCTATCGGCTGCTGTAATGCCGTTGCCCCAGCAGACCACTCCAAAAGTGATGGCTGATGCCACCATCGTGTCGTAGAATGTCTTCAAGAGCACCCCCTGTACACCAAAAGACCTGAGCCTCCTCAGTAGGAACAGCCTGTGCTGTCCCGTCTTGAAGAGTGCATCGGTATTGTGTGACCAGTCTAGTTTATTGTTCAGATGAACACCCAGGTACTTGTAGGATGTCACCATCTCAATGTCTGTTCCCTGGATGTTCACTGGTGCTGTGAGGGGTTGTCCTTGCCTGCGGCAGTCCACCACCAGCTCCTTAGTTTTCCTCGCGTTGATCTGGAGGCAGTTCCGATGGCACCAGTCCACGAAGTCCTGGATAAGTCCTCTGTACTCAGCTTCATCTCTGTTGGAGATGAGGCCGACAATCGCAGAGTCGTCAGAGAACTTCTGTAGATGGCAGTGTGTTGTGTTGTGTGAGAAGTCCGCAGTATAAAGGGTGAACAGGAAGGGAGCCAAAACCGTTCCCTGGGGGGCCCCTGTGCTGCCGATGATCTTGTCCGACACACAATCCCGGGTTCTCACAAACTGTGGCCGGTTAGTGAGGTAGTCCAGGATCCATGATGACAGGTGCTGGTCCACCCCTGCGCACAGCAGCTTGTCCTTCAGGATCATCGGTTGGATGGTGTTGAAAGCACTGGAGAAGTCAAAGAACATGATCCTCACCGCATTCCCAGGCTTCTCCAGGTGGGACAGGGAATGGTGAAGGAGGATATATATACATATATATATATATATTTACAATTTTGTTATGTATTACTTCTTTGGGGAAAAAATACTGCTGAAGCAGTGAAACCCATATCCTGTAATAACACCTGTTGCATATATTAACCACCACATGTTTAATTTGTGTCACTTGAAATAAATAAGTGATTAGCCAATACAAGTTACTCAGCTGGACCAGTAGGTTCAGCTGCTGGAGCAAAGTGGAGCATTTAAATGAGACTCGGAGGCAGCAATATAAAGATGAATAATTGCTGGCTTTAATGAAATATGAACAGAATGGAAAAGACTGGAAAAATAAAAATAAAAAGACATAATAACACACAATTGAAATGGATATTACATCCACCAAGTGAATGGTCAGATCCAAACTAAAAGTTTGTTACCTTTGTTTCACTTCTATTAGTTCAATCTCAGCTGAGTCAAGTTTGATCTTGGGTGCACCCTTGTTACCTCAATTTGGAGTGTAACTTAAATCCAAGTTATCTAATTCAATTCTAGGTTCACAGTTCACTGTTTAAATCAGTAACAAACACCATTCAGACAGGGAGGATACCCTGCACTTCAGCACCAGTATACAATTTTAACAATTAGCCATCAGTGGTTCAAACAAGCCCAAAATATTAGAAACAGTGAAAAACACAAAAATAAGTCCACAGTTCACAGGAAAAGAAAAAAAGGAAAAATTGTCAGTAGTGTCCAGAGTCCAAGGGAAGAAGGGGAAATGTGTGTGTGATACTGGGGGGAAAAGAGAAATTGTGTAATGGGCTGAGTGTGAAGGCATCTGCAGACACTGGCCCTACCACACTGAGGAGTGCAGCAGAACTGTTTGAGCACCCAGTGGTATCTTGATGATTTTGTCTAGATCCTATTGGGACGGTTTGCCATCAAAGTCAGAGCATGGATCCTCACAGCTCAGATTCACGCAGGACAATCAACGTAGAATCAAGGCACATAAAAAAAAACAAAAAACTGACCTGTCGACAGACAGGGTCACAGAAATATCATAAGTCAGATATCTAAATAGTTCTCTTTTTAACTGCAGTCACATCATGAAATCTGTACTGACTTCTTTTCAATCAATCAATCAATCAATCAACTTTATTTATAAAGCACTTTAAAAGCAACACTCGCTACACAAAGTGCTGTACAGCAAGAGAACATAAAAGCAGGGCACTAACACAAAGGGCGCTAACACAAGAACCACAGTAAAAAAATAAAAAATAAAATAAATTCATAAATAAAATAAAAAATAAAATAAATAAAAATCCATTTCATTCAATAAAATCAATGTCTCATACTGGGTCGAAGGCCAGGGAGTAAAAATGTGTTTTAAGACGTGTTTTAAAAATGGACAGTGAAGGTGCTTGCCTAATGTCCAGGGGTAAATCATTCCATAACCTGGGGGCCATGATCGAAAAGGCTCTGTCCCCTCTGAGCTTGCGCCTCGCCTTTGGTACCTCCAAAAGCAGCTGTTCAGCTGACCTACAGTTAGGCCCAAAATATTTGGACAGTGACACAAGTTTTGTTATTTTAGCTGTTTACAAAAACATATTCAGGATACAATTATATAATCAATATGGGCTTAAAGTGCAGACTCTCAGCTGTAATTTGAGAGTATTCACATCCAAATTGGAGCAAGGGTTTAGGAATTACAGCTCTTTAATACGTAGCTGCCTCTTTTTCAAGGGACCAAAAGTAATTGGACAATTGACTCAGAAGGCTGCAAAAAAAAATAACAAGGCTGCATGGGCTCTTCCCTCATTAACCTGTCATCAATTAAGCAGTTAAAAGGTCTGGAGTTGATTCCAGGTGTGGCGTTTGCATTTGGAAGCTGTTGCTGTGAACACACAACATGCGGTCAAAGGAGCTCTCAATGGAGGTGAAACAGACCATCCTGAGGCTGAAAAAAAGAAGAAATCCATCAGAGAGATAGCAGAAATGTTAGGAGTGGCCAAATCAACAGTTTGGTACATTCTGAGATAAAAAGAGCGCACTGGTGAGCTTGGGAACTCAAAAAGGCCTGGACGTCCACGGAAGAAAACAGTGGTGGATGATCACATAATCCTTTCTATGGTGAAGAACAACCCCTTCACAACATTCACTCAAGTGAAGAACACTCTCCAGGAAGTAGGTGTATCAGTATCTAAGTGAGAGAAAGGCCAGAATTGACTTTGCCAAAAAACACCTGAAGAAGCCAGCCCAGTTCTGGAGCAGCATTCTTTGGACAGATGAGACTAAGATCAACCTGTACCAGAATGATGGGAAGAAGAAAGTTTGGAGAAGAATTGGAACAGCTCATGATCCAAAGCACACCACATCTTCTGTAAAACATGGTGGAGGCAGTGTGATAGTATGGACATGCATGGCTTCCAATGGCACTGGGTCACTTGTGTTTATTGATGATGTGACAAAAGACAGAAACAGCCGGATGAATTCTGAAGTGTATAGGGATATACTTTCTGCTCAGATTCAGCCAAATGCAGCAAAGTTGATTGGATGGCGCTTCACAGTACAGATGGACAACGATCCAAAACATACTGCAAAAGCAACCCAGGAGTTTTTTGAAGCAAAGAAGGGGAACATTCTGCAATGGCCGAGCCAATCACCAGATCTCAACCCAATCGAGCATGCATTTCACTTGATCCAGACAAAACTTAAGGCAGAAAGACCCACAAACAAGCAACAACTGAAGACAGGTGAAGTAAAGGCCTGGCAAAGCATCACAAAGGAGGAAACCCAGCGTTTGGTGATGTCCATGGGTTCCAGACTTCAGGCAGTCATTGCCTGCAAAGGATTCTCAACAAAATATTGAAAAGGAACATTTTACTTAGGGTTATGTTTATTTGTCCAATTACTTTTGAGCCCCTGAAATGAGGAGCGTTTGTATAAAAATAGCTACAATTCCTACATGTTTAATCATATATTTTTGTTCAACCCCTTGAATTAAACCTTAAAGTCTGCACTTCAATTCCGTTGTAGTTGTTTCATTTCAAATCCTAAGTGGTGGCATGCAGAGCCCAAATCATGAAGATTGTGTCACTGTCCAAATATTTCTGGGCCTAACTGTAAGGGACCGGGTGGGAGCGTAGGGATGCAGAAGCTCAGAGAGGTAAGGTGGAGCAAGATCATTCAAGGATTTAAAAACAAATAAAATAATTTAAAAATGAACTCTAAAATACACGGGCAGCCAGTGGAGTGAAGCTAAGATGGGTGTGATGTGATCTCTTCCACGTGTACCTGTTAAAAGACGAGCAGCGGCATTTTGAACCAGCTGCAGACGGGAAAGAGATGACTGGCTGACACCGGCGTAAAGTGCGTTACAGTAATCCAGCCGAGATGAAATAAAAGCATGGATTATTGTTTCGAAGTGTGGTCTAGAGAAAATGGGTTTTACTTTTGCTAAACGCCTTAGATGAAAGAAGCTGGATTTTACCACAGAATGAATCTGCGTGTCTAATTTAAAATCATTGTCCGTGATAAAACCAAGGTTCCTAGCTGTGGAATTAACATAAGGAGTAAGGGGGCCCAAGTATACAGGAAGGGACTCACAGGGGCGACTAGGTCCAAACACCATCACTTCGGTCTTCTTATCATTAAAATTTAGGAAGTTTAGGGCCATCCAAGACTTTATGTCTTCAATGCATGCCAGGAGTGAGTTTACTGATGAGGCAGCTTTTTGTTTTAGAGGGACATAAATCTGACAGTCATCAGCATACAGGTGGAAAGAGATACCATGCGTTTTAAAAATGGAACCCAGTGGAAGTATGTACAGAGAAAAAAGCATGGGCCCTAGAATTGACCCCTGTGGGACCCCGTAAGGCAGAGGAGCAGAAGAGGATTCAAACCCAGACATGCAAACTTTAAAGCTAGCTCTGTCCTGGGGCAACGCCTTGACCCAGTGGAGGAGATAGGAGAGAGAAGGATGGTGGCTAAACTGTCATCTCTGCTGGAGTCCGAGTCCCACCCTATGCAGGACATACTCAACGCACTGAGGAGCTCATTTAGCAGTAGACTACATCATCCTAGGTGTGTGACTGAGAAGTTTTGCAGGTCCTTCCTACCTATGGCTGTCAGACTGTATAACCTAAGCAGGGCTGCTCGAAGAGATAGCAAAAAAAACGTGACGACCTAATAGTATTGAATGCAAAAGACGCAACAGACTTACACAAATGGTCCCCTCCAGCATACAACTAGGACAGTATCAGTCACTACGGAGGGTGACAATATGTATGGGTACATATTCATACCACGTAGGGTAACTAAATAGATGGTTATGCTGTTTAGTCCATCTAGCTACAATGCTCCGCACTGTGTATATATATTTATATATTTATGTGTACATATGTATATTCACTGCTCTTATTTTCTTATCTTCTTAATTATTGCTCTGTGTGTTGCTATCCCTGTGCTGTTGCAATCCTGGAATTTCCCCATTGTGGGACTAATAAAAGCTTATCTTATCTTATCTTTAAAAGTCCTGTCTGACAGATAGGATCTAAACCAGTTGAGAGCAGTGCCACAAATGCCCACTAGGTGCTGCAAACGGGAAATTTAACCCTCCTGTTGTCCTTATATTCTGTATACACCCCGTGTCCTGAGGGTCAAAATGACCCGTCTTCACTAAACCCCCAATATAAGCAGCTTAATTGAATTTTAAACACCAAATTTTATTTTGCTTGAAGAAACAACTTGTCATTCACCACAAAATGTGTGAATACCTGAGTTTTCCCTCTTCACCTGTATAAGAAAGAATAGAAATGTGCAAAAATGAGTTTTGAATGCATTTTTATTCATCCCAATGATTCAGTTTCTTTTGTTTTTGTTTTGTTTTTTTTGCTAGTGAACAATGTAAGAAAATATACAATACAAAAATGTGAAAAACAACATAACTCATTCAACTAATTAGCACATGTAGGGCAGTATGCAAGTGCACAGCCTTTGCAGATATTTTTTCTTACACCTGCAGCACACTGTATGTGTTTTACAGTCCTTCTTTGGCGGGCAGAACTGACATCTCCTCCTCTTACTTGCCCCAGCTGGGGCAGCAGCTGTGGCAGCTGGATCCTCAGGTTGATCAGGAGTTCCTGCACTCTGAATAGCTTTCACAACTGCTGCAGAGGCTTCTGTGCGGGGGACATGCTTCCTTCTTTCAATGAGTGGAGTTACAAGTGCCTTTCCTAGCTGCTCCAGAAACACCCTCCTCTTGTTCTGCTTACGAGGCATCCAGGTCGTGTTGAGCTCTCTCCAAATCACAAAGGCATTGTAGAGGGAAGCATCAATGATGTTGTGGAAGATGACCAGGGGCCAGCGGGCAGTCATCCTTCTGCAGCTGTATGTCCCAATCACCTTATCTAGGTTGTCCACACCTCCTTTGTTGCAGTTGTAGTCTAGGATTATGGCTGGCTTCCTGTCCTCACGGCCGCTAATGGCAGCGTCTTTGTGCTGTGTGCTCAGAAGTACTACATTCTTGTTTCTTGATTGTTGAAAGGAAAGTCTCTCTTTCAGTTTCAGGGTTTTCTTCTTCTTCTTCTTCTGAAGATGATTCATCATGCTCTGGGTTGTATTCCTCCCTATCTTCTTCTTCTGATACATCCTCCACTTCCTCTTCTGAATCAGAGTTGTCTTGCTGGACATCTGAAAAAAAATCAGCTCTATAGCCTGTTTGACAGTATAACGCGCAATCATGGCTTCAGCACAGAGAGAATTCGGGGTACTGTCATCTGCAGCACCTTTATAACCTCTGGAAATCCACCTGTCTTGTCTTGTTTACGTCTGCTACTGATTGATCTGAGACCGATCAAAGGCACTGCAGTCCGCGAGAAGGCCACCTGTCTTGTCTTGTTTACGTCTGCTATTGTGTTGTTTACATTTGCTACTGATTGATCTGAGACAGAACTAAAACATTCTCACATTCTGTGGTGTGTAAATAACTCAGTGACCGTGATTTCAACTCAATTTGACTGTCGGGTCATTTTGACCCGAAGACGACCTTTGTACCTTTTTTTGTACAGCTTACATGGAAATGTGAATAAAGGCAACAATTCACGTATCCTAATGTTGGGGTCAATCTAGGAAAAGTCATAAAATTTTAAGTTGAAAAAATATTGTTTAGGGGGATTTTTTTTTGGTTTTTAACACAGTGGTGAGTCATTTTGACCCGAGGGCAACAGGAGGGTTAAACATGATGGTCCACTGTGTCAAAGGCAGCAGTTAAATCAAGCAGCACAAGAACAGCATATTCACCTGAATCACATGCCAAGAGAATATTGTTAAAAACTCTTAACAAGGCTGTCTCTGTGCTATGAAGAGCTTTGAAACCAGATTGAAAAATCTCCAAAATACCGTGTTCATCCAGAAAACATTTCAGCTGCATAAAGACAATTTTCTCTAAAATTTTTGAGAGAAATTTTAAAAATTTCTTTTAAAATAATAAAATAAAATACATCAGTTATCATGAAATGTTTCACTGTTTACATTTCCTTAAAATGTTTCACCATGTAATCAGTGCATATGGCAGTTTAATTACCATGAAATGACTTTTTCCTTTAACAAGTAGAAAAATACAATAGCTTAATGTATATTCACTGAACAAACATGACAAATAAACAGCTTAACAAGGTGCAAAGTGAATGAAATCCCTTAATGGGAAAGTAAAACTCGTGCTCACCGTTCTCTCTGGGGGGGTTTACACACGGAGCGAAATGGAGGCGCACAGCTAAACCACAGGCCTCTAAATAAACATACAGCAGTGCAATCTTTTACTTTCCAGACAAGTTAGCACACACTGACGACCAAATTAAACAATTACAGTGGGGCAAAAAAGTATTTAGTCACCCACCAATTGTGCAAGTTCTCCCACTTAAAAGATGGGAGAGGTCTCCAATTTTCATCATAGGTATACCTCAGCTATGAGAGACAAAATGAGAAAAAAAAAATCCAGAAAATCACATTGAAGGATTTTTAATGAATTAATTGGTAAATTCCTCGGTAAAATAAGTATTTGGTCACCTACAAACAAGCAAGATTTCTGGCTCTCACAGACCTGTAACTTCTTCTTTAAGAGGTCCCTCTGTCCTCCACTCATTACCTGTATTAATGGCACCTGTTTGAACACGTTATCAGTATAAAAGACACCTGTCCACAACCTCAAACAGTCAGACTCCAAAGTCCACTATGGCCAAGACCAAAGAGCTGTCAAAGGACACCAGAAACAAAATTGTAGACCTGCACCAGGCTGGGAAGACTGAATCCGCAATAGGTAAGCAGCTTGGTGTGAAGAAATCAACTGTGGGAGCAATTATTAGAAAATGGAAGACATACAAGACCACTGATAATCTCCCTCGGTCTGGGGCTCCACGCACGATCTCACCCCGTGAGCTCAAAATAATCACGAGAACAGTGAGCAAAAATCCCAGAACCACACGGGGGGAACCTAGTGAATGACCTGCAGAGAGCTGGGACCAAAGTAACAAAGGCTACATCAGTAACACACTACGCCGCCAGGGACTCAAATCCTGCAGTGCCAGACGTGTCCCCCTGCTTAAGCCAGTACATGTCCAGGCCCATCTGAAGTTTGCTAGAGAGCATCTGGATGATCCAGAAGAAGATTGGGAGAATGTCATATGGTCAGATGAAACCAAAATAGAACTTTTTGGTAAAAACTCAACTTGTCGTGTTTGGAGGAGAAAGAACACCATACCTACTGTAATCATGGGGGTGAAAACATCATACTTTGGAGCTGTTTTTCTGCAAAGGGACCAGGACGACTGATCCGTGTAAAGGAAAGAATGAATAGGGCCATGTATCGTGAGATTTTGAGTGAAAACCTCCTTCCATCAGCAAGGGCATTGAAGATGAAACGTGGCTGGGTCTTTCAGCACAACCATGATCCCAAATACACTGCCCGGGCAACGAAAGAGTGGCTTTGTAAGAAGCATTTCAAGGTCCTGGAGTGGCCTAGCTAGTCTCCAGATCTCAACCCCAAAGAAAATCTTTGGAGGGAGTTGAAAGTCCATGTTGCCCAGCAACAGCCCCAAAACATCACTGCTCTAGAGGAGATCTGCATGGAGGAATGGGCCAAAATACCAGCAACAGTGTGTGAAAACCTTGTGAAGACTTACAGAAAACGTTTGACCTCTGTCATTGCCAACAAAGGGTATATAATAAAGTACTGAGATGAACTTTTGTTATTGACCAAATACTTATTTTACCGAGGCATTTACCAATTAATTCATTAAAAATCCTTCAATGTGATTTTCTGGATTTTTTTTTTCTCATTTTGTCTCTCATAGTTGAGGTATACCTATGATGAAAATTGGAGACCTCTCTCATCTTTTAAGTGGGAGAACTTGCACAATTGGTGGGTGACTAAATACTTTTTTTCCCCACTGTACATTAATTGAACGTCATATGTATTACCTTTCGGCTTCAGGCAGTAAAGAACAAGTTGTAGAAAACTGTTGGGAAGCTTCACTTTTTCAGCTGCACGAGGGACGACAGTTAAACGGAGGCTTAGCTTAGCATGTAGTGCTAATCAGAATCTACTGCGCTGATTTAGCTCACTTATGGTTACTTTTTACAAGTCACCGCTTTAGTAAAAGTAATTTACCTTCAGTATGTTGTAGGTTTATCTCGTTTCACTCTTGCTCTGCTTCTTATCGTATACTCCCGCTCACGTACACTGTAACCATGTACTCTGCTGCTGAAATCCAAATGTCTCTCTGACCCACAAACAGCGTTACCCACTCTCCTAGCAGGTGGGCAGGACTAACTGCCGCGGGCAACCCTCGGATTGGCTGAGCCAACCTTGTAACTACATTCTGAACTGTTCATTGGGTGAAAATGTGCAAATTCACATTTAACAAATAATGGCAAACAAAAATTAAATAAAATATATTCTTTCTCTCTTAGCGCAATAAGTGATATTTTTCATGCAGCCCATTTTATCAAGTGGGTTACAGCAGCCTTTCTGTGTAGAAACAGCGTCCCTTGTGGCTGAGAATAAATGTAATAGGAAAGACAGCTACTAAAGATCAGTAATGATGCATGCTGTAGCAAAAGGGAGAAAGGAGTGAAGAAAATGTGAATACCTCTGGTGATAAGGACTGTTATTTGCTATACAGTTCTTTGAGGATTTGCTGTTCAGCTTTTGCCCAAGTAGCTGCACTTTGTTTTTGTTTTATTTTGTAAGGATTTGGTGAGTTAAACTATATTTTTTTTCTTCTTTCTTTCCGTGTATCTGTGTATTAGTGTGCCATTTCTTCTTTTTCTTAACTGAATATGTTGCCGAATGTGTATATTGTTAAATTAAACTCAATTTTTTGGATTCTGAGTCGTGCGTTTTTGTTACTTTTGCTGTGTAATTGCCAAGCTACATGATAAGTGCTTTGACGTGTTCGGCTCTGGGACCTGCATGTAGATGTCGCTGTCACTGTTACTAGGTGCAGTTTTTCTTTTGATGTTGGCTGACCTGTCTGTAAGTGTAGATGTTTTAAAGCTAAAACGTTTTATGTTGCACTGTTATATGACAGGCCAGGTTTTTTTTGGAACGGTTGGAGTTCTTGGCCCTGCACACCCAAGAATGTGGAATCATGATGGAGAGCCACCTCTAGGAGGAAAGCACCTCGTGGAGCATCAGTTTTGTACTCTGCTAGATCAGCACCCCATTCAGAGATAAGAAACCTCATTCACATGGACTGTGGTAGTATACAAACTAGGGATGTTAATGATTAAGTGACTTCGATTAATTGTCGATAAGAATTTAGTTGACTAAATTAAATTAGTTGTCAACTGATAACTCAGTCCTTTTCAGTGGGAGTTTATTCTACGAAATGTAGTGGCTTCGCTGTCCAGGTGGGGGTGCACGCGGTCACCCACTGCTGCATTTCAACCGAAAAAGCAGAAGAAGATGCTAAGCCATTCTGGGTTATGTCGGAGAACCTCCACAGCAAGTTCCAATGGCACGTTCCAATGTCCAGCTGTTAAATCAACAGGGCGGAGAAACAGACTGCAGCATGCTGCACGAGTGCAAAACTATCCCCGCTGCCTCCCATCAACCTGCTGCTAGACGGAAAAGCAGACCGGACTCAAGTTGCCACTGAGGTAACACAACAGAGGGAGCCCAGATCGTACTGGGTTTACTTGGGTACTGTGACAGTGTTAAACATGCAACAGATGAAGCAGCTCAGAATTTATTTTCCTGTTAAAACAGTCTACCAGTGCATTTCAGTAAATTAGAAGGTAAAAGTTTTTTTTTTTTTTTAATATAACTCTTCTTCTTTCGGCTGCTCCCTTTAGGGGTCACCACAGTGGATCATCTGCTAAAAATAATAAATACAGGTTAAAATATAGTTTAAAATAATAATTACAAAACTAGAGAGGTGACTTGAGTAAAAGGGTCTTACTTACTCACTTATTAATTAGAGGAAAAATTGATATTGGAACTGAATCGACTCAATAAAAAAATGTAACAGAAATTTAAACTTAAGGAAATGTAAGTTTTAGCAGCTTAAGTTTGTTAAAGGTAAGGAAACAGAGAGAAGAAACAAAACTCAAACAAGGGTTAATGAGTGAAACTGTTCAATATTTTTAAAATTTTTCTTTTAAATGTTATTTTAACAGTGCATTTTTTGTGCACTGTAATATTCTGTGGTACCCAAACACTGTTTTTTTTTCTTTACAATTTCTATATCAAGTTTGCCATTTGCCATTTAACTTTAGCTCTGGTCTGTGGTCTGTTATTATTAAGCCTTTATATGCTAACTGCTCTCCCTTACCTACAGTAGAGCCTGGTCCTAGCTGTCTGTAATCATTTACAGTGCTAGAAGGGTTTGTTTGTTTTTGTTTGTTTGTTTGTTTGTTTTTGTGGCTTTAGGTCAGCAAACGTGAAATCATTTTGTTTTATAGCACTTTAAAATCATCATATGCTTATCTAAATAAGGTACAGTATTTTTTGTGGGCTCCAGTTACTTAGTAAATTTATTTGGCATCTTTCCAAGACAACTTTTTAAAGGGGTAATTGGCTGCACCTTCACCACATGTTGACAGTTTCCACAGATCTTAATGAAAAGGTTTGTGGCATGTGATGGTCCAATTTTCCTTAAATATTTAATTATTGCAGCATCATTGTGAATCATCTTTTGCAGCCTTCAGAACGGTTCATTTCGATGCATGTCTCTTTAAATGTCCAAGGAGCACAGTTAACTCTGCCCTCCCTCTTACATCATTGCTAATCTTAGCTGGCTAGCTCCTAACTCGGATGGTGAGCCTGAGCCAACTAATGTACTGTATGTGTATTTGTCTTGTGGACAGGGTGTGTGGTTTCAGTGATCAATAGGAAATGACCAGTCCCTGGAGTACAATGAGCAAAGAAACATTCATGAATGGTCCCGCAAGGCACCTAGCTGACACTAGCTAGCTGCCAGCAACTGCCTAGCCAATCTAAAGCTGCATTCATGCACCCGTGTCGACATGACACAGCTGCAATGGCATTGATGCAGCAGCAACGTGCATTCCTATTATGTGGCCCGACATGCACCTTTCCAGAGAAGCAAAGGTGCACGTCAGCAACACAGGCTGTAAGAGCTGTGATTGGTCCATTTTGTCTCCTTCTTCACATTTTGCTGTTCTTGCTGCTGCTCCGCTCTGCCCGTTCATGGCGGCACAACTTCCAAGGCGAGTCGGTTAAACAACGGTCCAAATTCAAAAGAATATTGTGGAAGTAAGTACATACAGCGCTACCAGAGGACCAACCTCCCACTGTAGCTTTCACTACTTACAGTAGCTGTGTGGTGTAGGGTCAGAGAAACGGAGATAGGCACCGCCCCATATACCACATGGTGTCCCACATGCTGTGGAAGGGGGAATTAACTTAAGCACATACAGAACATTTTGTGGCTCATCATAACCCCAGGAATTACACAGATTGTCAAATAATGGCAGTGGCGGTGGTCACAAGCACCATTTTTTCCAACTTCTTCTCTGTGCAATGATCATATGAAAAGTTGCTTTTTCTTAAAGGTCTGATGACGTGTTTTTGACTTCATCTAATTTTTCAACACATAATACAATATGACAAAATAGGTTGGTCTGTGCAGTTCTAAGTCAAACAGGCTTTTTTTCACTTGAATATCCAACGTTTTCATGAGTGCCACGTCACCAATTGCATCAGTGGCTGGAAACCCCCCCGGCCATGTTGTAACGTCATTGACAGAACACAGCACTTGGCTGCCCATTGTACACACAGGATGGAAGCGGTAGAAAACATTGTCGAGGTTTGTGTTGTCCAATCTTCAGACGATTATAGTTCCAAAGAATGGGATGACAATGAAGAATCTGGGGGCATCAGACCGTACAGGTTTGAGCCGTGCCAAGCGGGCATCATGCCTAGCGAGTCAGACTCAGAGAGTGACAGTGGAGAGGCACACATGCCCGCCACAGCAGCAGCAGCAAACACATGGCAGGGGAACACCGAGTGTTATGCTTTTGTTACAGATATTGCAACAAATTATTTTTTTCATAAATATAATTTATTTAAACCCGACACACGATGTCAGCCCTGAACGCCAACTGTAAGTGTTTCTGTATATTTTTGTAAGTCTTCACCTTTTGGGGAACTGTTGTCATCATTCTTATATTCAATACATGTGCTGTGGTGAATCCTGCGTGAAAATCCATTCATCATGACCCTCCGTGCGATCTTACCCAGGGCACGGAGAGGGAGGATGGAAAAAAACAAGGACTTACATGCAGGGTTCACCACAGCACATTTAATACAGAAAGACAGACAATTCCCAAAAAGGTGAAGATGTACAAAAAACACAAACACACTTACTGATGGCGTTTGGGGGCCGGCATCGCCCAGAGAACGAATGAGAGGAGACGTGTTAGCCACAGGTGCGCCGCAGAGCCAACATTGTTTCAAGAACGCATGAGAACCACGGCGAACATGGAGTGACTAACATGTCGTTAGAGTGCTGAAAATACTGGCAGACTAACAGCACAGATGACAATATTATGGACCAGCAGTGCCTGACTGGCAAATGGCCGCTAAGTACACGTGCTGCTGGTGATGGTGTGATGAGAAGCACCTGGGCGAGGACCGGGAAAGATGATCAGCGGGAGATTGAATCAGCTGATGATCATGAGAGAGGGGATGTGGCCGGACTGGCGAACTGTCAGCATGCAATCACAGAAAGTAGGTCAAAGTAGGTCCTGCGTAAAAGTGCACGAGGAGCGCATGAGGAGGCTTATGACGGTTGGAGCTGAAACGTGTGATATGGTCTTTCACGGCCTGCTGTTTATCTAAGCCTGCAACACAATGCGAAGGCATAGCCGTAAAATTAAAACAAGAAACCAGAGAAACTGTGAGCTACAAAGCTGCTGTCATTCCAGTCAGCAACACCGGCTTCCACTCTGTTGCTTACGTTATGGTGGTGCCGCCCTTCATTTGGTGGGCGGCACCACAGTCCAGTCAGCGGCTGCGGTTTTTTGATGATAACTAGTTTATGCAGGCGTGGTTGTAAATATTTTATTGATCATCGACAATGACTATTGGGTTTACACAACATGCAAAAAAATGTTGAAATCGTGTCATCAGACCTTTAACATTTATTAGCTCTAACTCCATTCCAATCTGCTCTTGTCCATCGCTATTTCATAAACAAAAACACACAAACACAAATCACTCTACACATCGGCTGAAACCCATTTTGGCAACGGAATAATGCATTTCACCCAACACACAAGAAAAACATTGCAGATCACTGCATCGGTAATGGCGCTGACATGTAGTGGGTGCATAAATCCCACTTAAGACTTCGATGTAGCATCACAGCAGAAGCAAAAGCAGCCAGAATGATGCAAGATACATAGATTAGTTAAGGTGGAAACAGGGGATGTTTAGTAGGGTGACTAAAATGTAAAGGAAATATAACCACGCTTGGTAAAAAAAATAAAATAAAAAAAAAAAATTAAAAAAAAAATCAAACACCTAGCATCACTGTTAACTCTGTAGGTAGCATGCTTGTCTCTCCACTCACTGGGCCCTTTTGCAAAATGTGTTTATTTTTGTAGTACAGACCCAGGAGCAGAAACAAACAGACAACAAGAGCAGTTTAACAAGTTTTATTACAACATAAACTATGAGTGAAAACTATATGCATTGAGAACCTGGCAACCCTGCGGCAAGAGTAGAGAGAGATGGTGAGTGTATTGAGTGTGGATTAAGCATGATAATTTAAATGGTGCTTTTTCTCTTACAGATACAGGTTGAAGTTTGAGTGGTAACTTTTCTTTGAGCTGCCATTCTTGTCACACAAATGTGGTGGTGGCATTCCTCCAATCTCCTCAGTGAGCCCGGACTACAGGTAGGAGGTTAAAGGGGAAACACACAGGGTGAAGTTTTCAGTTCTTATTGGGAACTGGTGTAGAGACTTACGGCTGGGTGAGATTGGTGAAGGTCCTTAATCCACCTTGTTAGGGGATCTGGTCCACCTGTGCACAGAGGAATTGTAGAAGTTAAGGTGGTAATAGTTTAAAGGTTGAAAAGAAGTAGCTTACATTATCCCACATCGAAGGGGAAGGTTTATAGACACAACGATTCAAAAGGTTGCACAAAGAACCTGGATGAGCACTCCAGGCTGAGGTTAGGTGTCTTAACTAGTGATGGGACTTCCCGCGCCGGAGCTTCGGAGTGTGTGAAGAGTAATCCAGGAAATATATTGCAAAGTGTGTATCGTGGCACGTATTGATGACGTATGTGATGACATCTGAAGCCTCGCCGGCTGGTCTTACCACATAATTGGGTCAGGAAGCAGTTCAAGATTTGGCGCACAACGTGAAATAAACTGAGCAACGATACACAATGGAAAGTCCCCGTCCCTCACATTTTCTGTTGTCAGATCTTTGACTGTGCATGTGATTTGTCACAGCCAATCTTCATTTTCAGATGGAGCCAGCACCAAAAAGATGGACTTTGGGACCATTTTGATCTCATTTCTCCCAATAAAGTGTTAATAAGAGTTATTAAGTTGGTGCATTTTTCACAATTAGTGGATATTTCTTGTCATTTATTTATTTTAGATTTACTTTTATTTGCAAGGTGAAGTGTCTGTTGTGCTTCAAAGAGCTTGGATATAACAATAATACATCATCTATGCTGAGCCCTGCATGAGAATAAGGACAACAGTGGTGAATGTACTAGGAAAGACAGAAACGTGTCTACCCTACATTATACAAACTTGGAGCAGCCTCGCTTTACTCAACTGCATCCTCTGTGCCCTTTGAGAGCATATTCTCAAAAGCTGGTGAAATAATCTTTAAAAAATTGCCTTAGTCCAGAGACTTCTGAAAAGTTATTATTTCTTAATAAAAATGAATAAATAATACAAGCACTTTCACTGGAGTCACCCCAGTTTTATTATTTCTTTTTTCCCCCTTATAATCATTGATATTTCTTAAAGGACAGCACTTTTATGGAAATGAAAATATACACATCAAACCAATGTTTGATGAAAAGCTTCATTGCTTAAAAAAAAAAAAGCCTCATCTGGCCATCACTAATTATTCCACATAGGAGGGGAAGGTTTGTAGACACAGCGATTCAAAAGGTTGCACAAAGGACCTGAATGAGCACTCCTGGCTGAGGTCAGGTGTCTTAACATCTCCATGCTGATGGGTGGACTGTTTCCTCCTTACAAAGGACAGCGCTGATTGCAGCAGATGAGAGTAGATCTGCAGCTGCACCTAATCAAGTAATTAGCAGGAGGAGAAAACAACCCAACACACAGCCAGGATACTACAGTTTCAATTCAAGTTGAACAAGAAATCTTTATTTATTTTTATGTCATGCCAATTTTTGTTATTTAAGGCTATGAACATGCAGTTTTGCTTTTGTAAACCAATGGGATGATATCCCATTGGCTCTGTCAATCAGTTATTCGGGGGAGGGGGTGAAAAGTTCATAGTGGTCAAATTTGACCAAATGTGGTTTATTTTACAACATAGTCTCCCTTTCAGTCCACACACTTCTTCCATCGGTGTTGCAGCGCTTGGATCCTTGTGGTTGAAAAACAAACCACATTTGGTCAAATTTTAACACTATGAACATTTCAGCCCCACCCCACTCCCTCCTGTCCCGTTTACATATCACAACCTCAATGGCTTTATTGGGAGATCCAACTCACTGTCCTTGACAAATATGCACACTCCCTATTGGCTACAGATGTCACTAAAAAACCTTATTAACCCCTTGCACTCCGGTCAATTTTCCTAAAAACGCCAAAAAATAACGCGCCCAAAGTAAATCGAAAGCTGTTCTTCAACCCTTTGCAGCATCTTCATGGGGTTGGTCTCATTTAAAAGAAAACACTTTGATTTTTTTGGCAAAAAAAACATGAGCTCTCTAAGTGCTCCGGCCACTGAGTTACAGTCATCTAAACATAGTGAACTTGAAGAAAATAAATTTGGCCTGGGTGTTTTTTTGGATACAACTGCTTGCAAATAACACACAGCTTCAGATCCAGGCTGGAAAATGAAACAGAAATGTAGAACCAAGTGTTATCCAGCTGAGGTCCAAATTTTGTAACAATACCACAAAAAATGAATATATTACACAGCTTTGTTCTCAGGCTGTTCCCAGGCATTTTGGAACTGTGCCAAATTGTGCCAGATGGCACAGTTTGGAAAAACGTCTGTAACTTTTGAATGATTCAATGTAGAAGCTTCATTTTGGGCTCTAATGAAAGGTGACCCTCAGAGCTGTGTCTGTGTGTGTGTGTGGGGGGGGGGTGGTTGTCCCCCCCCTCGCTACAGAGGACGGAGATCGGCCATTGCTATATGACGGTTTACACTCGGATGTGGCCATGTGACCACAGCAACGCTGTCACCGCGGCTCCCCCCCCCGCTACAGAATTGTAGCAGCGGGGGGGGGGGGCGTTCATGGTCCGGAGGTGACGAACGAACTGTGTAACGCGGCGCACGCACTTCAGACATCGTGCGCCGCACAGTTGTAATTTACCGATCGGTCAAAAGTCATTTTTGATTACAATTTTCAGGGATAAAAAATAATTTGGCTTATAACACCTTACCTCTTCACAGCCACATTGTCCTGGCCAACTTCTCTTCCTCATTGTCAGACGAACGCAACGCTGGTCCGCTCATGGTTCTGGTCTCGCGACCCGGTCAAAACATAATTCCATGATTGCGGTTTTGACGAATGATTTACTACCTTCGTCGTTGGCCTCTGTCGGTCTATGATGACCATATAAGAGAATCCTAAACACTCTGCTGGAATTAAAAAAAAATAATAATAAAGCACTGCTTGTGGCCGCTGAAGCAGTCTCTCTTCACCCAGCCTTTGTAGACAAAACAGCTCAGCAAACTTCTGTGCTTCAATTGGCTCGCTGTGTTGGTAGGCGGGTTCTTCTTGCCAAGTTTTCAGTCATTGGTTCTTCAAGGTTTCAGAAACCCAATTCAAGGCTCTTATTAGTCGAATGAGAGGTCAATCAGATGAACTAATCTGTTCGCAGCTGTGTCTGCAGCTTTTATTTTCAGTGCGCGCTTGGACGCCATACACCACCTACATCACAATCTCCATCATGCGTCCTAGAGCGCACGAGAGCGCCCTCGTGCGCTCTCGTGCGCTCTAGGATGCAGAGACTTGCCCACCCGTGGGACAACGGAGCGCAAGAGGTTAACTGAACCTAAAATATCAAAATACTTCCACGCCCTTTATGCCTTTACACAGGGGTGACGATCATTAAGAGATTGTTGAGCAATGAAAGATGGCAAAATCTCTTAACGATCTTTCAATGAGTGCCCAGTGATCACCAAGAAATCTCAATGATCTTCTGGACACCATGGTCTTTTCAAAGTTTTGACTCAGTCCAAAACAATCTTTCAATGATCTCTCAACAAACACTCAAGGATCACGCAACAGTCTCAGCACTCTAATTTAATCTCTAAGTGGTGATGGCTGGGTGCTCAGTGAAAGATTAAAGATTGAAAAAGATTTTTTTTGTCAATACTACTATACATACAGGATATGAGATGAGATGATGAGATGAGATTCAACTTTATTGTCATTACACATGTATGAATACAAGGTAACGAAACGTGACTTGGCATTTGGGCACGCTCTGCAGAGCGCATCCAAGGCCGGGGCAGCCGCTAGGCGCCAGTCATAAAGAAGAAAGGAAAAAAAAAAAAAAGAAAAGAAAGGATATGACACAATAGGCGAGAGAAAAAACATGTTTTATCAAATTGACGCTTAATGAGTAAGCAAAATTTTGATTGCAGGCAAAAAAACCCTCAATGCATATTTAGCAGACATTTAGTAGACACAAATCACACGCAGAAGGAGAGCAGTGTGTGTATATCGTATGCATGTAGTGTTGTATGCATTGTGTAGTGTAAATGTAACAGTTGTTAGTGAGCAGCAGAGGGCGCCTCCTGGCAGTGGATAGATGTTATAATCATGTGACTTATAAACAAGTCCAGAGTCCATCTCTCTCTCTCTCTTGCTTGCAGAAGGCACATGGGCATTGTCCTCGAGGGTCCAATCCGCTGACGACAAACAACTGATTGTTGATTGTTTGGGTAGACATGAGCCGATCCTTCCGCTTATCTCAGTCAGGAGGAATGTAAACACGGGGCAAACAAGGTCAAATCAAATCAAATCAGCACAGTGCACTCAGAGAATAGAATTTGTCCTCATCCGTGTAGTTCTGTGCTTCCATTATACAGTATATGCAGGCTTAAACTGTTTTTCCATAGAGAGCACAGGGCTTCAGATGTATTCCTTCACTGAATCACTGTCATTCAGTTCACCGTTTGCCGCTACTCGTGCCCTCCCCAACTGGTCGAATTTGATGAAGGAGCTTGCCGGGTCCGCTTGATCAGCTCTCTCACTTTCCTTCAATTTCTGATACATCAGGGAACTCCACAGCCAAAAATAGAAGTCCTGAGATCATAACCAATAATGTTTCCATAGACGCATGAATTCCAATGTCCATGAGTCTCCTCGTAGGTTCCAATTCTTGGGCTCCCCCTTGGCCCAATTCTTGTTGAAAAATAGTGACAATAGCACATTTAAGCCGCTTCCAAATCCATAATTTCCGTTTAGATTAAGATTCGGCAGAAGAAGAGCGACTAAACACAGACAAAAACGCAACATTGCAAAAGCTGGGAATAGATCAGGAAGGCAGGGGAGGAGGGAAGAAAAATCCGACTGCTCTCTCTCAAGGCAAGATGGGAAAAAAAAAATACGGGAGAACTGAGATGGCGTTTCTCTCTCTCTTCAGTGGTGTGCACAATATTCATCTTCTTCTTCCGCTTAATCCTCTTCGGGTCGCAGGGGGGCTGGAGCCTATCCCAGCATCTTTTGGGTGAGAGGCAGGGTACAATATGAAAAAAGAAAAAGGAATAAGGCCGGAAAAACAACAACAGCAGTCTCTGTACAGTAATGCTACCCGTAGTGCAGATCGTTGAGAGATCTGACCATTTTTTGATCTCTCAATGAGATTTAGAGTGGGTATAGAAAAGAACCACCCTTTCTTCTTCTTCATCTTTCTGTCACGACCCTCCTCGTGTGCTTTTACGCAGTGCATTGAGGAGTGAGGAGGAAGGATGGATTTAAGCGCAGGTTACACCACAAACACATTTATTAACAAAAAGGTCAAACAGTTCCAAAAACAAAGACACACAAAAATGCTACAGGGTGCACTAAAAGGCTCACACGATGGACGTGCAGCAGGCAGACCAAAGTGCACAGTGGCCACAAGACAAACAGTACAAAATAACGTAATAGCTCAGGTAAACTTAGGGTCCTCCAGGACGCTCAACAGACTCGGGAGAATGAAACTGGGCAACAGTGCCAAAGCGTAGCAGCCTCACTGCAAGGGAAAATGCAAACAGCTCGTACTCATAGTACTGGAGCAGTCCGAGTAGTCCAAGTCATTCCGGCGAGCACACACAACCAATAACTACACTGAGGGGAATAGCGACAGTGTAGCTCTTGACATCCTCATAGGACAAACAATGGTCCAGCAATGCTTGACTGGCAAAAGCTGCTTAAGTACAAGCATTGCTGGCACAACAGATTGGGTGCACCTGGGCGAGGTGCAGGAAAAACAATCACCGGAGTGGAACCAGGTGGCTGTCAGAACAACCCGGCTCGGTTCATGACAGAGCCCCGCTCTCAAGGTGTGGATTCCAGACACCCACGGCAACATCATAAGGAAGGGAAAACCCCTGCCACCCCCTCCCCCCAGCAGGAACAACAACCAACGAACCTGGGTGGGAGGAAGGGGGAACAGACAAGGAGGGAACACAATACACCCCGCCTAGGGCCCACAACAGAAAAGACAACCCCCCCCAAAGTCCAAAGGCATGAAGGCTCAGGGGGCCGCCCAGAGTCCCAGGCCCAGCAGACAGTCCGGTGAACAGAGTCCGGTGGCCTGCTGGGAAACATGGGCCACCTGGCCCAGAGACTCAGTCCTTCCGGTGGTTGGCCAGCTCTGTAGAGCCACCAGGACCGGAGGGGTGGTGCAGGAGGCGGCCTGCCCACTGGGAGGCTTACTGGTGGGTGACCAGACCGTAGGAAGGGAACCCCCATGGCATGGGACAGGGAGGAGGAGGAGGCCACGGTGTTTTCAGGCTAATCCACAGCACCCTTGGTGGTCCTGGCTTGGAACACAGCTGCACCCTCAGTGGACCCAGACCGGGCCAACGCTGCACCCGTGGTGGTTCCCGGCTGGAGCTCTGCAGCACCTGCGGTGGCTCCCGATTGGAGCTCTGCAGCACCCATGGTGGAATCCAGCAGAAGCTCTGCAGTACCCACGGTGGACCCAGACCGGGCCAACGTTGCACCCTCAGTGGACCCCGCGCTGGAGCATTGCGTCCATAATGGGTCCGTGCAGGAGCGCAGCACCCACGTTGGGCTAACCCTGGGGTGCAGCCCCAATGAGGGTCCCAAGCCAGCGTGCCACACCCACAGAGACACAGCCTGTGGAGTGACCCACACGACAGCCTCAGGCAGCAGGGGAGCTGGACCCACGACATTGTCAGGCGGCGAGACCGGTTCCATGGAGACCCCTGGTGATGGTGGTTCCTCTCCGGCGACCCTGGAAGGAAACTTAGGAGTGGGAGAAGAAGCAAGGTTGTTAGGGTCGCCGGCAGCGGCGAAGCCTGGTGAAGGGAGTTCAGATGCAGCTGCGTGCTGCACCTGACTCTCCTCACCTAGAGCCAGACAAGATCTCTCTAATACTGACATTAGAAAAACAAGAGTGATAACTTGCCTGAGCTCGAGCTCCACTGCAGTCCAGGACTCCGTCGATCCTGACGATGAAGACTTGGACCTGGCCTCTAGGAGGTCCAGCTCAGGCTCGCAAACCACTGCGGTCACCTCCGCAGCTGGCAAGATGGCAATAGCAGTCCCACAGTCCTCCTGCAATGGCTCCAACGCTGGGGATTCCTCCGGCGTGGCTGCAGGGGGACACCTCCATGCTGGCTCCGGAGCGATGTCCTCCGAGGCCACTGGCTCCTCCACCGTCTGACGGTTCTGACCTTGGGCCAACTGGTGCTGAGGAAAAGAAGGAGGAGACATGGAGAGAATAGAAATAGAGTCATAATTGGCAGCTGGAGGAGAGGACCCAGCAGACTGCTGAAACTGGGCCTCTCCCTCAGGAGACAGACAAGGCTTATCATAATATAATTAGGTAGAATGAAAAAACACTTGCCTGTCATCCCGGTGCTTGTTGTTGACTGCTGCAACAGGCAGGTAGTCATCCCTCTTTGTGAAGGCACCTTCTCCATAGCAACGGAGGTGGGCGTTCCTGGAATGGTCCTAGCAGACTTCATGGCAGCTGGAGGGGAGATTACTGCCGAGGATGAGGAGGGCCTCTCCCGACGTTCCCCCACAGGATGACGCTGTCTTTGGGACGCTGGAGCTGGTCTAGCCGGAGCGGAAGAAGACGTAGCACTCTGGTGTGAAACAGGAAAAATGGAGCCCCGGGAGTGCTCCCCCTTTGGCGTGGGCCTGGTCTTCTTAGGGGACTTCCTCACCCCTTGGCCGCACCCATGCCGCAGCGCTGCCAACAGGGTTATCCTCTCAACTCCCTCTGCGTGCTGAGAGTGCTGAGGGCACCACCGGACCTCTGCCTCTGCCAGACCCATGTACCAGAGTATATCCTCCGGGATGGAATATTTGCTCGCTAAGGAAATTAGCCCATCGATGTCCATCAAGGCTCAGCAGCATTCCTACCCAGGCTCCTCGGATAAGTCTGGCTTGCCACCTCCATCGCCATAGCTCCAAAAACAGGTGAGTGAAAAAGAAAAAAACAGTTAAAAAAAGAAAAACAGATGTGTGGGTGTAACCCGCTAAATCCTCTGTGCTGGCTGGACCATTCTGTCACGATCCTTCTCGTGTGCTTTTATGCAGTGCATCGAGGAGTGAGGAGGAAGGATGGATTTAAGCGCAGGTTACACCACAAACACATTTATTAACAAAAGGGTCAAACAGTTCCAAAAATAAAGACACACAAAAAGGCTACAGGGTGCACTAAAGGGCTCACACGATGGATGTGCAGCGAGCAGACCACACTGCACAGTGGCCACAAGACAAACAGTACAAAATAACGTAATAGCTCGGGTAAACTTGGAGTCCTCTAGGACGCTCAACAGACTCGGGAGAATGAAACTGGAAAACGGTGCCAAAGCGTAGCAGCCTCACTGCAAGGGTAAATGCAAACAGTTCGTACTGACAGTAGTGACGGGAAGTCAGGCACTGGTGCTCTCAATGGTGATCTGATCTTATCCAGGAAATATTTGGCGAGGCGTGTTTCGAGGCGTGACTCGTGACGTATGACCATGTGGCTGTGTCAGGAAGCCGTTCCCCGTGCCTCATGTTTTGTTTGACTGTGTAAGGGATTTGTCACAATTTTCAGATGGAGCCAGCACCAAAAACACGGACTCCTCCTGTTTGGGAACAGTTTGAGCTCGTTTCTCCCATTGATGTATTTTTGACAAATAGTGGCTGTTAATTTGTGGCTGTTTGTTGCATCTGAGGTGATGGCTTAGTAGTAGAGTATCCATTTTGCAAGTGGTCGACCTGGGTTTGAATCCCAGCTGTGTCATTCTTTTTTGCAAGGTGAAGTGTCTTTTGTGTTTCAAAGAGCTTGGATCATTATTACGCATCATTATGCTGAGGCAGCATTGCTATTGTGCCCTGCATGAGAATGAGGCCAGGGTTGAAGACTATTGAAAATTTATTATTTCTTAATAAAAATGGATAAGTAGTAAAAGCACACGAAGTAACACAGACACATTCACTGGAGTCACCCCAGTTTTATTTTTTCGTTTTTTTTCTCTTAATATAATTGATATTTCTTTAAAGACAGCACATTTATTGAAATTGAAAAATACACATTGTAAAAATCTGCATGCTGTATACTTTGTTGACTACACGGCCTAGTAGAGCAAATGAAGTTCCACATGAAACGTTGTCTTTGTAAACCATTTTGATGAAAGGCTCAAGTGTTCAAGAAAGCCTCAATTGCTTGTGACTAAGTAATAGCTTAGTGAAAAAATGTTTGGTTTACAACTGGGAAGCAAGGGTTCAAATCCCAGCTTGATCATGCTATTAATTTATTTTTATTTGCACAGTAAAGTGTCTGTTGTGTTTCAAAGAGCTTGGATACAACAATAACACATCTTTATGCTGAGGCACTATTGTGATCTGCATGGCAATAAGGACAGAGATGAATGTACTGAGAAAGACTGTTTCTTTTTTATTTAAGTTTTTGTAAAGGGTATACATGTCATTACAGCACTGCATTGTTTACATTTTCATCACAAATTCCCCCTTTTTTTGTTTTTTGACAACATTGGAAAAAAAATGATTACAACACCCTTTTTTTAAGTGAAAGAAAAAAGAGAAATTAAAAGAAGAACAAAAAAAAACAAAACAACAACAAAAAAAAAACAAAAGAGCAGACAAATAAAAGAGCATCTGAGTAGCCCTGGAGCAAAGAGAGGTGCCATGATTGAAATGGTATTTGTCAAAGATTAGATCTGATGGAAGACACATATGCGTTCCAGGGTTGCCAAAAGTTCAAGAACCCATCCATGTCCTGTCTCAGTGCAAATGTCAACTTTTCCATGGAATAAATGTCCTGAATCACGTTAATCCAATCTTCAGGTGTAGGACAGTCTTTCAACATCCATTTTCTTGTTAGATCTTTTTTACTTGCCAATATTAAAACAGTGAATAAGTATTTTTCTCCTCGTCTTTCCAGTGATTCCGGTAGTAAACCCAAATACAAAGTTACAAAAGAAAAGGGAACTGTTACTTTGAATATTTTCCCCAATATTGTCTGTACATTGGTCCAATATTGGTGGATAACTGGGCATGACCAAAACACATGAAAATGATTTGCAGTCTCTTCACCACACAAGCACCAACAATTCAACCCCTTATGAGTAAATTTGTTTTGTGCAGGTGTTCTGAAAAATCTTAACAAATTTTTCCATCCAAATTCTCTCCACTGCAGGGATGAAGTACTTTTCCATTGTTGTTTATTTAGCTTTTCCCATATTTCCAGTTGTAAAGTGAAATTCCCCTCTTTTTCCCATCTCTCTTTTATATATGATGTGTTGTCTCCTTTTAAGTCTTGAAGACCTTGGTATATTTTAGAAATGTATCTGATCCCTGGGATCCCTTTATATGCCATTAAGAAAACCTTCAGAACACCTGACTGGGCCCTTTCCAAGTCCTCCTTTTTAAGTATTTTGTTTATGTGGTGTCTAAGCTGAAAGAACCTGTAAAAGTCTTGATTTACTAGACCTTGTTTTTTCAAATCTTCAAAACTTCTTAAAGTTTGCCTTTTAAAAAAATGGTAATATTTTATCAGTCCGCTCTCTTTCCACTTTTTAAATCTAGTGTCTGTTTTATTAGGAGTAAAGTCCTGATCATAGGAAATCCATTGCAATAATTGATAGGGTTCTTTAGTTTGATTCTCTCTATCTTAAACCAAATTTTTAGTGGGGTCTCTATCCACGGGTTAGTGTTATTCAAAAGTTTAGGTAAGGCATTGTTCCCTATAATCACCTGTAGGGGAATGTCACTTGTTATTTGGCATTCCATCTCCTTCCATTGTGCAGTGTAGACTGGGTTACATATCTCTACTAAAGTTTTAATTTGTGCGGCTTTAAAATAGTCTCTGATATTTGGCAGCACGAGCCCACCTTTGTCTTTGTTTAGCTGTAGGGTTCTATATCTGATTCTAGGTCTCTTGCCCTGCCATATGAATCTTGAGATCCTTCTGTCCAGTTCTTGCCATGTTTTTTTGGGAGGTTCTACCAGTATTGTTTGGAAAAGGTATAGAAGACGTGGAAGTATATTCATTTTGACTGCTTCAATTCTTTGTGCAGTACCCAAGAATGGTATCATATTCCATCTTGCTAGATCAGGTTTTACTTTTGCCATCAGTGGATCATAGTTTAGTGTTATAATTTTGTTGAGTTGTTTCGGGATATTGACCCCCAGATATTTCATAGATTCCATCTCCCAGTTAGTTTTGAGTTTGCTTAGTAAATATTGATTTGGGTTATAGTTATGAATATTAAAATTTGGGTTTTATGCATGTTTAATTTGTACCCCGATAACTCTCCATACTCTGAAAAAACTGAGATTAGTTCTGGAAAAGAGGTGTCCGGCTGCCCCAGGTATATTAAAATGTCATTGGCAAAGAGTGCTATTTTATGTTCCTTCTGACCAAGTGTAATACCTTGAATTTTTTGATTCTGTCTTATCCATTGGCTCAGAGGTTCTATGAAGATTGCAAAGAGCAGTGGAGACAAGGGGCAGCCCTGACGACATCCTCTTTCCAGTTCAAAAGATGATGATAATTTACCGTTAATCCTTATTTTAGCTGTTGGTTTTTTATATAATGCCTGGATAGTTCTAATGAAGTTATTATGAAAATTGAGACTGGATAAGATTCTATATAGGAAAGACCAGTCAACCGAATCAAATGCTTTTTCAGCATCTAATCCCAATATGGCTGCATTTAAATTATATTTTTTTATATGATGAATTATGTGTAAAGTGCGTCTAATGTTATCTTGTGTCTGTCTTTGTCTTATAAAACCTGTTTGGTCTAAGTGAATTAAGTCCGTCAGTATATTTTCTAACCTTTTGGCAAGGATAGCGGTAAAAAGTTTATAGTCCTGATTTAACACACTGATTGGTCTGTAGTTGGAGCAGTCTAGTTTATCCTTTTCAGGTTTAGGTATGACTGCAATGACCCCTTCTCTCCAGGAGGGGGGGATTTCCCCTCTGTGGAGGACATAGTTAAATGTTTTCAGGAGGAGAGGAGATAGTTGCTGTTTAAAGATTTTGTACCACTCTGCTGTATAGCCATCTGCTCCTGGGGATTTGTTAGCTTTAAGTTTCATAATTGCTTTTTCTAATTCTTTAGGTTGTATTTCTGACAGTAGTGTTTTATTTTGTGACTTAGTTTCTTTTGGGTTGCCACTTTTGCGATAATCTTTCCCCTTATTACAGCTTTGCATGCGTCCCACAGTATTAAAGGAGATACTTCTCCATTATCATTTTCTTCCAAATATCTGAGAATATCTGATTCCAATTCATCTTTCAGTGGTCCTTTCAGCACATTTGAATTTAACCTCCAAGAAAATGTATTATTTGTGTATTTTTGGATATTTAAGTCCATATAGATCGGACTGTGGTCAGACAGATCCATCAGTCCTATTTTACATGTTTTTACTCTTCCAGTGTCTCTATTAAACATAAAAAAATAGTCAATCCTTGAGTATGATGAATGTGGTGCTGAGTAAAATGTATAATCTTTTACATTGGGGTTGAGTTCCCTCCACACGTCACAGATTCCCATTTCTTTTAGTAGCATCCGAGTTTTTCTACTTTGAGTATTATTTTGATGTGGAGAATTACCTGATGCATCCCAGTATGGATTCAGTCTTAGATTGAAGTCTCCACCACATATCACTAAACCTTTGGCTTTAGTTATCATTAGGTCAAATACATTTTGATAAAATTTCCAGTTAGCCCCTGGAGGTGCATATACATTCAGCAGGGTGATATCTTCTCCCTCTAGCCGACCAAGTACCATGCTAAATCTCCCTTCTTTATCTTTGTGTTCTGATTTTTTTTTCAAACATAATTTCGGTTGAGATCAATGTCGCTACCCCCCTCCTCCTCCCTGACTTATATGAGGATGAAGAGATCAGTTTAAACCATTGTCTATTAAGTTTAGTGTGCTCCAAGTCTGTTAGGTGGGTTTCCTGTAAAAATATTATTCCTGCTTTGTCTTTTTTTCATTTTGCCAAGAATCGTGGATCTTTTAACTGGATTCAGGATCCCTTTTACATTATATGAGATTATTTTGGTTACACCCTGTTTCTCCATTGTGTTGTCTTATTTAGTATAACAGTGTAGTGGCCTTCTTTTATGCTACTCAGAAACTGAAAGAACATTAAGAACATAAAAAACATTAAGAACATGGTATATAAAACTTTAAAACAAAAAACTGTCAAAAGGTCTTCCTGAGCTGAGGTCTTTTCTTTTTTTTTTTTTTTAAAGACCTACTTGTTTCTTATATTATGACTGTTCCATGAAATGTTTTACCACTTGCTGATTCTGCATCTCTTTTAATGTTTGTTACCTTGTAGGAGGAGGGTTTGATGCGCAGATTGATTAACGTTATTCCCTCCTAAAAGCGTTCAGTTTTTCCTTATAGCCCTGGTGCTGGGTTTCCTGCTGCTGGCCCGTGGATTTTGAGGGTCTCTGTGTGCACCACGTTTGAGCCTTGATTCTTTCGATTGGGTCTGCTGCGGGTTTATACACCGTTACCGGGAGCCCTCTTCTCGCCATATCCCTGGTTGCTTCTTCCGCCAAGTTGTAGAGACACGTCTCTGCCCCATAAAAATCCCGCAGCTTGGCCGGAAATGGAGTTTGAAAGCGCAGTTTCTTCTCTCTTAGTACTTTTTTAGCGTCGTTGTATTCCCGACGCTTTTTAAGGACCTCCGGGGCGTAGTCGTGCTCCACAAAAACTTTTCTTTCTTGGTGCATAAATCCTTTTTTCTGCCAAGCCAGTCTCAAAACCTCTTTTTTTGTTCTGAAGTTGGAAAACTTCACCACCACTGATCGCGGGGGCGCTTCCGCCGGTGGCCTTGGGGCTAATGAACGGTGCACCCTTTCTATCTTCAAGTTGGTGGATTGGGGAATTTCCAACTTCTCTCTCAGTATGGATTCCACGCATGCAGCCATTGTGGTGAAACCATCCTCGACTCCTTCTTTCAGACCATGAATTCTTATGTTGGCCCTTCTTAGTCTTCCTTCTTGGTCGGTTAGCTTAGCCTCCAGTCTTGTCTGTCATTTGAGTAATTCCAGCACGGTTTCTTCCAGCCCTTTTATTCTTTCCTCTGCTTCCATGATTCTGTCCCCAGCCTGGTCCACTCTGTTGTTTGTCCTTTTTATTTCGTCTTTAATTTCACGAAATTCGGCCCAACACTCTCGGTGAAATTCTCTTAATTCTTGAATTATCGTTTTTAAGCTAACCGTGTTGCTAGCCTCATTCAGCTCCTCTGTTTCCGAGTGGATATTGTCCTCCAGGTCAGATTCTCCAGCCGATGCGCGTCTTGGCCTGGCAAATGTCGATCTCTTCTGTTTTTCTTCAGGCATAATGACTGTCTTTTGATTTTCACTCTTCCAAAAATCCGTTAAATCTGATTTTCAAGGTATTTTCACAGATGGGGTCTTGGAGCTTCAGCGTTAAGCTGCTATCACCATGGTGTCCAGACCGGAAGTCGAAAAGTTATTATTTCTTAAGAAAATGGATAAGTAGCTCATGCACATTCACTGTAGTCACCTCAGTTTTATTTTTTTTTTGCCTTATGATCATTGATATTTCTTAAAAGACAGCACATTTATTGAAATTGAAAAAAAAAATAAACATTAAACCAACAGTATCCTTGTAAAAATCAGCATGTTGTATACATTTTATCTATTAGATGGATTGGGAGAGAAAATGAAGTCCCACATGAGGCCTTGTCTATGTGAACCATTTTGATGAAAGGGGTCAAGTCCTCCAGAAAACCTCATTTGGCCATCACTAACTCACAGTACTGGAGCAGTCTGAGTAGTTCAAGTCATTCCGGCGAGCACACACAACCAATAACTACACTGAGGGGAATAGCGACAGTGTAGCTCTCGACACCCTCATAGGACAAAACAATGGTCCAGCAATGCTTGACTGGCAAAGACCGCGTAAGTACAAGCATTGCTGGCACAATAGATTGGGTGCACCTGGGCGAGGTGCGGGAAAAACTGTCACCGGAATGGAACCAGGTGGCTGTCATGAGAGAGGGGGCATGGTCAGACCGGCAAGTGTCAGACAATGCCCACACAAATGAAGGTCAAAGGAGGCTGCCTAACAGGTGCCGGCCAGAACAGTGGCTACAGGTATGGAAAAAAGAACAAGTGACATAGAAACTACAAGAACTCAAAAAATAACACCATACACAAATAAACCTGAGCCACAGTGGGTCAGAACCGAGCTCAAAGAACAACCGGTTCATGACACTTTCGGCTTTTAGGAGTTGCCACAGCAGATCATCTGCCTCCATCTCACCCTATCCCTTGCATCTTCCTCTGTAACACCAACCCTCTCTGTGTCCTCCTTCACTACATCCATGAATCTTCTCTGTGGTCTTCCTCTTTTTGTCCTGCCTGGCAGCTCCATCTTCAAGATTCAAAGCCACAGTTAGGAAATGCAACATTTCCTGAGCAATGAAATTCTTACTATCCTGTCCGCAACAAATACCAAGGTAATAAATACACATCAATACTAATACTAATAAAGGTAATAAACACACCTTAACGCTAAATACTAATAAGTACACATTAAAAGCAATTAAGACAGTTAAAGCAGTTAAAACTATCTTCAACATCCTTTGATCGATATATCCACTATCCCTTATGTCCAAACCATCTCACCCTTTCCTCTCTTACACTTTGTCTCCAAATCACTCAACCTGAGCTGTCACTCTAAGATACTCATTTCAAATCCTGTCCCTTGTAGTCACTCCCTATGAGAATCTTAGCATCTTCAACTCTACCACCTCCAACGCTGCCTTCTGTCTTTTTGTCAGGGCCTCTGTCTCCATATCATGCATCACAGCAGGTCTCACTACGTCTTGTACCGTCTCGTAAATCTTCCCTTTCACTCTAGCTGCGATCCTTCTGTCACCAATCACCCCAGATACTCATCTCCACCCACTCCACCCTGTCTGCACTCTCTTATTCACCTTTCTTCTGCATTTTCCCTTGCACTGGATGGTTGACCCCAGGTGTTTAAACTCACCTACCTTCACTACCTCTGCTTCTAGCATCTTCACCATTACGCCTGCCTCCTTCTCATTCACACACATATATTGTGTCTTGCTTCTACTCAGTTTCATTCTTCGCTAACAATATTCAACGTCACACCTTCGAAAACAATTGGGTTTTTTTTTGTATCCGTCATGTGACTTTTGCTTGTCCTCAACTTTACTTAAGAGATCTTTAGACAGTGTGTTGTCACCCATAGTTGATTATTTACTTCAGTTGCATTATCAGAGGCTGAAATACTCCTGGAATCGCTCTTTTTCTGCTGACTTATCCAAAATGACCACAGTTATTGAAGGTAGAAGTGAATTGCCTTCATGTGCCACTGAGACAATGATGAGCTACACCTGATTTTACAAATCATTTTGAGGAGGGGGGTGATCCTTTATCCAACTCAGTGATTCTGCATTTTTTTTTTCTTACCTGCTGCAGGTATCTTTTATATCAGTTGGATATAATAAGTTGAACTGAGTAAATGCGGGTAGATAAAGCAAAAATTGTGTCTTTCTTCATTTCAGGCTGCAAAGGAACAAAATGTCATTATTTTCAAAGGGTTTAATTTTTTCTATACCAACTGTATTTTCAAGTAAACTGAGCTTTCAAAGGTAAAACATTTAATGGGCAGCACGGTGGAGGGGTGGTTAGCACTGCGGCAGCACAACAACTCACCCTTGGCCGGGGGAATCCTGGGTTTGATCCCAACCCCTGACCAACAGTGATCTGTGTGGAGTTTGCATGTTCTCCCTGCGTCTGTGTGAGTTTACTTCCTGTTTCCTCCCACATGCCAAAAACATGCAAGTTAGGTTAATTGGCATCAACTGGGGATTCTAAATTGTCCTTAGGTATGACTGTGAGAGTGAATGGTTGTCTGTCTCTCTGTGTTGGCCCTGCGATGGACTGGTGATCTGCCCAGGGTGTACCCTACCTCTCGCCCAAAGATGGTTGGATAGGCTCCAGCCCCCCTGTGACCCGAAAAGGATTAAGCGGAAGAAGATGGATGGATGGATGGATGGTTAAAAACAACAACAACTGATATTTGATTCACTGTTGTCAACTGTTGCTATAGCAAACATACAGCGTTATGGTCACTTATGAATATAGAAATAGATGTGTTATGGTCCCCAGTCAGTTGACCTAACACGCATCTTTTATTGCTGTACTCATACTAAGAGGTTTACAGTATCTGTTTGGCTCTTTGTATGTTTGTTGAGTTTATTGCTGAAAGATATGTCTTCTTCAGTGAAAAATAGTTCTAATATTCCTGTCAGAAGTGAAATGAAACTATAAAAAAGTGTGTGTGTTTTTTCCCCATGAAATACAAACTAATTGGCATATCCTTTATAAAGCCGCAGCTAGAACCAATAAAATAAAGAGACTGGGTACTTATTCCAACTGTGAATTCCTTCCTAACAAATGTTTTTGTTTATAGTTTCAGTATCTGGGGGGTTGAATGCTTTGATATTAGATCACCAACTGGCAGGCTGAAGTGAGAAATGTGCAGGGGGTTACCAACCAATAACAAAAGGATAAGATGCTTTTTTGAAATCCAAAATAAATAAGGCTCAAACAACATCCAGCAGCAATATATTCCATGCAAAACCATTAAACGTGTGAAACCCTACTTAACCATGTGGCATTTACCCTTGTGTCCAGCCCTCCCACAGCAGATCCTGCACAAGTACAGGAAGGATCTGCTTTACACAGAGGGTACTTTGTAATGGCAGGAAGGCGTTTGTGAGAAAAGCCATCATGTCCCAATGTAAGATGACACTTTGCTGATTTGCTTTAGAGGTGAGAAATACTCAGGACCAGGGTGCTACATGACCTTGGCAGCGGCAGCCCCAGGGAGGAGTAAATTAATAGCTGACCTTTGGATTATCCGGTTCTTTCACTTTGCTTTCTCTGGCAAGTATTTACTTTTTGTGGTCTAATTTAATAAAGTTTAGTATAGCTCACACTAGAACTGACACATGAAATAAGATGGCATCAAGTCTCCTAGATTAAGAAATAAAAACATTTGAAGAAAATCCACATGAGGAATACATAATGATGTGTGCCCATATAATGGCCCTGTAGCATTGATATTGTTCAGACTGTTCCATTTCTATGACTGTCTAACTGCTTTCAGAGTACCCCAGCAATCCAGGCAAACCCAGTACGATTGGGCTCCCTCTGTTGTCTGAATAGGGTTATCTGCGTTACTTGATGTGGGCTAAATGCAAGCAACATGGGTCGCTCCCCACCTCACCTGAGCTCACCTCAACTCGTGGACATGTCACAGCACAACAACAGAAAGTGGAAATGAATCTGAAGTTCTGTCTGTCATCATTCTGGCAGATTAATATTATACTAATTTTGAAGCTGCTATGTGTGTCACAATTACACAAATACCACAGTGGCTGAGATTGAGAGCTTTCTTTTAAGAGCATTTTTTCAGTTACTCCTGTGGAGCCTCCTCTGACAATCCCCCCAGCTGCTGTGGCGCCAATACCAGCCGGTCCTGGTTCAGTCTGCCTGTTCAGCTCCACTCTATGCTTATTCTTGCATCCCATTCACCCCAAATTAATTTATCCTCTGCTCCTTTTCTGTCTTTTTTTTTTCATGACAGATCCCTAGGAAATAAAAGTATCCAGCTTTGTGTGATGCTGGACATGAAATATGACACACACACATACACAGGGCCTGCCAAAGGCATAGACCCTTTAGATGGTTGCCTAGGGCACTACCTGCAGGAGGGGGCACAACTGCAAGCCCTCATTTTTTTTAAATTAATAAAATAAAATTCTTAATATTCAGAGATGCTATGCTGACAGGCAAGGCAGACAAATTCAATTCAATTTTATTTGTATAGCGCCTAGTCACAACAAAAGTCAACTCAAAGTGCTAGATATATAAGCACGAATCATAAATAATTCAGATAAAAGCTCCAACGATCAGATGATCCCCTATGAGCAAGCACTAGGCGACAGCGCAAAGGAAAAACTCCCTTATAGGAAGAAACCTCCAACAGAACCAGGATCAGGGACGGGCAGTCTTCTGCCATGACTGGTTGGTGGGGTGAAGGGAGAAAGGAAGAAACGGAAGAAAGCAGAGACATACTTCTTCTGGTTGTCTCTCAGAAGCCGAGGAAAACGATGTGTTGTGCTATCACTGGTAGATGCACATGTGGCGTTGGAGTCCAAAGTTTGAAGCACACATGCGGGTGCAGATAGGGCATGAGATACCAGTGGTCAGGACAGAGGCGGGTGCAGCTTGGTGGCACCGATCTCATGCAGCTGCAAGGTGTTGGTGGCGGTCATCTTCGAAAGAGTTGACTGCCTTCCTTGTTAGGGCACACCGGCTGGTTCTATTGGCTGCTGCAATCTCGAGCTGTTGGGGCTGAAGGCCAGCCCATTTGATGTTGGCTTTTAGGTTGCCTTTGAACCTCTTCTTTGGGTGACCCTGCTTGCGGCTACCTCGTGCCAGCTCCTCGTAAAAGAGCTGATGTGGGATTCTGGATTCTTCCATGCAGATGGCATGGCCAGTCCATCAAAGCTGAGCTTGGAGGATCTTGGCTTTGATGCTTGTGGTGTTGGATCTGTTCAGGACTTCTAGGTTCATTATGCAGTCCTGCCAGCGCATCCACATGATTGACCGCAGGGAGTGTGTGTGGAATTGCTCCAGCTTCTTGATGCGCCTGCGGTATATAGTCCAGGTTTCACACCCGTACCACAGTGATGTCAGTACAACTGCATTGTACACCTTCAGTTTGGTTGAGAGGCAAATGTCTTTATGCTGCAAGACCTTGGTATGCAGTCTTCCCATTGCTTGACTGGCCTTCTGTATCCTTGCTGCGACCTCCTTGTCTAGCAATGCATCATTAGAGATGGTGGTGTCCAGGTACTTGAAGGTATCAATATTTTTCAGCTGTGTGCCATCAATGGTGATGTTTGGTTCTTGGTGGATACTGTTCGGTGCAGGCTGGAAGAGGACCTCTGTCTTCCCGAGACTGATTGTCAGGCCGAACACCTTGGATGCTACGGAGAACTTATCAACAATCGTCTGTAGGTGGTTCTCTTGGTGGGCCATCAGAGCACAGTCACCGGCAAACAGGGCTTCTGCTTTGAGCCTCTCCAGCACCTTTGTTTTTTGCAGCAAAACATTGCAGATCAAACAGTGAGCCATCCAGGCGATATCTGATGTAGATACCAAGCTTGAGGTCTTTGACAGCCTGAAGTAGTACTTGGGTGAAGAAGAGATTGAACAGCACTGGGACAAGGACGCAGCCTTGTTTGATGCCATTCAAGAAGGCAAATCTTTCAGAAGGTTCACTGTCAGACAGTACTTCACCAGTCATGTTGTCATGAAACAGCCTGATGAGCGAGGTGAACTTTGCTGGGCATCCATTTTTTTGGAGGATGATCCACAGTACATTTCTGTTGACTGTATGGAACACTTTTGTCAGATTGATGAAAACTGCATAGAGGTTCATGTTCTGCTCAAGGCATTTCTCTTGAACCTGTCTCACCACAAAAACCATGTCAACAGTGCTGCGATCAGGCCGAAAACTACATTGTGATTCAGGGAGGTTCTTCTCTGAGACTGCCAAGATCAGTCTGTTCAGGATGATTCTGGCAAGGATTTTCCCAGCAATGGAAAGTAGAGATATACCCCTGTAGTTCCCACAGTCTGCTCTGGAACCTTTGTTCTTGTACAGGACGACTATTATTGCACCACAGAGTTCAGCTGGAATTTCTTCCTTTTCCCATATACTGGTAAGAACACTGTGAAATGCCAGAAGAGCCTTTTCTCTAAGTTACACTTCTGCAGAGATACAGTTCCTGCCGGGTGCCTTGTCACATCTCATCTGTTTGATGGCTTTTCTGACTTCATCCAGGGATGGAGGGTCATCAAGCTCTTCAATGGCTGTCTGTTGTGGAACTTGGTCCAGTGCAGCCTGGTCAACTGTGGATGGGTGGTTCAGAAGTTGGCTGAAGTGTTCCCTCCATCTGTTGTTGATGACAGCTTTGTCCTTGATGAGTGTGGCTCCATCTGCAGACAGCAAGGGGACAGAGACAGATTTTGAGGGACCAAACACTGTCTTGATGGAGCTGAAAAACTGCATTGAGTTGTTGGTATCAGCAAAGCTTTGGATCATCGTCAGCTTTCTTTTCCCACCACTGGTCGTGCATATTTGTTATCTCTGAGCCATGGCCTGGTATGACTTAAATCTCTGCTTCTTGGGAATGGAACCTGGATCATTCTGCCATTCCATGAATGCTTTGTTCTTCTTGGCAAGCAGGTCATTGATGATGCTGTTGTACTCATCGAACCATTCTTGATGTTTCCTGCTCTTTAGGCCAAGCACTGACTTCGCTGTCTCAGTCACCACTTCTCTGAACTGGTTCCATTTCTGTGTTTGGTCTCCAGCCATTGGTCCATTGGCAGACAGCTTTTCATCCAGGTTTGTCTGGAACTCATGGAGGCAGTGGGGTTGTTGGAGTGTGGCTGTGTTGAAGGCAGTACAAATAAGTTTTGGGTGTCTGGAGTGGTGTGGAGCAATGTGCAACTTCAGGGTGGAGTGGACAAGTCTGTGATCTGTCCAGCATTCTGCTCCTCACATGGCTCTGGTGATGAGGACATCCTGAATGTCACATTGATGGACAATGACATAATCTATCAGATGCCATTGTCGGGATCTGGGATCCATCCAGGTAGTCTTGTTGTTGTTGGCCATTCTGAACACTGTGTTCCTGATGACAAGGTCATACTCTGCACACTTGCTCAACAGTAGGAGGTGATTGTTGTCCATCTTACCAACACCGTGTCTGCCAAGTATCCCTTCCCAGCGAGCATGATCATTGCCTACTCGGGCATTAAAGTCTCTGAGCAAGATGAGCTTGTCGTCGGCAGGAACAAAGTTCAGTAAGTAGCTGACAGCATAGAACTGCTCAATTGTCTCTTCTGAGTCTGTTAGGGTTGACACACATGCGCTGACAATGGTTGCATGATGCTTATGGCTGAGTGGTAGGCATAGCTTCAGAAGCCTCTCATTAATTCTGATGGGTAAGTCTGGGAGTTGTTTCATCAAACTGGTTTTGACAGCCACTCCAACTCCATGGATCCTATCCTCAGTCTGTGCTTTGCCTTTCCAAAAGAATGTGTAGTCACTGGTGGGTTCTGTGATGGAGCATTCCTCTCCAAGTCGAGTCTCACTTAGGGCTGCAATATTAATGTTGTAGCGCGATAGCTCTTTGGCAACCAAGGCTGTTCACCTTTGGGGTCTTGCTGTGTCGTCTCTGTCCATGAGGGTACGGAGATTCCATGCTCCTAAGACAAGCTTTCTTTTTTTGTTCTTCTGTTGTTTTCAACTGCGTGAGTAGGTGATCTGCCAGCTGCGGTAAACTGGCCAGATGCTGTAGGGGAGACAGTGTCTAGGCCACCTTTTCTAGGCCTCTCCCATACTTGGGTGAGCAGTGCTATCCCTAAATAGGGCTTCTCAATCACCCTGGATGCTGCCGGACTACTCTGCTGCCCAGAGTACAGAGAAGAATGACCCCTGGTCTCTGGGCTGCCTGCATGTACGATCATGACTGCAAATGCCAGTGGTCACCTCCACCTGTTGTTTTGCCATTCCCCCATCACTGCAGGACTTGATGAAAGATGAAAGCGTACAACATAAACTGTGCATGAGAGATATGATAGTGGAAAAGCCGTTGCAAGGGGACGATCCCACTCTCTCGGCCTCGGAAGTCCAGGTCCAGTGACGCAGAAAAAGCATTATGTCTGGGGACTTCTTTGGCTGCAGTGGATGGCCAAGTCTTCTTTTGTGCTCCGACATTCCCTTCGCAATCCACAGTGCATTGCTGCAGTGCCTTTTCAGCCATCGAATCCTAGCGGATTTCATTCATCTGGTCTGCCAAAGCAGCCTTCACATGGAGGATGAGCAAGCCCCTAACTCACCGAGGGTTTCAGACCCGTCAGCTACCCTCACCAGGTTTTGCTGGCCAGTGGAAGCTGTTGCCTGGGGTGTGGTTGCTGTTGCATGCAAACAGCTTTGAGGAGCCACTGGTGAGAGCTGGGTGCCAGGTGTGGACCAAAGCGAGCAGTCTACTCCGAAGAGCACCACACGTCCTCCCATCAGGGGTACTACCCGTCCCTGACACCCCATACACTCCAGAGACATAATATTCACAACATAACAACAACATGCTGGTAGACAGATATGACGTGCAAATTCTATTAGAGTTAATTTGACCTAAGATTACAACATTTTTATGGGCTTTTTAAGCTAACTAAAGAATCTCATAGGAAACACTGCAAACAAACACATCCATAGCTGGACCTGGTGGTGTAATGCCCAAACACTATGCACAGTGAACATAAATAGTACATTTTTATATATATAAGTGAGCATAGTAGATACTAATAGTAAAATTCAAAGCTATGATTGTCATGGTCCGTGCGCTGACTTTGTCCGTGCTCGGGTTGTCCGGTGGTTTCCCGTTCTCTAGCCATCAGGGCTTTTATTCTGACAGCGTCACGGCGGGGCTTCCGGCTGTCAAAGCCGGGCCACATTGTGACAGCTGTTCAGCATCTCTCCTAATTACTCTCTCCACTGATTGGGTTGTCTTGGGGATTTAAAGTAGAACTGAACTGAACGGCATTGAACGGCACTGGGTGATAGTACAGTGATCCCTCGCTACTTCGCGCTTCACCTTTCGCGCCCTCAGTGCATTGCGGATTTTTCAAAAATATTCATCAAAAATTAAAAATTGAGAAATAATGGGCGGGCGCTAGCAGAAGGCAGGGAGACTACATTAGACCATCAGGTATCAACACGGAGAGCCGCACAACTCAAAAAATCCACCTCTCTGTTCGCTGTTCTCGTGTTGGCTCGGCTCGGAAATCTCGCAAGCTGATTGGCCGAGACGTTTCACCCCGCAAGCTGATTGGCCGAGACGTTTCACCCACCTCCTCTCCCTGCCGAGTGCCCATGAAGGGAAGGAAGACCGCATTCATTGCTCTTTATCGCTCGTGTTACGTAGTCTCGCAGCGTGGAACTTTATGCTGTTCTCTTGTGCCATTTTGTGCGAAATAGTCTTCCCGTCGAGCCACTACGCCGCCTCCTGCAGCTTCTTCAGCTCTATCGGAAGCTGCCCTCGATGATCCTGCGCCTCTAGCACCTGACGATGAGGCGTCACCTGAGGAGCAGTAAAGCTCTCATTAACCTGTGAAGTAAATCATCTTCATCTTGAGTTACGTATCTTGTTATAAGAATAAAAGAGTTCTAAAAACATATTTATGTACACTTTATTTACATCTACGTATGTATGTACACGTACACACACACACACACACACGTATCATATGAGAGAGAGAGAGTGAGAGAATGAACGTACGTATTATTTATGGATGACGTCATTAGGGGTGACGCTACTTCGCGGTTTTTCACTTTTCGCGGTCGGTTCTGGAACCCATTAACCGCGATAAGTGAGGGATCACTGTACATACAATTATAAAGATAATTTATCATTGGCACCCCCTCCACAAATCCCGGAATCTTGGAGAAAATCGCGATTTAGAATTTCCCGCCCTGAAAAATCAGACAAATCCGCCGAAGCGCAGCCGGAGTTCCGCGTGACGTCACGAGTGTGACCCAGTCCTCATGTTTACCATTGCGAGCACGTCGACACTGGTTGTTTTTGGTGCATTTTGTCATGATAGTCGACTACAAAACACTTCCAACACCTGGGAAGATCTGTTCAGTGGCCAAGGAAAGCTGTCATGGCGACGAAAGAAAAGAAAGGGGGAGGAAAAGCGACCGGGAAGCAATGCGTTTCTAGATATACAGTGATCCATCACTTATCGCGTTTAATGGGGACCAGAACCGACCGCGAAAAGTGAAAAACCGCGAAGTAGCGTCACCCCCCCCCCCCAAGGGCGTCACAAGCACTATTTTGCACAAAAAGGCACAAGAGAACAGCGAAAAGTGCCACTAAAGCAACACGAGCGATAAAGAAGGCGCTCTGCAGGGAGAGAAGCTGGGTAAAACGTCTCGGCCAATCAGCTTGCGAGGTGAAACGTCTCGGCCAATCAGCTTGCAAGATTCCCAAGCGGTGAAGAGGTGGGCGGAGAGGAGTGGAGCGGTGGTCAGTGAGCTAGATTTTGAGCTGTGTGGGCTCTCCGTGTTGATACCTGATGTTCTAATGAGAAGGCAGGGAGACTACATTAGAACATCAGGTATCAACACGGAGAGCCCGCTCTCCCCGGCTCCCCAGCCCGCTCGGGAATCTCGCAAGCTGATTGGCCGAGACGTTTTACCTCGCAAGCTGATTGGCCGAGACGTTTTATCTCGCAAGCTGATTGGCCGAGACGTTTTACCCAGCTTCGCTCCCTGCCGAGCGCCTATACCCAGCGAAGGAAGACCGCATTAAACGCGATAAGTGAGGGATAACTGTAATAAGTTGGAAAAATAATGATGTTTTTTTTTCCCTTTCTTTTTTATTGTTAATTTTCCTTATCCTGACACCCCAAACATGCCAAAGTAAAGACTCACCATTCTGTATTCAATAAGCGACTCTCCTCCCCATCACTGCTGCGGTCTGAGTCGGTGCTGGAATCCCCCGAAAATTCTGGCTCTAATCTGTACGGTTCGATGCCTCCCTCACTCTCTTCCTGTTCACTTGACACTCCTGCATCCTCCTCTGTCTTGTCACCGATCCTGAATGCCTCTTCACTCTGAAAACGCTGGTGTTCTTGACTGCTGGAACTGCTATCATCTGCCATTGTTGTTTTGATAAGGGTCACACTCGTGACATCACGCAGCGTCGTCTGCACTACTTCCGGTTTGTTTGGCACTGCCAGCCAGAGGCAAAAGTTTATCGGCTTATAGCTTGGCCATCGCACGGCCTAAAAATTTCTTTTATGTGTTGAAAAATACAATAGGTAATAAGGAATTAATCTGCTATTCTACTTTTTTGGCAAAAAGGTGAGTTCAGTTCTACTTTAAGGAAGCAGCTGAGGGTTACTCCTCACTGCGATCTCATCAGACGTTCACTCGTTGAACATCCCTTCATCTATCTGTCTCTGCAAGTGTACAGTGGGGAAAAAAAGTATTTAGTCAGCCATCAATTGTGCAACTTCTCCCACTTAAAAGATGAGAGAGGTCTCCAATTTTCATCATAGGTATACCTCAACTATGAGAGACAAACTGAGAAAAAAAAAATCCAGAAAATCACATTGAAGGATTTTTAATGAATTAATTGGTAAATTCTTCAGTAAAATAAGTATCTGGTCACCTACAAACAAGCAAGATTTCTGGCTCTCACAGACCTGTAACTTCTTCTTTAAGAGGCTCCTCTGTCCTCCACTCGTTACCTGTATTAATGGCACCTGTTTGAACTCGTTATCAGTATAAAAGACACCTGTCCACAACCTCAAAAAGTCAGACTCCAAACTCCACTATGGCCAAGACCAAAGAGCTGTCAAAGGACACCAGAAACAAAATTGTAGACCTGCACCAGGCTGGGAAGACTGAATCTGCAATAGGTAAGCAGCTTGGTGTGAAGAAATCAACTGTGGGAGCAATTATTAGAAAATGGAAGACATACAAGACCACTGATAATCTCCCTTGATCTGGGGCTCCATGCAAGATCTCACTCCGTGGGGTCAAAATTATCACGAGAACGGTGAGCAAAAATCCCAGAACCGCATGGGGGGACCTAGTGAATGACCTGCAGAGAGCTGGGAACAAAGTAACAAAGGCTACATCAGAAACACACTACGCCGCCAGGGACTCAAATCCTGCAGCGCCAGACGTGTCCCCCTGCTTAAGCCAGTACATGTCCAGGCCCGTCTGAAGTTTGCTAGAGAGCATCTGGATGATCCAGAAGAGGATTGGGAGAATGTCATATGGTCAGATGAAACCAAGATAGAACTTTTTGGTAAAAACTCAACTTGTCGTGTTTGGAGGAGAAAGAACACCATACCTACTGTGAAGCATAGGGGTGGAAACATCATACTTTGGGGCTGTTTTTCTGCAAAGGGACCAGGATGACTGATCCGTGTAAAGGAAAGAATGAATGGGGCCATGTATTGTGAGATTTTGAGTGAAAACCTCCTTCTGCCAGCAAGGGCATTGAAGACGAAACGTGGCTGGGTCTTTCAGCATGACAATGATCCCAAACACACCGCACAGGCAATGAAGGAGTGGCTTCGTAAGAAGCATTTCAAGGTCCTGGAGTGGCCTAGCCAGTCTCCAGATCTCAACCCCATAGAAAATCTTTGGAGGAAGTTGAAAGTCTGTGTTGCCTAGCGACAGCCCCAAAACATCACTGCTCTAGAGGAGATCTGCATGGATGAATGGGCCAAAATACCAGCAACAGTGTGTGAAAACCTTGTGAAGACTTACAGAAAACGTTTGACCTCTGTCATTGCCAACAAAGGGTATTTAACAATGTATTGAGATGAACTTTTGTTATTGACCAAATACTTATTTTACCGAGGAATTTACCAATTAATTCATTAAAAATCCTTCAATGTGATTTTCTGGATTTTTTTTTTCTCATTTTGTCTCTCATAGTTGAGGTATACCTATGATGAAAAATGGAGACGTCTCTCATCTTTTAAGTGGGAGAACTTGCACAATTGGTGGCTGACTAAATACTTTTTTACCCCACTGTATATCCCGAGAGTCTGTATTCCTGTGTCTGAGTCAAACCTTAGTTGTGTTTTTGCCCCCCGTGGCTCATTATTTTGTCATCTGTCACTCATTGATAAATTATCCAAACTCATCGGTGGCCTATAGCGTCTCATTAGCAGTCTGCGAGGACCGCACCATGACAGTAGATCACAGCCAGAAGGAGATGCCGGTCACCGTGAGTTGCTATTGGACTTGAGATTTTTCCCTTCTCTGGGGTCTAGTACTGCTCGGTATGTCCGCTTTCGAGCGTGGGTATTGCCCCGAGTGGTTTGAGGAGATTGATGGCTACCTGGCAGAAGCCCGTCTTCTCATGCCACCTATGTGGCATATGAGCCCCTAGGTCTCGCTCAGAGGGCTTTGCTAAGATACCATCTCACCTCCTTTCCAGAGGGAAAGGAATGGGTGGCGTGGATTGTGACACAACGTGGACTCATAGAGAGAGTGCTCTAGAGGGCAGCCAAGGAACCCTTACCGCCTTCCCCAAGTACGGCGTTCCCGATGAGGGAGGAGGTCCAGGGACTGGTGGGAAACCCCGGCAGGAGGCCGACGGTGAGGCATCTCCGCTCCTCGCCTCAGGAGTCAGCTCTTGTCACCCGTCCAGCCCAGGTGCAGTGTTTCCTTGACTTCACCTTGCCCTCTGCCGATAAACGTCATCACAAAGCCCACGGCAAGCCTCTGTGAGAACCCTGTCCGGATCCAGTTCCGGGTCTCTGTTGGAACTCTGCCTCCCAGCCAGCTGTTTCTCCTGCATCACAACAGGAGGAAAACCCAGCAGCCTCCTCCTCTGGGTCATCTGTCCCTGCTGTCCTGTCAGCTCCTCATTCTTGGATCACCTCGGCTGTCACCCCCCTCCTCCTCGACGCTCTCCCCAGCTGCTGTGAGCTCCACGAGTCCTGCTCCGGTAAAGCCCGTTGTCGATCCTGGTCGAATGGCTCCTCTTCGTCTTCCCGGGGGGCCCTCCATCACCATCCTGCGGGGAAAGGGAAGAACCAAGCCATCTGCAGCAGCTTCCATCGGTCCTCAGCGGAGTAGGCAAGTGCATTTTCATTCTTTTCCTTCACTGAGCGAATTGCCTTGTCTGACCGCTGGGGGTGGAGTTCGGGGCTCACAGTCCCCTGAGCTCCCTCCATCTGCTGCAGTGATTAATCATGAACCTGCTTCCTTTGTGTCCCCATTCCCGGAGCGTTCTTCGGCTCCAGATTTATGCCATCAAACAAGGAAGGGGCCTGCAGCCCTGGAGTACCTGGCTCCGGCCCTGCAGCCATGTCATGGGCAAAGTAGGAGGGGAGACTGTCATTTGGAGCCTGCGCTGACAAGTAAGCATCCCCGGGATTCCACGGAGAGACAGTTCAACCCGGCAGGTCACAGATCCCCTGCCATCACGCCGTGTGGGCCCTCGGCATGGACGTCAGCGTTGGGGGGTCTTCAGACTGTAGAAACCATCATGCCAGTTGCAGATTCCACTGTAGCCGAGTGGGAGCCAGAGGATGTCCTTCTTCCTACGGAACCCGGATCATTGAAGTCCTGGATGGCGACAGAACTCGAGATCAGGCAAGTGCTCTATTTTGTCTTTCTCTTATCAATTCTAGAGCATTTCTGCCTGTCTCTTGGGGAGACGAGCCGGGTGCAGCCGTCCGCTGCATCCAAGCTTGTCTCGCCGGGCTCTGTCGCTGCTGGCGATCCTGATCCCGGTTCTCTTTCTTCTCCCAAGCCTTCTCCCAGGGTCACCAGTGTGGAGTCGATTCCGGTTGCCATTCTGGATGTTCCGGGTTTGGGTTGAGAGGTCGTCTCTGGTGCTGCCCCGGTCCAGTCAGGGTCCATCGTGGGTGCAGCCATGACCCAGTTGGGGTCAATCATGTGTGCAGCCGTGACCCAATTGGGGTCCGTCGTGAGTGCAGCTGCGACCCAATCGGGGTCCGTCGTGGGTGCAGCGCGGTCTTGTTTGGGATCCGACTGGAGGGCAGTGCTGGTTCTGGTGGAGTTTGGAGGTGGAGCTGCAGATCCTTTGCTGAGCAACACCGGACTGGTCCCTCATCCTTCCCCCGTTCTTTTTCCCCTTCCATCGGGGGCCGCTGGAGTTCTCCGTTATCGGTCTGGCCCTCCCTCGTTTTCACTCTCTATAGGGGGGTCATCTCCGAGTTCTCCCCTGTGGTCCTGGTGGCTGAGTGACGCGGGTTGGCCACCTGGGAGACTGCCTCGCCCGTTTGGTGTTCTGGGTTGGCCACCCGACCATTTGGACTTTCTGTTTGGCGACCTGGTCCGGCCACCGGAGGTGCTGTTTTTCCTGGCCTGGTTCTGGGGTAGGCTGCCCGAACTTTCCCTTTTCTCCCTGCCAGCGATCTGGACGCTGGATGCAGGAAGACCCCCCCGATCTATTGGGTTTTGTGTTATTGTGCTCTGTCTGCTGTCATCCCTGTTTTTTTTTTTTTCCTCTGCCTGCTCCTCAGAAATTTTAGGGATGCTCTGGTGTTTTGTTATTAGGACTATTGTGAACTGGTTCCAAGATTGTCATAGCCAGGAGCGGCACTGGGGTTAAGCTCCCAGTGCTCATAAAATGCTCCTTATGGCGTGCGTCTCGAAAAGCCTCTGACAACTAAGTCCAACTCCTAGCCTGCCCATGTGGTTTAGTCTCTAAGCCCGGCGGAACTGCTTTTACTAATAGGAGAAGGGGCGAGGGCGGATCTCTGGTGCTTTAAAACCAGATGCTTCGGGTAGATGGTGGCTCGTCAACCTGGGAAGGTAGCCCATCTAGGGGAAGGTAAACCCTGATTTCAAACCTCCACTGCCTTGCGGCATACCCGGTCACGGGAAAGGCTTCGGGAGTAAACCCTGAGGAAAAATCCGGAGTCGGAGCCCCTAAGGCAGTTCTATGTTGTGCTCAACATTGTTCTGGCAGCTCCTGCAACGGCGCTGGTGCCAAACTGTAGCAGCCCTGCTGTTCCTTTGGATTCATCAGTGACGTGGAGAGGGGGGACATGCTGCATGGGCAACATCTTATCCTCCATATCTTCCTGCCCAGGCTTGAATCCTACCAACGCCCAACGCTGGAAGGTAGAACACCGGATCACTGGAGAGGACACTCCAGCTTTGCCTTTGGCGTAGACAAAACACGGGGAATGACAGTTACCGGTTATAAGCCACCGCTCAATTGGCGTAGAGCTCTGCGTCAGGGGTTATTCCCAACGGTGGGAGGGATCATCGGATCTCACTGGACAGCTACCGCCCGCCTCAAGCTGGGCAGCCCCCAGCCAATAAGGTGATGTCCCGCCACAGCTTGCTTTCCTCATTGGGTGCATGGGGATGAGGAGAAGTCTGAACAGCAGGCTGAGAACTTTCGCACCAGGCAAGACAATAAAACAAAAGAGACCAACTCTAAAACTGGGAACTTGGAACGTCTGCACTATGATGACAGGACTCGCTACTAACCTCAAGGACATCAACGACACCAGGAAGACTGCCATCATCAATAATGAGCTGAAGAGACTTGGAGTGGATATCGCCACTCTCCAGGAAACACGGTTGGCTGACGCAGGCACACTGAGAGAGAAGGACTACACGTTCTACTGGCAGGGAAAGGGCAGTGATGAACACAGGGAACACGGAGTGGGTTTTGCAGGGAAGAACACCTTGCTGAAGATGGTGGAACAGAGCAGCACTGGCTCTGCACGACTCCTCACCCTCCGCCTGAACACCACTCAAGGCCCAGTCACCCTCGTCAGTGTGTATGCCCCAACACTGACAGCCACACCAGAGGCAAAAGACGAGTTCTACGAGAATCTCGCAACAACTGTCAGGATCGTCCCCAACTCTGAACAACTCATTCTCCTTGGAGACTTCAATGCCAGAGTGAGTGCTGACCACGACTCCTGGCCCTCCTGTCTTGGACCTTTTGGCATGGGCAGAATGAATGACAACGGACAGCGGCTGCTCGAGTTCTGCACATATCACGATCTGTGCATCACAAACTCGTTCTTCAAGACCAAGCCCCAACACAAGGTTTCCTGGCAACATCCACGCTCAAAGCACTGGCACCAGCTGGACTTGATCCTGACCAGGCGCACCTCACTGAAGAACGTGCTAATCACCCGTTCGTTCCAGAGTGCAGATTGCAACACAGACCATTCATTGGTGTGTTGCAAGGTCAAGCTGCAGCTGAAGAAATTCCATCATGCTAGACAACCTGGAAAGGCACGGATTGACACCAGCAAGATGGCTCAACCAGAACTTGTTGAGCAGTTTGCCTCCACCTTTGAGAAGGAACTTGGTGTACCACAAGAAGGAGAATCTGCAAAGCAGAAGTGGGAAGAGCTGCGAAACACCATCCACCGCACAGCCTTGGCTACCTTTGGGAGGAAGACCTCGAAGTCACAGGACTGGTTTGATGCCAAGTTGACCGAGATGACCCCCGTCATTGAAGCCAAGCGCTCAGCACTTGCTGAGTACAAGAAGTACCCAAACGAGAAGAATCTCCAGATTCTCAGGGCTGCGAGAAGCAAAGTTCAGCAGACTGCTCGGCGCTGTGCCAATGAGTACTGGACTCAGCTTAGCCAAGACATTCAAACCGCTGCCATAACAGGGAACATCCGTGGTATGTATGATGGCATCAAGAAAGCACTTGGTCCGGCTCAGAGCAAGACGGCCCCCCTCAAATCCTCCACTGGGGAGATGATCACAGAAAAGAACAAGCAGATGGAGAGATGGGTGGAACACTACTCCGACCTCTACTCCAGACAGAACACCGTGACACCGTCAGCCCTTGATGCCATCGACTGCCTGCCATCCATGGACGAACTTGACGCCGAGCCAACCATCGACGAACTCAGCAAGGCCATTGATAGCTTGGCCGCTGGCAAGGCACCCGGCAATGACGGCATACCCCCCGACCTGATCAAGCACTGCAAGACCGCCCTACTGCTGCCATTGCATGACGTCCTCTGCCAGTGTTGGAAGGAAGGTGCCGTACCACAGGACATGAGGGACGCCAAGATCATCACCCTCTACAAAAACAAAGGGGAGAGAAGTGACTGCAACAACTACAGGGGCATCTCCCTCCTCAGCGTTGTTGGCAAAGTCTACGCACGAGTTGTTCTCGTTCGTCTACAGAAGCTTGCCGAACGTGTCTACCCCGAGTCTCAGTGTTGCTTCCGTGCTGAGCGATCGACGGTAGACATGATATTCTCCATCCGCCAACTCCAGGAGAAATGCAGAGAACAGAACATGCCCCTGTACGTCGCCTTCATCGACCTCACCAAAGCGTTTGATCTGGTCAGCAGAGAGGGCCTTTTCAAGATCCTGCCAAAGATAGGATGCCCACCAAAGTTGCAAAGCCTCATTGAATCGTTTCACACCAACATGCAGGGGATAGTGCAGCACGATGGCAACGTCTCAGAGCCTTTCAACATACGCAGCGGAGTGAAACAGGGTTGTGTACTTGCGCCAACCCTCTGTGGGATTTTCTTTGCTATGCTCCTGAGGCATGCCTTCAGCACAGCAACAGAGGGAATCTACCTGCACACAAGATCTGACGGCAGGCTTTTCAACCTCGCCCGCCTGAAAGCCAGAACCAAAGTACGCAAGGCTCTAATCAGAGACATGCTGTTCGCAGACGACGCTGCAGTCGCAACCCACACACAGCAGGAGCTTCAGACCCTTATGGACCGCTTCTCCCAGGCATGCAAGGACTTCGGGCTTACCATCAGCCTGAAGAAGACTAACGTCTTGGCGCAAGGCACGGAAGCACCACCAACCATCACCACTGACGACTACGAGCTGGAGGTCGTGAATCAGTTCACGTACCTGGGGTCCACGATCAGCAACAACCTCTCCCTTGATACAGAGATCAACAAGAGGATTGGAAAATCAGCCTTCACACTCGCTCGCCTCACCACATGAGTGTGGGAGAATCCCAAACTCTCTGTCAAGACGAAGATGGCAGTGTACAACGCCTGCGTCATCAGCACACTGCTCTATGGGAGTGAGACGTGGACAACATACGCCCGGCAGGAAAAGAGACTGAACTCCTTCCACTTACGCTGCATTCGCCACATCCTGGACATATCCTGACAAAGTGCCCAACACAGAAGTTCTGTCCCACGCCGGCCTTCCCTCCATGTTCACTCTACTCAGACAGCGCAGGCTCCGCTGGCTAGGCCACGTTCACCGTATGGAGGATGGCAGAATCCCCAAAGACGTCCTCTATGGAGAACTGGCAACTGGCAAGAGAGACGTTGGCCGCCTACAGCTGCGTTTTAGAGACGTCTGCAAGAGAGACATTAAGGCCCTGGAGATCAACACAGAGCGCTGGGAGGACCTTGCAACGGACTGCTCCAAATGGAGAGGCACCCTGACCAGACAGCTCAAGGCGGGTGAAGAGAGACTGACTGCTGCTGCAGATGAAAAAAGGACCCGCAGGAAGAACCGCCACAGACCCAGCAGCATGGAGACCACCCACAAGTGCGACCTGTGTGACAGGGACTGCCATTCGCGCATCGGCCTGTTCAGCCACAGGCGGTGCTGTTCCAGCAGAGTAGACGTTTAGGATTCTCTTCCATGGTCATCATAGACCGACGGAGGCCGACGATATTGTGAACTGTATTTATCACTGCTTTTTAGCGTGTGGTTTTTTTTCTCTCTCCTCTCCTCCTCACTTGTGTTATTTTTGCAACATTGAAGTGTGTTTTTCGCTGTCCCTTGGCATAAGTGTTTTTTGCTTTTTTTTTTCGCTCTGGTATTATGATTGTTGTGCCTGTATTTGAGTTTCCTGCATTTCCCTGTGGGTTGTGAAGATGTTTATTCTTTTCCTGTGATCTTATTGGATTTATCAGGGTGTTCTGTTTGTAGCCTGTTTTTTCTTCTTTCTGTTATTCTGCTGGTTGGTTCTCGCCCTCCGAGCCTGTTTTCCCCCACCCCCGTCCCTAGGTGGTCCTGTTGACCTTCTGGGTGGTGGTGGTGGTGGTGGTGGTGGGGGGGGGGGGCTCAGTGTTGCACAGCGTCTGGAATCCGCCTCGGGAACGTGGGCTACTGTCATGGTCTGTGCGCTGACTTTGTCCGCGCTTGGGTTGTCCGGTGGTTTCCTGTTCTCTGGCCATCAGGGCTTTTATTCTAACAGCGTCACGGTGGGGCTTCCGGCTGTCAAAGCCGGGTCACGTTGTGACAACTGTTCAGCATCTCTCCTAATTCCTCTCTCCACTGATTGGGTTGTCTTGAGGATTTAAGGAAGCAGCTGAGGGTTACTCCTCGCTGTGATCTCGTCAGACATTCACTCGTTGAACGTCCCTTCATCTATCATCCATCTCTGTAAGTGTATATCCCGAGAGTCAGTATTCCTGTGTCTGAGTCAAACCTTAGTTGTATTTTTGCCCCCCGTGGCTCATTTTGTCATCTGTCACTTATTAATAAATTATGCAAACTCATCGGTGGTCTATAGTGTCTCATTAGCAGTCCGCAAGGACCGCACCATGACAATGATATGCAAAATCCAATTTACACTCGTGAATGACGTCCAGTTAAAACATGATATCACATGTAGCTAGCCAGCTATTACATAGCTCATAAACACAATCAAACGCATGCACAGAGGGCCCCGTTGATGCGGACTACAACACTACACACACATCTAGCAGTGGAACAGTACGCATAGTACCGGTATGCTACTCGTTACAAACAAATGCTTAGAGCCCCAGGACAGTAGAGGGCCTTTGAGAGCTGAACAACTTTGAATCACTTTTTATGTAAACAAATTGCAGAGATGAACTTGTTGAGATTTGTAAAATTAAATAAATATGCAGGCTGACTAAGGACAGAAGAGAGTCCTGCTTTGCTTATCCTCCAACCACCAGATGATCACTGACAAACTCTGCTTGAACAGCAGAACCAAGGTGAGTTCTGTCAGCAGTCATTCCACTTCTTACTGGCTGATTCTGTGGATTCAGTCTTTGGCTTCAAAAAGCTCAAACCATGGTCCTGTGTGTGGCCGCTCAAATATGATTTATAACCACAAAACAGCAAAGATAGAACATAATTTATAGTAGTGGCTGCTTGTTTTTGCAGTTTTATTTTGCTTGTAGTTTTATTTGGTGAGGACGTGTTTGTGTGTTACATTTCATTTCAAGTGCCATGGAAGGTGGGGGACGTTTTACTTCGGAGGGGGCTGAAGATAAGCAGAGGATAAATTAATGCAAGGTGAACTGGGATGTATGAACGGGCGCAGAATAGAACAAAGCCGTATAATATGAGAGTTGCGACACTCTGATAGACTTCTATAGAAACTGTGGAATGTGGAAGTCATGTGGGTCATGGAGCGACGAATAGTTCCAAACAATGAAATTTTCCCCATAGACCACCGTTCATTTCATGGAGTGTCTGCTTAATAATCCTGGGTAAGTTATTGAATGGCTGTTGTTTTGGTCATTTTATCACTTAAGTTAACATATAGATTCTCCAGTCTGTGATCTTGTTTTATTTCGGCAGCTTTTCTTCTTGTTTATGTGCAGTAAAAGTTCATAAACTTGCAATTGCTATTAGCCTGTGCTAGCTCAACTAGCTAGCTGGGTCAGCCCTTATTTCAAAAATCTGTTGTACAGTTACTGGGTGAAGGCACAGTTTCTGAGAGACATAAGAGATGGGTAGCAGCATTATATGATGGGACATGACATTAAAACCTATGACAAAGCAGATATGACTTATTTTGTTCATAGCAATTGTAGTAGCATTAGCAGCATAACAGGACTATGGTGGTGGATTTAAAAGGCGGCTTACAAAAATGAAATTGTTCTACTTTTTTATAGAGGGAAATATGAAACCATGAGAGACTGACATGTTTACCAGCAAACCTGCTTTCTACAAGGAGAGAAACGTGGAACAAGGTAGGAAATTACCAAATACAGTTCTTTGCATCCTCCAAAGTCTTCATCATCAGTGCCAGCCTTGATAATGGCAATGTTATTTTTAACATCCATAAATTAGCACTATTAATATTTTAGGATTCTGCTGAAATAGTCTGTACTTATTTGAACAAACTGTTGTGAGAAACACGATAAGAATAGTACTCAGGATGAAGACTGGTTTAATTATTTAATGCAGTTGTAAACAAAGTGAAAACAATTCAGATCTACACAACTTAATGGAATAGAAGTAATGTTAATGATGTGTGTTTATTTTAACCGTAAATCAAGAATTGAATGCTAAAACCAATCAAAAATATTCAGCAAACAACTGGCTTATTTATAAATGGAAAATATTCTCTTGTACCAAATGGCTCACAATATTTTTTTTCCCCATGTGAACACATTTAAGAGGAAAATCTAGTTTTTCAAATAGTTCTGTAATGTATGTGTAAAAACTAAAAATGTGCATGAAAAAGTTACACATTTAATATAAAAATTAAGAAAAAAGTAATGAGTTACTTTAAAACATTTTTGTCTCAAAAGTAGCGAATTTGTGCAAAAATGATTCAAATTTAGGAGGAATAAATAAAAGTAGTAGAAGTAATAGTGAAAAGGGACAGATTCATGAGAAAAACCTTCCTATTTGGGCGGGAATCATTAAGTATTAAGGCACAGTGACATGTTTTTTTCTGTCATTTCTCTGCAGCTGATAGACGATCATTGGAGACTGGAGCAGTGACCATCGGGGCTGGTGGAGTCTTCATTATTGTGACCAGTGATATCATAGTAAGGGTTTGTGGGGCAGCATGAACAGTGGAATGATGAAGGAGCTGTGGTTTGATGATGTTTAAGCTGTCAGAGTAAAATGGAACACACTATTGTGTAGAAATAGTTTAATGACTGACACTGTGGAGAAAAGGAATAGGACGAGGCAACGAGCTGGACGGCACAAGGCTTTATTATTTCTCCAACAGCATAACAGCAAAACACGCTTCTGAGCTCTACTGAGCTACTGTGCTATCTGGGTCTCTGTACATTCCTCTTTTATATCCTTATTTCCATACGTAGAGACCCAGAGCTTCTGCAAAAACACACTTCTTCTCGCTGGCATTTACTCCTCTCCCCGGGGGGCTTATAGTCTTTGCTGTCCCGTTTGTTACCCCCCGGTGACACCTCCTCCTACTGTCCATTATTCTCCCCTTCCGCCTGGCTTCTGGGTGTGAGAGAACTCCCAAACTGTACCCCCCCCCAAACACCCAGAAGGGGCTCTAGCCCCCTGGTTCTTTGGGCCCGAGCCGGTGCTCATAGTGGCTGTAGCGGGGGGTTGCCGATCCAGTAGAACCACCCAGCTGGTGAAGTGTGTTGGAGGGCATGTCAGTCTGTGGAGGGAAAGGGGGAGGGTGGGAAAACACCTGGATCCGTTGGCAGCTGTCAGATGCTCTTTAGGTGCTGAGCGCAGCCCTAAAAGGAACTCTGGACAGGTGGTCGACCCAATTTGTGTAAAAATTGCGCAGGCGGATCAGCCTCAGCGTAGGTTTTCCCAGTAGATCTCTCCGGGGATCAGCAGCGGCTGAGAAAAAATGAGTTCAGCTGGTAAGGCGGCCAAATCCTCCTAGGTGTGGAGCACAGCCCTAAGCTGGGGAGGATGCGGGTGGGCCGGGGTTTCTGGAGCAGTCTTGTCGCCTGTTGCGTGGCACTCGCGTCCGGCTCAACGACCACGTAGTAACATTTTGTGTCAGCCATAGTTATCCTGCAGAGTGCGAACTGGGCTTCCATCTGTGAAGACCACGCTGCCGGGTCGTGAAGTCAGAAGTTCGGGAGCTTGACTGAAACAGGACATGCGGCGCTGGTGTTCTCCCTCCAGGAGTCTCCGGGGCAGTACCCGGCTTGCTATCCATGGCGCGTCTTGGGTCCCAGTGTGGTTCACTCTCCCTGCCCGTCAGGTCACCAGAAAGGAATAGGCGAGCGCTCTCCATGGCACGTCAGGGTTCACCAGTGTGGAGAAAGGGATAGGCGTTCCATGGCGTGTCAGGGGTCACCAATGTGGGGAAAAGGAATTGGACGAGGCAACGAGATGGACGACACAAGGCTTTATTATTTCTCCATCAGCATAACAGCAAAATACGCTTCTGAGCACTACTGAGCTACTGTGTTATCTGGGTCTCTGTACATTCCTCTTTTATATCCTTATTTCCATACGAAGAGACCCATAGCTTCCGACCATCATACATTGTTGTGTGAACAAAGAGAAATGCAGCACACTGACATAATATATGCGGGTTTTGCACAAACATAATTCTTCTCTCCGGCATTTACTCCTCTCTCCGGGGGGCTTATAGTCTTTGCTGTCCTGTCTAATACCCCCCCCCCCCGGTGAAACCTCCTCCTACTGTTCATTATTCTCCCCTTCCCCCTGGCTTCTGGGTGTGAGAGAACTCCCAAACTGTGCCCCCACAACACAAAACTAAATTATTTTAGTTACACAATATAATATATAAATTTTACTCTTTGAATGAATAGTAATCTTACTTTGGTAAGCTGGAATGTGAAGGGGTTGAACCATCCAATTAAACGAAAGAGAGTCATGTCACGTCTAAAGCAGTTTAAGCCTGGGGTAGTGTTTTTGCAGGAAACCCATTTGCAGGATTCCGACCACTTGCGTTTGTCAAAATGTTGGTCAGGACAATTTTTTCATTCAAATTTTAAAGCTAAGGCCAGGGGCGCTGCTATTCTTATTGATCGAAATATCCCATTTATTCCCTCTAATGTTGTATTAGATAAAAATGGACGATTTGTAATAGTATCAGGTAAACTTGGCGATAAACATGTCACCTTGGCTAATCTGTATGCACCGAATTTTGATGATGTGCACTTTTTTCGCAACCTTTTTTCGCAACTTCTAGATTTAAATACTCATTCTCTAATTCTTGGGGGTGACTTTAATTTGTATATGGATCCGATCTTAGATCGCTCATCTTCAAAACCTGCTAGTCTTAATAAATCTGCAACTTATGTTAAGTCTTTTCTTGAGGAATATAGCCTTACAGATCCTTGGCGTTTTTTACATCCTAACGGCAGGGACTATTCTTTTTTCTCTCACATACACCATACTTATACCAGAATAGATTATTTTTTTTGTTGACAATTTATTAATTAATAACCTTTGCTCTTGCAGTTATGATAGCATCTCGGTTTCTGATCATGCCCCTCTTGTACTTAAAATGATCCTCCATGGATGTGACTCCATGAGAAAGCATTGGAGATTGGATCCATTATTACTTACAGATGAAAAATTGGTTGCGAATATTTCTTCTAAAATTAATTTTTTTTTGAAAGAAAATAAAACTCCTGGTATGCCAAATAAAACGATATGGGAGGCCATGAAGGCATTTCTTAGGGGGGAATTTATTTCATTGGCAGCATTTAAAAGACGATCCTTAATACAGGAACAGAAGGCTATTTTAGATCAAATCCTGGATATTGACAGACAATATGCTCAATCTCCATCACCCGCTCTGTACAAGGAACGTATGACATTACAAACTAAACTTAATTTACTTTCTACTCGACAAATTGAAGGTTGTTTAATAAGGAACAAGAGTGAATTTTATGAACATGGCGAAAAAACCAGTAAACTTCTAGCTAATCAATTACGTGGTATTAGAGCTAAGCAAATTATTACTGGAGTTAGGACAGATAAAGGAGAGGTGACATCTGACCAACAAGTGATTAATGATATTTTCAGGTCATTTTATTCCAAATTATATACCTCAGAATATACAACAAACTTAAAGGATTTGGAAATTTTTTTTGATTCTATTGATATTCCTTCGATTTCTTCAGAATCTCGGCAAATTTTAGAAGCTCCCATCACAAAAGAAGAAATTCAGCTGGCAATATCATCCATGCAATCAGGAAAATCTCCAGGACCTGATGGGTTTTCCGCTGATTTTTTCAAAAAATTCTCCGACGACCTCGCCCCTTTCCTTTGTCAAGTTTTTACAGAGTCGCTTGACTCTGGTACACTTCCTCCTTCATGCTATCAGGCCTGTATCACTGTGTTGCTTAAAAAGGATAAGGATCCTGTTGATTGTGCTTCTTACAGGCCTATTTCCTTGTTAAATACCGATGTTAAAATTTTGTCAAAGTTGTTAGCTTCAAGGTTGGAAAAGATTCTTCCTTTTATAATTTCACAGGACCAAACCGGTTTCATTAAAAATTGCCATTCTTTTTTTAACTTGCGGCGGTTGTTTAATATTATTTATACTCCTCACCACAACATACCTGAATGTCTTATTAGTTTGGACACTGAAAAGGCATTCGATAGGGTTGAGTGGGAGTATTTGTTTTTTACTTTGGAGAGGTTCGGTTTTGGTCCTTCCTTCTGTTCCTGGATTAAACTTCTCTATGCTAGTCCTTTAGCTTCAGTGTTAACTAATTGTCGCTATTCTGACTATTTTAGACTTTACCGTGGTACGAGGCAAGGCTGTCCTTTGAGCCCGTTGCTCTTTGCCTTGGCAGTTGAGCCGTTAGCTATTGCAATCCGTGGGAGCCGGGACTTTCTAGGCATTCGTAGGGGTGGCATTGAGCATAGGGTTTCACTCTATGCTGACGATCTTTTATTATTTCTCTCCAACCCACTTACTTCATTACCCGCTATACTCAACATTTTAGATAGTTTTAGTAGGTTTTCTGGTTATAAAATTAATCTTAATAAGAGTGAACTGTTTCTGATTAATGAAAAGATTCAAGTTCAGGATTTTGAAAATTTTCCTTTCAAGGTTGTTATTGATCATGTTAATTATCTTGGGATATGTGTCACTAAACAATTTAATTACTTGTTTAAAAATAATTTTCTCCCCTTACTTGACCAGTGCAAGCTAATACTTTCCAAATGGTCCCCATTATCCTTGTCTTTAATTGGCAGAATCAATTCTGTAAAAATGATGTTACTTCCAAAGTTTTTATATTTGTTTCAATGTCTCCCCATTTTTATTCCTAAATCCTTTTTTAAGTCTTTGGACTCTCTGATTACCTCATTTATTTGGAATGGTAAACATCCGAGATTGAGGAAAGTTTTTCTTCAAAGACCCAAATCAGTAGGTGGCATGGCTCTGCCTAACTTTCAATATTACTACTGGGCAGCAAATATCAGGTGCATGTTATATTGGAAACATTTTTATCTGGAACCCAAATCACCTATTTGGATCCTTATGGAGTCACATGTGGACAATCAAACCTCCCTACCGGCAATTTTAGGTTCACCACTTCCCCTTGCCTTGTCTACACTGGGTAATAATAAAGTAGTTCGTCAGTCTCTTAGAATTTGGTCTCAATTCAGGAAAAATTTCGGTCTTCAGTTTTTTTCCATTAGAAGTCCAATTGCCGCAAATCATTTATTTACCCCATCAACTATTGATAGTGCATTTCATATATGGCACAGAAAAGGTTTAAAATCTTTTGTGGATTTATATTTTGATGGTCAATTTGTAAGTTTTTCTCAACTTTCCACCAAATTCGACATCACTTCTACACATTTTTTCCGCTTCCTCCAGGTCAGACATTATGTGCAAACCATGACAAAACAATTCCCTCAAAAACCTTCTGATAATCCTCTAGATGATTTTTTATTAGTTAAACCAACTTCTAAGGGGGTAATGTCAGTTTTATATAATTTAATTTCAAATTTACAATCTTCTTCTCTGGCCGCTATCAAATTGAACTGGGAACAAGATCTTAATTTTACTTTTACTGATGAACTGTGGGACTCTATTCTTGGCCAGGTTCACACTGTATCAATGTGTGCTCGTCACGCTCTTATTCAATTTAAGATTGTACACCGGATGCACCTGTCCAAGGTTAAGTTAGCACGTATTTACTCGGATATAGACCCAACTTGTGAAAAGTGTGGTAGCGTTCCTGGCACTTTGCTTCACATGTATTGGTCCTGCCCTGCATTGATGAATTTTTGGCATTCTGTTTTTATCACTATGTCTGAAGTCCTACAATATCAAATTAAACCTGATCCATTATGCGCCATTTTTGGTGTGGCTCCAGAACTTGTCTTGCCAAGTTCCAAATTAAAAGTATTCAAATTTTCATTATTATTGGCCAGACGTGCTGTATTACTGAAGTGGAAAGACTCTTCGGCCCCTTCACATTTACAGTGGATAAAAGATATAATGTCCTGTTTGGATTTAGAAAAAATCAGATATACAGTCTGTGGCTCTGAAAACAAATTCTATAAATTATGGCGCCCGTTTCTTGATTTCTTTGAAAGACCCACGATTATAGTTTCTGAGTAGCTCACATCCCCTTTACCCCACCCCCACTTCACACACACAATTTTTCTTTGTATTTTTTTTTTAAATTATTGTTTATTTAAAGGTTTTTGTGCTTTGAAGCATTTACATTTGTTGGCTTTAAGTTCTAGTTTTTCACTGTTTGGTTGAAACAAAAATGAAAATTTCTAATACTTTGTATTGTATTGATACTTCAATTAATAATAATAAAAAGACCTTTGAAAGAAAGAAAACTAAATTATTTCTTAAGAAGTTTTTGAAATCTGAAATTACAACAGTTACAGGACTGTTACAGGACAGGTGGGTGTGTCATATTCATTGAATTCAGATATTTTGCTTAATTTTTGTGATTCATTCATACCAAAGATACTGTATTTTGAGAACAGTACATGTTCTACATGCAGTAGAGGTTCTGGCACACACATCACTGATCCTGGTTAGATGGTTACAATACACAGATCACTGGGAATAAACTGATAATCATTTTGTTGTGTTTACATGCACTCGTTAAATGGATTATTGGAGGGTAAACCACTTGAGTTAATGACCATAGTTACATGGCCACTTTAATAATCAGGTAACTCCAGAAATCCAATCAAAACTGATTTATTCATGTCCATGTAACCATGGCTACTGTTGGACTCTTCCTCATCTTGTTTGGGAGGAAAGCATCAGTCCTCGGTCTGGGTTTGTCAGTTTTGATTCTTGTGGATTACTCACTCTTAGAATGGGCCTGCACATCGATTCAGTTTAATTTCCTCATTAATATCATTGTTTTACTTCAACATAAAAAAAATCACAATTTATGTGCAGTCATAAATGTTTGAGCTTGGAAATGGAAATGTTTTGTGGAAATAAAGGTACTGCATAAAATTTTCTCTTGTACTCTTTCATTAAAGTAATGCTGTTTCTGCAAACTTGTCTCAGACATCTTCTCTCTTCAAACCCGAACCCAGTCCATGACATGAAGTGGCGCCTTACTTGTTTTCATGCGTTGTCGTTGTGTTCCCTGCGGCTCGCTCCACCTGGGACCTCTGTTGTGCTGCGACGGTACTGTTGTCACTGTGTGTGCTGCAGACCTGTCACCCATTGTCTCCGTCGTTGACTGTGGCTCGTCGTGGGTACAGAAGGTGCCTGGAGCCTCTCTGGTGTCGCTTGTAGAAACAGACCCTCCACCTGCCAACTCGGTCACTCCTACTACAGCCGGCCGAGCGCGGGCACTGAAGCCGTTTGGTTCCTCCACTGAGCTGCTCTCCTCCCGAGAGCATGAAGTGTGCGCTTCGGTGTCGGTTGTTGAAGTGGACTCCTCACCCGTCTGCTCTGTAGTAACCTCCGTGTCATGTTTGCTGTCCGTGTCTTGTTCACCAGGCATGCTGTGGTCACTCTCAGTACAGAATTCTCCCTTTTTGCTGCGCTCACTCTCTGTGCTGTGCTCTTCGGCTGGCTTGTCTTTCTCAGTGGGCATGGGCTCCCTCTCCTGTGGCTCTGATTTCACCATGTTAGCTAGCGTATAGCTTGTAGCATGTAGAGCCTGTGTTTGGCACCCCTTTAGCTCCATGGCTAATTTCTCCGTTGGTACTAGCTGGGACGTTAACGTCCCTGAGCTTGCTAGCATCATGTCTTTTGGCGCCATTAGCATCTTAACCCACAGCTTCGTGCTATGTGTGTGCTCGGCAAAGTAGCTAGGTAGAAGCTCGACAGCATCTGCATATGACTCCGTCTCCCCTAACGTGTGGAAAATTCTCTGACCTTCTACACCGAGTTTGCGAACAAGAGCTTGTTTCCTTACTCCTTCAAGTTTACCCAGGCCCAACGCTGCGATGTAGGTTTCAAAAACATCCAAACAGGGAGGCCATAGCACTGCAGGTTCCCCTGGGTACTCCAGGAATAGCCGTAGAGGTGCCCAGCACGCCTTCATGTTTAATCCTCAGTCGCCAAATATTATGTCCACAAACCCGGAATAAGACACAGAGAGTGGCATTTTCTTTGAACACAAACTTTATTACACCATGAGTTAATGATACAGTACAGCCATATGAGCCCTCAACTCCCTGACATGCCCAAGGAACGAGTCACCACACAAGAGTGCCTAAGATAGCCGACTCTCCCCTATATGGGTCAGCATGGTGATGACGCCAGCTGGCCACGTCACCACGCCCCTCACTGTTAACCCCTTCACAACACAAACATCTGGATCATTTTCTCAGCTTGATTTGTGCATCCATAAGCTGCACAGAAAATCATGCTGAGAACCTGATCTGTGAACATTTTAGGATTTTACTGTTTTTGGCATCAAAATGCAATTTATGAAGTCAAACCCTTCTAACACTGGAGAAAATAATTATTTTCCACAATTATGTGATGTTACAATATGGACGAATAAAAAATAGAAAAAAAGGCTTGCTATTTGTTGAATCACTGGTGCTATTATTATCTGTTTAAATTCAGTTATGGGACCCTGTCACCACCTGGAAGAGGAGGCAATGGTGTCAGCATACTGCTCACTGGTATTAGCTGACAGCAATTTGTCAGGCAGAACTTCAGAGTGAAAAATGAGAAAATGAGAGCACGTCTGTCATGGTCCGAGTGCTGACTCTGTCCACGCTGGGGTTGTCCGGTATTTCTCCGTTCTCTTCCCAGGTTTACCATTTGGCCTCTGGGCTTTTATTGTGACAGCGTCTCGGCGGGGCTTCCGGCTGTCAGAGCCGAGCTCCGCAGTGACAGCTGGAATTCATTCAGCTGATGATGATCTCATCAGCTGATTAATCTGCTGGCCCTATTTAAGGGAGCAGCTAAGATTACTCTGGGCTGCGACCTCGTCAAACATTCCCTTGTCAAACTCTCATCAGTCATTCGTCAAACTCTCGACTCGCCTTTCAGTAAGTGTGTTTCCTGAGATTCTGTATCCTGTGTCTTAGTCATAGTCTTAGTTGTGTTTTCGCCCCATGTGGCTCATTATTTTGTCATTTTTCTTTTCGTTAATAAAACATGCAAACTCATTGGCTGGCTATCGGCGTCTTATTGAGGGCTCGTGAGGGCCATCTTTGACAGTAGGTCGCAGCCAGAAGGAGACACCGGTCACCGTGAGTTTGTTTTTGGGCTTGTTGTTTTTCCCTGTTTTCCATGTACCAGCGTATTGGAGATGGCGTTGCCAGGGGAAGGCTACTCCTTAGACGTGGGCTACAGACTGATCGTGTTCCTGATAGATGTTGATGGCCTGTTCTCCCAAGCTCGCAGTGGCATTACTCCCGATGACACACGCTGGTACTTGGACCTTGCAGAGGCGGCTATTAACCGCAGTCCTCACCACGCCAACCATGCCAAGGTAAGGAAGAAGATGGCGGAAATTACGGCTCTCCGGGAGAAGACCCGTGGACCGGAGGGGAACTCCGGCAGGAAGCCGAGGGTGAGGCATTCCCGTTCCTCGCTTCGGGATCCAGTTCCTATCGCCCATCCAGCCCAGGAGTTCACGTCACCCAAGGGTCGTTCCCAGCGGAGGATAACGTCAGCCGGGATTCCCTCAGAGGAGACGCAGTGGACTGCTGTGATCCTCCGGGACTGTGTGGCTGCGGCTCGCTCTGCTTCCAATCCATCTGAAATCATAAGACATGTGATGCCGGCAGTTAGACTGGTGGAGCTCAGTCCAGAGCTCCATAGTTATCCCAAATATGCCAAATTGCTGGCTTCTGTCTCTGTGCAGCAGCAGCGGTTCCCTGGCCTCACCTTTGCCTCGCCCTCTGCCGGTAAATGTCGTCACAATGCCCGTGTTAAGCCTCAGCGAGAACCCCGTCCAGATCCAGGTCCGGGTCGCCGAAAGAACTCTGCCTCCCAGCCAGCTGTTGCTCCTGCGTACACGACAGGAGGAAAACACAACAGCCTCCGGAAAACACAACAGCCTCCGCCTCTGGGTCTTTTGTCCCTGCTGCTCTGTCAGCTCCTCGTTCCCGGATCACCTCAGCTGTTCCTCCCTCCTCCTCGACGCTCCTCCCAGCGGCTGTGAGCTCCACGAGTCCATCTCCAGCTGCCTCGTTCCTGATCTGGTGTGAGTGGCTCCTCTTCGTCTTCCTGGGGGGCCCTCCGTCTCCATCCAGCGGGGGAAGGGAGGAACCAAGCCCACTGCAGCAGGTTCCATCGGTCCTCAGTGGATCAGGCAAGTGTCTCTTCATTCTTTTCCTTCACTGGGTGAATTGCCTTGTTTGATCCCTGGGGGTGGAGTTCGGGGTTCACAGTTCCCCAAGCTCCCTCCACCTACTGTAGTGATTAATTATGAACCTGCTACCTTTGTGTCTCATTTCCCTGAGCATTCCTCAGTGCCAGGACTACGCCGTCAGATGAAGAGGGAGCCTGCAGGCCTGGAGAGCCTGGTTCCAGCCCCGCAGCCACAACACGGGCAGAGGAGGAGGGCGGACTGCAAATTGGAGCTTGCGCCAACGAGCAAGCATCCCCGGGTCTCCACGGAGGGACAGTCCGACCCGGCAGGTCACGGATCCCCTGCCACCATGCTGTGCGGGCCTTCGGCGTGGACATCAGCGTCAGGGAATCCCGGGACTGTGGACACCATCATGCCGGCTGCGGAGCCCGCCGCAGTCGAGTGGGAACCAGAACTGGACCTTCAGTGCACTGAACCTGGATCGACAGAGTCCTGGGCTGCGGTAGAGCCCGAGATCAGGCAAGTGCTCTATTTTGTCTTCCTTTCTTCTATCCTGGAGCATTTTTGCCTGTCTCTCGGGGAGACGAGCCGGGCGCTGCCGTCCGTGGCATCCGAGCTTGTCTCGCTGGGCTCTGCTGCTGCCGGTGATTCTGATCCCAGTTTTCTTCTCGCCTTCGAGCCTTCTCCCAGGGTCACCGGTGACAAGTCCGTTCCGATCGTCGCCTTGGAGGTTCTGGGTTCATGTCTGGAGGTCATCCCTGCTGCTGTGCCGGCCCAGTCAGGGCCCGTCGTGGGTATTGTTCCAGCCCAGTCGGGGTCCGTCGTGGGTGCAACATTGACCCAGCTGGGGTCCATCGTGGGTGTTGTTCCGGCCCAGTCGGGGTCCGTCATGGGTGCAGCACAGTCCCGCTTGGGATCCAACAAAAGCGCAGCGCCAGTCCGTGTGGGGTTTGGAGCAGGAGTTGCAGATCCTCCACTGATCGACGCCGGACTGGTCCCTCATCCTTTCCCCATTCCCTTTTCCCTTCCATCGGGGGCCACTGGGATTCCCCATTATCGGCTCGGCTCTCCCTCGCTATCCCTCTCAATAGGAAGGCCATCTCCGAGTTCTCCCCTGCGGTCCTGGTGGCTGGATGATGCTGGTCGGCCACCTGGGAGACTGCTTCTCCCGTTTGGCGTTCTGGGTCGGCCGCCCGACAAACTGGACATTTTGTTCGGCGACCTGGTCTGGCTGCCAGAGGTACTGTTTCTCGGGGCCTGGGACTGGGGTAGGCCGCCCGAACTTATCCTTTTTTCCCTGCCAGCGATCTGGACGCTGGATGCTGGAAGACCTCCGGATCTATTTGTTTTTGGGCTATTGTGCTCCGCCTGCCGTCATCCCCGTGTTTTTTTTTTCCCCTTCCCGCTCCTCTGTAATATTAGGGATGCTCTTGTGTTTTGTTATTTGGACTATATTGAACTGTGTATATCGCCGCCCTGTAGCGTGTGTTTTTTCCCTCCTTTCTTGTGTTGTTTTTATTTATACGGCTTTGAACTGTATTTATCGCTGCTCTGTAGCATGAGTTTTTTTTCTCTCTCTGGGATTATGGGGTACACTGCATTTTTGTGCCTATATTTGAGTTTCCTGGTTCCTCTGTGGTTGTGAAATGTTTTGGGTTTTTTTTCCTTGCCCGTGATGTTATGGGACTGATTATGGTGCACTGTTTGTAGCCGTTTTGAGTTTTTTTTCTTTGTGTCTCCTCCTCATGGGTTTTGGTGCAGTGTATGTGCCTGTATTTTTGACTTTTGTATTCCCTACCATGCTCGCATTGTTGTAGCCTGTTTTTTTTTCTTCTTTCTGTTATTATGCTGGTTGGTTCTTGCCTTCGGAGCCTGTTCCCCCACCACCCTCCCTGGGGCGGTCCTGTTGACCTTCTGGGTGGGTGGGTGGGGGGCTTCGATGTTACATGGCGCCTGGAATTTGCCTCGTGAATGGGGAGTACTGTCATGGTCCAAGCACTGACTCTGTCCACACTCGGGTTGTCCGGTATTTCTCCGTTCCCTTCCCAGGTTTACCATTTGGCTTCCGGGCTTTTATTGTGACAGTGTCTCGGCGGGGCTTCCAGCTGTCAGAGCCAAGCTCTACAGTGACAGCTGGAATTCATTCAGCTGATGACTATCTTATCAGCTGATTAATCTGTTGGCTCTATTTAAGGGAGCAGCTCAGGTTACTCTGGGCTGCGACCTCGTCAAACATTCCCTCGTCAAACTCTCATCAGTCATTCGTCAAACTCTTGACTCGCCTTTCAGTGAGTGTGTTTCCTGAGATTCTGTATCCTGTGTCTTAGTCATAGTCTTAGTTGTGTTTTCACCCCACGTGGCTCATTATTTTGTCATTTGTCTTTTCGTTAATAAAACATGCAAACTCATCGGCTGGCTACCGGCGTCTTATTGATGGCTCGTGAGGGCCATCGTTGACAACGTCATTGCATTTTTTGTTAGTTTTTATTTAAAAAAAATACAATTTCCTGCCATTTGCACTACATTGAATATTTTCATATAACAGACTGTTGCACCTTGACTATATTGTGTTACAAAGGCCTCTTCTTTTATTTAGTATTTTCAATCTTGCTTAGTCACGAGTTTTCAGAGTACAGTGTGATGTTTATGTACTAGTACATCTCAGTAAATAGAATATCATGACTTTCATTTAAAAAAAAAAACTATATCAAAAACTACAATCAAAATTGGATTTAAAAAAGGCTTGAAATATTTCCTTGTGCCCCATAATGAATATTGAACATATGAAAGTTTTTTAATTATTAAAAAAATGTTTTTTTTCCGCAATATTCAGATTTACTGAGAGGCACTAATGTGCTATATTTACAGTCACACACAGAAAATCTATCTTACCTTGAAAGGTTTAGGAGTAAAGTGCAGAACCCCTAGTAGCGAAGCTTCGCTAAATCACATTAAACTGACTGACAGCAGGTTTTTATTTACTACATATTTTCAATTCAGATAATTCTGCCTAATCTTGCAAAATAACCCACTGTATTTCAGAGTTGATAATTCAATAATCAGTCTTCTGAAACCATAATATAAGGTAAGGCTACACACAGCTAGGCAGTGATATTTACACTGCAGCTTTCATCAGTGTGAATCAGCAGTTCTCCTTCCCTCCAAAACATACTCTGGCAGTCTTTTTAAAGCTGTCCTTTATATCATAATCCATGGTCATTATAAGTTTAAACAATGTACCTACAGATAGGTATTCTGAATATTTACCTACAGTATCTCACAAAAGTGAGTACACCCCTCACATTTTTCTGAATATTTTAGTATATCTTTTCATGGGACAACACTGAAGATATGACACTTTGATATAATGCAAAGTAGTCAGTGTACAGCAGTGTAAATTTGTTGTTCCCTTAAAATAATTCAACACACAGCCATTAATGTCTAAACTGCTGGTAACAAAAGTGAGTACACCCTGAGTGAAAATGTCTAAATTGTGCCAAAAATGTCAATATTTTGTGTGGCTACCATTGTTTTCCACCACTGCCTGAACTCTCTTGGGCATGGAGTTCACTAGAGCTGCACAGGTTGCCACTGGAATCCTCTTCCACTCCTCCATGATGGTGTTAGAGACCTTGTGCTCCTCTTTGAGCACCTGTTTGAGGATGCCCCACAGATGCTCAATAAGGTTGAGGTCTGGAGACATGCTTGGCCAGTCCATCACCTTTACCCTCAGTTTCTTTAGCAAGGCAGTGGTCATCTTGGAGGTGTGTTTGGGGTCATTATGTTGGAATACATCCCTGCAGCCCAGTTTCCGAAGTGATGAGATCATGTTCTGCTTCAGTATGTCACAGTACATGTTGGCATTCATGGTTCCCTCAATGAACTGTAGCTCCCCAGTGCCAGCAGCACTCATGCAGCTCCAAACCATGACACTCCCACCACCATGCTTGACTGTAGGCAAGACACACTTGTCTTTGTACTCCTCACCTGGTTGCCGCCACATACGCTTGACACCATCTGAATCAAATAAGTTTATGTTGGTCTCATCAGACCACAGGACATGGTTACAGTAATCAATGTCCTTAGTCTGCTTGTCTTCAGCAAACTGTTTGCGGGCTTTCTTGTGCATCATCTTTAAAAGGGGCTTCCTTCTGGGATGACAGACATGCAGACCAATTTGATGCAGTGTGCGGCATATGGTCTGAGCACTGACAGGCTGCCCCCACCCCCCACCCCTTCAACCTCTGCAGCAATGCTGGCAGCATTCATACATCTATTTTCAAAAGACAACCTCTGGATATGACGCTGAGCATGTGCACTCAGCTTTTTTGGTCGACCATGGCGAGGCCTGTTCTGAGTGGAACCTGTCCTGAGGGAGCCGACCATCAGCTCCCTCATCGAAAAGGCCCAGCAGAGGATGTTCTTCCTGCGGCAGCTGAGGAAGCTCAAGCTACCCACCAAGATGTTAGTGCAGTTCTACACAGCCATCATCGAGTCCATCCTCACCACCTCCGTAACCGTGTGGTACGCAGGAGCCACTGCCAGGGACAGACTAAGGCTGCAGCGCGTCGTGCGCACTGCTGAGAAGGTGATCGGCTGCAAGCTCCCATCTCTCCAGGATCTGTACATCTCCAGGACCCGGAGGCGTGCTGGCCGGATCATAGCCGATCCCTCACACCCTGGTCACGTACTGTTTGCCCCTCTCCCCTCAGGTAGAAGACTTCGGTCCATCCAGACTAAAACCTCCCATCACATGAACAGCTTCTTCCCCTCTGCCATCAGACTGCTGAACACTAAGTGACTTATTGACTCTCGTGCACTATGTACAGCAGCTCAACCAGACTCTTGTCAATCATCACTGTTTTCTTCCTGCATTACCGACTGCACTATATGGTTCTCCACATTATCTGCTGCTCGCTAATATATTTAAACTGCTGACTAGTATTACTCACTCTTATTCTACACTTTATTGCATGTATAGTTATTTCTTTTATTTCTTTTATTTTATCATGTTTAATGTTGCAGCACTGCACCGAGACAAATTCCTAGTTTGTGTACTACATGAACAATGGCAATAAATCTGATTCTGATTCTGATTCTGATTCCTGTTAAACCTCTGTATGGTCTTTGCCACCATGCTGCAGCTCAGTTTCAGGGTGTTGGCAATCTTCTTGTAGACTAGGCCATCTTTATGTAGAGCAACAATTCTTTTTTTCAGATCCTCAGAGAATTCTTTGCCATGAGGTGCCATGTTGAACTACCAGTGACCAGGATGAGAGAGTGTGAGAGTGATAACACAAAATTAAACACACCTGCTCCCCATTCACACCTGAGACCTTGTAACACTAACGAGTCACATGACACCAGGGAGGGAAAATTGATAATTGGGCACAATTTGGACATTTTTACTTAGGGGTGTACTCACTTTTGTTGCCAGTGGTTTAGACATTAATGGCTGTGTGTTGAGTTATTTTAAGGGGACAACAAATTTACACTGTTATACAAGCTGTACAGACTACTTTACATTGTATCAAAGTGTCGTATCTTCAGTGTTGTCCCATGAAAAGATATAATAAAATATTTACAGAATTGTGAGGGGTGTGCTCACTTTTGTGAGATACTGTAATATGGCTAAAAAAATGCTGTTAATACCACAGATTGCCACAGCTGCCATTCACACACCATTATAGCAAGGCCGTTGTTTGGAACTATTTGGAGCTCCATGAACCACATGACCGGGCAGCGGTGAGATCAAAGAGTGTCACAATTCTCATTATATGGCTCTGAGTAGAAGTAAACAGAGATTGTCCCTTGCTGGAACAGGATAGGCTTGTATCTGCTCCACAGCAGTCAAGGAACAGTCAGAGATGTAGGAGGCTCTGACCTCCATGCACTCTTGGAAGGAATCTCCCAGGATTCTCCACAGCTCCGTCATCACAGTGTTCTTGATGGCTTCCATGTCCGGAAAATGTGTGCTCTTGATGACCCCTTTGAGCTTGAGGAAAAGGAAAAAAAAGTCACATGGCGCTAGATCAGGTGAGTAGGGAGGCTGCTCCAGCACGGCAATGTTTTTCTCAGCCAGGAACTGCCGGAAGCTCAGAGCATTGTGAGCTGTTGCAGTCGTAGTGAAGCAGCCATGAATTGGTTTGCCACAACTCTCACCTCTTTGCAAGCACTGAACGAAGCAAACGCCACATGCGCTCTTTGTAGACATGCTGGTTGACTGTCTGGCCCTGTCGCAAGAACTCAATATGGACGATGCCCCTCACATCGAAGAGCACACTAAGTCCTGTTCTTTCCAACACACCTTGTATGTGTCTTTTTATATAGTGGATGTAAACTGGTTTCAACTGTATATTCAGGCCTCAGGCTTAAAGGGCAAAAATAAAGATGATTTTTCACCTTTCAACACAACAACCCAAAGGATATCTCCAAATCCCTAAAAGAATGGCTTCATGAGAAGAAGAATGACATTTTGGAATTACCCTGCCAGAGCCAAGACTTTAATCCATTAAAAAAAAAAACAAAAAAAAACCCTGAGGGGTGAGCTGAAGACGGCTGTACACAGGGGATTCCCTCACAGTTTGATAGATTTGGAGTGCATTTACAAGGAAGAGTTGGAAAAGATTGGCTTGTCAAGATGTGCCATGCAGACAGACTCCTGACAGAATCAAAAGCTGTGCCAACAAAATATTTTAAGGGTGTGTATATTCATCAAGACAGGTTATTATAATTGTTTCATCTATAAAACTCCCTCCACCACCATAAAAAAAAAAAGATTTATTGTGCTGCTTGTCATTCACTTTAAAGGTGGAACACATTCTGAAATGATTTATCTTAATCCTTTTTTTCCATCCCAGAAACTGGCAATAAAACATGCTTTTTTCATTCACTGTGTCCCATCCACAATTTCTTAAATTCATTTTACACAAGCAAATTCAGCTGCTTCTCTCTATGCATATAAAGTCTTTTTAACAGGGAAACATAAAGCTGTGGTCAGTTAACTCCCACTAAAGAACATGTCTGTCATTGGACTGTGAGAAAAAAAAAAAAAATCCTGAAAAAACTCAAACACTGCAAAGTCCACACTCAAAGGCCACTGCTGGAAGGGAGATTAAACATCCCACAGAATGTCCTCTGGTTTAAAAACAAAACCTTTCAGAATACCCACAACTTGTGTTTTTCAATGCACAACAAAGTCAATCAGTGATATGTTTTGCTCCCAGTCGTGTGGTCACCATTGGTTACACCTAATTTTAATTTGATTTACATGCCAATTTTGCATACATCACATTTTTTCTTTGAGTAACTCAATTTGACTTGGTGTCTTTCTAGTTTACGGCTGCTAGCCTCTTCCCATGAGGCTCAGATCTATAGTAAGATCAATAAATACTAACATATATGATTACAGCTTACCCTCTGTCATGAAACGCCCCTCTGGGGCAAAAGACAAACTCAAGCGCTTAACTGCAGTGAGGAACATTTATTTACAGAAAAACGTAACAGTCTGAAACATAACTGTGCAGACATACAAAGAGACAACAGAAAAAAAAACCAAAAAAAAAAAACAAACTTCCTCAGGCTGGCTGGCAGCACCCTCGATGATCCCGGGCTGGAGCACTGCAGCACCCTCGGTGGCCCCAGACTGGGCCAATATTGCACCCTTGGTGGTGTCCCGACTGGGCCAATGCTGCACCCTCGGTGGACCCCGATTGGGCCAACGCTGCACCCGTGGCTGAACCCAGGCTGGAACGTAGCTCCCATGATGAGGAACCCACACGACGGCCTCAGGCAGGAGGGGAGCTGGATCTGGGATGACCTGAGTGGAGGAAGCTGGACCCACAGTGTCATCCGATGATGAGCCTGGATCCTTAGAGACATCTGATGGTACTAGAACATCTCCGGCGACCCTGGAAGAGAGCTCAGACAAAACATAAAGCAAGGTCAGGGACGCCGGCAGTGGTGGAGCCCGGCGAGGCGAGCTCAGGTGCAGCGGATGGCTGCACCTGGCTCTCTTCACCAAGATCCAGGCAAGACTTCTCTAATATTGAGAGGAGAAAGACCAAAGAGAGTACTTGCCTGAGCTCAAGCTCCACTGCCGTCCAGGACTCCGATGATCCAGGCGATGTCGTCTTGTGCTCAGCCTCTGGGAGGTCCAACTCCGGTTCCCACTCTGCTGCGGTGGCCTCCGCAGCAGGCATGATGGAAATAGCAGTCTTGATTGCCCCAGCTGCCGTGACCCATGGTGGAGGCTCCTCCGATGTGTTTGCTGGGGGTTGACTCTGTGTTGACTCTGTTATAAGATCTTCCAATGCCATGCGCTCCTCCATTGACTGGCGGCCTGATTTTGGATCCAGCAGGCACTCAGGAGAAGGAGGAGGAGACACAGAGAGAGTAGGGAGACAGTTCATTACAGCAGCAGGTGGGGAAAACTCAGGGGACTGCTCTCACTGAGTCTCCCTACCGGGAATCAGGCAAGCCATTTCATCATAAACTGGAGTAGAATGAAATAAAACTTGCCTGTTTTCCCAGATCATGATGTTGTCTGCTGCTGTGCTTAGGGCGTCGTCCTTCTGTGTGACTAGGGTGGTGTTTGGCCCCTCTGTGGATCGTTGATGAGCTGCCCCTCTCGCCACAGGAGCGGGAGTAACCGGTGGAAAAATAAAACACCTCTCATCAGTGGGGAGAGACACCAAGGGGAGTGGCCTTGCAGCAGGACTAGCAGGCGAAACTGCTGACGAGGAAGAAAAAGAGCAAAAGTCTGCTGCAAGAATAGCCGGGCTCGGTGTTCGGGATGAGGCTGCCAATAAGGCGGGATTATTCTTCCGGCGGTCCGGGACAGGACGACGCTGGTGTGGTGGAGCTGATGTGGCTGGAGCAAGAGTGGGCGGAGTGGAGCCATTCCTCCATGGAGTGCGCTTCCGTGTGGGCGCCGGCCTGGCTGGAGGCTCTCCCCACGTCAGATCGGGGAATGACCATTGTAGTTTGGTGAGTGTAGCCAACACATTCGCGAACTCCGGGTATTTCTTCAGTCCAGGAAGGTCCCTTAATCTCCCGACCGCTGCCTCCATGTTCTGGAAAATACTCCTCGGTCTTCGAGAGGCAAGAGCGTCGGAGATGCAGTCCTGGATGAAGAGAGCCCCCCACTGCTCTGCCAGGCTCGGGGCCCCAGCCACCGATCCTCCTCTGTTGGCTGAGAACTGGCGGGCTGGAGACATGATGAGCTCCACAGATCGGGTGAGTAAAAAACATAAAAAGGTGAAAAAAATGCCTCACTGCAGAAGCTGAGTTTTTAACTGGTGGCAGCCATCCGTCATGAAACGCCCCTCCGGGGCAAAAGACACACTCAAGCGCTTGACTGCAGTGAGGAACATTTATTTACAGAAAAACATAACAGTCCAAAATATAACTGTGCAGACATACAAAGAGGCAACAGAAAAAAAAAAAAAAAAAAAAAAAAAAAAACTTACACAGATGAGTCTCTCCTGGCAGAGAAATTCCAGGAGGATCAGGAGGGAGAGACTGCCCTAGGAGAAGGAGAAGGAGAAGGAGAAGGAGAAGGAGAACAGTCTAACATCATGGTTGGCTGCCGCACTGGAGGAGAGTGCAGCAAACAAGTATATAGTGGGGCACTAACGAGCTGCAGGTGCAAGTAGCAGGATGACTGAATTACCAACTGATTGCAGCTGAGGGAACCTGAAGCACGGCAATCAGTTGGTAAGTGTGTCAGTGATAGAGCAGAGCTCTACCATGAAACAGGAAAATGAACCAAGACACAAAAACCAAAAACAGACTTTACAGATAAATAATACTGAAACATAAGGAAAGGGTCTGAGCTCAGAGGAAGCTGAGCTCAGAACATGACACCCTCCCAGCACAAATTGGTTGAAAAAATGTTAAAAAGACAGCTTTGCTAACCATCTAATGTCCGGATTTGGTTGAAAAGTGAAAGATTGAAAAGTAGTCTTTTGCAGATGGTCACAAAGGCATCTTCATAAAGACGGTGTGTATGATCTAAATTTGGTTGAAAAGTGAAAGATGAAAAGCCATCTATTTAAGGTTGTGATTTTGTTTTTTTTAAAGGTCATACAGGCATCTATAACCAGCTTTCGTTATACCAACATCATCTTCTGATCCTGTTTGGGTGAAGGGCTCCTATACCACTATCTTTGGGCAAGAGGCAGAGTGCAGCCTGGACAGTGCACCAGTGTATCACAGCACCTGCTACTCAGGCAATCTCATATCCAAGTACTAAACAAGCAAGACCTACTTAGTTATATTATTATTATTATTATTATTATTATTATTATTATTATCCATAAAGGCAACCTTTTGTCACCAATCCTGTTCATAATTTTTATGGACAGGATTTCTAGGTGCAGCCAAGGATCGGAGGGTGCCATGCTCTGTGACCACAGGATCTCATCTCTGCTGTTTGCAGATGATGTTGTCGTGTTGGCTTCATTGACCAATGACCTACAGACCTTGCTGGGATGGTTTGCTACTGAATGTGAAGTGGCTGGGATGAGAATCAGCACCTCCAAGTCCGAGTCCATCGTCCTCAGCCGGAAAAAGGTGGATTGTCCTCTCTGGGTTGGGGACAAGCTCCTGCCCCAAGTGGAGGCGTTTACATATCTCGGGGTCTCATTCACGAGTGAGGGGAGAATGGAGCGAGAGATTGACAGACGGATCAGAGCAGCCTCTGCAGTGATGCAGACATTGTACTGGTCTGTTGTGGTCCTTTACTTTTCAGCATTTTATTAATGACTTGCCGCTACACTGCTCAGCTGCAACATGTCAACTTTATGCAGATGATGCAGTTATTTACACAGCTGCCAAGACTCCAGCACAGGCTGCAGATGTACTGTCCACAAGTATGGTTGATGTCCAAGAGTGGCTCTTCCAGAACCATCTATTGCTGAACCTTCAGAAAACAGTTTCAATGTGCTTTTCAATCAAAAAATGTAACCTGCAACGTTTTAAAGTTAATATACATGATCAAGACATCAGTTTAGTTACAGAATTCAAATACCTTGGCATTGTACTAGATCCTCAATTCAAATTTAATCTTCATATAAAGAAAATTTCAAAAACAGTAAAAAAAAATCTGAACTGCTTTAAATTAATTAGATATTACATACCATACGAAGCAGCTGTACTATATATGCATTCTATGGTTTTCTCTCATATATCATACTGTTTGACAGTCTGGGCTCAAGCAGCCCCTTCCACAATAAGACATATAGGTTCATTATATAATCAAACTCTAAAAATCTTGGACAAAAAGCCCATTAGGTGGCATCACTGTTATATTTTAAAAAAAATACAATCTATTGAGTTTTGAGAGTTTCATTGACCTCTGTTTTCTGAAATTAACTTTCAAATGTTTCCATAAATCAGCGCCTGAGACACTTGCTGGTTTCATCCAAAGACAGGACAGCAGCAGAGCCACCAGGAGTTCTGTCAACAATAACTGTAAGATATTCCACCGCAGAACCACATTGGGACAAACAGCTTTCTCTATAAAGGGCAGTCACATCTGGAACACAATGCCAAATGAAATTAAAATAATAACGGACTTTAAAACATTCACTAAAAAGGTTAAAAACTGGCTGAAAAATAAACAAGAATGTACCCATATATGAAATGATTGTCTGCAGGGTGAGAGTGAATGAAGGGAAGGAATGAATGTATTTGTTTATAGTGAGTGACGAAGGGAGGGAGGCCTGAAATAGGCAAATGTGAGTCAGGTTGTTATATTGTGTATTTATAATATTTATAATTGTGTATTTATAATGTATTTATAATCTTTTTTGCATTGATGTATGTGGTTATTGTTTATTGTTTTCATTTTTTTTTATCTTTTCCTTTCCTTTTTTCTTTTTACTTGTTTCTCCTCTCTAAAGCCCATCCAGGGACAAGAGTTGCAAATTAGCTAATAGCTATACACTCTTTGTGCAACACATCAGATTGATTGTCATTTGATTAATTGTCTATGTTTATTGCACTGTCCCTGTCAAATAAACAAATAATCTAATCTAACAAATGGTCATGAGGTTTGGGTAATGACGGAAAGAATGAGATCGGAGATAAAAGCAGCTGATATGAGCTTTCTCTGTAGGATTGCTGGACTCACCCTTAGAGATATGATGAAGAGCTCAGTCATCGGGAGAGGCTCAGAGTAGAACCGCTGCACCTCCACATCGAAAGGAGCCAGTTGAGGTGGTTTGAGCATCTGCTCAGGATGCCTTCTGGATGCCTCCCACTTGAGGAGTTTTGGGCATGTCCCACTGGGAGGAGACCCCGGGGCAGACCCAGGACATGCTGGAGAGACTACATCTTCCAGCTGGCCAGGGAAAGTCTTGGCATCCTCTCTGAAGAGCTGGAGCAGGTGGCTGGGGAGAGGGAAGTCTGAGCTTCTCTGCTTGACCTGCTGCCTCCGTGACCAGACCTCTGGAAAAGCGGTAGAAAATGGCTGGCTGGATAGATAATCCATAATAACAATAATAATAATAATAATAGATTGCATGCAATAATGGAGTGCATGATGTGCATGCGTTTGATTGTGTTTAATAGTGTGTATGGACTATGTGACAGCTGGCTAGCGAGATGTGATATGTTTTAACTGGATGCCATTCACAAGTGTAGATTGGATTTTGCATGTCATAGTTTTGAATTTTATTATTAGTATCTACTCTGTCCACTTATATACACACGTGGACAGAATTGTTGGTACCCCTCTGTTAATGAAAGAAAAACCCACAATGGTCACAGAAATAACTTGAATCTGACAAAAGTGGTAATAAATAAAAATCCTATGAAAATTAACCAGTGAAAATCAGACAATGCTTTTGAATTGTGGTTCAACAGAATTATTTTAAAAACAAACTCATGAAACAGGCCTGGACAAAAATGATGGTACCCTTAACTTAATATTTTGTTGCACAACCTTTTGAGGCAATCACTGCAATCAAACAATTTCTGTAACTGTCAATGAGACTTCTGCACCTCTCAGCAAGTATTTTGGCCCACTCCTCATGAGCAAACTGCTCCAGTTGTCTCAGGTTTGAAGGGTGCCTTCTCCAGACGGCATGTTTCAGCTCCTTCCACAGATGTTCAATAGGATTTAGATCAGGGCTCATAGAAGGCCACTTTAGAATAGTCCAATGTTTCACTCTTAGCCATTCTTGAGTGTTTTTAGCTATGTGTTTTGGGCCATTATCCTGTTGCAAGACATGACCTGCGACTGAGACCAAGCTGTCTGACACTGGGCAGCACATTTCTCTCTAGAATACCTTGATAGTCTTGAGATTTCATTGCACCCTGCACAGATTCAAGACACCCTGTGCCAGATGCAGCAAGGCAGCCCCAGAACATAACAGAACCTCCTCCATGTTTCACAGTAGGGACAGTGCTCTTTTCTTGGTATGCTTCATTTTTGCGTCTGTGAACATAGTGCTGATGTGCCTTGCCAAAAAGTTCCAGTTTTGTCTCGTCTGTCCATAGGACATTCTCCCAGAAGCTTTGTGGCTTGTCAACATGCAATTTGGCAAATTCCAGTCTGGCTTTTTTATGATTTGTTTTCAACAGTGGTGTCCTCCTTGGTCGTCTCCCATGAAGTCCACTTTGGCTCAAACAACGACGGATGGTGCGATCTGACACTGATGTACCTTGACCTTGGAGCTCACCATGAATGTGTTTAGCGGTTGTTCGGGGCTCTTTTGTTACCATTCGTATTATCCGTTTCTTCCATTTTTCATCAAGTTTCCTCCTGCGGCCACGTCCAGGGAGGTTGGCTACAGTCCTGTGGATCTTAAATTTCTGAATATATGTGCAACTGTAGTCACAGGACCATCAAGCTGCTTGGAGATGGTCTTATAGCCTTTACCTTTAACATGCTTGTCTATAATTTTCTTTCTATTTTCCTGAGACAACTCTCTCTTTTTCTTCCTCTGGTCCATGTTTAGTGTGGTCACCAAACAGCACAATGACTACTTGTCACCCTTTAAATAGGCCGACTGACTGATTACAAGTTTGTAGACACCTGTGATGTTAATTAGAGGACACATCTTGGTTGAAAATGTCCCTATGGTCACATTATTTTCAATCTTTTCTTGGGGTACCATCATTTTTGTCCAGGCCTGTTTCATGAGTTGTTTTTTTTAAATAATTCTGTTGATACGTAGCCGCCTCTTTTTCAAGGGACCAAAAGTAATTGGACAATTAACTCAGAAGGCTGCAAAAAAAAAAAAAAATAACAAGGCTGCATGGGCTCTTCCCTTGTTAACCTGTTATCAATTAAGCAGTTAAAAGGTCTGGAGTTGATTCGAGGTGTGGGGTTTGCATTTGGAAGCTGTTGCTGTGAACACACAACATGCGGTCAAAGGAGCTCTCAATGGAGGTGAAACAGACCATCCTGAGGCTGAAAAAAAAGAAGAAATCCATCAGAGAGATAGCAGAAATGTTAGGAGTGGCCAAATCAACAGTTTGGTACGTTCTGAGAAAAAAAAACAGTGCACTGGTGAGCTTGGGAACTCCAAAAGGCCTGGACGTCCACGGAAGACAACAGTGGTGTATGATCGCAGAATCCTTTCCATGGTGAAGAACAACCCCTTCACAACATCCACTCAAGTGAAGAACACTCTCCAGGAAGTAGGTGTATCAGTATCTAAGTCTACCATAAAGAGAAGACTTCATGAGAGTAAATACAAACGATTCACCACAAGGTGCAAACCATTAATCAGCCTCAAAAATAGAAAGGACAGAATTGACTTTTCAAAAAAACACCTGAAGAAGCCAGCCCAGTTCTGGAACAGCATTCTTTGGACAGATGAGACTAAGATCAACCTGTACCAGAATGATGGGAAGAAGAAAGTTTGGAGAAGAATTGGAACAGCTCATGATCCAAAGCACACCACATCTTCTGTAAAATATGGTGGAGGCAGTGTGATGGCATGGGCATGCATGGCTTCCAATGGCACTGGGTCACTTGTGTTTATTGATGATGTGACAAAAGACAGAAGCAGCCGGATGAATTCTGAAGTGTATAGGGGTATACTTTCTGCTCAGATTCAGCCAAATGCAGCAAAGTTGATTGGACGGTGCTTCACAGTACAGATGGACAATGATCCAAAACATACTGCAAAAGCAACCCAGGAGTTTTTTAAAGCAAAGAAGTGGAATATTCTGCAATGGCCGAGTCAATCACCAGATCTCAACCCAATCAAGCATGCATTTCACTTGCTCAAGACAAAACTTAAGGCAGAAAGACCCACAAACAAGCAACAACTGAAGACAGGTGCAGTAAAGGCCTGGCAAAGCATCACAAAGGAGGAAACCCAGCGTTTGGTGATGTCCATGGGTTCCAGACTTCAGGCAGTCATTGCCTGCAAACGATTCTCAACAAAATATTGAAAAGTATCATTTTACTTAGGGTTATGTTTATTTGCCCAATTACTTTTGAATAATTGGACAAATTATTCAAAAGTAATTTGAGTAATTACTCAAATTACTCAAATTAATTACTCAAAGTAATTACTCAAATTACAAATACACCTGCGTGTACATGAATATACACTCAGGTGTATATTCATGTAGTATGATCCTGATAACCACTTTTTCAATAATAATCATAACCACTGTGAATATTACACTGAAAAGCAATTCAAAAGTCAAGTGCAATTAGATGGTAAACTGTCAATAATACACTTCAATAGCAGAAGTCTTAACAAAAACTTTCCACAGATTCAGGACTATTTAAAACAGCTAGACAGAAAATTCACAGCTATTGCAGTCTCTGAAACCTGGCTTAATGAAGTACAGGCTCCCCTGATGGCAATAGAGGGATATCAGATGTTTTATATAAACAGAACTCAAAAAAAGGGTGGTGGTGTTGCACTGTATATTGATGACCTGTATAGGTGTAAGCTTGTAAATGAAATGTCCTCAGCACTACCAGGGATTTTGGAATGTGTTACTGTTGAGATTGACCTAGACAAAACAAAAAATCTAATCATAAGCTGCATATATAGAACACCGGGAACTTGCATTGAGACATTCAGAGATAAATTAGTCGAGCTGTACAATAATATTACTAGTAAGAAAATGGTAGCAATTTGTGGAGATTTCAATATTGATTTACTGAATCCACATCAACAAAATGTAGTTACAGAGTTCATGAACTCTATGTACAGCATGAGTCTATATCCCACAATAACACGTCCCAGTAGAATCACAGTTCACTCTGCTACACTTATTGACAACTTGTTTGTCAATGTTTTCGATAAGAAAATAGAAAGTGGATTATTGATAAATGATATAAGTGACCACTTGCCAACCTTTGCACTTATCCATGGCCACACGGGGCCCAACGCAGAAAAAATTTCAAAATCGTTCAGACACAAATCACCAAATGCAATCAGTTCTCTTAAAGAGGACTTGCTGAAGCAAGACTGGACAGAAGTCTATGTATCAGATGTAAATGAAGCCTATGACACATTTATAAACATTGTAACCACTCTTTATGAAAAAAACTGCCCATTAGTAAAAAAAAAGCTCAAACACAAATTTGCTGATAAGCCATGGTTAACCAAAGGACTACAAAAGGCGTGTAAAAAGAAAAAAAATATTATATAAAGCTTTCCTAAAGAAAAGGACAAAAGAAGCAGAGCAGCGGTATAAAACATACAAAAATAAGTTAATATATATAATAAGATGTAGTAAAAGAGACTATTACAGTAAAGAACTGGTGAAAAACAAAGACAATATTAAAAATACATGGACAATACTCAACAGTATCCTTGGAAATAAAAGCAGAAATACAAGCTACCCAACTAATATTCCAAAAAATAATAAAACGACTCAGAGTGTGAATATAGCTTCACCTGCAGATGAATTTAATAATTTTTTTGTTAACATTGGACCTAAACTGGCCCAAGAAATACCCACTACGGTGCCTACAAGTGATACAATATGCAATAACACTGCTGTAAAAGACTCCATCTTCATAAAGAACACAGACGAAAGAGAGGTCATTGAAATTGTTAAATCGTTCAAAAGTAAAACATCTACTGACTGTGATGATATTGACATGCTACTAGTCAAAACTGTTATCGAATGCATAGTAAAACCACTGACGTATATCTGTAACCTGTCTCTCCAATCAGGTATATTTCCCAATGCAATGAAAATAGCTAAAGTAATTCCGATATACAAGACGGGCGACAGAGGGGAACTCTCAAACTATAGACCAATTTCACTATTACCGCAATTTTCCAAGATACTTGAAAAAATATTCTATGAGAGAATTGACAACTTCATACTGAAGAATGATTTATTGTGTGAGCAGCAATATGGGTTCAGACACAAGAGGACAACTGCACATGCCCTAATGGAATTTACAGAAAAAATATCAACAGCCATTGAAAATAAAGAGTATTCAGTTGGAGTATTCCGAGATCTTAAAAAAGCATTTGATACAGTAGATCATAATTTATTATTAAAGAAACTACAAAATTGTGGTATTAGAGGGGTAGCACTGTCCTGGTTAAGTAGTTACTTAAAGAATAGATATCAGTATGTATGTGTTAGCAACAAAAACTCAGAGTTACTGAAGGTCACCTGTGGAGTCCCACAGGGTTCAGTTTTGGGACCATTATTATTCAATATGTATATAAACGATATATGTAAAGTTTCAGAAAAAATGGACTTCCGCCCTCCCAAGAGAGCAGACGCTTTTTTCTTCTCTCCTGCTGACTTTTTCCTCCCCTCCTACTACTGGATCCCAGCTTGCTGTTGTCTGTCTGCGTCTAACTGCGACCGCCGAAAAGAAATTATGGAGTTAATAAGCTGGGCTTTGAACACAATTGACACTATTTTTTCAACAAGGAAAAGTGCTCCGGGGGAAGCTGTCTGCCCCGCTGGAACGGCTCCAGTGGGCTATCTATGTGACACAGGTAATTGGAAAATGCTGTGTCTCTCTAATCTCTCTATCGAAGATATTGAAGATTTGTTTATCTTCGTAATCTTGGTGATTGGGATAATTCTGATTGGGACGGGAATTGTCTTGGTTTACCGTAAATTGCTGAAGATGGATTCAACCTATCAAAATGCTGGCCAGGCGAGGTGCATCCAACAAATTGAGGAACTGGAGAAGACCCTGATAGCGACTACTGGAGAACTGTCTCGTAAGGTGGATTACATCATGGGTTCGCTCAGGTCTTTCCACGACGAATTCAAAGCTGCGCAAGGAAGGATTAATGTACTGAATCTACAGAAGAAATACAAGTCTCCTCTGTGATCAGTCCTATTTGGCATTATTATTCCCCATGGAAATTCCTCCTGGCTGTCTGCAGACTGTGTTTTTTCAAAATCATGAGCACAAGGCCTTGGACAGCCAGCTGCAGCGCCAGATAAGACTGGGCGCCAGACAGACAAAACATCTTCTGCCAAGGGTCCTTGGGTCTCTCTTATTATCATCAACACTGCTCAACACCGCACACACATTGATTCATGAACTGATTAAAGATATACTGTACACTGCTCTCTTGTGTCTTGTGAAATTCTGAGTTGTTGCTCTGTGCTATTGAGAGATTTTTTTTCATTGTAATCATAATCTGCTTAAAAATAAGCTGTATTATGATAACGAAGTTTTTTTTCTCCTCCCCCCTTGTGTCGTTCCCTCCCTTCCCCTCCCTTTCTTATCTATCTCTGTTTGATGAGGCGCCTATTATGGCTGCCGTGTCGTTGTGTCGCGCGCATGCGCACCAATGTCAAGTCAAGTTCCTCGTGTGTTTTTTACATGCTTGGCAATAAAGTTTATTCTGATTCTGATTCTGATTCTGACTTAATATTGTTTGCCGATGACACTAATCTGCTATGCAGTGGAAACAATTTGGAACAACTTCTGGATACACTCGGAAAGGAATTAGGAAAGCTTAAACTGTGGTTTGATTCAAACAAATTAACGCTCAATTTAAGTAAGACAAAATTCATAGTCTTCAACAACCATCACAACAACCCAGTACCCAAACTCAGTGTAAATGGTGTAGAGATTGAAAGGGTATCTGAAACTAAATTCCTTGGAGTAATAATTGATAACAAACTGTGTTGGAAGTCACATATTAATTATATTAAAGGTAAAGTATCCAAATCAATTGCAATATTACACAGAGTGAAATATTTGCTGAATCAACCCACACTATACACCTTGTATCATTCATTAATACTCCCATACATGACATATTGTAATGAAGTATGGAGAAATACATATAAAACAAACATATATCCACTCTTTATGCTTCAAAAGAGAGCTATTAGAATAATAAACAAAGCAGCTTACAGAGAATCAACAAACCCACTTTTTCTTAAACAAAAAACTCTCAAGTTGAAAGATCTGGTTGACTTTAAAACCGCAATAATAATGTTCAAAGTGAAGAATTTATCACTGCCCGCAAATATCCAAAAGTTGTTCCAAACAAGGGAGAAACGATATCACTTCAGAGGAACATGTATATTTCAAAAGCCTACAGTGAGAACAACCACCAAGCAACACTGTATTTCAGTGCAAGGAGTCAGACTATGGAACGATTTTGGACCTGAATTAAAATCATGTACAACGCTTGGACAATTTAAACAAAAACTAAAGGAAGAAATACTCCAAACATATTTACAAGACGACATGTAAACTCACATAAGGATTGACATATCCAGCCTGTGTTGTGTTGTAGCTTAGTTTTTTTTTTCTCTGTGACATCTTGTCTTAGATTTGTTTTTGAATAGTAACTGCTTAACTTAGCCTAGCTTAGTTTTCTTTTTTCTCTCAGTCATATTTTGTCTTAGCTTCGTTTTAAATTGTAATCGCTCTTGTCTTGTTTTCTCTTTTTCTCTTCTGAATTCTTGGATGGAATATGGGTGGGCAATATAAGCTGCGGCTTCAGCCATCACCCATTTCGGATAACTCACGTGGAATTGTATAGTAGAAGGAGTCTTTGTCTAATTTGACCTTGTTGTCATATTATACAGTTTCTATTAACCTGTACTGTACTATCCAAAATAAATAAATTCATTCATTCATTCATTCATTCATGTGTTCAATGTACATATAGGATGCTGTGCACAAGGTATAGTCGGCACAGTCTTCTGGAGATAAGCAGTATGTCCAAACATTCCGTCCTGGATCAGAGCGTTACAGAGGAACTCTGTGGCCTAGGTGTCATCCACCACACTTCCACACCCCTGGACTCGACTGCTGTGTCTTATCCCAAATGGAGATGCCGTAGATGGTGTGAGCAGCAACAAAAGAGAGGTAAACGTGGAGGTATCCGAACAAAGCTAACCGCTAGCCCACACAAACCCCCAATTCCTTCCCTCATTCTGGCCAACATACGCTCACTAGACAACAAAATAGACCACATACAGCTCCTGAGAACTACGCAATGTGATGCGCGGAACTGCTGTGTTTTTATTTTTACATAGTTAAATGACAATATATCAGACTCTGCCATTCAGTTAGCAGGGCTAGCATGCTATCGTAGCGACAGAGTGTTGATGAAAAGAGGGAAAGCGCAAGGCACAGGGGTGTGAGGGAAGGGCAATTTATGACAGCTTTAAACATTTTTAATGCATCCTCACTTATACATCTAGTTGTCCTGCTAGTTCTAACTGCTTTTTCAATTATATCCCTATTTCTAGACCTAAAAATACTGGCAGATGATCACTTATGTCATTCCTGATTAATCCATCCATCCATCCATCTTCTTCCGCTTAATCCTTTTCGGGTCGCGGGGGGCTTGGAGCCTATCCCAGCATTAAGCTACTGAATATTTTCCTATTAATAACATTTGCGAATATATTGTTTATGAGAGTAGCACTGGCTACAGTTACTCTAATGGGCTGTGTAATTGTAGGAAACAAACTCATACAATACATTGTATTAATAAATTCTTAAGTTTGTGAATATCCTTGGGGATTAAGTAAATCAATATTAACATTTCCACAGACAAAAAGCATCTTGTTGTTTATACTGTCATATAAACCAATCATTTTTCCATAAATGTTTGCATACATGTTCCAGGGGTTCTGTATATACAGCTTATAATAATATTTTTTTTATTTCTCCATCTTAATTTCTACAATTAGATTATTTCTACAGTTAAATTATTTCCCTTAAATGTATTTTTTTCCACAACTTGGCTTTGCAGTGAATCTTTTATACAGTATATAATCCAACCCCTCCTCCCCATGATATTACTTCTACTAACAGTGTACAAACCATAACTATCAAGCTCAACTGTAGCAGTTCCTTCATCTTTTAATCATGTTTTGGAGATAGCAGTGACAGTAAAGTTCTTATGATAATAATTCAAACAGTCCTGTATACTAGAAAAGTTCTTCCTGAGACTTCTACTGTTGAAATGGATTATTGAAAACATTCCATCTAAATTTACATTTCTTATAAGATCATCTTCCAAATAATAACATTTTTTATTAATATCCTGATAAAAATTAATATCAAGATCAAAATCAATAGGATTCCTTGTCATTAAATGTCAAACATCCCTAAAGTTAATTTTCTTTGTAAATATGTAGCTTAGGAAGTAAGCAAACAATAGAATACTCACATTGGGATCTAGAACAAATTGAATATAGGATTACTGAGAAAATCCTCATTTATATTTCTCCAAATCATTCAAGTCTTCAACACAAATGATCTTGGCTTCTCCAGGTGTTCCACATAACTTTTTCCACACATGTGGCTTGCATTTTCTGCTGTTTTTTGAGATATCTAGCTTGTCAGGCGATATTGGCATTCATTTTTGTCAAGTGTTTATTTAGATATACATCTATTCCCCTAAGTTTTTTTTGCCCGTTTAAGTAAGTCAACTTTTGACTTTCTGTTGGAAGGTTGGATGACAGTAGTTGCTTTCTTTGATCCATCTTGCCGTGGGAGAGGGTGACAAATTAAAATATTCTTATCCTGAATGGAGATGTTGTTTTTAGCAAAAAAGAACAAAACCTCCTGTTCCAAGGACAACTGTTCTTCTGTTGGAGCATCTGCTCCTATCTCAGCTCCACTAGACACCACTCTAGCATAGGATCGTTGTCGGTTGTTTAATCCAGTTAACCATAAGAGTAATACCAGATTATCCATTCTGGTATACTGCTCCAACTCGTCAACATGCTGTTTCAAGTAGTTATTTTTTTAAATCCTTTTTTTCAGTTCTTTGATTTCTCCCAGCAAATCCATAATTGTCTTTTGTTGCACTACCATTTTGGTGATCTCCTCCAACATGCAGTTGAGAGGCTTTTCTATTTCCTCAAACTCATCTTCATTAACTTGTGTTTTCGTTGGTGGCATTTTTATTTAATAACCACTAGACAACTTAAATACAATAGAGAGGAACACACTTTACCTCAATCAATCTCAGGTCTGTGAATCCAATAAAGACTGGATGGTTTTAGGCCTGGTTCAGCTTGGAGCTGGTCTAACTGCTGCTGTTGATGGTTTTAAGGTGCGTTCATACCAAACGCAAATGGGCAATTTTTTTGTGCCGCACAATTACATTATAACTCAATGTAAACACGCAACATGAATCCCCCTTCTGAGTGAGATGCAGACAGGCGAAGTTGCCTTCAAAACTTCTGCAGCTGTGTTCAACCTGCTGTGGAAATTCCCAAAATAATGTCATGCTAATGTTTACATTATCCAACCAGGGGCTCACCTGAAAATGTTGTCTCAAGCCTCCAAAAGTTCACAAGATGAGGGGTGTTTATGTCGCTAGCTTGCTAGCTTGTCCGTGACAGGAAACCTTGAGTAAATAACAACGATATCCCGATTCAGCTGAAGGGCTCCTGGTCCTCCTGAGTCTCCACGTGAGTGAGTCAAATTTTCAAACTAATTTGCTCTGCAATGGTGATACCTGTACTCTGGTGACAACATAATCTCAAAGCTAGCAGCTAGCTAGCCTGGGACGCGAACGCGCAACTGCGCAAATTCACTTGTACTCATGTCTTCCCATTCATTTTGTATGGATTTGCGCCACCCATTCGCGTTTGGTGTGAACGCACCTTTAGGCCTGGTTCAGCTTGGAGCTGGTCTAGCTGCTGCTGCTGCTGCTGATGGTGGTAGGCCTTGTTCTGCTTGGAGCTGGTTTAGCTTCTGCTGTTGCTGCTGATGTTGGTATTAGGCCTGGCTCAGCCTGGAGCTGGTCAAACTGCTGCTGAGTTTGGTATTAGGCCTGGTTCAGCCTGGCGCTGGACAAACTGCTGGTGAGTTTCGTATTAGGCCTGGTTCAGCCTGGAGCTGGTCTAGCTGCTGCTGCTGCTGGTGTTAGGCCTTATTCAGCCTTGAGTTGGTCTAGCTGCTGCTGCTGCTGCTGCTGGTGGTGTTAAGCCTTGTTCAGCCTGGAGCTGGTCAAGCTGCTGCTGAGTTTGGTATTAGGCCTGGTTCAGCCTGGAGCTGGTCTAGCTGCTGCTGCTGCTGCTGATGGTATTAGGCCTGGTTCAGCCTGGAGCTGGTCTAGCTGCTGCTGCTGCTGCTGCTGATGGTGTTAGGCCTGGTTCAGCTTGGAGCTGGTCTAGCTGCTGCTGCTGCTGCTGCTGATGGTGTTAGGCCTTGTTCAGCCTGGAGCTGGTCAAGCTGCTGCTGATGGTGTTAGGCCTGGTTCAGCCTGGAGCAGGTCTAGCTGCTGCTGCTGTAATTTTAGGTCAGATTAGCTCAGATAGAATTTGCACGTCATATCTGTCTACCTACATGTTGTTGTTATGTTATGAATAGTATGTTTCTTCTTTCTTCCTTTTGTTCCTCTCCCCCCTCACCCCCGCAACCAGTCATAGCAGAAGACTGCCCCTCCCTGACCCTGGTTCTGCCGGAGGTTTCTTCTTATAAGGAAGCTTTTCCTTCCCACTGTCGCCTAGTGCTTGCTCATAGGGGATCATTTGATCATTGGGGCCTTTCTCTGAATTATTTATGATTTGTGCTTATGTTGCTAGTGCCTTGAGATGACTTTTGTTGTGACTAGGCGCTATACAAATAAAGATGAATTGAATTTATATAGCACCTTTCAAGATACCCAAAGCACTTTACAATGAGTCCAGTTTCTCATTCATTCCACAGGCAGACATTGATAGTGGTAAGCTACTACTGTAGCCAAAGCTGCCCTGGGGCAGACTGATGGAAATGTGGCTGCCAATTCACTCCAATGGCCTCTCCGTCCACTGCCGAACATTTATACACATTCAAACCCAGTGTCATGGACACTGGAGGCTAGGTGAGTAAAGTGTCTCGCCCAGGGACACAACAGAAGGATGGCTAGGGAGAGCGGGATTCAAACCACCAACCCTCTGGTTATTGGACAACCCACTGTACCTCCTGAGTTACTGCCGCCCACATTTCCCTCCTCCGTTCCATTTTTGCTGAGCACCAGGCTGGATGGCAGCAAGTTATACTTCTATATGGTCTTTGGCATGACCCGGCTGGGATTTGAACCCCTACCTCCCGGTTGTGGAGCAAATGCTCTACCTCTAGGCCACCACTCTAGGCCATGGTCAAGATCAGATGAGACAAGGGGTGTCTGGGGATACACAGAGCCCAAAGTGTAGACATCAATAAAAAACATAACACAGAGAGATTTGTAAAATATACTTGTTTTCAAACAACACTTTTTAAGTGTACAGTTGTAGCGCTGCCACATATGTTATTGCATCAACCTTTATAGATAAAATGTTAAATACATGAAGGGTGTACCAAGTTATCATAAATGATGTGGTGCAATTTTAAAAACTTCATTCATTGTTTGTGCCCTTTACCTGGCTAAGTTTCACAATGTGGTTGCATTAATTTATGTTGAAAAAAAAACCCAAGCTGTCAAAACGTCAGTGGGTCACGTGATGGGCAATCAGCTGATTTCCAGCAGCTGGCTGCAGGCTCAAAGGAAGGTGAAAGCCGCGGGCGGAGAAGGAAAGGAGGAAGGCCATTTCTCAGATAACTGGAGCAGCCAGAGGAGTGCCTGATCGCAGGGAGGCTACAGGAGACCTGCAGGAGTCGGTTTATCCACTCCAGTGAACAGGGAGTTGGTATTGTACAGGAAGCTGGACACTGGTAGTAGCAGAAACCCATGGCATACCCAGACTGAGGGGCGACGGGGCCACAGGCCAGTGAGAGCGATCCCATTTTTTTGCCTTTTCTTTATGAACTGCACGTTGCCAGAGCTCAGGGTTTTTTTGTTTTTGTTTTTGTTTTTTGTGACTTAAAGACAGTGACGTCCTGTTATTTTTTGGGGGGTATTATTTGGACTCTTGTCTTTTTCTTTTTTGGTGCCGGTGAAGACTTGGACGTTACCACGGACTGTTTGGCGCTGGTAATTTGGGTATATCTGTTTCCTATAGGCCCTTAGAATAGAGGGTTAGTATTAATGAAAGCGCTTTGAGTGGTCTTTGTGACTAGAAAAGCGCTATATAAGTGCAGGTTAGTTAGTTAGTAGTTAGTATTAAACAAAAAGGCCTTAATATTGTATTGGAAAGTTGAGTTTTGTTTAAAACAGTTTGGGGGTGGATAACTTGTAAGTGTGGTCTATATTAATCATATATTCCATAACCTACATATGTTGAAGCACGTGAGAATGTTTGGTGATTACATATGTAAGGCGACTTCACACCTCAGAACAGGACAAAGACTCAACTGCCAGTGAAGAACAAAGACCTTCCCAGACACTGCGGTGGAGACCGGAGGAGCTGCCCTCACCCCCCAGGGCCATGAGGAGGAGTACGAAGACAATGGGGGGATTAAGATAATGAGGGATGTCAGCTTTTGATATGCATGTCTTTTGTTATGTGCAAGTATAAGTTCATAGAGCCGGAGTTGTTCGGTCTCTTTTTCCTTCTTCTGCTGCTGCACTAGGATGAGACTTGTTAGAGGAGCTGATAATAAACTTTGGTTTATATATCACATCGCCTCGTTATTCCAAGCTCTTCTACAGTAAGTAAATTATTTGTTGTGCAGTTATCATTTTTTCACCTTGAGTTCAATAACACACTAAAAATCATATTGGCTTGTCTATGGTGAAATCATTTCAAACCCATTTTTTTTTTTGGTAATAGTCCCTGTTTAATAGTGGAGTGTTACATATCATGGCCACTATGGGGAAAATTATTTATTGCGTTATGATTTAGTTGTGTTGAATTGATTAGGAATGGCAACTGAAAAATATAATGTTGAAGCTGCTCAGGATGGTAGATCTAATGACCCAGATTTCATTGCGGGGCCTTTTGATACAAGGAGGAATCCTCCAGGAGAAATTTCATCTTTATTGAGTACTTTGTACTTGGATGGTGATGATTATGGAGATGAGATCTGCAAAGACCTAGATGCTGATAATGAGCCTTATACTGTTCATGGTGACAATGAAAATGTATGTGCTTATTTCGAACAACAGTATAACGAAAATGGTGAGATGAGGGAGGATGTGGCACAACCTGCAGCTAAAAAATCAGGTGGTAATTTTGACACAGCAGTTTATCCAGCTTGATATTAAATTGAAAGACTTTATTAGCAGTACTGTTAACAGAGAGACAAATTTCCGGCAGTATGTTGACTGTAGTTTTGAAAAATTTAATGATAAATTTGAAACGTTGGAAAAAAATATTGTAAATTGCCTGTTACAGAGGGATGAAAAATGGAAACGGCAGCTTAGCCAGTTAAAACTCGCTAGCACTCCCAAGGTACAGAAAGCAGTTTCAGTCTCTGATACTAGTCCTGTAGCTCCTATTCCATCATGTGGTTTGCCTGGTGTACCCGCTTACTACCCCAAACCTCCCGTGCACCTGGAATTTCCTACCTTTGGCACCGCCAGTGACTCCGCAGATGTCTGTAATTTCATTGAGCAACGTGAGAGCTTTTTGATTCTCAGGCCCCTTTCTCACCCTGAGTTGATGGGTCCCCTGGCCACAGTTTTAAAGGGCCTGACGCACAGTTGGTGGAAGGCGGCAAAAGATCAAGTTGCTGATTGGCCATCCTTCAAAGAGGCATTCATAGGTGCTTTCCTGTCCATGGACTATATGGCTGAAGTGGAAGAGAGATTGACGGACATGGTGCAGAAACCAGAGCAATGCCTGAGGGATTTTGCCTATGATTATCGTGCCTTCTGTCTAGAGTGAAAACCTGATATGCCTGAAGAGGAGATGGTGAGGCGTATTCTGAACAACATTAACTCACAAAGATTGCAGTGTGCTTGTGAGGCACGGTGTCGACTGTGGCACAGCTAGTGAAGGTGGGGTCTATGGTGGAGAAGGACTGCTCTGGGGCTAAGGGGTACTGGCAAAGGGTCCATGCAAATGAGGACAAGTCAATAAAAAAGTTCCAGACAAAAGAGCAAGCAGCGCGGCGGAAGTTACCCTGATGCACCAGGAACACCAGACTGGCAGGAACCCAGACCTCTTGCTGGTTCCAGTGACTATTAGAGGGCTCCAGGGGGTTGCAGTTTTGGACACTGGGAGTACCTATTCTCTGATCAAGAGAGTCTGTGGAGGCAGCTGGCAATTGTTGGCGAGACCCTCCGTCCTGCCGAAGAAAAAAGATTTGTAATGGCGGATAGCATGGCTCACCCAGCTCTAGGCAAGACGAGGCTTCTTGTGGACTGGTATGGTAGAAAGTGGGCTGTGGAAACCCACATAATGGAGGACCACCATCTTGCTTTCCCTGTCATCATTGGGTTGAACTTCCTCTTAATTCACTTCAATTCAACTTTATTTATATAGCGCCATTTAACAACAGTCATAGCACTTTCAACTGTAGGGGAAACCCCCACAGTTGCAGAAAGACCCCAGCAATCAGGCGATCCCCTGTGAGCAAGCACTTGGGGACAGTGGAGAGGAAAAAACTCCCTTTTAACAGGAAGAAACCTCCAGCAGAACCAGGCTCAGGGAGGGGCAGTCATCTGCTGCGACTGGCTGGGGGGTGAGGGGATAGAGAAGATGAAAAGAGCAGACATATAGAGAGGAAACAGCACAATGGGGACTCAATCTATGGGAGAGAACAAACAGGTGTTAATGACCAGCAAAAAAAAAAAAAATTCAGAGTGAAGAAAGGAGTGAAGCCCAGTGCATTATTGAAGGTCCACTGGCTGTCTAAACCTATTAGCAGTATAACTAAGGGAGGGTTCAGAGACACATGATCCCTCCCTAATTGTAGGCTATATCAAAAAGGTAGGTTTTAACCCTATTCTTAAAAAACAGAGATCGAGTCTGACTCCCAAATCCAGATTGGCAGCTGGTTCCACAGGAGAGGAGCTTGATAACTGAAGGCTCTGCCTCCCATTGTATTTTTGGAGATTCTAGGTATTACAAATAATCCAGCATTTTGGGAGCGTAGTGCTCTGTTAGGATAATAGGGTAGTATCAGTATCTTTTAAATAAAAAAAGGGCCTGATTGTTTAGAGCTTTGTAAGTAAGAAGAAGGATTTTAAACTTAATTCTAAACTCTTTAGGAAGCTAGTGAATGGAGGCCAGAACCGGAGAGATATGATCTCTCTTTCTAGTACCTGTTAAAACTCTTGCTGCAGCATTTTGGATCAACTGAAGACTTTTTAAAGATGTTTTAGGACAACCTGATGATAAAGAGTTACAATAATCTAATCTAGAGCTAACAAAAGTGTGGATCAGTTTCTCAGCATCACTCTGAGACAAGATGCTGCTAATCTTGGCAATATTACGCAAATGATAAAAGGCAGTCTTAGAAACAAATTTAATATGTGATTTGAAAGACAGATCTTGATCAAAAATAACTCCAAGGTCCCTCACAGAGCTATTAAGAGAGAGTAACCACATCCAAACTAAAAGTTTGATTTGGAAAGATATCTCTAAGGTTTTTTTTGGACCAACAAGAATGGCTTCAGTCTTATCTGAATTTAATAGCAGGAAATTACAACTCATCCAAGCTTTGATTTCCTTAAGACAGGCTTCTAACTTGGCTAAGTGATTACTATCATCTGGCTTCATTGACGGGTATAATTGTGTGTCATCTGCATAACAATGAAAATGTATACAGTGCTTTCTAATAATGTTGCCTAACGGAAGCATATATAAATTAAAAAGAGTAGGGCCTAGCAGAGATCCCTGTGGAACTCCATGACTGAGCTTTGAGTTGAAAGAAAACTCATTCTTGACATGAACAAACTGGAACCTATCAGATAAATAAGATCTAAACCACTGCAACAAAGTTCCATTAAGTCCAACAGTGTTCTTATCTATCAAGTAGAATATTATGATCGATAGTATCAAAAGCTGCACTAAGGTCTAAAAGGACAAGTACAGAAACAAGTCCATTATCAGATGCAATAAGGAGGTCATTAGTGACCTTCACTATGGCTGTTTCAGTGCTATGATGGATTCTAAACCCAAATTGAAACTCTTCAAATAAACCATTTCCCTGCAAGTGGTCAAATAATTGCATAGAAACAACTCTTTCTAAGATTTTTGAAATGAAAGGGAGATTAGAGATTGGTCTATAGTTGGCTAAAACTCCTGGATCCAGCATTGGCTTTTTGAGTAAGGATTTAATTACAGCAGTTTTAAAACCCTGCGGTACATGGCCTAATGTTAATGAAGAATTGATTATTTGAACAATAAAGCTACCAATAAATGGGAAGACTTCTTTAAATAACCTGGCAGGAATAGGGTCTAAAAGACAAGTTGAAAGCTTGGATGAGGAAATTATTTTATCTAACGCTAAAAGGTCAATTGGAGTAAACTCATCCAAACAGATATCAATTGAAGGAGTTATAGTAGTTACTGTATTTAAGTTAACAGTGGGAAGAATCTGACTGATTTTATCTCTGATAGATGAAATTTTATTATTGAAAAAGTTCATAAAGTCCTGACTAGTAAGCTCTAAGGGAATGCTAGGACTGACAGAGTCCTGACTCTTTGTCAGCCTGGCTACAGTGCTGAAAAGAAACCTGGGATTATTCTTGTTCTCTTCTATTAATGCAGAATAATAACTTGTTCTAGCTTTTCTCAGAGATTTTTTTATAAATTAAAGGATGATTTCTCCAAGCTAAATAGATTTCATCTAAATTAGTGGAGCACCATTTTCTTTCTAATTGACGAGTCTTCTGTTTTAAGCTATGAGTTTCTGTGTTGAACCAAGGAGTTAGAAATCTCTGATTAGAATTTTTCTTTTTTAAAGGGGCCACCATGTCTAGAGTTTGATGCAGAGAAGCTGTAACACTATCTACCATGCTATCAATTACAGAAGGAGCAAGCTGTCTGTAGCTTTTTTCCGTTGTGTTGACGCATGGCATAGAGGAAACAATCTGCATAAATTTGGTTACAACATCATCTGAGAGGCAACTACTGTTGTAATATTTTTCCTTAGGAGCCAAATAGTCAGAAATAGTAAAATCAAAGGTTAACAGACAATGGTCTGACAGTACAGGGTTATGAGGAGACACTACCAGATTTTCTATTTCTATGCCATATGTCAGAACAAGGTCCAACTTATGGTGGAGATAATGGGTAGAATTTCCTACTTTCTGAGAAAACCCCATCAAGTCTAATATTGAATTAAATGCCATATTAAAACAATCACCATCTACATCTACATGTATATTAAAGTCCCCTACTATAATTATTCTATCTGATTTCAGCACTAAATTAGCTAAGAATTTGGCAAATTTGGATAAAAACTCTGAGTAGGCTGATGGAGGACAATAAACTATGGCAAATAAAATTGGGTTTAACCTAAAATTGCTAAAATGCCCAATACTGAGGACCAGGCCTTCAAAGGAATGATAATGTGTTTTTTGCTTTACATTAACTAGTAATTTGGAATGGTAAATTGTTGCTACTCCTCCTCCACGACCGGAACTTCTGGGATTTTGACAGTTTAAATAACCAGAGGGAGTTGATTCATTTAAACCAACATAATCCTCTTGCCCTAACCAAGTCTCTGTAAGGGATATTAAATCAATCTGATGATCACTTAACAGATCATGGACTAGCAGAAATTTGGGAGTTAGAGACCTAATTTTTAACAAACCGCATTTAATTTTTAAATTATGAGGAGGAACAGAGGCCAAATCATTCAATTTAGAGGCTTCATGTTTAATTTGAGTTTTACCAACTTTTTGTTTAATCACTTTGGGATGCTTATACATTATATTCTTATTCACTTTGGAGGGCGCAGACAATGATTCTCTGATAGGGAAGACAGGGGCTAAGTTGAGGTGTGGCGGATGAAGAGGAGCTGCAGAGAGGCGTTTAAGACTGCGACTCTGCTTCCTGGTCCCAACTCTGAGTTGTCAAGGTTTTGGAAATTTGGATAAAAATGATGCCATATTGTTAGATAAATGAGACGCACCATCCAAAGTGGGATGAATGCTGTCTCGTCTAACAAGACCAGGTTTTCCCCAAAATGAGCTCCATTTGTCTATGTAGCCCACGTCGTTTGCAGGACACCACACAGACAGCCAGTGGTTGAAGGATGACATGCGGCTAAACATGTCATCACTGGTCAGATTGGGGAGGGCCCAGCGAATACTACAGAGGCAGATGTCGTTTTTGCAAAGTCACACACCGATTCCACATTAAGTTTTGAGACTTCCGACTGCCGGAGTTGGACGTCGTTAATGCCTGCGTGGATAACAATTGTGGAGTATTTACAGTTACTTTTAGCCAGCATTTTCAAATTTGACTCGATGTTGCCTGCTCTGGCCCCAGGAATGCATTTGACTATGGCCGCTGGAGTCTCTAGGTTCACGTTTCTGACTACAGAGTCGCCAATGATCAGAGTTTTTTCCTCAGAGGGTGTGTCGCTGAGCGGGGAAAAACGATTAGAAACATGAACAGGTTGGTGGTGAACCAGGGCTTTGCAGCTAGGCTTCCTTCTCACTGTCACCCACCCAGTCTCCTCGCTGCTGAGGAGGACCGGAGGAAGATTAATTGGCGCAGATGGTGTTTCAATGCAGCGAAGCCAGGATTCCAAATCAGACAACCTCGCCTCGAGCGCCTCAAAAAGACAACATTTATTACATTTACCGTTATCACTAAAAGAGGCAGAGGTGTAGCTAAACATCTGACAGAGAGAGCACACCAGAGGAGAAGGGGAAGGGAAGCTAGTAGCCATAGCTAGTGGCTAACCCAAAGCTAACCAAAACACCGATGAAAGGTGAACAGAAAGCTAAAGACGGTGATTTGATGACAGTGAGTGCGCACACAAGTGCAGGAGGCTTGATAAACAGAAGTGAGAACTAACTTTTTTCTCTTTTTCTTTATGAACTGCACATTGCCTGAGCTCTTTTTTTTTGTGACTTAAAGACAGTGATGTCCTGTTATTTTTTTTTTTTTTGTGTGTGTGTGGGGGGGGGGGGTATTATTTGGACTCTGTTCTTTTTCTTTTTTGGTGCCGGTGAGGACTGGGGCATTGCCACGGACTGTTTGGCGCCAGTAATTTGGGTATAAAACCAAAAGGACTGAATATTGTACTGGAAAGTTGAGTTTGGTTTAAAACAGTATGGGGTGTGGATAACTTGTAAGTAAATTATTTGTTGTGCAATTATCATTTTTTCACCTTGAGTTCAATAACAACACACTAAAAATCATATTGGCTTGTCTATGGTGAAATCATTTCAAACACGTTTTTTTTTTTTTTTTTTTGGTAATAGTCCCCATTTAATAGTGGAGTGTTACACAGTAGCACTAGCACTGGGTTCACATTGTTCCATATATTATTTAACAACCATTCTGACAAATGTCAAACTTTAAAAAAAGTTGTTAAAAATATGTACACTACCGTTCAAAAGTTTCGGGTCACCTCAGACAATTTTGTTTTCCATAAAAAGTCACACTTTTATTTACCACCATGAGTTGTAAAATGAATAGAAAATATAGTCAAGACACTGACAAGGTTAGAAATAATGATTTGTATTTGAAATAATAATTTTTTCCTTCAAACTTTGCTTTCGTCAAAGAATCCTCCATTTGCAGCAATTACAGCATTGCAGACCTAACATGATTGCACAAGGGTTTTCTAATCATCCATTAGCCTTCTGACGCAATGAGCAAACACATTGTACCATTAGAACACTGGAGTGATAGTTGCTGGAAATGGGCCTCTATACACCTGTGTAGATATTGCACCAAAAACCAGACATTTGCAGCTAGAATAGTCATTTACCACATTAGCAATGTATAGAGTGTATTTCTGATTAGTTTAAAGTTACCTTCATTGGAAAAAAAAAAAGAGAGTGTTTTTCTTTCAAAAATAAGGACATTTCTAAGTTACCCCAAACTTTTGAAAGGTAGTGTATGTAAAATATGTACCGTAACAGAGTTACAAACAGTATAAATATGTGCTGTTAACAAAGAGTTGACTTTTGAGAGAGAGACCCCACCATCATCACCAAATGTCAAAAACTGGATAAAATGAGGATAAATTTTGGCCAAATTCTTTGTGCTAAAAAGCCCAACTATTGGACTATTGTTTTTGGTCATCATGGGCTAAACACAGATCAATTTTCAACATCTATTTTCTGGTATATCATATCATCATATTTTTTTTTTTTATTTTAACCTTTATTTAACCAGGAAAATCCCATTGAGATTAAACACCTCTTTTTCAAGGGAGTCCTGGCCAAGAGGCAGCAAAAAAAAATCACATTTCCACTTACAATGACATACAAATCATATAAAACAGTTACAAATTAGTGAGGCCTTCTCAAGTGTTCTCAGTCTGGATTTAAAGTCGTTCAATGAAACAAGTACCATTAGTTTCCAGTCTTTTTGCAACATCTTCCATATAGAGGGAGCTGAGAACATGAAAGCTCTTTTTCCCAGCTCAGTACGGGCAAAAGGAACAGAAAGCAACAAATGATCATTAGAACGCAGAACATAAGAAACATATCTAATATGAAACATATCTAATATGGTCCATATTAGATGGACTAAACACAACCCGATTTTCAGTGACTATTTTTGGGTTGAATTAAGGTTTGGACCGACGGATCTGATTTAGCCCAAAACACAACATCTAAATTATGGCTTGTGCTGGGGGCATAAGTCAGTGTATGACTTCAATGCTCAGCGCTACAAACGTCTCTCTGGTTCATCTGTTTTCTCCTCCTATTGGGTGTTTGGCTCCTGACGGCCAGGCCTGGACCGTAATGCTTCTGTCAGTCAAAACCCTGATTCATTTTACTCTCATTTCCTGCTGTCTAGATGCCATGGGCAATAAAAACGGATCACATCAGTCCAGTGTTTCAAAGCATAACACAGAGACACAGCTAACTAGCACAGAATCAACTGGGAACCAAGGACAATGTGAAAACTGTCAGCGCTAAACGACAAGTCATGGCAGTACATGGCATTATGCATGTGCAATATGATGTTTTGGTTGATAGACATCCACACTTTCAGCCAGGAATACCAGGACATAGCCGCATCCCCTGACCTCTCAATTCTGTTAACATCATTCCATGTAAAAATGCCACACTGGTAAATATTTCACTATTATATACTGTATAGTTGCTCTTACCATCGATATATAATTGATGCCAAAGTGGTTAAAGGTGTGCTTGGATTGATTTTAAAATACAACACTGGGGTGAACCTGAGTTCACCAGCTGGGAAAAGTGCTAAAACCTCCATTTTTTTCAAATTCATTGCCATTTGGTGCTCAGTTGCTGCAGCAAAGACACATACATACATACAACCATACAATACCTTCACCTTTTAAGTTCCACAGCTACAATTGATTCAACTATTTTTGTTTTCCACTTCACCTTGCTGCCCTGATAGTATTTGTTTTTCCATGGAAATTCATGCCCACATTTGGAAGGATGTTTCATTATGGCCTCAAATATGAACCAGTTTGCCCTTTAAAAGAAAACTAGCGACGGAGTAGATTTGATTCCCCTGCTCTTCACTTTTCACAGAACCCAAGATCATTTGCATAACATTTCTCTGGGCCGGTGTGGGACTCTGATGAGTCGGAGGTCCTGTTCATTGAAGAATACAGCAAGTGAAGTGTGAAATAAAGTGGCAGATGAGACCTTGTTCTCTCTTGGTGGTGGTGGAGGAGAACACAAACGACGGGGAGAGAGATCTTGTGATTGTTTCTAGGAAGAGAAACTTGGCAAGCATTTCTGTCTCTTTTTTTGCAAACATATTACTCTCACTTTCAAAATATTGTCAGCAATGTGTTATGACTTACTGTATGTGGGTAAAAAATGTAGTGGAACAATAACGTATACTGTATTTTTATCTGTCATTCTCTGACTTATGAAGGGAAACACACTTCTCCATTACTTGTATGCATGTTCTCTTATATTCTCCATGTTGACTGATGACTGAGGGAAACTGGCCTCTTCTCCAGCACAAATTTATATCCCAGTTTATCCCGAAGTCATGGGCTGCGGATTAAAACTTCCTATGCACTTCCATCAACTCAAAAGTCCACAAATAAATGGCAAGAATGCCTCACAGATACAGTCTGCACAATAATTTTCAACATTGCAAATACTTGTTCCTCACTAGTTTTTCTTGAATGTGTCACATTGACTCTATCCCATTTAGTCATCTAGAGAATGTTATAGCAGTGTAATACTGACCACATTTGTATAGAGCTAAGCTATGACCGTCTGAGAGATGTATGGAAGAAATACAAATTTTCCATTCATGGCATGTCCTGTGGTAGCTGATGGCATGTCCTGTTCTTGTTGCACACCTCTCATCTCCCTCTGGCATTGTTTGGTCACTCCTCTTGACCAGCTTATGTAACTCATCTCCAAGTGTAGTTATGCTTCTGGTAGAACACTTTACTAATTTTAACATTACCAAGCAAGCAATAATTCCTTCATCAAGGGACACAGTCCCATTTCATGTCACAAATGGTGTCATGATGCTGAGACGCTGAGCACAGTTGGAGAACCGTGCTCACGCTTTATCTCGTTATTTTCTGTACTTTTCCCACTTCAGTTTTATTATTGTTTTTGAGTATGGTTGTCTGTGTCATGTTGTCTGAGTTTGCCCTTTCTTTCTGTTTGTTTTTAGTTGTCCTGTTATCATAATCTTAGTTTGGTCATTATAGTCTTGTTTGTTATTATTATTTGTTGATGGATCTTCTTGTATGTTAATTTATATTCTCCCGTGTTTGGACATGAGCCTCATCTCACCTTTGCTTTCAGTTTCCTTTTGTAACACTGGTAGTCATTAGTATTATATTGTTAGCATTTCTTGGTTGTGCATTTTATCTCGTCCTTACCTTGGTGGGTTATTTTTGTTTTCTCCTTGTGCATTTTTTGGTTTGAATCTTGTTTTTGGATCATTTCATATTTTTAGTCAGTTACCTTTTACCGTTGTTCTTTCTGTACTTTTACTTTGACAAGGTTCTTTGTTTACTTCCATTTGCTCTAAGCTAGTTTCGCAGTTTGTCACAGTTGTTATTATTTCAGTTCATTATCCTTGCTCCTGTTACCCACACCTGGTTATCATTTGTCAATCTCTACTTGTCCTATTTAAGGGATGCCGCCCTGCAGCTCGGGGCGACGTCCTTCATAATTGTAATCCTGGTGTGTGTCCCACGCTTGTGTTCTCTCTGTAACCTGGCGTGTGTCCCACACTTCAAACTCTTTGTCTACCTGACATGTGCTCCATGTCACAGCCTCAGTGCTGTTTACCTCCTTGTATCCTGCCTTGTAAGTTTTTGTTCTCATTTGGATTTTGAGTTTTTATTAAATCATTGCAACTCACAACTTCAGCGTTTGGGTCTCCATTCTCCACCCCTGCGAGTTGTTCATGACAGACAGACATTGCTTGTTTAGACCCAGTGGACTGTGACTTTGCCCTTTTTCCCTTACCTGCTGTTGAGTTACCGTTACTATTGGAGGAAGTATCGGACAGTATGTGGCACTCTGAAGACGCAGCAGGTACGGACTATAGTGTGTCTGGACTTGACGAGGTGGAGTGTTGGGCAGTAGGAATATCGGAGGATATAATCTTGGACGTTCACACTTCCCACACCCCCGAGGAGGCCTTGAAATGTGTGGAGAGTGCGGTGCAGGTCATAGAGGCATACCCCAGCCTGTAGAGCTATCCGGAACTCATGGTTCTCCTTGACTCTGTTTCCAATTCCCAACACATGCTCCGCGGGCTGGAGAGAAGCTCTCCACCATCTGTACCTGAGCCAATGAAGAAGCATCCCCTGGTGCAGACACCTGCAGCCTTTCCCTGCTTGACAGCCCTGGAACACTGCGAATTGGTGAGAATTTTCCCCCCGCCTGTACATGTGCCAATGAGGAAGCATCCCCTGGTACAGACATCTTCAGCCTCTTGCCAGCCCCAAGAAACTGCCCTCCAGCGTTAGCCTCGGCTGTGCACTGTGCCCTATCTGTACCTGAGCCAACGATAAAGTGTCCCCTGGTGCAGACACCATCAGCCTCTCACCACCACCCAGCTGCATCCCGCCAGAGGAACTCCTCCGCCTAGCAGGCAGCAACTCCTTTGCCGCTCCAGAGAACCGCAGCAGCAGCCTCCTCCTCTCTCCAGAATTTTTCTTCATCGGCTGATCCTTCAGCTCCTTCCTCCTCTTCAGTTGCTGCTGTCCCCCTCTCCTCCACGGCATCAGTGCCTGCTGCTGAGCTACCTACCGCTGCATCTGCTCTTTCGGCCATCTTCATGCCTGCAGTGCCGGCTCCTACAGCAGCTGTTCCTTCGTTGGAGTTTCCTGGGATGACTTTTGGAGCAGTAGAACAGGCCAGGCAAGTATGTTTTTCTCCTTTAAGACATTTGGGAGAGGGGTCTTGCTTGGTATTAGACAGAGGTTCACATTGGCAGTCACCCATCACTGCTGAGCCTTCGTCCACTGCTTCTGTGGCCATTTTGCTTGATATGGACTTGATGTCTTACTATATTTCTCCTTCCCTGTCCGAGGTGCATGCTACAGCTCAAGCCTCCGCCCTTCACTATTCTCTGTCTGTACCTGAGCCAATGATGGAGCATTCCTGGGTGCAGAAAACCTCAGCTGATTGCCTATCATCAGCCTTGCCTTCTTCTCCCGTGCAGTGGTCCACACCTCCTCACCAAGAAATCTCTGCGGCCACCAAGAAGGATTTGACTGGGCCTTCTGCGGCAGCAACCACCATAACACGGGAATTAAGGCAAGTACCTTTTCATTCTGTTACACCTGAAGATGAAATGTGTTTCCTTATTCCCGGTGGGGGGACTCAGCAGCAGCCATGCTCTTCGGTTGAGCTCTCCCCACCAGTTGCTGCATCCACCCTTCTATTCTCACCTGCTTCTCCCGTGTTCTCCTCTGTGTTTTCTGTGTCCACCTGTCCTGGGAGGGAGCCACCGGATGATGGAGGGGCCAGTTGTCCTGGAGATTCCTATTCCAGCCCCGCAGTCACATCTTGGATGGGAGCGGAGCACCTTAGCTGACAACGGAGTGTCGCCTGGTTTCGGCATCACAGGACTCGGTGCCATTGGTGAGACGTTCTCACGTCTGGGGTTCTGCCAGCTCCTGCCGCCATGTCTGGGGGTCCACCAGCTCCTGCCGTCATGCCTGATGTTCCACCAGTTCCTGTCATCACGGCTGAAGTTTCACCTGCCATCATGCCTGCTTGGGCTGCAGCCGCAGAGTCACTGGGGTCATGGTCAGCAGTGGAGCTCGATTTAAGGCAAGTCCTCTTTTTTGTCTTTACAATATCAGTATTAGAGAGATCTTGCTTTGCTCTTGGTGGGAAGAACCAGTTGCAGCTGCCATCTGTTCCTTAGTTTTCCCCTTGGGCTCCACTGCTGCCAGTGACAAACATGTTGTTTGTCTCTTCCTCCCTGCCTGAGGTGGCCATGTTAGGGATGGATTCCCAGGTGGCTGGACTTGAGATGCCCCAGCCTGAGTCGCCTGGTTTCTTCGTTGGTTGGTCAGCAGTCCGCCTGGTTTCGCCACTGGTCAACAGTCCTCTTCATCTGGTTTCTCCACGGGTCAGCAGTCCTCTTCATCTGGGTTCATTGCTGGTCAGCAGTCCTCTTCAACTGGTTTTGCTGCTGGTCAGCAGTCCTCGTCATCTGGCTTAGCCGATGGTCAGCAGTACTGTTCGCCTGGCTTCGCTGATGGTCAGCAGTCCCCTTTGTCTGGCTTCGCCGAAGGTCAGCCGTCTTCATTGCTTGGTTTCCTCGCTGGTCAGCCGTTATCGTTGTCTGGGTTCGCCACTGGTCAGCAACCATGGTCAGGTGTCAACGCTCCCCAGCTACTGGTTCACTGGATCAGCGCTTCAGCCCCTGTGGTCCATAATGGGCATATGTTCCAGCTGGCGTCTCCAGGAGGGGTTTGTTTCATGGTCCGATGGCTCAGGGATGTTAGAAGACCACCCACCAGATTAAGTTTCCTGGTCTATTGGGTTTGGAATGCTAAAAGACCACCCAATGGGTTATGCATTCCGCTTGTGTGGCTGAGGGACTCTGGGAGGCCACCCGACACATTTCAACTTTTGACCTGATGGTCCTGGGACCCTAGCAGACCACCTGAACTGCCTTTCTTTCTCGTCTGGAGGTCCTGGGATTTCAGTAGGCCACCTGATCTGTCTAATTCTGTGGGTCTCTATTGAGCAAGAGTTTTATTTTGTCCCACCTGGCCTTGTTTCCCCCACCACCCTCCTTGGTAGGGTGATTTTTTTTATTTTTGTTCTTGTTGGGGTGTGTGTGTGTGTGTGTTTTTTTCCTCCTTTTTTTTCGTGATGTTACGTTGGGGTGTCTGGAATCCACCCCTTGGGAAGGGGTGTGTGTCATGATGCTGAGCATGATTGGAGAACCATGCTCACGTGTTCAATTATCTCTACTTATTTTCTGTACTTTTGCCACTTCAGTTTTATTATTGTTTTTGAGTATGGTTGTCTGTGTTATGTTGTCTGAGTTTGCCCTTTGTTTCTGTTTGTTTTTAGTTGCCCTGTTATCATAATCTTAGTTTGGTCATTATAGTCTTGTTTATTATTATTATTATTATTATTATTATTATTATTATTATTATTATTATTATTATTATTTGTTGATGGATCTTCTTGTATGTTAATTTATATTTTCCCGTGTTTGGACATGAGCCTCATCTCACCTTTGCTTTCAGTTTCCTTTTGTAACACTGGTAGTCATTAGTATTATATTGTTAGCATTTCTTGGTTGTGTATTTTATCTCGTCCTTACCTTGGTGGGTTATTACTATTTTCTTCTTGTGCATTATTTAGTTTGAATCTCGTTTTTGTATCATTTCATATTTTTAGTCAGTTACCTTTTACTATTGTTCTTCCTGTGCTTTTACTTTGACAAGGTTCTTTGTTTACTTCCATTGTTCTAAGCTAGTTTTGCAGTTTGTCACAGCTGTTATTATTTCATTTCATTATCCTCGCTCCTGTTACCCACACCTGTTTATAATTTGTCAATCTCCCCTTGCCCTATTTAAGGGACGCCGTCCCACAGCTCGGGGTGACATCCTTCATCATTGTAATCCTGGCATGTCCCATGCTTCCAACTCTTTGTCTACCTGACGTGTGCTCCACGTCTCAGCCTCAGTGCTGTTTACCTCCTTGTATCCTGCCTTGTGGTAATTTTTTGTTCTCCTTTGGATTTTGTGTTTTTATTGAACCATTGCAACTCACAGCTTTGGTGTCTGGGTCTCCATTCTGCTGCTGAAGACATTCTATGACACGGTGGTGGTATCAGCCATCACTTTTTGAGTGGTCTGCTGGGGCAGTGGCATTACAGCAGCTGATAGGAAGAGACTGAACAAACTGATCAAGATAGCTAGCTCTGTCCTGGGGCAGCGCCTTGACCCAGTGGAGGAGATAGGAGAGAGAAGGATGGTGGCTAAACTGTCATCTCTGCTGGAGTCCGAGTTCCACCCTATGCAGGACATACTGAATGCACTGAGGAGCTCATTTAGCAGCAGACTACATCATCCTAGGTGCACAACCGAGAGGTTTCGCAGGTCCTTCCTACCTACGGCTGTCAGACTGTACAACCAAAGTAGGGCTGCTCGCAGAGGTAGCAAAAAGACGTGACGACCTAATAGTATGGAATGCAAAAGACGCAATAGACACAATGGTCCCCTCCAGTATACAACTAGGAAAATACCGGTCGCTATGGAGGGTGAGAATATGTATGGGTACATAATCATACCATGTAGGATAACTAAGTAGACAGTTGTGCTGTTTCATTCCATCTAGCTACAATGCTCCGCACTGTGTGTATATATATATTTATATGTTTACTCTATCTAGCAACAATGCTCCACACTGTGTGTGTTTATATACACTACCGTTCAAAAGTTTGGGGTCACTTAGAAATTTCCTTCTTTTTGAAAGAAAAGCACTTTTTTTCAATGAAGATAACTTGAAACTAATCAGAAATACACTCTATACATTGCTAATGTGGTAAATGACTATTCTAGCTGCAAATGTCTGGTTTTTGGTGCAATATCTACATAGGTGTATAGAGGCCCATTTCCAGCAACTATCACTCCAGTGTTCTAATGGTACAATGTGTTTGCTCATTGCGTCAGAAGGCTAATGGATGATTAGAAAACCCTTGTGCAATCATGTTAGGTCTGCAATGCTGTAATTGCTGCAAATGGAGGATTCTTTGACGAAAGCAAAGTTTGAAGGAAAAAAATATTATTTCAAATACAAATCATTATTTCTAACCTTGTCAATGTCTTGACTATATTTTCTATTCATTTTACAACTCATGGTGGTAAATAAAAGTGTGACTTTTCATGGAAAGCACAAAATTGTCTGAGGTGACCCCAAACTTTTGAACAGTAGTGTATTTACATATTTATTCCATCTAGCTACAATGCTCCGCACTGTGTGTTTATATATTCATATATCTATTCCATCTAGCTACAATGCTCCGCACTGTGTGTTTATATACTCATATATTTATTCCATCCAGCTACAATGCTCCGCTCTGTTTATATATTTATATATCTATCCCATCTAGCTACAATGCTCCGCACTGTGTGTCTATATATATATATATATATATATATATATATATATATATATATATATATATATATATATATATACTTGCTGCTCTTGTTTGTTTTTTTTTCTCTTGCCTTCTGATTGTTGCTCTGAGTGTTGCTATCCCTGTGCTGTTGCAATCCTGGAATTTCCCCATTGTGGGACTAATAAAGGCTTATCTTATCTTATCTTATTCTCCACCCCTGTGGGCCGTTCATGACAAATAGGGGTTCATTTTACTACCCCATTTCTGGTGAAGTTGGTACATTGTATAAAATGTAAATAAAAACCAAATACAATGATTTAAAAATCATTTTCAACAATTGAATACACTACAACAACAAGATATTTTATGTTCAAAATAAGTTTTATTGTTTTGTTGAAAATATTCACTCATTTTTAGTTTGATGCCTGCAACCCATTCCAAAAAAGTAGTGACAGGGGCAACACAAGCATGGGGAAGTTAAAAAATGCTCAAACACCTTTTAAGAATATTCAACAGGTGAACAGGTTAATTGGAAACAGTGGCATGATTGGGTATAAAAGGGGCATCCCCGAAAGGCTTAGTTGTTCACAAACAATGATGGAGTGAGGTTCACCAATTTGTGAACAACTGCATGGGCAATTAGTCCAACAGTTTAAGAATGTTTCTCAACATACACCAAGTGGTGGTTTAGAGGTAGAGCATCTGTCCCACAACCGGGAGGTTGGGTTCAAGTCCCGGCCGGGTCATGCCAAAGATTATATAAAAATGGAACTTCCTGCCGTCCAGCTTGGTGCTCATGAAAATGAAACAGAGGAGGGAAATGTAGATGGCAGAGGCTCATTAGATAGAGTAGGTTGTCCAATAACCAGAAGGTTGGCAGTTTGAATCCCACTCTCCCCAGCCATCCTGCTGTTGTGTCCCTGGGCAAGACACTTTACCCACCTTGCCTCCAGTGTCCATGACACTGGGTATGAATGCATATAAATGTTTGGTAGTGGTCGGAGAGGATGTTGGCGTGGATTGGCAGCCATGTTTCAATCAGTCTGCCCCAGGGCAGCTGTGGCTGCAAAAGTAGCTTACCCCTACCATTGTCTGTGGAGTGAATGAATAATTTATTCATTGAAAAGCGCTTTATAAATCTGATGCTTTATTATACAACTGCAAGGAATTTAAGGATTTTATCATCTACAGTCCATGATATCATCAAAAGATTCAGAGAAATTTCTGCACGTAAGCAGCAAGGCCAAAAACCATCAATGAATGCCAGTGAACTTCGATCCCTCAGGCGACACTACTTTAAAACCTGACATCATTCTGTAAAGGATATTACCACGTGGACTCAGGAACACTTCAGAAAACCAATGCCAGTTAACACATCGTTACTACTGTCATGTGTGTGCGTAAATGCGCACACACAAATTAATTAATACGAGCCCAAGGTGCAAGGGAAGTTACGTGTTTTATTAACAGGTGGAAAGCAACATACAACTGTGTCCATGAAACTGTTCAAGATGAGTAATGTTGGGAGGATGACCAGCTACAAGCTCTAATTGCATGCCCCACACGCTTCCAGAGCGGACCGGGCAGTGGAGATAAAAGGGCTGAAAATAATAGAAGGAAGACTTACATAAATGTTGGAGCGGGACAACTCTGGGAAGAAACAACACTTAGAAGTCCAAACACGAGCTAGCCTGATCATCCCAAGGAGGCTGATGCCGATGCCCTGAGTGTTTTCACTGCCACCCAGAAATACCCTCGGAGACTAACGAGCGACAAGTGGAAACAAGTGCGCGGCAACAGAGACAGTGAATGAATGAGAATGTGAGTGTGACTGTGAGTGCATGTATGTGTGTGTGGAAACCCAGGTGATGGCAATCAGCTGATAGGTTCCTGGCAGAGAGAGGTGAGAGGAGGGCTGTGGCTGTAGACTGGCAGAGGTTCCAATAATCTGCCAGCTGGAAATGATAACAATCAGAGGCTAAAGCCACAGGTCATGAAACGGGGCAGGGAACAACAGCCCCGTTCATGACAGAGCCCCCCTCCCAAGGGGTCGAAACCAGACACCCACCATACCATCAAAATAAAGCAAAAACAACCTGCCCCCCCAGAACCCCTCACAACTAACCAGGGTGGGAAATGGGGGAAACAGGTCAGGAGGGAATTAACCAATGGGAAAAAACACCAATAATGCAACACAGGAAAGAAGACTACCCAACCCTAAGTAAGATTAACCCTCCCCAACCCAAAAGTCCCAAAGTTCAGGGGGCCGACCCCAGTCCAAGGCCCCGCAGGCGGTGCACAGAACAGTGTCAGGCGGCCTGTTGAGAAAATTAGACCACCTGACCCAACAGTACAGTTTGTCGGGCAGTCTGCCAGAGTTCCTCAGCCACCAGGCCAGGTGACATGGGCCAGGAGCCCCCCCCCCCCCCCGCCTCCACAGAGAGACCCAGTCCTTCAGGTGGCCGGCCCACATCATTGAGCCACCAGGATCGGAGGGGTGACCAAGGAGGCGGCCTACACACTGGGAAGCTCAAAGGTGGGTGGCCGGACCAGGAAATGGGAACCCCAGTGGCTTCTGGTGGCAGGACCAGGTCAATGATGGCAGAGCCCAGTAGAACAAAGAGGAACATCCAGCAGGCCTTCAGGAGGAAAAAGGAGACCCAGGTGTCCTCAAACTGGCCAGCTGCACCCCCGGTGGTCCCGGCTTGGGACAGAAGCTTGGCCACATCCATGGTGGGCCTGGGCTGGGCCATCGCTGCACCCATGGTGGTCCCAGCCTAGGACAACATTGCACCAGCGGTGGCCCCTTCCCGGGACCTCATTGCTCCTGTGGTGAGCCCCGACTGGGCCTCTGCTGCACCCACAGTGGACCCCGACTGAGCCATGGTTGCACCCACGGTGGAATCTAGCTGGACCCCTGCTGCACCCACGGTGGAGCCCGGCTGGGCCAACGCTGCACCCTTGGTGGGCCCCAGGCTGGAGCGCAGTACTCACAGCGTCCCTGGCCAGGACATCACACCCACGGAGGCTCAGGCTGAGGTGGAACCCAAACTATGGCCTCCGGCAGACAGGGAGCTGGACCCCGGTCTACCTCACCGGGGATAGCAGCAGCCATGCTTACTTCCAGTGGCGAGCCTGGATCCTTGGACTCGGCCGACAATGTGGACCTCTCTCTGGCGACCCTAGAAGAGGATTCAAACAGAATGGAAGCAGGGTCAGGGTTGCCGGCAGCGGCGGAGCCCGGCGAGGCAAGCTCAGGTGCAGCGTGCAGCTGCAGCTGGCTCTCCTCACCTAGAGCTAGGCAAAAATGCTCTATCATGGAAAGAAGAAAAACATAAGAGAGCACTTGCCTTAGCTCGAGCTCCACCGCCGCCCAGGACTCCAACGATCTGGGTGATCTTTCCACAGGCTCGGCCTCCTGGAGGTGCAGCTCAGGCGCTGACTCTGCTATGGTGGCCTCCGCAGCAGACATGATGGTCTCTGCAGTCATCGCAGTCACAGCCATCGTGAGCCACGCTGGTAGTTCCTTCGGCGTGGCGGTGGGGGTTTGGCTCACTGTTGCTGTGGGGGAAGAATCCTCCCGGACCTCTGGCTCCTCCCGGTCATAGCAGTCCAGCTCTGGCACCGGTGCATATTCAGGGGAGAAAGGAGAAGGCATGGAGAGGGTTGGTGAGCAGTTCTTGGCTGCAGGAGGTGGAGAGATCTTTGGGGACTGCATACCCAGAGACCTACTACCAGGGATCAGGGAAGAATTTTCAACAGTTTTAGAAACAAATGAGACTACTTGCCTGTCCTCCTGGTTAATGATGTTTCCTGCTGCAGCTGGTGAGGCGAAATTCCCTGCCATGGCTGTGGCGGGGCTAGACTCCTCTGTAGACTGCAGAGAAGCCTTCCAGAAAGGAGCTGGAGGGGAAATGGTGGCCACCGATATCTCATCCTCCAGACGGCGTTCAATCTCCGCTAGTAAAGCCAGTCTTTGTTTCCCCCATTCACCTGAAGATGAAACGGAACCATCTTCAGGTTGGAGCTCCGGAGACAGAGGCGGGGCTGGAGCAGGAGAGCTGAGGGAGGAAGACGGCTTCTTCCGCTGTGAACTCTGCTTCCATTTTGAGTCTTCAGAAGTGTTCCTATAATACAAAATAGATCAAATATCATTTAATATTAATATCCAAGTCATATAAAATTATAGATTTACAGTACCTAAATGACTAGATCTGCAGTCATTTCTGGTTATTTCAGTATAAACAAGAACATTTCTCTCAATTTATCAAATCAGTGAGATTATAAGTATCTTAAACAGTGCCAGCAAATGTACTTGAATAAAAGTACAGTTTTTGTCTTAAATGTATTTAAGTGCCCTGCAATAAAACTACTTGCAAAAACACAATTATTGTGAAAAAATTACTTGATTACCTATACTTGAGTACGTGTAATTAGTTACTACTTAACTGTGTATGTTTTCTAAATTGTCAGCCTGGATTCCCTAATCAATAGGCTTGCCAATTAGGCTAACACACATGTTTTTGGACTGTGGGAGGAAGCTGGAGAGCCCACACAGACATGGGAAAAACATGTAAACTACATTCAAGGGCCCAATTTCTGGCCGCAATAAAACTGTGCAGCGTAAATGTTTATAATTGAGTACTATATTTATGAGCAATACTCAGGTTTACATGCTATATATAGTGTCAAAAGCACTTAAAGCTTACAAAAAACAAGCAAGAAAGGCAAATTGCTATATTTCTTTCACAATTACTTCACAATAAATGACATAATAATGAAGTGAGGGGGTGGGAAAGCAAGGAACCTGAAAGTCTAATGACTTTGGAGGCATTACATGATTAGGCCCCGTACATACACCATAAATGAAAATAAAATCCCCAGCCATTTGTTCTCAGAGTAAAGAGAAAAAAAGTTTTTCCAACAATACGCAAGTGAGAGGGCCGCTTGAATAGGCACCGCTCTGTAATTAGAGAGTCACTGGTATCAATCACCCTGCAGAGGCAGGCTAATTTTTTCATCATCAATTACCTTGAACATTTTGGACACTGATCAGACGAGAGCCGTCTTAAACCCACTGCCTGGCTGTCATTGACACTAATGGAATTTTAAATCTTCTCTCACAGTGGAGTTCTACTTAAGTGCAAGTCCCAATTATGGGCAGGGTAATTTAGCTAATCTCCTCGGAAAGCAGTGATAGGCTGCAATCAATATCAAAATATGTCCACTGCCTAAAAGTGAACAATTTCCTTCCATTCTGAATCACCAGGTTGCCACTTTATAGTTAAATGTCAGCTGAGAAATGAACAATGTATGACCACACTGGAAAGAAATATTGGTTATATTCAAAGTTGCTCTTTCTTTGTGTTTGTTTTACCTTATTCCACAGAAAACATGCATTAAAAGCTTTATTTTCAGTCACCAAATTCCAAAGAATTTCTTACTGAGGTGTGGCATAAACATCATTATAGTACCTGTAATTGTGGTCCTCAGGAAAGATTTTTTGATTAGTGACTGTCTGACCACTTTCCACCAATTTCCCTTTATAAAAATGCTTAAAAAGGCACTGAGCAAACTTATGCATCTTTTGTTATACCTGCTCCACATGTCATACTGTGGATATGTGGTGCAAGTATATGTCAGGGCGGCTGTGGCGCAGGTGTAGTGTAGTTGACCTCTCATTGGGGGGGGGGGGGGGTTGTCAGTGGTTCAGTCCCTGCTCTGTCTGCATCTCGAAGTATCTTTGAGCAAGACACTGAAACCTGGGTTGCTTCTGGTGGGTCATGGCAGCTCTGCTGCGTTCAGTGTGTGAATGGGTAGATGGCAGGATCTGTAAAGTGCTTCAGTTTTAGCAAAATGTTGCTGCTGATTGTCATGATAGGGCCCTATGTGTTCAAGCACCAATGCTATTCTTTTTCCACATTTTTTTTTATGGGCTGAAGTAATACAGAGCTAAAGAGTTTTGATTTATTGAGCCATTCTTTAACCAGTGTATAGATATAAATATTATTAGTAGCATCCCACAATAATCTCAGTAGAAGAAAGTATGCACAAGGATATTATTCAATCCTCCCAGCAAAAATTGGTTGAAAACAATGTTGAAAAGACAGTTTTGCCATCTATTTAAAAAAAACTGTCTGGATTTGGTTGAAAAGTGAAAGATAAAAATCCATCTTTATATAGATGAGTCTGTATGGTTTAAACCTGGTTGCAAAGAAGAATAAAATCCGCCATTTTAAGGTTTTTAAAATTATCAACACCATTCATCTTCTGATCCTTTCTGGGTTGTGTGAAGGGCACAACTGTACCAGCATTTTCAGACCAGAGTGCATCCTGGCCAGATTACAGTACCTGGTATTCCCACGCAGTCTGCCATCCAAGTACTAACCAAAACGCACCCAGCTTTGCTAAGATCACATATAACCAGGGGTGTCTGGGGACACCTGGAGGCCATGGTGTTAGCACCAATAAAAAGACACAACATAGAAAGAAATGTGTAAAATGTATTTAAACAGTGCTTTTAAGTGTATACCACAATAGCACTAGCACTGTTTTCAGATTGTACCAGATATTATGTAACAAGCATTATGGCAAATGCTGAACTTACAAAAAAATAGCTGTTAAAAATGTGCATTTTTATTAAGCACTTTTAAGAAAGAGTCCCAGTGGCTGTAAACGTGTATTTGACTTTTGAAAGACAGACCTCCACCACCATCACCAAATGCCAAAAGCTACTTTGAGGATAAATTTGTGCCAAAACCTGTGGACTAAACAGCCTGATTACTGGACTATTTTTTTGGTTAACATGGTCAGGCACATACTAGAACACTAAACACAGTCCAGTTTTCAACATCTTTTTTGGGGGGTTAAATATGGTCCCTACTGGGAGGTCTTAAAACAGCCCAATTGTCAATGACTACTTTTGGGTTAAATGGGGTCCGTATTGGACGGACTAAACACAGTCCAATTTTCAACATCTATTTGTGGGCTACTTTAAGACTTGGACCAATGGACCTGATGCAGCTGAAAATACGTCTATGGCTTGTGTTTGGGGAAGGGGGGGGCTGCACTGTTATGCTATTTTTCTTTATGAAATGAAGTCAGGATCTATCTGAAGTACAGGTAAATTGCTGTCTTTACCAATACCAGGTAAAGTACAGCATTGTTTAGCACAGTATTTTGAAACTGTACGCAAAAGCTCAGTAAAATGTTACTGCACCAACAATCATTGCTCATTTGCAGGTTATTGGCCCGGGAGGAATTCTGTGAGTCCCGTGGATAGGACATCATCTCCATAACTGACTGTATAAGAGTATATTAACTGCTGTGTTGATGGTATTAGACCCACCAGGACAGTGGAATTCTTCCCTGACAATAAGCCCCAGATCACAAGTGACCTGAAAAACCTGCTGAAAAACAAGAAATGAGCTTTCAGGCTCTGGAGAGCCTAAAATGGAGAGCTACTGAGGAATAAGCAGAGGGAGCTGAGAGTAGAACTGAGAACAAAAAAAGGAGGCATACAGGAGGGAGTTGGACAGCAAGCTCCAGCAAAAAAGTGGGAGACATATGGAATGAAGACAGCCACAGGGTTCAAGGCAAAAAGCCTTGAACCCTGATTATAGGCACCTCTATAATCTCAGCCTGGGTCCGACAGTGGTTCCAGTTGTGTGGGAAACATCCTACATTGTTCCAGTACTGAAGAAGTCCTCTCTACCTGTGGCCTAATAATAACAGACTGGTTGAAACTTCACAAAGAGGATGACCCCTGTGTAAACTTCCATAAAACGGAAGGATTATTAACGGTGGCGCAGAAGTCGCTCCCGGCTCATGGAAAGATGGAGGACTCACTGTCATGTTGCTTTCGGCAACCGAGGGTCTTCCCCATCTCATGCGGGGTCTGCCGAAGTTTGTGGCGGAAGGGAAGAAGGAGATCCTGCATGGCATCCAATCTGCCGCTGACCCCCACCATGAAGTGGGCCCACTCCCGGTGGTTCCCAACTGGGAGCTGATGGGTGGCTGTGGGGCGTCTGCAGCTTAAAAACCCCAAACATAGGAGCACGGTGCAGGCGGCCTGGGCCTAGCTGGAAATGCGGGGGCAAGTGGCCGCAGGCAGAATCAGAATCAGAATCAGAATCAGAATAAGTTTATTGCCAAGCACATTTACAAGTAAATAGCAGGTAAATATACGAGGAATTTGACTTGACACTGAAAACGTCATAAATGACATTCTCAATGACGCGGCAAGCCGTGGAGGCGCCTGTCAGCAGGAGGGGAACAGTAGGCAGTGGGGGAAGGGGGAGGGTGGACACAGTAGGAGAGAGAAAAAAGCATTGTTGATCAGAATAAAGTTCATATATGACCGATATTATGATTACAAGAAAAAAACTCTCAATGCACAATTAGCAGACAATAGAATCCACACAATGACACAAAGAGAGCAGTGAGTGAATGTCTTCATCAGTCAGTATAAATGGATCAGTATGTGTGAGTTGGGTGCAATCAGTGGCAAATCAGTTAGGTGGACAACAATAGTCTCTTCCTCAGCAGATGTTATGACTACAGTCTAAAGCAAAGGCACGTGTCCTTGAGCACGGCAGATGGAATAGTTGAGCCAGACAGGTGTCCTTGAGAGTCAGATGCTGCCCGCCAATGTTATGAAAACAATTATACTGTTGATTATCAGGAGGACTGAATGCTGAGGGGTGCCGAAAAAAACAGGTCGAATAGCACTGACTTCAGAATCAGAATCAGAATCAGAATCAGAATCAGAATCAGCTTTATTGGCCAAGTATGCACAACACATACAAGGAATTTGACTTTGGCTAAAAACTTGCTCTCGTTGTTCAGGTGAAGGATTTAAATAAGGATTCAATGACAACCACAGTATGTACAGTAAATTACAGTCTGTCCACGTTTCTATAAAAGGATGCAAATATATACAGGAATATATGCAGTTATTTACTCGGACTAACCACACTTTGCAGAAATATATGAAAAAATATACAATCACACAGTATTTCAATGTGGACTCAGATTCAGTGATATAATGTGAATGAAGTAAAAAGCAGTGTGAGAGTTATGTGCAATGTAATAATGGATGAAAAGTCATGAGTACAGCAACAGGTAGGACTAGGTGAATGTTAGGAGTTCATCAGAGTGATGGCTTGAGGAAAGAAACTGTTCCTGTGACGGGTGGTTTTGACCTTCAATGATCTGTAATGACGACCAGAAGATAGAAGTTCAAACAGTTTGTGGCCGGGGTGTGATGGGTCAGCACAGATGTTTCCCGCCCGTTTCCTGGTTATGGACCGATATAAGTTCTCAATGGAGGGTAGGTCGGTACCAATGATCCTCTCCACAGACTTAATGATCCGCTGCAGTCTGGTCTTGTCCTGTTTAGTGGCAGATCCAAACCAGACAGTGATGGAAAAGCAGAGGACAGATTGGATGATGGTGGTGTAGAAGACAACCAGCAGCTCCTGAGGCAAATCAAACTTCTTGAGCTGACGCAGAAAAAACAACCTCTGCTGGGCCTTTTTCCGGACAGTGTCAATATGGGAGGACCACTTCAGGTTCCGGGAGATTGTGGTACCCAGAAACTTGAAGGAGTCCACAGTGGACACTGTGCTGTTGAGGATGGTGAGTGGGGGGAATGAAGGGGGGTGTCGCCTGAAATCCACAGTCATCTCCACCGTTTTGGCTGGGTTAAGTTCAAGATGGTTCTGGCTGCACCAGAGGATCAGCTGCTCCACCTCCCGCCTGTATGCAGACTCATCATCATCCCGGATCAAACCGATGACTGTGGTGTCGTCCGCAAACTTCAGGAGCTTCACCGAAGGGTCCTCTGAGGTGCAGTCGTTGGAGTAGAGGGAGAAGAGCAGTGGGGAAAGGACACATCCTTGGGGGGCGCCAGTACTAATTTTTCGGGAGCTGGATGTAAATCTCCCTAGCTTCACCTGTTGCCACCTGTCAGTCAGAAAGCTGGAGATCCACTGGCAGGTGGAGGGGGGCACCTTGAGCTGGAGGAGTTTCTGATGAAGAATGCCTGGGATGATGGTGTTAAACGCTGAGCTGAAGTCGACAAACAGGATCCTGGCGTACGTCCCTGGGGAGTCGAGGTGTTGCAGGATGTAATGTAGTCCCATATTCACTGCATCATCCACTGACCTGTTTGACCGGTAGGCAAACTGCAGTGGGTCCATCAGGGGGCCTGTGATGACCTTCAGGTGGTTCAGCACCAATCTCTCCAAGGATTTCATGACCACAGAGGTCAGGGCAACAGGTCTGTAGTCGTTTAATCCTGTAATAGAGGGTTTCTTGGGAACTGGAATGATGATGGAGCGTTTGAAGCAGGAAGGCACTTCACGCAGCTCCAGTGATCTGTTAAAGATCCGGGTGAAGATGGGGGCCAACTCGTTGGAGCAGACTCTCAGGCAGGACGGAGACACACCATCAGGTCCTGCAGCCTTCTTGATCTTTTGTCTCTGAAAGACCCGGCGCACCTCCTCTTCACAGATCATTAGTGCTGGTGGGAGGTCAGAGTGGAGGAGGGATGGAGTTCCTGGGGCTGCAGATAATCCTTTTGTGTGGGTGGGAGGTGAGAACTGTAGGTTCTTTTCAAACCTGCAGTAAAAGCTGTTTAGGTCATTCAGAGAAAAAACTTTCTATTCTCTTACGGATTCAGTGCTCCAATTCCATCATGGCCAGGGATTGAAATCGATTCATGAACAGCTCTCAGCATGATCGTGATGTAATCCATTTTCCTGTACAGTTCTCCATTGGCCGCTGTCAGAGTCCTGCCCAGTTGGTCAATTTGATGAGTGAGCTTCGCCGGGTCCGCTTTTTGATAAGCTCTGTCCATCTTCTTCAATTTGCGGTGCACCAGAACAATCCCAAAGCCAATCAGTAGAATTCCGATGACCATTGCTCCGAAAAGATATAAATCTTCAATATCTTCAATAGAAAGATCACACAGGCACAAGAGTTTCCAATTGCTTGTGTCCTTTAAATAACCCGCAGCAGCAGTTCCTGCAGGACAGATAGGCTCCCCCGGGCCCGATTTCCTCGTTGAAAAAACAGTGTCAATTGCGTTCAAAGCCCAGCTTATTAAATCCATAATTTCGTTAGATAAATCAGCAGTAAAGACACGCAGACACAGATGATAGCAAGCTGGGATCCAGTCAGTTAGGGAGGGAGAGAGAGATAGGGAGCCGAAGCGGGGAAGAAAAGCGTCTGCTCTCTTTGGAGGGTGGAAGTGAAGCAGATGTGGACATATCTTCTGTCCCTCTGAGGAGTTAACAGTGAAAAATAATACTCTGTTCATTCATTCCTTTATTCCCCTAAAAATAAACTCAATAATTCCCACTAAGTCTGTGCCGAAAAGAAAAACGTGGATGGAATAAAAATCTTCAGACTGACACAGCTTCCGCCATATGCTACATCCACACCAGAACGCATGCATGCCCCCCTGTTCATTCATCCATCCCCCCCCCAAAAAAATTATACATTAATACCTAATCTATAGACACCAATGTAAGTCTGCAATTAAAATGAAAATGTGGATGGAATTAAAAAAAATATTTACTGTGTCATCATATAAATAAAATGAAGGATGATTATATTGTGACTGTTACAATTCTCTCCATTAAAGTAACAGAAAATCCCAGTGCATGCTGTTGCCACACGAGCTCCAGAGCTGTGCAGTTTCAAAATAGCATTAAACAGTGCGTTTCTGATGACAGACCTCCTTTTTCCTGATCAAAAGCACATTGTCATCACGTACACCATAATAATGGCGCTACACCTCTTTGAAGTAACTCCCCAACTCCCAGAACAAAGCGGTCTACTAGTAATTAAGTGGGATGATGCAAAGCGTAAAAAACAGACAGTGCGCTGATAGAAACTAACAAAAAACAGTGGCATATGACGGGAAGTCTGGCGCAAAAGTTCACTACTGACCATCAAAATAGAGACCACAGTTTCTAACCAGTGTTCTCTGTGTCCAACATTGGCATGAATAACTATGTTAACCACAAGGATTTAATTCTGTTGGACAAAATCAAACTTCAGTCATACTTCTGAATTAAATTTAACCCTCAGGCACCACTATGGACATTTTTGTCCTTAATGACTCAGAAGGGTAATAAATTAAAGTGGTGTCTGAGGGTTAAAATAAAATTCTGTTGGGGGTATGATATGTATGTATGCTACAGCTCTGAATATAACTGAATAAGTGGGATAAACCAAGTTCAAATCAGTGAAATCAAAACAACCCCAAAAATGCAACCAAATGCATTGGAGTAAAAGTATACTTTTACTCAATACTAGAGATACACAATATTAGATTTTTTTGCTGTTAACTGATATGCCGATATTTTTAAAATGGTTTTTGCCAATTACGAAAGCCGATATCAATATATGAACATATTTTTTTTCCCACCAATTAACATCTTCTTTGTCTTACAGTGAAGATTAACTGTCATATACTGTCACGAGCTGAGCAGTGGATGTCACGAGCTGAGCACTGATGTTACCCTGGGGTGTCTGGGATCCACCCCATGAGAGGGGGGGCTCTGTCATGAGCTGAGCACTGGAAGTTTCCACCATGCTCAGTCTCGTGGCTTTTTTTCTGCATTTATTTATTTGTTGTATTTTGTGCCTTTTGAGTTTAGGTATTTTCAGACTGTTTTCTATTTTTCTGTTTATGTTTCAGTTTTGTTACGCTCATATATTGTATCAATTTGTAATTATTTATCTGTCTGCAATTACTGATATTTTATTCCTTGTATTTCGGACTGTTGTGTTCTTTCTTTGGGTTGACAGCTGTCAAGTGGCATTTCCGGATTGTCCTTCATGTGGGCGTCGCCCTGTCAGCTGTCAGCTCTCTCCCCTCTCTTCTCACTACTTCGCAGCTGATCCTAATCATCTATCATTGTTACCTTTTGCCCGCTCATGTGACCCCACACCTGTCATCAGTTGAGTTATTTGTTTTAACCTATTTAAAGACTACATTTTCATTTTATTCTTGTGGCAGTCTTAACATTTATTTCTCATCATCACCAGAACCCCATCTCCGTTCTGGTGTGTTTATTTGCTTCTTGATCTGCAAATTTTTCTTGTTTGGAATTTTGTGTTCTTGCACTTTGGAACTTAATGTTTTTTATGTGATAAATTCCACAAACTGCAGTTGGCTCGTGGGTCTGCCTCTCTCAGCTGCGAGGGGCAAATCATTGTCACGCCGCGCCATTCATCAGCGGCGCCACCTGCTCACGCACCTGCTACTCGTCAGCGGCGAAGGATAAAAGCCGCCTCGCCCTGAGCTTCGGCCTGAAGCCGTAGACTTCATTTTCCTTGCATGGACTTCTACCACATTCTCTTCAGCATCCTCTTTACCGGTAAGAAGTTCACTTACCTCATCTCTCCAGTCTGCTCCCCTGTGCACAGGTGGATTCCTCGGCGGCGGACAACCCCGTCCCTCGTCTCTCCTCGCTGCTGCACCGAGCCCTGCAGGTGGCTGTCTCCCGGGCTTCCCTCCTTGAAGCGCCAGTCATCTGCCCAAACAAGTAAGCTTCTCTCCCTCGCCTATTCTCCTCCTGTGTTGGTGTGTGCTCATCACCCTGTGTCCAATTTCTCCCATAGGGTTGCCGGCTGAACGGTCTCCTGCCTCTGGGTCCGAAGCAGACGCCACCACCAACACATTAACATTCCGCAGACACGCACCCAAACATCCCTGTTGTTAATAAACAGTTTGAACTACTCTGAGCCTGTGTGTGTGCGTCTCCTGAGCCGAACGTTATGTCAGTACGGCTTCAGCAGAGCGGCTCGGCGGACGGCGGGCTCGCACACCGGTTTACCATCCTCGAGGCTCGGGTGGATCAGATTGTTTATCAGCAACAGGTGGTTCTTAATCAATTATTGGAACTGACTAACCGATTGAACCGCTTGGATCCCCAACAGCCGTTCCTCCCGACTCGCCAGGGTGGCGCGGCTCCTGCTGTTCCAGCGGCCGTCCAGCCGGCTCCAGTGGCACCGGTTCGGCTCACGCCGATTCCGACCCCCGCCCGCTTTAGCGGTAAGCTCGGCGGAGCGCGGGGGTTTATTATGCAGTGTGAGTCCGTGTTCCACCGTGTGCCCGGAGATTTTCCCTCGGATCACAGTCGAATTGGTTACATAGGGAATCTTCTGGAGGGGCGTGCGTTAACCTGGACCTACGCCGTAATGGCGAGGCCCAGTTATGCCACCCTCACCTATGACCAATTCGTGAGGCGCTTTCTGGAGGTCTTTGACCACTCACAAACCGAAACGGTCCAGGTCGATCGGCTTCTCGCTCTCCAGCAGGGAAGCCGGTCGGCAGCGGACCACTCGGTCGACTTCCGGGTAGCGGCGGAGGAATTGGGCTGGGAGGAACGCTCCCTCTGTGGCCTGTTCCTCCGCAGCCTCAATAGTGATCTGAGGGATGAACTGGCTGGTCGGGATATCCCTGGGACGCTAGCGGAGCTGACATCCTTAGTGATAAGTTTGGATAACAGGCTGCGCGAGCGCTCCTCGGGGCGGAGGTCTTCTTCTTCTCGCCCTCGTGGAGCCTCGCCGCACCTGTTCCAAGCTCGCCCCCTGGCGGCGCCGCCAGCATCGCGCCCCGAGGAGTCGGAGCCGATGGTGACGGGCTGGACTAAACTTTCCCCTGTGGAGAAACAACGCCGCCGTGAGTTGGGCCTCTGCATGTATTGCGGAGGCGACCAACACACCGTGGAGCGTTGTCCACGGAAAGCCAGTCGGTGGGGTCCGCGAGTCACTGTTGGAAGCCTCGCGGATGTCAATCGGTTAGGATCTCTTACCCAATTGAAGCTGCCCATCCGTTTCTGCCATAACCCTACTGGGCACCTCACCCACGCACTGGTGGATTCGGGCGCAGAAGGCAGCTTCATTTCACAAAGCCTGGCAACCCGATTGGGCATCCGCTGCCAGGCACTCAACACTCCCATCTCCCTGATCCACCTCTCCCGTGCCACCCTCGGGAGAGTGACACATCAAACTGTTCCCCTACCGGTCATCATCTCGGGAAACCACCGGGAGGAGATGACCTTTTACGTCCTTCCCAACTCTGTGTCGCCCGTCATCCTGGGGTATCCCTGGCTCCGCCTTCACAATCCGGTCCTGGATTGGAAATCAGCTGGGATCTCGGCATGGAGTACGTTCTGTATGGGCACCTGCCTTCAGTCCGCTGCCTGCTCTCCGTCCGCTCCTCCCCCTGCGACGGACGCTGCACCCCCGGACCTGTCTCTGGTGCCCCCAGAATTTCACGACCTGGGTATGGTGTTCAGCAAAGCGAAAGCTATGTCTCTTCCCCCTCATCGGCCCTATGACTGCGCCATCAACCTCCGCCAGGGGGCTCCCTTACCTTCTGGTCGCCTTTACAGCCTGTCTGCGCCGGAGAAGGAGACGATGAACGCCTACCTGAAGGAATCATTAAGTGCTGGGATTATCCGCCCATCATCGTCACCCGTGGGGGCAGGGTTCTTCTTCGTGGGGAAAAAGGATGGGTCCCTCCGCCCTTGTATCGACTACCGGGCCCTCAATAATATCACGGAGAGGGACCGTTACACCCTGCCTCTCATGGACACTGCTTTCCACTCCCTCCAGGGGGCGACCTGGTTCACCAAGCTGGACCTACGCAGCGCTTACCACCTCGTCCGGATCCGGGAGGGAGATGAGTGGAAAACGGCCTTCCGTACCCCGAACGGCCACTTTGAATATCTGGTGATGCCGTTCGGGTTGACCAACGCTCCTGCAGTCTTCCAGCGCCTCATTAATGACGTCCTCCGGGACTTCATTGGCCTTTTCGTGTTCGTCTACCTGGACGATATCCTCATCTTCTCCAAGTCCAGGGATGAGCACCAGGTCCACGTGAGGCGGGTCCTCCAAAGGCTGCTGGAGAACCGTCTGTACGTTAAGGCAGAAAAGTGTGAATTTTACGCCAGGAGTACGTCCTTCCTGGGGTTCATCATCGCCCACGATAAGGTGCTCCCCGACCCAGAGAAGGTAAAGGCGGTGGTGGAATGGCCTACACCTGCATCCCGGAAGCAGGTGCAGCAATTTGTTGGCTTCGCCAATTTCTACCGCCGCTTTGTTCCCAACTTCAGTGCCATCGTTGGACCACTGACCCGCCTCACGTCCCCGAAGGTCCCGTTCCGGTGGACCGAAGAGGTCGCTGCCGCCTTTGAGGCGCTGAAGGCGGAATTCTCCTCCTCCCGGGTCCTTCGCCAGGTCGACCCCGCGCTGCAGTGCATCGTAGAGGTAGACGCCTCGGACACGGGAGTGGGAGCAGTGCTGTCCCAGCGGTCACCGGACGATGGCGCCAAGCGACCGTGCGCCTTCTTCTCCCGGCGCTTGTCCCCGGCGGAGAGAAACTATGATGTGGGGGACAGAGAGCTCTTGGCCATCAAGCTCGCCCTGCAGGAGTGGCGCCACTGGTTGGAGGGGGCAAGCCTGCCGTTTGTGGTCCTCACGGACCACAAGAACCTGGAATACTTACGGTCTGCCAAGCGCCTGAACGCCCGCCAGGCGCGCTGGTCCCTGTTCTTCGCCAGGTTCCAATTTTCCATCACCTTCAGGCCTGGCTCTAAGAACGTCCTGCCTGACGCCCTCTCCAGGCAGTTCGCCCCCGTGGAGTCGGAGGAGGCGCCCCACTCCATCCTGCCCAGGTCGTGCGTCGTGGGAGCCATCTCGTGGGACATTGAGAGCAAGATCCGGAAGGCACAGGAGGTGGAACCTGACCCTGGCGGCGGACCGGAGGGGAGGCTGTTCGTGCCATCCGCGGTCCGAGGAGAGGTCATCCACTGGCTCCACACCTCCAAGCTCACCTGTCACCCTGGCACCTCCCGGATGATAGATCTCCTCCAACGGTCCTTTTGGTGGCCAGGCCTGCGGAGGGATGCAGCCCGCTACGCCCGGGCTTGCCCAATCTGTGCCACCTGCAAGTCGGGAAATGCCCCTCCAGCGGGTCTGCTCCAGCCCCTGCCCGTCCCTGGCAGGCCCTGGTCGCACATCGCTCTGGATTTCGTCACCGGACTCCCCATCTCCAACTCCTATGACACCATCCTGACCATCGTGGACCGCTTCTCCAAGGCCGTGCACTTCGTCCCCCTGCGAGGCCTCCCTACTGCCCTGGAGACGGCGGACCTCCTCGTCCAACACGTGGTCAGGCTGCATGGGATTCCGGTGGACGTGGTCTCGGACCGGGGCCCCCAGTTTTCATCTGAGGTTTGGAGGTCTTTCTGCAACGCCATCGGAGCCAAGGTGAGCCTCTCCTCTGGCCATCACCCCCAATCCAACGGGCAGTGTGAGAGGACCAACCAGGAGCTGGAGGCTGCGCTCCGCTGTGTGTCCAGATCCAAACCCGCGTCCTGGAGCAACCATCTTGCCTGGGTTGAATATGCCCACAACACCGCTCGCTCTTCTGCTACAGGGATGTCCCCCTTCAAAGCGTCCCTGGGTTACGACCCCCCGCTGTTTCCGGAGCAGGAGAGTGAGGTAACTGTCCCGTCAGTTAGGGCCCATCTCAGGCAGTTCCGCTCCACCTGGGCTGCCGCGCGCCATGCGCTATTGCGCACAGCGGAGCGCAACAGGACTGTGGCGGACCGGCGTAGGAGACCTGCCCCGGCGTACAGAGTTGGGCAGCTTGTTTACATTTCCACCCAGGACGTCACTCTAAAAGGCGAGAGGAGAAAGCTGGCACAGCGCTTCATGGGTCCCTACCCCATCACCCGGATCATCAACCCGGTGGCTGTGCGCGTGGCTATTCCCCCCTCCCTCCGCATTCATCCTACTTTCCACGTGTCGAAGGTGAAACTGGCGGTTACTGACCCCCTTTGCCCTCCTCCTGCAGCGCAACCCGCGCCCCGGATGGTTGGTGGCCATCCGGCCTGGTCCGCCTCCTCCATCCTGGACTCCCGGCGCCGGGGTCGTGGGTTGCAATACTTGGTGGACTGGGAGGGCTATGGGCCCGAGCATCGACAGTGGGTGCCCCCGTCGTTTGTGTTGGACCCATCGCTCATCGCGGACTTCCACCGAGCGCACCCGGATAAGCCATCGCCAGGAGGCGCTGCTAGAGGGGGGAGTACTGTCACGCCGCGCCATTCATCAGCGGCGCCACCTGCTCACGCACCTGCTACTCGTCAGCGGCGAAGGATAAAAGCCGCCTCGCCCTGAGCTTCGGCCTGAAGCCGTAGACTTCATTTTCCTTGCATGGACTTCTACCACATTCTCTTCAGCATCCTCTTTACCGGTAAGAAGTTCACTTACCTCATCTCTCCAGTCTGCTCCCCTGTGCACAGGTGGATTCCTCGGCGGCGGACAACCCCGTCCCTCGTCTCTCCTCGCTGCTGCACCGAGCCCTGCAGGTGGCTGTCTCCCGGGCTTCCCTCCTTGAAGCGCCAGTCATCTGCCCAAACAAGTAAGCTTCTCTCCCTCGCCTATTCTCCTCCTGTGTTGGTGTGTGCTCATCACCCTGTGTCCAATTTCTCCCATAGGGTTGCCGGCTGAACGGTCTCCTGCCTCTGGGTCCGAAGCAGACGCCACCACCAACACATTAACATTCCGCAGACACGCACCCAAACATCCCTGTTGTTAATAAACAGTTTGAACTACTCTGAGCCTGTGTGTGTGCGTCTCCTGAGCCGAACGTTATGTCAATCATGACATATATAGGTGGATGCCCTCAATTTCCCCTCTGGGGATCAATAAAGTATACAAAATAAAATAAATAAAAATATAGGGCCATATTACAGTAATTGGGTCGAATGATCAGTTGTCATTGATGCAGAACACGTTTATGGGCGTGTCCAAGTTCATTTCCTTAACACAATGTCATAAAAGCAAACCTTCCGCTGGCGCATGATGCAGAGGGTCTGGTCTAATCATTCAGAGGTGTGTTGTCCTTCTCATCCTTTTAATACAAAGAGGCGCATTATCTAAAGTGAATTGTGATCATGACATTTTACACGGGTTTTGCACTGACCAAATCCCATGTGTGTGAGCCAAAATACACGCGATAGTAATGCTGCTTGATAATAAGGAAGACATCAATCACAGTTGATGCCCACTTAGTTAATGTTTGAAAGAACAAACGGTGAAGAATGTGCTGAAAAATCAGCTGAATGTGTACGGACGGTCAACCATGGACTTTTTTACAGACTTTCAGCGGTGTGCTAGCATTTTTCTGTCAGTGCATTGTTTGTTTTTTTGCCTTACGTCACACCATCAAATTACCAGTAGACAGTGCGCCCGCATATGTGCTCGGAGGAGGCGCCTCATTTCAAAGTGGTGTACAGATGTGGACAAAGTTGTTGGTTCTCCTCTGTTAATGAAAGAAAAACCCACAATGGTCACAGAAATAACTTGAATCTGACAAAAGTGGTAATAAATAAAAATTCTATGAAAATTAACCAATGAAAACCAGACAGTGCTTTTGAATTGTGGTTCAACAGAATTATTTTAAAAAAACAAACTCATGAAACAGGCCTGGACAAAAATGATGGTACCCCTAGAAAAGATTGAAAATAATGTGACCCTAGGGACATGTTCAACCAAGATGTGTCCTCTAATTAACATCACAGGTGTCTACAAACTTGTAATCAGTCAGTCGGCCAATTTAAAGGGTGACAAGTAGTCACTGTGCTGTTTGGTGACATGGTGTGTACCACACTAAACATGGACCAGAGGAAGTAAAGGAGATAGTTGTCTCAGGAGATTAGAAAGAACATTCTAGACAAGCATGTTAAAAGTAAAGGCTATAAGACCATCTCCAAGCAGCTTGATTTTCCTGTGACTACAGTTGCACATATTATTCAGAAATTTAAGATCCACGGGACTGTAGCCAACCTCCCTGGACGTGGCTGCAGGAGGAGACAGATAATACGAATGGTAACAAAAGAGCCCAGAACAACCTCTAAACACATTCATGGTGAACTCCAAGGTCAAGGTACATCAGTGTCAGATCGCACCATCCGTCGTTGTTTGAGCCAAAGTGGACTTCATGGGAGATGACCAAGGAGGACACCACTGTTGAAAACAAATGATAATAAAAAAGCCAGACTGGAATTTGTCAAACTGCATGTTGACAAGCCACAAAGCTTCTGGGAGAATGTCCTATGAACAGATGAGACAAAACTGGAACTTTTTGGCAAGGCACATCAGCTCAATGTTCACAGACGCAAAAATGAAGCATACCAAGAAAAGAACACTGTCCCTTCTGTGAAAGATGGAGGAGGTTCTGTTATGTTCTGGGGCTGCTTTGCTGCATCTGGCACAGGGTGTCTTGAATCTGTGCAGGGTACAATAAAATCTCAAGACTATCAAGGTATTCTAGAGAGAAATGTGCTGCCCAATGTCAGACAGCTTGGTCTCAGTTGCAGGTCATGGGTCTTGCAACAGGATAATGACCCAAAACACACAGCTCAAAACACCCAAGAATGGCTAAGAGCGAAACATTGGACTATTCTAAAGTGGCCTTCTATGAGCCCTGATCTAAATCCTATTGAACATCTGTGGAAGGAACTGAAACATGTCGTCTGGAGAAGGCACCCTTCAAACCTGAGACAACTGGAGCAGTTTGCTCATGAGGAGTGGGCCAAGATACCTGCTGAGAGGTGCAGAAGTCTCATTGACAGTTACAGAAATCGTTTGATTGCAGTGATTGCCTCAAAAGATTGTGCAACAAAATATTAAGTTAAGGGTACCATCATTTTTGTCCAGGCCTGTTTCATGAGTTTGTTTTTTAAAATAATTCTGTGGAACCACAATTCAAAAGCATTGTCTGATATTCATTGGTTAATTTTCATAGAATTTTTATTTATTACCGCTTCTGTCAGATTCAAGTTATTTCTGTGACCATTATGGGTTTTTCTTTCATTAACAGAGGGGTACCAACAATTTTGTCCACGTCTGTAGTGGCGCGTAATCTAATGTGCATTACTATTATAGTGAAATCCATGAGAATCCGCCTTTGATCAGGAAAAAGGAGGTCTATCATCAGAAGCGCATTGTTTAATGATATTTCAGTGGCCTGTTTTGACATTGCGCAGCTCTGGAACTCAAGAAATGGGATGTACTGGGATCTTGTAACAGTCATATTCACCTGTCATTTTAATCATATGATGATCACACACCAGTTTTTTTATTCCATCCAAACTCATTTTAATTGTGGAGTCTATAGATTAGGCATTAATGTATGATTTTATTTTATTTTATTTATTTTTTTTAGGTGAATGAATGAATGAACACGGAGCATGTTTGCCAGTGTGTTCCAATGTGATGCATGCTGCATGTGTGTGTGTGTGTGTGTGTGTGTGTATTTTCATTTTCATCACGGTCTTATTAGGCATTAATGTGTTTATTTTTAGGGGAATAAATGAATGAGCAAGGAGTGTGCAGCGTTTTACTTTTCACTAACTCCCCAGAGAAAGGAGATACATTCACATCTGCATTGACCGTGCGCCCCGGGTTTCCAGCCCAGCAAGCTCCCCGACAGCCACCTGTCAGCCCATGGCAGAGGCTGGTGAGCACAGGTTCACTTTATGGTGGGGCCGGAGGCGGCAGATCGCCTCCTTCCCTCCTACCCAAGATGGCTAGAGGGAGACCCTCGGTTGCTGAAAGCAAGAGGAGAGGGACCAATCCATCTTCCCACAGCTAGGAGTGACTTTCATACCATCATTAATAAAAGTTTATGAAAATTTGCACAGGCATCATCCTCTTTTCTTCATGTCTGTGTTGCATCCATGTGCACATTAAACAATTCAGCTGATTTTTTTCAGCCCATTCTTACCCGTTTGTTCTTTTGAAAATAACTAAGTGGGCATCAACTGTGACTGATGTCTTCCTTATTACCAAGCAGAATTACGATCAGGTGCGTTTTGGCTCACACACGGGCTTTGGTCAGCACAAAACTCACCTTAAACTGTCATGATCACAGTTCACTTTAGATAATGAGCCTCTTTGCATTAAAGGGATGGGAAGGAGCGCTTTGGATTGGATTATCCAAAACACACCTCTGAATGATTAGACCGGCGTCTTTACGTTATATACCGGTGGAAAGTTCATTTTTACGCTGTTGTGATAAGGAAATGAACTTGGAAACACCCGTAAACACATTCTGCATGAGACAACTGATCAACCGACCCCGTCGTTGTAATAGAGCCCCATAACTGTCCCAGCACATGCCGTTTCCTGAACTCCGGAGCTGCGCAATGTCAAAACACACAACTGAAATATCAATAAACAATGTGCTTCTGACAATAGACCTCCATTTTCCTGATCAAAAGCAGATTCTGATGAAATACAATATATAATTTATACACTATTATAGTGTATAAATACACTATAATAGTGTAATGCGCATTAGATTGTGTGCTGCCACTCCTCTTTGAAATAAGGCACCTTCTCCGAGCGCATAGTGGGCACGCTGTCTAGTGGTAATTTGATAGTGTGACGCAAGGCATAAAAAACAGACAATGGGATGACAGAAAAAAACATAAACACTGGTGCACAGTGGAAAGCCTGTAAAAAAGTGTACGGATGACTGTCAAAGTAGAGTCCACACCAAGGAAAATAAGACAACTACCACCACTGGCTAAGGTTGAAAAAATGTTGAAAAGACGGCATTGCCATCCATCCAAAAATGTATGAATTGGGTTGAAAAATAAAGATGAAATGCCGCCATGTTAAGGTTGTTTAAAACAATATATATATATATATATACTGTATATATATATATATATATAGTGGCACGGTGGAGGAGTGGTTAGCGCTGCGGCAGCACAGCAACTCACCCTTGGCCGGGGGATCCTGGGTTCAATCCCAGCCCCCGACCAACAGTGATCTGTGTTGAGTTTGCATGTTCCCCCCGTGTCTGCGTGGGTTTACTCCGGGATTTCTCCGGTTTCCTCCCACATGCCAAAAACATGCAAGTTAGGTTAATTGGCATCAAACTGGGGATTCTAAATTGTCCTTAGGTATGACTGTGAGAGTGAATGGTTGTCTGTCTCTCTGTGTTGGTCCTGCGATGGACTGGCGATCTGTCCAGGGTGTACCCTGCCTCTCGCCCAAAGATAATGGGATAGGCTCCAGCCCCCCTGCGACCCGAAAAGGATTAAGCAGAAGAAGATGAATGAATGAATGAATATATTCAGTTCAATTCAACTTTATTTGTATAGTGCCTAGTCACAACAAAAGTCATCTCAAGGAGCTAGATCAGGTGTGTCCAATCATGTGCCATAGAGGGCCAAGACCCTGCAGGCTTTACCTCCAGCAAGTGTCTTCAAAAGCAGATTTCACCAAACATTTTCCGACTGTTTGCTGATCTGTGAAAACACCTACTGTAGAGACTGGGTAGAAGAGAAAACATGCAGAGTCTTGGCCCTCAGTGGCACATGTTTGAACACCCCTGCGCTAGATACATAAGCACAAATCTTAAATAATTCAGAGAAAAGCCCTAGTGATCAGATGATCCCCTATGAGCAGCACTAGGCAACAGTGGGAAGGAAAAACTCCCTTATAGGAAGAAACCTCCGGCAGAACCAGGCTCAGGGAGGGGCAGTCTTGAGGGAGTGAGGGGAAAAAGGAAGACAAGGAAGGAAGAAAGAAGAGACATACTATTCATAACATAACAACAACAACATGCAGGTAGACAGATAGTGTCATGAATCTGGGTTTGGAGGGCAAATCCAGTTCTGACTCATTGTTATGTTTTGCCCTAGTTTTCCTCTGACTGCTCAGGCACGCCCCCTCCTCCTGTCTAGTGCAATGAGCTGCACTGTCACTAGTGTTCACACACATACACACACCCACACGCACACGCTCCATTCACTCTCGTTCACACGCCCTCTCACACACCGGATGCCAATCAGTCCTGCCCATGCATTCTCAAACCGGCAATCTCTTTCCTTGTTAGCTTTAGGAGTATTTGTTTGCTGCATCGGAGGAAAGAGATTGTCGGGGCATTTACCCTCGTTCATGGCAGCTAGTTCTCCATGAATGACGTTCCACTCCCTTCACACATTCAGCCCGGCATCTTCAGATGATCTATCCCTGGATCTTCGCGGCTGCCCCAGCCTCCTATTTTCATTCGCCAGACTGCATGGTTTGCCCCGGATCAGCTCCAGATCTGTAAGTGTCTTTAGCCTTTTTTCCCTGTGCTAGCAGCCCTGCAGCACTAGGTTGCTCGCCTTTCCTGTTTCATGCGTAACGCAGTCCTGCAGCACTAGGCTCCATATTCACCAGGCTGTTGAGCATTAAGCAGGTGCCCTGTATGTTTGGTGGCCTAACCCTGTCATTGCACCTCTCTGTATATTGTGTGGTTAAACTGGACTGAACTCGGTGATTATTTGAACTTGTTATTTTCTTTGTGTTTGTTAATAAAAGTGCACTATCAACTTTTGCTTTTGGGTTTTATTCTCTCGCTCGTGCGCTGAGCCGTGACGCATGCAAGTTTGTGACAGAATGCCCCGACCAGTGTAAAAGTCCAGCAGAGAGGTGGTGCACGAGTGAATTTTTGCTTTTTCTCCTTAGTGCTTCTTTCTCCTTGTCGTCTCCATGGATTTTTCTGTTTTTGGACTGAGCCCCGAGGAGTGTGGAGTGGATGATGGAGCTGTGGTATTCGTTTTCCGGGCTCAAGCCACCAACTCCCTGGAGGTGAATTTCTTGCTGTTGGACATTGCTGTCAGGGTGCTCCAGACGTGCCCCGGTCTGGAAATATCCGGGTTTGACGTCGTTTCTCATCCTGGTCCATGAGTCACGCCAACAGCTGGAGGAGATGACAGGAGAAGCCATCGAAGCTCAGCCGCGGCTTCCCACGACGTGCTCCCGGAGGACCGGAGCCCACCGCTCGCCACCCGAGCCGGAGTGCTCCTCCCCCCGCCGGATTTCCCATCCTACTCCTGGGAGGACAAAGCAGGACACCGAGGCAGCAGCGGACACCATCACCAGTCAGGAGTTCAAGCAAGTTCATCTTCGTTCTCTTGCAATGTCTCCTGAGGTGATTAATCAGATTCCTGTGGAGAAGCTTCAGAAATTGTTTCCCGCTGAAGCTCCCCAAACAGCTACTGTCATGGCTCCTTATTCCCTGTCTTCTGTCTCCCTTGACTCCCCGCCTGCCCCGGGAGAGGATCGTCGGACGCAGGAGGAGTGGGAGGAGTCAACCACACGGCGTGAGGTTAATCCTAGGTCTAAGTGACAGAAGAAGCCCATCACCTCATCGGCGGTTCCTAATTGGACGTCAAGCCCAACCACTGCTGCGGTGAAGCCCCCCTCGGTGCCACCTGTCGTACCAGCAGACGCCCCTTCAGCTTCAGCCACAGTTCCTGTCGTTGGGTCATCCACCCCAGCCACCGGAGAGATTGTGTGAGTCAGCCACTCCGCACCCACCCACCTCCGTGCCGTTCGGGCCGGCTCCTCCGTCAACCACCGAGGAGCCTAGAAGACCTACAGTATGGGCATGGAGAAGGAGGACAACACTCCATCGGCAGCCGCCAGCATTCAGACCCGGGAGGCCAGGCAAGTGGGTTTTTCATTCAACCTTAGTCATTAAGGATAAGTCTTGTCTGTCCCCTGGGAGAGGGCCTCAGACTAGGCAGTCGCCTGAGTGCTCTCCCCCTGCTGCTCTTATGATGAACTCATCTATTTCCTCTGTGTCTCCATCCCCTGCCTTGGAGTATCCACCAGCCATGGAGCTCGACGATCGGGGGAGGAGAGACTGCGCGGTGCTGGAGGACTGCACCTCGCAGAACTGCTACGACCAGAGGAGGAGCACTGTGACCAACCTGAAGCGGGTGCCAATAAAGGAGCATTCCCCCACTTCAGTATCTTCGGACTCAGTGCCACCCAGGTCTCCACCTCCTGACTTCTTGCCGGGAGGGTTACCGGCATTAGGGGCTTCACTGGAGAAGACCACAACTGCCAAGACCATCATGCCTGCTGTGGGGGCCGCCACGGCAGAGTCATCCCCCAGACCAGACCTCCAGCCGATTGGATCCCGAACATCATCGTCGGCACCGTCGGAATCCTGGACGACAGTAGAACTCGAGCACAGGCAAGTAATGTCTTCTGTAGTTCACCTGTCAAGTGTTGAGAGTTCTTGCCTGGCTCTTGGGGAGAAGAGTGGGTGTAGCCCTCAGCTGCATCTGAACTTTCCTTGCTGGGCTCTGCTGCTGCCGGCGACCCAAACCGTCTCCATTCTCTCATCTCCTTTGAGCTCCTTCCTAGGGTCACTAGAGAGGAGCCACAGCAACCTGGGTTGCCCATGGACGATGAGGAGGGTTCAGTTGACCTGGAGGAGGTCGACGGGGGTGCAGCACCCGACGGACTGGAGAAACTTGCGCTCCCTAAATTGCCGGAGTCCTGGACGGCGGTGGAGCCAGAAGTCAGGCAAGTGTGCTCCCTTATGTCAGAAGTGTCAATATTAATGTCACACTGCCCGACTTATGGTGAGGTGGACCTGGGGCAGCTCACAGTAGCCCTCAGGACTGCCACACTGGGCTCTGCCACTGCCAGTGACCCTGACCCAGTTTCTCTTTCTCTCTCTTTGGGCTCGGAGCCTCCGGCTGGGGTTGCCAGAGAGCTGCTGGAGGTAACCGAGGATTGGGGTTCAATGCCAGAGGACGTGAGGAGCATCTCCTTCCTCGCTGGGGAGGCCACCGCGGAAGCAATGAGGCCCCCGATGGGGGTCACCGCAGGTGCAACGGTGCTCCAACCGGAGCCCACCGCGGGTGCTCCAGGGCCTCAACCGGGGTCCACTGTGGGTGCAGCAGGGCCTCAGCTGGAGTCCACTGCCAGTGCAGCAGGGCCTCAGATGGAGCCCACCACTGGTGTAGCAGAGTCCCAGCTGGAGTCCACTGCTGGTGTAGCAGAGCCCCAGCTGGAGTTTGTGGCGTGTGCAGCCACGTCGGAGACCGGGACTGTCATGGGTGCAGCCACGTCCCAGATTGGGACTGTCGCGGGTGCAGCCACATCCCAGACCGGGACCGGGACCGTCGTGGGTGCTACGGTCCCCCTGCCCCAAGCCTTGAACGGCAGGAGGGATCCTGTTCCTTGGCTTTGTCGCCCAAGTTCCTGAGTTTGGAGGCTGCCTCTGCGTCCTCCTCTCAGGTCCTGGTGGCTCCACCACGCTGGTCGGCCACCCGAAGGACTTGGCTTATGGGTCGGGTGGCCCATCGGCCCGGGCAGGCCGCCGGACACTATCCTGCTGGACTTGGGACTTGGGCAGGCCTCCCAATCTGCCACTCCTCACCATACTGGGGGCCTGGGACTCAGGTCGACCCCCTCAACTTTGGATTTCATGGGAGGGGGGTTAGTGTTCCAGGTTGGGGGTCGTTAGGGGTTTGCTCTTTATTCTGTTTTTGTTCTGATTGTGTTCTCACTGGTTGCTTCCCTCCTAACTGATTTTCCCCCACCTCCCACCCTGGGTTAGTGTTTGTTGCCGGGGGAGAGGGGTTCCCTTGAAGGGTGTTGTTTCTATTCTTTTTAGCTGATGGTACTGGGGTGTCCGGTATCCACCCCTAGAGGGGGAGGGGGACCCTGTCATGAATCTGGGTTTGGAGGGCAAACCCAGTTCTGACTCATTGTTATGTTTTGCCCTAGTTTTCCTCTGACTGCTCAGGCACACCCCCTCTTCCTGTCTAGTGCAATGAGCTGCACTGTAACTAGTGTTTACACACATACACACACCCACACGCACACGCTCCATTCACTCTCGTTCACACGCCCTCTCACACACCGGATGCCAATCAGTCCTGCCCACGTGTTCTCGCACCGGCAATCTCTTTCCTTGTTAGCTTCAGGAGTATTTGTTTGCCGCATCGGAGGAAAGAGATTGTTGGGGCATTCACCCTCGTTCATGGCAGCTAGTTCTCCATGAATGACGCTCCCCTTCATACATTCAGCCCGGCATCTTCAGACGATCTATCCCTGGATGTTTGCGGCTGCCCCAGCCTCCTATTTTCATCCGCCAGACTGCACAGTTTGCGGCGGATCAGCTCCAGACCTGTAAGTGTCTTTAGCCTTTTTCCCTGTGCTAGCAGCCCTGCAGCACTAGGCTGCTCGCCTTTCCTGTTTTGTGCGTAACGCAGCCCTGCAGCACTAGGCTCCATATTCACCAGGCTGTTGAGCATTCGACAGACGCCCTGTATGTTTGGTGGCCTAACCCTGTCGTTGCACCTCTCTGTATATTGTGTGGTTAAACTGGACTGAATTCGGTGATTATTTGAGCTTGTTATTTTCTTTGTGTTTGTTAATAAAAGTGCACCATCAACTCTTGCCTTTAGGTTTTATTCTCTCTCTCATGTGCTGAGCCATGGCGCACGGAGGTTTGTGACAGATAGGACGTCCAAATTCTATCAAAGCTAATTTGACCTAAGATTACAGCATTTTTCTCGGCTTTTTTCAGGCTTATTAAAAGAATTTCATCGGAAACACTGTGAGCAGATACAGTCACGTGAAAAAATGTTGACACCCCCTTAAATAAATATTCAGTTGTTTATTAAGGAATGTTCACTATTTTAGAATTACATTTTACAGAAAATTTGAAAAAAGGCTTTAATTCATTTTTATTTGTTTAGTTGTATTACATGAATCTCCCAGTATTTTTAACACTGATATTAAATATCCATATGTCCAAATATGTTAAAAAAAAGACACAGGCTTATACAGGGTGTCCTAATTTTTTCACATGACTGTACATCCATAGCTGGACCTGGTGGTGTAATACCCAAACACTATGCACAGTGACCATAAATAGCAGGGTTTTTTTTTAGAAAAAAATATAAGTGGACATAGTAGATGGTGAATTGATACATCCATGGATGCACCGGGACACATTATCAGTGATGTTTCCTGATGTCATCGGGTGTTTTGGGTCTCACAACATCAGACACCCTCAATCAGGCGACCCAGCCAGGGTTGATCAGACCCTGACGTGTCCCAGCAGCACTGGCCCACGATTCAGACCGTTTCATCCATAGCCACCGAGAAGCTCTTTCTGCAGCCTCGGTGGCAGATTTGATGGCCATCCTTTTAATAGCTCCTTTGATACCAAGGAGAGTGTAAATTTTGCACAGGGAGCGGGCAGCAAAGCCTCGACATCCCACCTCTATGGGCTCACAGTGTGCTCTCCAACCATTCCTCTGGCACTGTTCTACCAGTTCTTGGTATTTGAGCCGTTTGCGTTCATTGGCCTCTTCCATGCGCTCCTGCCAGGGAACTGTGAGCTCCATTAACAGGACCTGCCTGGAAGAGGAAGATGTAAGTACTACATCTGGCCTAAGAGATGTTGGTGTTACATAGTCAGGGAACTTAAGGTGCTTGCCCAAGTCAGTTCACAGGTCCCAGTCTGAAGCTGAAGAGAGCAGGCTGGTTGATGGTCTAAGCTGTGGTTGGGGCCTCTCTCTAGCTCTGACAAAGGTGATTTTCCTTTGACTACCAACCTGCTTGTTGTTGGCCATGGCACTGGAGATGGTCTCCGCTACACACTTTAGCACTTGGTCATGGTGCCAGCGATATCGGCCCTCACCAAGAGCTGTTGGGCAGCTGCTGAGGATGTGTTCAAGACTGCCCCTTCCTGGGCAGAGAGGACATATTGGCAGCTTGTTCTTGCCCCAGGTATGCAGGTTTGCTGGACTGGGTAGCACATCATATACTGCTTGGAGCATAAATTGTAGATACTAATAGTAAAATTCAAAATGATGACATGCAAAATCCAATCTATACTTGTAAATGACATCCAGTTAAAACACGATATCATATCTAGCTAGCCAGCTGTAACATATAGTCATGTGAAAAAATTAGGACACTCTGTATAAGCCTGTGTGTGTGTGTGTGTGTTTAACATACTTGGACATATGGATATTTAATATCAATGTTAAAAATACTGGGAGATTCATGTAATACAACTATCCATCTATCTTTTTCGGGTCATGGCGGGGCTGGAGCCTATCCCAGCATCTTTGGGCAAGAGGCAGGGCACACCCAGGATAGGTCCATTGCAGGGCCAACACAGAGCGACAGACAATCACACTCACAGTCATACTTAAGGACAATTTAGAATCCCCAGCTGATGCCAATTAACCTAACTTGCATGTTTTTTGGCATGTGGGAGTGTTACGACCCACTTTCTGGGCTAAGGCCAGAATTGCCTATATATTATCCCGGGATTTCAAAGTCAGTTTTGACCTTCATGTCAAGGTGGACTAACCTCGTCACTTTCGCCCTTAGGTAAGGTAGACTACACCTCGTCACTTTCACCATTTGGCAAGGTAGATCTCACCTCATGTCCCAGGCTGGGAACTGAACTCATGACACCAGGATCCCAACCACCTCCTGCTCTACCACTGAGCTAGAGAGGAATTCCTCCCTAGCAACTTGGCTAGGAGTGGAGATATACCCTAATGATGTCATGACCTGCACCACTGACTAATTTCCCATGGAGGGGGTTGCCACAGGGAGGAAACCGGAGAAATCCCACCCCAGCGGCTCGGACAGCGAATTTGCTGTGCACTCTGTACCTCCACAATTCAATACAAATTCAAGTATATAAAACAAATATGCATGGTCTTACCTTTACTTGTAAATGAAATCCATCTGCCAATATCCCTCTGGACAAAAATCTCACTGACTGTTGTAAAAGTCCTCCTTGTCTTCTTTTAATTTTAAAAGTTTCTCTGTCCCAATCAAGATTACTGCCAGTTTTGATTGAAAGTCCAATTTTGAAATTTTTTTAAAGTTTAGCTATAAAACCTTCCATTTTCAGTCTGTATAAAATACAGTGCATCCGGAAAGTATTCAAAGCGTTTCATTTTGTTCCACATTTTGTTATGTTATAGCATTTTTTCAAAATGGAAATAAGGGTTATTAGTTTAGTTTGGACAGCCAGCCAGCTCTAGGAAGAGTCCTGGTGGTTCCGAACTTCTTTCATTTACGGATGATGGAGGCCACTGTGCTCATTGGGACCTTCAAAGCAGCAGAAATATTTTTGTACCCTACCCCAGATTTGTACCTTGAGACAATCCTATCTTGGTGGTCTACAGACAATTCCTTTGACTTCATGCTTGGTTTTTGCTCTGACATGCACTGTCAACTGTGGGACCTTATATAGACAGGTGTGTGCTTTTCCAAATCATGTCCAATCAACTGAATTTACCACAGATGGACTCCAATTAAGCTGTAGAAACATCTCAAGGATGATTCAATTCAATTCAATTCAATTCAATTCAGCTTTATTTATATAGCGCCATTTCACAACAAAAGTCATCTCATAGCACTACCAAATGCTGGGAAAACCCCACAATTGCAGAAAGACCCAGCAATCAGATGATCCCCTGTGATCAAGCACTTAGCAATGGTGGAGAGGAAAAACTCCCATTTAACAGGAAGAAACCTCTAGCAGAACCAGGCTCAGGGAGGGGCAATCATCTGCTGCGACTAGCTGGGGGTGAGGGGATAGAGAAGAAGAAAAGAACAGACATAAAGAGAGAAAACATTAACAGTGAGAAGCCAAGTACATTATTGGAGGTCACCCATGTACATGTGATTTCTTAGTTTATTTTTAATAAATTTGCCAAAATCTCATTTTTTTTTTCACATTGTCATTATGGGGTATTGTGTGTAGAATTTTGAGTAAAAAAATATCTTAATCCATTGTGGAATAAGGCTGTAAATTAACAAAATGTGGAAAATGTAAAGCGCCGTGAATACTTTCTGGATGCACTGTACAGGCAAGTGCATCTCTAATATAAATCACACACTTCATCCCTGCATGATCTAATCTGTAGACATTTAATAACTCACTGTCTGGAGCACATTTCTACATCCTTCATTCATCTTCTACACTAGATAAATTCAAAAGACTCTTCAAAGTCTTCCATGATGCTTCTAACAGTTTTTTGTCATTAAGGGGTTAAACATTTTTAATTAATAACTTATCGTTACTAGCATCTATTCTTTAATTTTCAGTCCACAGTTCTGAGAATCTTTTTAGAATTTCATCACTAGGAGCCACTCTGCAGTGGGAGCTTTTATGAGTACGACCTCTTCAGCTTTGACACAATCTCTGATCTACTGCTGCTGAAACATCACCAAGAATTATTCTCGTACAGGACTGTGGTCTGATACAAAGAATACTGTTGAATCATCTAGTTACATAATGGTCAAATCTTATTAAAATGTCATGAGCTGATAGGCTACAAGGATTATTTGGATAATTAAGTTTTATTTCTTGCCTTAGCTAATGACTTTTTTGTTGTGTTTATTTCTTAAACCAGCAAATGGCCATGTGCTGAATAACCATTGCTAATTTTTCAGCAGTCATGAAGCTGGTATCAAACCTGAAGCCTGGTGTTTGCCTTCTAGCTGTAATAACAGTGAATTAGTCAGTGGTGATCTCAGGTGTGTCCAGCTGACTCTAACCCTGTCATGGTAGTTTTTCAAAAGGAAAGTTAAAAATGTAATAGAAATGTGATTTGGCACAACAGAAAGTTATGTTCAATATTTAATTTTTTTTGTCAAAAGTTTAATTTGTGTTGACTGTTCAGTTAAACATGCTACTAGGCATCAGTTATCTGAGGACATCAAACCCAGTAGACGGATGATAAGGACAGCTGGATCTTCTCACAGTCTCCAGATCGTCCTGCTCATGTCCCACTGACAGGACAGCAGACAAGTTACCATTTTCTATTTAACTATCAACACTTATTATTCAGCTAAAGTAAACCTGTTCAAAAATCACAGTAAATAAAACAGCTAATTCAATAATTATTTTTTTGTCATTATTTCCGTCAAATATCATGTTGTTCTATAAGTCAGTAGTCCAATCTGTTCTGGGTTCCTCCCAGTCCTGTCTTGTTCAGCAACTGTGGGCACAAAAAGACAAATGATAGAAAAATAAATAAATCACTGCAGAGATAGGCAAACTTGATCAGTATGAAAAAGGTGAAGAATAAAAAAAATTATACCATCTTAACTGAATTGTGTATACAGTTGCTGTGCAACTGCTAATGCGAACAGACATACGTTTGATGGAACGCAGCAAACAGAAAATTAAAATTCCTTATTCAGAGTAGCTAAATAAGGAAGCAAAGGAGCACCACCTCCAAATAAAAAAATAAACAGATAAACGGGATTGATCCTTCTGAGCACAAGAAATGGACCACGGATCTCGACCAACTGTCTGGAGTCGCGCTGTCAGATGTGTTTGCCTATCTGATTTGTGGGGTGAGCGCATACATCCATAAGCATTTTAAGAACTATAAATCATTAGAGGCTCATGTTCAATTAACCAGTGGATGGGTCCAGTTGCCTCAAATCTTCTGGGTGAACGACCAGAAAACTGTCATTTGCACAAAGTTAAGCAGTTTTCTGCACTAGCATGTGTCTCTGCAGCGACAGGCATTTCTAAGTCCCAGTGATGAAATGTTGGATTTCTGTTTAATTTATGCACAGAAAGACTGACACACCAACAGTAACACATCTGGTGTTGTGTCTCTGCACCTTACTGCAACCATTTGCACAAATGCCATACCTGCTGTTGTCTGTCTGTTATTGCAGTATTGATCATGCACAGTCCAATCTGTAACTGTCGACTCTGTACCTACACTACCGCATTGAACTTGCAATTATGGGTATTACAGCTCTACTGTTTTTGTATATAGGATTGCTGGGTTTTATCTCTTATCTTTATTTGCACTATGGGTAGCATTACTGTACATAGGCTGCTGTTGTTTTTTTCCATCCTTATTCTTTCTTTTCTTATATATTGAGCACACCACTAAGAGAGAGAGAAATGGCATTTCATTTCTCCTGTATGTCCTGTACGTCTAGAAGTATTGACAAATAAAACTCTTTGAATCTTGAATCTTTGAATACACACATTATTATCCAACTGGATATGAAATACTAATCAAGTAATGTGATAAGCCTCACGCTCACACTAGCACACGGAAAAAATTACCAGTATAATTAGCTGCTATAAAAACATACTAAATCAGGACAGTAACATTTTTATAGTCACCTGAACGAGGAGAATCTGCTGACTCTAATAATACCAAACATTCTATTGACTTCAGTCCCCAGCTGATTTTAAATCCATGCGTAATGAAGGTGGTGCAGCTTCAATCATCTCTGACTGCTCAGTGTATGGTTTTTTTTTCACTTCATGACTGAGATGTAATGATGGCACCCAATCGTGATGGCAATCGACCATTTCATAGGCTGGTTTGCCTGCACAAAAAAATGACTGCTTTGATTAGATATGTAGATGTGCAGCCAGCTTGTTAAAAGTTAGCAACAACTCCACACACCTGTGCCTCTGTTACAGCTGCAGCATCTCCACGCACATACAAGTAATCTTTATGTGTTTAAATCACAACTTACCTTCGTGAAAATGCCGTGAACACACGGCCATGTGTGCAGGAATATTGTCAGAGCTGACGTCTTTCCTTCTGACTGCTGCAATCCATTCCATCCAATGCCTCTGTTAGCTCGGAGATCTGATTCTCTCCATTTTTCTTTCAAGTCGGGAAGTTAAAAAAAGCATACGCCTTAATCAATCTTTTTCCACGCCAGTTGTGACAGCGGTTGTTGCATTTGATAATGCAGCAAAACGTCCCTATTCTAACGTTGCGTGGTATTCGAATAAATAATAACACACTGAAGCAACCCTCTAAAAAACTTCAGCTTAACAGCTGTCGTTGCTCACTACTAAATAAAGACAGGGAGAATGCTTTTCCCACAATTCCTTGTGCTTTTTCTATCGGGTGACATCATGCGCTCATTCTCTATAAAAAAAAATTTATAACTAATTTGTTTAAAGTCAGGAGTTTTGCTTTTGAGTTGAAAAATATTTGGCAAGATTGTTAATTTTGATTGATATTCAAGTTTTCGTGAAAAGGTTTTGTGACAAATCTAATCCCATAAAATGTAACGTCATCAACAGAATATCACTCCTGACTTTGCTGTAATATTTTATCAGCTATAAATATTAATTGTGCCGATGCCGAAAGGTATTTTAAATGTTTATTGGCCAATACTGATAATGTGCCCATGTCACTGTGCTTCCCTTCAGGATTATTTTCTCTATATTTGATCAAAACTTTCAAACTCTACACAGGCTGAAATGTCTTAAAAGAAGCCACTAACTTCACAGTAAAAACTAAAGTATTTGCTTTGATGGAAGCAAAAAGAAACACAACATTAACAGGAGCTGAAGCTTTCAGTTGCCTGTAAAATCCTTTGGCTCAGTTTATCAGTCTCCCTCTGTATCTGACAGCTGTGCAAACTATTTACATCTTTCCATAACCAGAGTGATGTGTGCATACACAAATACACCCTAAAGGTGTTTTATTACTTCTAATTAATTACAAACTGAGACAGGACAATCAGGTAATCAGTCTTCTCTTCAGTAAAGCTAGCTGTCACACTGAGTCACAGTTTGTAAGCTTGTCACAACATATAAGTTTGATGTTTATTCAAGTAGAGTGCAAATTGATGTGTTTCCATGACAACATATTGGACAGTGTTTTGTATGATCAAAGAGAATTTCAGAATATAACCACCAAGTAGTGTTACTACTGTCCTATATTATATGCAATTGTTGAATGAGTGAATTACAGATGGCAAAATACACACATATGAGAACGATCAATGGAACAAGTGGTAGCGTCTTCTGAGCTTTAACAAGTTATATTAGAATAGACTTCTTGCACATTGTGGGGTGACGTACTGCATGTCTGTTTTCCATGCTGCCTGTCCGTTCACTTCCAGTCAAGGCCAGAAAGCATTGATTTCACTCACAATACAATCCTTCATCATTAAACCAAGTAATCCACTTTCACTTACAGTGGTGTGAAAAAAGTGTTTGTCCCCTTCCTGATTTCTCATCTTTTGTTTGTGACACTTAAATGTTTCAGATCATCAAACAAATTCTAATATTAGACGAAGATAACACAAGAAAACACAAAATGCAGTTTTTAAATGAAGGTGTTTATTATTAAGGGTAAAAAAAAAATCCAAACCTACATGGCCCTTTGTGAAAAAGTGATTGCTCCCACCCCCCCCTGTTAAATATAAACGAAGTGTGGTTTATCATATCTTTGGAAAGCTGAGTTCAATTTCTCTAGCCACACCCAGGCCTGATTACTGCCACACCTGTTCTCAATCAAGAAATCATTTAAACAGGACCTCCCTGAATAAGTGAAGTAGACCAAAAGATATTCAAAAGCTAGACATCATGTTGTGATCCAAAGAAATTCACAAACAAATAAGAAACAAAGTAATTGAGATCTAGCAGTCTAGAAAAGGTTATAAAGCCATCTCTTAAGCTTGCCTCTCAAGCAAACCACAGTGAGACCATTATCCACAGATGGTGAAGACATGGAACAGTGGTGAATCTTCCCGAGAGTGGCCAGCCCACCAAAAATACAACAAAAGCGCAGTGATGACTCATCCAAGAGGTCACAAAAGACCCCACAGCAACATCCAAAGAACTGCAGGCCTCACTTGCCTCAGTTAAAGTCAATGTTCATGACTCCACCATAAGAAAGAGACTGAGCAAAAATTGCCTGCATGGCAGAGTTCCAAGACAAAAACCACTGCTGAGCATGAAGAACATAAAGGCTCATCTCAGTTTTGCCAGAAAACATCTTGATGATTCCCGAGACTTTTGGGAAAATACTTTGTGGACTGATGAGATACATCTGGCGTAAAAGCAACACAGCATTTCAGAAAAGGAACATCATACCAACAGTAAAATATGGTGGTGGTAGTTTGATGGTCTGGGGCTGTTGCTTCAGGACCTGGAAGACTTACTGTGGTAAATGGAACCATGAATTCTGCTGTCTACCAAAAAATCCTGAAGGAGAATGTCTGGCCATCTGTTCATGACCTCAGACTGAAGCACACTTGGGTTCTGCAGCAGGACAATGATCCAAAACCCACCAGCAAGTCCACCTCTGAATTGCTTCAGAAAAAGAAAATGAAAACTTTGGAGTGACCTAGTCAAAGTCCTGACCCGAATCCGATTAAGATGCTGTGGCATGACCTTAAAAAGGCGGTTCATGCACGAGAACCCTCCAATGTGGCTGAATTACAACAATTCTGCAAAGATGAGTGGGCCAAAATTTCTCCACAGCGCTGTAAAAGACTCATTGCCAGTGATCACAAATGCTTGATTGCAGTTGTTGCTGCTAAGGGTGGCCCAAGCAGCGATTAAGTTTAGGGGCAATCACTTTTTAACACAGGGCCATGTACAGTAGTGTGAAAAGGTGTGTTCCCCCTTCCTGATTTCTCTTTTTTTTTGTCACATTAAATATTTTAGATCATCAAACAAATTTAAATATTAGACAAAGGTAACACAAGTAAACACAGAATGCAGTTTTTAAATGTAAGTGTTTATTATTAAGGATAAAAAAATCCAAATGTACATGACCCTGTGTGAAAAAGTGATTGCCCCCCTTGTTAAAACATAAATTAACTGGTTTATCACATCTTTGTAAAGCTGAGTTCGATTTCTCTAGCCACACCAAGGCCTGATTAGTGCCCCATCTGTTCTCAATCAAGCACTTAAACAGGACCTGCCTGAAAAAGTGAAGTAGACCAGAAGGTCCTCAAAAGCTATACATCATGCTATGATCCAAAGAAATTCACGAACAAATGAGAAACAAAGTAATTGAGATCTAGCAGTCTGTAAAAGGTTATAAAGCCATTTCTAAAGCTTTGGGACTTCAGCAAACCACAGTGAGAGCCATTATCCACAAATGGCGAAAACATGGAACAGTGGTGAACCTTCCCAGGAGTGACTGGCCGACCAAAATTACCTCAAGAGTGCAGCAACGACTCATCCAAGAGGTCACAAAAGACCCCACAACAACATCCAAAGAACTGCAGGCCTCACTTGCCTCAGTTAAAGTCAGTGTTCATAACTTCACCATAAGAAAGAGACTGGGCAAAAAATGGCCTTCATGGCAGAGTTCCAAGATGAAAACCACTGCTGAGCAAAAAGAACATAAAGGCTCGTCTCAGTTTTGCCAGAAAACATCTTGATGATCTCCAAGACTTTTGGAAAAATACTCTGTTGGCTGACGAGACAAAAGTTGAACTTTATGGAAGGCGTGTGTCCCATTACATCCGGCGTAAAAGCAACAGAGCATTTCAGAAAAGGAACATCATACCAACAATAAAATATGGTGGTGGTAGTGTGATATCTGGAGCTGTTGCTTCAGGACCTGGAAGTCTTTCTTTGGTAAATGGAACCATGAATTCTGCTGTCTACCAAAAAATCCTGAAGTAGAATGTCTGGCCATCTCTTCGTGACCTCAAAGTGAAGTGAACTTGGGTTCTGCAGCAGGACAATAATCCAAAACACACCAGCAAGTCCACCTCTGAATGTCATGATGCCGAGCACGGGCCTGTACTTTGCTCGGGTGTTTAGGTTATTATCCTTTTTCTGTATATGTACTTAGTCCTAATTTTCTGCCATTATTATTTGTGCTTTTATTTTGACAGCATTGTGACAAGACTTCTGCCTGTCAAGTCTGTTTGCGGCCTCTCGCAGCTGTTTGGTTTCTTTGATTACGTTCTCCCTCGTGCATCCACACCTGATTCTCATTTCGGTTTTTCCTCTTGTATTATTTAAGCTTGCTGGCGAGGTTTATTCCTCATTGTGACCTCACATCTTGTGTAGGGAGGAATCCCCATGCCTGATTCCTGTCTAAGTCTGTGCTTTATTCTCTGCTTTGTGACTTAAATTGTAAGTAACCTTTCATGGCTTTTCCCTTGTTGTATTTTGGTGTCACCCCTCATGGTCTCTCGTTATCGTCTTTTTGTATTCGCCCTTCATGGCTGGTATTTGTGTTCATTATTATTATTTATTAAATGAGCAAGCTCACAGCAGGTGAATGGTGCCTCATTTCTGCCCTAAAGGGCCAATTATGACAGTAGGTCGCAGCCCTAGGTGCCAGCGACTGTGAATTTGCCTTTTTCTTTATCTATTGTTCTATTTTTTCCCCCTTTTTGGGTGCCTGCTTTTTGGGAATGACATCATTTGGGAGGGGGTACCCAATTTATTTATTTAGCGAATGCAAAGTCCTTAAGCCAAGCAGTTGCCTCCTGGTTTGCTGTATGGAGGGTGTGTATGGAGTGTGTATGGAGGTTATTTAAAGAAGTCTTCCCACTTATTGGTAGCTTTATTCTTCATATAATCAATTCTTCATTAACTTTAGGCCATGTACCGCAGGCTTTTAAAACGGCTGTAATTAAACCCTTACTCAAAAAGCCAACACTAGATCCAGGAGCTTTAGCTAACTATAGACCAATCTCTAATCTCCCTTTCATTTCAAAAATCTTAGAAAGAGTTGTTGCTACGCAATTATTTGACCACCTGCAGGGAAATGGTTTATTTGAGGAGTTTCAATCTGGGTTTAGAATCCATCATAGCACTGAAACAGCCTTAGTGAAGGTCACTAACGACCTCCTCATTGCATCTGATAATGGACTAGTTTCTGTACTTGTCCTTTTAGATCTTAGTGCAGCTTTTGATACTATTGATCATAATATTCTACTTGATAGATTAGAACACTATGTTGGACTTAATGGAACTTCGTTGCAGTGGTTTAGATCTTATTTATCTGATAGGTTCCAGTTTGTTCATGTAAATGATGAGTTTTCTCTCAGCTCAAAGCTTAGTCATGGAGTTCCACAGGGATCTGTGCTTGGCCCTACTCTTTTTAGTTTATATATGCTTCCATTAGGCAACATTATTAGAAAGCACTGTATACATTTTCACTGTTATGCAGATGACACACAATTATACCTGTCAATGAAGCCAGATGATACTAATCAATTAGCCAAGTTAGAAGCCTGTCTTAAGGAAATCAAAGTTTGGATGACTTGTAATTTCCTGCTATTAAATTCAGATAAGACTGAAGTCATTCTTGTTGGTCCAAAAAACCTTAGAAATTCCTTTCCAAATCAAACTTTCAGTTTGGATGCAGTTACTCTTTCTCTTAATAGCTCTGTGAGGAACCTTGGAGTTATTTTTGATCAGGATTTGTCCTTCAATTCACATATTAAATTTGTTTCTAAGACTGCCTTCTATCATTTGCGTAATATTGCCAAGATTAGGAGCATCTTGTCTCAGAGTGATGCTGAGAAGCTGATCCACGCTTTTGTTAGCTCGAGATTAGATTATTGTAATTCTTTATTATCAGGCTGTCCTAAAACATCTTTAAAAAGTCTTCAGCTGATCCAAAATGCTGCAGCAAGAGTTTTAACAGGTACTAGAATGAGAGATCATATCTCTCCGGTTCTGGCCTCCCTTCATTGGCTTCCCATAGAGTTTAGAATTAAGTTTAAAATCCTTCTTCTTACTTACAAAGCTCTAAACAATCAGGCTCCTTTTTATTTAAAAGATCTGATACTACCGTATCATCCTAACAGAGCACTACGCTCCCAAAATGCAGGTTTACTTGTAATACCTAGAATCTCCAAAAGTACAATGGGAGGCAGAGCCTTCAGTTATCAAGCTCCTCTCCTGTGGAATCAGCTGCCAATCTGGATTCGGGAGTCAGACTCGATCTCTGTTTTTAAGAATAGGGCTAAAACCTACCTTTTTGATATAGCCTACAATTAGGGAGGGATCATGTGTTTCTGAACCCTCCCTTAGTTATGCTGCTAATAGGTTTAGTCAGCCGGGGGACCTCCAGTAATGCACTGGGCCTCACTCCTTTCCTCACTCTCTATGAAATATTTTTTTTTTTGCTGGTCATTAACATTTGTTTGTTCTCTCCCATAGATTGAGTCCCCATCGTGCTGTTTGCTCTCTACATGTCTGTTCTTTTCTTCTTCTCTGTCCCCTCACCCCCCAGCCAGTCGCAGCAGATGACTGCCCCTCCCTGAGCCTGGTTCTGCTGGAGGTTTCTTCCTGTTAAAAGGGAGTTTTTCCTCTCCACCGTCGCCAAGTGCTTGCTCACAGGGGATCGCCTGATTGCTGGGGTCTTTCTGCAACTGTGGGGGTCCTCCCTACAGTTGATAGTGCTATGAGATGACTGTTGTTGTGAAATGGCGCTATATAAATAAAGTTGAATTGAATTGAATTGAATTGTAATCCTCCTTCCAGTCTTTGGAGCGGGCAAGCCTCTATGATGTGTTCCATTGTTTGCTCCTCTCCACATGCGCACAGTGGGCTAGGGCTACTGCCCCATCTGTAAAGGCTGGCCAAGCAGGGGCCATGTCCAGTCCTGAAGCGATTGAGTGTAGACCACTGTCTCCTTGGGAGGTTGGTGCCCGGGACCTGTTGGTTGGGGTTTATCACCAGCTGTTTGTTTGGGACCTCCTTGGTCTCCCATTCCTCTTGCCAAGCTGTCTGGATGGTAAAGTCAGCTGGGGGAGGGTTTTTCCAAATCGGCCGTCTGGATGAAAGTCGGGCAGTGGGTGGAGTGTAGATATCTGCATGGATTGGTAAGTGAGGAGAATCTTTAACTTTTTGGAGCATCCTTTGAGTTAATGCTGCTCGCCGGATGTGTGGAGGGGCTATGTTTGACAGTACAGAGAGCCAGGGGAGTGGTGTTGAGCGGATTGTTCCAGTTATAGTTCTCATGGTTGTGTTGAGCTGGGTGTCTACATGGTGTGTGTAAGATGACCTGGACCGGACAGGGGCACAATATTCTGCTACAGAGTATGAAAGGGCCAGTGCTGAGGTGCGCAGGGTGGAGACTGCCGCCCCCCATTTTGCACCAGCGAGCTTGCAGAGCAGGTTGTTTCGTACCTTCACCTTAGCAGCCGTCCCCTTTAGATGTTCCTTGAAGGATAAGGTCCTATCAAGGGTCACTCCAAGATAAGTTGGATTTGGGGCATGCTTAAGCTTGAGTCCGCTCAGGTGGATGTTTAGTTCTCTGGCAGCTTTTGCATTGTGGAGATGGAATACACTGGAGACGGTTTTTGCTGGGCTTGGTTTTAGGCGCCAGATTTTGCAGAACTGGTCCAGTTTGACAAGATCTTCCGTGAGCACCCGTTCCAGTGGTTCAAAGTCTGGTGCTTGGAATGCCAAACAGATGTCGTCTGCATAGGTGAATTTGCGGGATTTTGTAGTAGGCAGGTCGTTTATGTAGAGGTTGAACAGAGTTGGAGCTAGAACTGAGCCTTGTGGGAGTCCGTTTTTCTGCATTCTCCATGCACTTGTCTTCTGACTGAGGTGGACTCTGAACCTTCGGTTGGTCAGCAGGGTTTTTATAATTGCTGTTGCCCAAGCAGGGATCGCCTTTATAAGTTTCAGGAGGAGGCCTTTGTGCCAGACCGTATCATAGGCGGCTGTAAGGTCGAGAAACACAGCCCCTGTCTTCAGTCTGCTCTCGAAGCCATTTTCGATGAAGGTGGTTAGGGCCAGTACTTGTTCTCCTGTACTGCGGTCCTTGCGGAAACCTGCTTGATCCACACTTAGAATATCCTCTACCTCTGGGGAAATGCGTTGCAGAATTAGGCGCTCCATGATTTTGTAAGGAACGCTGAGTAGGGAGATTGGGCGGTAGCTTGCTGGTAATTTGTGGTCTTTGCCAGGTTTTGGGATGGCAATGACCTTTGCTGTCCGCCATTTCTTTGGGATCGAGTTTGTTTGTGTGATCCTTGTGTAGAATTGTGTCAACCAGGTTAGGGCTCGGGGGCCAAGATTTTTCATGAATTCTGGGAAGATGTTATCGTATCCTGCTGCCTTTCCACATTTCAGGCTCTGTAGGACTTTCTCCAGTTCAGCAGCCTCGAAGGGTTCAGGGTTCGTTTCCTCTACAGGCATTTTTTGGTGTTTTTTTAGCTCAGTTGTAACTGCTCTTTTGGTGTCTTTGTCTTGGGGTGCTTTGGCGATAGTCAGTAGGTGGGATGCAACTTGGTTGGGTGTGACGGATGCTCGGCTTTGGCTAGGGGGCTTCTGTGCAGCTCCTAGGCGACGGATGAGGCTCCAACATTTCCTGCTAGAGTGGGTAAAGCTCCGGTCAGCAACTGTCTCCTCCCATTTCTTTCGCCGAGCTGTATTTAGCGATTCAATGAGATGGTCTGCTATCTCTGGGTCCCCTGATGTTTGATAGGATTGTAGGAGGGCAGCACTTTCTCCGTCCAAACATGGGACATAGAGGGGTCGGTAGCCTCGTGGGATTGCAGTATGGGCAGCCTTGAAGATTGCGCTGCAGAAGCGGTTGTATGCTTCATCTACAGTGATGGTGTGGAGTGGGATGGTAACAACGCTCCGGTCCAGAGTTTCACTGAATTTCTTCCAGTTGGCTTTGCGGAAGTTCCAGCGCATCTTCCTTGGGCTGTATATGACTGGAAGTTGTAGGCCAATGTGTACAAGCAGGGGCCGGTGTTGGCTGTGTGGAAAATCATCAAGAATGAGGATTTGTGTAGGATATGGCTCCCCATTCAAAGAGCTGACCCAACACAGGTCAGGAGAATAGTCCTTCTTCCACCTAGCAGAGTGGAAGGTTCCTCTTTGTTTGGGGTCGTATATCAAAGCGAGGTAATTTCTGGATGCCCAGTCTGAAAGTGCCTTCCCATCACTGTCCACTGCTGGGTACCCCCAGTCAGGGTGATGGCTGTTAAAGTCCCCCACATAGATGGCAGGGTGGGGTAGGGTGGGTAAGACCTGCAGATCCCAGTTGGCATTAGGGGGTACCCAATGAGCCTGAGGTTTGAGCTTTGCAAGGCTCTAATGGAAATTAATGACCTCCTAGCCATAGCTCGATAATATTCCACTCCCAAAGACACTTTGTGGTACCTGGACTCCGCGGAGGCGGCTGTGCGGCGACATTCTCACCTCTCAGAGCATGCTGAGGGAAGGGAGAGGATATCCCTGATGGTGGCTCTGCAACAGCAGAACAGTGAGTTGAAGAGGAATCCCACCAGGAAGCCAAGATCGGCGCTGACGGGGAGGAACTCCCGGGCTCCGGTCCAATCGACTCCTTGCATGTTTCCTGCTCCGGCTCCAGCTGCCGCTCCACCTGCTCCAAGATGCCGGTTCCCGGCGCAGACCTCCACTCCTCCCTGTAATACGACTGTATCGAATCGGATGGAGGAGAGTATCTGGGTGAAGACGCCACAAACGCTTGGCAAACCATTGCCCAGCTACGGGCTGCTAGAGGAAATCCCCCGTCTCTCAGCCAGCTGCATCCGTTTCACCATGCCAAGAAGAAACCACAACAGCTTCTACCTCTAGGTTATCCTCGTTGGCTGTCTCGTCAGCTTCCTCTTCCTGGGCCGTTGCTGTCCCCTTCTCACCACCGTGTCACCTCCGACTGCTGTGAGCCCAGCTGATACTCCCCCACCTCTGCCCGTCACCGTGCCTCCAGGGGTGGCTCCTCCATGTTATCCAGAGGTGCCCATGAGAAGTCTCCACAGTCATGGAGAAGGAAGAAACCGGGCTTGCTGCAGCAGGAACCACCATACCCTGGGAAAGCAGCCAAGTGCTTTTTCACTCTATATCACCATCTTATGAATTACAATGCCTGATTCCCGAGGGTGAGGCTCAGTTCGTGCAGTCCACTGAGTCCTCACCATCTGCTGCAGCCACAAAAAACTTTTCCTGCTGTCTCTGTGTTGCCTCCTACGCCCCCTGAGTGTCTGCCTATTCTGGGATTAAGCAGCCGGATGGAGGAGGAGCCTGTGGCCCTGGAAAACCTGGTTCCAGCCCCACAGCCACAGTCCGGACAGAGGAAGAGGGCAGTCTGCAATCCGGAGCCTGAGCCAATGAGGAAGTGTCCCCAAGCTTCAATCGTTCAGAAGGAAGCGGCTCTCCTGTTGCCACCCCGGGCGAGCCACCTGCATGGGTCACATTGCCAGGGAGTTCCGGAGCTGCAGTGACCATCATGCCTGCTGTTGGGGCTGCTGCAGCAGAGTCTGAGCTGGACTTCCAGAGGGCCGGGCCCGAGACTTCTTGGATCGATGGAGTCCTGGATGTCGGTGGAACTTGAACTCAGGCGAGTACCCTCCTTTGTTTTTGTCATTTCTGTATTGGAGAGATCTTGCCTGGCTCTTGGGGGGGGGGGGGAGCCGGGTGGAGCCTTCAGCTGCACCTGAGCTCGCCTCACAGGGTTCCACTGCCGTCAATGACCCTGACCCTGTTCCTTTTCTCTCTGAGTCTTCTCTCAGGGTCACCGAGATTAATCCAGCTATGCCAGAGGTCTCCGTGGGTTCGGGTCCACTGCAAGAGGTCTTTGTGGGTCAAGCTCCTCCGGCTGAGGTTGTCATGGAGGCTCCATCCCAGTCCGGGGCCTCCGTTGGTGCTGCTCCCCCTCCTGCTGAGGTCATCGTGGAGGAGCTGTCCCAGCCCGGGACCTCCGAGGGTGCAGCTCCTCCTCAGTCTGGGTCTCCGTGGGTGCTGCATCCCAGCTTGAATCCCACGTGGGTGTGGAGCTTCAGTGTGTGCCTGCTGTGGGTGCTACGCTCCAGCCCGAGGTCAATCATGGGTGCAGCTCTGTCCCAGTTCAGGGCCACCAAGGGTGCTGCTACGCCTCAGTCCGGGGCCACTGAGGGTGCTGCTATGCCTCAGTCCGGGGCCTCCCAGGGTGCAGCTATGCCTCAGTGCGGGACCACTGAGGGTGCTGCTACACCTCAGTCTGGGGCCACTGAGGGTGTTTCTACGCCTCAGTCCGGGGCCTCCGAGGGTGCCATTACGCCTCAGTCTGGGGCCACCGAGTGTGCCGCAACACCTCAGTCCATGGCCAACGAGGGTGCCGCAATGCCTCAGTCCGGGGCCACCGAGGGTGCCACAACACCTCAGTCCGGGGCCACAGAGGGTGCCGCAACCCCTCAGTCCGGGGTCACAGAGGTTGTTGCACCTATGCCCAAGGCTGCGGCAGGTCCTCTGTCCACATCCGGGTCTGCTGTGGTTCTCCTCCCGCCATCTTCCTCATCGGGTGCCTATTGTCCATGTCCGGGGGTCTGCGGTGAGAAGTGGTTCCAGCTGCCGCCTCCAGGAGGAGGTGTGCGGTGCTTTGCGACCCGCTGGCTCAGAGACGCGGGGATACTGCCCTAATCTTCTTGGTTGCTTGGGTGGCTTCGGAGTCCTGGAAGACCACCCAATGGACTCTTTCATCCTGACCTGGTAGGCCACTTGCCCTTTTCCACCTGATGGTCGGGTGGAGCCAGGACTCTGGAAGGCCACCAGAACAGTTTTCTTATTTATCTTGTATTGCTTAATTTTCTTAGTTCTTTGTTTTGTTGGTGTGTGGATCATGTGTTTTTCGGATTGTTTTTTTTCATGTCTCTCCCTCAAGACCTGGATCCCCCCACCACCCTCCTGGGGTCGGTTTTTGAAGTTATGTCTGTTTTGTTTTGTTTTTTTTTTTGGGGGGGGGAGTACTTTCTTTCCTTTTGATGAACTGCAGGATGTCTTGGCCCCACCCCTTAAGGGAGGGGCACTGTCATGATGCTGAGCGCTGGCCTGTACCCTCTTCGTGTCTTTTGGTTTTTATCCTTTTCCTGTATATGTATTTAGTCCTGATTTTCTGCCATTATTATTTGTGCTTTTATTTTGACATTGTTGTGACAGGACTTCTGCCTGTCAAGTCTGTTCGCGGCCTGTCACAGCTGTTTGGTGTCTTTGATTACGTTCTCACTTGTGCATCCACACCTGATTCTCATTTCGGTTTTCCTCTTGTATTATTTAAGCTTGCTGGTGAGGGTTATTCCTTGCTGGCGAGGTTTATTCCTCACTGCGACCTCACACCTTGTGTAGGCAAGAATCTCTATGCCTGATTCCTTTCTAAGTCTGTGCTGTTTGTGACTTAAATTGTAAGTAACCTTTCATGGTTTTTCCCTTGTTGTATTTTGTAGTCACCCTTCGTGGTCTCTGGTTATTGTCTTTTTGTAGTTGCTCTTCGTGGCTGGTATCTGTGTTCATTATCATTACTTATTAAATGAGCAAACTCACAGCAGGCGAATGAAGCTTAAGAGGCTTAAGATAAACAAAATGAGGGCTTTGGAGTGGCCTAGTCAAAGTAATGACCTGAATCTGATTGAGATGCTGTGGCATGAACTTAAAAAAAGGCGGTTCATGCTTGAAAACCCTCCAATGTGGCTGAGTTTCAACAATTCTGCACAGATGAGTGAGCCAAAATTCCTCCACAGCACTGTAAAGACTCATTGCCAGTTATTGTAAACACTTGATTACAGTTGTTGCTGCTAAGGGTGGCCCAAGCAGTTATTAGGTTTAGGGGGCAATCACTTTTTACACAGGGCCATGTAGGTTTGGATTTTTTCCCCCTTCTGCCTCTCACCCAAAGATGTTGGGATAGGCTCCAGCCCCCACCCCCGACCCAAAAAAGGATTAAGCGGAGGAAGATGAATGAATGAATGAATAATAAACACCTTCATTTAAAAACTGCATTTTGTGTTTACTTGTGTTATTTTTGTCTAATATTTAAATTTGTTTGATGATCTGAAACATTTAAGTGTGACAAACACACAAAAAAATGAGAACTCAGGAAGGGGACAAACACTTTTTCACACCTCTGTATATGTACAGTATATACAGCGGGGAAAATAAGTATTCAGCGCGTCAACATTTTTCTCATCAAACATATTTCTGATGGAGCGATTCGCCTGAGATTTTCACCAGATATCAGTAACAACCCATATAATCCATACATTCAAAGAAATCAAGGCAACTGTGTTCATAAAACAAGTTATATTTAATAAAGTTTAATGACCCAGGAAATAAGTATTGAACATGCTTGTTGAAATTCATTTAATATTTAGTAGAAAAGAGTTTGTTGGTAATAACCGCTTCCAGATGCCTCCTGTATGGAGAAACTAGGTGCAGACATTGCTCAGGAGTGATTTTAGCTTATTCTTCCACACAAACTGTCTTCAAATCTTGAAGGTTCTGTGAGTGTCTTCTTTGATCTATCATCTTCATTTCTTTCCATAGATTTTCTATTGGAATCAGGTCAGATGGCTGACTGGGCCACTCTACCAGCTTTATTTTCCTTCTCTGGAGCCAGTTGAGAGTTTCCTTGGCTGTGTGTTTGGGATCATTGTCTTGCTGAAATGTCCACCCTCATTTCACCTTCAGCATTTTGGCAGATGGCAACAGGTTCTTATCAAGGATGTCACTGTACATTTGTCCATTCATCTTTCCTTCAATTATATGAAGTCTGCCTGTACCATGTGCTGAAAAACACCCCCACACCATGATGGGATGTGCAGTGCCATTTCTCCTCCAAATATGCTGTGTGTTGTAGCATCAAAAAAGTTTAATTTTGGTCTGTCTGACCAGACTATATTCTCCCAGTATTTTATTGGCTTGCCTAAATGTTCTGCTGCAAACTTTAAACAAGCTTCACCATGCTTTTTCTTCAGCAATGGAGTTTTGCAAGTTGAGCGGGTCTCGAACCCATGTCGGTTGAGTGCATTACTTATAGGTTTCTTTGAAACAGCAGTGCCTGCTAACTCCAGGTCTTTCTGGAGCGCTCCACGAGAGGTCTTTGGCTCTTGGTTAACGCTTCTCATAATTCTTTTGACTGCTCTGTCAGAAATCTTGCGAGTAGCTATTGGTCGTAGCCAGTTTATGGTAAAATGATGTTCTTCCCACTTCTGAATGATGGCTCCAGCAGTGCTGACTGGAGCATTCAGCAGTTTAGAAATTCGCCTGTAACCAATGCCGTCGTTATGTTTTGCAATAATAAGGTTGCAAAGGTCTAGCAAGAGCTCTTTGCTTTTACTCATCATGAGTTCTTTGTGGTGTGACAACCTGATATTCACAGACCTTTTTAAAGGCCATCAGTCAGGACTTAACCAGGTGAAGTTAATTTGCACTGATGGGGGATGGGATGGCTTCCTAAATTCTGAGGGATCTCAGCTGGTTTCTTGGCTTTCTATCCCTTTTTGCACCTTTTTTTCTTCATGCGTTCAATACTTATTCCCTGTGTCATTCCACCTCATAAAATACAACTTGTTTTGTGAACACAGCTGACTTGATTTCTTTCTCTGTATGGATTACTTGGGTTGTTTCTGATATCTGGTGAGAATCTCAGGTCAGTGGCTCCATCAGAAATATGTTTAATGAGAAAAATGTTGACGTGTTCAATACTTATTTTCCTAGTTGTAAATAGCACTGTACATAGCGGTTATGTTTTGCATTTAAACCATTTTTTTAATAATCATGGTGTCTTAAATCATTTCTGTCCCATGTAGTGTAAAGCTGGCTAGTTTGATTTTCACTGCTTGCTCTCAAACTTTTCTACACCCAGTGCTTGGAAGAGCTGTCAAAAATCAAGGTGGCTGATGTATACCACCTTGTGTACATTCCAGCAGCTCATGTTATCTAGGAGCAACTGACAGGCTAACTATGCTATTTAAAGACAAATAAATAAATAAATCACAATGCAAAATACAAATGGTAAATGCAAAAAGTAAACTGTGAGCATTATTTACAATATCTAAAATGATAAGTGAAAGTGTGTAAATTGATTTAAAGGTAAAAAGCTCTGTTCTGTAAGTAAAAGCAATGTCTGGCCTTCTGACTTCTACCTAAGCAATATTACACAAGATGGAGTTATGGTATCAATGAATATAGTAACTGCGGGTATAATTCAATTCAATTCAATTCAACTTTATTTATATAGCGCCATTTCACAACAACAGTCATCTCATAGCACTATCAACTGTAGGGGGAACCCCCACAGTTGCAGAAAGACCCCAGCAATCAGGCGATCCCCTGTGAGCAAGCACTTGGCGACGGTGGAGAGGAAAAACTCCCTTTTAACAGGAAGAAACCTCCAGCAGAACCAGGCTCAGGGAGGGGCAGTCATCTGCTGCGACTGGCTGGGGGGTGAGGGGATAGAGGAGAAGAAGAAAAGAACAGACATGTAGAGAGCAAACAGCACGATGGGGACTCAATCTATGGGAGAGAACAAACAAATGTTAATGACCAGCAAAAAAAATATTTCATTAAGAGTGAAGAAAGGAGTGAGGCCCAGTGCATTACTGGAGGTCCCCCGGCTGACTAAACCTATTAGCAGCATAACTATGCTATGCTATGATATGTCTAAAGCCCTAGTACCACACCGTAGTTAGTACATTCATGATACCATAATGACATCGAGTGTAATATTGCTTTTATACAACAGCACAATTTATTAAATGACAGCAGTACTGGACAAAATATTATTTTGTGCTGCTGATTAAAAAAAATAGTGCATTTTGTAGAGGAGCTTGAAATAACGAGGCGATGTGATTCATAAACCAAAGTTTATTTTCAGCTCCTCTAACAAGTCTCATCTAGGTGCAGCAGCAGAAGAAGTAAGAGAGCGAACACCTTCGGCTCTACGAACTTATACTCGCACATAACAAAAGACATGCATATCAAAAGCTGACATCCCTCATTATCTTAATCCCCCCATTGTCTTCGTACTCCTCCGCCTGGCCCTGGGGGGTCCGGGCAACCCATCTGGTCTCCACCGCAGTGCCTCGGATGCTCTTTGATCCTCACTGGCGGTTGAGACTCTTTGTCCTGTTCTGAGGTGTGAAGTCGCTTTAAATATGTAATCACCAAACATTCTCACATGCTTAAACATATGTTGGTTATGGAATATATGATTAATATAGACCACAGCCCCCCCCAAACGACTAAGAAAAGGACAATAGAAAAATTCACAGTTTAAGATAATTATTATGACATACTAACTGCTACACCTCTTGCCACAGAAGAAACTTTCCAGCAGCCATGCTCCTAAGAGAGTTCAGTGGTAATCATAACAGCATAGTAAAATCACAACTCAGTCCTAAACTGTTACAGCACAATTAGTGAACAACTGTTGAGTAGTTTGCATCAGTCTCTGTGCCGTCTGGGTTTTAATCTTCTCCCGAATCTGCTGTGGGTCCGCTTGGGCGTCCTGCTGGGACCTTCCTGTAAGGAATCTGCAGCTTGGGGAGGAGAGTGATTATTTGTTCCCTGCAGGGGGGCTGAGTCTTTTCTCTTGGGGGGTCTACCCCGCCGAGGTGCTCTCGCCAACCGTGCAGGCTCGTCTCTCAACAAGAAGGCAGGTTTAAGTCTGTCAATGCTGACTGTTTCTTTTCTATCCCCAAAATCAAGCACAAAGTGTTTATCACCAGGTTCCAGCACTCTGAATGGCCCATCGTATGGTGGGCGGAAAGTTGGTTTTAAAGCTTCATGCCTAACAAAAACGAATTCAGCGTTCTTTAAAGCTTGGGAGACAAAAACCCGTGGAAAAGAGTGATGTGCCGGCCCGGGGAGACAGTCCGGTCCGTTGCTGCCTACAAACCTCGGGGCTGGAAAATGCCCTGGCTCTGGGTTCTCTGGTAAAAATTCACCTGGGAGCCTGAGAGGTTGTGCAAAAACTAATTCTGCTGGGGAGGTGTCTAGATCCTCTTTGGGCGCAGCACGCAACCCCAATAAAACCCAGAGGAGTTTATTTACCCAATTTGTATCCGTTAGTGAGGCTCTGAGGGCGGCCTTTAAAGATCTGTGAAAACGCTCGCATAACCCATTAGCCTGAGGGTGATAAGCGGTGGTGCGGTGAATTGTTGCCCCTAAGCTGCAGGACATGGCTGACCAAAGCTCCGAGACAAATTGAGGCCCCCTATCGGACGTGATGTCCGATGGGACGCCGAAACGTGCCACCCAGTTTGTCAAAAAAACGCGAGCGACTTCCTCCGCTGTGGTTAACGCCAGAGGGACTGCCTCTGGCCAGCGCGTGGTGCGGTCTATCATTGTTAACAGGTGTGTGAAACCTTGGGAGGAAGGTAGTGGTCCCACGAGGTCGACATGAACGTGGTCGAACCTTCTAGCAGGGATTCGAAAAGGCTCCAGAGGGGCTTTTGTGTGTTTGTGTACTTTGGCGCGCTGACAAGAAATGCAAGTCTTTGCCCATTCTTTTACGTTTTTGCGCAGGCCAGGCCACACAAACTTTTCGGCGACCATTTTAACTGAAGCGCGCACACCTGGGTGCGCGAGGGAGTGAATCAAGTCGAAAACACGGCGGCGCCATGCAGCTGGAACTAATGGGCGAGGTCGGCCGGTTGAGATGTCGCATATTAGGGGGGGCACACCGTCGCGTAGACCCCTTTTCTCCAGCCTTAATCCTGTTGGTCCAGACAGGAGTGCGCGCACGTCCGCGTCACTACTTTGTTCCTCTGCCATGGCTGCATAATCTATCCCTGCATGGATTGGGGCCGCGTATGTGTCCGCGTTGGCGAAGAGTTCCGTGGCTGAGGTAGTATAATCTGTCTCCTCGCGCTCTGGTGATGTCACAGCGCGAGAGAGGCAGTCTGCTACCACGTTAAGTTTGCCTGCCACATGTCGAATGTCTGTGGTGAACTCTGAAATCGCAGCTAGCTGTCTTTGTTGCCTGCCTGACCACGGTTCGGAAATTTTAGCCATAGCAAAGGTGAGCGGTTTGTGGTCTACAAAAGCCGTAAAACGCCGCCCCTCTAACCAGAACTGGAAGTGGCGGATGGATAAATGGAGCGCTAGTAGCTCTCTGTCAAAAGTGCTGTATTTACGCTCAGTTTGGTTTAAGCGATTTGCTGAAGAATGCCAAAGGTTGCCAGATTCCGCCGACGTGTTGTTCTACAACTGCCCCTATGGCCGGGTCTGAAGCGTCTGTGGTTAGCGCAATGCGGGCCGAGGGATCGGGGTGAACTAACAATGTGGCATTAGCTAGGGCGCTTTTTACTTCCGCGGAGGCGCGTTCGCGCTCCGGGGTCCATTCGACCGCGTTGGAAGGTTTTTGTTTTCTGAGCGCGTCATATAGGGCTGCATGAGCTGAGCTGCGTGGGAGAGGAAGCGGTTGTAAAAATTAACCATGCCCAAAAATTCCTGCAGCGATTTGACCGTTTGTGGTCGTGGGAAACTTTTTACTGTGTGAACTTTGTCTGGAAGTGGGACTGCCCCCTTCGGAGAAACTCTGTGTCCTAAAAAATCAATTTGTGACACGCCAAATTTGCATTTGGCTGGATTGATTATTAACCCGTGCTCTTCTAGTCTCTGAAAAACCATAGTGAGATGCTGTTCGTGTTCTTCCTCAGACGAGCTGGCTACCAGCATATCGTCGAGGTAGACGAACACGAAAGGGAGGTCACGTAATACTGCGTCCATCATCCGCTGAAAGGTTTGAGCAGCGCCTTTGAGGCCGAAAGGCATCCGCAAAAATTCAAAAAGACCGAAGGGGGTTATTACAGCTGTTTTAGGAATGTCCTCTGCTCGAACTGGGACTTGATGATAACCGCGGACCAGGTCTATTTTTGAAAAAATGCGCGCACCCGCCAGATGTAATGAAAAGTCTTGAATGTGAGGAATTGGGTAGCGGTCATGCGCTGTCGCATTGTTTAATCTGCGGTAATCGCCGCACGGCCTCCAAGAACCATCGGATTTCGGGACCATGTGAAGTGGTGACGCCCAGGGGCTTTTCGAGCGTCTGATAATGCCTAATTTTTCAAGGGTGGTAAACTCGTCCCAAGCTATGGCGAGCTTGGTCGCGTCTAAGCGCCGAGCTTTGGCGAATACGGGTGGGCCCGTTGTGGGAATAAAGTGTTCGACCCCGTGTCTAGCTACTGTGGCTGAGAGTTTGGGAATTGTGAGTGCTGGAAATTGTGTGAGGAGTTGATCAAACTTACCTCCTGCTGTGGTGATGCTGGCCTGCACGGGTGGTGGAGAAAGTCGACCTGAGCAGAGAATAGAAGCAAAGGACAGTGCATTAACCAAGCGTCTGTTTGCTAGATCGACTAATAACCCATGTGCACACAAAAAATCTGCGCCCAACAAGTTAAAACTCACCGCCGCTACAACAAATGTCCATCTGTAGTTGCGGCCGTGGATGCAGAGGGGCAGGCTCTTTTTGCCAAAAGTGTCGATGATGGAGCCGTTGGCTGCCACCGCTCCATTGCCCCGGGGGCCCATGGCCCGGTCTGCTTGGGAGGGCATGACAAAACTTAGTTGTACTCCTGTGTCGATAAGGAACCGCTTGCCGGTGTGTCCGTCCGTCACATATAAAAGCTTGCTTTTTTCGCCGAGAACCACCGCTGTTAACGGCTCTCGGCTTCGGCGTTTTCCCGAAATCGTGAATTTGCAGGGGGGAACGCATTTGTAAGCCTTCTCGGCGAAGCGGTGGTGGTAATAACAAACGTCGCTCCGTCTGTTGCGTCCTGGCCGTGTCGCTGTCACCGCGGGCTGATTCTGCTCGGTGATTTGTGGCTCCTCGTGGCTCCGGACATCAGCGTTGAGGTCTGCGGATGCTCCTGTGGGTGTCTGCTCCTTGCAGGCGTTGACGAGCCGTTGAGCTTCGTGAGCCAGCGTGTGCAAGTCTTGCTGGGTGCTGCATCGCATGTTGGCCAGTGTCCCTCTCATGTGTGGCGGCAGCGTACTGAGGAATATGAAATGGAAGAGGAAGTTGTCATTGTCCTCTTCTTTAAGTTGCAGCAAGTCCTCCATGAGGGCCTTGGGTCTGCATCCTCTGTGGCCATAGACCGCCAGGATCCTCTCGGCTCTCTCCTCGGCTGAGGGGACTAATTTGCCACGATGGTCGCTTTCAGTTCTTTATATTTGTCCTGGGCCGGCGGCCGCTGGATTATGCTCTGCGCACATCTCGAAGTGGCGGCGTCGAGTTTGGCGATGATGTGATAGAACTTTGTATCATCAGCCGTGATGCCCGCAAGTGCAAACTGGGCTTCAGCTTGCTCAAACCACGAGGCGGGGTCTTCCTGCCAGAAGTCCGGCAGGTTGATGGTGACGGCGTTTGTGTGGACCATCACTGATGTGTCCGCAGGGTGAGAGTGCCTTGCTTAGGCTCTCTCAGCGGCGCTGGTGCTCGGTTGAGCCCTCTCTATCACTTCTGCCGTGGGGGAACGTTGTCCATCTGTTCCCCTGTCTGCGTGGGCGCCGGCGTCTGCCTGGGTCGCCACAGATGAGTCGATCGCGGGGGAACGCCTCTGGTCCATTCTCGCGTCAGGGTCACCAGTGTAGAGGAGCTTGAAATAACGAGGCGATGTGATTCATAAACCAAAGTTTATTATCAGCTCCTCTAACAAGTCTCATCTAGGTGCAGCAGCAGAAGAAGTAAGAGAGCGAACACCTTCGGCTCTACGAACTTATACTTGCACATAACAAAAGACATGCATATCAAAAGCTGACATCCCTCATTATCTTAATCCCCCCATTGTCTTCGTACTCCTCCGTCTGGCCCTGGGGGGTCCGGGCAACCCATCTGGTCTTCACCGCAGTGCCTCGGATGCTCTTTGATCCTCACTGGCGGTTGAGACTCTTTGTCCTGTTCTGAGGTGTGAAGTCGCTTTACATATGTAATCACCAAACATTCTCACATGCTTAAACATATGTTGGTTATGGAATATATGATTAATATAGACCACACATTTTATATTTAGCCAGTAACTGTTGCTAAACATCTCAATCAGCATGAAGACATCTATTGTCATTTCACACACATGTAAACAAATTAAACATTGTCAAGTGCAAAAGTACAGTATACATACCATAATATCCACCTACACATTGGACCTTTAAGGAGCAGCTACTCACAGAACATTGTTAGCCCTTAGCTAACATAGATAGCCTTAAGTTTCTAGCTGATGCCATCTGTGAAATCTCTGCTGCAGTTTTAGTTTTTCCCTTTAAGCACTTGGGTCTTCTTTTTTAACATTCTGTCTTTGTATGCAGCAGCAAATGTATCCTTCCTGCAAGCTTACTGCTAAGTTGGGTGCAGTTGGATCGATTTAGGATTCGCTCACTTTCTTCATTTCCATTTTCATGAAAGTAAAGCGTCGATTCTCCAAACATCTTTAGAGCATCATGTTTTATTCACCAGTTACCAGTCGAGGTCAAAGTTGAGTTGCAAATATTTTTTGATTTTGTCAAGTATAGTCTGCAGTTATTAGAGTTTTCCAGAGGGCACAGTTGGACTTTTGTATCTCACATTTTTACAGTGAGCACACACAAAAAGCAAACTGTACTTGAGCAGAAAATTCACTGTGGAGGTCCATTAAACCAGTTTGGAAAAGTACACTCAAAATTCAAAAGCAAGATTTTAAAAACACAATACTTTTTTTGTTGTTGAGTTGACAGCATCGCCTTCTTTTATCATTTATAAGCGCATGAAAATTTAAAAATGGGAGACAATTTAGAGAAAGCAAAGCCTTTTACTTTAAATTCCTTTCACATTTATGTACAATGCTATCCCACACACTTATAACTTGGTTAAAATTACCTTTTGCAGGATATTAATTATTTACAACTTTTAGCAATGAAATTATATATATATGTGTCTCAGTTTGGTAGCTATTACTTTCCTTATTTTTCAAAATGACAAGCCAGAGTCTCTCCCAGAATAGAAAATGCCGTATCATCTCTTGGCTCTATTTCTGTTCACCTCTTTAACATAGCATCAGGTTCCTTGGATATGAATGTACATACGACTCTGCCTTCTGTCTGATTTTGACACATGTAATTGATAACCTCAGACAATGCCCCAGCTTATGAATGTACTCAGCTGAGCTTTTAATTAATCATTCTAGTCTCATTCTGCTGCTCCCATGTCACATTATAATCTACAGTACCTTAAATATGCTCTGAAGGGGAAATGAACAGAAGAAAGAACTGTGAGGTGTTGTTGGTGACAGAAATCCTGGATAGAATAGGATGGGAAAGTGAATATTATATATATAAAAAAAATGAGATTATGTCTTCACCACTGCGTTCAGATGGTGTAGAAGTGTTGGGCTTTGAGGTGATATGAGCTGATATGAGTAGTAACTAGTTAGATTTGCTCAAATATATGTACTAAAGTAACTTTTTCACAAAATTGTACTTTACTGAGTAGACCATGTTTCATATTATTATGCAAATAGGATTTTAAGTGTCATAAACATTCAATTTTTTGTTTGTCAGTTAAACTCATCGATGGTATTGTGTCTCAGGGCTCTTGGGATTACTGATATCAATCTCAGACACCTGTCATAATTAGTTTGCCAGGTGAGGAAAACTACTGAAGAAGGATGTTCCACATTATTAAGCATGCCATAGGTTTCAAGCAATATGGGAAAGAAAAAAGATCTCTCTGCTGCTGAAAAGCGTCAAACAGTGCAATGCCTTGGACAAGGTATGAAAACATTAGATATTTCACAAAAACTTAAGCATGATCATTGTACTGTGAAGAAATTTGTGGCTGATTCAGAGCACAGACGGGTTTGTGCAGATAAAGGCATAATGAGGAATTTTTCTGCCAGAGAAATTCATAATGCTAAAATGCCTTTACAATGCAGCAAACATGTATTTGAAGCTGCTGGTGCCTCTGGAGCCCCACGAACCTCAAGGTGTAGGATCCTCCAGAGGTTTGCAGTTGTGCATAAACCTACTATTCAGCCACCGATAGCCAGTGCTCACAAGCAGAAATGGTTGCAGTGGGCCCAGAAATCCATGAAAACTGTCATGATGCTGAGCACGGGAAGGGGGGCTACCGTGCTCATGCTTTCTGTTTGTTGGGATTATTTTTCAGTATTTCCTTGTCTTAGTTTTATGATTTGACTTTGTTCCTGGTTTTGGATGTGCTATGAGTTTGCCATTTGTTTCTGTCTATGAAAGTTCTTGTATTGTTATTTTGTTTTGTATGTTTTTGTATCCATGACCATCTAGTGTCTTATACTGTAAATGTTATCTGCCTTGTTTGACAGCCTACTGTCACCTTTATTTTCAGTTCTTTTTTTTGTTATATGGCATTTAGTAGTCTTTCTGTATTTGCATCTCTTGGTTTTTGTATTTGTCTTGTTTTCACCTTAGATCTCTTTTGTATCATCCAGTCTGTTTCTCATTTTGTATCATTGTATATTTATAGCTAACTTCTTGTGCTATGTTCCTCTGTGCTCTTATTTTGACAGCGTGATGTGTTTGCTTCCCCTTTGGTTCAAGTTCGTGGACTACCCCAGCTATCATTGGTTTGTCTAATTATTCACACTCCTGTACCCACACCTGTCATCATTTGTTATCGATTTCTCTTGTCCTATTTAAGGGTGGCTGTGCCTCTACTTGGCACTTCGTCCTTAACCTAACTCCAGGCATTAATTCTACGTCTTTCTCTTTTTGTATCCAGCGTGTGCCCCACGCTTCTCCTCAGTAGTCCTGATGTGCATTCCATGTCTTCTCGGTGTTTCCATACACCTTAGCTGTAGAGCTGTTTTGGACTATTCAGCCTCCTGTATCCTATCTTGCCTCAAGTCTGTAAGTTTTTTGCTCTTGTGATATTTTGTGTTTTCTTTATTATTAAACGTAACAACTCACAGTCCAGTGTTTGGGTCTTCAGTCCACCCCTGTCGGGCCACATTATGACAGAAAGACAAAGCCAGTTTGGACCCAGCGGACTGTGAGTTTGCTTTTTTTCCCATCCCATATATTTTTGTTTGTGTTTTTGCTGGGATGTCAGTGCACATGGACTTCAGTTTGCTCGGATTGGATGAGGATGAGTGCTTTGCAGCGTAGTTAATTCAAGACCTTATCTCAGATACCCACTCTGCCCATACTCCCGAGAAAGCCCTAAAATGGCTGGACTGCGCGGTGGAAGTGATTGAGGCAACCCCAACCCTGAGAAGTTATCTGGAACTCACAGGTTTCCTCAGTCTCGTTTTCAACCTCCAACATTTGTTCCGTGGGCTGGTAGGAAGCTCACCTTTAATTGTGCCTGATCCAACGAAAAAAACGTCCACTGCTGCCATCATTTCCAGCCTCCGATTTTCCGTCTGTACCTGAGCCAATGAAGGAGCATCCGTGGGTGCAGACATCATCAGCCTCTCGCTGCAGTCCAGCTGAAGTCCACCTGAGAAATTCTTCCACCTTCCTAGCAGTTTCCTCCTCATCCCTCTGAAGAACCGCAGCAGCAGCCTCCTTATCATTTCTGAATTTTCTCCCCTTGGCTGTTCCGTCAGTCTCCTCCTGTTCATCTGCCGCTGCTGCCTCCCTCTTCTTCATGACGTCACCGCCCACTGCTAAGAATTCGATTGCCCTCAGGTCTGCAAGGCCCGCTCCTCCACTCTCCACCTTGGTGCCCTCGCCCGCTGCAGTGAACGAGAGGGAGTCGCCAGACGACTGGGGGGGGGAGGGGGGCTGTGGCCCTGGAAGATCCTGTTCCTGCCCCGCAGCCACGTCCTGGATGAGAGAAGAACCAACAAGAGAGTGGTCCCTGATTTCAGATGCACGGGTCTCTGTGCCTGCGGTGAGGCAACCTCCAGCATCAGCCGCCATGCGGGAAGTTCCACCAGCATCGGTCGCCACATCTGGAGGTCATTCAGCAGCAGATACCATTGCGCCCCGGGAGATAAGGCAAGTGTGTTTTCATTTTCCTGCACACAAAAATTAAATGTCTTGCCTTATCCCTGGTAGTGAGATTCAGCACCAGCAGCCCACGTTAGCTGAGTTCTCACTGTCTGCTGCTGCCACCTGTTCCTCATTGGTTTCCTCCTGTGTCCCCTGAATGTCTGCCAGTCCTGGATGGAGCCACTGGATGACAGAGGAGCCTACAGCCCTGGAAGATTCTGTTTCAGCCCCACAGCCACATCCTGGTTGGGAGAAGAGCACCTCCTGTGTCGAGGAGCCTGAGGCGACAAATGATTGTCTCCTGGTTTCAGCATCAGAGGACTTAGCGCCAGTGGTGAGACAGTCTCCAGTTCTAGCCACCGCTTCTGGAGGTCCATCGGTGTTAGCCGCTTCATCTGGGGCTCCATCACCATCAGCTGCCATGCCTGAGGGTTTCCCAGCTTTACCTGCCATCTTGCCTGCTGCGTGGGCTGCTGCAGCAGAGTCACCAGAGTCCTGGATGGTGGTGGAGCTCGAGTCAAAGCAAGTGTCTACACAATCAGTTCTAGAGAAAATTTGTCTTGCTCGTGGTGGGGAGAACCAGTTGCAGATGCCCTCTGCTCCCGAGTTTTCCTCGCCGGGCTCCACTGCTGCCCGTAATAGTATTCTGGTGTCTGTTTCTCCCTGTCCATCCGAGGTGGCCGTTTCGGGAATGGATGCCCAGATGAGCAGATTTGAGATTCTCCAACCTGATTCATCGGAGTCCTGGACGGCAGTGGAGCTTGAGCTAAAACAAGTCCTCTTTTTTTTTCACATTATCGGTTTTAGAGAAGGCTTGCTTTGCTCTTGATGGGGAGGACCAGTTGCAGCTGTCAACTGCTTCAGAGTTTTCCCTGTCGGGCTCCTCTGCTGCCAGTTTGACAACACAACACGCTGCCATCTACAGAAGTTCTCTGATGACTCTGCGATCGTCGGCCTCATCTCCAATGGAGATGAAGCTGAGTACAGAGGACTTATCCAGGACTTCGTGGACTGGTGCCATCGGAACTGCCTCCAGATCAACGCGAGGAAAACTAAGGAGCTGGTGGTGGACTGCCACAGGCAAGGACAACCCCTCACAGCACCAGTAAACATCCAGGGAACAGACATTGAGATGGTGACATCCTACAAGTACCTGAGTGTTCATCTGACCAATAAACTAGACTGGTCACACAATACCGACGCACTCTACAAGAAGGGACAGTGCAGGCTGTTCCTACTGAGGAGGCTCAGGTCTTTTGGTGTACAAGGGGTGCTCTTGAAGACATTCTATGACACGGTGGTGGCATCAGCCATCACTTTTGGAGTGGTCTGCTGGGGCAACAGCATTACAGCAGCCGATAGGAAGAGGCTGAACAAATTAATCAAGAAAGCTAGCTCTGTCCTGGGGAAACGCCTTGACCCAGTGGAGGAGATAGGAGAGAGAAGGATGGTGGCTAAACTGTCATCTCTGCTGGAGTCCAAGTCCCACCCTATGCAAGACATACTGAACGCACTGAGGAGTTCATTTAGCAGTAGACTACGTCATCCTAGATGCATGACTGAGAGGTTTCACAGGTCCTTCCTACCTACGGCTGTCAGACTGTATAACATAAGCAGGGCTGCTCGCAGAGATAGCAAAAAAAACGTGACGACCTAAGAGTATTGAATGCAAAAGACGCAACAGACTTACACAAATGGTCCCCTCCAGTATACAATTAGGACAATATCAGTCACTATGGAGGGTGATAATATGTATGGGTACATATTCATACCATGTAGGGTAACTAAATGGACGGTTATGCTGTTTAGTTCAATATAGCTACAATGCTCCACACTGTTTATATATATATTTATATATTTATGTGTACATATGTATATTCACTGCTCTTATTTTCTTATCTTCTAAATTATTGCTCTGAGTGTTGCTATCCATGTGCTGTTACAATCCTGGAATTTCCCCATTGTGGGACTAATAAAGGCTTATCTTATCTTATTTTGATCTGGTGTTTGTTTCTTCTCTCCTGCCTGAGTCCTCGGTTGGCTTCACCAATGGTCATCACTGTGTATGGGTCTGCTGATGGTCATCCATCTCTGCCTGAGGTCCTCACAGGTCCTCGTTCTCTGCCTAAGGTTGCCGTGGGTCCTCCTTCTCCGCCTGAGGTTGCCGTGGGTCCTTCTTCTCTGCCTGAGGTTGCCAAAGGTTGTCCGTCTGCACCTGAGGTCGCCAAAGGTCATCCGTCTTTGCCTGAGGTCATCACTGGCCATCAGTCGTCACCTGAGGTCACCGCCGATCAGCTGTCTTTGCCGCCAGATTCCCTTACTGATCAGCCGTTTTCTTCATCTGGGTTCCCTGCTGATCAGTCATCTCCTTTGCTTGGTTTCCTTGCTGGTTAGCAATCCTGGTCAGCAATCCTTTTCTACTGGCTTCTTCGCTGGTCAGCTGTCCTCTTCATCTGGTTTCCTCACTGGTCAGCCATCACTTTGTCTGGTCTCCCCGCTGATCAGTTATCCTCGTCATCTGGCTTCCACACCGTAGTCCCTGCGGTCTGTAAAAGGCATGGGTTCCAGCTGCCACCTCCAGGAGGGGGCGCATCATGCCCTGTGGCCCATTGGCTCAGGGATGTGGGAAGACCACCCGACGGACTTTTTTATTTGCTTAGGTAGTGTAAGAATTCTGGGAGGCCACCCAATTTATTCCACCATGTGATTGGGTGGTTCTGGGACTTTTGAAGATCACCTGAACTGCCTTATTTTTCCACCCAGTGTTTCTCGAGTTCTGTTTGCACCTTATCTGTTCTGTCCTGTAGATCTTGAGTGAGCATTTGTTTTGGTCTCTCCTATACTCGGTTCCCCCACTGCCTTCCTGGGGTGGGTTATTTTTCTATTCTTTTTTTGTTGAGGGGGGTCTTCTTGTGTTTCCTTTTCTGATGTTACCTTGGGGGTGTCTGGAATCCACCTCTTGTGGGAGGGGCTCTGTCATAAATGCTGAGCAGGGGGCGGGGGGGGCACCGTGCTCATGCTTTCTGTTCATTCTGATTACTTTTTGGTATTTCCTCATCTTAGTTTTATGATTGACTTTGTTCCTGGTTTTGGATGTACTATGAGTTTGGCATTTGTTTCTGTTTATGAAAGTTCTTGTATTGTTATTTTGTACTGTATTTTTGCATCCATGACCATCTAGTGTCTTATAAATGTTATCTGCCTTGTTTGACATGAGCCTGCTCTCACCTTTATTCTCTGTTCTCTTTTTGTTATATGGCATTTAGTAGTCTCTGTATTTGCATCTTTTGTTTTTTGTATTTGTCTTGTTTTCACCTTAGGTCTCTTTTGTATCATCCGGTCTGATTCTCATTTTGTATCACTGCATATTCATAGTTAGCTTCATATGCTATTTTCCTCTGTGGTCTTGTTTTAACAGCGTTACTTGTTTGCTTCCCCTTTGGTTCAAGTTCGCGGTCTACCCCAGCTGTCATTGGTTTGTCTAATTATCCACGCTCCTGTATCCACACCTGTCATCATTTGTTATCAATTTCTCTTGTCCTATTTAAGGGTGGCTGTGCCTCTACTTGGCACTTCGTCCTTAACTTAACTCCAGGGGTTAATTCTACGTCTTTCCGTTTTTGTATCCAGTGTGTGCTTCACGCATTTTCTCGGAAGTCCTGACGTGTATTCCACGTCTTCTCTGTGTTTCCGTACACCTTAGCTGTAGAGCTATTTTGGACTATTCGACCTCCTGTATCCTATCTTGCCTCAAGTCTGTAAGTTTTTTGCTCTTGTGATATTTTGTGTTTTCTTTATTATTAAACGTAACAACTCACAGTCCAACATTTGGGTCTTCAGTCCGCCCCTGCCGGGCCACACTATGACAAAGACTAATTTTCAAACAATCTTGTTTACTGATGAGTGCTGTGCAACCCTTGATGGTCCTGATGCATCAAGGGGAGTAGTGAATTGTTGGTTGATGGCCACCATGTCTCAACAAGGCTGCGACATCAGCAAGGAGGTGGCAGAGTCATGTTTGGGCCGGAATCATGGAAAGAGAGCTGGTAGACCTCTTTAGGGTCCCTGAAGGTGTAAAAATGACCTCTGCAAAGGATATAGAGTTTCTGACTGACCACTTTCTTCCATGGTACAGAAAGAAGAACCGTGCCTTCCATAGCGGAATTATCTTCACGCATGGCAATGCACCATCTCATGTTACAAAGAACACCTCTGTGTCATTGGCTGCTATGGGCATAAAAGAAGAGAAACTCACTGTGTGGCCCCCATTCTCCTCTGACCTCAACCCTATTGAGAACCTTTTGAGCATGCTCAAGCAAAACATCTATGAGGGTGGGAAGCAGTTCACATCAAAACAGCAGCTGTGGGAGGCTATTCTGGCATCTTGCAAAGAAATTCAAGCAGAAACTCTCCAAAAACTCACAAGTTCAATGGACCCCAAAATTATGAAGATTATATCAAAGAAAGGGTCCGATGTTAACATGTAACTTGAAATAGCTTTTGATTACCTTTCCGGTTCCGGTTCCGCCGGACCGGTGGCGCCACACGAGTAGGCTGCCCGTTGCAACAGCCTTTTTTTATCTTCCTTCTTCTTTCTACACCTTTCACTCTGTATATATATCACGGACTCACGGATCGCCCCGGGGGTCTCCCAGGTCGGCGGACGGAGCCACGGTTTGCAGCGGGAGACGCTACAGCGGGGAGGAGCTAGTGCTAGCTAGCACTTGGCCGCCGCCCGGTGCTAATGGGAAACTCGACATACCGGGAGCTGTAGCGAAAACGACGCGGGTGCCGGGCTGGAGTTTAGGCGGCGTGCAAGAAATATAAGACAGAATAATAAAGAGCGATGGCAAGAACCAAGCAGACTGCCCGTAAAATCTACTGGAGGAAGAAGCCCCCCAGGAGACAGCTAGCCACCAGGGCTGCTCGGAGAGGCGCTCCGGCCACCGGCAGAGTGAAGAGGCCTCGCCATCACAGGCCCGTGGCTCTGAGAGAGATCCGTCGCTGCCAGAAATCCACGGAGCTGCTCATCCGTAAGCTGCCCGTCCAGCGCCTGGTGAGGGAGATCGCTCAGGACTTCAAGACCGTCCTGCATTTCCTGAGCTTCGCCGTCATGGCTCTGCAGGAGATCAGCGAGGCCCACCTGGTGGTCTCTTCTTCGCTAAGGGGGTCACCATCATGCCCAAAGACTTCCAGCTGGCCTGCCGCATCCGCGGAGAGAGAGCTTAGACTTTCTGCTGCACATTCACCAACCAACCATAATGCTCTGCACTGTGTGTCTATATATATACATTTATAGTAATATGGACATATGTTTACTAGATGTTGTTTTTTCTTGCCTTCTGATTGTTGCTCTGAGTGTTGCTATCCCTGTGCTGTTGCAATCCTGGAATTTCCCCATTGTGGGACTAATAAAGGCTTATCTTATCTTATCTTATCTTATTATAGTAAATATCATCTCCTAATGCTGCAAATTCAACAAATGACCATTTTCAGTTCTTTACAACAAATTAAATGTTTTGAAACTCTGTTGTGCATAATAATTTGGAACAGTGCACTTTGAGTTTTTTTCTATTTTTGCTAAAAAATCAACTAAATTTGAATTATGCTATAATAGTTAATGACTTGAAAATTATACTGACTATCATTTGGATCAACTATTAAGGAAAATCGGAGACAAATATCATTTGCATAATAACTTGGAACACAGTGCAGTTTTGTTGCAGGACATTTATTGATCTTTTTTGGATACATTTATGAAGAAAAAAAGCTGTATTTTTACTCAAGGACACTTGGTATTTTCTTTAAAGCTGTAGTCAAAAATACCCTTACGAATGGCTTCAAACACCGTACGAACAATTTTTAGACCTTTTCCTTTGGCCTCCTTAAGACGGCTGTAGGAGAATCCAGCATTCGTAGACCATTCTTAAGTTCATGGCCAGGTCGATGGTCTTGTCCAAAATTTCTACAAGCACCCCACAAAAATCACTCACCATAGGATGGCCGTATGAATGCCATAGAAACAAGGTAGAACTATGCAAGATGTTGGCCGTAAGTATGCCTCAAGAACACCTTAAGTTGTTCTTTTTTTTCCCCCTTGTCCTGTCAGGCAGCTAGGCAAACAGAACAGGGATCTGTCACCCTTACTGTGCCAAAACAGACTAACTTTGCCAAGAGGAGCTTATACAGTACCTATGCATTTTATATTGTTGTAAACTCTTCCTGTAATTACTTTTAATACTTTATTTTAATTATTTTACCCATGGAAGATCCGACAGGATGAGGAAGAGGGAAAGGAAGTGTGTGGAGGGGAAAAAAAAAGGAGGGAAACAGATGTAGGATATGATCCAAAGTTTGAGATAGGAGTAAATTTATGCATCTAATTTGCATAATATCATGGCCGCCATATTGAATTACATAATTTTCAGTCAAAAGTGGACTTTGTACATATTTACACAATGGATGGTTTGTTTGTTTTTGTCACCGTTTTTTGTTTTGGGTTTTTTGTTATCTTATCTCCAAAGTATATAAACCAGAAAATCAGTACAATGTGTCACGACTCGCCGCTCATCAGCGGCGCCAACTGCGCGCACACCTGCGCCTCGTCAGCGGGGAGGTATTTAACTCACTCTGCCCTGGGCTTCGGCCTGAAGCTGTCTGTCTTCATCGGCATCTCTTGCTGCAAGGAACCCCCTTCTCCCAACAAGGAAACCAAAGTAAGCATCACTTACCTCTTCTCCTCCCAGTCTTCTCCCCTGTGCACAGGTGGATTTCCCAGCGGCGGACCTCGTCTCCTCGCCGCTGCCTCCTCGCTGCTGCTACAGGCGCTTCAGGTTGCTGTCTCCCGGACAACGCCCTTGTCAACGCCAGCCACCTGCCCAAACCAAGTAAGCCAGCATCTATCTTGTCCTCTGTATTGGTGTGGTGCCCGTTACCCTTCTCCCTCTGCTTCCTCCCTTAGGGTTGTCCGGCTGAACGGCTTCCTGCCCCCGTGCCTGACGCAGACGCCACCACCAATACATTCTTATCCCACAGACACGCAGCCACACACTCTTGTTGTTCAATAAAGCTATTAAATCTACCCTGAGCCTGTGTGTGTGTCTCCTGAGCCGTGCGTTATGTCAGTACGGCTTCAGCAGAGCGGCTCGGCAGACAGCGGGCTCACACGCCGTCTTTCCACCCTCGAGGCTCGGGTGGATCTAATAGCCCACCAACAACAAGTGATTCTCAATCAATTAACAACAATTATTAACCGATTAGACCGCTTGGACCCCCAAAAGCCGTTCCCCCCGGTTCGTCTGGGTAGCGCAGCTTCCGCTGCTCCGGCGGCCATCCAGCCTGCTCCGGGTGCGCCGGCACGACTCACACCCATTCCTACCCCCGCCCGCTTTAGCGGTAAGCTCGGTGGAGCGCGGGGGTTTGTCATGCAGTGTGAGTCTGTGTTCCACGGCGTCCCCGGAGACTTCCCCTCAGACCACAGCCGGATTGGCTATATAGGTAACCTCTTGGAGGGTCGAGCGCTTACCTGGGCTTACGCCGTAATGGCGAGGCCCAACTACGCCACCCTCACCTATGGCCAGTTTGTGCGACATTTTCTGGAAGTGTTCGATCACTCGCGTATGGAGAGTGTCCAGGTTGATCGCCTTCTTGGCCTCCAGCAGGGGAGCCGATCGGCGGCCGATTACGCGATCGACTTCCGGGTTACCGCGGAGGAAGTCGGCTGGGAAGAGCGTGCGCTCTGTGGCATCTTCCTCCGCAGTCTTAACTCTGGTCTGAGGGATGAGCTGGCCGGTCGGGATATCCCGGAGACGCTAGCGGAGCTGACATCCCTAGCTATTAGCTTGGATAACAGGCTGCGTGAGCGCGCCTCAGAGCGGAAGTCCACTTCTCGCTCGTGGGGTGCCTCGGCGCGCCTGCCCCAAGCTCGCCCCCTGGCGTTACCGCCGCCGGAGTCCTCCGAGGAGTTGGAGCCGATGGTGATGGGCCGGACAAAGCTCCCCCTAGCGGAGAAACGACGTCGCCGTGAGTTGGGCCTCTGCATGTATTGCGGGGGTAGCCAGCACACTGTGGAGCATTGTCCGGAGAAACCAAACGGGGAGGTCCGCGAGTTACTGTAGGGGGCCTCGCGGACGCTAATCGGTTAACTCCCCTCACACATTTGACGCTGCCCATCCGCTTCTGCCACAACCCCACAGGGCATCTCACTCACGCACTGGTGGATTCAGGCGCAGAGGGTAGCTTCATATCACAAAGCCTGGCAACCCGATTGGGCATCCGTTGCCACCCCCTCGATTCTCCTCTTGCCCTAGTCAACCTCTCCTGTGTCTCCCTGGGAAAAGTGACTCACCGGACGTCCCCCGTTCTGGTTATCATCTCGGGGAACCACCGGGAGGACATCACCTTCTACGTCCTGCCATCCTCTATCACACCTGTCATCCTTGGAAACCCATGGCTCCGCCTCCACAACCCCGTCCTGGACTGGAAGACCGGTAGAGTGTCTGCCTGGAGCTCCTTCTGCATGGGCACCTGTCTTCAATCCGCTACCTGCGCCCCGTCCTCTTCTCCCACCGCCAAGGACGCCGCAACCCCGGATCTCACCCTGGTGCCCTCGGAGTTCCATGACCTGGGCACGGTCTTCAGCAAATCCAAGGCGATGTCTCTTCCTCCTCACCGGCCCTATGACTGTGCCATTAACATCCACCAGGGGGCACCTCTACCCTCTGGACGCCTCTACAGTCTGTCAGCGCCAGAGAAGGAGGCAATGAATACATATTTGAAGGAGTCGCTCAGTGCTGGGATTATCCGCCCATCATCATCACCATTAGGCGCAGGGTTCTTCTTTGTGGGCAAAAAGGATGTCTCCCTTCATCCTTGTATTGATTACCGTGCCCTCAACGACATCACGGAGAAGGACCGTTACACCCTGCCCCTGATGGACACCGTCTTCCACTCCCTCCAGGGGGCGACCTGGTTTACCAAGCTGGATCTCCGCAGCGCGTACCACCTCATCTGGATCCGGGAGGGAGATGAATGGAAGACTGCCTTCCGTACCCCTAACGGCCACTTTGAATACCTAGTCATGCCGTTCGGGCTGACCAATGCTCCAGCTGTCTTTCAGCGCCTCATAAATGACGTCCTCCGGGATTTCATCGGCCTGTTCGTGTTCTTCTACCTGGATGATATCCTCATCTTCTTCAGGTCCAGGGACGAGCATCGGATCTACGTGAGGCGGGTCCTTCAGAGGCTGCTGGAGAACCGACTATACGTGAAGGCGGAGAAATGTGAGTTCTACGCCAAGACAACTTCCTTCCTGGGGTTCGTCATCTCCCATGACCAGGTGCTCCCGGACCCAGCGAAGGTCAAAGCGGTGGTAGATTGGCCCACGCGAACCTCGAGGAAACAGGTGCAACAGTTCATCAGGTTTGCCAATTTCTACCGCCGCTTCGTCCCTAATTTTGGAGCCATCGTCGGCCCTCTGACCCGCCTCACCTCCCCTAAGGTCCCGTTCCAGTGGACTGAAGAGGCCGCTGCAGCCTTCCAGGTGCTGAAGACGGAGTTTTCCTCCTCCCGGGTCCTCAGCCAGGTCGACCCCGCGCTGCAGTGCATCGTGGAGGTGGACGCTTCGGATACGGGGGTGGGGGCGGTGCTGTCCCAGTGGTCACCTGCCAACGGGGCCAAGCGGCCCTGCGCCTTCCTCTCTCGGCGCTTGTCCCCGGCGGAACGTAATTACGACGTGGGGGACAGAGAGCTATTGGCCTTCAAGCTCGCGCTTCAGGAGTGGCGCCACTGGCTGGAGGGGGCTGCCTTGCCGTTCATGGTACTCACCGACCACAAGAACTTGGAGTATTTGAGAACTGCCAAGCGTCTGAACGCCTGCCAGGCGCGTTGGTCCCTGTTCTTCGCAAGGTTCAGGTTTAACATCACCTACAGGCCCGGCTCCAAGAACGGCCTGCCCGACGCCCTCTCCAGGCAATTCGCCCCTACAGCATCAGAAGATGCGGTTCACACCATCCTGCCCAGGTCGTGCGTCATGGGGGCCGTCTCCTGGGACATCGAGAGCAAGATCCGGAGGGCGCAGGAGTCGGAACCGGACCCTGGCGGCGGACCGGAGGGGAGGCTCTTCGTGCCATCTACTGTCCGGGGGGAGGTTATCCACTGGCTCCATACCTCGAAGCTCACCTGCCACCCTGGGTCCTCTCGGATGATCGACCCCCTCCAATGGTCCTTTTGGTGGCCGGGACTGCGGAAGGACGCCGCCCATTATGCCCGGGCCTGCCCCGTCTGCGCCACCAGCAAGTCAGGCAACGCTCCCCCCGCGGGCCTGCTCCAGCCCCTGCCCGTCCCTGGTAGGCCCTGGTCGCACATCGCCCTAGACTTCGTCACCGGTCTCCCCGTTTCTAACAACTTCGACACAGTCCTGACCATCGTTGACCGTTTCTCCAAGGCCGCCCACTTTGTGCCTCTACGCGGGCTCCCCTCTGCCTTGGAGATGGCGGACCTCCTCATCCAGCACGTGGTCAGACTGCACGGGATACCGGTTGATGTGGTCTCCGATCGGGGCCCCCAGTTCACCTCGGCCGTCTGGAGGTCTTTCTGCAGCGCCCTGGGAGCTAAGGTAAGCCTCTCCTCCAGCCATCACCCCCAATCCAATGGGCAGTGTGAGCAGACCAATCAGGAGCTGGAGGCTGCGCTCCGCTGCGTTACTGCATCTAAGCCCGCGTCCTGGAGCACACATCTCGCCTGGGTGGAGTACGCCCACAACACCTCCCGCTCTTCTGCCACCGGGATGTCCCCCTTCAAGGCATCCCTGGGTTATGATCCACCTCTATTCTCCGCGCAGGAGGGCGAGTTGGCTGTCCCCTCAGTCCAGGCGCACCTCAGGCGGTGCCGCTCCCTTTGGTCCACGGCGTGCAATGCGCTCTTTCGCACAGCGGAGCGCAACAAGTCCACGGCGGACCGGCACAGGAGACCTGCCCCTGCCTACCAGGTGGGTCAACAAGTCTGGGTGTCCACACAGGACATGAATTTAAAGGGTGAGAGGAGAAAGCTGGCACAACGATTCATCGGCCCATATCCCATTACCCGGATTATCAACCCGGTGGCTGTGCGTGTGGCTATTCCCCCCTCCCTCCGCATCCATCCCACCTTCCACGTCTCCAAGGTTAAACCGGTGGTCTCTGACCCCCTCTGCCCTCCTCCTGCAGCACTGCCCACACCCCGGATGATAGGTGGCCATCCGGCCTGGACAGTTTCCGCCATCCTGGACTCCCGGCGCCGGGGTCGCGGATTGCAGTACTTGGTGGACTGGGAGGGCTATGGACCTGAATGGAGACAATGGGTGCGCTCCTCGTTTGTGTTGGATCCGTCCCTCATTGCTGAGTTCCACCAAGCGCACCCGGAGAAACCATCGCCAGGAGGCGCTGCTAGAGGGGGGAGTACTTTCACGACTCGCCGCTCGTCAGCGGCGCCAGCTGCGCGCACACCTGCGCCTCATCAGCGGCGAGGTATTTAACTCACTCTGCCCTGGGCTTCGGCCTGAAGCCGTCTGTCTTCATCGGCATCTCTTGCTGCAAGGAACCCCCTTCTCCCAACAAGGAAACCAAAGTAAGCATCACTTACCTCTTCTCCTCCCAGTCTTCTCCCCTGTGCACAGGTGGATTTCCCGGCGGCGGACCGCGTCTCCTCGCCGCTGCCTCCTCGCTGCTGCTACAGGCGCTCCAGGTTGCTGTCTCCCGGACAACGCCCTTGTCAACGCCAGCCACCTGCCCAAACCAAGTAAGCCAGCATCTATCTTTGTCATATCCGGCTCTAGGGAGCCGGGCAATCAGAGCCAGGGACAAGCCAGTGAGTCGAGATGGTTTATTTTGGGTAAGGGATAAGGGATGAGGAGAGCACAGATACTCATGCAGAGGTACACTCACAGGTTGCACAGCGCAGAGGTAAGCAGCTCGTACCGGACGTGGGGGTAGCAAGACGTACATCCTCACAGCGGGATACAAACACAGGAATGCTGCAAGGGGAGTTGAGGCTGACACCAGACGAAGGGGCTTCAGCCTAGCAGTGCTTATGTCGCAGCCCCGAGTCATCGAGGCTGCTCCTATTTATCCTCATTGGCAGCGCCCCAGCTGATGAAGACTAATTGGCCCCAGCCGTCCATAATGCTGCCAGCTGGGGGCCAGCTGAGACGCTGCTCAATGGGAGGCAGGGATGAGGGAAAACATGGGCTCAGTGCCGAGACGGCATCTCAACCCATGGTGACAGAGCCCCTCCCTCAAGGTCGGGCTCCTGAACGACCAGGAACATCCCAGCCCCCCCCCCCCCCCCCCACCTAGGGTGGGAGGAAGGGAGGCGGACCGGAGGGGAAGAAGCCAAGGGAAGGACAACACCAATGGGGCAATGTAGGGTAGCGGGAAAGAAAAACCCAAATACAATACTGACAACAGAATAATTAACCCAGGTACAGATGGGGAGAAGAACTGGGTCAGCACGCCGGTTACATACTACCCAGAGAGTACCAACCATGCGTGACCCAGAGCAAGAGAAAAAAAAAAAAGAACCACCAAAAAGGTACAGGGCAAAAAATGCTGAGTATGGTCAAATAAAGGGAAAACACAATACACAGCACCAATATAAGTACATACACACAGTCACCAAGAAAAGTGAGGGTGACTGGAACAAATGGACAATTACAGAGCATGGTGTTACGGAAAACAAGGCACATGACTCTATAATGAACCAACAGGGCATAAAAAAGAAATACTGAGTGCAGGCAAAGAAAAACCCACACACATGAATATATAAATACCCACAGTCACCTAAAGAAATGAAAGTGACTGGAATGAATGGGCAACTGCAGAGTATGGTCTGAAAGGGAACAAAACATAACTCTACAATGCAAAAACGAGACTAAAAACATGGTACAAAAAATAAAATGCTGGGTACGAGGGAAGGAAAACGCACAGCACTATAAATACACATCCACCAACAGGACAGACATTACACCCAAGTGACCTTAATAACGATAAAAGAAAAAGTGACACCCGAGGTGTATGGCAGGCAGAGTCCAAAAATAGCCGAGATGGCTCCGGAGATCTCCCCGCCCATTGTCCAGCTGGCGAATCAGGGGAAGAAGTGTTCGGACGGCGAACTCTGGACCCAGATCCCAGGAATCCAGTCCAACGGCTGCCGAACCAGGCCGCCCAAAGGCAAACACAGACCAGTGGGGGGAAACCAGATCGCCGAACCGAAAGTTTTGCGGGTCGGGTCGTCGACCCGCATCACTCAACCACCAGGACCGTTGAGACGGACGAAGGGTCAGAGCGGATCCCGGTGGAAGAGGCTCAGGGGAGAGCCGATGACGAGGGCGGCGGGCCTCAGGGAAACGGCCACCTCCTCACCGGACCTGGACAACACTGGGGCAGCACCCACGTCGGACCCCGATCGGGCCTCAGGCGAACCCACGTTGGACCCCGATTGGGTCTCGGGCGAACCCACGTTGGACACTGCACCAGAACCGACCTCCAACGTTGAACCCGGACCCTCCAGCACCACGAGGAACAGCAACTCCTCGCCGGTGACCCTGGAAGAAGGCTCAGAAGAGAAAACAGAACCGGGATCAGGATCACCGGCAGCGCCAGAACCCGGCGAGACGAGCTCAGACGCAGCGGGCGGCTGCACCCTGCTCGTCTCCCCTGGAGATAGGCTGAAGTGCTCAAAGATAAAAAGAGAGAAAAGAAAGGAGAGCACTCGCCTGATCTCGGGTTCTGACGCCGTCCAGGACTGCGAAGATCCAGGATCCGTCGTCAGGAGGTCGTTGTCAGGCTCCCATCTAGCCGCGTCGGGCCCCGCAGCCAGCACGATGGTCAGCGCAGCTTGAGATCCCTCCAGCTCAGGTAACCCCGCCGACGACCCACTCGGCGTGAAGCCAGAAGAATCTCGTCCCGCTGGACCGAACCGCTTCTCCGTGGAGACCCAGGGACGCTCAGTCGTCAGCGTAGACTCCACGCAGCAGTCAGTCCCCCTCCTCCGTCCGCAATGTAGCTGCGGAACCACAGGCCCTCTCCATATCCCACCACGTTGACCCGGAGCCGGGGACCGCTCGGCGGAGAGAGACACAGAGGATGCGGGATTAAGAAAACAGGTTACAGCAGGTGGGGAGAGTTCAGGGAGCTGCGAACCCTGAACTTCTCCTCCAGGGATGTGACAGAGCAAATCATTAAGCAGGTGTGAAAAAACAATGACTTGCCTGCCCCCTGGAGGTTGAGTATCGCCTGCTGTAGTGGAATCTGCTTCTTCCTCTCCCCGCCCGGCGATAACGGAGGACCCCCCGGGAATTCGTCTGAGGATCGCTCGCGTTGTCTCCAGCAGAGAGCTCACCAGGCCGGGATTCCAGGCACACACAGCGGTCAGGAAGCGCGTCGAGGAGGAGGGGGGAAACAGCCGGGGTGAGCCAGCCCGAATGTCCAGGAATGACAGCGGGGGAACGAGGCTCAGGGGACGAGGCTGTAGGATCTCCACACTGACGAGGCGAAGGGATGACAGCTGCGTGGGAGGAACGGTCCTGACGATGACCCAGAACTGGATCCGGACGAGGTTCGTGCAGAGGTGACTCGGCGATGTGATGACGACTACTCCCAGGGGACGAAGCGAGGGGGAAACCCAGGATTCGCCGCTCCAGATCGGAGATCGAGACGAGGAAGGCGTCGAGCACGGGAAAGCTTCGTAGCCCTGAAGTCCTCACCATCAATCTCACTGCCGCCGCCACATGCCTGAAGGTGGTGACAGGAAACACAGTAGAGCTCGCGACAGCCACTCGACCCCGGACATAACTGCTGTCAGCTGCGGCTCCTAGAAGGGAATCCCGAGTGACGTGGCGCAGGTCGGGGGAAGTCCTCTGGTTGGCGCGAACTCCCGGACTGGAATGGCGGCAGGAACGGGACTCCGAAGCGGGGAAAGACGTCGCCCACTTCGACTCCCTGCCGGGATTTCCATCCACCCCGTGGAGCTTCTCTCGCTGTGTACCTGCAACGTCTATCCTGGCACTGTCCTCCAGATGGTACAGAGAGTGAGGGTGACAGTCCAGGAGTTCCTCAGCACGGCCCGGATGCCAGCGTCTCGCGTTGGAGGCGTCGTGCAGGGTGAAGAATGTCCCGTCGACAGCCTCCGAGATGGACCTTAGCTCGTCGCCCTGGCGCCGGAAGTGACTCCTGGGAAACGGCATGCTAGCAGCGCTGACACCCGGACAGAAAGGTACATTTCCACAGCGACTCACGGCCGCCGGCAACTCTTCTGGCTGCGACATACTGTCATATCCGGCTCTAGGGAGCCGGGCAATCAGAGCCAGGGACAAGCCAGTGAGTCGAGATGGTTTATTTTGGGTAAGGGATAAGGGATGAGGAGAGCACAGATACTCATGCAGAGGTACACTCACAGGTTGCACAGCGCAGAGGTAAGCAGCTCGTACCGGACGTGGGGGTAGCAAGACGTACATCCTCACAGCGGGATACAAACACAGGAATGCTGCAAGGGGAGTTGAGGCTGACACCAGACGAAGGGGCTTCAGCCTAGCAGTGCTTATGTCGCAGCCCCGAGTCATCGAGGCTGCTCCTATTTATCCTCATTGGCAGCGCCCCAGCTGATGAAGACTAATTGGCCCCAGCCGTCCATAATGCTGCCAGCTGGGGGCCAGCTGAGACGCTGCTCAATGGGAGGCAGGGATGAGGGAAAACATGGGCTCAGTGCCGAGACGGCATCTCAACCCATGGTGACAATCTTGTCCTCTGCATTGGTGTGGTGCCCGTTACCCTTCTCCCTCTGCTTCCTCCCTTAGGGTTGTCCGGCTGAACGGCTTCCTGCCCCCGTGCCTGACGCAGACGCCACCACCAATACATTCTTATCCCACAGACATGCAGCCACACACTCTTGTTGTTCAATAAAGCTATTAAATCTACCCTGAGCCTGCGTGTGTGTCTCCTGAGCCGTGCGTTATGTCACAATGTAAGTAAACAAAGGAATTCGTCAGACTCACCACTGGCCAGGTGGCTCGTTTCATCCATTTTCGTTGTTATTTTGTCTTCTTTAGATCATTTTCACTTTCTCTCCCAGATCCTGAAACTCTTATGATTATTCCACTTCAATTTTTCTTTTATTCAGCCGTAATTTATCATGGAACCGGCGCAATTGTTCTGTCCAGTCACATGGCGCTGGGGTTGATAGCAGGTGAAAATTAACCAGCTTTGGCCACCTTCTGTTACAACAAAATGTAGATATCTGACCCTCCAGAATTTCATGAAGTTGCGATTCTCCCAATTCCCACGACTTCAGCAGGTCCTGCATAATTTGAATTTTGTCCAATCACCGCAGCTTTACCTCAATTTTGGCCAGTTGTTGTCAACTTCTGCCAAATTTCGCCAATCAAATTTGTCTCTCAGTAGCATGCAGATGTTATCAGTCTGACCAATCAAATGCGGTGCTGCACCGCACTCACTTCTGTTTAAAGTGAGAATATACCGAACACATCAGCAAAAAACAATGTGTGATTTAAAAAAAAAAAACACACTCACCTGCGAGTTTTCCCACATCGTTCCTTCATCCGTTTCCCCCGGCCCGCCAGTGAATGTCTCCTCGAGTTTCTGTAATGACCGCGTGTATGAAGTGCCAGGTTTGTGTTGAAAAACGTCCGCCTGCCTGAAAGCACCTCCGTCTCGGGAGCACGTGCACCCAGACATGCCATAAAACCACACAAAAAACAAGTGAATCTAATATTACAGCAAGTGTTGTAACAGTTTATACGTCTTTAGAGGTAAAAGTCAGTACTACATCTTGTCAGTGAGTTTTAAAGTTGGGATTCTCCGGGCTGGACGTGAGCCAATGCGCGAGTCAGGCAATCCCCGAGGAGAGCCCCGCAACTTACCGCAACAATAGAAAAAAAAAAAAAAATCCCACAAAATCCTGGAGAGTCTGGTAGATATTTACCTTCATACGCTAAATAATCTCTTTTTAGAATTATAGTTGGCAAATTTGGGAGCAAATGCCTCCTCTGTGTTGCAATAGACCACATCAACATTTGTTTACACACTCTTCTTCATTGGTGTCCCAGAAATGTGGTTTTTGGATGGTTATTTGGGAGACATAAGTCCTCCAAGGCACGCAGTAAATTATACGTGTCCGCCACCTTGTGAGGTGGGATACTTAGTTCAACTAGGGATTTTTTATGGTTTATGCCAAGAATGCACCGCTAGTCCAGCAAAAGCTAGCGGTACTCAAATACTTTGCAAGCAGTTTCATGAAATGGTAAGTCAGAAAGCAACTCATACCAGCTCGGACGTCGCCCGGGTTAACAAGGTCAGGAGTTCCTGGCAGCAGAAGGCAAAGGACAGAGCTACAGGTTCAGGTTCAGGCTCAGGTTACTTTATTTGTACCCGTAGGTAGATTTGTTTTGCAGACTGGTGACATCCATGTTTACAAGCCACAGTTACAATCAACATAAACACAAACACAGGCACACATGAAGCTGACTATAAACATGATAAAAATACTTAAAAATACTTAAGGCTCCATCAATCAGGGTGTAAAGACAAAGAGATGAGAGAAAAAACAGAGATAAGAGAGAAGGGTCATATTAAAAAGTTAAAGACTAGTCAAAGAGGTTAAAAACTCAAAGGTCTAAAACCCAATGAAAGATTTAGAACCCAAATAAAATCCTACAAAAATAAGTAAATATAAAATGGAGTTAATAAATAGGTACCTAAATTATGTGCAATATATTGTTACAATTTGTTCAACTCTTTGACAGCAGTAGGAACAAAGCTGTTTTTGTAGCGCTGGGTTTTGCTTTTTGGGACAGCAAACCTCCGTCTTGAGGGAAGAAGCTGAAAGTTGCAGTGCAAAGGGTGGGAGTCATCATTTAAAATGGAGGTAGCCATCTTCTGTACTTGTCTGGTGTACAGGGATGTCAGGCTCAGCTGTGACTCACCAAGCAAACGACTGGACCATCTAACTACCTGATCCAAGGATTCCCTCTGTTTCAGTTTTATCTGACCAAACCATGACACTAAAGAAAAGGATAAAACAGATTCAATAAAAGCCCGATAAAACATTGTCATTATGGTTCGGTCAATTTGGAAGCGTGCAAGTTTCCTCAAGCAATGCAAATGTTGCTGACCCTTTTTGCACACCCTTTCACAGTTCTCTTCAAAGTTTAAATTATTGTCAATAATCGTCCCAAGATATTTGTAGGATTGGTCTGACCTTTTAGTACGGTGACTTTGTGCCTGGGAGTTTTCCTCCTAAAGTCAATAATCATATCTTTAGTTTTTGTCGTATTCAGCTGCAGGTAGGAATCCTCACACCAGTGAACAAAATCATCAACTACTGGGCCATGGCCACTCTCACCATCTACATGGAGGAATCTGATCAGACCTAAATGAAACAGTCATTGTCGCCCTCGACAGACTGCTATGATGATGATCATGATGATCATGACCACATCACATGACAGGCGAAGAACTGCGACATAGACAGTGAGGGTGCTTTCCATGTCCATGAAACCAAGACAAAAGAAGGGTTAAGTTGTTAAAAACTGCAGCAAAATTTATTTCAATTCCTAGTTGTCATATAGTGAACAGGTGCCTGATCTGTGGTATATTTCCATCTCAGTGGAAAATGGTTAAAATTGTCCCAATTCCAAAGAACAAAAGGGATGCTTTTAATGGATCAAACAGTTGGCCTATTAGTGCTTCCTGTCTTAGGACAGCTTATGGAGAAAATTGTTTGTGAGCAGATTATTACATTATCAATCATTCAATCAATCAATCATATCAAACATTAGATGCTGTGCAAAGTGCTTTACATAGATAAAAACAATAGACACATTTAATTACATATTTTACATGATACATCCCCACCCCTTCCAACCCTCCCATAAACAAACCCACAAACACAACAAACAGGCACATACATCACCCCCTACTTCTCTTACACACATATAAAATAAAAGAGACATTGCTCGGTACTGAGGCACCACGTGAAGGAGCAACCATCCTGTGGAGCCCTCCATGCCAGGACACCACACAGCCAGTCACCACAGAAGGTGCCACAAGGGCTGCCCCAACCAGGACAGGCCAGGGCCCGCACCACAGCTGTAGGCAGTGGTATAAAGCCCCTACCCACCCAAGCTAGAGCGACCCACAAGACCAACACCCCTGCAGATGGGCCGGGCAGCAACCGGCATGAGGGGCCCCACTGAGGAAACGCTGGAGGTAAAACACATAAATACAAAATAAAACTAAGAATACAAAGAGCAAAGGGAACTAAAGACCCATACTTAGAAGCTGAGCCAAGAACACATAAAAATAAGAAAATCTAAAAGCAAATGGAGCTAAGAAGAATGTAAAAACAATGGAACATAAATGACTACTTCAATAATAGTTAAAAGGTTTGTTAAAAGCCAAAATTTAAAAAGGTACAAAAAGAACTAAGAACACATAAAAACAGGAACTAAAAACCCATACTTGGAAAAAAAACTGAACTAAACACATCAATAAGAAGATGAGAAAATCTAAGAACAAATGGCACCAAACAGAACATAAAACAATGGAACATTTCCATGCAATAATTTGATTACTCCAATTCAACATGCCTATAGACCTGGATGCTGCACAACCTCAGCTCTTCTTCATATGGTTGACAAATGGTATACTGATCTTGACAGAGGTTATTGCCACGGCCAAAATGTGTAGAGTGATGATATAGAGTAAAGTATGAAGAGACGAAGAAGAGTGATGGCTGAAGATAGAGTTGAGGTTCTGTTGGGCACAGCAATGATGATAGAAGGATTACAGCTCCTGACCAGATGGAGTGATGATATAGAGTGAAGTACGTAGGTGGCAGTAATGCACCTGTAAGCTGGCTGCCCACTGCCAATCAAATCTAGAAGAAGAAGAAGAAGAATTTCTGCCATATTCTTGGATTTCAGTGCTGCATTTGATTTGATAAATCACAGCCTGTTACTTGATAAACAAAAATGTTATTGTTTTTCTGAAATACCACTTTTATGGATGGGAAGTTATTTGTCTGGTAGAAGCCAAAAAAATTATTATAATGGTAGTTTTTCTGATGACTGCTATACAGACCATGGTGTTCCACAAGGAAGCTGTCTTGGTCCGCTTCTTTATTCAATTTTTAATAATGACCTACCATGTATATTAAAATAATCATCTATAGTTATGTATGCTAATGATTCAACTATGTTTTATTCATCTAATGATATAGACATTTTCACAAACATTCTTCAACATGATTTATTAGTTGTACTAGATTGGGTCAGTAAGAATAATATGATTTTAAACTTTCCTTAAACCAAATCTATGCTTATTGGTAGTAAAATGAGTGTAGCTAGAAAGCCAAGATTGAGTTTATCTGTGCATGGAGTCAGCTTAGAACAGGTGAAGCAGCATAAACTACTTGGTGTGATAATAGATCACAATCTATCATGGTCACCACATATAGACACTATAATTATAAGAATAGATAGGTGTATCACTGTTTGCAGAAAATGTTCAGATTTTGTCTCATCCTCTTTGATGAAGACAGTTGTTTCTTCATTAGTCTTATCTCATTTGAATTATTGTTCAGTTATATGGTCTGTCACCAATAAGAATGATAATAATTGTTTACAACTTCTTCAGAATAAGGCTGTTAGACTAGTTTTACACTGCTCATATCGTTCTAATATTAATGAAATACACAGAAGGCTGAAGTGGCTCTCAGTTGAGACTAAGCTCCACTTAGGCCTCATATTGTTTTCAAAGAAAGTCATTTCATTAACCTCTCCTCTGGCATTCATACCCTTTTTAATTTCATCTCAGATATACTGTATACAGTATCTCACAAAAGTGAGTACACCCCTCACATTTTTGTAAATATTTTATTATACCTTTTCATAGGACAACACTGAAGATATGACACTTTGATACAATGTAAAGTAGTCAGCGTACAGCTTGTATAACAATGTAAATTTGCTATCCTCTCAAAATAACTCAACACACATCCATTAATGTCTAAACTGCTGGGAACAAAAGTGAGTACACCCCTAAGTGAAAATGTCCAAATTGTGCCAAAGTAGCTATTTTCCCTCCCCGGTGTCATGTGACTTGTTAGTGTTACAAGGTCTCAGGTGTGAATGGGGAGCAGGTGTGTTAGATTTGGTGTTATTGCTTTCACACTCTCTCATACTGGTCACTGGAAGTTCTACATGGCACCTCATGGCAAAGAACCCTCTGAGGATCTGAATAAAAGAAGTGTTGCTCTACATAAAGATGGCCTAGGCTACAAGAAGATTGCCAACACCCTGAAACTGCTCAAACTGAGCTGCAGCACGGTGGCCAAGACCATACAGCAGTTTAACAGGACAGGTTCCACTCAGAACAGGCCTTGCCATGGTCGACCAAAGAAGTTGAGTACATGTGCTCAGCATCATATCCAGAGGTTGTCTTTTAAAACAGACGTGCTGCCAGCATTGCTGCAGAGGTTGAAGGGGTGGGATGGGGGGGGGGGGGGTCAGCCTGTCAGTGCTCAGACCATATGCTGCACACTGCATCAAATTGGTCTGCATGGCTGTTGTTCCAGAAGGAAGCCCCTAATAAAGATGATACACAAGAAAGCCTGCAAACAGTTTGCTGAAGACAAGCAGACTAAGGACATGGATTACTGGAACCATGTCCTGTGGTCTGATGAGACCAACATAAACTTATTTGGTTCAGATGGTGTCAAGCATGTGTGGCGGCAACCAGGTGAGTAGTACGAAAAGTGTGTCTTGCTTATAGTCAAGCATGGTGATAGGACTGTTATGATTTCGGGCTGCATGAGTGCTGCTGGCACTGGGGAGCTACAGTTCATTGAGGGAACCATGAATGCCAACATGTACTGAGACATAGTGAAGCAGAGCATGATCTCCAGGGCAGTATTCCAACATGATAACAAGCACAAACACACCTCCAAGACGACCACTGCCTTGCTGAAGAAACTGAGAGTAAAGGTGATGGACTGGCCAAGCATGTCTCCAGACCTAAACCATATCGAGCATCTGTGGGGCATCCTCAAACTGAAGGTGGAGGAGCACAAGGTCTCTAACATCCACCAGCTCCGTGATGTCGCCATGGAGGAATGGAAGAGGATTCCAGTGGCAACCTGTGAAGCTCGATTGAACTCCATGGCCAAGAGAGTTAAGGCAGTGCTGGAAAATAATGATGGCCACACAAAATATTGACACTTTGGGCACAATTTGGACATTTTCACTTAGGGGTGTACTCACTTTTGTTGCCAGCGATTTAGACATTAATGGCTGTGTGTTGAGTTATTTTGAGGGGACAGCAAATTTACACTGTTATACAAGCTGTACACTAACTACTTTACATTGTATCAAAGTGTCATATCTTCAGTGTTGTCCCATGAAAAGATATAATAAAATATTTATTAAAATGTAAGGGGTGTACACAATTTTGTGAGATACTGTAGATATCCCACTCGTTGGGCAAGTAGGAGAAATTTACTTCTTCCCCGGCCGAATACAAATTTTTTAAAATACTCATATTTTTATAGAGCTTTTATTGAATGGAACAAAATTACCTAATCATATTAAAGTTCTAACCTGTATTCATGCTTTTAAAAAATGTTTGAAAACAAACAAACAACTTTTAAAAAATGTTTGAAAACATTTTTTGGACAAAACACCTTTAATTAAGCAACTCATTGGTGTCTGAATTGTATGGAATATTTATTAACTTTTACTCCTTTATAGAGTTTGTTATACAGGTACATCTCAGAAAATTGGAATATCATGAAAAAGTTCAATATTTTTTGTTACTCATTTCAGAAAGTGAAACCCATATATTATATAGGTTCATTACACAGAGGGTGATATATTTCAAGTGTTTATTTATTTTAATTTTGACGATTATGGCTTACAGCCCATGAAAACCCCAAATTCAGTTTCTCAAAAAATTAGAATGTTACATAAAATTAATTAAAAAATAGTTTTTAAATAGAAATGTTGGCCAACTGAAAAGGATGTCCATGTACACACTCAATACTTGGTCGGGGCTCCTTTTGGATTAATTATGTATCAATGTGGCTTGGCATGGAGGTGATCAGAATCAGAAAGCAGATGACATGGTTCCTCAAATCATCACTGACTGTGGAAACTTCACACTAAACCTCAAGCAACTTAGATTCTGTGCCTCTCCACTCCTTCTCCAGACTCTGGGACTTTGATAACCAAATGGAATGCAAAATTGACTTTTATCTGAACAGAGGTCATCTGCTGGTGTTTGTCCACTGTGTTTTATCAAGACCAAAGTCAACACAGTCGTCTACCAGGAAATTTTAGAACACTTCATGCTTCCCTCTGCTGACAAGGTTTATGGAGAAGCTTATTTCATTTTCCAGCAGGACTTGCCCCCCCCTCCCCCACCAAAAGTATCAAAACCTGGTTTAATGACCATGGTATCACTATGTTTGATTGGCCAGCAAACTTTCCTGACCAAAACCCCATGAAGAATCTATGGAGTATTGTCGAGAGGAAGATGAGAGACACCAGACCCAACAATGCAAACGAGCTGAAGGTCACTATCAAAGCAACCTGGACCTTCATAACACCTCAGGAGTGCCACAGGTTGATCACCTTCACGCCATGCCACATTGATACAGTAATTAATCCAAAAGGAGCCCCAACCAAGTATTGAGTGTGTACATGGACATATTTTTCAGTCAGCCAACATTTCTATTAAAAAAATATATTTTTTAAAATTAAATTTATGTAACATAGTAATTTTTTGAGAAACTGAATTTGGGGGTTTCATGGGCTGTATGCCATAATCATCAAAATTAAAATAAATAAACACTTGAAATATATCACACTCTGTGTAATGAATCTATATAATATATGGATTTCCATTTCTGAAATGAGTGACAAAAAATATTGAACTTTTTCATGATATTCTAATTTTTTGAGATGTACCTGTATATGGTTTTCCTTTACTTATATGGTTTGCCATCTTTATTTGGTTATTTAATTTTCTTCTTTTAAATCGGTGATTGTCTTGCTGTGTTTGTATTGTATCCTTATGTATATTCATGTTAATATCTCATTGTTTGTTTGTTTAACTGAGGACCACAGAAAAACTAGCAACTGATTTGGCAGAAGCTAATGGGGTTCCTACTAAATAAACAAAATAAACAAATAGGTTCCAATTTGTTCATGTCAGTAATGAGTTTTCTTTTAACTCAAAGCTCGGTCATGGAGTTCCACAGGGATCTGTGCTAGGCCCTATTCTTTTTACTTTATATATGCTTCCACTAGGCAATATTATTAGAGAGCACTGCATACATTTTCATTGTTATGCAGATGACACACAATTGCACTTGTCAATGAAGCCACATGACAGTAATCAATTAGTCAAATTAGAGGCTTGTCTTAAGGAAATCAAAGCATGGATGACTTGCAAATTCTTGCTATTAAATTCAGATTAGACTGAAGTCATTCTAGCTGGTCCAAAAAACCTTAGAAATACCTTTCCAAATCAAACTCTTTGTTTGGATGTGGTTACTCTTTCTCTTAATAGTTCTGTGAGGAACCTTGGAGTTATTTTTGATGAACATCTGTTCTTTAATTCACATATTAAACTTGCTTCTAAGACTGCCTTCTGTCATTTGCGTAATATTGCCAAGATTAAGCACATCTTGTCTCAGAGTGATGCTGAGAAACTAATCCACACTTTTGTTAGCTCTAGATTAGATTATTGTAACTCTTTATTATCAGGCTGTCCTAAAACATATTTTAAAAGTCTTCAGCTAATCCAAAATGCTGCAGCTAGAGTTTTTACAGGTACTAGAAAGAGAGCTCACATCTCTCCAGTTTGGCCTTCATTGGCTTTCCATAGATTATAGAATAAAATTTAAAATCCTTCTTCTCACTTACAAAGCTTTGAATCAGGCCCCTTTTAATTTAAAAGATCTGATAGTTCCTTATCATCCTAACAGAGCACTGCTCTCCCAAAATGCAGGATTACTTGCAATTAGGGTATTTCATGTGACGTCACGGATCTAGGTCACAGGCCGGCGCCGCCATGCTGGCGGTCAAGCACTGGCGGGCATAGTACACAAGCTTGTGTAAACAAACCACTTTCACACATTTTCTAAGCCCTGTCATTGCCGTTTTTGTCGTTGTTGTCATGCCGGAGACGTGTTGTGCTGTTCACTGCCATAATAGGCGTGGACAGAAGGAGAATTTTTTTTTTTGTTGTTGTTGTTGTCCTGGAGTAAACCCACGCAACACGGGGAGAACATGCAAACTCCACACAGCTCACTGTTGGTCGGGGTCGGGATCGAACCCACGATCTCATGATCCCCACGATCCCCCGGCCGAGGGTAAACTGTGCTGCCGCAGTGCTAAACCACTGCGCCACCGTGCAGTCCAGAGAATGTGAACTTCTACAGGATTCCTGCACTGAGTCAAGAGCCTGACCGTAGAAACATGTGGATTGCTGCAGGCTGGACTCCCACAGAGTACACTCGCTTGTGAGTCTCGCTTGGTCTTGTGAGCCTCAAAATTCTCCAGACTGTATGGTGAAGGGTGCATGATCAGGTAAATCATCAAGTCACTGACCTCAAAGTCTGGCAGTGTGACATCCTCAGCTGTGATGGAGGAGAACAACATGCCAGGTGCAGTGTAAGGATCACAGCCTCCTAGAATGGCTATTTTATCCTGATACCGCTTCAATTCGATGCCAGAGAGGTGTTTGGTCTGTTCACTCAGACCGCCTTCATGTTCAGACATGATAAATAGTGATAAACTACCAGCTAACCTGTCCCACACTTCCAGAAGACTCAGAAGTTTGCAACACTCACGATCTTTGTTATGTAAACAAGCCTGGCGAGCGTCGCGCTTGACCGCCAGTATGGCTGCCGGCTGCATCGCTGGGCGCGCGGGTCACGTGACTGAAAAACCTCAATACCTCAAATCTTCAAAAGTACAATGGGAGGCAGAGCTTTCAGTTATCAGGCTCCACTCCTTTGGAACTAGCTGCCAATCTGGATTCGGGAGTCAGACTCTATCTCTGTTTTTAAGAATAGCTTTAAAACCTTCCTTTTTGACATAGCCTATAGTTACAGTGGGATCAGGTGCCCCTGAACCCTCCCTTAGTTATGCTGCTAAAAGGTTTAGACAGCTGGGGTCCTCCAACAACGCACTGGGCTTCACTTCTTTCTTTACTCTCAATGAAATATTTTTGCTGATCATTAACATCTGTTTGTTCTCTCCCATAGTTTGAGTCCTCATCGTGCTGTTTGCTGTCTACATGTCTGTTCTTGTCTTCTTCTTCTCGAGCCCCTCACCCCCACCCAGTTGCAGCAGATGACTGCCCCTCCCTGAGCCTGGTTCTGCTGGAGGTTGTCACGACGGCCCTCACGGACCGTCACAAGACGCCTCAGTCACCAGAGAGTTTGCAGTGGTAATTTATTGAGGATAAGGCAGAACACTCACAGAACACATACAGTGGCTGGGTGACGTCTGAACCGGGGGACACCCGATGCGCCAGACGGACAACAGTGAGAGTAAGGTCTCAAAGGAACATACCTGAGAATAACAGGAGCACGACGGAACGTGGCTGAACATACAGAAGAGCATAGCAGGTGATCATAACAGGATATAACAGAGACTGCCGCGCTGGAGGACATTTAGCACCCGCTTATATCTCTGGCGGCTAATGACCCCAACGCGGCACAGCTGGTGCTAATGACAGCAGAGCAGCAGCTGACTTTGACAGCAGGGAGCTCCCCTGGGCGCCTTCACAATAAGAGCCCGAGGAGCTGGAAGGAACCCTCAGCTGCCAAAGCCAGGGAACAAAAAGATATGAGACCCGAGTGTGGCCAGAACCAACACTCGGGTTATGACAGTACCTCCCCCTCAAGGCCGAGCTCTGAGCGGCCAGAGTAACACCCAAGCCCCCCCCACCCCCCTAGGGTGGGTGGATGGGGTGCTGGCAGGAGGGAGAGAGACAAACAACCAACAAGGCTATAGAAAAAAAAACCATAATCCCTTAAACGTGGGTAACAACAAAACCACAGGCAATATATACAGGCAAACAACGAATTGACATAAGGTGGAGGGAAAGGACCACCAAACATTGGAACAAAAAAGGAGTGAGCCACAAAAAACACAGATCAACCCCCCCCCCCCCCAACAGTCTCACAGACAAACAGAAACCCCGGGAAGAGTGTAGTTCTGACCCAGAGGGGCGGAGGCAGAAAGTTCGGGGGGCCGACCGGCAACAGGAGGCCACAAAACAGGCAGGGGGAGAAAGAACAGTTCGGGCGGCCTACCCCGGTCCCATGCTCGGAAGCAGAGAATCTCAGGCGGCCGGACCAGGTCGCCACACAGGGAGTCCAAAATGTCGGGAGGCCGACCCAGAGAGCCAAATTGGCGAGACAGTCTTTCGGGCGGCTGACCTGCATCGCTAGCCCACCAGAACCGTTGAGTCAAAGTAGCCGGCGGTTCCACTGAAAAGGGGAGAGATGAGGGAGAACCGGGCGAAGCAATCGGAACCCCAACGGCCCCAGGTGAACATGGGCAGCGCGCCTCAGGGAGACGAGGAGGATGACAATGGAGATGAGAGTGAAGAAGAAAATGAGCCTGTCCAGCATCCGGTGGCTGGGGATCTGCAGCTCCCTCACCGAACCTAGGACCTGCTGGTGCAGCACCCACGGTGGACCCCGATTGGGCCTCCGGAACCAAACCCACGGTGGACCCCGATTGGGCCTCCGGAACAGCACTCCCGGTGGACCCGGTCGACGTGGCACCAGACTCGACCTCCAACCCCGAAACCGGAACCTCTGGCGCAGCAGGCGAGAGCAGCCCCTCGCCGGCGACCCTGGGAGAAGACTCACACAAGAGAGAAAACCCGGGATCAGGATCACCGGCAGCGCCAGAACCCGGCAAGATAAGCTCGGACGCAGCAGGTGGCTGCACCCGGCTCATCTCCCCTTGAGACAGGCAAAAGTGCTCTAAAAGGTGAAGAAGAAAGATAAAACAGAGCACTTGCCTGAGCTCGGGTTCTGACACCGTCCAGGACTGCGAAGATCCGGGCTCAGAAGTCAGGAGGTCGTCCTCAGGCTCCCACTCAGCTGCGTTGGGCTCCGCAGCTGGCATGATGGTGCGTGCAGCTAGAGAGTCCTCCGGCACCGATGTCCACGCCGGTGGCCCGCACGGCGTGGTGGCAGGAGAATCTCGCCCTGCTGGACCGGACCGCTCCTCCGTGGAACCCCGGGGACGCTTCTTCATCGGCGATGGCTCCACGCTGCAGTCCGCTCTCCTCCTCCGCCCATGGCGTGGCTGCGGAACCGGAACCAGGCTCTCCAGAACCGCAGGCCCCCTCCTCATCCAGCGACGTTGGTCTGACGTCGAGGACCACTCAGCGGGGGGAGACACAGAGGAAGCAGGGTTATTACTTTCATCCATAGCGGGTGGAGGGAGCTCGGGGGGCTGCATACCCCGAACTCCACCCCTAGGAGTCAGACAAGGCAAGACAATGTCAAAAGAAGAGGAATTATCATGCACTCGCCTTTCCCCTAAGGGTAAGATGGTCTCCGCTGTGGGGGACGTCATTCCTTCCTTTCCCCGCTGGATGGCGACAGAGGGCCCTCTGGGAAGACGAGATGAGGCCACTCGAGGCGGATCCGGGATGAAGCTCGCCGAAACGGAGCTCTCATGACACACAGCAGCCAGGATAGGCGATGAGGAGGAGAGGGCGACAGCCGGGGTCAGTCGGGCATGGAGCGCTGACGGGACAGCAGGCGAGGGCCCGGGAGAAGACGAGGCTACGGGGATTCCCCTCTGACGAGGCGCGGGAGTGACAGCTGTGTGGGGGGTTGAGCCCTTGCGGCGACCCGGGACAGCATCCAGACGGGGCTCTAGCCGAGGTTGGAAGCCGGAGTGACGACGGTTCCTTGTAGGGGGTGAGGCAAAGGTGAGGTCCGGAAATCGCCGTTCCTGAGCAGAAACGGCGGCAAGCAAGTCAGCAAACTCAGGAAACTCACGCAGCGCTGGATTCCTCTCCACCAGTCTGACCGCCGCCACCACATGCTTCATACACGCCGGAGGATTCTTAGCGGAGCAAGCAGCAGCCACCCGGTCCCAGATCTCTTCTGCTGTCATCTGCAGCTTCTCTGGGGGAATCCCGAGTGACGACATGCCCGATGGGAAAAGACCTCCGGGTGGTGCGAACTCCCGGGCCGGAACGGAGGCGGGAGCGGGATCCCGAAGCGAGGGGCGACGTCTCCTCCGCTTCAGCTTCCTGCCAGGATTTCCCTCCAGCCCTCGGAGTATCTCACGCTGGGCGGCGACGTCATCTCTCCTCACGCTTACCTCTGGATGATTAGTGAAGCGGGGAAGAGAATCCAGAATTTCCTCGGCTAGGTCCAGGTACCAGGGCACTTCGCTGTTGTATTCGAGGAGGGAGGCGGCGACAAGGACTCTGTCCACGCACTCGAGGGTGTCAACAAGAACAGCGTCCTGCCTCCGAGCACGAGACCTCCACGATGGCATGCTTCAACACGGCACCCAGACAGGTAGGAACAAACAGTCCACTACTGCAAACTACACGGTGAATGGCGTCTCGATACAACGCCTCCTCTCCGGGCGTTAGGTGGCAGTCTACTGTCACGACGGCCCTCACGGACCGTCACAAGATGCCTCAGTCACTAGAGAGTTTGCAGTGGTAATTTATTGAGGATAAGGCAGAACACTCACAGAACACATACAGTGGCTGGGTGACGTCTGAACCGGGGGACACCCGATGCGCCAGACGGACAACAGTGAGAGTAAGGTCTCAAAGGAACATACCTGAGAATAACAGGAGCACGACGGAACGTGGCTGAACATACAGAAGAGCATAGCAGGTGATCATAACAGGATATAACAGAGACTGCCGCGCTGGAGGACATTTAGCACCCGCTTATATCTCTGGCGGCTAATGACCCCAACGCGGCACAGCTGGTGCTAATGACAGCAGAGCAGCAGCTGACTTTGACAGCAGGGAGCTCCCCCGGGCACCTTCACAATAAGAGCCCGAGGAGCTGGAAGGAACCCTCAGCTGCCAAAGCCAGGGAACAAAAAGATATGAGACCCGAGTGTGGCCAGAACCAACACTCGGGTTATGACAGAGGTTTCTTCCTGCTAAAAGGGAGTTTTTCCTCTCCACCATTGCCAAGTGCTTGCTCACAAGGGATGCCTGATTGCTGGGGTCTTTCTGCAGTTGTGGGGTTTCCCCTACAGTTGAAAGTGCTACGAGATGACTGTTGTTGTGAAATGGTGCTATATACTGTAAATAAAGTTGAATTGAATTGGATTGAATAACAAAATGAGGAAAAGGTGAAGCACTGTGAATACTCTCTGGATGTATGGGATAAGGATTGAGCCAGCAGAAATTGAATTTGATTTTTTTTATTTGGATTTAAATAACTGAATTTGAAACTGAATTAATCAGTTTGAATAACTGCTTTTAAAATTTAAATCTGAATGACCTAATTTAAAATTGAATCTATTGGTTTGAATGTGCATTGCAATAAAATTGAAACTGTATTTCATTTACATGAAAAATTCAGCTCCCTAATTCAGAGTTCATTTTCACCTCTTGTCATACAGATTCAGTTTTTTATTTCCGGTTTTTGTGCCACACATCCAGGACCTAGCCTCAATCAAAACTAGTCAAGCACAGAACTCTGTTTTATGCCTGGAACTCTCGTTTATGTGCTATTTACTTGTTAAACACCCTCACGTACTTGAGTGGTTAATTCAAAGTGATGTCCAGCAGCCACACACCAGATTTGTACTACTACTACTACTACTACTACTACTACTACTACTAATAATAATAATAATAATAATAATAATAATAATAATAATAATAATAATAATAATAATAATGACATGTATGAGAAGAGGCGTCATGTATACATACAAAACATCATTAGCCAGGGCAATAGATTAGCAGAGATTAACAGCAGAGCCTCCATTCAGGTGTCTGGAAGTGTAGCAGCCCAGTAGGTGGTGATTCTGCTGTTAGGAAACTGCACTTTCAAAAACCAGATGCTTTCTCTGAAAGACCTTTCTTCTACACAAAGTTCAGTGGAGTCAGAAAGTGGACAAAGCTAAGTAACTTGTGCTCCTCTTGGCTATTTAGCATCATAGAAGACATAATTATGAAATGATAATAAGAATGAAGCATTCTGCCTTCTCTGAATTACTGAGAGGATGGAGACTGTAGTTACAGTGGTTTTCTGTCCTTTATAATCAGGTTTCAAACAAATAAAGATGTTACTAGGTTGGCAAGTAAATTAGTAGTGTCATTACCCTGATAACTAGCCACAGTCAGCTGGTAAGATGCTAACGTCATAAATCATCCATCCATCCATCTTCTACCACTTAATCTTTTTTGGGTCGGGGGAGGGGGGTATTCCTACCCCTATCCCTATCCCTGCATCTTTGGGCGAAAGGCAGGGTACACCCTGGACAGATCTCCAGTCCATCGCAGGGCTGCCAGAAATCAGCACTAATTACTTTAGACATAATCTATAGATTATCCATCAAAACTGCCACACTTTAGATTTGTAATAACCTAATATTACATTTAATGTATTGATAAAAACTACTGTCATAAAAGTTATTGTCACATTTGTGTCATGCGGTGACCCTCGCGGATCACCATAAGAAGCCAAGAGTCCACCAGTGAGTTTTGCGATGATGGTTTATTAACACACAAGATGAGACAGGACAAGACTGTGAGCCGCTCTCGGCAAAAACACACATAAATCAATACATGGGCTCGCAGGGCTAACCCCAGCCACTACGAGCTAAACTGTGACATGACAAAGACACGAACCTGACATGAAGGTCTAACGATGCTTTGACGAGGTTTGACGAGATCTTGACAAGGTGTTGACCATACGTGTTGCTACGCTTTAACACAGCTGATACAGCGTCTGTGATTGAGCCCAAACTTGAACTGCCGGACTTTATTTTGAGAGACGGACACAGTGGTGAAAAAAGAAGCGGCAGGAGGAAGCGTGGAAGACGTGGAGGTGTGAAATTGCGCCTTAGGAGACGTCACTTTGGTAACATTCCTCTTCCTTCGATCATTTTTGGGAATGCACAGTCTGTGAGAAACAAGGTGGAGGAAATTCAAGGCAACGTACGTTACCAGAAGGATTTTAAGAACTGCTGCGTCATGGCTTTCACTGAATCTTGGCTTACTGCGCATGATCGAGATGCAGACCTGTGGATTGACGGCTTTGGAGCTCCGCTGCGCTCGGATCGGCAGGAAGAGGTAACTGGGAAGCGTCAGGGGGGCGGCGTATGTTTATACATTAATAAGCAGTACTGCACATCTGTCACGGTCAGAGAGCGCATCTGTACACCCGATGTGGAGCTGCTGTCTGTGTCGCTTCGCCCCTTTTATTTGCCTCGAGAGTTTCCCCAACTTTTCATCACAGTTGTGTATATTCATCCGAGGGCAGACGCTGACTCCGCCTCCAGCACCATCTCTGATGTGGTGCAGCGGCTGCAGTCAATTTCTCCAGAGGCGCCAAACTTCATTCTTGGGGATTTTAACCATGTTTCTTTAAAGAAGACACTTAAAAACTTTCATCAGTATGTCTCCTGCCCAACCAGGCGAAAAAAGACATTGGACCTGTGCTATGGATCCATAGAGAGGGCCTATAAATCACTCCCCCTTCCTCCTTTAGGATCATCAGATCACAACTGTGTTCATTTGCTGCCCACATATAAAACTGCTCTCAGAAGAGGCAAGGTGGAGATGAGAGACATTGATGTGTGGACAGAAGATTCAGAGCACAGCCTCCAGGAATGCTTTGACTGTACAGACTGGAAGATGTTCATAATGGCCTGCGGGGATGATTTGGACTCTCTGGCTGAGCTCACATGCTCATACATGGCTTACTGTCAAAATAAGATTGTTCCACGTAAACGTGTCAAAATATACCCCAACAACAAACCATGGGTAACTAAATCAATTAAATCCTGCTTACAGAGGAAAGCTCTTGCCTTTAAACAGGGGTCTGTTTCTGAGCTACAGGTTGCCACCAAGGAGCTGAAGGCCGAAATTTTAAGAGCAAAACAGAATTATAAATCAGAGTTGGAAAGCAAGATGGCAGCAAATAAACTTGGTTCGGCCTGGGCCAGTATGAAAACTATTGCAGGCCTTCAGAGCACAGAGCGCAGTAATCGTGTGTTTTTAGATGGTTTTAGTTCAGACACAGAGCTGGCTAATGCTCTTAACTGTTTTTATGGTCGTTTTGACTCCTTTGATTTTAGCACAGAAATCCAAGATTTGAAACAGAAACTCAAAGACAATCAGCACTTTAATATTGAGATGCAGGATGTTAAAAGGGAGTTCTGCGCTGTAAAAGTGAACAAAAGTCAGGGCCCTGATAATATATGTGGACGCCTGGTAAAGTCCTGTGCACATGAACTGAGTCCTATATTTCATTATATTTTCAATAAGTCCTTACAGACACAACATGTGCCTAAGATCTGGAAGCCGTGGTTGTTCCCGTTCCAAAATCCAGCTGTCCTAAAACGGTAAATGACTTTAGACCAGTTGCTTTGACTTCAATTTTAATGAAAATTTTTGAAAAACTGGTCAGATGTGAGGTCCTAAGGCAGACTGAACATGCATTGGATCCTCTGCAGTTTGCCTATAGGCCTCACAGAGGAGTGGAGGATGCCACTGTCACTCTGTTTGACATGCTTTTTAAACATCTGGATTTTAATGGGACACACGCCAGGCTTTTATTTGTGGACTTTTCTTCTGCCTTTAATACAATCCAACCTCATATTTTAGTTGAAAGGCTCCTGCAACAGTTTGATTTAAGCAATAATCTGGTGGGTTGGATTCTGGATTTCTTAACCAACAGGACGCAGAGAGTAAGGATCAATGGCACATTGTCTGACCTAAAGTGCTCTTCTACTGGCTCTCCTCAGGGGTGTGTGTTGTCACCACTACTCTTCATCCTGTACACAAACATGTGTCGGAGCAGACATGACAACAGACACATTATAAAGTATGCTGATGACTCAGTCATTGTCAGTCTCCTCCAGGATGGTGAGAGTGGCCACGGCCCAGTAGTTGATGACTTTGTTCACTGGTGTGAGGATTCCTACCTGCAGCTGAATACAACAAAAACGAAAGATATGATTATTGACTTTAGGAGGAAAACTCCCAGGCACAAAGTCACCATACTAAAAAGCCAGACCACCGAATGTGTACAATCGTACAAATATCTTGGGACGATTATTGATAGTGGATTGAACTTTGAGGTGAACTGTGAAAGGGTGTGCAAAAAGGGTCAGCAAAATTTGCATTGTTTGAGGAAACTTGCACGCTTCCAAATTGACCGAACCATAATGACTATGTTCTATCGGGCTTTTATTGAATCTGTTTTATCCTTTTCTTTAATGTCATGGTTTGGTCAGATAAAACTGAAACAGAGGAAATCCTTGGATCAGGTAGTCAGATGGTCCAGTCGTTTGCTTGGTGAGTCACAGCTGAGCCTGACATCCCTGTACACCAGACAAGTACAGAGGATGGCCGACTCGATTTTAAATGATGACTCCCACCCTTTGCACTGCAACTTTCAGCTTCTTCCCTCCAGACGGAGGTTTGCTGTCCCAAAAAGTAGAACCCAGCGCTACAAAAACAGCTTTGTCCCTGCTGCTGTCAAAGAGTTGAACAAGCTATAAAAATTATATTGTACATATTCTATATTTACCTATTTTGTAAGATGTGTGCCTGTGTTTGTGTCTATGTTGAATGTAATTAGTGGCTTGTAAATATGGATGTCACTAACTGCAAAACAAATCTACCTACGGGTACAAATAAAGTAACCTGAACCTGAACCTGAACGTTGACAAAGTCTGACAATCTGACAATACTCCTGCAACATTACTGTCGCTAGTGCCCGCTTTATGAAGGCGAACACTAATGAGCAGTAATGACACACAGCCGACCAGCCTTGACAGGCGGAAGCCCCACCGAGCACCTTCACAAAAAGAGCCCGGTGAGACCAGAATACAGCCCACAGCTGTCAAGGCCGGCAGCGAGTTGAACTTAGCCCGAGCATGATCAGAACCTAGCACTCAGGTCGTAACAGTACCCTCCCTCGGAGGGCGGGCTCAGAACGCCCCAAGAACCACCCTGCCCCCCCCATCCCCCAGGGTGGGTGGCTGGGGGTAGGAGCGGAGGGAGAGAGACCAAACCCAGAAACAAAACAACGACAAGAACAACTACATACAGGACAATGACAAGAATAACTACTCAGAATAAAATCAAAAAAATGCACATTGAGGAAACAAAACACCAGAACTACTGGGTCAGAAATATTAAACACAAGACCATGACAAAAAACCAAATATTCAAAAATCAGACAAAATACACGGAGAAAAAAAAAACAAGGCAACAGTAGAACAAAACGCATACTAGGGCAACTGCAAGACAGAACCAAAACACAAAATACACAGAACAGCAAGGACAAGAAAAAAAGACAGAACAATCACCGAGATGGATTAACCCAGAAAACCACTACCCCCCTGACAGTTTATGCTGACCGGCGGAGACCAAGCGCCACAAGAACAGTTCAGGTGGTCTCCCCGCGTCCAACAGCCGGCGGGTGGCCTTAGAAGCCGGAGCATGACCAGGCGGCTCACCAGAGTCCAACACCCAGCACGTCCGCTCCTCCGGTGGTCGAACCAGGTTGCCCGAAAACGCACACAACACGTCGGGTGGCTGACCCGAGGCGCCGAACCGGTGAAACAGTTCCTCAGGCGGCCGACCGGTGTCCCTCAGCCACCAGTCCTGGGGAAAAACAGCCCGCGGTGGCCTCCCTGATGAGGACAAAACTCGGGAGAGCCGGGACGAGCGAACAGGAGCCCCCACGACCCCCAACGATGATGCACAGGGGCGGTGACTCAGTAGAGGGGACAGATGACCAGGATGAGCCTGCAATCCGTTCGACGGTGAAAGGTCTGCAGCTCCTCCCCCGTCAGCGGACCACGCTGGCGCTGCACCTCCGCTGGACCCCGATTGGGTCCTAGCTGCACCCACGCCGGGCCCCGATTGGGCCAGAACCGCACCCGCGGCGGACCCCGATCGAGCCTCCGGTGCACCCACGTTGGACCCCGATTGGGCCAGATCCCCACCCGCGGTGGACCCCGATTGGGTCTCTGGTGCACCCACGTTGGACCCCGATTGGGCCAGAACCGCCCCCATGGTGGACCCCAATTGGGCCTCTGATGCACCCACATCGGACCCCGATTGGGCCACAGCAGCCTCCACTACGGACCCCGATTGGGTCGGTGCAGCTCCGCTGACGATCTCCACCCCCGAACCTGGGACCTCCAACCCAGTGACTCCGACTTGTTCCACGCCGGCGACACTGCAACAAGGCTCAGAAACAAGAAAACCGGGATCAGAATCACCGGTAGCAACAGAACCCAGCGAGACGAGCTCGGGCGCAGCAGGCGGCTGCTCCTCACTCGCCTCCCCGAGAGGCAGGCAAAAATGCTCCAACACAGGGGACAGAGACACCAGAGGGAGCACTTGCCTGCACTCGGGTTCTGTTGCCACCCAGGACTCCGACGATCCAGGTTCAGGGCGGCGACTCTCGTCAGCAGGCTCGAACTCAGCTGCGTCAGGCTCCGCAGCTGGCAGGATGTCACTTGCAGCCTAAGGTTCCTCCCACGCTGCTGTCCATGCCGATGACCCGTAAGGCGTGGGGGCAAGGGACCCTCGACCCACTGGCTCGGACTGCTCCGGCGAGGAGACCCGGGGACGCTTCTTCGTCGGATCAGGCTCCGGGCCGCAGTCCACTTTTCTCCTCAGTCCACGACGTGGCTGTAGGGCCGGATCCAGGCTTTCCAGCACTGCAAGCCTCCTCTTCATCCGACGACATTGGCCTGGCGTCGCGGACCGCTCGACAGTGGGGGGACACAGAGGCAGCAGGTTTAGTTACATTCTCTACAGCAGGTGGAGGAAGCTCGGAGGGCTGCAAGCCCTGAACTCCGCCTAAAGGAGTCAGACAAGGCAGATTATAATCAAGATGTAATAAATTATCATGCACTTGCCTTTCTCCCAGGGCAGAGATGGTTCCTGCTGTAGGGGACGTTGTTCCTCCTTCTGCCCGCTGGATGGTGACAGAGGGCCCCCTGGATGGACGAGGTGGGGCCGCTCTCGGTGGTTCGCTGACGGACTTCGCCGGCAGCAGGTCCAGCCGGGGATTCTGCTGAGGGTGACCTGGGCTGCTGCGCCGACGTCGGCGGCGGCCCCCAGACGGCGCGCACTCCTGGACCAGCTCTGGGACGGGAACGGGACTCCAACGCGGGGAGCGAGGATGCCTCCTCCTCTGCTTCCTGCTCTCTTCCTCCTCCAGCCCACAAAGTATCTCGCGCTGTGTAGCGAGTTCTTCCCTCCTCATAATCACCTCCGGGTGATCGTCATAATGGAGGGGAAGATTGTCCAGGAGATCCTCAGAGGTGCCAGGTGCCAGCGCATATAGCGGGAGTTGACGTCGAAAGTAGTGGCAAGGAGTGCCCCGTCGACATACTCCAGCGCGCTCACTAGCTCCTTGCCCAGGCGCCGACCGCGGCCCCTGGATGATAGCATTCTCCCAGACGTCGACACCCAAACAGGGAAGAACAGTTGTCCAATTACTGCAAAAAACTCACGGTGACAGGCGTCTCGGTGTGGTGTCTCCATTCAGACGTTCTGGCAGGAGTATATTGTCATGCGGTGACCCTCGCGGATCACCATAAGATGCCAAGAGTCCACCAGTGAGTTTTGTGATGATGGTTTATTAACGCACAAGACGAGACAGGACAAGACTGTGAGCCGCTCTCGGCAAAAACACACATAAATCAATACATGGGCTCGCAAGGCTAACTCCAGCCACTACGAGCTAAACTGTGACATGGCAAAGACACAAACCTGACATGAAGGTCTAACGATGCTTTGACGAAGGTTTGATGAGATCTTGACAAGGTGTTGACCATACGTTGACAAAGTCTGACAATCTGACAATACTCCTGAAACATTACTGTCGCTAGTGCCCGCTTTATGAAGGCGAACACAAAAATAAATATAATATACAAAAAATATTTAAAAAAAGAGACAATGATCATAATTTGAGAGGAGACTTAAACTTCACAAAACCCAAGATACGTACAACCAAGAAAAGTATGTGCATATCTGTCTGTGGGGTGGATTTGTGGAACAGTCTGGAGCTGGAACTGAAACTATGTACAAACAGAAATCAATTTAAAAAGAGGTATAAGCACCATTTGTTGAAAGGATATATGTTAGAAGGGTAGAATTTATATGTACGATTCATTATGTTCACTCTGGGACATTATGGGACACTATGGAATGGTGGGTGGGACAGCACTGTGTGTATCTGTGTCGTTTGAGACTGGTTTTGAAATATAGACTTCATTGTATGTTAGAATGGACAGGTGTTAATGTTGATCTGTAAAAAATACAGTAAATTGTTTACTTGGGGTATTAAAGGTAGTAATTTGTATAAAATTCACATGGGTGTATCGATGGAAAAGAGGAGTTGGAATTAATAAGTGTTCACTTCTTCCTTCTCCCTTTCGAACAGTGTATACTGTAACTTTATTGCATTTGCTATTTGCTTGTTTTTTGTTATATTTTTTGTGTTCGAAAAATAAACTATCTAATCTATCTATCTAACACTAACGAGCAGTAATGACACACAGCTGACCAGCCTTGACAGGCAGAAGCCCCACCGAGCACCTTCACAATAAGAGCCCGGTGAAACCAGAATACAGCCCACAGCTGTCAAGGCCGGCAGCGAGTTGAACTTAGCCCGAGCGCGATCAGAACCCAGTGCTCGGGTCGTAACAATTTGCCTTGTGACAGCAGATGATCAATAACTGTCCAGTTTTCTCCATTTCATTATTAACTGCACAGAGTTCATCCACAGTATGTCATTATTTGCCCCCCTGGGCAGAGAGAAACAGACCCATGCGCCAACTGCAGTTTGTGGCATTTATTAACAAAAAACACATAACGTTCCAAAGGTGCCCCAAAGCAAAAATCCAAGCACAGATAATAAGGTAACTTACACGCAGAAATGAATTCAGAATAAACTCACCAGAGCAGGGCTTGGTGAGTTCTTAATACTGCCGTGACAAGAAATGAGAATGCAGTCCTTAAATATGGTCAGAACAAACAGCACAAGTGATGACAAGTGTGGGGTCACATGAGCGGGCAAAAAGGCAACAATGATTGGAATCAGCTGGAGATAACGAGAGGAGAGTGCACCGGCTGACAATTGACTGGGCTACGCCCACACACAGCACCAACCAGGAATGCCCTGACAGCTGTCAACCGCAATAATAAGGAATAGATTAAAATATAAACAAGTACAAACTGAGAAATAGATATCACTAAATACAGGATAAGAATGTAGTAAAACTAAGACATAAATAGGAAAATAAAAAACATTGCAGGGATAACAAAAACTAAGAGGCGCAAAAAATACAGCAACTATATAAACACAGAGAAAAAGCTACGAGACTGAGCCTGGCGAAACCGCCAGAGCTCAGCGCGTGACACAATATTAGTAAATATTGTTTGCATGTTAATTTATAATCTGTAACATCACATGATGTACAGAAACTCAACTGTATTAATATGAGCATATTCAGAGCATTCTTGAAGCTTAATCAGAATAAATTATGCAATGTTTTCATGTCAAGTGAGTAAATCTCACTAAACATAAGCAAAAATCTGTGGCATGTACTGTATACTGTATTTTATTTTTTTTAAACAAAGGTGTAGTACATGTGACGAGAAGACTGCTGTGGTAAAGTTTCAGCCATAAGATAAGATAAGATAAGATAAGATAAGCCTTTATTAGTCCCACAATAGGAAAATTCCAGGATTACAGCAGCAAAGGGGTAACAGCACTCAGAGCAATAGTTAATAAGACAATAAGATAACAACTGGTTAGCCAAAGCAGTAGATGAATATACATATGTACACAATTATATACACAGTACAGGAGCATTGCAGCTAGATGTAATAAACAGCATTATGGTTTCTTAACTAACCCTCCAGAATATGAATATGTACCCAGATAGAACATTTTCGCATTTGAATCAACAGTGTTATTGCCACCCTCACTAATGATTGTTATTGTCCCAGTTGTGTATTGAAGGGGACGATCTTTTTTGTGCAAAATTGTTATGTTTTGTACATTTACTACAACCTCTACGAGCAGCCTTGGTTAGGTTATGAAGTCTGACAGCTGTAGGTAGGAAGGACTTGCAAACCGTCGGGCACTTAGGATTGCACAGCCTACCGCTAAATGAGCTCCTCATGCGTTCAGCGTGTCCTGCATGGGGTGGGACTTGGACTCCAGCAGATGACAGCTTAGTCATCATCCTCCTCTCTCCTATCTTCCTGTCTCCTCCACTGGGTAGAGGTGTCACCCCAGAACAGGGCTGGCTTTTTTGATCAGCCTGTTCAGTCTCTTTCTGTCAGCTGCTGTGATGCCACTGCCCCAGTAGACCACTCCAAATGTGATGACTGATGCCACCACCTAATCGTAGAAGGTTTTCAGGAGTGCCTCTTGCACTCCAAAAGAGCTGAGTCTCCTCAGGAGAAACAGCCTGTGCTACCCCTTCTTGTAGAGCGTGTTGGTGTTGTGTGAAGAGTCTAGTTTACTGTTCAGGTCAACACCTAGATATTTGTAAGATGTCACCATCTCAATGTCTGTTCCCTGGACATTTACCGGTGCTGTGGGGGGTTGTCCTCACTGGCGGAAGTCCACCACCGGTTCCTTGGTTTTCCTCGCATTGATCTGGAGGCAGTTCTGCAGGCACCAGTCAGCAAAGTCCTGGATAAGTCCTCTGTACGCCACGTCATCCCCATCAGAGATGAGGCCGACGATTGCAGAGTCATCAGAGAACTTCTGTGGATGGCAGTGTGGTGTGTTGTGTGAAAAGTCAGCAGTGTAGAGGATGAACAGGAAGGGAGCCAGAACTGTTCCCTGGGGGAGCCCATATTACAGATGATAGTATTAGACACACAATCCTGGGTTCTCACAAACTGTGGTCGGTTTGTGAGGTAGTCCAGGATCCATAATGACAGGTGCTGGTTCACCCCTGTGCACAGCAATTTGTCCCTCAGGATCACTGGTTGGATGGTGTTGAAAGCACTGGAGAAATCAAAGAACATGATCCTCACAGTGCTCCCAGGCTTCTCCAGGAGGGACAAGTAATGATGCTGGAGGAAGATCACTGCATCCTCCACCTCGATGCCATGCTGGTGGGCAACCTGAAGTGGCTCCATTGCTGGTCCCACCAGGGGGCGGAGGTAGGCGAGGAGCAGCCTCTCCATGGTCTTCATCAGGTGTGATGTGAGGGCCACTGGTCTGTAGGTGTTCAGGTCCTTGAGGTGAGGGGTCTTTGGTGTGGATGCCATGCATGATGTGAAGTGAATGAATAATGTATTCATTATAAACCATCTTTGAGTGTCCATGAAAAGCGCTATATAAATCTGATGCAGTATTATTACCTCCGCCAAGGAGGTAATGTTTTTACAGGGGTATGTCTGTCTGTCCGTCTGTCTGTCTGTCTGTCTGTCTGTCTGTCTGTCTGTTACCAACATAACTCAAAAACTTATGAACAAATTTTGACAAAATTTTCAGGAAAGGTGTGTAATGCACGGGGAACAGATGATTAGATTTTGGTGATGATCTGAGAGTGCATACCTCCACCAAGGGCTTTGTTTGTATTTGTGCAGCAGGGTTACACAAAAACTACTGGATGGATTTGGATGAAATTTTCACCAGAGGTGGTTCTTGGGCTAGAGAGGAACCCATTATATTTTAGTGATGATCCGAGAATGCATACCTCAGCCAAGGCTCTTATCGTCTCACAGTGTGTTAGCAACAATACTCCAAACGTTATGAACGGATTTTGATGAAATTTTCAGGAAAGGTGTGTAATGGCATGGGGAACAGATGATTATATTTTGGTGATGATCCGAGAATGCATACCTCAGCCAAGGCTCTTATCGTCTCACAGTGTGTTAGCAACAATACTCCAAAAGTTATGAACGGATTTTGATGAAATTTTCAGGAAAGGTGTGTAATGGCACGGGGGACAGATGATTAGATTTTGGTGATGATCTGACAGTACATACCTCCACCAAGGCCTTTGTTTGTATTTGTGCAGCAGGATTACACAGAAACTACTGGATGGATTTGGATGAAATTTTCACCAGAGGTGGTTCTTGGGCTAGAGAGGAACCTATTATATTTTGCCCTGGCTAATGATGTTTTGTGTGTATACATGACACCTCTTCTCATACATGTCATTATTATTATTATTATTATTATTATTATTATTATTATTATTATTATTACAAACCTGGCAAGTGGCTGTTGGACATCACTTTGAATTAACCACTCAAGTACGTGCCGGTGTTTAACAGGTAAACAGCACGTAAAGCAAGAGTTGCAGGCGTAAAACAAAGTTCTTTCTATCTGTGCTTGACTAGTTTTGACTGATGCTAGTTCCCGGATGTGTGACACAAAAAACTGAAATAAAAAACTGAATTTGTATGACAAGAAGTGAAACTAAACTCTGATAATGAATTAGAGAGCCAAATTTTTCAAGTAAATGAAATACAGTTTCAATTTTATTGTAATACACATTCAAACCATTAGATTCAATTTCAAATTAGGTCATTCAGATTCAAATTTTAAAAGCAGTTATTCAAACTGATTAATTCAGGTTCAAATTCAGTTATTCAAATTCAAATTAAAAAAAAAAAAATCAAATGCTGTTCCTGCTCCATCCTCTCACTTCCGCCTCCAAAGAGAGCAGACGCCTGTTTGCTTCTCTCTTGCTTCTGACTTTTTTTCCTTCCCCCCCAACTAACTGGATCCCAGCTTGCTGTTGTCTGTCTGCGTCTAACTGCTGACCGTCGAAAGAAATTATGGAATTAATAAGCTGGGCTTTGAACACAATTGACACTATTTTTTCAACAAGGAAAAGTGCTCCGGGGGAAGCTGTTTGCCCCGCAGGGACGGCTCCAGCGGGCTATTTATGGGACACAAGTAAATGGAGGATCTTGTGCCTGACTAATCTCTCTATCGAAGATATTGAAGATTTGTATGTCTTCGTAATAATGGTGATTGGGATCGTTCTGATTGGAACTGGGATTGTCCTGGTGTACCGCAAATTGCTGAAGATGGATACAACCTATCAAAATGCTGGCCAGGCGAGGTGCATCCATCAAATTGAAAAATTGGAGAAGACCCTGATAGCGACAATTGGAGAACTGTCTCGGAAGGTGGATTACATCATGATTACGCTTAGGTCTATCCACGACGGACTCAACGCCCCGCAATGAAGGATTAAGTACTGAATCTACAGAAGAAAATAAAGTTCCTTCTCTGTGATCAGTTCTATTTGGCTCAATTTCCCTACAAAAATTCCTCCTGATTGTCTGCAGTCTGTTTTTTCAAAACACTGAGCACAAGGCCTTGGACAGCAGCTGCTCGGACAATTGCCAAGGACGATTGCCAGTAGCCAGACAAAACATCTCCTGCCAAAGTGTCCTTGTTGTTCTTACTGATACAACACTTGCTTCAACAGTGCACTCATATTGATCCACAAACTGACAAATAAGATTCACTCACTGCTCTCTTTGTGTCCTGTGAAATCTTGGTCCGCTGATGTGCATTGAGGGCTTTTTTTTCCCTTGTAATCATAATATTGATCTTGTGACCAGTATTCTGAATCAATGATTTTTTTGCTCCTTCCTATTGTATTATTTCTTATGCTACCTGTACCCTCCTGCTGACAGGCGCGTTTCAGACGCTCGCCGTGGCACGGAAATGCAGGTTCATTTTCTGTGTCAAGTCAAATTCTCTCGTATGTTATCAGTGATCTGTTAATGTACTTGGCAATAAATCTTTTTCTGATTCTGATTCTGATTCTGCTGGCACAATCCTTATTCCATACAGATGCTCTGTACATTTTGGTTATAGCTTTTAAAATGCCAAGGCTTTCTCAGAATCAACTAGAAAAGCCCTCAGAGAGCACATACCTCCACCAAGGCTCCTTCCGTCTCTCATGGATTATCTCCAAAATGTAATGGGTTTGTGTGTAGGCCTAGAGCCACTTCTGGTAAAATTTGCATCAACTGTCCAGTGGTTTTGGAGTAATGTTACTAGCACACTGTGAGAAGTTAAGAGCTTTGACTGCGGTATGCATTCTCAGATCATCACCAAAATTTAATGGGTTTGTTTGTAGCCCAAGAACCACCTCAGGTGAAAATTTTATCCAAATCCATCCAGTAGTTTTTGTGTAATTCTGCTGCACAAATACAAACAAAGGTCTTGGTGGAGGTATGCACTCTCAGATCATCACCAAAATCTAATCATCTGTTCCCCGTGCCATTACACACTTTTCATGACATTTCATCCAAATCCGTTCATAACTTTTTGAGTTGTTTTGTTAACAGACAGACAGACAAACTAACAAATAAACTAACACCAAAAAAAAACATTACCTCTTTGGAGGAGGCAATAAATTTAATATATGACTATCTATAAAATGTAAGGCAGTTTACGCTGAAGACAAATTTGTGTAGCATTGGGAAGATCTCAAAAAAGCCTGACTAAATGAAACAACACAAGTCAGCTGGGTGAGATAAATACTCTTAGTTGACTCAGAGGGTGTTGAATGGTGATTTGGGCACAGCGCAGAGGGGGTCCAACAGTAAACATCTATAACCCCGGGGTTCCCGCTGGGATAATCCAGCCTCACTAACAGTGATGAATTTTATTCTGATCTCCTTTTTATCTATGCCAGGCTTCGTGTGGATGCATGCAAGACACATCTTCTCCTTTACGCACACAAGGTTCAATTCACAAAGTCAACACAAATGTGTTTAATGTTAATTAAAAGCACACATGAGCACACACAAACATGGAATACTTGAAAGCCGTCTCCCTAAATTTGCCCTCCATGAACCTTACTTTATTGTTGTTGATTAGTTTAGTTTTGATGGAGGCTTTGCGTGACTGTGTCTCTTAAAGATTAGTAGTACATACAATAGCTAGAAATAATACCTTGGATACAATAACACACCATTTAAATGGGTTCCCATTACCAGTGGTTGCAGTTGTCAAGATGCTAATTAGCTTCAAAACTGTGAAATTAATGATGTATTGAAGTTGGTACAAATTAATACCCCAAGTTCATTGAAGACGTCATATCCAACCTCACAAACTGTGTTGTAACATATAATATCATCAGCCCTTACATGCTGAGTGGAGCCCCATTAAAGTGGAATGCTGAGTGCTTGCTTACTATAAAATACACATATATACACTGCAAACACACACACAGTGAATGTGGAGAGAAAAATGCTGCTTCATGAAGACTTGATTCATGACATAAAGAAGTAAGGGCCTCTTTATAGAGGATGGAGATCACTGGGTGACCACTGGGAGATCAAAAATTGGCCCAATCTCTCAACAGTCTCCTAAAAATTAGAAAATGGCATTTCTGTGTAAATGTTTGAGAGATCGATGTCTTATCAAAAATTCAATTATCAGCAACTTTTATGGTGATCTATAGAGACCATTGAGAGATCCTTGAGAGATCATTGAGAGGCCAGGATAGATCAGTGAGAGATCATTGGGAGGCTGTTGAGCTTTTCTTGGGTGATAGGAAGCCTCTGGGTATTTATATGAGAGGTTGCTTGTGCTTCTCTACCCCCTCTACACAGGGGTGGAGATGGCTGAGAGATCATAGAGAGATGAACTCTACTGGTCTTTCTTCAAATGCTAAGAAATCCCTCAGTGATCTCTCAGTCATCGCTACCTTCGGAGTGGAAAAAAAAACAACTTACCAGTCATTGGAAGATGACCGAGATTGTTGAGTGATCCTTGAGTATTTGTTGAGAGACTGCTTCCCTTGGTGATCATTGGCAGATTTTTTCAGACTGAGTCAAAACTGTGGCAACCGTAAACATCACTGGAAGATCACTGAGAGATCTCATCAATTGCTGGGTGCTCATTGAAATATCATTGAGAGATCTGCCCATTTTGTCATCACTAAACAATCTTTCAACAATCACCACCCCTGTGGAAAGGAGGCAGGTGTAGGGACAACATTGAGCATTCTTTCATCACGTTAAAGTGTACTTCCATCAATCAGGTGATAAAGCTTTAAACTTAATTTACAAAATGAAATATAACATTTATTTTTCTTTCACATTTATTAAGCATAATCACACTGTTCAATTTTGTCGATGTGGCCCCTCTGGGGCAGAAAATAGGATGTGCTGGGCAAGGGATTGGCATAATTTATTAAAAATCACAAAATAACACAGCTTGTGGGCTGGAAAATAAAAGACCAAGCTTATGGAGGCAAAACACAAGGCTAAGGATTCAGGCAAAGCAAGATAAGGCAGAAGCGTGTTGATCAAGTCGACATGACGTAGGATGCCATGCCAATCTAAGGAGCGGCGTCCCCTAAATAAGGACAGAACTAATTTAGGCTGCGTGTCCACCAAACATGTTTTTTGTCACCTGACTGCCCTGAACGCATTTTTTTTTCGACATTTGTGCACTGCACTCTGGAAAAAAAGTTTGTGCCCTGTATCTCAGCAACAGCTTGTCACTCACAGCTCAGCAGTTCCGCTTTTCCTATGGTCAGAATTTCTACTTATTTTTTAATAGCAGTCTCTAAATTACAATGGACAGGAAACATATTCTAGCTTTTGTAGCATCTCTGGATGCAAAATATGATGACACAGAAAACAGGAGTCTGAGTACAGATTGTACCGGTGTCCTGTGTCTCGCCCTTCCTTATTTTGATTGGCTGCTTAGAAAGGTCTGACATTGACGAGCTCAGCTGCAGTCTGTAAAGTTAAATTTTTTTCAACTCTGAGCACCCTGAGTGCCGCGACAAAAAGCAGCCACCACCAAGAGCATTTCAGCTCCATAGACACTGAACTACATAGAGAATGAATAGAAAATAGTCGTCCACAACTAAAAAAAAAAAAAGCATTTGGTGGACATGCAGCCTTACTCAAACACAAACAGCCACGAACAATCAAGCACAAAAACCAAGGAACAAGCTACAGTGGTCTGAAAAAGTCTTTGCCCCCTTCCTGATTTCTCATTTTTTTGTATGTTTGTCACACTTAAATGTTTCAGATCATCAAACAAATTTAAATATTAGACAAAGATAACACAAGTAAACACAAAATGCAGTTTTTAAATGAAGGTGTTTATTATTAAGGGAAAAAAATCCAAACCGACATGGCCCTGTGTGAAAAAGTGATTACCCCCTAAACCTAATAACTGGTTGGGCCACCCTTAGCAGCAACAACTGCAATCAATTCATTGTGATAGCTGGCAGTAGGTCTTTTACAGCAGTGTGGAGGAATTTTGGCCCACTCATCTTTGCAAAATTGTTGTAATTCAGCTACATTGGAGGGTTTTCGAGCGTGAACCTCCTTTTTGAGGTCATGCCACAGCATCTCAATCGGATTCAGGTCAGGACTTTGACCTGGCCACTCCAAAGTCTTCATTTTGTTTTCCTTAAGCCCTTCAGAGGTGGACTTGTTGTGTTTTGGATCATTGTCCTGCTGCAGAACACGTTTTGCATCTTGAGGTCACAAACAGATGGTTGGACATTCTGCTTCAGAATTTTTGGTAGACAGCAGAATTCATGGTTCCATTTACCATAGCAAGTCTTCCAGGTCCTGAAGCAGCAAAACAGCCCCAGACCATCACACTACCACCACCATATTTTACGGTTAGTACGGTGTTCCTTTTCTGGAATGCTGTGTTACTTTTACGCCGGATGCAATGGGACACATGCCTTCAAAAAGTTTAACTTTTGTCTCGTCAGTCCACAGAATATTTTTCCAAATGTTTCGGAATTATCAACATATTTTCTGGCAAAACTGAGATGAACGTTTATGTTCTTTTTGCTAAGCAGTGGTTTTTTGTGTTGGAACTCTGCCATGCAGGCCATTTTTGTCGAGTCTCCTTCTTATGGTGGAGTCATGAACACTGACTTTAACTGAGTCAAGTGAGACCTACAGTTCTTTAGATGCTGTTGTGGGGTCTTTTGTGACCTCTTGGATGAGTCATCGCTGCGCTCTTGGGTTAATTTTTGTCTGCTGGCCACTCCTGGGAAGGTCCACCACTGTTCCATGTTTTTGCCATTTGTGGATTGTTTCTCTCATTGTGGTTTGTTTGAGTCCCAAGCTTTAGAAATGGCTTCATAACCTTTTCCAGACTGATAGATCTCAGTTACTCTGTTTCTCATTTGTTTCTGAATTTCTTTGGATCGCAGCATGATGTCTAGCTTTTGAGGACCTTTTGGTCTACTTCACTTTGTCAAGCATGTCCTATTTAAGTAATTTCTTGATTGAGAACAATTGTGGCAGTAATCAGGCCTGGGTGTGGCTAGAGAAATTGAACTCAGCTTTCCAAAGATGTGATAAACCACAGTTAATTTATGTTTTTAGGGGGTGGGCAATCACTTTTTCACACAGGGCCATGTAGGTTTGGATTTTTTTTACCCTTAATAATAAACGTCTTCAATTAAAAACTGCATTCTGTGTTTACTTGTGTTATCTTTGTCTAATATTTAAATTTGTTTGATGATCTGAAACATTTAACTGTGACAAACATACAAAAAAAATTCAGAAATCAGGAAAGGGGGCAAACACTTTTTGTCAATGATGGCCCTCACAAGCCATCAATGAGATGCCGAGAGCCAGCCGATGAGTTTGCGTATTTTATTAACACAAGGTAATAGTACAAAATAATAAGCCACGTGGGGCAAAAACACGAACATACACTTGGGTGCCAAATTACAGGTTACAAGAGAAAAGCACACTGTGAAACAGACTAAGAGGGAAAACACTTACAGAGGGAAGAAAACTCCAGAATCCAAAGACGGGATTAAACCGAGGAATGTTCGACGAGGTCGCAGCCCTGAGTAACCTGAGCTGCTCCCTTAAATAGGGCTTCACAGAATACTCAGCTGATGAGAATGTTATTAGCTGATTGATTACCAGCCATCCCAGCGGAGCGCAGCTCTGACAGCCGGAAGCCCCGCCGAGACGCTGTCACAATAAGAGCCCAAAGGCCCTGTGGTAAATCAGAGTAGAGAACGGAGAACTACCGGACAACCCAAGTGCGGACAGAGTCACCACTCGGACCATAACAGTAGCCCCTGTTCGCAAGGCGAATTCCAGGCGCCATGTAACATCAAAGCCCCCCACCCCCACCCACCCAGAGGGTCAACAGGACTACCCCAGGGAGAGAGGTGGGGGAAAGGCCAGGCGGGCAAGAAACAAGGCTTAAAATCAAGGACAGAAAAAAAAAAAAAAAACTCCAACAACCAGAATACGGCAACCGGTACAGAAGAAGAACATGCACATACACTGTACACAGGAAAAAAAAAAAAAAAACATGAGGAGAAGATCAGAGGAAAAAAAAAACTCAAAATGACCATAAGCAGAGCTTCAGAGAAAACAGGAACTCAAATACAGGCACCACATTGCAGCATGTCCCATAATACCAGGGGGGGAAGAAAAAAGAAAAAAAAAACTCAAGCCGCAAAGCAGCAATACATACAGTTCAGTGTAAAATTACCACACGCGAGGAGGAAGAGAAAAAAAAAAAAAACACACGCTACTGGGCGGTGACATACAACAGTTCAATAAAGATAAATAAACTGCACAGGCAACATAGAAAATGACCCTTAGATTACAGAGGACAGGGAAAAAAATAACACACGCTAAAGAGCGGCGATAAACACAGTTCAACATAGATCAGAGACCCCAAATACAAAAGCATCCCGAATCATACAGAGGAGGGGGGGGGGGGTGACGACAGGCAGAGTGCAATGGAGTAAAAAATCCACAAGTTCAAGTGGTCTGCCTGCGACTAGCATCCAGATTGCTAACAGGGGAAAAAGGATCAGTTCGGGCAGCCTACCCCAGTCCCAGGCCCAGAAAAACAGTACTTCTGGCAGCCGGACCAGGCACCCGAATCGAAAGGCCAATCTGTCGGGCGGCCGACCCAGAATGCCAAACGGGCGAAGCAATGTCCCAGGCAGCCGACCCACGTCATTCCGCTACCAGAACCGCAGGAGAGCACTCGGAGATGGCCTCCCTATGGAGAGGGATAGCGAGGGAGAGCCGAGCCAAAAACGGGAAGTCCCAGCGGCCCCCAGTGGACAGAAACAAGGAAAGGGGAAAAAATGAGGGACCAGTCCAGCTGTGATCAGCGGACGATCTGCAGCTCCACCTCCGAACTTCACTGGAATAGGCACTGTCCTCCTGTCAGATCCCAGGTGAGCCCGAGCTGCACCCACGATGGACCCCGACCAGATCGTGGCTGCACCCACGATGGACCCCGATTGGGTCGCAGCTGCACCCACAATGGACCCCGACTGTGTCACGGCTGCACCCACGATGGACCCCGACTGGGTTGGAACAGCACCAGGAACAACCTCTAACCCTGAGCCCAGATCATCCAGAACAGAGACCAGGACCGACTCATCACCGGAGACCCTGGGAGAAGGCTCAGCAGAGGGAAAAGGACCGGAATCAGGATCACCGGCAGCGATAGAACCCGGCGAGACAGGCTCAGATGCAACGGACGGCTGCACCCAACTCGTCTCCCCGAGAGACAGGCAAAATGCTCCAGAGTAGAAAGGAGGAAGACAAAGTAGAGCACTTGCCTGATCTCGAGTTCTGTCGCCATCCAGGACTTCGGCGATCCGGGTTCGGGATATAGAAGGACGTTCTCTGGCTCCCACTCGGTTACGGTGGCTCCGCAGCCGGCATGATGGTCTCCACAGTCTGAGGACCCTCCAACGCTGACATCCACACCGACGACCCGCACGGCGTGGTGGCAGGAGATCCTCGACCTGCTGGGTCGAACCGCTCCTCCATGGAGACCCAGGGACACTTCGACGTCAGCGCAGGCTCCAATTTGCAGTCCCACCTCCTCCTCTGCCTGTGACGTGGCTGCGGGCCTGGATCCAAACTCTCCAGGACCGCAGGCTCCTTCCTCGTCCAGCGGTGTAGTCCTGACCATGGGGAACGCTCAGGGGAAGGAGAAACAGAAGCAGCAGGTTCACTATTAATTACTGCAGCAGGCGGAGGGAGCCCGGGGGACTGTAAACCCCGAGCTCCACCCCCAGGGATCAGACAAGACAATTCACCCAGTGAGGGAAAAGAATGAAAGTGCACTTGCCTGCTTCGCTGAGGGCCGATGGGACCCGCCGCAGTGGACTTGGTTTCTGTCTTCCCCCGCTGGATGGTGACGGAGGCCCCCCCGGGAAGACGAGGAAGAATCGCTCGCAATGGATCGATGATGGGCCTCGCCAAAGCAGGACTCGTGGCACTCGCAGCAGCCGGGGAAAGCGTCGAGGAGGAAGGGGTGACAGCCGAGGCGATCCAGGGCCGAGGAGCTGACGGGACAGCAGGAACAGACGACCCGGAGGGGGAGGCTGCGGGATTTCCCTCTTGACGTGACGCAGGAGAAACAGCTGACTGGGAGGCAGAGTTCCAAACTGGATCCGGACGGGGTTCTCGCAGAGGCTTACCGGTGGCTGTGTGATGACGTTTACCGGCAGAGGGCGAGGCGAAGCCAGGGAAATGCTGCACCTGGGCTGGACGGGCGACAGGAGCTGACTCCCAAGGTGAGGAATGGAGTCGCCCCACCATCGGCCTCCTGCCAGGATTTCCCTCCAGTCCACGGATCTCTCTCCTCGTCGGGGATGCCGTTCTCAGAGAAGGAGGTGAGGGTTCCTTGGCTGCGCTCTCGAGCGCTCTCTCTATCCGTACACGTTGTGACCCAATCCACGTCACTCACTCTTTTCCCTCCGGAAAGGAGGTGAGATGATACTTTAATAGAGTCCTCTGAGCGAGACACAGGGGCTCGTATGCTGCGTAGGTGGGCATGAAGCGACAGGCTTCTGCCAGGTAGCTATCTACCTCCTGAAACCACTCGGGGCAATACCCATGCTCGAGAGCGGACATACTGAGTGATACGAGCTCCCCGGAGAAGGGAAAAAACACAAGTCCAAGGCTAACTCATGGTGATCGGTGTCTCAGTCTGGCTGCGACCTACTGTCCACGATGGTCCTCACGAGCCATCAATGAGACGCTGAGAGCCAGCCGACGAGTTTGCGTATTTTATTAACACAAGGTAATAATATAAAATAATAAGCCATGTGGGGCAAAAACGCGAACATACACTTGGGTGCCAAATTACAGGTTACAAGAGAAAAGCATACTGTGAAACAGACTAAGAAGGAAAACACTTACAGAGGGAAGAAAACTCCAGAATCCAAAGACGGGATTAAACCGAGGAATGTTCGATGAGGTCGCAGCCCGGAGTAACCTGAGCTGCTCCCTTAAATAGGGCTTCACAGAATACTCAGCTGATGAGAATGTCATCAGCTGATTGATTACTAGCTATCCCAGCGGAGCACAGCTCTGACAGCCGGAAGCCCCGCCGAGACGCTGTCACAATAAGAGTCCGAAGGCCCTGTGGTAAACCAGAGTAGAGAACGGAGAACTACCGGACAACCCGAGCGCGGACAGAGTCAGCACTCGGACCATAACACTTTTTTACACCACTGTATGTGAAAACGGGATACAAACAAGGACACTGTCTAAACAAAGGCTACACCAGAACTGAAGATTATAACAGGAATAATGGTAAATGGTGTTCACTTATATAGAGCATTTTACTCATATCTGGATGACCAAAGCACTTTACAGATCTCAGTGTGGTGCTGACCTGGTCCACCAGGAGCAACTGGGGGTTCAGTGTCTGCACCTGTGCCACAGCCACAGGTGTAGTGTGTAATAATGTAGTGTGTAGTGTGTAATAATAATGATAACCAGAAGCTAAGGACAAGGCACGGATAAATATAAATAAACTCAGAGTGAGATCATGGACTGAGTTCATGTCCTGATCAAAACAGAATACTAGAAAATCAATGCAATACGAGGAAATGAGCACCGCCCCTGTCCAAATCCTTACAAATTTGAGTTACGTAATTTTAACAAACAGGTTGCATGTTTTGTAGTTAAAATGATTTCAACAACCACTGTAGGAACAATTATATCATTATAGGAGTCTGATATTTTTTTTTAAATAAATGGGGCCATCTTATAAATCAGTCTGGAAATATGAGTTTTTTAACAGAAAGTAATTTGAAATAACTTGAGCAACAGGAGACTATGTCATTTAAAGGTGATACAGACAAGATTCTGACCCCGTGACCAGTAGGTGTCACACTTACTCTTGCACTAACTGGTTGGGAGAGACATGTGATATCAACCCAGTCATACTACTACTGGCTGTGACCGTCTATGATGTCTTTACTGGTCATAAATGTGCAAATATTAGAAAGAACATGGTTAGCCACGAGGCCAGTCACATTTCATACAACTCATTCCAAATTAATATGCAAATGATATTTGTCTCTGATTTTCCTAGTCGATATATGTAAATGACAGTCAGTATAATTTTCAAGTCATAAACTGTTAGAGCATAATTCAGATTTTATTGAACAAATCTCCTAATAACCATTTTTTTTCAAAAATAAAAAGCTCAAAATGCACTGTTCCAAATAATTATGCACAACAAAGTTTCAAAACATTTTATTGGTTCTAAAAACTAAAAATGGTCATTTGTTGAATTTGCAGCATTCGGAGGTCATAGTTACTCAAATCAAAAGCTATTTCAATCAAAAACATCTTAACAGGCCAAGTTACATGTTACCATAGGACCCTTTCTTTGATATAAACTTCACAACTCTTGCATCCATCGATCTTGTGGCTTTTTGGAGAGATTCTGCTTGAATTTTTTTTGCAAGATGTCAGAATAACCTCCCACAGCTGCTGTTTTCATGTGAACTGCCTCCCACCCTCATAGATCTTTTGCTTGAGGATGCGCCAAAGGTTCTCAATAGGGTTGAGGTCAGGGGAGGATGGGGACCACACCATGAGTTTCTGTCCTTTTATGCCCATAGCAGCCAATGGCACAGAGGTATTCTTTGCAGCATGAGATGGTGCATTGTCATGCATAAAGATAATTTTGCTATGGAAGGCATGGTTCTTCTTTTGGTACCATGGAAGTAAGTGGTCAGTCAGAAACTCGATATACTTTACCAAGGTCATTTTCACACCTTCAGGGACCCTAAAGGGGCCTACCAGCTCTCTCCCCATGATTTTGGCCCAAAACATGACTTTGCAATCTCCTTGCTGATGTCACAGCCTTGTTGGGACATGTTGGCCATCCACCAACCATCCACTACTCCATCCATCAGGACCATCAAGGGTTGCATGGCACTCATTAGTAAACAAGAATGAAAATTAGTCTTCATTTATTTCTGTTCCCACTGCAACCGTTTCTGCTTGAGAACATTGATTAGGGGTGGCCAGATAATAGGTTTATGCACAACTGCAAGCCTCTGGAGGATCCTACACCTTGAGTAGGGATGGCAATTTTCCGCCGATCCGTGGATTTCCGCCGATTTATTTTCAAATTGATCATTTCTGTGAATCGTCTAAATCCGTTGAGAAAATTTTAGGGGGGGGGGGGGGTAAGGTACCTTATTTTTACCGATTTTAGCGAAAATCAACACCATTACATAAGCACTCGGCGCTTCCCCGGGTCAAGTCTCCCGCGATAACCCGGATGTTTTGTACTCAAGCTACTGCTGTATTGTAAACGGCCCTGCGATTGGATAGTTGCAAATGATTGGATCAATCAAATGGCTCGTTGTATGCTTTGTCAAAAATTCATGGCGGCGTGTTCGTGTTGAAATTCTGAGCTTTCGGTATCGTTTTCAGCGGAATTATGAGATTTTTATCGAAGGATCAGGAGTCATCAGTGCTAGAAATAGACAAAAGTGTCAAAAATAAGTTCCGATGGAATTGGCTTGAGAGAAAAGTGACGGTAAAGGTGAAAATTGGCACAAAGTTCGACGAGGTAACAGAAACACTCGGACAATTTCTGAAGAAACCAGACGTGGCCGGAAAAGCTTTTTGTGTGTATTGTAAAGACTTGATTAACTATGGATCGCGTGGATGTGTGGCGCTGTCAGACCACGCATCAAAAGTGAAGAAACATGCCGACTACCTTAGAAGTGACTTGGTGACCAGAGTAAATAGTGTAATAAACTCTTATAGAACTGTTAAATATGTTGGACTAAAGACAGTGAGACAACATTGAAGAAAAAGTAAGTTAACTTTTCATTAAATTTAATGATTTATCTAAGTCTAGTATTTCATTTTTTTTTTTTATCATTTTTTCAGTCTAAATTATTTCTGTTTTACTGAAAACCTCTCAGCTTCAGGGGGGGCTGTGCCCCCCTGGCCCCCCCATAAGTCAGTCGACCAAATTAGATTTCAGCTGAAATCAGAATTTTCTGTTGCCATCCCTGCTTGAGGTTTGTAGGACTCCAGAGGCAGCAGCAGCAGCTTCAAATTTGTGTTTGCTGCTTTGTAATGACATTTTAACAACTGCTCTCTTAATCTGATGAATTTGTCTGGCAGAAACCTTCTTCATTATGCGTTTATCTGCACGAAGCCATTTGTGATCTGAATCAGCCACAAATTTATTTACAATACGATAATCACGCTTAAGTTTTCGCGAACTATCTAATGTTTTCATACCTTGTCCAAGGCATTGCACTATTTGATGCTTTTTGGCAGCAGAGATCCTTTCTCTTTCCCATATTGCTTGAAACCTTTGGTATGCTTAATAATGTGGAACATCCTTCTTAAGTAGTTTTCCTTTAATTGGGCTCACCGGGTAAACTAATTATGACAGATGTCTGAAACTGATATCAGTGATGCAAAGAGCCAGAGACATAATACCATCCATGATTTTTAATGGAAAAAAATGAATGTTTATGACACTAAAATCTTATTTGCATAATAATTTGGAATGCAGGGTATACATACATAGCTTACTTATGTTATTACAATAAACCCAGTGAATAGTTGTTTGTGTATCCTGTTATCACAATGCTGTAGGCACTGTCAAACATTATAATTACCTACAGATTTCTGTACCTACAGATTTTTTTATTTCTTAAAAAAAAATCAGAGACAAATATTATTTGCATAATAATTTGGAATGTGGTGTAAACTTCTTTTAAGGACCAGTGCAATTTCAGTAATTTTCCTGGGACACCATCCATACAACTGGGCATATCCTTCAATTGTTAAGTCTATTTATCACAGAATTTATTCTGTTTAATGTAGCACAAGCCACCATTAGCCTTTAATGTGCCTGATAACGATAGCCTATGAATGGTATGATTTTACGTGCACTTAATGTCAAAGCCTTGTGTCATATAAGTAATGTGCTGGAGAAAAAAATGATCCACATTTATCCAGATAAGCCTGTATATATTTAGATGCTGGATGTGTTGTTTGTCCAGACTTTTTAAGAGAGATGCTCCTGCACGTTAAAGACTGGAAGAGAAAAGCGATGTGACATCTGACAGTTTTGCCCCCAGGAAGCACAGCGAAGTGGAATACTTTTGGAATGTGTTGAGATCGTGCAGAGATGATTGTGCACGGAATGAATGCGTAGTGTTGCCTGGTAGCCGGAGCTGAAATTTTGGATATTATAGATGCATGAGGACCAGTGAGGACTGCAGTGTGCTCACCTTGTCGCATTGTGTTCAAGTACTGCACAAGTGTTGAGTGGTTGATTGGAAGCTTCGCAGTCATGGCAGCATTGTATTGTCATTTTTTAAACATTAGGGGTCCTATTTTGATGGTCACCCGTGTACTTTTCCGACAGACTTTCTACCGTACACTAGTGCTTTTGTTAGTTTCTGTCAGCACACAAAACACACAAAACACAAAACAGTCTGTTTTCACGCCGTGCATCATGCCATCAAATTTCCAGTAGACAGTGCGCCCGCTATGTGCTAGGAAGTGGTGCCCCATTTCAAAAAGGTGTGGTCGCGCGCAATGTCTAATGTACTAATGCAATGTCTAATGCACTTTACTATTATAGTGCATTTTATGAAAATGCACTTTTGATCAGGAAAAAACAGGTTTATCGTCAAAAGCGCATTGTTTAATGATATTTCAGTGGCGGATTTTGACATCGCAAAGCTCTGGAGCTCATGAAACAGCATGCACTGGGATCTTATTTTAATTGAGAGAGTTGTAACAGTCATAATCGCCATCATTTTAATTATATGATGATCACAGACTAGTCTTTTTTTATTCCATCCACACTCTCATTTCAATTGCGGACTTACCATTGGAGTCTATAGATTAGGCATTAATGTATGTTTTTTTTAGGGGAATGAATGAATGAACATGGAGCATGTGTGCCAGTGTGTTCCAATGTAACATGTAGCGCACGGGGGTGGGGGATTTTTGTTTTCATTACGGACTTATTGGGCATTAATGTGTTTATTTTTAGGGGAATAAATAAATTAACAAGGAGTGTGCAGCATTTTACTTTTCACTGTAACTCCCCAGAGAGACAGAAGATGCATCTACATCTGCGTCGGCCATGCACCTCGGGTTTCCAGCCCAGCAAGCTCCCCGACAACCACCCGTCAGCCCTTGGCAGAGGCTGCCAAGAGCAGGCTTGCTTCATGGTGGGGGCCGGAGGCAGACAGGAAGCCATGCCAGATCACCTCCTTTCTTTCAGGAAAGGGGATATAGGGGAGAGCCTCGGTTGGCAAAAGCAACAGGAGAGGAAGCATTCCATCTCCCCACAGACAGGAGCAGCTTCCATGCCATCGTTCATGAAAGTTTATGAAAGTTTGCATAAGCATCATCCTCTTTTCCTTAAGCGTTAAACCCATTCATGTCTGTGGGTTGAATCTGTGCGCACATTAAAACATTCAGCTGATCTTTTCAGCCCATTCTTCACCGTTTGTTCTTTTTAACATAACTGGGCATCAACTGTGATTGATGTCTTTCTTATTACCAAGCAGCATTACTATTGTGTGCATTTTGGCTCACACACATGGGCCTTGGTCAATGCAAAACCCATCTTAAACCGTCATGATCACAATTCACTTTAGATAATGCGTTTTATTGCATTAAAGGGATAGGAAGGAGCACTTTGGATTGGATTACCAAAAACGCATCTCTGAATGATTAGACCGGCATCTTTGCATCATGTGCCAGTGGAAGGTTTGTTTTTATGCCATTGTCATAAGGAAATGAACCTGGAAACGCCCATGAACGCGTTCTGCATTAGTGACAACTGATCAGCTGACCCCGTCATTGTAATATGGCCCTAGATCTTTAATACTATCATTTTCGGGTCAAATTTCCCAGCTTGAAAATATTTGTATGATGATGTTGTGGAGAGGCAGCACATCAGCATCCTTGTGGACAGGCTGTGAGTGGGCTTATTCACAGATCCTGGCATTTGAAGGAGGATGAAAAGTGAAAAGATTTTGACGTGAAAGTGTAAGACAATGATTTGTCTGAAAAAGGGGCATAAGGTACTAATTTAGACAATGTAGATTTGTTTTAATAGGGGATTTATATCCACCAAATCCTGTGTTTAAATATTTGTTTTCATGAAAATGCAGTCCTCTTCACCTTTGAAACAATAATTGTGTTTTTTTAGGATTTTCAGTTTAATCTTTTCCTTCTGTATTCGTTATAAGTTTGTAATGCAATTATTTATTTATTTATTTATTTATTTATTTTAGATTTAGTATACTTTTTTGATCCCCAGAGGGAAAATTGAGGGCATCCACCACCTGGATGGATGAAGCAGCCGCGATACGGCGCTATCCCTTAACCATTCACACACACATTCACATCTAGGGCCACTTTAGAGTCTCCAATTAACCTAGCCTGCATGTTTTTGGCATGTGGGAGGAAACCGGAGAAATCCCAGAGTAAACCCACGCAAACACGGGGAGAACATGCAAACTCCACACAGATCACTGTTGGTCGGGGGCTGGGATCGAACCCACGATCCCCCGGCCAAGGGTAAACTGTGCTGCCGCAGTGCTAACCACTGCACCACCGTGCAGCCCATTATGCTGAATCATGTTGACCCACGTGATGTTCATGTTCTGGCCCCAGAGACAAAAGTACCATTACTGTATGTATGTGTTCTATATATAATGAAATATATATAAAGGAAGTCATGTTCTTGTCATCTGTTCCTAAGACAGTGTTGTCTTTATGCCAAGTCAGCTGTTGAAGAGTACTTTAAAGGATGTCAGACCTTGTCATCTTCATACACTGTCACAGTGCTGTTGCAAGTTATATGTCATTGTGTCTCTTTGCTGGCCAACAAAGATTAAATGCATTCTTGCTTGTTTACTGGTTCTCTCATCTGAGTCTATGTTACCTTATCATTAAACTCAATATTTTTCTTCTGAGTTTACGGAGATATTTAAACAGTGCAAGATCTTTATCAATCTTAAACAGTGATCACTGTCTAGACAATAATTTTTCTTACAACTTTTAAAGGCCATATCTTAAACAAACCCCAAATACTGCCTTTATTTATTAATAAATAAAATTTCCCATCACTTGACAGCTGATTCCCTACATCTGAGCATGTTATTTGAGCCACAGATTATTTACAAACATGTGCAGTGGTGTGAAAGAGTGTTTGCCCCTTCCTGATTTCTCATTTTTTTTGTGTGTTTGTCACACTTAAATGTTTCAGATCATCAAACAAATTTAAATATTAGACAAAGAAAACACAAGTAAACACAAAATGCACTTTTAAATGAAGGTGTTTATTATTAAGGGTAAAAAAAATCCAAACCTACATGGCCCTGTGTGAAAAAGTGACCCCCCCACCCCCGTTAAAACATAAATTAACAATGGTTTATCTCATCTTTGGAAAGCTGAGTTCAATTTCTCTAGCCACACAGAGGCCTGATTACTTTCACATCTGTTCTCAATCAAGAAATCACTTAAATAGGACATGCCTGACAAAGTGAAGAACCACAGTGAAAGCCATGATCCACAAATGGCAAAAACATGGAACAGTGGTGGACCTTCCCAGGAGTGGCCAGCCGACCAAAATTACCCCAAGAGCACAGCGGCGACTCATCCAAGAGGTCACAAAAGACCTCACAACAATATCCAAAGAACTGCAGGCCTTACTTGCCTCAGTTAAGGTCAGTGTTCATGACTACACCATAAGAAAGAGACTGGGCAAAAATGGCCTGCATGGCAGAGTTCCAAGACGAAAACCACTGCTGAGCAAAAAGAACATAAAGGCTCGTCTCAGTTTTGCCAGAAAACATCTTGATGATCCCCAAGACTTTTGGGAAAATACTCTGTGGACTGACAAGACAAAAGTTGAACTTTTTGGAAGGTGTAAACTCATCTCCCCGACAATCCAGAATGGGCCACCCACAAGGTTCAATTTTGGGGTCTTTGCTGTTTAGCATATACACTACCGTTCAAAAGTTTGGGGTCACTTAGAAATTTCCTTATTTTGGAAAGAAAATCACTTTTTTTCAATGAAGATAACTTTAAACCAATCAGAAATACACTCTATACATTGTTAATGTGGTAAATGACTATTCTAGCTTCAAATGTCTGGTTTTTGGTGCAATATCTACATAGGTGTATAGAGGCCCATTTCCAGCAACTATCACTCCAGTGTTCTAATGATACAATGTGTTTGCTCATTGCATCAGAAGACTAATGGATGATTAGAAAACCCTTGTGCAATCATGTTAGGTCTGCAATGCTGTAATTGCTGCAAATGGAGGATTCTTTGACGAAAGCAAAGTTTGAAGGAAAAAATTATTATTTCAAATACAAATCATTATTTCTAACCTTGTCAATGTCTTGACTATATTTTCTATTCATTTTACAACTCATGGTGGTAAATAAGTGTGACTTTTCATGGAAAACACAAAATAATTGTCTGGGTGACCCCAAACTTTTGAACAGTAGTGTACATAAATGATCTACCAACATGCTGTAAAATAACAAATTGTCAAATGTATGCTGACGATACAATCATTTATGTATCAGCTAAAACTTTTCATTTAGCAGCAGATACGTTAACACATGAAATGCAAAGTTTATCTCAATGGCTCAAAAGCCATCAATTAACTCTGAATATTAAGAAGACTGTGTCAATGTGCTTTTCCATGAGAAGGAAAGCAAAAGATACCTTTATCGTTAAATTAGATCAAGAGGTCCAGCCCCCCCGCAACCCGAAAAGGATTAAGCGGAAGAAGATGGATGGATGGATGGATGGATGGATGGATGGATGGATGGAAATAAAGGAAGTCACTGAATTTAAATTCTTCGGTGTCATCTTGGACCCTCAACTTAAATTTGATAAACTTATGAGAAAACTGCAAGAAAATAAAAACAAATCTGAAATGCTTCAGACTGGTATGGCAACACATTCCCTTAAAGGCAGCTAAACTTTTCATGCATGCCATGATATTCTCAGAATTATCTTATTATGTGACTGTATGGAGCCAAGCCTCACAGACCACCATCAAACCCATCACATCACTATATCCACCTTATTCCTGAGGGCGCTGCTGTAGACACGATTATGGGTGCAACTTCCGGTTTCGGCTGAGGTAGTGTTTAATCAGTCAGCAAGAGTGGAGCAGTGGGGCATTCAAAATAGCATTTTTAAAAGTTTTTCAAATTCATTTTAATGTATAGTCCACATACATGTTTTGCACTCAAGTGGCAGCTTATTTCAGAGCTTGTAGTTTTTGTATTTTTGAATATGTTGACATAGTTCTGGTACTTGTTGCTGGTGTTCTTGGTTGTGCCATAGATTGGATAAATGGAAGCTTCTCACTGGCAATGCATAGATTATGCACTGAAAACTGAAAAGGACTGTTGGTGTGATTGGTGGTACAGATGCAAGAGCACCAGGAATGTTTTCACTTGTATGAATGTCACAGATCTGACATTTACGCATCATATATGTCACCAGATGCAAGGCTGCATGAAGTAAAGTAATAAATACAAAATAGTAACAGTTTGCTTCCTAAGGCTTAATGATTTAAGAAAGATATCAATTTTATTTATTTTTTTTGGGGGGGGGGGTTGCATTTGTTGCACTGCCTTGGAACGATATGGACTTGATATTAACACCTTCAGCATGCATTAATTTTTAAATTATCACAAAATATAGATCAATAAAATTTTGAACAATTGTCAGAAAAGGTCTGTACATGTTAGGTTAAATAACAAGCATTTATAGCATAACAGCAGCATGAGCATTTTAATTTGGGGGTAAAAGAACAGCTGCAGCTGTCTGTTTTACCCCAACATTTAAACACCCAAGTACGGTGTTGTGGTTCTTTTTTTTTTTTTTTGTATACTTTATTGATCCCCAGAGGGGAAATTGAGGCCATCCACCTGGATGGATGAAGCAGCCACAGTACGGCGCTATCCCTTAACCATTCACACACACATTCACACCTAGGGCCACTTTTAGAGTCTCCAGTTAACCTAACCTGCATGTTTTTGGCCTTCTTTGTGGCTCTAGCTAGATTCTACGTCTACTCTGAGGTAAATTTGATTATGCCCAACATCTTTTAACAAAAGCCATCCGACTTTATTGTGGTGGAGACATTATCTCAGAGCTTTTATTTGTTTACAGCATTAGCATCTTAGCAGCAGAGCTGGCTAACGAAGCTACTGTCTGCAAGGCCACTTTTTAAGGTCATCTTCCCATCCCTCCATAGTCGTGGGAAGTGGTATGATTATATTACCGTTTTTGAGGTGTAAAATGCCGTGTTCCCGCATTTTTGATGCCGAAGTCATTGTTTTTTAACAAGGAAAAGTGTCCCGTTTTAGTGACAAATACACATTCTAAACTAGTATTAGAAGTTGCGCCCATAATTCACGCAGGACATCATGGGGGCTAGGAATAACGGGGATAAACAAGCTTTGAAAATAATAGCTCAAAAACCAATGAGATGGCACCATTGCTCAATTCTGAAAAAATAAAACAAGTTGCTCAGTTTAGACAATTTTATATTCTCCTTTATCACATTGATTTTTAAATGTGAACAGTGGTGCCCCAGCTGGACTCTGTTCATATGTCACAAAAACACACTCCAGTAGAATCACCACTAGGGGGTCGGCACAAGGCAACTGTATAGCAGCACAGCGCAAAACTACTTTTGGTCAGTCATCTTTTTCAGTTAAATGGATTGATTTTTGGAATGCCCTACCAGCAGAAATGAAAACACTAACTGACCTGAAAATATTTAATGAAAAGGTGAAAATCTGGCTGAAACAAAACCAAATTTGTGATCAATGATTGGAGACTATGTACATATTCTTTGATGTTTTATATTGTATATACAGTACGTAAATGTTGTATTGATGTATTGACTTAGTGATGTATTTTGATAATTTTATAGGAGAAAAGCCTAACCAGGGACTGAGATTGCAAATTAGCCTCAGGTAGAAATCTTATATGCAATGCATCTGTGATGTGTTAATTTTAACTGGTAACAATGTTTTTTGCATTGTCCCTGACAAATAAACAAAAAAATAAATAAAATAGAGCAGATCCAATTCATGGTGTAAGCTGTTAACGTAGTTTGCCTTTCCTTAGCACTAGCTTTGTCTGCGTTTGTTGCTGTTTAATTAGGAGCTTTTGAAGATTGCAGTAGGCTTCAACCAGCACTTAGCTTGCAGCCCACCAATATACTTTTGTCCTTAACCGCAAGAAAGGAAAAATAATGTGTGTTTTCACAAAAACAAAGTTGCTTAATTTCTTCCTGCGGTCAAAGTGATGCGGTTTCATGGCTCTTTGTGACAGGTCGACTGACGGAGGAGTAGGTGGGTGTCATGCTTGGTGACCACAGGATCTCATCTCTGTTGTTTGCAGATGATGTTGTCTTGTTGGCTTCACCCAGCAATGACCTACAGTTCTTGCTGGGACGGTTTGCCGCTGAGTGTGAAGCAGCTGGGATGAGAATCAGCACCTCCAAGTCCAAGTCCATGGTCCTCAGCTGGAAAAAGGTGGATTGTCCTCTCCGGGTTGGGGACAGGCTCCTGCCCCAAGTGGAGGAGTTTAAGTGTCTTGAGGTCTTATTCACGAGTGAGGGGAGAATGGAACGAGAGATTGACAGACAGATCGGAGCAGGATCTGCAGTGATGCGGACATTGTACCGGACTGTTGTGGTGAAGAGGGAGCTGAGTTCTAAGGCAAAGCTGTCGATTTACCAGTCGATCTGCATTCCTACTCTCACCTATGGTCACGAGCTTTGGGTAATGACCGAAAGAACAAGATTGGGGATACAAGCGGCTGAAATGAGCTTTCTCCGTAGGATTGCTGGACTCACCCTCAGAGATAGGGTGAGGAGCTCAGTCATCCGGGAGAGGCTCAGAGTAGAACTCTGCTCCTCCACATTGAAAGAAGCCAGTTGAGGTGGTATGGGCATCTGATCAGGATGCTTCCTGGACGTCTCCCTCTTGAGGTGTTTCGGGCACGTCCCACTGGGAGGAGACCCCGGAGCAGACCCAGGACTCGCTGGAGAGACTATGTTTCCCAGCTGGTCTGGGAACGCCTTGGTATCCTCTCTGAAGAGCTGGAGCAGGTGGCTGGGGAGAGGGAAGTCTGGGCTTCTCTGCTTGAACTGCTGCCTCTGCGACCCTGACCTCCGGAAAAGCGGTAGAAGATGGATGGATGGATGGATGGATAAAAGGAAAATAAATCTGTTCACATTTCAGTAGGTGTAACACATTACTGAATTTTAAAACAGTAATTTTGTTACACAAGTTGCTGCAAAAGTAGTGGCATTACAGTAACGCATTACTTCGTAATGTGTTACTCCCAACACTGATTGCGGCATGTATTTTAGTCTTTATATTGATTGTATATGTAACTGTGCCGCACGCATTTGGTCACCATTACTAAAGACAACAGTTGTATGGCTATAACCAAATGTGTAACACTTTTGTTTCCTGCAGATAAATTGAAAGTAAAGAGAAAACTAAACTAACAGACAGATTCCATATGTCTATAGTGTATGATCCATCCATCCATCCATTTTGTACTGCTTTTCTGGAGGTTCGGGTCATAGAGGCAGCAGCTCATTGAGAGAAGCCCAGACTTCTCTCTCCCCGGCCATCTGCTCCAGCTCTTCAGAGAGGATACCAAGATGTTCCCAGGCCAGCTGGGAGACATAGTCTCTCCAGCATGTCCTGGGTCTTCCCCGGGGTCTTATCCTAGTGGGACGTGCCTGAAACACTTCAAGTGGGAGGCGTCCAGGAGGCATCTTGATCAGATGCCCAAACCGCCTCAACTGGCTCCTGTCGATGTAGAGGAGCAGCTTTTCTACTCTGAGCCTCTCCCAATTGACTGACCTCCTCACCTTATCTCTAAGGGTAAGTCCAGCAATTCTCTGGAGAAAAGTCATTTCAGCCACTTGTATCCGCAATCTCAAAGTGTATGATGTGTATGATAATGTCTTGAGTATAGTTGTGGTATTTTCCCAGTAAGACTACATGGCTGCATTTATTCCTGAATTACAGAAAGACTACAGGCATATCTGTCTTGGTATTACAGGTATACCTCTTTTACCACTGAAATGTATAGTCACCTCCAGCTATACAGTATATCAAATAATGGAAATCTAAAGTAAGTGAATATGTATATATCTTACCATGACAGGTAGAATACAGAAAAAAATTATGTATCTGCAGAGGTGATATCAATGTTAGAAATCTCACCTCAGTGCCTTCAAGGGAAAATGCAGAGTGAAAGCCCCACCCCAACTCTGGAAAGGTATTATTACACCATGACAACTATTACCATCTCCATTATTCTATTAACAGAGACTTGGGTGGACTTCAGATTAAAATGTCAGTGCCACAAAGGCAAAACCTCAACGTGACCTCCCCGAATTTGAATTAATGAGATATTTAGACTATGATTCTCTTTCCCTGTTGCCCTGGGGGCGACGTGATTATCCTAAGCTGTGGAGCATATCTGTGTCTATTAATTTTCATCTAACACCAAGTAGGCAGGCACATATTCAGCAGACAACTTGGTCACATGTAGCACAGCTTTCAACCTGCATGTTTTGGGTCAACTGTCATTTTGCTAATATTGAGGAACTCCTGAACTGATGACATGACTGCAGCCTGAGTATTGTAGCTTCTAGCTGACTTAATTAAGAAAACATCATGTCCCCCTTTTGAAGAACCAAATCATGAGTTGCTCAACTGCGTACATCAAAGGAAAACTTCCTCATGCAGACGTCCATGAGGTAAAGATAGCAATCCAGGCTCTCCTAAAACTGTAGAAATTATGTAAATACACAAGAATTTCATTGGACATCCCAGTGTGTGTCAGTCTCTTCTTCACCACTTTAAAGAACCACAAATCACCTGAAGAAGGTGCACCAAAAGAAATTCATCATCAAGGGACATCAGAGATTTATATCTCAGATGGAGTGACACCATTCAAGTCCGCCATTTGTCTTCATGTAGTGGTCACCTCACTTAATAAGCCTGTGAGACAACACCAAACTGAGGCCCTAGCCTGAAATCAGTATGTACTGTATATTGGCAATTATGAGTCATTCAAGCCGTTTTCAAACTATAATTGGTGAGCTGTAGGCATGGGTTCAATTAGCATAAATGAACACCCCAACAATCCTCCGCACCTTCTTTTAACTTGAAGGAGACAATGGTCTGATCTCTGGTGTATCAAGTTTCATGTCCTCACATCTCTGATGTCACATGAACAACCTGGTCATCCTGAAAGCTGGTGATGTCAGCTGCTACTGAGTCACCGTCATTTCTACTAGTGCTTTAATTTTGTGAAACTCAGCGCAGATCAGTGGTGGTTAGGAATATGCAACGGATCTATGTACTTCATTGGTTGCTGTTCTTTGTCCTCACACACACACACACACACACAAACACACACACACACACACACACACAATTTTGGCTACTCCCTATTCAGGGTCGCCACTGTGGATCATGAGTCCACATATTTGATTTGGCAAAGATTTTTACACCAGATGCCCTTCCTGATGCAACCCTCCCATTTACCTGGGCTTGGCAGTCCCTTCAGGATGTCGCGATGTTGTGATCGCATTGTCAATTCCTGCAAAATCAGCCAGTCAGTGCATCTATTGCGCAACCTTGCAACTTTGTCCAATCACTGCAACTTTCCCGCAATTTTGGCCAGTCCTCATCAACTTCCGCCAATTTTGCCAATCAAATTTGTCCCTGAGTAGTGCTCAAACAATCAGTCTAACCAATCAAATGTGTTGCTGCACCGCACTCACTTCCATGTTTACAGTGAGTATTAACAGAACACATCAGCAAAAATCAGACTGTGTAATTTAAAAAACAAAACACTCACCCGCAAGTTTTCCCACACGTTCCTTCCTCCGTTTCCCCGATCTGCCAGTGGACGTCTCACCACTTCTCTGTCTTGACCACGTGTATGAAGTCCCGGGTTTGTGTTGAAAAACATCCGCCTGTCTGAAAACGACCCCATCACGGGAACATGCGTAAGAAGAGATGAAGTAAAACCACAAACAAACAAGCAGATCAAACACTATAGCCAGTGTTTGAACATTTTATACATCTTTAGAGGTAAAATCATTACTACATCTTGTCAATGCACTTTAAAGCTATGAACCTCCGGTCTGGACACATTTTATTTTGGAGGGGGCTGTCACAAAAATGAAGAAGCAGAGGATACAATCATTCAGTCCTTTAGATCGGGGCTCCTCAAATGGCAGACCCAGGTCTGGACCCAGACCCAGTCACAAGTCAGTCCACATTATGTGTGTTTCTTACCAACTTTGCTGCGCTACCTGTACATTGCACAACACCGTTGCACAGAGTGCGCCTGTCCTTGTGTGTGTGAGTGCATTCATCCCACTTCCAAACATAGCCAGGGTGCCGAATCCTACTACCAGCTTGAATGAATTTGGCCCCCCATTTTGTAGAGATTCCATAGCTCGTATGTGATGTTCATCACTTGTATGTGAATGCACTCGTTTCTCATGTATGTGTGCACTAATATTGCACTAATGGTCTGTAACTGCCACTGGGAAGTAAGCTAATACCAACCAAAATGTCATTTTCACAGTTAACATTAGCAAAAAAACAAAAAGAAAAGGAAGGACAATCAAACCAAGAATTCAAAGAGGAATTGATAGAAAAATATGCGTTTATTCTTCAAAAGTCCAGCATAAAACCAGTGTGCCCGATTTGCAGTGAGACAGTTGCCATCACAGTGATTTAAAAATGTCATTATGAGAACAATCATGGCTATTTTGAGCAGCACTATCCACAGAATATTGAGGTGAGGCCACACAACCTTGCTCAGCTGAAATCTTCATATGAAGCCACAAACAGACTGTCAGATCTATGACCCGGCAAGAAAGAGGAGCTGAGGCCTCACTCAGAGAGGCCCGAGTCTTAGGAAAGCATAAAAATCCTTTTGCTAATGCAAAAGTTGTTAGAGTGTTTGGATGAAGTAGCTGAGGTTATCTTTGAGGGTAATGAGAACCAAGAACGGTCTAGCAAAATTAAACAAATGCCCTTATCAGACTCCACTGTGACAAGGGGAACTGAGTTACTTACTGAAGATCTTGCAAACCAGCTAACTGACGATATTAAGAATATGGACGAATCAACAGAATAAACAGAATGCACAGTTATGCGTCTTTGTCAGATATTACAGTGAAGCAAAGGGGGAATTTTGTGAAGACATTTTAGGTATCAAACCCCTCCATAGTTACACGAGGGATGGGGATATTTATGAAGGCATTATGCAGATGCTGAAAGAAAGAGGAATTGACCTCAAAATGGTGGCGTCCATTGCAACTGATGAAGCTCCAGTCAGGACTGGGAGAGAGAAGGGAGCTATCCACTGCACGAAAAAAAGCACCATCCAGACCTGCTGTGATATCACTCCATCATTCACCAGACAGTGCTGTGCGCCATTCTTGGAAAAGAATATTCAGAAGTAATGGAAACTATTATGAAACTTTTGAACTACCTGAGATCGTTTTCAGCTCTTCAGTGTCATGATTTATTTAGCCAGAGACTCAAATGCAGAGCGAACAGTACCGGAGGAACAAACAGACACAGGCGGAAACGTTTAGCACAATTTATTAAACAACAACAGAAATTAATGAGCATGCTGGAGGAAGCACACAGCCTGTGGATAAGAGAAAAAGAGGACACAATTAATAAGGGTTTATTTGAGGAGGAGGAAGGAAAGGGAGAGAAGAGGAGAGGCTTACTACAATAAGCAGAGGGCCTGCCTGTGGAACCCAGTGTGTGGTAGTGAAGGAACTAGCAGGGGTTGGACCAGCGGGATGAACAGGTGAGGGGAATGATGGCAGGATGGAGCAGGGTTGTTGGATGACCGGGTGGAGTAGAAGTAGTCCAGATGAGAAGGTGGAGATTATGGTCAGCGTGTGCAGCCCCGGAGTGATAGATGGCAGCAACCTGGAGAGGAAAGGAGAAAAAGGTCAACCAACAGGTACGACAACAGCACAATTCTACTTAACTCAAGCTGATGGCAGCAATACCCAATGATCCAATGAGGGGGCCGTCACAGACTGGCTCTTTTAACTTGTTATCTGTCTATGGCGCAGCAGTGCTCCCGTCAGCTCACCTCCCTCTGGTAGTCAAGTTTTTTTTTCAAGAAAATATTCAGTTTAGATATGACAAATTCCAAAGACTCTAACTTGAATGTGGTAAGAGATAATGGCTTACTGTCAATTAGACAGATGTAGAATATGATCCAAAGTTTGAGACAGGACAAAATTTATGCTTCTAATTTGCATAATACAATGGCAGCTGTATCAAATTACATAACTTTTGGTCAAAAGTAGACATTGGACATATTTACACAAAGGATGGTTTTGTTTTTTGTCACCGTTTTTGTTTTTGTTTTGTTTTTTATCTTATCTTCAAAGTATATGAACCAGAAAATCAGTAGAATGTACACAAACTGAAAAAAAACAATCAGACCTACCATTCGTGTTTTCATTCATCCATTTTCATCATCCACGATCATTATTTCATCTTCTGCCAGTTATTTTTGTTTTCTTTCCCACATCCAGAAACTCACATTTATCTTATGATTTATTGCACCTCAATTTCCGTTACATTACGCCGCCAAACCGGCGCTATTGTTCTCTGTCATCATGTGCAGCTCCGTCAATGGCAGACAAAAGTGTACACACTCCAGACAGTCTTCTGCAATCACAAAAGGTAAATATTTCCCTTCAGAAGCTAAATAATCTCTTTTAAGAATCAAAGTTGACAAAATTTGGAGCAAACGCTTCCTCCGTGTGGAAATATATGTTGGGATGGAGCCTTTGTTTACATTCTCTTCTTCGTGTTTCCGGAAATGATGCTTTGAGGTGGCTCATTTGGGTGAAGTCCTCCAGTCCTCCAGTGAAGAGCGGTAAGCTATACGTGTCTGACATCTTGTGATGTGAAACGCTTGTTACAACTGGGTTTTCTGTGCTTTTGGGACACATCACGTGACAGGTGTAAACCTGCGACATAGGCAGCAAGTGACGCACATGTTTTATGACAGCCGGAAAATTAAAAGGTTAAGGCTGGCAGATGAGGCAACAGCAGGTGTGTGTAATCACGCAGGTGAGCATAATCAACTCTGGAGCCGAGAGACAGGCAGGAGGAAAAAACACAGAAGGGGAGGGGGAGCACGCTCACCTGATCATCACAATGCCCCCCCCCCTTCCTCAAAGAGCACCTCCTAGCACTCCTCTGGGCTTGTTGGGATGAGCCTGGTGGAATGCCAGAGCCATGCCCATGTTGTGGAAGTACAATCTGGGAATCCACAACCTCTCCTCCAGTCCATAGACCTTCCAGTGGACCAGGTATTGTAGACCCCAGCCCCAACGATTGATGTCCAGGATCCTCTGGACTGTGTAGGTGGTATGGCCATTGAGGACCCAGGGAGGAGGAAGAGGCTTCGGAGGAGGACAGAGAGGACTAGCAGAGAGGGGTTTAATCTGGGAGACATGAAAGATAGGATGGATGTGGAGTGACAGAGGCAGTTTGAGCTGAACTGTCATCGTTTATGATCCACGAGATGGGGAATGGACCCAGAAAACATGGTGACAATTTCCTAGACTCCATCTTCGGTGGAATCTGTTCGGCTGACAACCACACCATCTGGTCAACAGTGTATCTGGTTGCCAGTGCACGTCTGTGGTTAGTGTAGAGACGGTTCTGCTCGGATGAGCAGAGAAGGGCAGCCCGAGTTGACCTCCACAGATGGCGGCAGTGGCAAGCATGGGCATCTACAGACGGAACAGCTACCTCCCTCTCCTCCATTGGTAAAAGAGGAGGGGTGTATCCGACAGAGGCCTCAGAGGGTGTCAGGCCGGTGGTGGAGGAGATGGTGGTGTTGTGTCTGTACTCCACCCAGGTCAGATGGGAGCTCCAGGTAGTGGGGTTGCAGAAAGCCATGCATCTCAGGGTGGTCTCCAGGGACTTGTTGGCATGCTCGACCTGACCATTACTCTGGGGATGACAACCGGAGGTGAGACTGACTGTGATGCTGAAGGAATGACAGAAAGCCTTCCATACTTAAGAGGTAAACTGCGGACCCCCGATCAGAAACAATGTCGATTGGGATTCTGTAAAGGCAGATAACGTGGAGGGTGAGGAAATTAGTGGTCTCTACAGCTGAGGGCAGCTTGGGCAAGGGTACCAGATGAATAGCCTTAGAAAACTGGTCAATGATAGTGAGGAGGATGGTGTTGCCTTGCGATGGAGGGAGACCTGTAACAAAGTCCATAGGAATATGTGACCAGGGGCAACTCAGGACAGGTAGGGGATGAAGGAGGCTGGCTGGAGGTGAGGAGTCCGATTTATTGGTAGCGCAGACCTGGCAGGCTTTAACAAAGTCCCGAACATTTGCTCGGAAGGTCGGCCACCAAAAAACTCATTGCAGTAGTTCAACAGTCAGAGATACCAGGGTGACAGGAAAAAAACCCAAATAAACAAACAAAAAAAAAATTGGTGTACCCCCATAGGATTACTTCATTATGGAGGGCAGGGAGGACATACAGATGGTTAGTTGGCCCTCCCTCAGGGATGGTTTCAGAGGACTGGGCCTGCTGGACCCTCTGCTCGAATTCCCAAGAGAGGGCTCCTACTACGCAGGAAGAAGGCAGGATAGGTTCAGGGGAAAAAGAAACAGCAAGAGGGAGAGAGGAAGGTGAATGGTTGGAGGAGAACTGGTGAGAGAGAACATCATGTTTCGAATTGCGGGAGCCAGGGCGGTAAGTAATGGAGAGGTTAATCCTAAGGAAAAACAGACCCCAATGGGCTTGTCTGGAATTTAACCTTCTGGCAGATCTTAAATACTCTAAGTTTTTGTGATCTGTCCAGATGATGATAGGTTAGGTGGCTCCCTCTAGCCAGTTTAATGGCCAGCAACTCCTCTTGGCTGGGGTCAGCCACCGAGAGAAATACGAGCACGGATGTATCTTCTGATCAGAGCCTGTCAGGAATCTCTGAAAACACTCAGAATATGATCGTATATTAGTTTGTTACCTCAATAAAGATTCGAGACACAAGAATATTCTATTAAGAGTTTTTACTTGTATATATTGTATACAAGGAGCACGAACCTCAGGTTGCAGGAGGTCAGTACTGAAGGCTGCCTTCAGTGAGCAAGCTTATATACAAGGAGCAGTTGCAACATACAAACGGAAGCAGGACAAAGCGGTTTCAGCTGAATATCTCACGGACAAAAGAGTGTAACAGGTTTGGCACATCATTAACAGCTTGAAAGGATGAAGCAACCTGTTCCTTCTCTCGCTATGCAGGGGGTATGTCAGTATCAGTACATTTCCGCCAGAACTGGCCCCCTTCATGCAACCTCAGTATTCTTCCAGTATTCTTCCAGTAGAACTCGCTCCCCGAGTGTTGCTTCAGTGTTTTTCCAGTAGAGCTCACTTCTACGCTTGCATAAGGCATAGACATATAAAATGATAACATTGTACATTTTCATAGACATATAAAACAATAACATTGTACATTTTTCTGACAATTCCCTCCTGTTTATCATTTTATCATTGTTGTATTCACATGCAAACATCAGTACAATGTATCTTCTCATGATTTTCTATATTGTAATCATTGAGCATCACTTCCAAATCTAAACAGTGGTTCTGTCATCACAATCACCATCACTTCGTTGTCTCAAGGCAGTATATTGTACAGGAACTTCCCTTTGGAGCATAACAGATTGTAACATGAAAGTGTGTTGAGCAAGAGCTCTACTTATCATGGACCCAATACAGGGAATGACACACATGAATAGTACACAAGATAGAATCAATGCAACTGTTACTGGGGTTAACTACTTCAACAGAACTTGCCACCATTGGCCAGAAAGGAACCAAGAGGACAGGTCCCAATTTTGTGGCACATCCTTCAAGCCATTCAAGTGTTGTTGCAGTCCTCTCAGCCAATCGATTATGCCTCCTTTCTCTCAGTGAGGTCCTCCAAGGCCCAAAATACATCATTCATTCTGTGACTCAAATAGGCCACTCCAAATGAGAGGAATGCTGTCATAGGCTGTTGTCTCCCTCTTGGTTATCAAGTTGGCGTCGGGGGAAGTGATCCATATTATTCCTGCAAACACACCTGTCACACCAGCGGCAAGTAGCAGTGCCTTCATTTTTACTTCCACCTGAGAGAGTACCCCGCCGGGCCTCTGTCTTCACCAGGTTTGAGACGGCCGTATCCTTAAAAGGACACGCCCCCTTTGTAACTGGACATACTCAGGGAAGCAGGTTAGTTCACTTACAGGCACTTTTAGTCTCTTCACGTGTGAAAGGTGGATCCAGGATGGTCGTTCAGTGACCCTTACTGAGTCCCAATGCTGCTGGTGATGATTTTTCATGAAGATAAAGTCACCAGGCTGCAGTGGGTTGATCACTTCCTCCTGTGGAGTGGAGAGAGCTCTAACAGAATCAATGTATTTGTGTGGTATTAGTAATGACAGACCCAGCAGTCCATAAGGGCAGTGAAAGGCACAGTCCCGTTTTCTTATCTGGGATGGTATTAATTGTTTAGTTTCACTATCTTAAGAGCTTCAGGCCACGTAATGGCCTTACCATGTGTGGTTTTTGCCAGCATTTGTCTGATTGTCTGTATAAATGATCTCTGGTATTCCAAAAGTTGGGAATATACTATTTTGCAAAACCTTACAGAAAAACTTTTGTATCTGCCTTAGCAGTAGGATGTATTTCTGTCCATTTTGTAAATGTGTCAATGAGAACAAGGCAGTATTGGAGTTGACCCACTTTTGATAATTCTATAAAAATCCATGCACCATTGAGAAAAGTGTGCTTTTGGTAGTGGAAAACTCCTCTGTCTAGTTCTCATTGTACCTTGGGCATTATTTTGACTGCAAACTTTTTCATTTCTTTTAGAATTCCTGGACAGAAGAAGTGTTTTTCAGCTATCTTAATCGTATACTTCTTCAGCTATCTTAATCATATCCCTCCTGTTGGCACATCGTGCCATCCAGCGGTGCAGTGAGGGAGGGAGAACAATTTTGTCATTGGCAGTGCAGTAAAGTTTGTTGGCATTTAAGTGTGTGTGAATATTTGGTAGCATGGCCGTTGAAATTATTAGTGTTTTATTAGTTAGAAAATTATTTCTGTGTACCGTGTAATTGCATTTTTAAAAATAATTTATTATTTCACTTATGTGTAAAGTGTTTTTATATTATTTGCAGGATCTGCGTTCCATAAGTGAACAACATAGTTGTTTTCTTTCATATAATTGTGACTCTAAGGTAAACATTTTTTTCTTCTTCTTCTTTTTGAACTGCTGTTATGACCTTTACACTAATTTGTTTGTATTTCTTGCAGAAGGAAAATATATCTTGAACTGTTTCAATAAGTTTGCTTAACAATTAAATATACCAGAAAGACACTTAATCACATGAACACTGTTGGGGTGGCATAGTCACGTTTTTCTGCTCATACTTAGCATGCAAATTTCCTTGTGGGCCCTGAAGTAGTGCGTACAGTGGAGCCGTGTGTTGTGAGAGGTTTGGCAACCACTGGCAGCAGTAGTTCAGGGTACCTAATAGTGCCTTTTTTGTTGTAAAGTTGCCACTTTTTCACATGAATTTGCTACTTATTTTCATAAATCTGCAACTTTTTTCTCATAAATTTTATTTTGCCTTGTAAACACGTAACTTTTCTCCTCATAAATTCACACATTTTTTCATCATAAATCTACAACTTTTTGTTGTAAATTTATGACTTTTTTCTTTTAAATTTGCTGATTAAATTTGCTTTTTTGTCTGTGGCAAACGTAAGTTTTGAATGGTCTTTATTCTATCTGGTTCCAATGTTTTCCCATCGGCAATAAGCATATGGCCAAGGAATTTAACCTCAGGTTGACAAAACTGCAGTTTTTTCTTGCTACATTTTAGTCCATGTTCACACAGGAAGTGCAGCAGGGCCAAAGAGTCCTGTCGACATTGTTCCTCAGTGGGGGAGACAACCAAAATGTCATCCACATATAACATAATTTTTGAACCGGCTGGTGGGCTAAATTTGGCCATTAGAGCAGTCATTTCCTGTGTGAAAATGGTCGGACTTTCACAATAACCTTGAGGTAATCTGGTGTATGCGTATCTTTTTCCCTTAAACGTAAATGCAAACTAAAACTGGCTTTCTTCATGCACAGGGATAGTAAAAAATGCATTACTCAAATCTACCACAGAGAAAATGGATGAATCGTGACCCAAAGGGTCATGACCACTTGTAAAGGCGCCATAAATAGTCCTGTGGATTGTGAGTATTGCACATTTTGCTTAGGAGTTTTCACCCAATCGGTTACATGATTTGTCTTCTCAACCATTTGTCCACAAGCAGCCCAAAAGTATTTGTCTGGTCCCCATAGGGACATGTGAAGTGGAGTGTTAACATCATGCAAGGAGGTAACATCTTCAGGCAATTTCACCGACAGTGCAACTGCTCCTTGCTCATTAAAAATCAAATTGTCCATCTGCACTGTCATACAATTTGTCAGCTAAGGCACAATCAAAAAGTTCAAAACATCTGATATATTTCATAGTAACGTGCAGTGGCTGTGGACTTCCTAGTCCTTCAAGGATATGACCTGGCAGTACAGCAGCCATGAGGGCGGTGCTTTTTGTACACGATGTCGTGACTGCTGCACTGTCTTCTTTTAAGTCATAGCCAAACAATGTGCCCCACCCTTGATCATTGGGTTCGTCATTGTCTGCCAGAAATGTCTGCTCTGTTCTTAAAACGGTATAATTATCTTTTAATTTATATAGAAAATCTTTTAGAAAGGATAAAACAAGTCATTATCAGTTATTGATAATTTTTATGTATTACCTATTTTTCCGGGTATTGCTAATTATTTGCTAATTAATTCCCCTGATACCCCTTATTTTGATACATGGAGACACACATGCAGCAAAGTTACAGGGTATTTTTTTGATTCTTCTGCTGAAAGGAAGTGTGCTACCATTTTTAATTTTAGATAAAATTTGCGGGTAGCCCAGTTCCCTCAAAAATAAGATTTCAATAGTCACAGCTTCTTTTGTATTGAACTAGTTTACAAACTTCATTTAAGAAAAACAAAATAACCATCTGTGCATTTTTGGTATGCTTCAGCATTGATAAATAAGATCAGTTTGTCTAGTTGAACACAGACGGGTTGAATTTGAATAAATGAATAAAAGTTGTGTCACACTCTTTCAGTCAACGGAAAGGTGGACGTTTTGCCTAATTAGAATTTGATTCAAATTTTTCCTTGAATGCCTCATTTTATATATTCCTGAGTAAATTGTGGAGTGAATGTAGTTTACCCTGACCCAGCTTGGCCACCGCTGAATCAGGGAAAACATATTCCTCATTACTCTGATATTCCTGAAATATGATGTATCATATATCACATATATCACATATCACACCATTATGTGGTGAGTAACATCAAATGCATACCCTCTGTTCGGGAGGAACATAACTGGGGTGTTAGATTGACTTTAAGTAACCGAGTATATAGTAAGGCTATAATCTTCGCTGTAAGTGTTTGCTTATTACTAGATAAATGTTAATATTCACAATTAAGGAAATGCACTGAGAGAATGGACACCTAATGCCTCATTGCTGCTTTAAGTCCTTGGAAACATTTAAGACGGCTGCCTGCATTTGTGCCTTCTTCCTGGCACTCTTAGCCAAAAAATTAATTTATTTATTGTTGGTTTCCTGGTTGTTTGGTTTTTAAAGCTACAGCTTCAAATCTTACGTGGATCTTTATTTTTCTTTGGTTACACATGCTCTGTTCCATTTCTTTTTCCATTTCCATCTCAACATCAGAAATATTTTCTATACTTGCTAAACCCACCGTTCTTCTTCTCTTCCCCTATGTACTTTTTCCATTAGAAACACTTACTCAATTTGTTTCCATCCACTATCCATCTGTGTACAAGGCTTCACCTTTCCCTGGACTAGCTGATGAAACATCTCACATCTATAATTTCTTTCAGTATTAAAACTTCCTTCATCCATCTGGTTTCCGTTCTCTTCAGCCTTCATCAACATTCTGTTACCACCTGCTTGTCTTATTCATGATTCACTGTCCCGTCGTTCATACTACTGACTACTGTCCACAGCTAATGCTCCATGCAAGATCTTGAACATAAAAGTGATCGGTTTCATTCTGGAAAGTCAGCTTTATACCAAACCAACATGGCTCAATTCAAAATTCTGTTTTGTGACAAAACTCATCCCTTGATTTCTACCCTGGCATTGGGTGACTTTTTGAATTTGTTTTGGAATTAAATAATGCCTCTGGGTCTGAACATCTGCCTTTCAAGGAATGTATTAAAATAAGACATCTGCTGGTTGCTCTGAAAATTAAAGTTAACAGAGTCATCTGTATCTTGGTGTGGTGGAGTCTTGTCTTTTTCTCCTGAACAGATAACTCCATATGAGCTAACACCATGCCTACAAAACTATAACCTGGTGAGAAGAGTACAGTAGCACTTTCTAGAAATTCCTTAATTTCCTCACTACCTTCAGGCAACTCCTGGTTGGGGGGGGGGCTGTTTTCACATCCTGCAAACATTCCTCTGTCCTGCATTTGTTTGACCCATCTGGCAAATCTCTTCCTTCCTTTCTTTTGATCTATGACTGGGACCTTTGTCTGATAATCCATATCCTCTGGCAGATCATATGGACAGACACATTAATTATCAATCTCTTTTGAATCTCTGTGCTCTAAATCTCACGTTGTCACACACCAGTCCTTCCTATAAAGTGCACTGTCACGTTTCAGTCAAAGAAAAAGGTCAGTTACAGCACTTCAAAACCTGCTCCGTCAGCCTCTGAGGCAAAAAGAGGATACACAGAGAGAGAGAGAGAGAGTTTTTTTTTTGGATTTTTAAAAGATCTTTAATAAACACACTTGTCCATCAGTCAATACAATTTCTATGTCATGCTATATTACACAGAAAATTATTCCCCCAAAAAACGCCCCAAAAAAAGCTGTCCATCATGAACTGAACAGAGGACATTCTCCAGGGACCAGAGGGTCCTGAAACCTTCCACATCCCCATTCCCCATAAAAAACTGAAAGTCCAGCCTGATTCTGGCTTTAAGTAGCCTCACAAATAAAATTTTGACATCAACATCATTCTCAACATTCTCAAGTTTTCTTCTCCGGCTTATATAGATAGCCAACTTTGCCTGCCCTAAAACAAAGTTCAGTAGTTGACACTTCTGCTTAAAACGACGATTGTACATAAAACCACAAATGAAAACCTGCTTAGAGAAAACTTCCTTAAAAATATGAAAAAGTTCTGTGAGAAGTTCAAAGAGGCCACTCAGGCGCTGACATTCAATAAAACAATGAAAAACAGTCTCCCTAGAGGAACAAAAAACACACTGATCACTGACACTGCTGTTAATCACAGAAACAAAAGCATTGACTGCTATAATACCATGCAGGACCCTCCACTGTAAGTCTCCATGCCTCTTAGGGAGAGGGGCTTTATAAAGAGCCCTCCAGGCAGGCCGATGCCCTTTTCCTAGTTTAAAATAGGCTCTCCAAGGAGTGTCCACACAGGTGTTCAATCTGTCCTTGTTGAGTGCCATCACCACCAATCTGTAGAGTGCCTTACCACTGGCTCCTCCAAAGTCCACACCAGTGGGAGCACAGAATGCCAGTAAGGAGCAAGGAGCGACGTCAAAGTCCATATAGAGCGTGAGAGAGGGAAAGGGGTCCGTGCTTTCCGGCTGCAGCGTGCCATTGCTAAAGTCCAAGAGTAGGGAGTGCTCAAGTCCATGAAGCTCCTGTTTCCAGTGTGCAAGAAGACCATCGATGAAACGATTCGACCTGACACCAAGATGAGCTGCTAAAGCTGAGGCGTTGTTGAGGCCAGGACCAGCCAGTTCCACCACTCGCTTCAGAGTGAGAACGTTCCTGGAACACAGCCTATCAAGGAAGGTCCTTCCAACTCCCGGCAGGACACCAAGGCGACCACCAAAAACCAGCGGCTCCCTCAACAACCAGTAGAGGGAATCGCATGGCCCTCTTTGTTTTTTAAAAAGAGTCCACACTGAAAAGAGACTGCGGTAAAAACTGGGTAAAGACAGTGCATTAGAGTTCTTAAAATCCATTAAAAACACAGGGAGGTCTAGCCCAAGCCCAAGGACTCTCTGTAAAATAACACAGGCCAAAGGCCTCCATACCAGGTCCTGGGGGCCCGTCAGCAGTCTCTGTATGAAAGTCAGTCTAAAAGCAGCACCTCTACCAGCTAAATGAATCACTCCTTGCCCCCCCCCCTCCTCTTTGGGAAGAAATAACAGGGCTTGAGGAACCCAGTGGAGTCCACCCCCCCCAAAAAAGTCCACCAAAACAGACTGAATTTTGGACAACAAACCAGCAGGGGGGTCCATGCACATGAGGCGGTGCCACAGGGATGAGGAAACAAGATTATTTAAAATGAGCACTCTTCCTCTAAAAGATATTCTTGGCATTAGCCACTTCCACTTGTTTAGTCTCCCGTTAATTTTCTCTATGACCCCATCCCAATTTTTTTGCTCAAACTGCTGATTTCCAATAATGACACCAAGATACTTAAAACCTCCTTTTTTCCAAATCAACCCACCAGGCAGCGTAAGCTGATTTTCTAGTTTCTCCCCCACCATCAGAGCCTCGCTTTTTCCCCAGTTTATTTTTGCAGAGGAAAGTTGGCCAAAAAGATTGACACTCCTAACCAGAACGTCAATGTCACTCTGCTTATTTAGCAGAATGACTACATCATCTGCATAGGCCGACAGCTTGAACGTGGTGTCACAGCCAGGAAAAGTAACTCCTGATAGATCCCTTCTCAGGCAGTGAAGCAAAGGCTCTATGGCGAGGGAGTACAGCATCCCTGAGAGAGGGCAGCCCTGCCGAACCCCCCTCTTGACTTTTAAAGGGGCAGACAGGCCCCCATTTATCTTCAGCACACTCTCAATGTCACTGTACAAGACCCGTATCCTGGCTATGAAGCCTGGGCTGAACCCAAAAGCTGTTAAAACTGTCCATAAATATTGGTGTTCAACCCGATCAAACGCCTTTTCCTGGTCAATTGAAATCAAACCAGTTTCTACCGCCAATGAACCAGAGACCTCCAAAATATCCCGAATTAAAGTGACGTTGTCACTAATCAGCCTGCCAGGCACACAGTAAGTCTGGTCTACATGAATGAGCTCGCTCATCACCTTTCTCAGTCTTCGGGCCAGAGCTTTTGAGAGAATCTTATAGTCTGTGCAGAGCAGAGAGACTGGCCTCCAGTTCTTTAGGCTCTGGAGGTCCCCCTTTTTCGGCAACAGTGTGATGATGGCCCTCCTGCAGGTCGTGGGTAGGGTCCCCCTTTCCAAGCTATCTTGGAGAACCTCCAGCAGGTCTGGACCAAGCAGGGGCCAGAATTCCTTAAAAAAGTCCACAGAGAGACCATCTATGCCTGGTGATTTTCCATTCTGGAGGCTCATTAGCGCCGTATGCAGCTCAGACAGAGACAGTGGAGCATCCAAGCCGGCAACAAGGTCCTCTGAGAGCACTGGAAGACCATCAAGGAAAACCTGGCCCAGTGACGTGTCCTCCCTCCACTCTGCTCTAAACAATTCACTGTAAAAGCTAGCAGCGTGTTTCCTGATCTCTGCTGCTGTGGAGATTGTTCTCCCGTCATCGCCCAACAAGGAGTGAATATGCTTTCTCTGTCCATTTTTCCCCTCCAGTCCAAAAAAGTACTGGGAGGGCGAGTCCATCAGAGCTACATCCATGTAGCGTGAGCGGACCAGAGCACCCTGTGCGGTGACCCCTAGCAAGCTAGCCAAGGCTGACCTTTTTGACTTGAGAGCCTCTAAGTGCTCCTGTTTTCCTGTAGAACTGAGCAGCTCCTCTAGTTCTACCACCTCAGTCTCCAGAACTTTCAAGGATTGGGTCAAGCTACGAGTGACATTTTGAGTGTACTGTTGGCAGAGTTGTTTTATCTGGGCCTTACCAAAATCCCACCACAATTGGAGAGAACTAAAAGAGGGTTTTTGTTCCCTGTGTGACTTCCATACATCATGAAAAACCTCTTTAAAAAACACATCATTTAAAAGTGTATTGTTAAAATGCCAAAAAGCACTCTTACACTTTACATTTTCAATAAACACAGAACAAAACAGCAGGCAGTGATCAGTGAAACCAACAGGACAGATACAACTATTTTTAAAAACACTCATTTGATGTTTAAAACCATAAAACGGTCTAACCTAGCCATAGATAAAAGGTTATCTTTGACATGGCTCCAGGTGTACTGCCTCTGGTCCCCATGATGTGATCTCCACACATCGGCCATTTCATGTGTTTTCACCAGTTCTCTCAGCCTATTGGCAGAAGCAGGGTGAGGCTCCTGATGGTTCCTGTCTAGTCTGTGGTTTAATGTACAGTTAAAATCACCCCCCAGAAATAAAAAACTATTTGGATCACAGGACCTAACCGTATCCGAAAGCACGTCAAAGACCCTGATCCTCTCTGCTCTCTGTGTTGGCACATACACGTTTATAAAAACGAAGTTCACGTTTTCAAACTGTACCTTTAATAAGAGGAAATGACCTCTCACCACCTCTTCTACCTCATAAGAGACAGGCACACAACCCCTAGAGAAAAGTACAGCCCCCCCCCCACTGCTACTGGATTTGTGGCTAAAAAAAATGCAGCCATCCCACTCTTTTCTCCAATGGCTTTCAATGTCCACAGTGCTGTGAGTCTCCTGGACCATCAGCACGTCAAGTTTCTAAAGAGGCCCTTTTTACATCATCCCTGGCCCCATTAATATTGAGAGTGCCAATTCTAAGGTGGGGCATTAAAAAGGATAAAAATAGGGTACAGTAAAAAAACACACACATAGCATAAAAGGGAAGAAACAAACTAAGAGTCAATATGACTGTTAGTAATTTGCGATTTCAGTTTAGCAACCAGTTTCTTTAAACGATAAATTTCCTGATCAGTGAAAGTCTCATTCCCATCATTCAGTTTCATAAATTTGCGAGCTGATGCCACGAATAACTCCAGATCTGGAAAGTAATTTTCCACTTTCACAGCTCTGCTCCCCTTAGTCACCTGGAGAAATTGCCTAATTTTAGTAAAACAATAGGAGCTTTGCTCCTCCTGCGTCTGCGTCTGCATCAGTTCAGACTCATCTCCACTTTCGTCAGAAGCGCTCTCATTCAGTAAATCTAAATTCCCAACCCTACTAGATTTAGCAGAGCTCTGCAAGTTTTCAGCACTTTTCCTTTTTTGTGCAGCTTTAAAAGGATCCTCTTCAACAAAACTACATTCCTGCATTTCTTCATGAACTGCAACGTTTGTCATGCAGTGTTTGCTCTGTGTGTCCGCTACAGCCTCAAACCGCTCCTCCCCCGCCTGCAAAGTCTGTTCATTCACGTTCCTTCGTTTAACTGCACTTTTACTTACACCCTCCACCTCTTTACCCCGGGCGACAGGCTCATCACAATGATCAGAGCTGCCGCCAGACAGAAATTCCCCACCATCACTGTTTGGGGGGGCAACTACCGCGCCCGCGCCCGCCCCCGCACAAGCGGGCGCCGCAGCGGCATCCGCCACACCACATGTAGCGCTACCCTCCAGACCACCAGAAACAGCGGCATCACCTTTCTTACCGCCAGTGCTCTTTGTGTTCGCCTTTTCAGGACATGACCTAATAAGATGGCCTTCTGCACCACACGCAAAACACCTCATGGTTTCAGAAGTTGCAAACACCAAATAGCTAAAGCCGTCAATCCTGAAATTAAAAGACGCGTTCAGTTCAGCAGAGCTGTCTTTCAACACCATGAAACACTGCCTCCTGTGACATATAACATGCTTCAGCAGGGGGGACTTGCTACCCAGAGAGACCATTCTGATAGGGGAAACAACCTGGCCAAAACGGGACAACTCTCTTATCAGCTGATCATTTTAAACGAAAGGAGGAGCGTTTGAGATGGTGATCCTCCTAGACGGGTTAGCCAGCGGTAAAACGGGAGTAAAAGTGTCACCTATGACCACTCCCTGTGCCACCACCTGATCAGCTTTTTCAGTTGAATCCAGAAAGATCACAATTGCGCTGTTCATCCTCGATGCTGATTTTATACCGTCATGCCCAACCACCTGTCCTACAGCGAGGCTGGCCTTCTCCACAGAACAGGGAACTGTCGGGAGGATTCTCACGCCATGACGCCTGGTTAAGCGCTCAAACTCCACACCACCATCAATCACCGGCATGATGGCCGGCCGGGAAAAACGGGCAGCAGAAGCTACCGTTCCCCGACACACTTACTCCAACACTCACACCCCAGCACACACACACTCAACCCACTAAATACTAAACACACACCTCAACACACACGATAGAGAAAAGTTAGAAAAAAACAAAGTTTAGAGTACTCACTCAACGCCACTCCACACCCCTGCTCCCACAAACGCTCACGCATGCGCACGAGAGAGAGAGAGAGAGAGAGAGAGAGAGAGAGAGAGAGAGAGAGAGAGAGAGAGAGAGCTGCTCCTTCAGCAGCCCCTCCTTTCACATTTACTGTTCATGCTTCTATTTTTTACAGAGCAAGCCTGTCGCTCGCCTCTCTGATCATTCTGAAATCTTCTTCTACCTCTACTTGGTATCCTGCCTCCAAATCCACCTCTTTGACCAAACCTGCAATCACGGGCCCAGTGACTAGGTTTGCCACAGTTAAAACAAACATCCCAATTTCCATCATTCACTTGCATTGACCTGCCTGTCTTGGGTCTAACCCCACAGAGTTATTGAAAAAATAAAAACCCAAAACCTTGTAAAAGTACCAATATTTAGACCACTTTCTTCACAGATCAACCACACACACAAACAGAGAACAGAGGAGTTTTGTTCTCTCTACACTGTCACTGCCTCTATCTAAGGCTCACACACAAAGAATAGATAAAATAACTGTTTCTCATTGTCCATTTTAACGTTATCCGGTTTTGTTGCCATTTAATCCGTCCGTCTTTTAATATTATGGTCTAATTATTATGATTTTATTTGCTTCCTCCTTTTCCCAACCTCTTGGGCTTCTTTTAATAATTTGCTGTATGGACCCTCCTTAGGATCGCGGCATTGGTAAGCTGGGGGAGGATTATCTTTTTCATTTAATAATGGTTCGATGCTCGGTTGGTTTTGATATTTATCTCTTTCTGTTGTAAGTTTTTCCGTCGACGTCAGACTGTGAATTCATCCACATCCAGTGTGGGTTTAAGGGAATAATCTTTTTCCCCATTTGTTTAAATATTTTTCAGGATCCTTTATCCGATCTTTTTCTTTTAACCGGTTATTGTAATTTTTTACTGTTCGGCGCGCAGTTTCTGCTTTTTTCTTTTGCTTATTTTTCGCTTTATTTGTTTTTCCTGTACAGTTACCCATTTTTTTTTTTGTTTATATAGTCAGGAACGTTGTCAGTCCGCCCACTGCAACACTATTACTGCCCAATAGGTGCGCTCACCTTTCAATGGAACTAGATGCTCACGCAACTTTTAAAATGCGCTCACCTTTCGCTGGAACTAGATGCTCACGCTTTTTTTTCTTTTTTTAGAATGCGCTCACCTTTCGATGGACCTAGATGCTCACGCTTCTAGGATGCACTCACCTTTTGATGGAACTAGATGCTCACGCAACCTGTATTAGGACTCCTGTAATTTCTTACAGGATTATTACCTGGTATGATCAGATAGGAAAAATATATAGGACACCGCCTTATATTACCATTACTTAGCTAAAGCTTGACCTATCAGTCAATACACTGCACCTTTTACTTTTCTTTTACTTTTTGAAACCTGACTCTTCGGCCGGAAAACAACACAATCGGGACTTTAACCCGGACAAAAAAAATTTTCTTTTTTTTTTTTAGAATGCGCTTGACATAATGCACGGCCCAGGAGACACACACGTAGGCTCAGGATAGATTTAACAGCTTTATTAGCAACAAGGGAGTGTATGGCTGCGTGTCTGTGGAATAAGAATGTATTGGTGGTGGCGTCTGCGTCGGGCACGGGGGCAGGAGGCCGTACAGCCGGACAACCCTGTGGGAGAGAGCAGAGGGAGAAGGGTAACGGGCACCACACCAATACAGGGAATAATGATGGTAGCTGGCTTACTTGGAAATCGGCAACTGACCGATTTCCCTGCCGGAGCACCAACAGTTGACTCGCGAGATTACTCTCACTCGCTGTATGGTCAAATGCCCGAGAAAATTCCTGTATCATAAGAATAATAGGGCCCCTCCAGACTGCTTAATATGGACTGGGCCCAAATAAGTGCCCAGTCTCTGAGGACCAGGGTCATGAAGTGAATGTTTGAGGAGTTGTTAGGGTATTCCCCCACCACCTGCTGAAAATACAGATGGCAGTGAAGCAAGAACTCCTTACACCCCTCCATCTCCCCTACTTGCTGGGCAGGGAAATGGTTCAGTGGATTGTAGAAGCAACTGGAGCAGCAGGTGGAGGAGGAGACGCCGAACATGAAAGATGGCACAGGTGATCGATTACAGTTGCTTGTTGTTGGGTAATTGCAATTTTTCTGTGAGAACGGCGACTTGGTGCTGTGCAGCGTCTAAACGGGAGAGTGCTAATTGTTCCCCCAGTGAAGGGCTCGCTGAGCCTCGATCCTGGCTGGACCGTTCTGTCATGATTTATTTAGCCAGAGACTCAAATGCACAGCGAACAGCACTGGAGGAACAAATAGACACAGGCAGAAATGTTTAACACAATTTATTTATTAGTTGCCCCAGCAACATTCTGTCTATAAGCAGTGATCCAGCTCTTGACTTCAACTTTAATGTCACGTCATTTAATTTAATTTTGTTTTGTTTTATTTGATTCTGCTTTGTTTCACTTACTGTGCAAGTCTGACCTTGCTGCATTGACTGTCTTTATGACACTGGTCTAATCCCTGAACTAATGTTTATTGCTGATTCCAGAGAGTACGTACTTTTCAGATTTTGTGAAAATGCCATCTTTCAGTAAGAAAGCTGTGCAATCCTTTCTACATAATTCCCCGTTAAAAGTGTTGAAAGATGAGAAGAGACTGCTGAGGGACCATGGAGTACTTGAAGCGTCAGGGACCCCCTGGGTATATATACAGTTTTGTCCAAAATTTCAGAGAAGAAATCATTGCCTTGCACAAACAAGGAACTGGATACAATAAGATAGCAACGGTACTGAATATTCCTAGAAATACAGTTGGAAGCACAGTTTGCAAGTTTAAAGTTAAACAAACAATGGCTACACTACCTGGACATGGCAGAAAGAGGAAGTTATCAATGGCTGCCATCAGAGTCATGAGGAGACAGGTGGTCAAAAACCCTCAACTGACTGCAAAAGACCTGCAGTAAGACTTGGTAACAGCAGCCACTGAGGTTTCAGTTTCCACAGTAAGGCGCTGTCTAAGTGCTGAAGGGCTCCATGTCCAAACTACAAGATGTACACCACTACTGACCTCAAAACACAAGAAAAGTGGGCTCCAATTTGTTCAAAACTATATCAATAAACCAAGAGGTTTAGGGATTCTGTTCTGTGGAGCAATGAAATATAAATGGAACCATTCAGGCCTATGGATCTGCGGTTTGTCTGGAGGAGGAAGAATGAAGCATATGCTGAAAAGAACACCTGCCTATAGTCAAGTATGGCAGTGGCTCAGTGATGCTCTGGGGCTTTTTCACTGGAAACCTGCAGTGTGTGGAGGATAAAATTGATTCAATCAAGTATTGGAACTCCTGGGAGAAATTGTCATGTTGTTTGTGAGGAAGCTGAAGCCTGGGTGTCATTTAACCTTCCCAATGGCACACAGTAATCCCAAGCATACCTCAAAGTCCATCAAGGTTTAGTTTCAGAAGTCCTGGAAGACATTAGAGATGCCATCACAGTCTCTTGACTTGAACCCCATTGAAAATCTCTGGTGGGATTTGAAAATGGCAGTCGCAGCACCCAAACCAAAGAATATTAATGAACTAGAGGCTTTTGCTCATGAGTGTTATGTCTGGAAACCCGGAATGACCAATGGAGAGGAGAGCTGTGCTAGAACTTGAACTTTATTACATGATGCAGGTTAAATACAATACATGTGAATGAGACAAAAGATTTTTTTAAGCCAAAACAAACTGGATCTACAGTAGGATTAAAAGCAATTAAAATGATACAGTCACAAGGTGACATGGAAAATACATGGATTTGCTGAATATATACACTACCGTTCAAAAGTTTGGGGTCACCCAGACAATTATTTTGTGTTTTCCATGAAAAGTCACACTTATTTACCACCATGAGTTGTAAAATGAATAGAAAATATAGTCAAGACATTGACAAGGTTAGAAATAATGATTTGTATTTGAAATAATAATTTTTTCCTTCAAACTTTGCTTTCATCAAAGAATCCTCCATTTGCAGCAATTACAGCATTGCAGACCTAACATGATTGCACAAGGGTTTTCTAATCATCCATTAGCCTTCTGACGCAATGAGCAAACACATTGTACCATTAGAACACTGGAGTGATAGTTGCTGGAAATGGACCTCTATACACCTATGTAGATATTGCACCAAAAACCAGACATTTGCAGCTAGAATAGTCATTTACCACATTAGCAATGTATAGAGTGTACAGTGGTACCTCTACTTACGAACGTCTCTACATACGGAATTTTCAGGTTACGAGACGCCTCAACGGGAAAATATTGCCTCTAGTTACGAACGAAATTTCAGGATACGAAAGGCAAAAAAGTATGCGCTCCTCGCAGCTTCCGTAGTTTACCGAACGTAAACATACCTGTAGCTGCTCTGCCACTGGCTATCGCCTAGCATCTTCCTGGTATCCCATTGGCCACGAAGTTTTTTTTTTTTTCAAAAACTTTATGCGTTTGGTTGATCTCGCCAAAGAATATGGCCGTAATACATCAACGATCAGCACGGTATTAAAACAAAATGAAGCACTTACAAGCCGACAAAAGCAAACGTCCTTGGATCAGAACATGAACCAAAGAAGGCAAAAGGTGACAACGTTTTTTTTTTTTTTTCATCTCAAACGACGTCGACGACGATAGCAGTTAAAGGGTAAATGAACATAATTTTTATTATTCTTTCTCTTTTATTATTCTCTTTTATTATTCTTTCTCTCATTTTAAACTCTCATTTTATGTTTATTGGGCAGTAATCTAATTGTAACATGTATTTGTTACATGTTTTGATGCGTTTTTACGATTTATAAAAAATTTATGCCCGAATTTTGGGGGCTTGGAACGGATTACGGCATTTACATGTAAAACGCGCCTCTACTTACGAATTTTTCACGTTACGAGAATTCTTCCGGAACGAATTAAATTCGTAAGTAGAGGTACCACTGTATTTCTGATTAGTTTAAAGTTATCTTCATTGAAAAAAAGTGCTTTTCTTTCAAAAATAAGGAAATTTCTAAGTGACCCCAATCTTTTGAACGGTAGTGTATCATATTGAGTATTGCTGACTACATGTAGATACTGTATAAATATATATTCTCTGCATCAACAGTGAACTATACATGTGTTCATTTAGTATGGCACTAGGAATTTTGAAAATAAACCTTTGTACTTTTTGCAGATGTGCCTCCACTTTTGTTTTATGTGTGAAGGTTACCACCAAGTGACACAAATTAAATACTAAAAGATTGGAAAAGTTGTCTAAGAACAATCCAGTGGTTTGAGAAATCACTTTTGGTTTGGCGTAAGTCTACCAACACAATTATGTGCCATAAAGCAGTTTGTGTTAAAATGTTAAATCCCATTAAACCCTAACTCAGGGGTGTCCAATCATGTGCCATGGAGGGCCGAGACACCGCAGGTTCTCTCTTCTACCCAGTCTCTTCAGCAGGTGTTTTCACAGATCAGCAGTCAGTGGAAGAAATTCAGTGGAATCTGCTGTTGAAGACACTGGTTGGAGGTAAAGCCTGCAGGGTCCTTGCCCTCCATGGCACATGATTGGACACCCCTGCCCTAACCCATTATTAGGAAATACAGATGCTAATATGGCCCAGAACTGCTCCATATACTGGCACTATCACTAAAGTGTGCAGTGTCTTCTGCACTGGCACGTCCAACAATTTTTTTTTTGTTACTTATTTGTACCTGTAGGTAGACTTGGTTTGCAGTCTGGTGACAAGCCACCGGCTGCTGGTCGCTGCGTGCGCGAGCGCCCTAAACCTACATGGTTTTTTTTTGGTGTGCGGGAGGAAACCGGAGAAATCCCGGAGTAAACCCGTGCAACACGGGGAGAACATGCAAACTCCACACAGCTCACTGTTGGTCGGGGGCTGGGATCGAACCCACGATCTCATGATCCCCGCGGTCCCCCGGCCGAGGGTAAAACTGTGCTGTCACAGTGCTAAACCACTGCGCCACCGTGCAGCCCAACAATGCAGTCTTTAGTAAATAAAATTATTGTTTTTGGTTACTTTTTCTGAAAAATGAGCCATTATTTTCAACGTCACTGATAGATGGTTTGTACTGTTGACTCTTTTCCCACCGGTGTCTTAACAGACAAAATAGAAAATCACGATACAAGCACGTCACTAAATTGCTTATTACAATCAGCAGCAAATTCCAGATTATTTAGAATGTGAAAAATTCAAACTGTAAAACAAAAAAAAAAATTTAGAATGAGTCACACACGCCAACCACGCTGCCTCACTGAGAAGTAACTGGATTTGCCGCTCAAGCTGGTCCCGGTTCAGCAGATCTTAGGCCTGCATCTCTGTAAATAGTGACGCAAGGGCCAGTTTGGGGTGGATCATTTTCCTCTTGCCTAGACAAAAGACAGAAATGGGTGGTGGTTAATTAAAGCAAGTTTAAAACATATTTGAGAAGTAAACTTGTTGCTAAAAGCTAGTGGTGGAATGTGACAAAAAAGTGCTTTGTTGTTGTATTTAACCACAATTTTCATGTAGCTATGCTTCAGTAAAGTAGATTTTACAAGGGCTGGGTTATTTTTAAAATAATTTGTTTTTACTGTGGCCTCAGCAATCAGAATGAGTTGATTCCTTCAGTTGAATGGAATCTAGTACTTTAACTGAGGGTGTGCATCCCCAAGTATGGAGTCGCTCAGTCAAAATATATAATTTTTATCAATAAAAGTTTAGCTACAGCTCTGTCACCACTGTGTCACCCTGGCTTCAAGTGTGGGTGGTGTTTTGCACTTGTATTGCTAAAATATAAAAGGAAGTACTACAATGGGTCTCAAATATTTGCAATGTGTCCTGTTACTGCATGACTTTATTGATGATAGACTATAAACTACACATATAAACTAAATTATGATGGTGACTGAACAACTCACATTCCCCAAAGTGCAAGATACACTATTATGAACATAACTCAAAGGATCACACAAGTGATCTGACAAAAAAAAGAAAAAATAATAATAATAAACAAGTGGTTTATTTTACAGTGGCTACTATTGGATGTGCCATTCATTTTCGGTTTTTCTGTAATTAATATTCACACAATCAAATAAACCTCAGTTCAGTCCCTTTCATATTGGCTATATTTCAAGCCATATTTCATATGGCTTGTGGGATCGTCACTTCCTTGTGATAACGTATCGTCACTTCCTGTTTTGCTGTCTGCCTGTGTGGTTTGCTCTCCAGCCACTAGCTAGCCACTAGCTATGGCTACTAGCTCTCTTTCCACTCCTCCTCTGGTGTGCTCTCTCTGTCAGATGTTTAGCTACACCTCTGCCTCTTTTAGTGATAACGGTAAATGTAATAAATGTTGTCTTTTTGAGGTGCTCGAGGCGAGGTTGTCTGATTTGGAATCCCGGCTCCGCTGCATTGAAACACCGTCTGCCCCAGTTAATCTCGACGGACGCCCCTTAGCTGCAGCGGAGCTAGCTAGCTTAGGCCCCCCTGTCAGCGGTCCACCGGCTCTCCTCAGCAGCGAGGAGACTGGGTGGGTGACGGTGAGAAGGAAGCCTAGTCACAAAGCCCTGGTACACCACCAACCTGTTCACGTTTCTAATCGTTTTTCCCCGCTCAGCGACACACCCGCTGAGGAAAAAACTCTGATCATTGGCGACTCTGTAGTCAGAAACGTGAACCTAGAGACTCCCCCGGCCATAGTCAAATGCATTCCTGGGGCCAGAGCAGGCGACATCGAGTCAAATTTGAAAATGCTGGTTAAAAGTAACTGTAAATATTCCACAATTGTTATTCACGCCGGCATTAATGACATCCGTCTCCGGCAGTCGGAAGTCACGAAACTTAATATAGAATTGGTGTGTGACTTTGCAAAAACGATGTCTGCCACTGTAGTATTCTCTGGGCCCCTCCCCAATCTGGCCAGTGATGACATGTTTAGCCGCTCGTCATCCTTAAACTGCTGGCTGTCTGTGTGGTGTCCTAAAAATGACGTGGGCTACATTGACAATTGGAGCTCTTTTTGGGGAAAACCTGGTCTTATGAGACGAGACAGCATTCATCCCACTTTGGATGGTGCTTCTCATTTATCTAACAAACTGATCCACGCTTTTGTTAGCTCGAGATTAGATTATTGTAATTCTTTATTATCAGGCTGTCCTAAAACATCTTTAAAAAGTCTTCAGCTGATCCAAAATGCTGCAGCAAGAGTTTTAACAGGTACTAGAAAGAGAGATCATATCTCTCCGGTTCTGGCCTCCCTTCATTGGCTTCCCATAGAGTTTAGAATTAAGTTTAAAATCCTTCTTCTTACTTACAAAGCTCTAAACAATCAGGGTCCTTATTATTTAAAAGATCTGATACTACCGTATTATCCTAACAGAGCACTACGCTCCCAAAATGCAGGATTACTTGTAATACCTAGAATCTCCAAAAGTACAATGGGAGGCAGAGCCTTCAGTTATCAAGCTCCTCTCCTGTGGAATCAGCTGCCAATCTGGATTCGGGAGTCAGACTCGATCTCTGTTTTTAAGAATAGGGCTAAAACCTACCTTTTTGATATAGCCTACAATTAGGGAGGGATCATGTGTTTCTGAACCCTCCCTTAGTTATGCTGCTAATAGGTTTAGTCAGCCGGGGGACCTCCAGTAATGCACTGGGCCTCACTCCTTTCCTCACTCTCTATGAAATATTTTTTTTTGCTGGTCATTAACATCTGTTTGTTCTCTCCCATAGATTGAGTCCCCATTGTGCTGTTTGCTCTCTACATGTCTGTTCTTTTCTTCTTCTCTATCCCCTCACCCCCCAGCCAGTCGCAGCAGATGACTGCCCCTCCCTGAGCCTGGTTCTGCTGGAGGTTTCTTCCTGTTAAAAGGGAGATTTTCCTCTCCACCGTTGCCAAGTGCTTGCTCACAGGGGATCGCCTGATTGCTGGGGTCTTTCTGCAACTGTGGGGGTTCCCCCCTACAGTTGATAGTGCTATGAGATGACTGTTGTTGTGAAATAAAGTTGAATTGAATTGAATTAACAATCTGGCATCTTTTTTATCCAAATTTCCAAAACCCTGACTACTCAGAGTTGGGACCAGGAAGCAGAGTCAGAATCAGAATCAGAATCAGAATCAGGTTTATTGCCATTGTTCATGTAGTACACAAACTAGGAATTTGTCTCGGTACAATGCTGCAACATTAAACATGATAAGATAAGAGAAATAAACTATACATGTAATAAAGTGTAGGATAAGATTAAGTGATACTGGTCAACAGTTAAAATATATATTAGCCAGCAGCAGATACTGTGGAGAACTATATAGTGCAGTCGGTAATGCAGGAAGAAAACAGTGATGATTGACATGAGTCTGGTTGAGCTGCTGTACATGGTGCACGAGAGTCACTTAGTGTTCAGCAGTCTAATGGCAGAGGGGAAGAAGCTGTTCATGTGACGGGAGGTTTTAGTCTGGATGGACCGAAGTCTTCTACCAGAGGGGAGGGGGGCAAACAGTACATGACCAGGGTGTGAGGGATCGGCTATGATCCGGCCAGCACGCCTCCGGGTCCTGGAGATGTACAGATCCTGGAGAGATGGGAGCTTGCAGCCGATCACCTTCTCAGCAGTGCGCACGACGCGCTGCAGCCTTAGTCTGTCCCTGGCAGTGGCTCCTGCGTACCACACGGTTATGGAGGTGGTGAGGATGGACTCGATGATGGCTGTGTAGAACTGCACTAACATCTTGGTGGGTAGCTTGAGCTTCCTCAGCTGCCGCAGGAAGAACATCCTCTGCTGGGCTTTTTTGATGAGTGAGCTGATGGTCAGCTCCCATTTGAGGTCCCTGGTGATGGTAGTGCCTAGGAAGCGGAAGGAATCAGCAGTGGTGATGGGAGAGCCTGAGAGGGTGAGGGGGGGCAGAGGAGTAGTGACTTTCCTGAAGTCTACAATCATCTCCACTGTCTTCAGAGCGTTCAGCTGCAGGTTGTTATTGCTGCACCAGGACGCCAGCTGGGCCACCTCTCTCCTGTAGGCGGACTCGTCGCCGTTGGAGATGAGCCCGATGAGGGTGGTGTCGTCCGCAAACTTGATCAACTTGACAGACTGGTGGCTGGAGGTGCAGGAGTTGGTGTAAAGGGAGAAGAGTAGGGGGGAAAGTACACAGCCCTGGGGTGATCCGGTGCTGATGCTAGTATAGTCTGAGACAGTCTTTCCCAGCCGCACATGCTGCCTCCGGTCCGTCAGGAAGTCGATGATCCACCTGCAGAGGGAGTCAGGCACGTTGAGCAGGGACAGCTTGTCCCGGAGCAGAGCGGGGCGGATGGTGTTGAATGCGGAGCTGAAGTCCACAAACAGGATCCTGGCGTAGGTTCCCGGGGAGTCCAGGTGCTGCAGGATGGAGTGGAGGGCCAGGTTGACTGCATCGTCTACAGACCTGTTGGCTCGGTAGGCAAACTGCAGCGGGTCCAGGAGAGGGGTGGTGATGGACTTGAGGTGGGACAGGACCAGGCGCTCAAAGGACTTCATGACTACAGAGGTGAGCGCTACAGGTCTGTAGTCATTAAGTCCAGTGATCCGTGGCTTCTTGGGGACAGGGATGATGGTGGAGGATTTGAGGCAGGACGGCACGTGGCATAACTTAAGGGAGGTGTTAAAAATGTCTGTGAATACAGGAGCCAGCTGTTTCGCACAGAGTCTCAGGGTGGAGGGAGACACGCCGTCTGGGCCGGGGGCCTTGCGCGGGTTCAGTCTGGAGAACTGTTTGAGCACATCCTGCTCACTGATGATAAGGGGAGGGGGGGAGGTGGGGGGGGGGGGGTGCCTTAAATGAAGTAGGGAAGAGTCGCAGTCTTACACACCTCTCTGAAGCTCCTTTTCATCCACCACCCCTCAGCTTAGCCCCTGTCTTCCCCATCAGAGAATCGTTGTCTGCTCCCTCCAAAGTAAATAAAAATATAATGCATAAGCATCCCAAAGTGATAAAGCAAAATATTGGTAAAACTCAAATTAAACATAAAGCCTCTAAATTGAATGAATTGGCCTCTGTTCCTCCTCATAATTTAAAAATTAAATGTGGTTTATTAAATATTAGGTCTCTAACTCCCAAGTCTCTGTTAGTCCATGATCTGTTAATTGATCATCAGATTGATTTAATTTCCCTTACAGAGACTTGGTTTGGGCAAGGGGATTATGTTGGTTTAAATGAATCAACTCCCTCGGGTTATATAAACTGTCAAAATCCCAGAAGTTCTGGTCGTGGAGGAGGAGTAGCAACAATTTACCATTCCAAATTACTAGTTAATGTAAAGCAAAAAACATGTTATAATTCCTTTGAGGGCCCGGTCCTCAGTATTGGGCACTTTAGCCCAATACTGAGGTTTTAGGTTAAACCCAATTTTATTTGCCATAGTTTATCGTCCCCCATCAACCTACTCAGAATTTTTATCCGAATTTGCTGATTTCTTAGCTGATTTAGTGCTGAAATCTGATAGAATAATTATAGTAGGGGACTTTAATATACATGTGGATGTAGATAGTGACTGCCTTAATGTGGCATTTAATTCAATATTAGACTCGATTGGGTTTTCTCAGAAAGTAGGAAATTCTACTCATTACCTCCACCATACATTGGACCTTGTTCTGACATATGGCATAGAAATAGAAAATCTTGTAGTGTCTCCTCATAACCCTGTACTGTCAGACCATTGTCTGTTAACCTTTGATTTTACTATTTCTGACTATTTGGCTCCTAAAGAAAAATATTATTACAGTAGATGCCTCTCAGATGACGCTGTTACCATATTTATGCAGATTGTTTCCTCTATGCCATGTGTCAACACAACGGAAATAAGCTATAGACAGCTTGCTCCTTCTGTAATTGATAATATGGTGGCTAGTGTTTCAGCTTCTCTGCATCAGACTCTAGACTTGGTGGCCCCCTTAAAAAAGAAAAAGTCTAATCAGAGATTAGACTCAGATTAGAATCAGAGATTTCTAACTCCTTGTTTCAACACAGAAACTCGTAGCTTAAAACAGAAGACTCGTCAATTAGAAAGAAAATGGCGCTCCACTAATTTAGATGAAATCTATTTAGCTTGGAGAAATCATCTTTTAATTTATAAAAAATCTCTTAGAAAAGCTAGACCGAGTTATTACTCTGTATTAATAGAAGAGAACAAGAATAATCCCAGGTTTCTTTTCAGTACTGTAGCCAGGTTGACAAAGAGTCAGGACTCTGTCAATCCTAGCATTCCCTTAGAGCTTACTAGTCAGGACTTTATGAACTTTTTTCAATAATAAAATTTCATCCATCAGAGATAAAATCAATCAGATTCTTCCCACAGTTAACTTAAATACTCTAACTACTACAACTCCTTCTATTGATGTTTTTCTTGATGAGTTTACTCCAATCGACCTTTGTGAGTTAGACAAAATAGTTTCCTCATCCAAACCTTCAACTTGTCTTTTAGACCCTATTCCTACCAGGTTATTTAAAGAAGTCTTCCCACTTATTGGTAGCCTTATTCTTCATATAATCAATTCTTCATTAACTTTAGGCCATGTACCGCAGGCTTTTAAAACGGCTGTAATTAAACCCTTACTCAAAAAGCCAACGCTAGATCCAGGAGCTTTAGCTAACTATAGACCAATCTCTAATCTCCCTTTCATTTCAAAAATCTTAGAAAGAGTTGTTGCTACGCAATTATTTGACCACCTGCAGGGAAATGGTTTGCTTGAAGAGTTTCAATCTGGATTTAGAATCCATCATAGTACTGAAACAGCCTTAGCGAAGGTCGCTAACGACCTCCTCATTGCATCTGATAATGGACTAGTTTCTGTACTTGTCCTTTTAGACCTTAGTGCAGCTTTTGATACTATCGATCATAATATTCTACTTGATAGATTAGAACACTATGTTGGACTTAATGGAACTTTGTTGCAGTGGTTTAGATCTTATTTATCTGATAGGTTCCAGTTTGTTCATGTAAATAATGAGTTTTCTTTCAACTCAAAGCTTAGTCATGGAGTTCCACGGGGATCTGTGCTAGGCCCTACTCTTTTTAGTTTATATATGCTTCCGTTAGGCAACATTATTAGAAAGCACTGTATACATTTTCATTGCTATGCTGATGACACACAATTATACCTGTCAATGAAGCCAGATTATAGTAATCAATTAGCCAAGTTAGAAGCCTGTCTTAAGGAAATCAAAGCTTGGATGACTTGTAATTTCCTGCTATTAAATTCAGATAAGACTGAAGTCATTCTTGTTGGTCCAAAAAACCTTAGAAATTCCTTTCCAAATCAAACTTTCAGTTTGGATGTGGTTACTCTTTCTCTTAATAGCTCTGTGAGGAACCTTGGAGTTATTTTTGATCAGGATTTGTCCTTCAATTCACATATTAAATTTGTTTCTAAGACTGCCTTCTATCATTTGCGTAATATTGCCAAGATTAGGAGCATCTTGTCTCAGACTGATGCTGAGAAACTGATCCAAGCTTTTGTTAGCTCGAGATTAGATTATTGTAATTCTTTATTATCAGGCTGTCCTAAAACATCTTTAAAAAGTCTTCAGCTGATCCAAAATGCTGCAGCAAGAGTTTTAGCAGGTACTAGAAAGAGAGATCATATCTCTCCGGTTCTGGCCTCCCTTCATTGGCTTCCCATAGAGTTTAGAATTAAGTTTAAAATCCTTCTTCTTACTTACAAAGCTCTAAACAATCAGGCTCCTTTTTATTTAAAAGATCTGATACTACCGTATTATCCTAACAGAGCACTACGCTCCCAAAATGCAGGATTACTTGTAATACCTAGAATTTCCAAAAGTACAATGGGAGGCAGAGCCTTCAGTTATCAAGCTCCTCTCCTGTGGAATCAGCTGCCAATCTGGATTCGGGAGTCAGACTCGATCTCTGTTTTTAAGAATAGGGCTAAAACCTACCTTTTTGATATAGCCTACAATTAGGGAGGGATCATGTGTTTCTGAACCCTCCCTTAGTTATGCTGCTAATAGGTTTAGTCAGCTGGGGGACCTCCAGTAATGCACTGGGCCTCACTCCTTTTCTCACTCTCAATGAAATATTTTTTTTTTTTGCTGGTCATTAACATTTGTTTGTTCTCTCCCATAGATTGAGTCTCCATCGTGCTGTTTGCTCTCTAAATGTCTGTTCTTTTCTTCTTCTCTATCCTCTCACCCCCCAGCCAGTCGCAGCAGATGACTGCCCCTCCCTCAGCTGTGTTCTGCTGGAGGTTTCTTCCTGTTAAAAGGTAGTTTTTCCTCTCCACCGTCGCCAAGTGCTTGCTCACAGGGGATCGCCTGATTGCTGGGGTCTTTCTACAACTGTGGGGGTTCCCCCTACAGTTGATAGTGCTATGAGATGACTGTTGTTGTGAAATGGCGCTATATAAATAAAGTTGAATTGAATTGAATTGAATTGAATATTAAGTGGAAATTGTGCTACTTTAATTTTGGCACTTTACCTATACTTTACTTTAAAAAGCAAAGGATTTGAGTATAAATAACGGGATGTGCAACTTACAAGTCATAACATATTGCTGTGTTGTGCCAAATGCCAGTGTCGCAGCAGATGCTCGTCGGACTCTGCAACGAAAATACACACAACTTAAGTACAGGCACAGCACGAAAGTGCAACATGTAAAAAAACACCTTTTTAACCAGGATAACAACTAGTTTATTTCATCAGATATTGTCAACACAAGAGCAAAATACAAGGAGAGCACAGAGTTAACATTGATGGCTAACTAGCTAGCTCATTGTTTGCACACAAGCAACAACGTTGTTGTCTGTTTAAAGTGAACTTTCCACTGCTGGGATAAATAATGTAAGAGATTCACAATATCACACCATATCACATCACTCACCATCCTCTATATCCTAATATCACAGCTTTCAACTGCTGAAGTTGGGTGATCCCGCGGCCGTAAATTCATTTCGGCTCTGTCTACTTCCCTCTGGATTCTCTCATCAGCCGAAGGGCACAGAAAACTCTACTGGACTGTGGTGTTGACTTCTGTGGGTCTGATTTCTGTGAAGCCATTCTATCGTTGTTGTTTATATCGCTTGCTTGCTGGCTGGCTCAAGGACAAATCTTTACAAATGGCGACCCTCAATTCTGAAAACTCAGCCTCAAACATCACTCTCATGATGTTACGCCCGGACCAATCAGTGGCCTGCAGTATCTTTATGTCACATTTTCCTGTCGGTACAGTACAGTTAGAGCCACTCTCCAGCAGATCCAAAAAATCGCGATGGTAACCGTTACAGTCCCCAATGGAAAAGCCTACAAAGCGTACTGTACCAAACTGGGCCAAACTGACACTAGTGGAAAAGGGCCATTAGTTATGTTGAGCTATTTAAATTGTTCTTGTTTGATTTGTTTATTACAAACAGCTGCTAGTTTAGACATGTTGCCAATAAACCTAATTTGCAGTGGGGGTTGAATGATTTTGATTGCAACTGTAAATGAGTGGTTCCTAGTCCTCTTCTACCCCCTTTACACAGGGGTGGGGATTGTTGACAGATCACTGAGAGACGAAAAAGTGGCCAGATCTCTCAATGATCTTTCAATGAGTGCCGAGCGACTGCCAAGATTTCTCAGTGATGCTACTATAATCGCCACAGTCACCATCATCTCCCCAAACTTTTGACTAAGTCCAAAACAATGTCTCTATGATCACCAAAGGGAAGCAATCTTTCAAGGAGCTTTCAAGTAGCACTCAACAATCTCATCAATCTCTCAATAATCTCTCAACTATCTCTGCCATGGCCTTTCATTCAACTCTAGTGGTCTTTAATTGAACACTCAGTGATCCCTCACTGATCTCTCAGTCAGTTCTACCTTCGGGGTAGAAACATTTGTAGCTCATGGAAAGACTGCTCAAAGACCATTAAAAGATTGCTGAGAGATCATTGGGAGATCCTTGAGAGCTCCTTGATTTATTTGATCATTTCCCTTTGGTGATTGTTGAAAGATTGTTTCGGAAGAGTCACACCTTTGAGGAGACCATGATGACTGTGGTCTTCATATTAGTATTAATTCAATTCAATTCAACTTTATTTATATAGCGCCATTTCACAACAACAGTCATCTCATAGCACTATCAACTGTAGGGGGGACCCCCACAGTTGCAGAAAGACCCCAGCAATCAGGCAATCCCCTGTGAGCAAGCACTTGGCGACGGTGGAGAGGAAAAACTCCCTTTTAACAGGAAGAAACCTCCAGCAGAACCAGGCTCAGGGAGGGGCAGTCATCTGCTGCGACTGGCTGGGGGGTGAGGGGATAGAGAAGATGAAAAGAACAGACATGTAGAGAGCAAACAGCACAATGGGGACTCAATCTATGGGAGAGAACAAACAGATGTTAATGACCAGCAAAAAAAAAATATTTAATTGAGAGTGAAGAAAGGAGTGAGGCCCAGTGCATTATTGGAGGTCCCCCAGCTGACTAAACCTATTAGCAGCATAACTAAGGGAGGGTTCAGAAACACATGATCCCTCCCTAATTGTAGGCTATATCAAAAAGGTAGGTTTTAGCCCTATTCTTAAAAACAGAGATCGAGTCTGACTCCCGAATCCAGATTGGCAGCTGATTCCACAGGAGAGGAGCTTGATAATTGAAGGCTCTGCCTCCCATTTTACTTTAGGAGATTCTAGGTATTACAAGTAATCCTGCATTTTGGGAGCATAGTGCTCTGTTAGGATAATACGGTAGTATCAGATCATTTAAATAAAAAGGAGCCTGATTGTTTAGAGCTTTGTAAGTAAGAAGGAGGATTTTAAACTTAATTCTAAACTCTATGGGAAGCCAATGAAGGGAGGCCAGAACCGGAGAGATATGATCTCTCTTTCTAGTACCTGTTAAAACTCTTGCTGCAGCATTTTGGATCAGCTGAAGACTTTTTAAAGATGTTTTAGGACAGCCTGATAATAAAGAATTACAATAATCTAATCTCGAGCTAACAAAAGCATGGATCAGTTTCTTAGCATCAGTCTGAGACAAGATGCTCCTAATCTTGGCAATACTACGCAAATGATAGAAGGCAGTCTTAGAAACAAATTTAATATGTGAATTGAAGGACAGATCTTGATCAAAAATAATTCCAAGGTTCCTCACAGAGCTATTAAGAGAAAAAGTAACCGCATCCAAACTGAAAGTTTGATTTGGAAAGGTATTTCTAAGGTTTTTTGGACCAACAAGAATGACTTCAGTCTTATCTGAATTTAATAGCAGGAAATTACAAGTCATCCAAGCTTTGATTTCCTTAAGACAGGCTTCTAACTTGGCTAATTGATTACTATCATCTGGCTTCATTTACAGATATAATTGTGTGTCATCTGCATAACAATGAAAATGTATACAGTGCTTTCTAATAATGTTGCCTAACGGAAGCATATATAAACTAAAAAGAGTAGGGCCTAGCACAGATCCATGTGGAACTCCTTGACTAAGCTTTGAGTTGAAAGAAAACTTATTATTTACATGAACAAACTGGAACCTATCAGATAAATAAGATCTAAACCACTGCAACGAAGTTCCATTAAGTCTAACATAGTGTTCTAATCTATCAGGTAGAATATTATGATTGATAGTATCAAAAGCTGCACTAAGGTCTAAAAGGACACCTTTGATGTTGCTCCCTTGTTTGTTAACGGGAATGAGAGCAAAGGCAGCATTTGGTTTTTGGTTTATTGCCCAAAACACACTTTGGGCCTGCCACAAAATTAGTTTTTTGCTGCTGTAATAGTGAAATGGACTTGGACATAGAAATGCTGTTTACACTATAGACAACAGACTCTTGACTAGATTGTCGTAATAGGGCCATAAGTCTAAAATGAGTATCACAGCATTGTCTCTGTTCACCCAAACACTTCAGTGTAAATTTTGTACCTGTTCACCCTTTTGTGATAAAGTCACAGTACTACTGGATTCTTACGCTATGCCTTACACCAAATCACATGATCCCTGTACCCTGAGTGAACCCCACTTATTGAATTTTCACCCCAAGATATTCTGGTTTTGAACACCAACACACTTTGCCAGATGTCAGTGTGTATGTATGTCTTTTACTTTGCACATTCTTGCTAATTACCCATCCATACCCAGACTGTACAGTGTTCAGCTTGTTAATTCAGTCTAAATAAAAAGAGGTAAAAAAACCCAAAAATCTGTACCAGTCAATGTAACTTTCACTTGTTCAGTAATGCAAAAAATATATATCGCTGGAGCACTGAATTTATACTATTCTGACTTCTTTCTCTATTGATTTCCAGGTGGATACCAAGAGTTAATTTTATACAGTTCATTTTTTGAAGGGAGAGCAATAAAGAGCAGGAAAGACATTGAGGGAGCAAGTAGAGGAAAAAAAGCAAGCTATACACTGTTTAACTTTGTTGCTGTTGGTTTTTTGGCAACATACTGTGAATTTGATGGCAGCCGCTGTTAGTTTGATACAAGACGGACTTCTTTTTAGACACATTGTTATATGAAGTGTCATACTGTCATTTTGCTACAGACCACAGAGTCCAAAAGCAACATGACAATGTAGTTAGGAGCCAGGCTCTTTTGTTTAAGTTTGAGACCTTGATTGTTGCAGAAGGGGGTATACACTTAACTCTAAATAAGTGTTGACTGGGGAGCAAGATACAATGGGCAAAATAAGCAACTGAAGTATAAAATCAAAAGAGAAAGAATTCGAAGCAGGAAAGGTTTTCCATCTACTTAGGTGACTGGGGAAAAAAGGCACAATGTTATGTGTAGGTTGAATACATAACTGGAGAAGGAAATGCCACATAAGATGACCACATCAAGGAAGAATGGAAAATGGAGACATAGATAAGAACAAAAGTAGAATGCAATAGCTGTTCTTGATAGTCGAGAAGATCACTTTGGAAACAATGGTCACCACAAATTTCTACAACCCAGGATGACAGCCTTCCAATATGATTAATGTATTTACACAAGTTACAGTGCATAGACAAAAAGAAGAGACCAAAACCAGAAGGAAAATGTTCGGATTTCCTGTTGTTGTATATTCTTTACAGTGACTAAAAAAAGCATGTATCACATGTAGCATTTTGTTTGTGAAAAATGCATAAGACTTTATGGCCCACCAATGTAAAAACCTCAATGACTAACTCTGACATACAACAACATTGAGTTTTATTGTTGTTGTTTCACATCAAACCCATTTAGTCCTGACTTTTCAGTTTGATCCAGACCAAAATTTTAGGTGTGAAACCATCCCTGAACCACGGGCCGGACCAGAGAGCTAAATTTAATCTGGTTTTTAATTGAAATATGACCTGTTAGTGGTATAAATAGCAAATTTTGGCATAAAATTGCAAATATTTTACACAGAATCATACCTGTTGTAGCCTTCTGAGACAAGTGAGACTATTCTGCTTTGTGAGACTATTTTGCTAACACAAAAACTCGACATACCGGGAGAGATAAGACTGAAACGGCGTAGGTGTTGAGCTGGAGTAAGACGGCAGGCGAGGAATATAAGGTACAGACCCGTCCTCCCATCCGTTATTTTGGGGAATGTTCGATCTCTACTCAGTAAGACTGATGAGCTAGCGGCTATCTCCCGCTACGAGAGTGTCTTCGGGGAGAGTAGTTTGATGCTATATACTGAGACGTGGCTAACAGAACTAGCAACAGATGCTAACATCGAACTGGAGGGTTTCCACGCAATACGGGCAGACTGAACACCAGACAGTGGGAAGACAAGGGGCGGAGGAGTGATAATGTATGTCAATAACAACCGGTGCAGACCGGGATATATCACGGTTAAGGAACAGCACTGTAGCAAAGACATTGAGTTGCTAGCTGTTAGCATGCAGCCTACATATCTCCCGAGGGAATACTCACACGTGATCTGCATTGTTATTTATGCAAATCTGACGGCGAACGCTGGGACAGCATGTGACGTCATCCACTCAGTAACTGGCAGGCTGCAGACAGAACACCCAGATGCTCTTCTCCTCATCTCAGGTGATTTCAACCATATTTCACTATCCCCCATTCTACCCACGTTCACCCAGTATGTCACATGCCACACTAGAGACAATAAAACACTGGACTTATTCTATGCAAATACTAATGAGGCGTACACCTCATCACCACTCCCCCCACTCGGGAGATCGGATCACAACTTGGTTCATCTTCTGCCGGTGTACAAACCCTTAGTACACAGACAACCTCCGGTCATGCGCACGGTGAAGTTATGGTCTGAGGAGGCAATGGACGTGCTAAAGAACTGTTTTGAAACCACTGCCTGGGAGCAGCTCTGCGATCCACATGGTGAGGACATCGATGGCCTCACTCACACCATGACGGACTACATCAGCTTCTGTGTGGACAACACCGTACCCACCAAGACCATACGGTGTTGCTCGAACAACAAACCCTGGATCAACCCTGAGATAAAAACACTTCTGAGAGAGAAGAAGAGGATCTTCAGGTCGGGGAACAGGGAGATGCTGAAGTCCATTCAGAGGGAGCTGAGGAGGAAGATCAGAGAAGACAAGGACAGCTTCAGGAAGAAGATGGAGGACAAGCTGCAACAGAGCGACATTGGCGGGGTCTGGAGAAACCTTAAAACCATCTCTGGGCTCCAGAATACCTCCCCCCAGGCCACGGGGTGCAGGGAGTGGGTGAACAGACTGAACCTGTTTTTTAATAGGTTTGACCAGTCGCCCTCCCCCCCAACTGCACAACAACCACTGCTGCCTCTAAAGTCATCGAGACCTGCTGTCCACACCCCACTCCACCAACACCCCCCCACTCCCAGCACACAGCCCCCCAACCTGACCCTCACTAAGACCCAGGTGAGGACGGAGCTGAGGAAGATCAAGGCGAGGAAGGCCGTGGGACCGGACGGCATCAGCGCAAAGCTCCTCAAGTCCTGTGCAGACCAGCTGTGCGGGATTGTGGAGCACATCTTCAAGCTGAGCCTGAAGCTGGGGAGGGTACCACAGTTGTGGAAAACATCTTGTGTGGTACCTGTACCAAAGACTTCCCACCCCAAAGATCTGAACAGCTACAGACCAGTGGCCCTGACATCTCACATGATGAAGACCCTGGAGAGACTGCTCCTTGCTCACCTCCGCCCCCTGGTGGGACCAGCGATGGATCCACTCCAGTTCGCCTACCAGCATGGCATTGGGGTGGAGGATGCAATGATCTTCCTCCTTCACTGTTCTCTGTCCCACCTGGAGAAGCCCGGGAATGCAGTGAGGATCATGTTCTTTGACTTCTCCAGTGCTTTCAACACCATTCAACCAATGATCCTGAAGGACAAGCTGCTGTGCGCAGGGGTGGACCAGCACCTGTCATCATGGATCCTGGACTACCTCACTAACCGGCCACAGTTTGTGAGAACCCGGGATTGTGTGTCTGACACAATTATCGGCAGCACGGGGGCCCCCCAGGGAACAGTTTTGGCTCCCTTCCTGTTCACCCTTTATACTGCGGACTTCTCACACAACACAACACACTGCCATCTACAGAAGTTCTCTGACGACTCTGCGATCGTCGGCCTCATCTCCAACGGAGATGAAGCTGAGTACAGAGGACTTATCCAGGACTTCGTGGACTGGTGCCATTGGAACTGCCTCCAGATCAACGCGAGGAAAACTAAGGAGCTGGTGGTGGACTGCCGCAGGCAGGGACAACCCCTCACAGCACCAGTAAACATACAGGGAACAGACATTGAGATGGTGACATCCTACAAGTACCTTGGTGTTCATCTGAACAATAAACTAGACTGGTCACACAATACCGACGCACTCTACAAGAAGGGACAGCACAGGCTGTTCCTACTGAGGAGGCTCAGGTCTTTTGGTGTACAAGGGGAGCTGCTGAAGACATTCTACGACACAATGGTGGCATCAGCCATCACTTTTGGAGTGGTCTGCTGGGGCAACGGCATTACAGCAGCCGATAGGAAGAGACTAAACAAACTGATCAAGAAAGCTAGCTCTGTCCTGGGGCAGTGCCTTGTCCCAGTGGAGGAGATAGGAGAGAGAAGGATGGTGGCTAAACTGTCATCTCTGCTGGAGTCCGAGTCCCACACTATGCAGGACACACTGAAGAGCTCATTTAGCAGTAGACTACATCATCCTAGGTGCGCAACCAAGAGGTTTCACAGGTCCTTCCTACCTACGGCTGTCAGACTGTATAACCTAAGCAGGGCTGCTCGCAGAGATAGCAAAAAAACGTGACGACCTAGTAGTATTGAATGCAAAAGACGCAACAGACTTACACAAATGGTCCCCTCCAGTATACAACTAGGACAATATCAGTCGCTACGGAGGGTGACAATATGTATGGGTACATATTCATACTATGTAGGATAACTAAGTAGACGGTTACGCTGTTTATTCCATCTTGCTACAATGCTCCGCACTTTGTATATATATTTATATATTTATGTGTACGTATGTATATCCACTGCTCTTATTTATATTTTTCGTATCTTCTTGATTATTGCTCTGAGTGTTGCTATCCCTGTGCTTTTGCAATCCTGTAATTTCCCCATTGTGGGACTAATAAAAACTTATCTTATCTTATCTTATCTTATCTTATTCCATGGCTGCAACAGAGAGTATATGAATGATTGGATGAGCAATGCCCACCTGAACATCTTTAGTACTGATGATAAGGACGAATGTTCTTTATAATGAAGTCCCCTTCAACATTCTAGGCTTGCTTAACTAGTTCATCTCTTAATGTGTCTTTCAACTTAGGATACCCAACAAGCCCAGAGCTACAGAAAACTCCTCAGAGGGTGACAGGCATGACTCCTCACTACCACGGTATGTGCTAACTACACAAACATCGCCCAGACAACAGGAGGTAAAACAGTTTGGTTCTCCTGGATAAGGAACGGTGTGAAACAACCTAACCAGACCAAATGGAACACAAAAACCTGAACCTTGGTCAGGATAGGGGTGCAGATTTTAAGGTGTTATGCAGAACTCCGGCCTGATAGTGTCAATTTCCTTTTTAGAACATTTCTGTTATTCTGATTGATGAACACCTTGGTCTTCTATGTTATTTTGCTGCTTTTTCCATCTCCTCTGTAATGATGATAACAATGCTTGTTGAATGGTAATGGCAAAATCACTGTGATAAAGGCATAATTCATACCAATTATCCATCCCTGATATGAGCAGATGTCAGTAAACTGACATGGTGAGCCTTTATTCAAACAAGCCAAACCTTTAGTGAATCCACTCATGGTCCCAATTTTCTAACGTTGTGTGCTGTGTTCAATTTATCATTATTGGTAACGCTGAGATTGCACTCATCATATACTCACAAAAACAATTAGGAAATATTCAGGACTTTATGCATTTCAACTGTATAAAATGTGTCCTCCTGTGTGGATTTGTACAGCATTTAGCTCAGACCAAGCAATTGGATTGGACAATGGGGATTCCAGAAGTTACTAAATTCCCCAATGACCACAGTCACCAATTATTTTTATGAACAGTAATCATTGGTAGCTTCTCATAATACCTGTGTATGAGGATTGGAGTGTTCTGTGTACCTTAATTTTCACAGTGAGGCAGTGTTTGAAAAGAGACAGACTTTCCAACCAGGAGTTTGTTTTTGTGTTTTGGGTTCATGCAGAATTAGCCCTGTCAGCTGTATAAGCTTACATTCAAAATTAATAATAACCCCAAAGTTTAGATTAAGACCTCACAGCTCAACCTTCAAAATATGATGTATACTATTGACTGTCTACTACTTCATCTGTACATGGCTACAGAAGGCACTAAAAGGAATGTAATCTCAGTTTTATAACTGGTTACCCCAGTGTAATGTTTGTGATGTACTATATACTGCAAATGATGACTGGTGGACAATAACAAAATTTGCTGAAATATGTTTAAAATGAGAAAGTCATATTCTACATTATTCTCATTGCTTGTGTTCGTTAGCAACATCTAAGCATAGCAGCTAAGAACTTCTTGTTTTAGCATAGTGATCCTGGTCTTAGAGACAGCGCTGGGTCCAAAATAGTATTCAATTACTTTGTGAAATTCTGTAAAAGTGGGGCAGCAGTGGCGCAGTGGGTAGAGCGGGTCATCCAATAACCAGAGGGTTGGTGGCTTGAGTCCCGCTCTTCCCAGCAATCCTGCCTTTGTGCCCCTGGGCAAGACACTTTACCCACCATGCCTCCAGTGTCCATGACACTGAATATAAAAATTCTGTAGCGGCCGGAGACGTTGTTGGCGTGGATTGGCAGCTACATTTCTGTCCATGTACCCTAAGGCAGCTGTGGCTACAGTAGTAGCTTACCACTATCAGTGTCTGTCTGTGGAGTGAATGAATAATGTATCCATTATAAAGCATCTTTGAGGGTCCATGAAGAAGTGTTATATAAATATGAATCATTATTATTGAAAGTAATTGTACTTTTCAAATACTTTTGGTATACTAAAAGTATACCAAAAGTCAATGATGGCACCCATCCATGGAGTGGAAGTGTGTATACAGTGGTGTGAAAAGGTGCTTGCCCCCTTCCTGATTTTTCACTTTTTTGTGTGTTTGTCACACTTAAATATTTCAGATCATCAAACAAATTTAAATATTTGACAAAGATAACACAAGTAAACACAAAATGCAGTTTTTTAAATGAAGGTGTTTATTATTAAGGGTAAAAAAAAAATCCAAACCTACATGGCCCTGCGTGAAAAAGTGATTGGCCCCCTGTTAAAACATAAATTAACTGTGGTTTATCACATCTTTGGAAAGCCGAGTTCTATTACTGGAGCCACACCCAGGCCTGATTACTGCCACACCTGGTCTCAATCAAGAAATCACTTAAATAGGACCTGCCTAACAAAGTGAAGTAGACCAAAAGATCCTCAAAAGCTAGACATTATGCTGTGATCCAAAGAAATTCAGGAACAAATGAGAAACAAAGTAATTGAGATCTATCAGTCTGGAAAGGTTATGAAGCCATTTCTAAAGCTTTGGGACTCCAGTGAACCACAGTGGGAGCCATTATCCACAAATGGCAAAAACATGGAACAGTGGTGAACCTTCCTAGGAGATGCCAGCCGACCCGAATTACCCCAAGAGCACAGCAACGACTAATCCAAGAGGCCATAAAAGACCCCACAACAACATCCAAAGATCTGCAGGCTTCACTTGCCTCAGTTAAGGTCAGTGTTCATGACTCCACCATAAGAAAGAGACTGGACAATAATGACCTCCATGGGAGAGTTCCAAGACAAAAAACCACTGCTTAGCAAAAAGAACATAATGGTTCATCTTAGTTTTGCCAGAAAATATGTTGATAATCCCGAAACATTTGGAAAAATATTCTGTGGACTGACAAGACAAAAGTTGAACTTTTTGGAAGGTGTGTGTCCCATTACATCCAGCATAAAAGTAACACAGCATTTCAGAAAAGGAACATCATACCAACAGTAAAATATGGTGGTGGTAGTGTGATGGTCTGGGACTGTTTTGCTGCTTCAGGACCTGGAAGACTTGCTGTGGTAAATGGAACCATGAATTCTGCTGTCTCCCAAAAAATTCTGAAGCAGAATGTCGGACCATCTGTTTGTGACCTCAAGCTGAAGCACACTTGGGTTCTGCAGCAGGCCAATGATTGAAAACACACAAGCAAGTCCACCTCTGAAGGGCTTAAGAAAAACAAAATGAAGACTTTGTAGTGGCCTAGTCAAAGTCCTAACCTGAATTCGATTGAGGTGCGGTGGCAAGACCGTAACAAGGTGGTTCATGCTCGAAAACCCTCCAATGTGGCTGAATTACAACAATTCTGCAAAGATGAGTTGGCCAAAATTCCTCCACAGTGCTGTAAAAGACTCATTGTCAGTTATCGCAAATGCTTGATTGTAGTTGTTGCTGCTAAGGGTGTTCCAACCAGTTAGTAGGTTTCGGGGGCAATCACTTTTTCACACAGGGCCATGTAGATTTGGATTTTTTTCCCTTAATAATAAACACCTTCATTTAAAAACTGCATTTTGTGTTTACTTGTGTTTTTGTTTGATGATCTGAAACATTTAAGTGTGACAAACATACAAAAAGATTAGAAATCAGGAAGGGGGCAAACACTTTTTCACATCACTGTGTTTGTGTGTGTGTGTGTGTGTGTGTGTGTGTGTGTGTATAATATATATATATATATGTATATATATATATATATATATATATATATATATATATATATATATATATATACTGTATATATATATATATATATATATATATATATATATATATATTTTTTTTTTTTTTTTTTTCAGTTGAGTGTTGGGGGTTGGATAAAAAATTGCAAGAAAAGAAAAACTAATGCAGAGGGAAGGCAATTAAAGAGAGATGTGAAAGTGAATATGTTTGTGCTGAAAATAGACAACCCAGTATGTTTTCTTTGCAATGAAGCAGTGTTGATTCTCAAGGAATACAATTTACGTCAGCATTTTGAAACCAAATATGGAGCCAGGGACAGCTAATTTAGCCACCAAGCAAAGCAACAAAAGGCCCAAGAATTAAAAAGCAGACTGCAGTCACTGCAGAATATGTTTGCAAAAGTTGCAGCAAAAAATCATGCTGCTGTAAGGGCCAGCATTACCTAAGCTTTCAGGGTTTTTTTTCAAAAGGTGCCTTTTTAAAGCAATGCATGGTAAAGATATGTGAGCAGGTGTACCCTGATCAGAAACAGACTTAATTGTCATAAATCCCCTTGTCAGGGCTGAATAAAGGCACCAAACGCCGGCTGTGAGTTTGCAAATTTAATTGAGAAAAAAACACAAAAGCACAGACAAGACCAATCCAAAAACCAGTAGGAGTAGGAGATAACAGGAGAAGCCAAAACTAGCAAACGCTAAGGCGAGAGGAGTCGCCGGCTAAACCTGGGAAACTAGCTGTGGAATGCACGCTAGGATAAATACAGAAGGTATGTAAAAATGCACTTACGCTGGAAGTCGAGAGTAGGGTGCTGTGCCCAACAATGGTGCACAGCCTCTTAAATAAGGCTCCAGACACAATGAAATAAGTAGCAACAGGTGTGGGTAATCAGAGCGGGCAGGAGAAAACAAAGATACAATTCGGACCAGCTAGGAATAATGAGGAAGCCATCGGAGCTGACAGCTGACAGGGCCACACCCACTCAGAGCAAAACCCCAGAAAGCCATTGACAGCTGTCAACCCCGAGAGTAAAGAACACAACAGAATACAAATATAACGATATGGCAAAAAAACTGAGACAGGCAACCTCAAAAATACAATAAACAAACTATAACAAACGTAAGCGGGAAAATACATCATACTGAGAAACAATATAGAATTAGTGACAACTCAAAGTGTCAACACCGTACAGATATAAAAAAGAAGGCAGACAACCTGAGCCCAGTGGAATCCCCCCACGCTCAGAACATGACATTAATAACAACATCAGTCTGTCAAGAAACACTCCTGCAGACCAATGTAGGGAATTAGCAGCAAATCTAATGACAGCTAGATTTAAACAAACAAAAACAAATTCTTGTATATTTTTAACTTTCTAAATCAATTTTTACCTCCGCCAAGGAGGTTATGTTTTCATTGGCGTTGGTTTGTCTGTCTGTCTGTCTGTTTGTTTGTTTGTTAGCAAGATAACTCAAAAAGTTATGGACGGATTTTCATGAAATTTTCAGAGATTGTCAGAAATGGGGTATCCTACAGATGATTAGATTTTGGTGGTGATCCGGATCACCGTCCAGAAGAAAACCGCCATTACGGAAAATGCGATTTTCGTGAATAACTACTGAACCACTAATCCTATCATTCTGAATCCAATTGCTAGTCATATGTTTTCATGGTCAAGGAATCTGAAAACATACACACAAACACTGTATGGGGGGAACTGTGGCGAGAAAACCGCCATTACGGAAAATGCGATTTTCATGAATAACTACTGAACCACTAATCCTATCATTCTGAATCCAATTGCTAGTCATATGTTTTCATGGTCAAGGAATCTGAAAACGTACACACAAACACTGTATGGGGGGAACTGTGGCGCTTGGCGGGGGTCTGTGCTCTCCGAGTGCTTTTCTAGTTAAAAATGTTATCTGTAGATTTTTTTTAAATTATTTTTTTACAATTTCAGACTTGTGGATTATTGTTTTTTTTCTTCTTCAACAAAGACAGGCCATCATTTATCAAATGTGCGTCAGACAGAAAAGTCGTTGTACTATCATTTTGAAATGCAGATTGGTATTTTATCAATCTGAACATGATTGTATGGTGTGCTGAAATCCCACATCAGCTCTGAGTTGGGGGTATGCAAATTTTCAAGTCTTTGTATACTCCCATGCAGCAGAGAAACCTGCTGTGTGGGAGAATCATTTCATCATATCAAAGTATGGTAAATGGCATTCACATATTGCATTTTACTTATCTCTGGATGACCAAAGCACTTTACAGATCCTGCTATCCACCCATTCACACACTGATGGTGGCGGAGCTGCCTCACAAGGTGCTGCCTGACCCACCAGGAGCAGCTGGGGGTTCAATGTCTTGCTCAAGGACACTTTGACATGCAAACTGCAAACAGAGCTGGACTCGAACCCCTGCCCTTCTGATCAGTAGTCGGCCACACGACACCTGCACCACAGCTGCCCCAATTAATTATAATTAGCAGTTCAACCTTTCAGGTGAAATGTGTGCCTTGTGTTATATATAGAAGAGAGATTTGATGATTTACTTTAAAGACTAAAGAGGCTGCTGTTAGTAATTATAACACAACATAACAAAAATATTTTTTTTGGAAGTTGTCTGTGTTTTTACCACCGCCAAGGAGGTTATGTTTTCAGCGGCGTTGGTTTGTCTGTCTGTCTGTCTGTCTGTTTGTTTGTTAGCAAGATAACTCAAAAAGTTATGGACGGATTTTCATGAAATTTTCAGAGATTGCCAGAAATGGGGTATCCTACAGATGATTAGATTTTGGTGGTGATCTGGATCACCGTCCAGAAGAAAACCGCCATTACGGAAAATGCGATTTTCGTGAATAACTACTGATATAGTAATATGTACATATGTATATTAGCTGCTCTTGCTTGCTTGTTTTTTTTTTTTTTCTTGCCTTCTGATTGTTGCTCTGAGTGTTGCTATCCCTGTGCTGTTGCAATCCTGGAATTTCCCCGTTGTGGGACTAATAAAGGCTTATCTTATCTTATCTTATCTTAACCACTAATCCTATCATTCTGAATCCAATTGCTAGTCATATGTTTTCATGGTCCAGGAATCTGGAAACGTACACACAAACACTGTATGGGGGGAACTGTGGCGAGAAAACCGCCATTACGGAAAATACAATTTTCGTGAATAACTACTGAACCACTAATCCTATCATTCTGAATCCAATTGCTAGTCATATGTTTTCATGGTCAAGGAATCTGAATTCAACTGATTTAAGACAATTTTGCACCGCTGAATCTGAAGATGACATCCGTTTCTCTCGATCTGGTCAGGTTTTTATTTTTTTGTAAGTTGTCTGTGTTTTTACCTCCGCCAAGGAGGTTATGTTTTCATCGGCGTTGGTTTGTCTGTCTGTCTGTCTGTCTGTTTGTTTGTTAGCAAGATAACTCAAAAAGTTATGGACGGATTTTCATGAAATTTTCAGAGATTGCCAGAAATGGGGTATCCTACAGATGATTAGATTTTGGTGGTGATCTGGAACACCGTCCAGAAGAAAACCGCCATTACGGAAAATGCGATTTTCGTGAATAACTACTGAACCACTAATCCTATCATTCTGAATCCAATTGCTAGTCATATGTTTTCATGGTCAAGGAATCTGGAAATGTACACACAAACACTGTATGGGGGGAACTGTGGCGAGAAAACCGCCATTACGGAAAATGCAATTTTCGTGAATAACTACTGAACCACTAATCCTATCATTGTGAATCCGATTGCGAGTCATATGTTTACATGGTCAAGGAATCTGAATTCAACTGATTTAAGACAATTTTGCACCGCTGAATCTGAAAATGACATCCGTTTCTCTCGATCTGGTCAGGTTTTTATGCTAAGTTGTAAGCAGTTGTACAACAGTTGTACAGTTGTACTGTAAATTGAATAGTAGATGTAGAAGAGCTTGGAATAACGAGGCGATGTGATTTATAAACCAAAGTTTATTACCAGCTTTGCTCCTCTAACAAGTCTCATCTAGTGCAGAAGCAGAAGTAGAAAGAGAGCGAACACATTCGGCTCTACATACTTATCATTACACATAACAAAAGACATGCATATCAAAGCTGACATCCCACATTATCTTAATCCCCCTCCTTTGTCTTCGTACCCCTCCACCTGGCCCTGGGAGGTCAGGGCGACCTATCTGGTCTCCACCGCAGCGCCTCGGATGCTCTTTGATCTCCACTGGCGGTTGAGACCTTTTGTCCTGTTCTGAGGTGTGAAGTCGCTTTACATATGTAATCACCAAACATTCTCACATGCTTATACATATGTAGGTTATGGGATATATGATTAATATAGACCACAGCCCCCCCCCCCAAACGACTAAGAAAAGGACAATAGAAAAATTCACAGTTTAAGATAATTATGACATACTAACTGCTACACCTCTTGACAAGGAAGAAACTTTCCAGCAGCTATGCTCCTGTAGAGAATTCAGTGATAATCATAACAGCGTAGTAATATCACAAGTCAGTCTTAAACTGTTACAGCACAATTAGTGAACAACTTTTGAGAAGTTTGCATCAGTCCCTGTGCCGTCTGGGTTTTAATCTTCACCCGAATCTGCTGTGGGTCCGCTTGGGCGTCCTGGTGGGACCTTCCTGTAAGGAATCTGCAGCTTGGGGAGGAGAGTGATTATTCGTTCCCTGCAGGGGGGGTGAGTCTTTTCTCTTGGGGGGTCTACCCCGCCGAGGTGCTCTCGCCAACCGTGCAGGCTCGTCTCTCAACAAGAAGGCAGGTTTAAGTCTGTCAATGCTGACTGTTTCTTTTCTGTCCCCTAAATCAAGCACAAAATGCTTATCACCAGGTTCCAGCACTCTGAATGGTCCGTCGTATGGTTGGTTTTAAAGCTTCATGCCTAACAAAAATGAATTCAGCGTTTTTTAAAGCTTGGGGGACAAAAACCCGTGGAAAAGAGTGATGTGCCGGTCCGGGGAGAGTGTCAGGTCCGTTGCTGCCTAAAAGCCTCGGGGCTGGAAGATGCCCTGGCTCTGGGTTCTCTGGTAAAAATTCACCTGGGAGCCTGAGAGGTTGTGCAAAAACTAATTCTGCTGGGGAGGCGTCTAGATCCTCTTTAGGCGCAGCACGCAACCCCAATAAAACCCAGGGAAGTTTATTTACCCAATTTGTATCCGTTAGTGAGGCTCTGAGGGCGGCCTTTAAAGATCTGTGAAAACGCTCACATAACCCATTAGCCTGAGGGTGATAAGCGGTGGTGCGGTGAATTGTCGCTCCTAAGCTGCTGGCCATGGCTGACCAAAGCTCCGAGACAAATTGAGGCCCCCTATCGGACGTGATGTCCGATGGGACGCCGAAACGTGCCACCCAGTTTGTCAAAAAAACGCGAGCGACTTCCTCCGCTGTGGTTGACGCCAGAGGGACCGCCTCAGGCCAGCGCGTAGTACGGTCTATCATTGTTAACAGATGTGTGAAACCTTGGGAGGAAGGTAGTGGTCCCACGAGGTCGACATGAACGTGGTCGAACCTTCCAGCTGGGATTCGAAAAGGCTCTAGAGGGGCTTTTGTGTGTTTGTGTATTTTGGCGCGCTGACAAGAAATGCAAGTCTTTGCCCATTCTTTTACGTTTTTGCGCAGGCCGGGCCACACAAACTTTTCGGCGACCATTTTAACCGAAGCGCGCACACCCGGGTGCGCGAGGGAGTGAATTGAGTCGAAAATACGGCGGCACCATGCAGCTGGGACTACCGGGCGAGGTCGGCCGGTTGAGATGTCGCATATTAGGGGGGGCACACCGTCGCGTAAACCCCTTTCCTCCAGCCTTAACCCTGTTGGTCCAGACAGGAGTGCGCGCACGTCCGCGTCACTACTTTGCTCCTCCGCCATGGCTGCGTAATCTATCCCTACGTGGATTGGGGCTGCGTATGTGTCCGCGTTGGCGAAGAGTTCTGCGGCTGAGGTAGTATAATCTGTCTCCTCGTGCTCTGGCGATGTCACAACGCGAGAGAGGCAGTCTGCTACCACGTTAAGTTTGCCTGCCACATGTCGAATGTCTGTGGTGAACTCTGAAATCGCAGCTAGCTGTCTTTGTTGCCTGCCTGACCACGGTTCAGAAATTTTAGCCATCGCAAAGGTGAGCGGTTTGTGGTCTACAAAAGCTGTGAAACGCCGCCCCTCCAACCAGAACTGGAAGTGGCGGATGGATAAATGAAGCGCTAGCAGCTCCCTGTCAAAAGTGCTGTATTTACGCTCAGTTTGGTTTAGCGATTTGCTGAAAAATGCCAAAGGTTGCCAGGTTCCGCCAACGTGTTGTTCTACAACCGCCCCTATGGCCAGGTCTGAAGCGTCTGTGGTTAGCGCAATGCGGGCCGAGGGATCAGGGTGAACCAACAATGTGGCATTAGCTAGGGCACTTTTTACTTCCACGAAGGCGCGTTCGCGCTCCGGGGTCCATTCGACCGCGTTGGAAGGTTTTTGTTTTCTGAGCGCGTCATATAGGGGCTGCTTGAGCTGAGCTGCGCGGGGGAGGAAACGGTTGTAAAAATTAACCATTCCCAAAAATTCTTGCAGCAATTTGACCGTTTGTGGCCGTGGGAAACTTTTTACTGCGCGAACTTTGTCTGGCAGTGGGACTGCCCCCTTCGGTGAAACTCTGTGTCCCAAAAAATCAATTTGTGACACGCCGAATTTGCATTTGGCTGGAGTGATTATTAACCCGTGCTCTTCTAGTCTCTGAAAAACCATAGTGAGATGCTGTTCGTGTTCTTCCTCAGACGAGCTGGCTACCAGCATATCGTCGAGGTAGACGAACGCGAAAGGGAGGTCGCGTAATACCGCGTCCATCATCCACTGAAAGGTTTGAGCAGCGCCTTTGAGGCCAAAAGGCATCCGCAAAAATTCAAGAAGACCGAAAGGGGGTTATTACAGCTGTTTTAGGAATGTCTTCTGCTCGAACGGGGACTTGGTGATAGCCACGGACCAGGTCTATTTTAGAAAAAATGCACGCACCCGCCAGATGTAGTGAAAAATCTTGGATGTGAGGAATTGGGTAGCGGTGCGCTGTCGCATTGTTTAATCTGCGGTAATCGCCGCACGGTCTCCAAGAACCGTCGGATTTCAGGACCATGTGTAGCGGTGACGCCCAGGGGCTTTTTGAGCGTCTGATAATGCCTAGTTTTTCAAGGGTGGTAAACTCGTCCCGAGCAATGGCGAGCTTGGTCGCGTCTAAGCGCCGAGCTTTGGCGAATACGGGTGAGCCCGTTGTGGGAATGAAGTGTTCGACCCCGTGCTTAGCCACTGTAGCTGAGAATTTGGGAATTGTGAGTGCTGAAAATTGGGTGAGGAGTTGATCAAACTTACCTCCTGCTGTACTGACGCTGGCCTGCACGGGTGGTGGAGAAACTCGAGCTGAGCAGGGAATAGAAGCAAATGACAATGCATTAACCAAGCGTCTGTTTGCTAGATCGACTAATAACCCATGTGCACACAAAAAATCCGCACCCAACAAGTTAAAACTCACCGCCGCTACAACAAATGTCCATCTGTAGTTGCGGCCATGGATGCAGAGGGGCAGGTTCCTTTCGCCATAAGTGTCGATGATGGAGCCGTTGGCTGCCATCGCTCCATTGCCCCGGGGGCCCATGGCCCGGTCTGCTTGGGAGGGCATGATAAAACTCAGTTGAGCTCCCTTGTCGATTAGGAACTGCTTGCCGGTGTGTCCGTCCGTCACATAGAGAAGCTTGCTTTTTTCGCCGAGAACCGCCGCCGTTAACGGTTCTCGGCTTTGGCGTTTCCCGAACTTCATGAATTTGCAGGGGGGAACGCATTTGTAAGCCTTCTCGGCGAAGCGGTGGTGGTAATAACAGATGTCGCTCCGTCTGTTACGTCTTGGCGGTGTCGCTGCCATGGCGGGCGGGTTCCGCTCAGTGGTTTGTGGCTCCCCGTTGCTCCGGACATCGGCGTTGAGGTCTGCGGATGCTGCTGTGGCTGTCTGTTCACTGCAGGCGTTGACGAGTCGCTGCGCTTCGCGAGCCAGCGTGCGGAAGTCTTGCTGGGTGCTGCATCGCATGTTGGCAAGCGTCCCTCTCATGTGTGGCGGCAGAGTACTGAGGAATATAAATTGGAAGAGGAAGTTGTCATTGTCCTCTTCTTTGAGCTGCAGCATGTCCTCCATGAGGGCCTTGGGTCTGCATCCTCTGTGGCCGTAGACCACCAGGATCCTCTCGGCTCTCTCCTCGGCAGAGGGGACGAGGGAGCTTGGAATAACGAGGCGATGTGATTTATAAACCAAAGTTTATTATCAGCTTCGCTCCTCTAACAAGTCTCATCTAGTGCAGAAGCAGAAGTAGAAAGAGAACGAACACATTCGGCTCTACATACTTATACTTACACATAACAAAAGACATACATATCAAAGCTGACATCCCACATTATCTTAATCCCCCTCCTTTGTCTTTGTACCCCTCCACCTGGCCCTGGGAGGTCAGGGCGACCTATCTGGTCTCCACCGCAGCGCCTCGGATGCTCTTTGATCTCCACTGGCGGTTGAGACCTTTTGTCCTGTTCTGAGGTGTGAAGTCGCTTTACATATGTAATCACCAAACATTCTCACATGCTTATACATATGTAGGTTATGGGATATATGATTAATATAGACCACAGTAGACACTGATAAAGGTAAGTACATGTAAATTGAATGTTACGTCATCATTGTTCAAAACTCAGAGAATTTCAAGACATAAAAAGGAATTTTGCATCATATAAAGCGAAAATACCCGTACATGTAAACAAAAACGTAAAAAACATGTGGCCATAATTCAAAAAGTTGAACTGATTGAGCAAAACCAATGTGATTTTTGGATTCAGCACATCAAAACTGTCCTACTGTTAATCAGCTAAAAACAACTTAGACAATAAATTTGGTGTTGACCAGTGTAATTTGTAAGGGAAAGCTATTATGAGATACTGTACTACATAACAGAAAACTTAGTCAAAGAAATACTTATTAGAATATTACTAACTAACTAAATTCAGTTTTATACATTCCATGGAATAACTTTTTTCTTTTTTTAAATTCTGCTTAAATCTGTTTTAATAATATTAGCTGCAGCAACATAAATATGGATAAAATGCTTATACTGGTCAACACCAAATTTATTGTCTCAGTTTTGTTAGCTGATTTAGGACAATTTTGATGTGCTGAATCCAAAAATCACAATGGTTTTGCTCAATCAGGTCAACTTTTTAAATTATGGCCACATGTTGTTTTATATGTTTTTGTTTACATGTACGGGTATTTTCTCTTTATATGATGCAAAATTCTTTTATATCTTGAAATTCTCTGAATTTTGGACAATGACGATGTAACATTCAGTTTACATGTATTACCTTTATATAAAGGTAAGCACATGCACAGTACTAAGTAAGTACAGGTTTTTACTTAGCACCTGATTGAGAGAAATTGATGTCATTTTCGGATTCAGCGGTGCAAAATTGTCTTAAATCAGTTGAAAAAACACAGACAACTTACAAAAAAATTATTTTTGTAACCTTGTGTTATAATCCTCAACTGTAGATCAGAGTCAAATCAATGGTGTTGTGCACCACCAGTCTCCCCCATAACGTGGTACTTTTGCATTTAAAGCAAGTTTCGAGGTTAACAGACTACACTATAAAAGTATTTTTCACTTTTCTTACAATATAGTCAATTTTTACTGCGGAAAAGTTTCTCTTTTTGCCATCTCATGCTCCACTGTGTCGTAAATTCTGGTGGTGAGACATGAAAATTCAAATGACATTCAGATCCATCCATCAGATTTATCAATGAGTCAATGATCGTACATTGAGATTGACAAGATACGCATGGTTTCATAAATACCAGGTAGACTTTTTGGTACAAGTGTAGAGAGAAATGAGCAGGCGAGGCAGTGAGCTGGATCAGCATGAACTTTATTTCTCTCTATCCTCAAGTCAACAAGAATAAGACCAGGTCGCTGGGCATCTCTCTTTTATATGTTACATGCCTTGCCTAGCGACCTGGAGGCTCACATCACAATACAATTATCACAATGCCTGTCGGCTCATTACCATACAGTCCTTCAGCACCATTAACATACAGGCAACCTGGAGGCTCACACCACAATGCACATTATCACACTGTGACATCTAGGTCCCCCCCCCCCCAACACTCAGAATGGACCTTAACCCTCATGTCCTGTGAGCTTTAGCCGACATCAGTAGCGGCTGTAACGGGGGGGTCCCAGGCTCCGAAGCGCTGCTGTGCTGGTGGGGCGCTCCTGGAGGCACGTCTGTCTGTGAGGAGACATTGGGGAGGAGGGAAAACACATCTACATCATGCCCTTGTGCCTGAGCTGTCGAGTCATTTACCTGGGGAGCTCTCAGTGGGGGTTGTCCGCGCCGAGGAGCCCGGGCCAACATCACCTGCTCGTCTGCTAATACGAACACTGGCTTAAGCCTGTCTATGCAGACTGTTTCTCTGCGTCCTCCAAAGTCTAACTCAAAATGTTTAGCCCCAGGTTCCAACACACTGAATGGGCCATCGTAGGGCGGACGCAACAGGGTCCGGTGGGCATCGTGCCTGACAAACACGAACGACGCATCCTTCAAAGTCCTTGGGACGAAAACTTGGGGAAAACAGTGGTGGGCCGGGTCCGGTACCATCCCTGCCTGTGCTGTACGTAGTGAAGGTGGAAATGGGACGGTGTTCAGTGCAGGGTTGTCAGGCAAACATTCACCAGGGAGCCGCAACAGCTGGGAAAAATCAAGTTCTGCTGAGGAACCAGCCAAATCCTCCTTCGGTGCGGAATGCAACCCTAACAGAACCCATGGCAACTGGTCCACCCAATTTGTGTCCGTAAGTGAAGCCCTGAGCACTGCTTTAAGCGACCTATGGAAATGCTTGTATAACCCATTGGCCTGGGGGTTGTACGCAGTCGTGCGATGAATGGTGACATCCAGGCTCCGGGCCATCGCGGACCAGAGGTTGGAAACAAACTGCAGACCCCTGTGGGACATGATGTCCAAAGGGGTGCTGAAGCGTGCCACCCATGTCGCCAAAAAAACACGTGCGACTTCCATAAACGTGGTGGAAGCTAGCGGCACCGCTTCAGGGCAGCGCGTGGTGCGGTCCACCATTGTCAGGAGGTGCGTAAACCCCTGAGAATGCGGGAGCAGCCCCACAAGGTCCACGTGAATGTGGTCGAACCTCTTAGCCGGGACATGGAACGGCTCGAGGGGGGCCTTTGTGTGTCTGTGCACCTTGGCTCATTGGCATGCTATGCAGGCTGCAGCCCACTCTTTCACCTGTTTACACAGGTGCGGCCAGACGAACTTTGCTCCCACCATTTTGACTGACGCGCACACTCCCGAGTGCACCAGGGAGTGAACCAAGTCGAAAACACGGGGGCGCCAAGCGCATGGAACCACCGGGCGTGGGTGGCCTGTGGAAACATCACAGAGTAGTGGGGGGGGGGGCGTCTTGCAGTACACTGCTCTCCAGCCTTAACCCTGTTGGTACAGACTGGAGCGCGCAAACATCCGCGGCGTCGACTTGCTCTACGGCCATGGCCATGTAATCTATCCCTACGTAGACTGGGGCCACTAATGCATGTGAGAGGCAGTCTGCCACCACGTTGAGTTTACCGGCCACATGCTGAATGTCAGTCGTAAACTCCAAGATAGCAGCCAGCTGTCTCTGCTGCCAGGCTGACCATGGTTCTGAAACCTTGGCCATCGCATACGTTAGTGGCTTGTGGTCTACAAACGCAGTGAAGCTGTGCCCTTCCAGCCAGAACTGGAAGAGGTGTATGGTCAGGTGGAGAGCCAGTCACTCTCTGTTGAACACGCTGTATTTACGCTCATTGTCGCGTAAAGACCTGCTGAAAAAGGAAAGCGGTTGCCAAGAACCGGCGACACACTGCTCCACGACTGCCCCCATGGTCACGTCCGATGCATCCGTAGTGAACGCTATCCTAGCCCCTTGGTCCGGGTGCGCCAGAAGTGCAGCGTTCGCTAGGGCTGTTTTGGCATCGGAAAACGCCTGCTCCCACTTGGGAATCCAGTCGATGCTGTCAGCCGGTTTCCGCTTCTTAAGTGCAGCGTACAATGGCTGCATGAGCTGGGCTGTGCGGGGGAGGAAGCGGTTGTAAAAGTTTAACATCCCTAAAAACTCCTGCAGCGCCTTGACCGTCTGAGGCCACGGAAAATCTGCCACTGCGCGCACTTTGTCCGGCAGGGGTATTGCGCCCTCCGGTGAAATGCAGTGGCCCAAAAAGTCGATTACTGTAACCCCAAACTGGCACTTTGCTGGGTTGATGATCAACCCGTGCTCCACCAACCTCTGGAAGATCGTCCTGAGATGGGCTACGTGTTCGTCCTCGGATGTGCTGGCCACCAGGATGTCATCCAGGTAGACAAACATAAAAGGCAGATCGTGCAGCACAGCATCCATCATGCGTTGGAAGGTCTGTGCCGCACCTTTTAACCCGAAAGGCATGCGTAGGAACTCAAAAAGACTGAACGGGGTTATTACTGCTGTTTTGGGTATGTCTTCTGCGCGCACCGGGACCGGGTGGCACCCGCGGACCAGGTCCACCTTGGAAAAAGTGCGTGCACCGGTGAGGTGGGCGGAAAAATCCTGACTATGAGGGATTGGGTAGCGATCGTGCACTGCGGCGTTGTTTAATCTGTGGAAATCGCCGCATGGTCGCCATGATCCCTTTGCTTTAGGCACCATATGTAGCAGGGATGTCCATGGGCTGTTTGAGCGCCCGACGATGCCCAACCTTTCCAAGTTGGCAAACTCCTCGCGTGCACTGGCCAGTTTAGCTACATCCAGGCGCCAAAGTTGTGCGAAAACGGGCGGCCCCGTAGTGGTAATAAAGTGCTCTACCCCGTGCTTAGTGACGGCAGCCGAAAATGTCGGAACCGTGAGTGCTGGGAACTGGGTGAGTAGTGTGTGGAACTTATCTCTGGAGCTGTGACGTTGGCCAGTGTTGTGAACCCGGTTCCTCGAGTTGTACAGGGCAGAGAATCGAAAGACATAGCATTAATCGGGTGTCTGTTAGCCACATCGACTAATAGCCCGTGAGCACACAGGAAATCTGCACCCAAAATGGGGGAGTTACATGCCGCTATAATGAAGGACCATTGGTAGTTATGGCCATACAAACATATGGTCAGTGTACTCTCACCAAAAGTCTTTATGTCTGAGCCGTTTGCGACTGCAAGCTTGGGGCTGCTACATCCAGCCAGCTGGTCTGCGTAGGACGGCACGATGAGGCTCTTTTGGGAGCCAGAGTCCACGAGGAAATGTCTCCATGAGCGTGAGTCCGTCACATAGAGCAGCTTGGTTGTGTCACCGGCGGTCGCAGCTGCTACCGACTGCCGGTCCTGGCATTTACTGAGCGCTTGAACTGGCACGGTGGCATGCATTGCCATGCGTCTTCTCCGAAGCAGGGGTGGTAGAAGCAGAGCGTGCCCCTCCAGTGCTTCTTGGCCTCCACGGCGGCCACCATCGATGGCTCCTCGCCCTCGCTGGCTGTCTCACTGGGTTCCAGCGCCACTGCGTTCACCGCGAAGGTTCTGGTTGCCAGGATAATCCAGTCCACCTCTTGTGCCAGCATCCGGTAATTCTTCGTGGCCAGCAGCGGTGAACTGGCAAAGACCGCTCTGGCCGCTGTCGGGAGTTTCCTGAGGAAAAGGTGGGCAAACAGGAATGGCTCGCCATCTGTGCCCATCAATGCCAACATTTTCTCCATTAATTCGACCGCTGACCTGTCTCCCAACTCGGAGTGCGTCAGGAGCCTTTCTACTCTCTCGCAGTCCGAGAGCGTGTAGCGTTGGGTCAGCACTGTCTTGAGAGCGTCATTGGAGCAGGCTCGCCACCTGCTATGTTGTGCATGCGTTCAGCGCTGCAACCACGTAGTAGTACTTGGTGTCATCCGCCGTCACTCCACGGAGCGCGAACTGGGCCTCGGTGTGGAGGAACCAAGCTGTCGGGTCGTGCAGCCAGAAGTCTGGGAGCTTGACTGAAATGGTGCACGCAGTGCTGGCGCTTCCAATCTGGGCCATCTCCGGGGTGTTTGCCTCGAATTCCATTTTACATCAAAGGTCACCAGTGTAGAGATAAATGAGCAGGTGAGGCAGTGAGCTTGATCAGCGTGGACTTTATTTCTCTCTATCCTCAAGTCAACAAGAATAAGACCAGGTCACTGGGCATCTCTTTTTTATATGTTACATGCCTTGCCTAGCGACCTGGAGGCTCACATCACAATACACATTATCACAATGCCTGTTGGCTCATTACCATACAGTCCTTCAGCACCATTAACATACAGGCAACCTGGAGGCTCACACCACAATGCACATTATCACAATGCACCATTAACATACAGTCCTTCAGTGTGAGTGGAGACTGTGATGTCTAGGTCCCCCCACACAATCATATTTAAATCCAGATGTGCACTGATTTTTAGCACTTTTGATAAATGAGGGCCAATATGACTACAATTCTAGACAAGGTAAAGATGACATTCCATGATCAAGCAGTGCAAAATTATTGTATTTTCATTAAGAGTTGGTTGCACCGATAGTTACAGTCGCTTCACTTTGGTGTAGTCTGGCCTCATGGAACTCTGCAGTCAGATGTCATTTGAGCTAGAAAGGAAGAAACAAACATCCATACAAAAAAGCAGATAATTTGATTATGTCCCAATGGTTCAAGTGCTGTCACTTAATGTGGAAGGGAGTGGAAAAGCCCACAGAGGCTTCCACCAGCCTGATCACTAAACAGAGCTGTGACAAATAGGGCTGACAGTCCTGTCGGTGGTGCCAACATTGAGCCAGAGTGTCTGGATCTGAATGGAGACCTGCCAGGCCCTGTGTGACAAATCGTCTCAGACTGACAATCTGTCTGCATGCCCACAAACTTTCAGCTGTCACATAGTGTGGAGTCAGAGCTCAAAGACTGTGGCATAAATACCTCATTCTCTATTCTCTTTTACGCTCATTCTCTTTTTCTTTGAAGAAAAAAATGTGGGCTGGGTGAATTAAATATTCCAAGTGAGAACAATGCCTAAACACATGGTACTGCACTACAAACTGAATACTATACATGTGTTCTTGGCTTAAATTGTAAATTTTAAAAGTGAATTTTTTTTTTAAGACATAATAATTAGGTGGGTTTTAAAAACTCCTCTGAATATATATTCAAAATAAGTAATTTTCAGATATCCAATAAGCAATGTTGGAAGTCACGTGTTACTTTGTAATGCCATTACTTTTACAGTAACATGTTGTGTAACAAAATTGTTTAAAAATTCAGCAATGCGTTACAGTTATTGAAACTTGATCAGATGCATTACTTGTTACTCGTCTTATTAATATAGATAGATATTTTTAGTGCAAATAAATGAATATACAAACTGACCCTACCGTTGTTGAGATGAGCCGTCAGTCGACATTGACATAACGCACGGCTCAGGAGACGTACACACACAGACTCAGAGAAGTTCAAATAGTTTATTAGCAACAGGGGTGAATGGATGTGTGTCTGCGGGATGTAAATGTATTGGTGGCGGCGTCTGCTTCGGGCACAGAGGCAGGAGACCGTACAGCCGGCAACCCTATGGGAAAGAGCACAAGGACACAGGGTGACGGGCACACACCAACACAGGAGGAGAATGAGCGAGAGAGGAGCTTACTTGTAAGAGACAGATGACTGACACCACAAGGACGGGACCCGGAAGACAGCCACCTGCAGGGCTCGGTGCAGCAGCGAGGAATGGCGAGGGAGAGGCGTTGTCCGCCGCCGAGGAATCCACCTGTGCACAGGGGAGCAGACTGGAAAGAAAGGAGGTAAGGGCTTCTTACCAAAAACGTTGTGCTGAAGAAAAGGTTTGACTCACGATGATGAGTGACGAAGTCTGACGGCTTCAGGCCGAAGCTCAGGGCGAGCCGGCTTATATCCCTCGCCGCTGATGACGAGCAAGTGTGCGAGCAGGTGGCGCCGCTGATGAGCGGCGCAGCGTGACAGTACTCCCCCCTCTAGCAGCGCCTCCTGGCGATGGCTTCTCTGGGTGCGCTCGGTGGAAGTCAGCGATGAGCGATGGGTCCAACACGAACGACGAGGGTACCCACTGTCGATGCTCGGGCCCATAGCCCTCCCAGTCCACCAAGTACTGCAACCCATGACCCCGGCACCGGGAGTCCAGGATGGAGGCGACGGACCAGGCCAGATGGCCATCAATCATCCGGGGCGCGGGTTGCACAGCAGGAGGAGGGCAAAGGGGGTCGGAGACTGCCAGCTTCACCTTGGACACGTGGAAGGTGGGATGGATGCGGAGGGAGGGGGGAATAGCCACACGCACAGCTACTGGGTTGATGATCCGGGTGATGGGGTAGGGTCCCATAAAGCGCTGTGCCAGCTTCCTCCTCTCGCCTTTCAATGTTGCGTCCTGGGTTGACACGTAGACTCGTTGCCCAACTCTGTACGCCGGGGCAGGTCTTCTGTGCCGGTCCGCCACAGTTATGTTGCGCTCCGCCGTGCGTAAAAGCGCATTACGCGCAGATGCCCAGATGGAGCGGAACTGCCTGAGATGCGCCCTAACTGAGGGGACAGTTACCTCACTCTCCTGCGCCGGGAACAGCGGGGGGTCGTAACCCAGGGACGCCTTGAAGGGGGACATCCCTGTAGCAGAAGAGCGAGCGGTGTTGTGGGCGTATTCAACCCAGGCAAGATGGTTACTCCAGGACGTGGGTTTGGATGCTGTCACACAGCGGAGCGCAGCCTCCAGCTCCTGGTTGGTCCGCTCACACTGCCCATTGGATTGGGGGTGATGGCCGGAGGAGAGGCTCACCTTGGCTCCGATGGCGTTACAAAACGTTCTCCAAACCTCAGAGGAAAATTGGGGCCCCCGGTCCGAGACCACATCCACCGGAATCCCGTGCAGCCTGACCACGTGTTGGATGAGGAGGTCCGCCGTCTCCAGGGCAGTTGGAAGACCTCGTAGGGGAATGAAGTGCACAGCCTTGGAGAAGCGGTCCACGATGGTCAGGATGGTGTCATAGGAATTAGAGACTGGGAGTCTGGTGACGAAATCCAAAGCGATGTGCGACCAGGGCCTGCCAGGGATGGGCAGGGGCTGGAGCAGACCCGCTGGAGGGGCGTTTCCCAACTTATTGGTAGCACAAATTGGACAAGCCCGGGCGTAGTGGGCCGCATCCCTCCACAGGCCCGGCCACCAAAAGGACCGCTGGAGGAGGTTTATCATCCGGGAGGAGCCAGGGTGACAGGTGAGCTTGGAGGTGTGTAGCCAGTGGATGACCTCTCCGCGAACCGCAGATGGCACGAACAGCCTCCCCTCCGGTCCGCCGCCAGGGTCAGGTTCCACTTCCTGCGCCTTCCGGATCTTGCCCTCAATGTCCCAGGAGATGGCTCCCACGACGCACGACCTGGGCAGGATGGTGTGGAGCGTGTCCTCCGACTCCTCGGGGGCGAACTGCCTAGAGAGGGCGTCGGGCAGGCCGTTCTTGGAGCCAGGCCTGAAGGTGATGGAAAACTGGAACCTGGCGAAGAACAAGGACCAGCGCACCTGGCGGGCGTTCAGGCGCTTGGCAGATCGAAGGTATTCCAAGTTCTTGTGGTCCATCAGAACCACGAACGGCAGGTCCGCCCCCTCTAGCCAGTGGCGCCATTCTTGCAGCACGAGCTTGATGGCCAGGAGCTCTCTGTCCCCCACGTCGTAGTTTCTCTCTGCCGGGGACAAGCGCTGGGAGAAGAAGGCGCAGGGCCGTTTGGCGCCGTCGTCAGGTGACCGCTGAGATAGCACCGCCCCCACTCCCGTGTCCGAGGCGTCCACCTCCACGATGCACTGCAGCGCGGGGTCGACCTCGCGAAGGACCCGGGAGGAGGAGAACTCCGCCTTCAGCGCCTGAAAAGCAGCTGCGGCCTCTTCGGTCCACCGGAACGGGACCTTAGGGGACGTGAGGCGGGTCAGTGGTCCGACGATGGAGCTGAAGTTAGGGACAAAGCGGCGGTAGAAGTTCGCGAAACCAACGAACTATTGCACCTGCTTCCTCTATGCAGGTGTAGGCCATTCTACCACCGCCTTCACCTTCTCTGGGTCTGGACGCACCTGGTCGTGTGAGATGATGAATCCCAGGAAGGATGTAGTCTTAGCATAAAATTCACACTTTTCAGCCTTCACGTATAGCCGGTTCTCCAGCAGTCTTTGGAGGACCCGCCTCACATGGACCTGGTGCTCGTCCCTGGACTTGGAGAAGATGAGTATATCGTCCAGGTAGACGAACACAAAGAGGCCGATGAAGTCCCGGAGGACGTCATTGATGAGGCGCTGAAAGACGGCAGGAGCGTTGGTCAACCCGAACGGCATTACCAGGTATTCAAAGTGGCCGTTCGGGGTACGGAAGGCTGTCTTCCACTCATCTCCCTCCCGGATCCGGACGAGGTGGTATGCGCTGCGAAGGTCCAGCTTGGTGAACCAGGTCGCCCCCTGGAGGGAGTGGAAAGCAGTGTCCATGAGGGGCAGGGTGTAACGATCCTTCTCCGTGATGTCATTTAGAGCCCAGTAGTCTATGCAAGGGCGGAGGGATCCGTCCTTCTTTCCAACGAAGAAGAACCCTGCCCCCACGGGTGAAGACGATGGGCGGATTATCCCCGCGCTCAGGGACTCCTTAAGGTAGGCGTTCATCGTCTCCTTCTCCAGAGCCGACAGACTGTAGAGCCGACCAGAAGGTAAGGGTGCCCCCTGGCGGAGGTTGATGGCGCAGTCATAGGGCCGATGAGGAGGGAGAGACATAGCTTTGGTCTTGCTAAATACCATACCCAGGTCCTGAAATTCCAGAGGCACCAGGGACAGGTCCGGGGGTGCAGCGTCCGTAGCGGGGGAAGAAGCGGACGGAGAGCAGGCGGCGGACTGAAGACAGGTGCCCATGCAGAACGTGCTCCATGCCAACACCCCAGCTGACTTCCAATCCAGGACAGGGTTGTGGAGGCGTAGCCAGGGATATCCCAGGATGACGGGCGACACAGAGTTGGGCAGGATGAGAAAGGTTATCTCCTCCCGGTGGTTACCAGAGATGATCACCGGGACCGGGATGGTCTGGTGCGTGACTCTCCCAAGGGAAGCACGGGAGAGGTTGACCAGGGAGATGGGGTTCTTGAGCGCCTGGCAGCGGATGCCCAATTGGGTTGCCAGGCTTTGTGAAATAAAGCTGCCTTCTGTGCCCGAATCCACCAGTGCGTGGGTGAGGTGCCCAATGGGGTTGTGGCAGAAACGGATGGGCAGCTTTAATTGAGTGAGAGTATTTAACCAGTTGACATCCGCGAGGCCCCCTACAGTGACTCGCGGACCCCGCCGACTGGCTTTCCGTGGGCAAAGCTTCACCGTGTGTTGGTCATCTCCGCAATACATGCAGAGATCCAACTCACGGCGGCGTTGTTTCTCTGCAGGGGAAAGCTTTGTCCAGCCCGTCACCATCGGCTCCGACTCCTCGGGGCACGATGGTGGCGGCACCGCCAGGGGGCGAGCTTGGAACAGGTGCAGCGAGACTCCACGAGGGCGAGAAGAAGACGACTTCTGCCCCGAGGAGCGCTCGCGCAGCCTGTTGTCCAACCTAATCGCTAAGGACGTCAGCTCCGCTAGCGTCTCAGAAATATCCCGCCCAGCCAGTTCATCCCTCAGATCATCATTGAGGCTGCGGAGAAAAAGGCAGCAGAGGGAGCGTTCCTCCCAGCCGAATTCCTCCGCCGCTACCCGGAAGTCGATCGCGTAGTCTGCTGCCAACCGGCTTCCCTGCCGGAGGGCGAGAAGCCGATCGACCTGGACCGTCTCGGTAGGAGTATGGTCAAAGACCTCCAGGAAGCGCCTCACGAATTGGTCATATGTGAGGGCGGCATAACTGGGCCTCGCCATAACAGCGTAGGTCCATGTTAAAGCTCGCCCCTCCAGGAGATTCCCGATATAACCAATTCGGCTATGATCTGAGGGAAAGTCTCCGGGCACACGGTGGAAAATGGACTCACACTGCATAATAAACCCCTGCGCTCCGCCGAGCTTACCGCTAAAGCGGGCGGGGGTTGGAATGGGTGTGAGCCGAACCAGTGCACTCGGAGCCTGCTAGACGGCCGCTGGAGCAGCAGGAGCCGCGCCACCCTGACGAGCCGGGGGGAACGGCTGCTGGGGGTCCAAGCGGCCCAACCGGTTAGTTAAATTTAATAATTGATTAAAAATCACCTGTTGCTGATAGGCTATCTGATCCACTCGAGCCTCGAGAGTGGAAAACCGGTGTGCGAGCCCGCCGTCTGCCGAGCCGCTCTGCTGAAGCCGTACTGACATAACGCATGGCTCAGGAGACGTACACACACAGGCTCAGAGAAGTTCAAATAGTTTATTAGCAACAGGGGTGAATGGATGTGTGTCTGCGGGATGTAAATGTATTGGTGGCGGCGTCTGCTTCGGGCACAGAGGCAGGAGACCGTACAGCCGGCAACCCTATGGGAAAGAGCACAAGGACACAGGGTGACGGGCACACACCAACACAGGAGGAGAATGAGCGAGAGAGGAGCTTACTTGTAAGAGACAGATGACTGGCACCACAAGGACGGGACCCGGAAGACAGCCACCTGCAGGGCTCGGTGCAGCAGCGAGGAATGGCGAGGGAGAGGCGTTGTCCGCCGCCGAGGAATCCACCTGTGCACAGGGGAGCAGACTGGAAAGAAAGGAGGTAAGGGCTTCTTACCAAAAACGTTGTGCTGAAGAAAAGGTTTGACTCACGATGATGAGTGACGAAGTCTGACGGCTTCAGGCCGAAGCTCAGGGCGAGGCCGCTTATATCCCTCGCCGCTGATGACGAGCAGGTGTGCGAGCAGGTGGCGCCGCTGATGAGCGGCGCGGCGTGACAGACATGACCTGTTGCAAAGCACCGAGTTTTCATTACTGAGCGGAGAAAGAGATGAACCTACTATGTTTTTGTGGACATACACAGTGTCAAAGTCTCTGCTATGGGAGGCAGATGTAGTTTTAAATAGGACCCAATTGTGCAGGCAGGATTTCGGTGCAATGATGATTTATTAACAAAATGCAAAGAATAAACAAACAGCAGCTCGGGGGCTGAAAGTGAAACTAAACTACAGAGGGAAGAACTTGGAACACTCGCGGAACACGAAGGGAAGATTGAAACACAAAGACCCAATAATCACTGAAAGCAAGAAAGCAACACAAATAGGGAGGAAACTAATCAGGGGAACAGGGGACAGCTGGGAGGATAATTAAGGGCTTAACAGAGCACACAAGAGGAAGAGTGGTTTTAGGTATGGAAAACATGAGCAGCTGAAACAGAAAACACACAGAGACCCAGGACAAAACAGGGGATGACACATAAGACCAAGACAAGAGACTCAGGGGAACACAGAGGGCATAAATGCAAATGACAAGTCATGAATAATTACAAAACAAAATGGTTGGAGCACATCATCATCATCATAGCAGTCTGTCGTGGGTGACAATGAGTTTTATTTAAGTCTGATCAGATTCCTCCACACAGCTCTGTCCTTACCCTTCCACTGCCAGGAACTCCTATGTCCAACTTCTTCAAGTTTCTTTTTACAGTGTCTTTAAATCTGAGCTTTGGTCTACCTTGATTACATTTGCCCTCGCATAACTGTGAGTAGAGTAACTGCCGAGGGAGACACTGGTGGTCCATCCTCTCAACATGTCCGAGCCATCTCAGGTTCATCTGTATTAGCATGTCCTCCATTGATGGTAGACCAGCTCGTTTCAACACTTCTATGTTGGTTATCTTGTCTTTCCATGAGACGTTCATTATGGCTTGAAGGTGTCTCATCATGTACGTGTGGAGCTTCATCACCTGCACTCTGTAGACAGTCCAAGTTTCAGCACCGTACAATAGAGTAGCCAGTACTGTTGCTCTGTACACTTTGCATTTCACGCGGATAGACACATGTTGATTGTTCCACAGTTTCTCCCTCAAGTTTCCAAACAGCGTTCGCTCTTCCCAGTCTGAGAGATAGTTCATCCTCCAACCTGTCATGCCTCGCCGCTCGTCAGCGGCGTCAGCTGCACGCACACCTGCACGCACACCTGCGACTCGTCAGCGGCGAGGGATTTAAGCCGTCTCGCCCTGGGCTTCGGCCTGAAGCCGTCTGTCTTCATTGGCTTCCCTTGCTGTAAGGAATCCCCTTCACCGAGCAAGATAACAAGTAAGACTCTCTTACCTTCTCCTTCCAGTCTCTTCCCCTGTGCACAGGTGGATTTCCCGGCAGCGGACTCCTTCTTCCAGCCACCGCTTCCTCGCTGCTGCATCAGGTGCTCCGGGTCGCTGTCTACCGGGCTACGCCCTTGCTGTGCCAGCCACCTGCCCAAACCAAGTAAGCCTACGATCATTGTCATATCTCCTGTGTTGGTGTGGTGCCCGTTACCCTTCTCCCTCTGCTTCTCCCATAGGGTTGTCCGGCTGAACGGCCTCCTGCCCCCGTGCCTGACGCAGACTCCACCACCAACACATATACATCTCGCATACACACACTCACACACGCTTGTTGTTAATAAAGCTATTAAATCTACCCTGAGCCTGCGTGTGTGTCTCCTGGGCCGTGTATTATGTCAGTACGGCTTCAGCAGAGCGGCTCGGCAGACAGCGGGCTCACACGCCGTCTTTCCACCCTCGAGGCTTGGGTGGATCTAATAGCCCACCAACAACAGGTGATTCTAAATCAATTAACCATAATCACTAACCGATTGGACCGCTTGGACCCCCAACAGCCGTTCCCCCCGGCCCGTCAGGGCGGCGTGGCTCCTGCTACTCCAGCGGCCGTCCAGCCTGCTCCGGCGGCACCGACACTGCTCACACCCATTCCGACCCCCGCCCCCTTTAGCGGTAAGCTCGGTGGAGCGTGGGGGTTCATCATGCAGTGTGAGTCCGTGTTTCACCGTGTGCCCGGAGACTTCCCCTCAGACCATAGCTGGATTGGCTACATTGGGAACCTCTTGGAGGGGTGTGTGCTTACCTGGGCTTACGCCGTAATGGTGAAGCCCAGTTACGCCACCCTCACCTATGGCCAATACGTGAGACTGTTTCTGGAAGTCTTTGATCATTCGCGTACAGAGAGCGTTCAGGTCGATTGGCTTCTCAGCCTTCAGCAGGGAAGTGGCTCGGCAGCTGATTACGCGATTGACTTCCGGGTCGCGGTGGAGGAGTTTGGCTGGGGAGAGCGTTCTCTCTGCGGCATCTTCCTCCGCAGTCTCAGCGCTGGTCTGAGGGACGAACTGGCTGGACGGGACATCCCGGAGACATTAACGGAGCTAACTTCCCTGGCCATCAGCTTGGACAACAGGTTGCGTGCGCGCGCCTCGGAGCGGAAGTCGTCTTCTTCTCGCCCTCGAGGCGTCTTGTCTCGCCTGTCCCAAGCTCGTCCCCTGGCGTTGCCGTCACCGGCGTACTCCGAGGAGTCGGAGCCGATGGTGACGGGCTGGACAAAGCTCCTCCCAGCGGAGAAACAACGCCGCCGTGAGTTGGGTCTCTGCATGTATTGCGGAGACAGCCAACACACGGTGGAGCTTTGTCCACAGAAGCCAAACGGGGAGGTCCGCAAGTCACTGTAGGGGGCCTCGCGGACGCCAATCGGTTAAATCCCCTCTCTCAATTGAAGCTGCCCATCCGATTTTGTCACAACCCCACAGGGCACCTCACCCACGCACTGGTGGATTCAGGCGCGGAGGGAAGCTTTATTTCACAAAGCCTGGCAACCCGACTGGGCATCCGTTGCCAAGCCCTTAAGTCTCCTCTCGCCCTGGTCAATCTCTCCCATGTTGCCCTGGGGACAGTTACACATCAAACCGTCCCTGTCCCTGTGATCATTTCTGGGAACCACCGGGAGGAAGCCTCCTTCTTCGTCCTACCCAGCTCTGTGTCACCCATCATTCTCGGATACCCATGGCTCCGCCTCCACAATCCTGTCCTGGACTGGAAGACCGCCAGAGTGTCTGCTTGGAGCTCCTTTTGTATGAGCACCTGCCTTCAATCCGCTGCCTGCGCCCCGTCCTCTCCTCCTACTCCCAAGGACGTCGCGCCTCCGGATCTCACCCTGGTGCCATCGGAGTTTCACGACCTGGGTATGGTATTCAGCAAGTCCAAGGCGATGTCTCTCCCTCCGCACAGGCCTTACGACTGTGCGATTAACATCCGCCAGGGGGCACCCTTACCCTCGGGGCGACTCTACAGCCTGTCTGCGCCGGAGAAGGAGGCAATGAACTCGTATCTCAAGGAATCGCTGAGTGCTGGAATCATCCGTCCCTCATCATCGCCATTAGGCGCAGGATTCTTCTCCGTGGGCAAGAAGGACGGCTCCCTCCGTCCTTGTATTGACTACCGCGCCCTGAATGACATCACGGAGAAGGATCGCTACACCCTGCCCCTAATGGACACCGCCTTCCACTCCCTCCAGGGGGCGACTTGGTTCACCAAGCTGGATCTTCGCAGCGCATACCACCTCGTCCGGATCCGGGAGGGAGAGGAGTGGAAGACAGCCTTCCGTACCCCGAACGGCCATTTCGAGTACCTGGTTATGCCGTTCGGTTTGACCAACGCTCCAGCCGTCTTTCAGCGCCTTATTAATGACGTCCTCCAGGACTTCATCGGCCTGTTTGTGTTCGTCTACCTGGATGACATCCTCATCTTCTCCAGATCCAGGGATGAGCACCGGGTCCATGTGAGGCGGGTCCTCCAAAGGCTGCTGGAGAACTGGTTATATGTCAAGGCTGAAAAATGTGAATTTTACGCTAAGACTACGTCCTTCCTCGGGTTCGTCATCTCCCACTACCAGGTGCTTCCGGACCCAGCGAAGGTGAAAGCGGTGGTGGAATGGCCCACTTCTACATCAAGGAAACAGGTGCAACAGTTTATCGGGTTTGCCAATTTCTACCGCCGCTTTGTCCCGAACTTTGGCACCATCGTCGGCCCTCTGACCCGCCTCACGTCCCCTAAGGTCCCGTTCCGGTGGACTGAAGAGGCCGCGGTGGCTTTCCAGGCGCTGAAGGCGGAGTTCTCCTCCTCCCGGGTCCTCAGCCAAGTCGATCCCTCGCTGCAATGCATCGTGGAGGTGGACGCTTCGGACACGGGGGTGGGGGCGGTTCTATCTCAGCGGTCTCCCGACGACGGGGTCAAACAGCCCTGCACCTTCTTCTCCCGGCGCTTGTCCCCGGCGGAGCGAAATTACGACGTGGGGGACAGAGAGCTCCTCGCCATCAAGCTCACGCTGCAGGAGTGGCATCACTGGTTAGAGGGGGCGGACCTGCCGTTTGTGGTTCTTACTGACCACAAGAACTTGGAATACCTGAGATCTGCCAAGCGTCTGAACGCCCGCCAGGCGCGTTGGTCCTTGTTCTTCGCCAGGTTCCGCTTTAATATCACCTTTAGGCCTGGCTCCAAGAACGGCCTGCCTGACGCCCTCTCTAGGCAATTTGCCCCTGAGGCGTCTGAGGACGCGGTCCACACCATCCTGCCCAGGTTGTGCATCGTAGGAGCCGTCACTTGGGACATCGAAAGTAAGATCCGGAAGGCGCAGGAGTCGGAACCAGATCCTGGCGGCGGACCGGAGGGGAGGCTCTTTGTGCCGTCCACGGTCCGGGGGGAGGTCATCCACTGGCTGCACACATCCAAGCTCACCTGCCACCCTGGTTCCTCCCGGATGATCAACTTACTTCAACGATCCTTCTGGTGGCCGGGTCTGCGGAAGGACGCTGCCCGCTACGCCCAGGCCTGCCCCGTCTGCGCCACCAGTAAATCAGGTAATGCCCCTCCAGCGGGTTTGCTCCAGCCTCTGCCCATCCCTGGCAGGCCCTGGTCGCATATCGCCCTGGATTTTGTCACCGGTCTCCCGGTTTCTAACACCTTCGACACAGTCCTGACCATCGTTGATCGTTTCTCCAAGGCTGCTCACTTCATTCCACTACGAGGGTTACCATCTGCCTTGGAGACGGCGGACCTCCTTATCCAGCACGTGGTCAGGCTGCACGGGATTCCGGTGGACGTAGTCTCGGACCGGGGCCCCCAGTTTTCCTCAGAGGTTTGGAGGTCCTTCTGTAACGCCCTGGGAGCCAAGGTAAGCCTCTCCTCTGGCCATCACCCCCAAACCAACGGGCAGTGTGAACGGACCAATCAGGAGCTGGAGGCTGCACTCCGCTGTGTCACCACATCCAAGCCCGCGTCCTGGAGCAACCATCTCGCCTGGGTTGAATACGCCCATAACACCGCCCGCTCTTCTGCAACGGGGATGTCTCCATTCAAGGCATCCCTGGGCTACGACCCCCCTCTGTTCCCTACGCAGGAGAGTGAGGTAACTGTCCCCTCAGTTTGGGTGCACCTCAGGCCGTGCCGCTCCATTTGGGCGTCAGCGCGCAATGCGCTTTTACGCACGGCGGAGCGCAACAAATCTACAGCGGACCGGCACAGAAGACCTGCCCCAGCCTACCGGGTAGGCCAGCGTGTGTACGTTTCTACCCAGGACGTTGTTTTAAAGGGTGAGAGGAGGAAGCTGGCACAGCGTTTCATGGGCCCATACCCCATCACCAGGATTATCAACCCGGTGGCTGTGCGTGTGGCTATTCCCCCCTCCCTCCGCATTCATCCCACCTTCCACGTTTCCAAAGTGAAGCCGGCAGTCTCCGACCCCCTATGCCCTCCCCCTGCTGCGCAGCCCGCGCCCCAGATGATTGGTGGTCATCCGGCCTGGCCAGTCTCCTCCATCCTGGACGCCCGGCGCCGGGGCCGCGGGTTGCAGTACTTGGTGGACTGGGAGGGCATGGTCCTGAACATCGGCAATGGGTACCCTCGTCGTATGTGTTGGATCCATCCCTCATTACTGAGTTCCACCGAGCGCACCCGGAGAAACCATTGCCAGGAGGTGCTGCTAGAGGGGGGAGTACTGTCACGCCTCACCGCTCGTCAGTGGTGCCAGCTGCACGCACACCTGCGACTCGTCAGCGGCGAGGGATTTAAGCCGTCTCGCCCTGGGCTTCGGCCTGAAGCCGTCTGTCTTCGCTGGCTTCCCTTGCTGAAAGGAATCCCCTTCACCGAGCAAGATAACAAGTAAGACTCTCTTACCTTCTCCTTCCAGTCTCTTCCCCTGTGCACAGGTGGATTTCCCGGCGGCGGACTCCTTCTTCCAGCCACCGCTTCCTCGCTGCTGCATCAGGTGCTCCAGGTCGCTGTCTACCGGGCTACGCCCTTGCTGTGCCAGCCACCTGCCCAAACCAAGTAAGCCTACGATCATTGTCATATCTCCTGTGTTGGTGTGGTGCCCGTTACCCTTCTCCCTCTGCTTCTCCCATAGGGTTGTCCGGCTGAACGGCCTCCTGCCCCCGTGCCTGACGCAGACTCCACCACCAACACATATACATCTCGCATACACACACTCACACACGCTTCTTGTTAATAAAGCTATTAAATCTACCCTGAGCCTGCGTGTGTGTCTCCTGGGCCGTGCATTATGTCACAACCTAGCATTCTCTGAAACAGTACTCCCTAGATACTTGAAAGTCTTGCACTTGACTAGTGGCTCTGTACCAATGCTGATCTCTTCTGGTAGTGATGTTGATAATTGGAACTTTGGTGGTTGATAAAGGCACTTTGTCTTCTTGATGTTGATTTGGAGGCTGAATTGGCTAGCTGCGCTTGCAAATTTCTCCACTAAGGATTGCATATCTTCCACGCTGTGTGCAACTAGAGCACTGTAATTGGCAAAGAGCATTTCTCTTACTACCTTTATCGGTGTCTTACTCTTGGCTTTAAACTGTGCCACATTGAATGAGTCTGCTTCTTTTCTTGTTTGAATGTATACTCCTTCTGAAGTGTCTTTGAAGGCCACTTCAAGCCTGGGTGCCAGATATAGCGAGAAGAGTGTAGGCGCCAGCACACACCCTTGTTTCACCCCGTTGCTTACTGAAAAGTCTTTGTTTGCTTGCATACCTGTATGGAGTGCCTCGATGAAGCTGACAAACTTCTCTGTACAGCCATATTTCTTGAGTACCTGCCAAAGTCCTTGTCAGTATTGAAGGCTTTACTGAAGTCTATGAAGACTACATAAAGCGGCATGTTCTGTTCGATACGCTTTTCTTGAACCTGTTTCAAGCAGAAAATCATGTCCATTGTGCTTCTTCCACTTCTAAAGCCACACTGGGTTTCCGGTCGCCAAGATGGTTAAAAATCTCCTTGGTGGCCGGGCCCTGGGGGTGGACGAGATTCGCTCTGAGTACCTCAAGGCCCTGGATGTTGTAGGGCTGTCATGGTTGACACGCCTATGCAACATTGCGTGGAGATCGGGGGCAGTGCCTTTGGCATGGCAAACCGGGGTGGTGGTTCCTCTCTTCAAAAAAGGGGACCAGAGGGTGTGCTCCAACTTTAGAGGGATCACACTCCTCAACCTCCCTGGGAAGGTCTATGCCAAGGTACTGGAGAGGAGAGTCCGGCCATTGGTCGAACCTCGGATTCAGGAGGAGCAATGTGGTTTTCGTCCTGGCCGTGGCACATCGGACCAGCTCTTTACCCTCTCGAGAATTCTCGAGGGTTCATGGGAGTTAGCCCAACCAGTTTACATGTGTTTTGTGGACTTGGAGAAGGCATTTGACCGCGTCCCTCGTGGTTTTTTGTGGGGGGTGCTTCGGGAGTATGGGGTATTGGGCTTGTTGTTACGAGCTATTCGGTCTTTGTACAACCATTGTGAGAGTTTGGTTCGTATTGCCAACACTCGGTCGGATTCATTCCCAGTGAGAGTTGGACTCCGCCAGGGCTGCCCTTTGTCACCGATCCTGCTCATAATTTTTATGGACAGGATTTCTAGGCGCAGCCAGGGAATGGAGGGTGTCATGCTTGGTGACCACAGGATTTCATCTCTGTTGTTTGCTGATGATGTTGTCCTGTTAGCTTCATCCAGCAATGACCTACAGCTCTCACTGGGACGGTTTGTCGCTGAGTGTGAAGCGGCTGGGATGAGAATCAGCACCTCCAAGTCCAAGTCCATGGTCCTCAGCCGGAAAAAGGTGGATTGTCCTCTCCGGGTTGGGGACAGGCTCCTGCCCCAAGTGGAGGAGTTTAAGTATCTTGGGGTCTTACTCACGAGTGAGGGGAAAATGGAGCGAGAGATTGACAGACGGATTGGAGCAGCATCTGCAGTGATGCAGACGTTGTACCGGTCTGTTGTGGTGAAGAGGGAGCTTAGTTCTAAGGCAAAGCTGTCGATTTACCAGTCAATCTACGTTTCTACTCTCACCTATGGTCACAAGTTTTGGGTAATGACTGAAAGAACAAGATCGCTGATACAAGCGGCTGAAATGAGTTTTCTCCGTAGGATTGCTGGACTCACCCTCAGAGATAGGGTGAGGAGCTCAGTCATCCGGGAGAGGATCAGAGTAGAACCGCTGCTCCTCTACATTGAAAGGAGTCAGTTGAGGTGGTATGGGCATCTGATTAGGATGCCTCCTGGACGCCTCCCACTTGAGGTGTTTCGGGCACATCCCACTGGGAGGAGACCCCGGGCCAGACCCAGGACTCGGTGGAGAGACTATGTCTCCCAGCTGGCCTGGGAACGCCTTGGTGTCCTCTCTGAAGAGCTGGAGCAGGTGGCTAGGGAGAGGGAAGTGTGGGCTTCTCTGCTTGAACTGCTGCCTCCACGACCTGGACCTCCGGAAAAGCGGTAGAAGATGGATGGATGGATGGATGGATGGATGGATGGAGTAAACACATGACACCCCATGACACCCAACAGATCACTTCCCCCCCCATGACATCAGTGGGAACAGCTGGGCCAACCTTCACACCTCTGTCGACTTACATGTTCTTCTGAGGACAATGCAAACAGAGCTGCTGCTGAGATGGAAACCAAAGGGTTAAAGGGTGACGTGGCTTTATCAGCAGCACTGATCCCCCTCCTCCCCAACTGACCTGCTGGCCTGCTGGGCAGGAACTAACAACTCCTCAGACCTGTTAACACAATTTTAACAACAAAAGGACATGCAAAAGAGTGAAGATTCCCTTTGATTTAGCAAGATAACAGTGTAAATTTTCTGGTCTGTGAATGAACAGAGCAGCCATGAGTGTTTCACGAAGTCACTTATTGAATTATAATGGTTAATCTAAGTCACAATTTCAGGAAACATAAACTTCAGGGGAAACTTAAACCCATGACACATTGCTTTCAATTTTGCTGAATTTTTTTCTTTTTTTTCCACTTCTCTTCCAGTACTTATGTCCACTTTCTGATTCCTTTGAGTTTTTAAAACATCATTTTAAGAATAATGTTAACTGACTTAAAGTGCAATTCTAACTACACTATATCATACAATATGCCATTTAACATACAATTTTGTTTGATCACATTTAGATCTTAATTCAAACAGAGTATTTGCAACCAACTTAATTAAGACTTGAACTAAAAATAATCAATCTGAATACAACTGAGAGCGTTTTAGAATAAAAATCTTTGGATTCCTTAATGAAGTTCTGCCTGCAGATCACCTGCACTCAAACATTCCAAGTACCACTGGAAAGGGTTAATGGAAAGTTAGTGTCAAAATAATAATTCTGTTGGTAATCGCCCATTATGCTCTACACAGATTCCATACATATTCTGTTTGCATTCTTATGAACAAATATGTTATGGTAAACTGATAAAAAGGAATGAGGCAAAGCTATAGAGCTCTCTCTCTCTCTCTTCTCTCTCTCTCTTTTTAGTCAGGTCTTTCACATTAGATACACATCCAGACCCAACACCCACGCACGCTGTTGATAGCACAATTCTAGAATGAAGCGGCGTGAGCAGTGGATGGCCTGTTCATGCCATAGTTAGATTAGCCAATCAGATAGTCGCATATAAGCCCATCCTATTGTACTGGGTTGGCCCCACCCAAGAAGATAACTGTAACCCACACCCGGAAGTCGGGGTCAGTGTGGCGATGCTCCAGAGGGCGCTGCGTCATGCTGCACCCAGCGCTGCTCGCTTTACTTGTGACTTCTAAATAAATGTTTCATCTTTAAATTAAAGAACTCTCCGGCTTGTTCTTGGATCTTTCAATCAAAGAATTGGGTATGTTTCAACAAATTGGTGTCGGTGACCCGGATTGAACTATTCCGAGGCGAGCCTGAACACAACAGATGGGAAGGACACTTTGTACAGACAGCCGTGGTGCCTGAACAAAAAAAAAAGGTAAGCAGAAAATCTTTTCTTACATAAAATTTCTGCAGTTTGGCTATACTACATTTACAGATGTCTGATAAAGGGGTATATCTGATCTCCAAATTTTATCATTTGGTTGGGAGTCACATGCAAAGCCTAAACAAAGAGTCAAATAGTTTGAAAAGTTAAAAGGGCAGTGCACATGTTCTATTTTCAGTCTGAGGTAGAACGATCGCGATCATGGACATACAATTCACGGGTGTATGGTCCGCCAAATTTTAAAACATTTTGGAGTCAGTCTGAACCAAAATACCGAGCCTTAGGAGGCCAGGGTGACTAATAATCACCCAGGTTCATCTCCCAAATTATAAGCCAGATTTTAGTAACCTGTTGCCGGGGGGAACCAATAAAAGTGTTCAACCCAATGCCACTGTGGAGCGAGGCCACGATCGTTTAATCTGCTTGGACACACAACACCGCTTGTACTCGGGGCTGGAAGAAGCCCTAGTGAAAGTGTCCTCTGTGTATCAGAGTTAGTCACGGTACTGCTTGTGCTTAGGGGACCTGCCGAGGCCTCAGCGAAAGTACCCACTGTCTAACAAAAGTTAAACGGATCGGTGAGGTTTTGGGATACAGTCTGTACCCAGAACTTAATAAGACATAGGAGGCAATGGCTGTGCCTGCCTTCCAAATTGATATCCAGGATTAGCCTGTTGCCGGGGGGGGGGGGGGGTTAAGTTTCCGACCCGATGCTGTTAAGGAACCATGCCACGTAGGTGAAGTATTTCCGAGCAGTTTGTTCCAAAATAATTATGAGACCTAGTGAACAGTGGTGATCAGCGATCGACTGTGTTCGTCTCCCAAATTAAAGGTCCCGGATTAGCCTGGGGGCCAGTAATTTCGGTTGCAGTCTGTGCCGGAATAAGAGACTTAGGGAACAGCGGAATCAACCGTGTTCATCTCCCAAATTAGAGGCACCAGGGTTAGCCTAGGGCTGGTACTGAAAATAATAACCTACAGAATAGCATAAGAATCATTTTACCAACAGTAGTGAGTGCATTCATAAGTATAAAAATAATAACTTACAGAATAGCATAAGAATCTTTTTACCAACAATAGTGAGCGCATTCATAAGTATAAAAAATAATAACTTACAGTAAGTATAAAAGTAGATCGTGCACGCTCTTTGTTAATTATGTGTCCCGAGGATTTGTTTTGTATTGTTCGCATTCAGCATGCTAATGTCTGTGTAATTCTGTGTCTTTAGGGGGAAAAAAGTGTGGTTTGAGAAATACCAGGAGTTGGAAATATCTATTAAACTTTTCACATAGTATGATTTAACTAATGTCGTGCTCCAGACCACGTGGCCAGAACAAAAGATGCAGGTAATGCGCCCCCACTACTGTATGGAGGTGAGATTGTGAAACGAATTACTGAGAGGAAAATTATTTGAGGTAACAGTATTAAAATGAAGTGCTAAATTAAAGTTATAAGGTTATTCTGGCATGTTTACAGCTAAAGTTAAGGAGGCAGCACTTCATTAAAAAAAAAAAGGGAGAGACATCGTGGTTTGAGAACAATAGGCTCCGGAGCCATCTTGTGTGCTCAGAGGCTGCCAGCTTGCATTCAGTGCGCATATGCATGAGAACACCAATTGAACCACCTTCAAACTGCACCACAGTGCCTCCATTGTGTGGCCGAATATAGGAAGTGCACTCTTTCACAAAATTACTGCCAATCAGAGCCTTAAATCTTAAGTCTGTGCACGGCAAGCAAACATAAAGTCCTCCCTCGCCCACCTATGTGGGTTTGATTGTAGTGAGGCAATAAAGCATGCCCATTCTGTGAGAGAGAAAAGGCTCAACTTTAAATTAGGCAGAGGGAAGTATAAGAATAATAACTATTCCTACTTATACAATAAAACTGGAGAATAGAGAGATTTATTCCTCAATAAAACTGTAGGAAATCCTAGGTGGACACTATATAAAGGTGAGATAAATTTAAATGAAAAATGAAAAATTGCAGATTGGAACAGATAAGTAAATATATAAATGAATTAAATTATAAATACAAAAATAAATGAATAAATAAAATAAACTAAAATGAATGAATAAAAATAAATAAATAGGAGTTTTTGTTGTGGAAATGAACCTTGTGGAAGTGAGAGTGGGCAGAAAATGGAAAGGGAAATTTGTTTTTTGAGAAAATTGAAAACTGATGAAATGTTAAAGTTTTGTGTAGGACACAAGATAAAATATGGAGAAACGATGGGAGGAAGGAAAGAAAAAAATGTAACATAAGAATAAGAGACTTATGCTACAATGGTGAGAACAAACACAAAATAATCAATAAACATGATAGAACAGAAAAGGACAAAAACACACTGTTTAATAGCCTGTCTGTTTCTCTACATTAAATCTGAGATTATTGTGGTGGCTGGGGACACCACCCCTCCCCCAGCAGCTGGTGAGGCCCCCTGGAATTGGCTGCGTCCACCCTCCCCCTCCACGCCATTGGCAACCCTCTCCTCTCTCCGCAACAATAGTACAAAGGGATATCGAAAGAATGGTTAAAGAGGAACAATTGAGCACATGTAAGTATAGTATTGTTGCTTTCCATAGCAGAGAAGTGCCAAGACCACATACTGAGCAAACCCAATACATGACCAATCTTCAAAAAAGCCATACCCATGCCCCACCTAATTTGCCCTATCAGTATCAGCTGCAGGGCCACAGGAGGTCAGAGTATTAATAATAGAGTCAGAGGCCCCCATGGGACTAATATCCTATGTTAGCAATTTGGCCACTGAGCTCAAACACCCACCACAGTACCCAATTAGCAACACAATGTGTATCCTCCCCTACAGGATGTTGAAAAAGAATGGCTTTGATATTAAGCTGTTCTGTTTCAAAGGGGGAAGGTGGGACAGGAACTGATAGAAAAGTTACTAAGTCATTAAGGTTTACTGTCTTGAAGGCTGGAGTTGGCATCCTCTTTAACAAATAGAGAGTGAATCTAACAGCAAAACTAAAATAATTGATCACAGTGTTCTCAGCCTTACAGACAATGATCTCAGCCTTATAGCTGAGAGGTCGGTGTGCTTTCTCATCTAAAATGATACCATTTATGCAAACTATTGAGTAGCTACATAAAGAGTGTATAAATATGAATGATTAAGGCTTGCAATTAAGACCAAAATCTGGAAATTTCTTGATGCTTGAAAGGTCAGTTTTCCACAGAATATCAGGGAGTCTGACCTTTTGCTACAAGAAACCTAGCTACCTGCTGGCCAAGAGAAAGGATGCAGGTTTAGGGCTCCTTTATACTCAAGGGTCAATACATATTTGGAGATTCCCAGACCCTCCTATCTGTGTTTTTTGCACATTTCCCAAAGCTTTATGGATATGAACTAACTTATTAGCACATTTTCTAGTCTCAAAGACCACCACTAATACTAACCCTCTATTCTAAGGGCCTATCGGAGAGGGATGTCTGGGGACAATTTGGAACAACCAATTAACCAAATATGTGAGGGGAGTGCAGCCAAGAGTTCAAGAAAAGCTAGAGAAAAGTATTGCTTATGCTTTACAAATTTGTTGAAATCTAATCACATTGTTAAAGTAAGAGATTTGCAGTAGGCATTTTTTTTTAACTTGACATAAGGTATGAACATGTGAAGGTAAATCAAGTACAAATTTGTAAGATGGAGGTGCAAAATATGATAAAAATGCTGATTTACAATCACAACTTAAGACAAAGGTTGAAAATTTATGCAAAAAGGTATAAAGGTAAAACTGTGCAAGTTTTAGAGAAAATTGCACATTTGAGGAAATTTGCCAAATATTAGAAAATGTCACAAATTCCTAAAAAAAAAAAAAAAAAAAATCCTTGCAAATTTACAAAGAAAAAAATCAAAAATTTGTTAGGAGAAAAATGACAATTTAGAGAAAAGCTGTAAGTTTACATGAAAGTCACATTCTTTACACATTTCCTTACACTTTGTACGGGGATGGGGGATGGCAGCGTAACAAGGGTGAGGGTTTTTGATCATCCAGAGATGAGTAAAAAGCGTTATAGAAGAAGATGAATTAATTAAAACAAACATGACTAGAGCAGACTAGAGAAACAAGAAGATAATTTGAGGTAAAAGCAGAAAACACTAAGGCCAAGTAGACTCAAGAATGAAGCATAAAGATACATATAGCTGTGTGCACACCAGCCTTATCCAAAGGGTATAGTTTTGTAGGCATGGTGTTACCTTGTCTGGAGGCTATCTGTTCAGAAGAAAAAGACAGAAGACTCCACCACACCAAGATACAGATGACTCTGTTATACTTTAGTTTTCAGAGCAATCAGCAGACATGTTATTTTTATACATTCCTCGAAAGGCAGGTGTTCAAACCCAGAGGCATTATTTAATACCAAAACAAATCGAAAGGTCAGTAGTATGAACGACGGGACAGTGAATCATGAAGAAGACAAGCAGATGGTAACAGAATGTTGATGAAGGCTGAAGAGAACCAAGACCAGATGAATGAAAGGAAGTTTTAATACTGAAAGAGATTATAGATGTGAGATGTGCAGCTTCATCAGCTAGTCCAGGGAAAGGTGAAGTCTTGTACACAGTTGGATAGTGGATGGAAAAGATTGAGTGAGTGTTTCTGATGGAAAAGTACATAGGGCAAGAGAGAAGAATGGTGGATTTAGCAAGTGTAGAACATATTTTTGGTTTTAAGATGGAAATGGAAAAAGAAATGAAAGCAGAGTACTGTATGTGTAACCAAACAAAAATAAAGACCCGTATAAGATTTACAACTGTAGCTTTAAAAACCAAACAAACAAAAAACCAACAATAAATAAATTACATTTTGATTAATCCTGAAGAGTGTCAGGAAGAAGGCACAAACACATGCAGCCATCTTAAATGTTTCCAAGTACTTAAAGCGGCAATGAGGCATTAGGTATCCATTCTTTCAGTGCATTTCTTTTAGTTGTGAATATTAATATTAAGTAATGAGCAAACACTCACAGCAAAAATTGTAACTTTACTGTATACTCAGTTATTTAAAGTCAATCTAACACCTCAGTTATGCTCCTCCCCAATAGAGGGTATGCATAGGATGTCACCGAACAGAACTCTTGGCGGAGAATAAATCTTGTTATTCCATCTTGTATTAATTAGCAAAAAAATAAATAAAGGCTTTGAAGCAGTTCCTTTCTTGACTCAAGGTTGGAAATCTAAATAAGAAGGGGAAAATAAAATTTGAAGGAAAAACACGCACTTATTTATGGAATGGCTAACACAAGGGGAGCCCAAGGCGCCCCATGAATCTGTTTCTCTTTTAAAAGGAGGCCAAAAGGAGGAGGGGGAGGACAGCAAGGAGGAGGAGGAGGGAGCACGCCCCACAATGGAAAAGGAGTGATGACCAAACCACTGCTGGTGGGAGGGAGGTGTCCATGGTTTACACGCACCACAGAAAAACTGGACTGCATACTTAAAGACTAGAACAGATAAGTGGGCTCACTTCTACACATATACAGAAAATTTGCAAAAGTTAAATTATTGCATGTAAAGTAGGAACTCCGGGTAATGACATACAGGACTTTTCAAGTACAGAAAAGTAACAATCAAATTCTGTAAATGGCAAGCAACCAGTAGAACACCTATCAACATCTGTAAAAGTAGCATTGTACCCCATGTACTATAGGTGATTGAACAGATCTGATCCAAATTATTAACAACCACTATTTGCAAAGCCATAGTCCAGATTGGTCATAAAATTGGACTGATAAACAAAGAAATGTGTGGAAGCATCCATTGTCCTAATTGAAGAGGATAAGAGACATCTCAACCTATGGGGGGTTCCACACATCCCACTGGTTAGACCCAAACACATGGATTGGAAAATGTTGGACATTTTGACACCTCTACTGTGGAATAGAGCCATCCATTGAAAACCAATACCTGACCTTAACATAGAATATTCTCCCAAATTAAAACCATAAGCCTTGTCTCTTACTGGGTAACCACAGCACAAAAGGCGGTACACAGTCACGCCCAGAAATCTCCTATATGACCGATCTTAAAATTAACAAACGAGGGGATGAGGAAAATTTGAAGCAAATTCCAAATTTGTTATGGTAAAAGGATAACTAGATGTAGATCTAATAAAAGGAGCAGAGTACAACACTATAAGCCATATATTCAGAAGCCCAGAAGGGCGTTAACAAATGCAATTTTCCACAGTGGGAGTCATCAGCAAGTCTTAGACCAACTGCTGGGTGGAGAGGAAAAGCTGAGGACCCCAAGACGGAGGATGATGACGAGGAAGACCTTTCTGCCATCCCAGATTATTTGTTAACACAGTGTGCTACTGATAATACATAAATCATACATAGCTCACCACACATAGGTACGGGTGTGAGACTTAAGCCTCTTTTCCACTAGCCCAGCACACCTCGGTACGGCTTGATTCACTTCAGTATGGCTCGGAATGCTTTTGTTTCCATTAGCACGGTGTTGCACTTGGGTGTTGTGCAAGGGTGGGTGGGTTTAAAACAGCGAGGCGGTGCCACACTCCCAGCGAGGCGGCGCCACACTCCGGTGACGTAACGCACGCGACCCAAGCAAAACATAACACAGCTGTACAAGGCCACTCCTCGGTCTGTGGCTTTTTTCACTGTAAACGCCAAAAAGGACCGCCAGACAAGGGTACAGGCAGCGAGATGAAAACACTCTGGAATAGTTCTGCAGCTTCTGGGAGAGCCAAAGGCGTGAGGATACAAACTAGGTCGTATATGACGGTAAGCTAATGGTTGCTAATGCTAGTTTGCTAGTACGTCGTGCTACACTTTAATGTCTGCAAGTTATCGCTGTTAGGTACTAAAATATGTACGCTGTGTGTGTTTCAGATGGCTCTGTTGTGGGGAAATGACTGCTTCATTCGCTCTGGGCGTGCCTGTCACGGATGTCATAAGCCTGTCACTGATGTCAGCACAGCTTCACAAACGAGCAGTGGTTATAGAGCTTAAGAATGTCTGTAGAAACGTTTTATTTCCTGTACAACAAATTGCTCTGATCTGCTTGAAAATCATGGAAAGACGGTTGAGACATCATGGACTTACTTGCTTCTGCAGCAGAGTCTGAAATGGTGTCATAGAAAAAATGATAAGCTGACACAACTTGATCGCCAGGTTAATAACTACAGTATATTAGCCACAAAATATATATTCAAAAAGTAAACTTTACTGAGTTAGGTATAATAAGATATATTTGACAGTTATCATGCATTTTAGGCCAAAACAAACTTGATCTAGGATTAAAAGCAATTAAAATAATGCAGTCACAAGGTTACATGGAAACATGTACTGTAGAAATATATATTCTCTGCATCAACAATGTGCTAGATATGCATTCATGTTGTATTGCACTGGGATTTGCACTGACAATAAACCTCTGAAGTTTTTGCAGATGTCTCTTTTTTTATATGTGAAGGTTACCACCATGTGGCATAAATTAAATACTGAAAGATTGGAAAAGCTAAGAATAATCCAGCAGTTTGAGAAATCACTTTTGGTTTGGTGTAAGTCTGTCAACAGAATTATGAACCATAAAGCAGTTTGTGTTAAAATGTTAAATCCCATTAAACCTAATCCGGGGGCTTCCAATCATGTGTCATGGGGGGCCAAGACCCTGCAGGTTCTCTCTTCTACCCAGTATCTTCAGCAGGTGTTGTCACTGATCAGTCAGTGGAAGAAGTTCAGTGGAATCAGCTGCTGAAGACACTGGTTGGAGGTAAAGCCTGCAGGGTCTTGGCCCTCCATGGCACATGATTAGACACCCCCCCCCCCGCCCAAACCCATTATGATGAAGAGCAGATGCTAATATGACCCAGAATTCCTCCATATACTGGTACTGTCACTATGTTGAGAAACGTGTTATATGTCAATTTAATCCTATCCAACTTTTACTTTCAAAATAAGTGTAAATATTTGCAAAAAGCACACATTATTAGAAATATGTTATATTTCAATTTAATACTATCCCACTTGTACTTACAAAAAAGTGTGAATATTCATAAAAAGCACACACATGCAAAAGGTAGCACCACAAGCAGCGGGTCACAGCGGTTTTGGGCAACAGCAACACAATTGTGTATCCTTTGCCAATCTGTCTGCTGTTATTTAATGTTTAACAGTTAAGGGATGGATGATTATATGCTCCAAAACTGGAGAAACTCTCTGATAAAAAAGCTGCAACAACACAAATCACTTTTGGTTTGAATTAACTGCCAAATGACCTAGAAATAATGAGCTGAAACTTGTTTTTATTTGTATTAAATAATGAGACAGTGGCACACTGGCCAACACCAATTGTATTATTTTTTACATCCTAGGGCATTTTGGATGTACTGAATAAAAAAAAATCATGTTTTTCAACTTCAGGTCAACGTTTGGAACAACAGTATTGCTATTTTCCGTTTAGATGATGCTACACTCCTTCTAAAGTACTGTAATTCTCTGAATTTGGAATGCCGATCATTCAATTTACATATACTTACTTTTTTACCTACTTTGACTTGTAAGCTTGATCAGTCTCTCCTGTTGCATTTTAAAGTCCAACTGTGCAACTTCTTATAAGTTAACATAAAAAATGTACCCAAAGTTTAGAACTGGATCATGTGGTGCTAATTTTTTATGATATTTCAATAAAAAGAACAGAAAGCTTACAAAAACATTTGTTTTTTTGGTCTAGTTAAAAACTACATTACCTTTACAATGGTTGACCCCTGACAGGATGATCAGCATCATTTTGATCAGACTAGGCAATGGAATTTCTATGTAATTATACTGTTTTATAATTCAGTATTATAACAGACAAACCACACTTTGATCCAAAACACTTCCATTTTATTATATAAAAAATATTCAAATAAAAAAAAACTTTGCAACACAACAAGAAGGTTAATCGACATTTTATACACGCCGACCACTGAGTGCTTCTACCAGCTTCCCAAACTGGGTCAGGAAGGCTCGGTTGAATGAAGCCGTCTCTGCCAGCTCCTGCCTTCTCAAGGCAACATCCTGCTCCTGGGATACCCTCGCATTTTCTGCAACCACCTCCCGGATACTGATGGAGCTGGTGATGGATCTCATGATGGAGCTTGGGACGGAACTTGGGATGGAGCTTGTGATCTGCCCTGCCCGATGTCGGCGGGACAGATTCACATTGGAGAATCCGGGCGGGCTGGCGCGGCGGACGCGTGGGATGATTCTACAAGGAAAATGCACACAATAAAATACAGCACGAAAGTGCAAGATATACAGAAAAGACAATAGTTTTTAACAAGATTACATAAGCTTATTTCAGCGTATTGTTCACATGAATAATTAAAAGAAAAGTGTGAGTCCGCAGTGTGCTGCGATAAAGCAGAGCAATCATCATCCACAAATGAACAGCTTTTTTATTGCATAAATAAACTGAGCGTCTTACCGAATATATTTGCGAAAAAACGCACAATAAAAAAAAAAATCACCGTTAAAGGACTCCGATGTCGAGACCTCCCGGTCTATTTTCTCATTCCGGGTGGCTCCGTCTAACTCACGCTGGATGCGTTCGTCTGACAATGCAGTGAGCAGACACTGCACCTCCTCATTGGTCCATGGAACACCCTTATTACGCGAAGCCATTTTTGATAGAGAATAAATGAAAAAGGGAGCACAACAATACACTGAAAATAAACCGCCCACAGTGGTTGCGCGCTGAGTAATGGCGGTCGTGAAGATTCGGCAGAAGAGGTCGCTTTTCGTGACGTTACGACCTGACCAATCAGCGGCGGTTACGAACTGACCAATCAGCGCTGGTTACGACCTGACCAATCAGCGGCGAGCAGTCTGTAAACGTCACAAAACGGCCCAGCTTAGCACTGCTGTACCCTGCCCTTGAGTGGGGCTGAGAATCACGGCTGTTCAACCGTGTTGTGGCTAGTGGAAAGGCGTACAAAGCGTGCTGAGCCGTCCCATGTCTTGCTAAAGCGTGCTAGTGGAAAAGGGCCTTTATAGTACTCTTGCGTGTTTATCTCCATCATGCTAATTACGGTTAGGTAGTTAGGATAATTGTAAAGATTAGAAGCTCTATAAGCCTCAATACAGCAAGTATGGATAAGGATGTCTCCTGACTTTGAACAATTCTGTCTGCCACCTACTCATAGCACAACACATAGGTCTCAACATCCAACTCATTCATCATAACACACTCATCACAACACAACCACTGCTTGCAGATTTCATATAGTCAACAATCACACACTCAAGGCTACTGGGAGATAACGTACAACAGTACATAGATAACTACAGATGTAGTGAATAAGGATAAAATGGTACAGGCTCCATACATTGTGATTGCAGCCCCTCAGACCATTATTGGTCCTGCTCCGGCTGAGCCCTTTGTATCGGCACTTGAGGAAGGGTGTAGAGTACAGGGAAGATACATGCCGGAGGGCACCAGACCATCACAACGTGTGCCTGCGATGTAGGGTGAGTGAGTGTACGACTTCAGTCCCTAGAAGAAGAATGGACTAGTACCCAAGCGCATCCACCACACCTCCAGCATCTGGGGTGGAGCCAGGAGCTCGAGCCTTACCAACACCAGCATCTCTACCTCTGTCCAGCGACAGGTGGGTGGCACCCCTGGCACAGCATCACTGAACTGTTCACTGGCTGGACTGGATGCTATCTATCCTCTGCTGCACCCACCATGACTGTCCTATAGACCTCATGGGACGAGATGTGCCTCAGAGTGTGGGCACACAGTTGTTTCACTTCTAATGGTACCGGTGTGTGTCAGCGAGAAGGGACTGTGCTCCACAGTTGCAGATATGGGAAGCAGACACAGAGGAAGGTCAAACCTCTGTCGCAACCGTGTGATGAATGCAGCCGAATGATGCAAGCCCTGGCAAGGGTCAACCGGTGGGCAAAGGTTTTGTGGGCTTCGTGGATTGACCTTGTTCAACCCTATGACCCCCACATGGTCCACTCCACCGGACAAAGAACTATGATCAGGAGGAGACCTCAGTGGGGGTACAGCACTTGGTGACAGTTCATCTCTTAGACATCGCTGCACTGCGCTAGGTTGTCCACAAGGGGGGAGGCAAGGGTAGCAGAACCAATGGTGCAAGCCTCTTGGGTTGACACACAATGCAGGGACCTGCCTTACTCACCATCTGTTAATCGCTAGCGTCTCTCACACCATGCATAGTTGACATGATAAAATCATGTCAAAGGGGGGAGTGAAAGGGTTAATGGAAAGTTAGTGCCAAAATGATAATTCTGTAGGTAATCTCCCATTACGCTCTACAGAGATTCCATACATATTCTGTTTGCATTCTTATGAACAAATATGTTATGGTAAACTGATAAACAGGAATGAGGCAAAGCTATAGAGCTCTCTCTCTCTCTCTCTCTCTCTCTCTCTCTCTCTCTCTCTCTCTCTCTCTCTCTCTCTCGTTTTAGTCAGGTCTTTCACATTAGATACACATCCAGACCCAACACCCACACACGCTGTTGATAGCACATTCTAGAATGAAGCGGCGTGAGCAGTGGATGGCCTGTTCACGCCATAGTTAGATTAGCCAATCAGATAGTTGCATATAAGCCCATCCTATTGTACTGAGTTGGCCCCACCCGAGAAGATAACTGTACCCCACACCCGGAAGTCGGGGTCAGTGTGGCGGCGCTCCAGAGGGAGCTGTGTCACGCTGCACCCAGCACTGCTTGCTTTACTTGTGACTTCTAAATAAATGTTCCATCTTTAAATTGAAGAGATCTCTGGCTTGTTCTTGGATCTTTCAAAGAATCAGGTATTTTTCCAACACACTCAGGGGAAGGACCAGATTCCATACAAAATGTTAAAAATTTTACTTTGGCTTCATCTTTAAGGGGTTGCTGTTCCAGTTAAAAGTCTCAAGTGTTGAAGAGTCCACCTTTGTATAAAACGGCCAGGTCAGTACACCACAAAAGGCTCAAAGTCACTAAGATAATCCAGAGGTTAAACCGGCTGTTAATATTTAAACCCTGCATGGCTTTGACAACATGGAACTGGCGTTTCACTTTGAAATGGATGGCAATGAGTTATTGCAAACGAGCAAGTTTAAAACACAAAACACTAAAGTTAAGAGTATTGCAAGAAGGAAAATAGTTTAATATAAAACACAGCTGTCTTACCTAATATGGCTAAAAAATGCTGTTAATACCACAGATTGTCACAGCTGCCATTCACACACCATACCACTTTAAAGTTATGGCCTTGGAAATCTCTCTATCAATATTTTATTGAAAAAATCATTACCACTCTTGACCACTAGGGGTTATGTCACAGTTCGGCGACAGTCACACTCAACATAACACAGACTTCCCTCTCCCCAGTAACCTGCTCCAGCTCTTCTGCGAGGATACCAAAAGGTTCCCAGTCCAGCTGGGAGACGTAGTCACTCCAGCAACTCCTGGGTCTGCCCCGGAGTCTCCTCCCAGTGGGACATACCTGAAACACCTCAAGTGGGAGGCATCCAGGAGGCATCCTGATCAAATGCCCAAACCACCTCAACTGGCTCCTTTCAATGTGGAGGAGCAGCAGTTCTACTCTGAGCTCCTCACCCTATCTCTAAGGGTGAGTCCAACATTCCTGCGGAGAAAGCTCATTTCAGCCGCTTGTATCTGCAATCTCATTCTTTCAGTCATTACCCAAAGCTAGGTGAGGGTAGGAATGTAGATTGACTGGTAAATCATCAGCTTTGCCTTAGAGCTCAGCTCCCTCTTCACCACGACAGACTGGTACAACGTCCGCATCACTGCAGATGCTGCTCCAATCCGTCTGTCAATCTCCCGGTCCATTCTCCCCTCACTCATGAATAAAATCTCAAGATACTTAAACTCCTCCACTTGGGGCAGGAGCTCATCCCCTACCCAGAGAGGGCAGTCCCTTTTCCATCTGAGGACCATGGAGTCAGACTTGGAGGTGCTAATTCTCATCCCAGCCGCTTCACACTCGGCAGCAAACCGTCCCAGTAAGACCTGCAGGTCACTGCTTGGTGAAGCCAACAGGACAACATCATTTGCAAAGAGCAGAGATGAGATCCTGTGGTCACCGCACATGACACCCTTCATTCCTTGGCTGCATCTAGAAATCCTGTCCATAAAAATTATGAACAGGATCGGTGACAAAGGGCAGCCCTGGTGGAGTTCAACTCTCACTGGAAACAAGTCCAACCAAGTGTTGGCAATACAGACCTTATTTTTATTTATTATTTATTTGATATGAACTTCACAAAAGTTTTCAAATTGCTGAGCAGAACCGGGGTGTTGCAAATACTCCCAGGATTTTTGTCTGGGTTTTCTCCCATAGATCTGCCGCATTCTGCAACACCAGGGGCAACACTGAGAGCCACTGTGGATGGTCTTCGGCATGTGTGAGGCTAGATGGTGTGGCCACAGACGGAAGGGTGGGCCATAAGTTGTGCCTCACATGCTGCTGGATATGGGAAGACCGGTCTGGGATGCCAAGGTGGTGCCCGCCACCAGAAATGTATGACTCCTCCAGTGAAACATTGGCCAATCCAAACGCACTGCTTAAGTGTTTTTAGCACAAGTGCTAATTTTCAACAATAAATAATTTTTAATAAATTATTTACTTTATTTTTATTTTTTATTCATTAATTATTCATCATAATCACAGCAGTCTGTCGTGGGTGACAGTGACTGTTGGAATATTACCTTGTCAGAATACATTTTTTAAAAATATTTTAGCAATATTCATATGTTGAAATACATTTTTATCACTTACTGCAAAAGTTAACTTTGTGTGTCTGTATGACAACATAGTAGGTGTTATTCTATAATACAATGAATCCATCGCTCTCACCTCAATGGCTGGGTAACCTCCCAACCATGTTCTTGAGGATGATGGCCAGCACTTATGCTTTGCAAGTAGAATGACTGAGCCTTGTGGCATGGGCCCATGGTGCTTTCTTAGGGTCACCAGGTGGGTACCCTCCTTCATCAGTGTTTCGTCAATTAGCCCACAACATCTCCAAAGGGCTTGACAGCTAGCCCCAGCATCCTAAGGCAGCCCCCTCGACCCCATGGGTCCACCACTGCTCTAAGGTGTTTCCTTTGTGCCCGATGGGTTGTTCCAACGCTTACAGCGCTTCAGCCACAGCCATCTCGATGCTGCCTCGGCTCGCTTGGTGATATTATCCACTAGCCTTCTTCTATTACAACCTTTAATTCCGAGTCTGGACAGTCCACTCCAGAGTGACTGCCCAGGAAATCCTCGGCAACCCACTTCCACTGTCAAGTTCCACGCCCGCCATCCCCTTTGCTGACACTCGCAAATGAGGGGTTGGTACTTCCCAAGTTTCATCTCATGGGCCTCCTCCATCCTCTCCTCCCATGGCACGGTCAGCTCAAAAAGGACCACTTGTTTCAATGCTCTAGACCATAAAACTATATCTGGTCTGAGGGTTGATGATGTAATCTCCTCTGGAAACTTAAGTTGCCTCCTGAGGTCAACTCTCATGTCCCAATCAGCAGCAAATGCCAGGATTCCTACACTTGTTTGTGTCCTACTAGCTGATTCCCCTGCCCTAACAAACCTAATCAGGTGGGGCCCTGTTATCTTGGTGGCGTTATGGATCTTCCTCCTCTCCACCTCCAGACCTACAGCAAGCTCAGACAATATCTGATCGTGCCTCCATCTGAACTTGCCGTCCACCAGACTAGCTTGACATGATGACAACACGTGTTCAAGACTTGCCAGCTTTCCACACAGCATACAACCTGGATTCTCAGCCAGCTCCCAATGGTGATTTACCGGTGTTGGCAGGACATCGTATGTGGCGCATAAGAGGAACTTTATTCGCTGGTCCTCCATGCCCCACATATCCCTCCACCCCAATGACCTTCCTTGAACACCTGTCCAACACGTCCACCTCCCCTGACTATTCATGGATGCAGCCCTGGCTTGTCTACCCTCCTCCTCCATCATGCGAAGCTCTTCTTGGACTAGACTACGGCGGCCATTGGTATCTGCCTCCCTCCACCTTGCCCTGGTTATGACTCCTAGGCCTAGCTGACCTTGATTAACTGTCCCCACAATGTCCTTGTGGCGTAACCTTTCCTCTGCATCTGCCACTGCCTTACTTGCTACCCATTTTCATCCTGTGCGGATGGTAATATCTGCTTGACGCACAAGTCGATCCCTGCTGTCACGCAGCATTATCACCTGCCGGGCTTTGGCCACCTTAAATTCTTCAATGACCGATGTAATTAGGAGCTGCAGTTTACTTCCTGAGCTATACAGGCCAATTGAAGAGAAACTTTTGGGTACCGACAGCCATCTTTGAAGAAAGGTGTTAATCCGCCTTTCCAGGGCTTCGACTGTTGTTAATGGCACCTCATACATAAGCAGTGGCCAAAGGAGTCTTGGAAGTACTCCATGCTGGTAGCCCCAGAGTTTAAATCTTCCAGGGAGCCCACTCCTGTCCAAGATTCGCAGCCACGCCTCAGCTTGTCCAAGCATCTCCTTCACACTTTCTCTATCATTCAGTTCTGCTCTATACCATTTACCCAAGCTCTTAATGGGTCTCTGGCTAACAGTGGGGATAAGTTCTTCTCCAATCCTAAAACGGGACCAGTCCTGGATGCATCCTTTCCTTAGCACGAGACTCCGTGACTTTGATGGCTTAAATTCCATCCTAGCTCCTGTAATAATCTTGCAAAGATCTTTCAAAATCCACCGCCCCTCTGGAAATGATCTTGCAGTTATTGTCAGGTCATCCATGAATGCTTTAACTGGAGAATGCTGAATACCACTTGCCAAAACTGCACCTCTTCTCCGCTTCTCCACTGACTTGACCAAGAGTTTCATTGCAGCTGCAAACAGAATGGCTGAAATTGTGCATCCAGTGACAATGCCTTTCTCCAACCGGTGCCAGCTGGTGGTAAAGCCCCCACAGGTAAACCGCATCTTAAAGTGATTAAAGTACTCTTGTAAGAGATGCTGAACTTTGCCTGGGACATGGTACGCTTGTAGTGTGAGCTCCACCAGCTTGTGGGGGATGGTTCCATATGCATTGGATATATCAAGCCACAGAACTGCAAGATCTCCATGATTGTGCTTTGCATCCTGGATTATTTTTGAGATGACACTTGTGTGCTCCGCACACCCTGGAACTCCTGGGACTCCCCCCTTCTGAACGGAAGTGTCAATATACTTATTGCTCACCAAAAAACTGGTGAGCCTCCTTGCCAAAATTCCAAAGAATATCTTTCCCTCTACATTCAGAAGGGAAATGGTGCGGAACTGTTTAATATCAGATGAACTTTCCTCTTTGGGGATAAAACACCCTTCTGTAATGAGCCACTCATCTGGAAGATGATTTGCCCTCCACACCACCTTCAACAGCTTCCAAAGCCTCCTTCTCAGTCTCTCACACTTAATCTTATTGTGTATAAAAGATAAAAATTCTCATTTTAGCTATTCTGATTATTTCCCAAAGCAGAAAATAATAAATCTATTAAAGTATTTTTTGTGACTTTTTAAAAATTAATTTCCTACTTCCAACTTTTTTTTTTACTGTAAATTTTTTTTTCTGATAAACTTGTGACTTCTTTAATAAATTTGTGGCTTTTTTCTTGAACGATTGGAACTTGTTTTAACGTAAAGCTCTTCTAACTAAAAGTCATTTTTTCATTGTCACTCATAAACTCCTTTGTTTTTATATGAACTAATGAATTTTTTCCCTTGAAAAATGTGCGTTTTCAAAATTTTTTCTTAAAATTTTAAGGTATTTTTCAAGTAATTTTTTGTGACTTTTTAAAAAATTAATTTCCAGCTTTTTATGGTATATCTTCTTTTTTCATGTGAATTTGTGCATTTTTGAAAACTTACTGAGTTCTTGACTTAAATTCCTCAGCATTTTCTCTGTTCTCATAAATTTGTCAGTCCTTTATGTTTTCTAGCAACCTCCACATGAGCCCCCCTCATGTTTTTTTTTTTTTTGGTGTGTGTGTGTGGGGGGGGGTACCTGGAACTACGTTCATTGCTGTTGTCCAAGGTAAAGAGGTCAAAGGTCAGGAGATCTGAGGGCTCTGTGATTTTGTTAGGCCGGAAAGAGGTACTCCATCATTGATGGTCTGGTTAATTGTACCTATTTTCAACCTTGTCTATCAAAATTTCCTGGGGGGAAATAACCTGGGAGTGAATGTACCAGAGCAGAACGGACCTCGGGGGAACAGACTTTCTGATAATTCCTGACATGTGCGTGTCTGAGTGGAGCACAGAGAAGACAAAAATGAACGTAAAGTGTGGGCAAGGACAGAGGGCCAAAGCCCAGATCATAACGCACAGATTATTTTTCCTTTGTTGCGGTTAAGGACAAAAGCATATTAGTGGGTTGCAAACTAAGTGCTGATTGAGTCCTCTTCAGAAGCGCCTGAAAACAGCAACAAGCTCCGACAAAGCTAATGCTAAGTAACTACTAGCTATGCTAACAACTAACACTGTGAAGTGGATCTCACAGCAGGATGTAAAGTGGAAATACTCTTATCTCAACACCCATGGCTGGATTTCAATCACAGGTATGCATCTGGACAGTTTGTGATCCAGCAAGAATTAAACCGATTGATTGCCAGATATAAGATAAGATAAGATAAGATAAGCCTTTATTAGTCCCACAATGGGGAAATTCCAGGATTGCAACAGCACAGGGACAGCAACACTCAGAGCAACAATCAAGAAGACAAGAAAAACAAGTGCAGCAAATATTCATATATACACATAAATATATATACACACAGTGCGGAGCATTGTAGCTAGATGGAATAAACAGCATAACCATCTACTTATTTATCCTACATAGTATGAATATGTACCCATACATATTGTCACCCTCCGTAGCGACTGATATTGTCCTAGTTGTATACTGGAGGTGACCATTGTGTAAGTCTATTGCGTCTTTTTCATTCAGTACTATTAGGTCATTACGGTTTTTTTTTGCAATCTCTGTGAGCTGCCCTGCTTAGGTTATACAGTCTGATAGCCGTAGGTAGGAAGGACCTGCGAAACCTCTCAGTTGCGCACCTAGGATGATGTAGTCTGCTGCTAAATGAGCTCCTCAGTGCGTTCAGTATGTCCTGCATAGGGTGGGACTCGGACTCCAGCAGAGATGACAGTTTAGCCACCATCCTTCTCTCTCCTATCTCCTCCACTGGGTCAAGGTGTTGCCCCAGGACAGAGCTAGCTTTCTTGATCAGTTTGTTCAGTCTCTTCCTATGGGCTGCTGTAATGCCACTGCCCCAGCAGACCACTCCAAAAGTGATGGCTGATGCCACCACCGTGTCGTACAATGTCTTCAGCAGCGCCCCTTGTACACCAAAAGACCTGAGTCTCCTCAATAGGAACAGCCTGCACTGTCCCTTCTTGAAGAGTGCATCGGTATTGTGTGACCAGTCTAATTTATTGTTCAGATGAACACCCAGGTACTTGTAGGATGTCACCATCTCAATGTCTGTTCCCTGTATGTTTACTGGTGCTGTGAGGGGTTGTCCTTGCCTGCGGCAGTCCACCACCAGCTCCTTAGTTTTCCTCGTGTTGATCTGGAGGCAGTTCCGATGGCACCAGTCCACAAAGTCCTGGATAAGTACTCTGTACTCAGCTTCATCTCCGTTGGAGATGAGGCCGACGATCACAGAGTCGTCAGAGAACTTCTGTAGATGGGGCCCCTGTGCTACCGGTGATCGTGGCGGACACACAGTCCTGGATTCTCACAAACTGTGGCCGGTTTGTGAGGTAGTCCAGGATCCATGATGACAGGTGCTGGTCCACCCCTGCGTACAGCAGCTTGTCCTTCAGGATCATCGGTTGGATGGTGTTGAAAGTACTGGAGAAGTCAAAGAACATGATCCTCACTGCATTCCCGAGCTTCTCCAGGTGGGACAGAGAACGGTGAAGGAGGAAGATCACTGCATCCTCCACCCCAATGCCATGCTGGTAGGCGAACTGGAGTGGATCCATCGCTGGTCCCACCAGGGGGCGGAGGTGAGCAAGGAGCAGTCTCTCCAGGGTCTTCATCATGTGAGACGTCAGGGCCATTGGTCTGTAGCTGTTCAGGTCTTTGGGGTGGGAAGTCTTTGGTACAGGTACCACACAAGATGTTTTCCACAACTGTGGTACCCTCCCCAGCTTCAGGCTCAGCTTGAAGATGTGCTCCACAATCCCACACAGCTGGTCTGCACAGGACTTGAGGAGCTTTGCGCCGATGCCGTCCGGTCCCGAGGCCTTCCTCGCCTTGATCTTCCTCAGCTCCGTCTTCACCTGGGTCTTAGTGAGGGTCATGTTGGGGTGCTGTGTGCTGGGAGTGGGGGGGTGGTGGTGGAGTGGGGTGTGGACAGCAGGACTCGATGTCTTTAGAGGCAGCAGTGGTTGTTGTGCAGTCGGGGGGAGGGCGGTTGGTCAAACCTATTAAAAAACAGGTTCAGACTGTTCGCCCACTCCCTGCCCCCCATGGCCTGCGGGGGGGGGGGGGGGGTATTCTGGAGCCCAGAGATGGTTTTAAGGTTTCTCCAGACCCCACCGATGTCGCTCTGTTGCAGCTTGTCCTCCATCTTCTTCCTAAAGCTGTCCTTGCCTTCTCTGATCTTCCTCCTCCGCTCCCTCTGTACGGACTTCAGCATCTCCCTGTTCCCCAACCTGAAGATCCTCTTCTTCTCTCTCAGAAGTGTTTTAATCTCAGGGTTGATCCAGGGTTTGTTGTTCGAGCAACACCATATGGTCTTGGTGGGTGCGGTGTTGTCCACACAGAAGCTGATGTAGTCCGTGATGGTGTGAGTGAGGCCATCGATGTCCCCACCATGTGGATCGCAGAGATGCTCCCAGGCAGTGGTTTCAAAACAGTTCTTTAGAGCGTCCATTGCCTCCTCAGACCGTAACTTCACTGTGCGCATGACCGGAGGTTGTCTGTGTACTAGGGGTTTGTACACTGGCAGGAGATGAACCAAGTTGTGATCCGATCTCCCGAGTGGGGGGAGTGGTGATGAGGTGTACGCCTCCTTAGTATTTGCATAGAATAAGTCCAGTGTTTTATTGTCTCTAGTGTGGCATGTGACATACTGGGTGAACGTGGGTAGAATGGGGGACAGTGAAATATGGTTGAAATCGCCTGAGATGAGGAGAAGCGCATCTGGGTGTTCTGTCTGCAGCCTGCCAGTTACTGAGTGGATGACGTCATGCGCTGTCCCAGTGTTCGCCGTCTGATTTGCATAAATAACAATGCAGGTCACATGTGAGTATTCCCTCGGGATATATGTAGGCCGCATGCTAACAGCTAGCAACTCCATGTCTTTGTTACAATGTTGTTGTTTAACCGTGATATGTCCCGGTCTGCACCAGTTGTTATTGACATACATTATCACTCCTCCGCCCCTTGCCTTCCCACTGTCTGGTGTTCGGTCTGCCCGTATTGCGTGGAAACCCTCCAGTTCAATGTTAGCATCTGTTGCTAGTTCTGTTAGCCACGTCTCCATAAATAGCATCAAGCTACTCTCCCTGTACATGCTCTTGTAGCGGGAGATAGCCGCTAGCTCATCTGTTTTACTGAGTAGCGATCGTACGTTCCCCATAATAACGGATGGGAGGGCGGGTCTGTACTTTATATTCCTCGCCCGCCATCTTACTCCAGCTCGACATCCACGTCGTTTCCGTCTTATTTCTCCCAGTATGTCGAGTTTTTGCGTTAGCATCATGGGCCGGTTAAGTGCTAACAGCTGGTCCCTATTGTACTGCCTCCTGCAAGAAACAGTGGCTCCATCCGCTGGCTCAGGAGACACTTGGGCGATCAACGTTTCTGTGATGGATAAAGGTGTCGCCGAATCAGAAAGATTAGCAAGAGAGCCAGATAGTAAATAAAAATAGGAAGAAATTGATCCACTGTTGCAAAAAGGCAGCCTACTCGTGTGGCGCCGGAAGTAGTAAGTTACAGAATGAAGACATGATATGTTACAGAATGAAGACATGATAACAGTAAATTTCCATCAAACAGCTCGACTGTGATCCGTTGACGTTAAAACACATTTACCTGCTGTTATGTCCATAATAGGAGCCAAGGATGAGGCAAAGTGTAAGACTGAACACACGTTTATTATGAGGCACTTCCGAAACTCCAACACAACACCTGCTACCTGGAAAAAGATTATTCAAAAATGGATTTTGATCTCCAAAAGGCATTTGAGGGACTGGATCATGTATCTGTCACAGCAGATGTTTGGACTGTGAAAAATTAATGTTTTCTTTGGATAACTGCACATCGGATGAATCCAAAACATAAAGGTAAAAATAAACATGGACAGCTTTCATGTTCCACATTGATACATGTGCAGCAATACCAGCATTGAAAGACTGTCTGTTTTCAGCCTACCATTAATAAGCCCATAACGTAATCCATTAAACTAATTATCTTGCTATGTGTTGCAAGATGATTTAAGTATGCATTTAAAAATAACGTGAAAGTTACTTTTCCTTTTTGTTTCCCCTTGTCCTGTAAGGCAGCTACGGTGGGGCAAAAAAGTATTTAGTCAGCCACCAATTGTGCAAGTTCTCCCACTTAAAAGATGAGAGAGGTCTCCAATTTTCATCATAGGTATACCTCAACTATGAGAGACAAAATGAGAAAAAAAAAATCCAGAAAAACACACTGAATGATTTTTAATGAATTAATTGGTAAATTCCTCGGTAAAATAAGTATTTGGTCAATAATAAAAGTTTATCTCAATACTTTGTTATATACCCTTCGCTGGCAATGACAGAGGTCAAACGTTTTCTGTTAGTCTTCACAAGGTTTTCACAGACTGTTGCTGGTATTTTGGCCCATTCCTCCATGCAGATCTCCTCTAGAGCAGTGATGTTTTGGGGCTGTCGCTGGGCAACACAGACTTTCAACTCCCTCCAAAGATTTTCTATGGGGTTGAGATCTGGAGACTGGCTAGGCCACTCCAGGACCTTGAAATGCTTCTTACGAAGCCACTCCTTCATTGCCCGGGTGGTGTGTTTGGGATCATTGTCATGCTGAAAGATCCAGCCACGTTTCATCTTCAATGCCCTTGCTGATGGAAGGAGGTTTTCACTCAAAATCTCACGATACATGGCCCCATTCATTCTTTCCTTACACAAATCAGTCGTCCTGGTCCCTTTGCAGACAAACAGCCCCAAAGCATGATGTTTCCACCTCCATGCTTCACAGTAAGTATGGTGTTCTTTCTCCTCCAAACACGACAAGTTGAGTTTTTACCAAAAAGTTCTATTTTGGTTTCATCTGACCATATGACAATCTCCCAATCCTCTTCTGGATCATCCAAATGCTCTCTAGCAAACTTCAGACGGGCCTGGACATGTACTGGATTAAGCAGGGGGACATATCTGGCACTGCAGGATTTGAGTCCCTGGCGGTGTAGTGTGTTACTGATGTAGCCTTTGTCACTTTGGTCCCAGCTCTCTGCAGGTCATTCACTAGGTCCCCCCGTGTGGTTCTGGGATTTTAGCTCACCGTTCTCGTGATCATTTTGACCCCACGGGGTGAGATCTTGCGTGGAGCCCCAGATTGAGGGAGATTATCAGTGGTCTTGTATGTCTTCCATTTTCTAATAATTGCTCCCACAGTTGATTTCTTCACACCAAGCTGCTTACCTATTGCAGATTCAGTCTTCCCAGCCTGGTGCAGGTCTGCAATTTTGTTTCTGGTGTCCTTTGACAGCTCTTTGGTCTTGGCCATAGTGGAGGTTGGAGTCTGACTGTTTGAAGTTGTGGACAGGTGTCTTTCATACTGATAAGTTCAAACAGGTGGCATTAATACAGGTAACGAGTGGAGGACAGAGGAGCCTCTTAGAGAAGTTGTTACAGGTCTGTGAGAGCCAGAAATCTTGTTTGTTTGTAGGTGACCAAACACTTATTTTACCAAGGAATTTACCAATTAATTCATTAAAAACCTTCAATATGATTTTCTGGATTTTTTTTTCTCATTTTGTCTCTCATAGTTGATTTATACCTATAATGAAAATTGGAGACCTCTCTCATCTTTTAAGTGGGAGAACTTGCACAATTGGTGGCTGACTAAATACTTTTTTGCCCCACCGTAAGTGAGCAGAACAGAAATCTGCTACACTTATTGTGCCAAAACAGATTTACTTTGCCAAAAGGAGCTTTATAGAGTACCTATCTATGTACTGTATATTGTTGTAAACTCCTCTTGTAATAACTTTTAATACTTTATTTAAATTATTTTACCCATGAAGGACTCGACAGGATGACGAATGGGGAAAGGAACTGTGGGTGAGGGGGAAAGAAAATGAAGAGCAACAGACAAAAAAGAGAAACAAACCAACAACTAAAACAAACAGAAGACAGACTGCTTCTTCGACCGAAGAGGTCTGAACACGAGTCTGGTATCTGCACCTGTTAAAGGGCAGACATTTGTGTGTGTGCATCCGTGTGCGTGTATACGAGAGCAAGCGCAAAGTAAGTGTGTGCATGTGAGCAGTTTGTCAGGGCACATAAGAAGAACATACAGCCAGTCGCAGCAACCCCCCCTCCCCCCGGGAAACCCCGAGCAGGCAAGGCAACGCCACCAACCCCCACAGGGGACAAATGTCCGAGGCCAACAAGCCCCAGGAAAGCCAGGCATCTGCCCCAGGAGGGACGGCCAAGGGAGGCCAGCCCACCAGGCAGCCGGAGTGGCAGGCCGGACACCCCTGGGCCCGCCAACCCCCCGCGCCCCCCAGCGTGGCCAATGCCACTCCCAGGCACCAGGTGCCAGGAAGCCAGCGCCCCCACCCCCAGGCCGGAGACCGACCCGTGCCCCTGGCGCAAGCCCCCCCAGCGCCACTACCGCACACCCCAGGGACCCCCATGCCCAAAGAAGGCCACCTCATCCAGGGAAGCCCATGCAGCAAAGAGGCACTATCCCCTCAATCCAGCACCTCCCGACTAGCAGACACACCCATTCCCACACATTCACACCCTCACGCTCTCATATGCACCCACATGTACTCACTCACTCTCGCTCACCCTCTCCCCTTTTCCAATTAACTAATTACTTTAAACATGCAGTATATGGTAAAGTAAATGGTAAATGACGTTCACTGATATAGCGCTTTTTCTCATCTCTAGATGACCAAAGCGCTTTACAGATCCTGCTATCCACCCATTCTCACACACACATTCACACACTGATGGCGGCAGAACTGCCATACACCTGCACTAGCTTGACCCACCAGGAGCAACTGGTTCAGTGTCTTGCTCAAGGACACTTGGACATGCAGACTGCAGACAGAGCGGGAATCGAGCCCCTGACCCTCTGATCAGTAGTCAGTCACACTACACCTGCGCCACAGCTGCCCCTGTAACTCAGTTACTTTGAAAAGAAGTAACTAGTAACTGTAATTAGTTACTATTTTTTAGTAACTTGCCCAACACTGCCAGTAAGTTTGATTTCTTTAAATTTTATTTTATCCTTTTCAATTAAAATTACTCTCAGCATCCTGATCATATTGTATGCTGAATGAAAACTTTGTTCACTATTAAAATACTTAAAATGCATCATGGCGCCCCCCGAGGCAGATGTGTTTGCTTGCTCCATTCTCAAATGCCGGCTTTTTCTTCTTTTTTGCACGTTTGCTCCTCTTTCTGCAGTGCATAAATGTCACGCTCTGCTAATATACAACCGACAGGCATTGCTGGACATCGCCAAGACAAGCAGTCATATGAAATTTACTGGCTTTATACCATTCAAAATACAATGTATTGTCCGCACCCACAGCGATGACCACCACCCCCAGGAAGGCCCCGAAGTACCGAGCCCGCATGAGCATGCTGATCCCAAGAGAGCACTTCAGAAATGGCGTTACAAGTGAGGCAAGGGGGAGGGGGGCTCCATGCTAGGCTGAGAGCTCACGCTAACTGCCCACTGCTACCTAGCCTCATGTTAGCCAATGTACAGTCTCTGGAAAACAAACTGGGCAAGCCAAGAGTAAGGATTGAAGACCAGCAGGAGATAAGAGAGTGCTGCACTCTAATTGTCTGTGAGACCTGGCTCTCAGACAAAGTCCCTGAGTGCACAGTTCAGTTACAGACCCACTCCGTACATCGGGCAGACCAGACATCAGCCACGAGTAAGACAAGGGGGACGGGGGGCATGTGTGTGTTTATAAACAACTTGTGGTGTGGAGATGTACAGACTGTTTACAAGCACTGTTCGCCTGATGTGGAGTTCTTACTGCTGAAATGCTTTCCCTATTATTTACCAAGGGAATTCACCACTGTGTTTTTGGCCACTGTTTACATTCCCCCACGAGGCAACTACACAGCAGCGCTCCGCAAACTCCATGACATCATCAGTGCATTAGAGACATCCCATCCCAATGCTGCTTTTATTGTTGATTGTGACTTTAACCAGTGCAATTTACGGACTGTACTTCCCAAATATTACCAGCATGTGGACATTCCCACCCATGATAAGAACACAGTGCACCATGTTTACACCAACATACGTGGTGCATACAGAGCGGCACCCCGCCCCCACTTCGGAGAGTCAGATCACATCTCCCTGTTCATATATGCGGCCTACAGACAAAGACTGAAACAAACAAACCCTGTTAGAAAACAAATTAAACGCTGTACTCCAGAGGCTGAAAGCACCCTGCAAGACTGTTTTGCCCGGACAGACTGGGATGTGTTTAAAGCTGCAGCCATCCGGGAGGACTCCTCTGTAAACATAGAGGACTATGCGGAACATGTGACTGGGTACATTAGTACTTGTGTTGATACCATTGTTTTTCCGGTTCCGGTTCCGCCGGACCGGTGGCGCCACATGAGTAGGCTGCCCGTTGCAACAGCCTTTTTTTTAATCTTCCTTCTTCTTTCTACACCTTTCACTCTGTATATATATCACGGACGCACGGATCGCCCCGGGGGTCTCCCGGGTCGGCGGACGGAGCCACGGTTTGCAGCGGGAGACGTTACAGCGGGGAGGAGCTAGTGCTAGCTAGCACTTGGCCGCCGCCCGGTGCTAATGGGAAACTCGACATACCGGGAGCTGTAGCGAAAACGACGCGGGTGCCGGGCTGGAGTTTAGGTGGCGTGCAAGAAATATAAGACAGAATAATAAAGAGCGATGGCAAGAACCAAGCAGACCGCCCGTAAAATCTACTGGAGGAAGAAGCCTCCCAGGAGACAGCTAGCCACCAGGGCTGCTCGGAGAGGCGCTCCGGCCACCGGCAGAGTGAAGAGGCCTCGCCGTCACAGGCCCATGGCTCTGAGAGAGATCCGTCGCTACCAGAAATCCACGGAGCTGCTCATCCGTAAGCTGCCCGTCCAGCGCCTGGTGAGGGAGATCGCTCAGGACTTCAAGACCGTCCTGCGTTTCCTGAGCTTCGCTGTCATGGCTCTGCAGGAGACCAGCAAGGCCCACCTGGTGGTCTCTTCTTCGCTAAGGGGGTCACCATCATGCCCAAAGACTTCCAGCTGGCCCGCCGCATCCGCGGAGAAAGAGCTTAGACTTTCTGCTGCACATTCACCAACCAATCATAATGCTCTGCACTGTGTGTCTATATATATACATTTATAGTAATATGGACATATGTTTACTAGATGTTGTTTTTTCTTGCCTTCTGATTGTTGCTCTGAGTATTGCTATCCCTGTGCTGTTGCAATCCTGGAATTTCCCCATTGTGGGACTAATAAAGGCTTATCTTATCTTATCTTATCTTATCTTATTGTACCCACCATACAAATCAGGAAGTTCCCCAACCAAAAGCCCTGGATAAACAGTCAGCTACTTCAGATGCTACGTGCTCGCTCTCTTGCATTTAAATCAGGCAATGAAGCTGAGTACAAAGCTGCAAAGTATGGACTGAGGAAGGCTATAACAACAACCAAGAGGCAGTACAGAGGAAAAACTGGACAGCCTCTACTTCACTCCTGACCCTGGGCGCATGTGGCAAGGCCTGCAGCACATCAGACTACAAGAGAACCACCAGCAACACCATTAGCTCCATAGACAGCCTGCCGGATGATTTCAACATCTTTTACATCCGCTTTGAGACCTCCAGCTACAGTGCAGAGAGGAGACACACACACGCACCCTCCCTCTCCACTAAAAGTCTCATCAGGCCAGATAAACAAAGCACTGAGGAATATCAACCCCCGCAAGGCAGCAGGACCAGACAACATCCCTGGGCGGGCTCTTAGAGTATGTGTTGCTGAGCTGACTGATGTTCTCACATCCATCTTAAACCTCTCCCTCAACCAGAGCATAGTCCCCTCCTGCTTCAAAACCACAGCCATCGTCCCCCTCCCCAAAAAGAGCCCATCGACCTGCCTGAATGATTACAGGCCAGTAGCATTCATTCCAACGAAGATGAAGTGCTTTGAGAGAGTGGGTCTGGTCCTCTTTCAGGACAGCATACCGGATAGTCTGGACCCCTTGCAGTATGCCTACTGGCCTAACAGGTCCCCCTCAGATGCCATTGCTGCTGCACTCCCTTATTCCCTCTCCCACCTGGTAGATAAAGACTCCTACATCAGGATGCTCTTTGTCGACTACAGCTCCGCCTGCAACACGGTCATCCCCTACAAACTCACCTACAAACTGTCTTTACTTGCCTGCACCCCACCCTCTGTGACTGGCTACTGGACTTTCTGACTGGCAGGCCTCAGTCTGTCTGGATGGGTAACAGGACTCTCAGCCAGCATCATCACAAACACAGGTGTCCCACAGGGTTGTGTTCTCAGCCCCATCCTCTACAGCTCCTTCACCCATGACTGTGTCACCTTCCACAAGGACAATGTCCCCTTAAAGTTTGCAGATGACACAGCAGTGATAGGATGCATCACTGGTGGTGTTGAAGCATCCTACAGGAGGGAGGTGGCCAGCCTGGTGTCATGGTGTGAGGACAACAACCTCACCCTCAACACGGACAAGATGAAGGAGATGATAGTGGACATGAGGAAGGGGAGGATACCTCATTGACCGCTGTTCAACCGGGAGCTTGAAGTGGAGAGGGTGAACAGCTTTAAATACCTGGGCATCCACATAGCAAGGACCTTACGTGGGCACTTAAAACCACAGAGCTCAACAGTGGTTGTACTTTTTGAGGAGACTGAAGAAGTTTGGCATGTCCCCCAAGATCCTCAACAACTTCTACAGCTGCATCATTGAGAACATCTTGACCAACTGCATCACTGCGTGGTACAGCAGCACTACTGCTTTGGACCGCAAACACCTGCAGAGAGTGGTGAAGACAGCGGAGAAGATCATCAGAACATCATTCTCCTCTCTGCAGAGCATCTATCACTGCAAAGTCCAAAGGAGCACTGCCTCCATCCTCCAGGACCCCACCCACCCCTGGCACAGAATGTTTACACTTCTATCCTCAGGCCGGAGGTACAGAAGTGTGAAATGCAGGACATCCAGACTAAAAAAAATCTCCTTCTTTCCCACTGCCATCAGACTCCTGAGTAAATAACAAAACTCCGGACACAGCTTTGCAAATAGAAATTCACACAATGGATGCTAAATTTGCACATTGCTTATTTGCACATTGTACGTATTCTCACCCCGTCTCATGTCCATATTATCTCTGCTGCTAAATTATCATTTTACAATTGACTGGTTATTATCAGGGCACACGGCTTTACACAGAGAAATTCTCACACTGGTTGCTAATTTGTACATTGCTCATTTGCACATTGTACATAGTCTCATGCCATGTCAGGTTCATATCATCTCTGGTATTAAAATTACCATTGTACAGTCTATTAGGTATTATCAGAGGCAAGTCATACTCATTCAGTTAATTTTCACTTACTCAGGGTCATGTTATAGTCATCCAGTGAATTTTCAATTTTCATTCTTCTCGTTTCCTCCAGTTTTAACTGTCCTAATTGCTTTTAATGTGTATTTATTAGTATTAGTATTTAGTATTAAGGTGTGTTTATTACCTTTATTAGTATTGATGTGTATTTATTACCTTGGCATGTCATGAGCGCCCCTCCGGGGCAAAAAACAAACCCAATCACCTAACTGCAGTGAGACAATTTATTGGCAGGAAGAAAACATAACAGTCCAGATAACAGTGTAGGCAAACCCCAAAATACAAACACCGAAAGACTTACACTGAGTTGGTGCTCCAGAGTTTAGGAATTCTGGAGAAGACGAGGGGGAGACTGAACCGCGAGATGGAATTCAGTCTGAACCTAATTGTGACTGCCACAGGGACAAAGAGGAAAAGCAGAGTTTAAATACATAACCAGAAATGGGCAGCAGGTGCAAGAGTCGAGCTGGCAAGCAATAATACCTAACTGCTCTCAGCTGGTGGGTGAGTGGACTGAGAGCAGTGAGAAGGGAAAAATAGCAGGAGAGAAAAAAAACCCCACAATCACTCGCAGCTGATGGACTAGAACAGACTGAGTGAAAGGGCTGTGCCTGGAATGGAGGAGAGGGGCTCAAAACACCCAAACAAAATAACAAAACTACCAGGAAAAATAATAATGAGCAGAAAAACATGCAAAACTACCAAGGAAGTCTGAGCACTGACAACAGATGGTCAGACATATGACAGACCCCCCCAAGGGGTGGATTCCAGATACCCAAAAGCAACATCACCCCACCACCACCACCACCAACAAAGAAGGAGTACAGCAAAAAACACCCCGGGAGGGAGGCGGGGGGAAAATGGCTAGGAGGGAAAAAACAAACCAGCTCGACTCACACCTGCACCCAGACAGGCCCCAAAGCCCCCATGGGCCCAGAGCTCTAGGGTTCGGCTGGCCGGACGAAGTCCCAGGCCAGCCAGATGGGCCGATGAATAGAATCAGGCGGGCTGCCCAAGAAAATGGGCCACCTGACCCAGAGACCCAGTCCTTCTGTGGCCGGCCAGTGAATTTTAGCTGCCAGGACCAGAGGGGTGATCATGGAGGTGGCTTCCCCACTGGAAGGCTTAATGGCAAGAAGCCAGACCGGAGGAGAGGGACCCCAACGGTATCTGGTGGCGGAGGAGGAGGAGAAGGAGGAGAGACTACGCCTTCGATGGTCTCGGGCAGGAGAATGGTTGCACCCGCGGGGTTCCCAGTCTGGGACATAGTTGCACCCGCGGTGGCTCCAGGCTGGAGCTCTGTAGCACCTGTGGTTGCTCAGGGCTGGGCCAACACTGCACCCTCGGTGGGACCTGGCTGGACCAATGCTGCACCCTCGGTGGGACCCGGGCTGGGGGGGTAGCACCCATGGTGGGCCCAAACTGAAGCGCAGCACCCACGTCAGGTTAATGCTGGGGCGCAGCACCCACGAGGATCCTTGACTGGGACGCAGCACCCAAGGTAAGTCAGACGGAGGCAGGACCCAGACGACAGCCTTGGGAAGGGGAGGCGCTGCACCCACGATGACCTCCAGCAGCGACCCTGGACCCACGGAGACCTCAGGTGATGCTGGAACATCTCCGGTGACCTTGGGAGAGAGCTCAGAAAGAACACAAGGAGAGGCAAGGTCAGGGTCACTGATAGCGGTGGAGCCCGGCGAGGTGAGCTCAGGTACAGTGGATGGCTGCACCTGGCTCTCCTCCCCAAGAGCCAGGCAAGATTGGTCTAATATGGAAAGGAGAAAGACAAAAGAGAACACTTGCCTGAGCTCGAGGTTCACCGCCGTCCAGGACTCCGACGATCCAGGCGATGTCATCTCGGGCTTGGCCCTCTGGAGGTCCAGCTCGGAGACTGACACTGCTGCGGCAGCTCCTGCAGCAGGCATGATGGTCATTGCAGTCTCTTCAGCCCCAGGCAAAGAGGACCACGTGGGGGCTCATCCAGCATGTCGACTGGGGTCTGGCTCAACGTAAGCGCTGGACTCTGCACAGAAGATTCAGATTCCATGCCCTCCCTCGGTCCGGGGAATGACAGCAAGGCTGGGACAGTGTTCTTCAGTACCGTGGGCTCCTCCATCATCTGGTGGTTGCGTTTCAGGGCCGGTGGACACTCAGAGGCAAGAGGAGGAGACACAGAGAGGGCAGGTGAAAATTCATAATTTGCAGCAGGCAAAGAGAACTCAGGGGACTGCGTGACCTGAGTCTCTCTACCAGGGAGCAGGCAAGACAAAATCACAAGAAAAAAATCACAAGAAAAAATCACAGATATCTTGTCTGTCCTCCCAGTGTGTGATGGACCCTGCTGCATCGTACCCCCCCCCCCCCGCCGTGGCTATGGTGGATGCTGGCCCCTCAGTGGATTGTGAAGGAGCTTCCACCGTGGATGCGGGAGTGGGTGGAACCGGGGAGGACGCAGCCGAACCCTCAGCAGCAGGGGAGCACATCGGGCAGACAGGAATAACTGCAGCAGGGAAGGAGGAAGAGGAGACTGATGAAACAGTCGGCAACAGAGTGAGAGATAGAAGATCTACTGCAGAATCTGACTCGATGTGGAACTGGTGGCAGTCTGAGAGGTGGAGTTGTCTCTCCGACAGTCCGGAGGAGGGCGGCGGCACCGTCGAGGACCGGGCAAAGCACGATGTTGTTGCTGGAGGAGAGTTGGACGAAGCGTGAAGAGTGATGGTCATCTGCCGAGGAGGGCTCCTCTGCCTCGACTCTGTGGAGAACGTCAAACCTGGGAATGACTGTTGAAGTGTGCAGACTGTGGACAGCAGATCTGTGAATTGGGGGTAGCTCCATAGGCCAGGATGCGCCTCCAGGATTCCCATAGCTCCATACAGGCAGTCCCACATCTGCTTGGGTCCTCGAGCTTCGAGAGCTCCATCCACGTAACTCTGGATGAACTCTGTCGCCCATTCCTCGTCCACATTGGGAGTCCCCGCTGCAGTTCCTTTTTTGCTGTGGAGAGGTCGGCGAGCCTGGGGCATCGTGAGCTCCAACCAGCAAGTGAATAAAAACACACAAAAAAAGTGAAAAAAAACAATGCCCCACTGCAGAAGCTGGGTTAAATTCTGGTGGCAGTCAACTGTCATGAGTGCCCCTCTGGGGCAAAAAACAAACCCAGTCGCTTGACTGCAGTGAGACAATTTTTTGGCAGGAAGAAAACATAACAGTCCAAATAGCAGTGTAGGCAAACCCCAAAAACAAACACCGAAAGACTTACAGTGAGTTGGTGCTCCAGAGTTTAGGAACTCTGGAGAAGACGAGGGGGAGACTGAGCCACAAGACAGAATTCAGTCTGAACCTAATTGTGACTGCCACAGGGACAAAGAGGAAAAGCAGTTTAAATACATAACCAGAAATGGGCAGTAGGTGCGAGAGTCGAGCTGGCAAGCACTAATACCTAACTGCTCTCAGCTGGTGGAAGAGTGGACTGAGAGCAGTGAGAGGGGACAAATAGCAGGAGAGAAAAAAAACCCAACAATCACTCATAGCTGATGGACTAGAACAGACTGAGTGAAAGGGCTGTGCCTGGAATGGAGAAGAGGGGCTCAAAACACCCAAACAAAATAACAAAACTAACAGGAAAAAATAATAATGAACAGAAAAACATCCAAAACTACAAAGGAAGTCTCAGCGCTGAGAACAAACACTCAGACATATGACATGGCATTCGTTTGGAGAGCAGAGTAAAAATTTCATTGCTCATTCTTAACTGCGCATATGATAATAAAGCCTTTGAATCTTGAAAAACTGTTACCTACTGGAAACTTCTGGATACATTAATGTTAAACGATAACATCGGTGGTGAAAAATGAAACCAGTTAGGAACTGGGCATAACTGCTGCTCCTCCAATGGTCACTAAAGATCTCCTCCAAAAGCTTGCAAACACTTTCACTTTTAAATAAATCAGCTGCAAAATATAAAGTGGTGGGTTGTCGGGGCCAGTGAGGCCTTCTCTTCTCACCTAATCATCAGAATCACTGACTTGCATTTAGCTCTCACATTCTTATACTGTATACTGTATATATATCTGATGGTGCAATCTCAAGTCAGTGGCTCCTTCAGAAAAATATTTAATGAGAAAAATGTTGACGTGTTCAATACTCATTTCCCAGCTGTATAACCAGCTGAAATCCATCAGAATTTAGGAAGCCATCCCATACCCCATCAGTGCAAATTAATTTCAGCTGGTTAAGTCCTGACTGATAGCCTTAAAATGGTCTGTGAATATCAGATTGTCACACCACAAAGAACTCATGATTGGTAGAAGCAAAGAGCTCTCTCTAGACTTTCACAACTTTATTGATGCAAAACATAATGATGGCATTGGTTACAGGCACATTTCTAAACTGCTAACTGTTCCAGTGAGCACTATTGGCGGCATCATTCGGAAGTGGAAAGAACATCATTTTACCATAAACTGGCTACGGCCAGGAGCTCCTCGCAAGATTTCTATTAGAGGAGTCAAAAGAATTATCAGAAGAGTTATCCAAGAGCCAAAGACCACTTGTGGAGAGCTCCATAAAGACCTGGAGTTAGCAGGTACTGCTGTTTCAAAGAAAACAATAAGTCATGCATTCAACCAACATGGGGTCTATGCCCGCTCACCTTGCAAGACTCCATTGCCGACGAAATAGCATGTTGAAGCTTGTTTAAAGTTTTCTGCACAACATTTGGGCATCATCATCATCATGGCAGTCTGTCATGGGTGACAATGACTGTTTCATTTAGGTCTGATCAGATTCCTCCACACAGCTCTGTCCTTAGCCTTCCGCTGCCAGGAACTCCTGTCTATGTACAACTTTTTCAAGTTTCTTTTTACAATGTCTTTAAATCTGAGCCTTGGTCTACCCTGATTGCGTTTGCCCTCGCATAACTGTGAGCAGAGTAACTGCCGAGGGAGACGCTGGTGGTCCATCCTCTCAACATGTCCGAGCCATCTCAAGTTCATCTGTATTAGCATGTCCTCCATTGATGGTAGACCAGCTCGTTTCAACACTTCTATGTTGGTTATCTTGTCTTTCCATGAGATGTTCATTATGGCTCAAAGGTGTCTCATCATGTGCGCGTGGAATTTCTTCACCTGCACTCTGTAGACAGTCCAAGTTTCAGCACCATACAATAGAGTAGCCAGTACTGTCGCTCTATACACTTTGCATTTCACATGGATAGACACATGTCGATTGTTCCACAGTCTCTCCCTCAAGTTTCCAAACACAGCGCTCGCTCTTCCCATTCTGAGAGATAGTTCATCCTCCAGCCTAGCATTCTCTGAAACAGTACTCCCTAGGTACTTGAAAGTCTTGCACTTGACTAGTGGCTCTGTAGCAATGTTGATCCCTTCTGGTAGTGATGTTGATAACTGGAACTTTGGTGGTTGATAAAGGCACTCTGTCTTCTTGATGTTGATTTGGAGGCTGAATTGGCTAGCTGGTCTTGCAAATTTCTCCACTAAAGATTGCTTATCTTCCATGCTGTGTGCAACTAGAGCACTGTCGTCAGCAAAGAGCATTTCTCTTACTAACTTTATCGATGTCTTACTCTTAGCTTTAAACTGTGCCACATTGAACAAGTCTGCTTCTTTCCTTGTTTGAATGTATACTCCTTCTGAAGTGTCTTTGAAGGCCACTTCAAGCATGGCTGCCAGATATAGCGAGAAGAGTGTAGGTACCAGCACACACCCTTGTTTCACCCCGTTGCTTACTGAAAAGTCTTTAGATACTGAATCACTCATTGCCACGTTTGCTTGCATACCTGTAAGGAGTTCCTCGATCAGGCTGACAAACTTCTCTGTACAACCATATTTCTTGAGTACCTGCCAAAGTCCTTGTCGCGAAACAGTATCGAAGGTTTTACTGAAGTCTATGAAGACTACATAAAGTGGCATGTTCTGTTCGATACACTTTTCTTGAACCTGTTTCAAGTAGAAAATCATGTCCATTGTGCTTCTTCCACTTCTAAAGCCGCACTGGGTTTCCGGTAGTACATTCTGCGAGATGTGTTCATTCAGTCTGTTCAGTAGCACACGTGACAGAATCTTGCCAACAGTGGCTAGCAGTGATATACCTCGGTAATTTCCACAACTTTCCTGTCACCTTTCTTGAACAAAGGCACAATACTTGCATCCTTCCAGTCTTGAGGTACTTTCTGGGCATCCCATATCGCTTGGATGAGCTTGTGCAGGCAGTTGGTCAGCTGAACACCACCAAACTTCCACACTTTTGCTGGAATTCCATCCCTTCCTGGAGCTTTACCATCCTGTGTTGTCCTGATAGCTGTCATTAGTTCATCAAAATTTGGTGGTTCATCCAGACTTGATACAGCTGGTCGCTGCACTAGAGCTTCTTTAGCCTCTTCAGTGAGTTCTCCAGGGTTGTTTAGTAGTTGGTCAAAGTGGTCTGCAAATCTGTCCAGGATCTTGTCTTTCTCCTGCAAAACCGTTTCACCATCCATATCCTTTAGTTGGATCAATCCTCTTGGTTTAGGGCTGTAGATTTCTCTCAAACCTGTGAAGAATGTTTTCATGTCCTTTCTGTCTGCTGCAGTTTGAAGTTTCTCTGCTTTTTCATCCCACTAGTTGGACTTCATCTCTCTGGTGTACTTCTGCAGCTCACTCTGAGCCTTTGAGTATTTCTTCTTCTTCGACCTTGTGTTACACTGTAGGTTTTCCTGCCTTGCTGTATTCCTCGCTTCTAGTAGTTTCTTCAGGTGTTCATCATGCTCATCAAACCAATCTTGATGTTTCCTCTCAGAGTAACCTAATACATCACTCGCAGTCTGATACACCGTATCCTTCAGTGTTGCCCATTTCTCTTCTATGCCATTCTCTGAGTTGTTGCTGTCCCAGTCTTTCAAGTTTTCATCAATTTCCTGTGTAAGTTCTTCCTGTTTCTCTTGGACTTTCAGTGCACTAGTATTTAGCTTCTGTGGTGGCTTTGCACCCATCCTGCAGTGCTGTTTTCTTCTGCAAATCCTTAATCTAGATCTCAGCATAACATGATCAGTACCACAGTCTGTGCCTCTCATTGCTCTGGTGTCCAATACATCCCTTATGTCTCTCTGCCTGACTATGATGTAGTCTAATAAGTGCCAGTGCTTGGATCTTGGGTGCATCCATGTCTTCTTGTGTGTGTCCTTGTGCTTAAATAGAGTGTTGGTTATCACAAGGTTGTACTCTGACCATAGGGCAAGTAGAAGTTCTCCATTAGCATTGCACTTGCCTACTCCATGACTGCCTAGCACTCCTTTCCATTTCTCAGTGTCCGAACCAACTCTGGCATTAAAATCTCCAAAGAGTATCAGCCTGTCATCAGTCGGTACATGCCTGATAGTCTCACGTAAATCACTGTAGAACTCTTCCTTCACCTCCTCTGTGTTGGTCATTGTTGGAGCATATACACTGATGAGTGTGGCATACATCTTCCGCTATAGTGGGAGTCTCATAGTCATTATCCTGTCGTTGATTGGCACCGGTTCCTTATCAAGCATTGCTGCTTATCTCTTTTCTAACTGCAAAGCTCACTCCTGCTTCTCTCCTTTCTTGAGTTGATCTCCCACTCCAAAAGAAGATGTACCCATGGTCTTCCAAGCTGTCATATCCAGGCAATCTTGTTTCACTAAGTGCAGCTATGTCTACATTGTATCTGTTCATTTCCAGGGCCACAAGCGCAGTCTGTCTTTCTGGGCGCTGTGATGTTGTTCTGTCCAACAGAGTGCATACATTCCATTCTGCTACACACAAGGCTGCTGTTTTCCTCTTCTTTTGTCTTCCTGCTCCTAGCTTACTTTTCGCTGCCTGTTGGAGTGTGAACAGATCAGCGCAGACCTTGTAAGCCCGGACAACGTCCGAGCCGGTATGAGTTGCTTTCTGCTTGACCATTTCATGAAACTGCTTGAGAAGTATTTGAGTACTGCTAGCTTTTGCTGGACTAGCAGCACATTCTTGGCAGATAAAGGTATTATCAGTGGCAAGGACAAGCCAAGACAAACTGACTCCAGTATCTGTTGCAGTGACTGACCAGATGATAGGTTTGTTTATCTCTACTCTTTGTGTAGTGCATGTCACAATGTACCAACTGGCACAGTCCACCACAGACCTTGTGACAGATGTGTTTATTTGCTAGGATGTCCAGTCTCACCCCGTGTAACTGGGAGTGGTTCACCACAGACCTGTGGCAGATATTGTTTTTAGTTCTGCCAGGATGCCCTGTTTCACCCTCCACGCCCTCGGAAGGGTGGGGATGACGGCTGAGTTGCCGACGGCCCAACCCATGAGACAGGTAGTACCGATTTTCATGGTTATCCGGTAGCAAGCAAGCCAATGCCTGACCTGACAAAAACAACATTTGGGCAAGCCAGTAAAATACTGGGAGAATATACAGTCTGGTGAAATGAGACCAGAATTGAACTTTCTGAATGCCACAACACACAGCGTGTTTGGAGGAGAAATGGCACTACACATCCCATCATGGTGTGTGTGTTTGTGTGTGTGTGGGGGGGGGGGGTGTTCAGCACATGGTACAGGCAGACTTCATATAATTGAGGGAAAGATGAATGGACAAATGTACAGAGACATTCTTCATAAGAACCTGTTGCCATCTGCCAAGATTCTGAAGATGAAACAAGGGTGGACTTTTCAGCAAGACGATGATTCCAAACACACAGCCAAGGGAACTTTCAACTGGCTCCAGAGAAGGAAAATAAAATAAAGCTGCTTGAATGGCCCAGTCAGTGACCTGATCTTAATCCAATTGAAAATCTATGGAATGAACTAAAGATCAGAGTTCGTAGAAGACCCCGACGGAATCCTCAAGATTTTAACAGTTTGTGAGGAAGAATGGTCTAAAATCACTCCTGAACAATGCCTGCACCTAGTTTCTCCATACAGGAGGTGTCTGGAAGTTGTCATTACCAACAAAGGCTTTTCTACTAAATATTAAATGAATTTCACCAAGTGTTGACATGTTCAATACTTATTTTCCCTACTGTATATATATAACTATACACCATACACATACTCACACTCAGTGTGTGTGTGTGTGTGTGTGTGTGTGTGTGTGTGTGTGTGTGTGTGTGTGTGTGTGTGTGTGTGTGTGTGTGTGCATGTGTGTGTGACTCTCTAACCCTAACTGACTCCCTTATCCTAACCTTCCCCACAGCGAAGACACACGAGCACCCAGTGAAAACTTATAGGCACTAGGAAAACATCTAATGTCAACACAGAAATATCCCTGTCAATCCTGAGGTTTAAACTCAGAATCTTCTAGCACAGAGGAGACAGATTTAGGCACAACAGCACTGTCATCCAAGTTTTTTTCCAATGCAGCACAAAGAGGTGGTTTGTTAAAGCTAATTATGTAGCAGTTGCTTTGCTGGATGCACAACACAGTAACAGAGTTTTACATTTATGGTCAAATGACTCATCCTCCTCAATGTCGAATGCAACAACATATAAGATGTAAATCGTTATTGAACTGAAAAATGAGAAAGTGAATTTGAAATTAATGTTTTTCAGTCCTGCTTATATACATAAATGGACACATTATGTTTGTGTTTGCAGAGACAGGTGTGGCTATATCCTCACCAATCGACTGTTTGAGAACAGTAAAGAAATGACAGTAGTTGCACAGATGTCTGGTTTTAATTTTTTTAATAAAATCAAATTAGCTCTTGCTTCATCACACTGCACCACATCGAAAACACTCTACTGCAGATGGAGGTTCTCGAGAGTACCCTTTAATTAACACACCATAAGTAGTCTGGAAAGGAGCTGTGAGGCAAATATTGTCAGATGGGCTTGACTGAAGGACAGGGCAAGACAGAACTCTAGAATAACACAAAAAGAGATGGAACATTTCTGGCATGACAAAAAATGCTTTATTTCATTCAGCATTTGAAGAATCATGCTAAGAAAAAAAATACAAAAGCGTAACTTTGTAAAACATCTTAATATTTGTAATGTATGGTACTAAGAATGTCCTTGATTGACAAGGTTTGGAAGAACACACTCAAAAGCTGACAAAAAATGTTTCATGATTGGAGTAGTTGCCAAGATTGCTGATGACCTAAACCTTACAAAGTTACAATATTGCTGCACACATTAACATGTTTCTCTCAGTAAAATAAAATGCAAAGTATCCACATGTACATGCTAATACAATCTAAACTAGAAAAGCACTCAAAGAGCACATACCTCCACCAAGGTTCCTCCCCTCCCTCCCTTTGTCCAGCTGTTAATACCTCCCTGCCTCCATCCCTCCATACACTGCAAGATAGGGCTGTGGTGGAGGTATGTGCTCATGGATCGCCTCATTCTAAGGCCAAGGGCCACATTTTGTGAAAATTTCATCCAAATCTGTCCAGTAGTTTTTGTATAATCTTGCTAACAGACAGACAAACAAACAAACAAATGTATGCTAGCAAAAACATTATCTCCTTGGCAGAAGTAATGATAGAAATAAGGAATAGACACTAAGAAAAAAAAATTAAATTGCCAAAATACAAGAATGGGGGCAGCACGGTGGCGCAGTGGTTAGCACAGTGGCAGCACAGCAAGAAGGTCATGGGATCGATTCCACCCTTGACCATCGTGGGTTCGATCCCACCCCCAGACCATCGGTGACCCTTCTGTGTGGAGTTTGCATGTTCTCCCCGTGTCTGCGTGGGTTTACTCCGGGCACTCCGGTTTCCTCCCACATGCCAAAAACATGCAAGTTAGGTTAATTGGCATCAAAACTGGGGATTCTAAATTGTCCTTAGGTATGGATGTGAGAGTGAATGGTTGTCTGTCTCTCTGTGTTGGCCCTGTGATGGACTGGCGATCTGTCCAGGGTGTACCCTGCCTCTCGCCCAAAGATGCTGGGATAGGCTCCAGCCCCCCCGCGACCCGAAAGGATTGAGCGGTAGAAGATGGATGGATGGATGGAAAATACAAGAATGGTAATTTCAACACCAAATAAGTTCACAAGAATGACCAAAGATGTAGTCCAAATCACAGGCTATTATATATTTCTGACCAAAAAGTCTTAGTCACACACAAATGTGTCCTGCCAGTGGAAAGAAAACAGAGGTGATTCCTGAGTGACTTGAATATGTATGATCCATGTGAGCTGCTGCATTTTACACTGTGTATAAATAAATATGTTAAAATCTGGATAAATAAAGCAAAAACAACTCACAAAGAAATATGCCACTAGAAGTGGAGGGAAATGTTGTCTTTAATTTATCTATAACAGCCAAATAAAGAAATAAATAATTACATGAATAATGTTAACAAAAATGCTCTTGGACAGGAGCTGGTACATCACTCTGCTGGCAGGTCAGGGCTGTTTTTCCACAATAATACTTCAGGGACGGGCCTGTACTCGACCACAGACATACAGAGCAAGGGTCACCAACTAAAACTGCAAGAGGTTGGATAAGTCTATCCTCCTCCCCAGCTTAGGTCCAAATTAGGGGCGGGAATCTTTAGGCACCTCATGATTCGATTATGTTTCAGGGGCTCCAATTTGATTTTAAAATGATTCTTGACGCATCTTGATGCACTTTTTTTCTATTCCAGATTTTTCCATCCCACTGAGTGACAACTTGGTACTTACAGTATAAAATAAAGCAAAGTAAAGTAGTGTCTCAACTTTTTTAAAAAGATAGACAACTGTAAAGCAATCACAAGAGACATAACCAACCACAGCTGTAAAACTGCTACGTGTAGAGCAACAATCAGCCAATCATCATGCTCAGTGAAATGAACACTTTTGGAACTCCCTACCACCAGAAATAAAAACTAAGACAGAACTGAAAATGTTTAGTGTGAAAGTTAAAGGTTGGCTCAAGCAACAGCAAAGATGTGAACATCCATCCATTCATCCATCCATCCACACATACATACATACATACAGTCATGTGGAAAAATTTGGACATCCCTTTAAATATTCAGTTCTTTATTAAGAAATGTTCATGTATTTATGTCTAACCTTGTTTTTGTTTTTATTTGCATTTTTTAAAAAAATATTTTAGCCATTCTAAGTGGGAATGAATGTGGGGGTGTCACAAAAAGATGGGGGGGGGCTAATTTATTCCTCACTATTTGTATAGAATTACATTTTGCATTTTGCAGAAAACTTGAAAAAAGTCTTTAATTCATTGTCTAGTTGTATTAGATGAATCTCCCAGTATTTTTAGCATTGATATTAAATATTCATATGTCCAAATATGTTAAAAAACACACAGGCTTATACAAGGTGTCCTAATTTTTTTCACATGACTGTACATACATACATACATTTTCTATCACTTTTCCAGAGGTCCGGGTCACGGAGGCAGCAGTCCAAGCAGAGAAGCACAGACTTCCCTTTCTCCGACCACCAACTCCAGCTCTTCAGAGGGGATACCAAGGTGTTCCCATGCCAGCTAGGAGACTTAGGGTGCTTTCACACCTGCAGGCTTTAGTCTGTTTCAGTCAAACTCAAGTTCGTTTTCTCCGTTAGCATGGTTCGTTTTGTCTGGTGAGAACACGGTAATCGCACTCAAGTGCGTACTAAAACAATCGGGTCTCGGTTCGAATTAAATGGCGAACTCTGGTGTGGTCCTGCAGGTGAGAAAGCGACCGCACTAAAAACGGGACCAGCGGCAAATGGTAAAACATTTTATGTCACTGTACATACCTGATAGATCTTTGAAAATGTCTGTGGCTGAGCACGTCACGGTTCTGGAGGATTAATGAACGTTAACATGTTATTTCCCATCCGTAGCAGTGCTTCATTTTCAAACTGTATGATTTGCCAAAAGTGGTATATGCACGTATGTAATAAACGCTAACCAGGACGATGAAAACCCACTGTAGATTACACTACGATTTGTATTATTTTCTCCCAAAAATGCATAAAGACACGGAAGAACGGGCAAATTTATTGCCCAGTGCGATTACATTATAACTCAATGTAAATACATGAAAAGACATGAATTCACCGTCTGGGTGAGATGCAGACAGACAAAGTTCCCATTCACCAGAAAAAGTTGTCCCTGTTGAAAACTTGATGTGCATTTCCTAGCAGCACGTCCGTGGTAGGAATCTGTGTGTAAAATAAATAAAATCCAACATCCCGATTCAGCTGAAGAGCTACTGGTTCTTCAGCTTCCATTTTGGGTAGAAAATAACAATAAAGTCAACCACTTGGATCCAAAAAATAATTTTACCAGACAAAACAGAGGAGAAAAGTTTAAAAAAAAAAAGTCTCTTGGACTTGGAGTAGTGATGAGTGTGGAGGAGATGCAGGCTCTGATAGATATTTGGTCTGAGAACCAGATTTCTCAGCAGCTTGTGGCTACACACAAGAACACCGATGTTTTTAAAACGTTTAGCGACATGATGGCGGTACAGGGGGTTTATACAGACAGCGGAGCTTTTTATTTTTATTAGTTTGTGGCGCATAAACACCTTACTGAAGGGAACGGTGTTATGCTTGAGAATTGCTGGCTTGCCGAGAATTGCATCCCATCATCAAATAAGCATAATTTAAAGATAACTTACAAGAGGCAATAACAATTTTTACTTCTAAAAATGTACAAATGGTTACAAGCCTGGCTGTAGTGTTATATTTTATAGTTTTGGTGCATGGGATGCAATTCTTGGCAAGCGAGCAATTCTCGGCATAACACCGGTACTGGCCAATCAATGAGCCGGATTTCTCTTCTTCGCAGAGATTTTTTCTTCCTGGTCAGTGGTGGCTTTGGCTACAGCGCCACAATCGAGCAGCTGTTGTAGCTGCATGACATTGTCCAAGCAGTTTTGTCCACTTGAGTGAAGTGCTGTGTGAATGCAAACCGAACCAAATGAAGGTGTGAAAATTCTCACCATCCCCCACCAAGTCGAACCGAGACTCCCGGACTATCCTGGTGTGAAAGCACCCTTAGTCTCTCCAGTGTGTCCTGGGTCTGCCCTGGTATCTCCTCCGAGTGGCGCATGCCCGCAATACCTCAAGTGGAAGGTATCCAGGACGCATTCTGATTTGATGCCCAAACCACCTCAACTGGCTCCTGTTGATGTGGAGGAGTAGCGGTTCTACTCTGAACCTCTCAGGTAATTGAGCTCCTCACGCTATCTTTAAGGATGAGTCCAGCAGCCAGTGGCATTTTCTCCCAGAAGCCAAGGAAAGCCATGCGTCCTTTATTTTTCAGCCTCTAGCTGTAAGATTTATGAAATATGTATTTATATATAGACAGATATACAGTTATAACTATCTCTCTAGCTCGCTATATACATCAATAAAAAGTGCATCCAGATTGTGAAGAGCAATGAACTGTAAAATGCAATATATTATGGAGTTTTAATGTCTGCTGTCAGTGAATTGTGGGAAATATCAATTCAACCCCATTTCTCATGATCTTAGTACGGGGAAATACCTTTCTGGTGTCAATATGTGATCAGATATGGTGTTGCACTCCTACCAAGAGAGAAAACCAGATCAAAGAGGCCTCCTCTTGATCAGAAAAAATGAAGCTACAGTCATCCCTCTCTTAGAGTGTGATTAGCAAGGCTGTGGTGCTGAGGAAGGCCAGTTTCATGCACCATTGCCAACTCCTCAGTAAGGAAAGTAGCTATTGGCTGTCCTAAAAGTCGCTAGAAGTTGCTAAATGATGTCATTGTCTAATTTGCACAATTGGCCATTTGTATGTAATTGTAATGGGCACTGCAGGACAGAAGAATAATGTCGTGGGAGAGACAAAAAGTGAGTAAAAAACACCCTAAATATCTTTAGAACTACAAATTAACTTTCTTCTGTTGATTCTTGGTTCGTTTGTTTTAATTTGGCATTTAAATAGGCCATCACTTCTGTATCATCTCCAATAAATGGCTTCAACCAGCCTTTGAATTCAAGGTTTGATTTCCACTCCTTTCTGTATTTTTGAGCGTACAGTTTAGACCGCGACATGACGAACTTGCTGCTAGATGTTTAGCTTATGTCACAGACACACACAGTGGATGAAGTAAGTACGTGACTGAGGCTGTTAGTCAATGCAGTGATTTATTAGTGTGACACTGACAGTGAAGAAACATTTACATCGACTGGGGGGGTTGTGCAGGCGCAATTCATTTGCAGTCTGGACGTGAGTGGCATGGGCGTGGGTTTCAACTTTCAACTAACTGCTGCACAAGGCCACTGTGAGACTGACCGCTTGTGAGTGCTTTGGGATGGGGAGAAGCTCATAGTAGCACCCGCTGCTTGGTGAGAACAGTAAATGCAGAGCAGTAGTGCTTTCATGTCAGCAGCCACTGTGGCTAGTGATTTTCCAAAGTTACTAGCCACTCAGCCTTTTCAATAGCCACAATTTTGTAGTTGGAAAATTATGTTCAATATGATCAAATTTGATTATCACATACTAAAATGTAGTTGAATTAAATGTACAACCTTTTTAAATGCAATGACCCTTATACATAGATAAAAATAGCAAGAGAAACACTAAGTAGTTATTAACAGCAGTAAATACTGTATAACAGTTGAGAAAAATGTCTGTAATATGAGAGTGAAGTACAGGTAGATTTGGGGTCTGTCCCAATTCTCATTTCGATCCCGTCCCCTTGGCCCTTGAAATGAAGGGCTCCTTGTTCTCATCAGAAAAAGAAGAAAAAGAAAACTGATGAGAAAAAAAGTCTCATCTTACAGAGAAAAATGTCTCAGATTTACACAAACTATTCTAATCAGTAGAAAGTCAGAAATTTACTAAAAATAAAGCTGTAAATTCACAGAGAAATTTTTGAACCCCCTGGTGGGCCGTTTTTGGCCCATGGGCCATATATTTGACGCCCCTGGGCCAGTCCATTAAAAATGCATATTTAGAGGATTTACTTCCATGAAATAGTTGCATATCACGACAACATGTAAATGAATAAGATAAAATAAAATAGTAAGGACAGATAAATGAAAGGTCACCGCCTACAAGAAGCTGTTCTTTACACCAACAAATCACAGTCACTTTTTCTCTGTGCATAAGAAAACTTAAAAATGCATTTAGTGTGGACATTAAATGCGAGCTTCTTGCTCAGAAAATACTCATGTTTAACCATAGAGGTAGGAGCTGATGTTGGGGCCTGCTCACCGCTTGGACACAGCATTTTTTTCCGGGTTGTGAACTGGGGCAGGACAGGAGACCAACCCACGAAGCAGCCTGTCTGCATAAAGCAGATGGGGGTCCAGGTAACAGCGGACAAATGAGCACACACTATGTGCAGATAGTCCTTCTGGGAATTGTAGTTTCGTAGTCTGACATTACAGATAGGTTTTATTTTAGATGCCATCTAAGGAAACTATAACCCGCCGAGCCCTGCACGTCAGAGTCTACAAATCCCCAGAAAAGTCTCTGATAACACCAGGAAGAGTCACCAGATTTGTCGCAAGTCACTTTTGACAGAAAAAGTTGCTAAGAGGGTTTGAAAAGTCACAAGATTTAGCAAGAAAGTTGCCATGTTGGCAGCACTGGTTCATGTGGTCCTCTAGAGTCATTCGCTTCCTCACGTTTGCATCAGACCAATTAAGTCATAGGATGTTAGCAGCGTCACTGCTGATTAGACATCTTGTTCAATCAGAAATGGACTGGACTGCTGCATTAGAAAGTGCTAAGTACAGTTATAGAGTTGGAGTTTTGGAGTTTTTGGTCTGAAATGTCTATGGAGAACAAGGTTATTGAAGGCTTCACCACTATGATAGTCAAGAGACTGTTCTTTCTCTTCAACAGGGTGAGTGCATCTTAAGGCACATCTCCATAAAGTACAGTATTGTGGAAAAAGATTTTTACAATAGCCTATAAAAAGTCATTAGATAGATAGATAGATAGATAGATAGATAGATAGATAGATAGATAGATAGATAGATAGATAGATAGATAGATAGATAGATAGATTTTTTTTAAATTAAACACAATCCATGATATTCTAATTTACTGAGATGTAACTCTTTTTGGCCTCACTGCTAACTAAACTAATGCCATTATGCTGACATAGATATTTGCTGCATGTGTTATTCAGACTGTTTTATTATTTACTGTGGTGGTGCAAACCGTGTATCACTGTGTCTGTATAGCTTCACCAGGTGCTGAACTGTGTTAAAGTGTTTTTCAGTCATTGTTAAAATTTTATCCAGTTCAATGTCAGTGTAATAAAACCCAGTTTACAGATATTTATGTGACCTTAGAGCTTTGAGGGAGACAGAGACAGAGAGAAAGCAAGCATTAAAAAATGATGCTTATAGAACCGGTTGTGCACCACAACCCCCCCCCCCCCCAAAAAAAAGGCCATGCCATGTCACTGCCAGCAACCCTACACAAAAAGCTTATTTCAGCCACTTGTATCCGCAATCTCATTCTTTCGGTCATTACCTAAAGTTCATGACCACTGGTGAGGGTAGGACTTAGATTGAGCGTTAAATTGAGAGCTTTGCCTTACAGCTCAGCTCCCTCTTCACCACGACAGACCAGTACAACATGTGCATCACTGCAGATGCTGCGCTGATTCATCTGTCAATCTCCTGCTCCATTTTCCCTTCACCCATGAATAAGACCCCAAGATATTTGAACTCCTCCAATTGTCTTCAACCCAGAAAGGATAATTCACTCTTTTCTGGCTAAGCATCATGGACTCGGACTTGGAGATACTGATTCTCATCCCAGCTACTTCACATTGAGTAGCAAACCATCCCAGCAAGCCCTGTAGGTCATTGCTCAATGAAGCCAACAGAATAACATCATCTGCAAACAGGAGAGATAAGATCCTGTGGTCACCAGACATGACACTCTTCGTTCTTTGGCTGCACTTAGAAATCCTGTCCATAAAAATTATGAACAGGATCGGTGACATAGGGCAGCCCTGGTGGAGTCCAAGTCTCACTGGAAATGAGTTTTACTGATTGTTGGCCATGTCAAAACACACAAAGGTCATATACACTGTAAAAAAAAGTTGTAGCAACTTAAAAAAGTTAGTGTCTGGGCTGTCTTAAAATTTTAAGTTGACTGAACTTGAAAAGATAAGTGGTAAAGTTAAAAACACATAAACTCAAGTTCAGTCAACTTAAATTTTTAAGACAGCCTGCACACTAACTTTTTTAAGTAGAAATACCCTAGTTACTTTTTAAAGTGTAGAGACAAGATAGCTTCCAGCAATGAGCCCAATACCCAAAACTGCTGATTCACCCTCCACATGAAACAATGAATGAAGTGGTCGAATGCTTCCTCCAAGTCCAAAACATGTAAACTGGTTGGGCAAACTCCCATGAACCCTCGAGGATCCTGTTTTTTTTGTTTTTTTTTTGGGGGGGGGGGGTTTCCCTTGTCCTGTCAAGCAGCTAGGCAAGCAGAACAGAAATCTGATTCCCTTATTGTGCCAAACAGATTTACTTTGCCAAAAGGAGCTTTATAGAGCTCACATCCATGTATTGTATATTTATAGACTCCTCTTGTAATAACTTTTAATACTTTATTTAAATTGTTTTACCCATTATAGACCCGATGGGGGGAATGAGGAGGGGGAAAGAAAAAAGAGAGGAACAAACAGAAAAAAAAAAAAAACTGACACAGCTGAACAAATAGAAGACAACCTGTTTCCTCTTCTGAAAATGCCTCATCAGAAGTCTGGTATCTGCACCTGTAAAAGAACATATGTGTGTGTGCATGTGTGTGTATGAGAGCACACTCAAAGTGAGTGCGTGCATGTGAGTGGTTTGCCAGGAAACATACAAAGAGGGTGGCAGGTCACAGCAACACCCCTTCCCCCCTCTGGAAATGCTGAGCAAGCAAGACAGTGCTACCAACCCCCATAGAATGCCAATGCCCCGAAGCCAGCAAGCCCCAGGACAGCCATGCAACCACCCCAGGAGGGATGGAAGAGGGAGGCCAGCACGGTGCATCTCTGCCCCCGGCTCCCCCCCCCCCCCCACAAGTGGGGCCAATGCCAACCCCAAGACCCCAGGTGCCAGAAGGAGAATGTCCCCTCCGGGCCAGAAACTGCCCCCCGCTCCCCGAAGCCCCCCCCCCCACACACACACACACAGCGTTCCCTCGCCCACCCCAGCATCCGCGACCGATGCCTCCAGAGCCCCCAGGCCCCCATGCCCAGGGAAGATTGCAGAAAGGTGCCGGGAGCCCCACGGTGGGCCAGCACCTCCAATCCAAGGGAGCCCACGTAGCCAGGAGGGACCAGGAGGCTCTATCCCCTCAGTCCAGCACCCCCCACCAGCACATAAACTCACTCTCATGCACTCACACCCTCATGCTCTCACATGCACTCCCGTGCCCACATGCACTCACTCACTCACTCACTTTCACTCACCCTCTCACTCACCCTTTCCTTCACACAATCTTACACTCGCACTCCCACACTAAGACTCATTCACCCTCACCCACTCCTATACTTGTTCAGTCTTGCTCCCATTCCCACTCATCCTCCCAGTCGCTCACATTCACACATGCTTCCTTTCACTCACACTCACATACACTCTCATTCGCGCTATGACTCATTCACATTACTCTTGCTCTCTCTTACACACTAACACTTATTCACCCTTAACACTTGGGGCGGCCACGGGACAGATGCAAAGTGCATGAACGTGCATCAATGCCCAGCAGCGGCCGGGAAGGCCGCCGACGTGGACCAGCAGCCACAACCCCACCAACCGACCAGGGCAACTGCAGCCACAGAAGCAGCCCACTGCCACCAAAGCCTGCCAAGAACGAACAACCAATGGACCCAACGCAAGCGCCCAGAGATACCACCCGACATGCAAAGCACCACACAAATCCAACCCACCACCACCATCATTACTCATCACTCCCCCACTCCCACTTACTCACTTGCTCTCACTTGCTCAATTACTCTCTCTCTTGCTCACTCCCTTGCTTGCACCTATTCACCCGTGGTAGCGCCTTGAGATGACAAGAGCATGACGGGCCCCAGATCACCAGACAGGCCCCAGGGCCTCGGCAGAAGGAGGGCAGCAGGGGTGGATGAAGACCTCCACCCCCCCCCCCACCCCCGTGCGGGAACCATGATGGGTGAGTGTTATTTGTGTGCTGTCATTGGGTGCAGGTGTGTGAACTACCAGAGTGCAGTTAAAATTGGGGGACAATGTGATAGTGAATCACTACCCATTGCTATTGGCAGCAGAGCTCCCATTCCCCCAAGACCTCAGTGTCTACAGTGCAATTAAAATTGAGGTGAGGGAGGCCCCATGGTGCAGTAGAAGACAGAGGGATCCTCTTCACCTACACCGTACAGCAAACCCCAACCCCAAAACCCTGCGTATCCAATAAGATGTATGATCTCCCCAGAATTTGGGAGGGGAGGGGATCCTAAAGAGAGCCCCCCCCCCCAAAAAAAAGCCAGCTTCCAAGCTGGCTCTGGAAGCCACCCACCACTCCCAGATCCCATCCCAGGGTGAGGGGCATCAGGCCGTGCAACCCAGGACCCAGCAATGTTGTATCCCAGCTCTCCCCAGCACCACAGGCACGATGAGGCAGCCATGCTCACACTCACTCTCACACATCTTATACACACCCTGTATGCACATACACAAACATATATAATAATAATATGGTGATCCATATGTTAAGCGACATCCCAAAGCGCCTCCCGCGAGCCCACCCACCATCCACCCCAGCCAGACATTGCTGGCGGTAGGCTACCCCTGCAGCCACAGCTGCCCCGGGGCAAACCGACAGAAACATGGCTGTCAACCCGTACCAACGGCCCCTCCGACCGCCACCGAACACCCGCACACACCCATACCCAGCGCCACAGACACTGGAGGCAGTGTGGACAAAAAGCCCCGCCCCCGGACCCAATGGCAGGACAGCCAGGAAAAGTGGAAACTGACCCGCTATTCCACCGATCACCAGACGGCCTGCACCACCCCCCGCTGCCCAACGAGGTTTTCCCCTCACATACACACCCTCCACAACCGTGTGTCCACCCACAGGTACTTGCCCCCCCCCCCCCACACACACACACATGCCCACCCTCACGTGTACACAGACATATATACTACCACATATGTCCACCTACACCCACACACAGCAGCCCTATTCACCTCGGTGGCAGCAGTCCCGGCCTTCAAGCCAGCTCCAATGCCTCTTCATCGGAGACCTCCACTGCTCCTTCATGGCTGACACCTTTCCTCCTATGCCAGTGGTCTCTCCTGGGTCCTCATCAATGGTCTCTCCTGGTTCCTTATACGTGGCCTTTTTAGTTTCCTCTCTGATGACCTCTATAGCTGATTCCCCAGTGACCACCACAGCTGCTCCTCCGGTGGTCGCCTCAGCTGCTTCTCGGGTGGCTGCTTCAGCTTCTTTTGTAGTGGTTTTTGAAGCATCTTTATTGGCGAGTCCCTCTGGTGCATTAATGGTGGCCTCCTCGACTGCTTCAGAGGTCCCCTCAGCACCAGTTCTGGCTCCTCGCCACCTCCCGGTTTCTGTTCTGGCTTCTCGCCGCCTACTGTTTCCTATGGGTTTATTATGTAGCCCCCTTGTTTGAATCCTCACACCTTTGTCCCCACCTGTTTCACATTTGCAATTATCAGTTTCTCTTTAAATTCAGTTATTTCTCTGTACCTTGTGGCAACATTATGCATATCTCCTGTGGGTGATGTTATGGTTTGCTCACGTTTCCGTGGTTTGTCTATTAACCCTGTTTCTTATTTCTAGTTTATTCCTCTTGTGTTTAACAAGTTTAGATTTGTTTGTTTTCAGCCCTATGCCGTGTTTGGGTTTCTATTCTAAATAAATCCTTTTGAATTAGATAACTGTCTACACTGCCTGGGCGCATGCGCACGCAGCGACCAGCAGCTTGGTGATATAGTGCGTGTGTGCGTGTGTGTGTTTTTTGTACTTTTTTACGTTTTTAGAAAATCCTCTGTGTCGTTTCTGCCCTGGAGCGTTGGTGGAATATATGGCGAACAGCTCCCTGGTATCTGCAACATGGATTTCCTGTCATATCTCGCACTACTGCTTTCTGTGCTGTGGCTCTTTGTCTCTGAGGTAAACGCGTTCGGCTCCATGGCGAGCAGAATAGCGGGCAGAATACAATATTCCAGGGACATGTTGCTGCGCTTTAACACAGCTGGTGCAGAGTCTCTGATTGCGCCCAGATTTCAGCTGCCGGACTTTATTTTGAGAGACGGACACAGCGGTGAAAAGAGAAGCGGCAGGAGGAAGCGTGGAAGACGTGGAGGTGTGAAATTGCGCCTTAGGAGACGTCAGTTTGGTAACATTCCTCTTCCTTCGATCATTTTTGGGAATGCACAGTCTGTGAGAAACAAGGTGGAGGAAATTCAAGGCAACGTACGTTACCAGAAGGATTTTAAGAACTGCTGCGTCATGGCTTTCACTGAATCTTGGCTTACTGCGCATGATCGAGACGCAGACCTGTGGATTGACGGCTTTGGAGCTCCGCTGCGCTCGGATCGGCAGGAAGAGGTAACGGGGAAACGTCAGGGGGGCGGAGTATGTTTATACATTAATAAGCAGTACTGCACATCTGTCACGGTCAGAGAGCGCATCTGTACACCCCATGTGGAGCTGCTGTCTGTGTCGCTTCGCCCCTTTTATTTGCCTCGAGAGTTTCCCCAACTTTTCATCACAGTTGTGTACATTCATCCGAGGGCAGACGCTGACTCCGCCTCCAGCACCATCTCTGATGTGATCCAGCGGCTGCAGTCAATTTCTCCAGAGGCGCCAAACTTCATTCTTGGGGATTTTAACCATGTTTCTTTAAAGAAGACACTTAAAAACTTTCATCAGTATGTCTCCTGCCCAACCAGGCGAAAAAAGACATTGGACCTGTGCTATGGATCCATAGAGAGGGCCTATAAATCACTCCCCCTTCCTCCTTTAGGATCATCAGATCACAACTGTGTTCATTTGCTGCCCACATATAAAACTGCTCTCAGAAGAGGCAAGGTGGAGATGAGAGACATTGATGTGTGGACAGAAGATTCAGAGCACAGCCTCCAGGAATGCTTTGACTGTACAGACTGGAAGATGTTCATAATGGCCTGCGGGGATGATTTGGACTCTCTGGCTGAGCTCACATGCTCATACATGGCTCACTGTCAAAATAAGTTTGTTCCACGTAAACGTGTCAAAATATATCCCAACAACAAACCATGGGTTACTAAATCAGTTAAATCCTGCTTACAGAGGAAAGCACTTGCCTTTAAACAGGGGTCTGTTTCTGCGCTACAGGTTGCCACTAAGGAGCTAAAGGCCGAAATTTTAAGAGCAAAACAGAATTATAAATCAGAATTGGAAAGCAAGATGGCAGCAAATAAACTTGGTTCGGCCTGGGCCAGTATGAAAAAAATTGCAGGCCTTCAGAGCACAGAGCGCAGTAATCGTGTGTTTTTAGATGGTTTTAGTTCAGACACAGAGCTGGCTAATGCTCTTAATTGTTTTTATGGTCGTTTTGACTCCTTTGATTTTAGCACAGAAATCCAAGATTTGAAACAGAAACTCAAAGACAATCAGCACTTTAATATTGAGATGCAGGATGTTGAAAGGGAGTTCCGCGCTGTAAAAGTGAACAAAAGTCAGGGCCCTGATAATATATGTGGACGCCTGGTAAAGTCCTGTGCACATGAACTGAGTCCTATATTTCACTACATTTTCAATAAGTCCTTACAGACACAACATGTGCCTAAGATCTGGAAAGATGCCGTGGTTGTTCCCGTTCCAAAATCCAGCTGTCCTAAAACGGTAAATGACTTTAGACCAGTTGCTTTGACTTCAATTTTAATGAAAATTTTTGAAAAACTGGTCAGATGTGAGGTCCTAAAGCAGACTGAACATGCATTGGATCCTCTGCAGTTTGCCTATAGGCCTCACAGAGGAGTGGAGGATGCCACTGTCACTCTGTTTAACATGCTTTTTAAACATCTGGATTTTAATGGGACACACGCCAGGCTTTTATTTGTGGACTTTTCTTCTGCCTTTAATACAATCCAACCTCATATTTTAGTTGAAAGGCTCCTGCAACAATTTGATTTAAGCAATAATCTGGTGGGTTGGATTCTGGATTTCTTAACCAACAGGACGCAGAGAGTAAGGGTCAATGGTATATTGTCTGACCTAAAGTGCTCTTCTACTGGCTCTCCTCAGGGGTGTGTGTTGTCACCACTACTCTTCATCCTGTACACAAACATGTGTCGGAGCAGACATGACAACAGACACATTATAAAGTATGCTGATGACTCAGTCATTGTCAGTCTCCTCCAGGATGGTGAGAGTGGCCATGGCCCAGTAGTTGATGACTTTGTTCACTGGTGTGAGGATTCCTACCTGCAGCTGAATACAACAAAAACGAAAGATATGATTATTGACTTTAGGAGGAAAACTCCCAGGCACAAAGTCACCATACTAAAAGGCCAGACCACCGAATGTGTACAATCGTACAAATATCTTGGGACGATTATTGATAGTGGATTGAACTTTGAGGTGAACTGTGAAAGGGTGTGCAAAAAGGGTCAGCAAAATTTGCATTGTTTGAGGAAATTTGCACGCTTCCAAATTGACCGAACCATAATGACTATGTTCTATCGGGCTTTTATTGAATCTGTTTTATCCTTTTCTTTAATGTCATGGTTTGGTCAGATAAAACTGAAACAGAGGAAATCCTTGGATCAGGTAGTCAGATGGTCCAGTCGTTTGCTTGGTGAGTCACAGCTGAGCCTGACATCCCTGTACACCAGACAAGTACAGAGGATGGCCGACTCGATTTTAAATGATGACTCCCACCCTTTGCACTGCAACTTTCAGCTTCTTCCCTCCAGACGGAGGTTTGCTGTCCCAAAAAGTAGAACCCAGCGCTACAAAAACAGCTTTGTCCCTGCTGCTGTCAAAGAGTTGAACAAGCTATAAAAATTATATTGTACATATTTTATATTTACCTATTTTGTAAGATGTGTGCCTGTGTTTGTGTCTATGTTGAATGTAATTGTGGCTTGTAAATATGGATGTCACCAACTGCAAAACAAATCTACCTACGGGTACAAATAAAGTAACCTGAACCTGAACCTGAACCTACACCACGGGGTCCTTTCTCTAGCTGCCTACTCCTCATGTTGCAAATCTTAACTCAGAGCCTATGTGAGGGAGATAGTAGGCAAGGCTAAGCAGGGAAGTTTGTGCATTTTGAAGAGAAAGACATGAAGTGACTGAGGACCATTGGGTTTGTAGTAGAGTAGCACAGTTGTGCGAGCATTTGTAGAGGAGAGCAGTTCCGAGATGCCAGAGTTACAGTAGAGCCTGATGGAGGTGTCCTTAACCTGACGTGACAAAATGCCTGCAAAGTTAGGGGCCTACATAATAACCCTCTCCATGCACTTGTCCATCACCTTGCTACTCCTTGTGTTGGTTTAGAGGTAAGCCATGATCATTTACATAGGACTTTTCAAACACAAGAATTTCTAAGTTTTTACAGAAACACAGAACAAAAGAAAAAAATACAATATACAGTAGGTGATACACTGAGTGTAAATTACTGTATGGTGTCTACGTAGGTAGGTTTTGGGATGAGGCTGATGTTTGTGAGGATGATTAGAAATGGGGATTCACCCTTGAAAAACAAGCCCATTACTAAGCACCCTGTGATTGGTCTTGTAATTGAGATACTATGCATTATGCAGGTTCCAAGGCTACTGTATAATAACCAACTTAAGACTGAATCTGTATGTCAGACATTAGCTATAAACATGTTGGCAGTAGGGCTTCACAGTCCATATATCAGTGACCTCAAACACACTTTGATTCCAAATCTGAGACAAAACTTTAGCCGTCAAAAGAAGGAAAAAGTAAAGTTCGAGGGAATGGCTGTTGAGCTAACTCACTTTTCCAAGTGAGAAATGCAGTCAGAGTTCACGTGCCATGTCCTCTATAAGGTATTTTATTTCTCTGAAGAGCTGTCTGTAAAAATTATCAATACACAGAGGAAGCACATCAGTTTTGCTCTAGATACTTGAAAGGGCTACATTATTTTTAAAAAGAGAGAAATAGAAGTGAAATTAATGGAATGGCAGTAAAAAGTTATCTAAAAAAATGACATTATATGGCATCCATAGTTTGAAATGGCCTCAAACTCCATCAACTACAAGTTACCCTGTTCGTGACCCTGTGTTAATTGGGCTACTACTTTGTTTCTTGGTTCATACCTTGAAGTCCAACAAATTCCTCAAAAGTTACTGTCTCATAACAGCATTCAGTAAACAGGACAATATAGGATTCCTCCAGCAAAGTCATTCCTCAGGCAAGATAATTCATCACACAGCCCTGACTAGTCGACTGAAGCCCCAACATGGCTGTTTTGAGAGGTATTCAGTAATGTGTAGTCATACAGGCTTCTGTCAAGGTTCTGTGCCTCTTATACACAACTTTCAAAATTAAAACCTAAAGAGAAAAGCTTTAGAATTAAAGTTTGTAGTCAATAACATACTGATAAAGGAGAGGGTCTGTAGTTTCAACCTTGGTCTTTGGTACAGTAACATTTTTCTTGTTAATTCCTTAATTATTAATCTTTGAAATGTATTTATTTTATCAGAATTTTTTTTTCATGTTCTGAAATGTGGAGGACCGGATGCGCCAAAATTAAATAAATGTATATATCAATAATTATTTAAATTGGATTATAAATTATGTAAAAGTAGACAAAAGAAAATAATGAATTAATTGAAAATGTGATTAATAATTTCATTAAATATCTAAAATTGGAAATAAATGTAAAAAATGATTATAACATTTCTTAAACACATCTGTCACTATTCAATAACATTATTTTCCTGAATGTGCCATTAATTGTTTTCGATGTCAATTCTGTGGTGATCCCCAGTTCAGTTCCGCCCCGGGCTCGGGTCTCCTGTTTATTTTAACTTTCTTCCATGTGTGTATTTAATTCCGTTTTCATTATTATGTCTGTGCTTTTATTTTGACAGCACCGTGGCCGTACTTCCTGCTGTCAGACCTGTTCATGACCTGTCACAGCTGTCAGCACTTTGTAATTACGTTTAATCTACTCCTGTTTGTAGTTTTGAGTTCTGTTCCCCATTTAAGATCGCCAGCTAGATGTAATTGTGGCTGTGATCTCGTCTACCTTAGACTGGAGTCCCTATGTCCAGCTTCAGTCTCGTTTCAGAGCCAGGTTTCGCCCTCGCTTCAATCGTTTTTAAGTGTTTTTTCTATAGCATCAGGATTCACCCTCGCTACTCTCTTACAGTATGTAGGTGTTTGTGCTCTTTATTTGTGTGTCATGTTTAGCGTATGTGTTTTGCCCCACGTGACTCATTATTTTGTGTCTTTCTGTAAATAAACAAGCAAACTCACTTTCGGCATTTCAGGGCATCATTCATGCCCTGAAAGGGGCAAACACGACAGTAGATCGCAGCCCAAGTGAGGTGCCAGCCACAATGAGTTTGGTTTTTGGCTCTGTTTTTTCCCTTTTACTGGGTGCCTGCGTTTCTTTTCTCGGGAGGAGGTTATGTTATCACTCAGAGACCTCCTACGCATTGCTCGCCAACGCTTCCCCGAAGGCGCTTTGTGGGACCTAGGCCTTGCGGAGGCTGTGAGACCCGTGGTTCCTTGTCCGGCTCCGCCCATCACTGATCCTGCGGCTCCTCCTTGTCTTCCCGAGGGGTCCGCCATCATCATTCCTAAGGGAGAGGGAAGAACTGAGCCTGCTGCAGCAGGAACCACCGAACCCCAGGAAAACAGGCAAGTGTTTTTTTCATCCTTTTCCACAATATGAAGAATTACCTTGTCTGATTCCTGGGGGGGGGGGGGGGGTGTCAGGTTATGCAGTCCACTGAGCCCCAACCACCTGCTGCAGCCATTAAAACTGATCTTGCTACCTCTGTGTCTCCTCCTTTACCCACTGAGCATCCGCCAGTGCCTGGATTAAACCATGAGACAAGGCAGGAGCCTGCGGCCCTGGTGAGCCAGTTCCCAGCCCCGCAGCCACGCCATGGACAGAGGAGGAGGGCTGCCAGCCAATTGGAGCTTACGCTGACAGTGAAGCGCCCCTGGGTCTCCAGTGAGCAAAAGTCAGCCTCAGCGAGTGACGGACCACCTGCCGCTGCACCAACAGAGCCATCGGTGTGGATTACTGTGCCAGGGGGCTCCAGGACTGTCGAGACCATCATGCTGGCTGCAGTGGCCCCTGCAGCCTAGTAGGAACCTGCTATCGACCCCCTGATGATCAAGCCCGTGTCTACTTTGTCGCCTGGATCGCCGGAGTCCTGGACAGCGGCTGAGCTTGAGATCAGGCAAGTGCTCTATTTTGTCTTTCTCTTTTCTATATTGGAGCAATCTTGCCTGTCTCTTGGGGAGGAGAGCCGGGTGCAGCTGCCCGCTGCATTCGAGCTGGCCTCGCCGGGCACTGCCGCTGCCGGTGACCCTGAGCCCTTTTGTTTCTGTACTGTGCTCAAATCCTCTTCCAGGGTCACCAGAGACATTCCAGCTTTGTCGGACGTGCCCGGGGGTCCAGGTTCATCTCTGGAGGTCTTTCAGGGTGCTGCTTCTTCCCTGCCCAAGGCCGTCGTTTGGGTCCCTCCTCGGGTTGGGTCCACTGTGGGTGCAGCGTTGACCTGGGTTGGGTCCACTGTGGGTGCAGCGTTGACCTGGGTTGGGTCCATAACAGGTGCAGCGTTGGCCCAGTCGGGAGTTCATTGTGGGTGCAGCGTTGGCCCGGTCAGGGTCCGCCACGGTTGCTTCTGAGTAGCGGTTTCTTCTGACGTAATCGTGGCTGCTATCTTGTCTACCTTAGACTGGAGTCCCTACGTCCGGCTTTATTCTATAGCGTCAGGTTTCGCCCTCGCTACTCTCTTATGTAGGTGTTTGTGCTCTTTATCTGTGTGTCACGTTTAGTGTATGTGTTTTGCCCCACGTGGCTCATTATTTTGTGTCTTTCTGTATATAAAGAAGCAAACTCACTCTTGGCATTTGGTGCCTCATTCATGCCCTGAAAGGGGCAAACACGACAAATTCATTATATCTACAGTATTTCAAGTTATTTCTGTATGTACTGTAATTATTTCATTGTTGGTCAGAGCTGCAGTGCATGACAATTTTTTTTTCTCAACTTAACCCATTAAACTCAGTGGGAGGTACAACCTGCAAAACTAAGGAAAAATAGTCTCAGTCATTTATGATTTGTTTGCTTTTACTCTAACACAAGACCCAGTGATAGTAGGATCATCAATCTTGGTTTGCAGGTTGACTTTGGACATTCACCTTTGACTATAGTTTTGGGATCAAAAGGTCACAAGGCCATCTACCTGAAAAGCCAACATGCACATTCATTATGGCACTGATACATATGCTTACATTACATATGAATGCCTGTATGTTAAGATAAGAAAGGGTTGTGGGGGGTTTTTTTTGTATTTTTTGTGCTTTTATATTATTTAAGAAATTAAAAATATCAATACAGGACAGTTTGAGGCAACACAACCCACCAACTTGTTCCAGTCTGAACCAAAATGATGTTGGTTTTCTAAGTGCATGACCCTGTGATATTGACTTTTTGACCCCAAAAACATAGCCTCTGTTGAGGGTTCCAAGGTAAACTTGTATACCGAGACTTGTGACTCTGCTGTCAGTGGGTCTTGTGTTACAGAGCAAACAAAGAGCAAATGATTTTTTCTCTTAGTTCTGCAGGTTGTCCCACTGACTTGACAGAAAAATAATTTCATATTGAACTGCAGCTCACAGAAACCATAAAAAAATTATAGAGAAAGAGATGTACTGTATACTTTCAAATAAATATAATGAATTGGTATTGAATTAAATTCATGACATCTATCCATGACTGGCGCCTAGCGGCTGCCCCGGCCTTGGATGCGCTCTGCAGAGCATGCCCAAATGCCAAGTCACGTTTCGTTACCTTGTATTCATACATGTGTAATGACAATAAAGTTGAATCTCAATCTCAATCTCATCCATCCTTCTTCTACAACCTCTCCAGGGATCTGAGTCACAGGGGCATCAGTCCAGGCAGAGTAGCCCAGACTTCTGCCCAGTTCACATAGCACCATGATCCCCATGAGCCCTCCTGCAGGTGGTGAGCCCATTGGAGGGTGGACCCATGTGCCTCCTTCAGGTACATTTGGTCCTTGATGTAACTTTTTTCATGGATGATCCACTGGACTGCTCTTAAGTCTGGCCCTTCACCCAGGACCAGTTTGCCTTGGGAGACCCTACCAGGGTCAAGTTGCCCACGACAACATAGCTCCTGGGATCATTCGGACACTCAAACCCCTCCACCACAATAAGGTGGCAATCCATCCATCCATCCATCTTCTTCCGCTTAATCCTTTTTGGGTCACGGGAGGGGGGTGGGTTGCTGGAGCCTATCCCAGCATCTTTGGGCGAGAGGCAGGGTACACCCTGGACAGATCACCAGTCCATCGCAGGGCCAACACAGAGAGACAGAAAACCATTCACTCTCACAGTCATACCTAAGGACAATTTAGAATCCCCAGTTGATGCCAGTTAACCTAACCTGCATGTCTTTGGCCTGTGGGAGGAAACTGGAGTACCTGGAGTAAACCCATGCAGACACAGGAAGAACATACAAACTCCACACAAAAGGGTCACTGATGGTCTGGGGGTGGGATTGAACCCACGATGGTCAGGGGTGGAATCAATCCCATGACCTTCTTGCTGTGCTGCCACAGTGCTAACCACTGCACCACCGTGCTGCCCTAACAATAAATTAATGCTGTAGTTAATTAATAATGAAACATTTAATTAATTACGTACTTAAAAATTATGCAGTAATCAATTATTTTATATAAATTTCCAATTAATCATCTGTTCCATTAACCACTTAATCACACACACACACACACACACACACACACACACACGCACGCACGCGCACACACACACACACACACACACACACACACACACACACACACAGGTGTGACCCTCCTTACTTAAACACTGGACAGGTGACTGAAAACCGTCATCTGGACAGGGGTTTAGGGTCAGTGCATTTTACAGTGAAGTAAACACAAAAAGTTATCATTATCAGCCAGGCAGGAATAGTTTTCTTCTTGTTGCTCTTGGTGGGTCAGGCCAGCACCGGTGCATGGTGGCTCTGCCGCCATCAGTCTATGAATCTGTGTGTGAATGGGTGGATAGCAGGATCTGTAAAGCCCTTTAGTCATCTAGAGATGAGTAAAAGTACTATATAAGTGAACGTCATTTACCATTGGTTTGGACCATTTTTCAGTTGGTTTCTCATGCTAACTTGTTTTGATTCTGGTTTGAGGTAAAATGTCATGGATGCCCCTCCGGGGCAAACACAAACTCACACACTTGACTGCAGTGAGACTCTTTATTAACAGAAAGAAAAAAATAATAGTCCAAAAATAACTAGTGCAAGCAACACAAGGACAAAGCACAAGGAAACTTACACAGATTGGCTGCTCCAGAGCAGAGTGTGCTCTGGAGGGAAAAGAGGGGGAGACTGAACCGAGGGACGGAAGTCAGTCTGAACAGCGTTGTCACTGCCACGATGAGAGAAGGAATGGGCAGCATATGAATACATGGAGAAGTGAAAACATAATTGGACTCTGGTGTGAACATGTGAGCAGGCAAGAGAGACACAGGTGATTGGAATCAACTAATACATGAGGGAGGAGTAGCTGGATTTGACAGCTTGACAGGCGACACCCCCAGCAGAGCAAAACTCAGGAAAATGCCTGACAGCTGTCAAACCAGAGAACAGAACAAACATAATCACAGCAAACCAAAACCAGATACAAATAAACATGAATCCAATTCATACAACACAAGATATGGCCAAACATAACAGAAACATAACTGAAGAGAAATGGGAGGCAGAGTAATATTAATAGGGCACAATAATACAAAACATAAATACAGGTACAGGGAAAGTCACGAGCCTGGGTCCAGCAGGAAACCAGCCCGGGCTCGTGACAGAGCACCCCCCCCCCCAAGGGCTGGAATCCAGACACCCAACATAACATCAAGGAAAAGAAAAAACCTGCCCCAACCCCAGCAGGAACTACTACAAACTACCCAGGGAGGGTAGTGGGGGGAATAGGCCAGGAGGGAACAAAAAACAACCTTACTCAGGGCTCACACCAGAAAAAACACACAATTAGCTCCCCCAAGTCCAGATTCTAAAAGGCTCGAGAAGCCGCCCAGAGTCCCAGGTCCAGCGGATGGTACAGTGCACCCAGTCAGGTGGCCTACCAAAGTCCCAGGCCAGCCAGATGGCCCGGTGGAAGGAGTCAGGTGGCCTGCCAGGGAAAACTGGCCACCCAACCCAACGGCACAGTTTATTGGGGGGCCAGCCTGAGTTCTTCAGCCACCAGCATAGGCGAGGTGGCCCGGGAGGTGGCTCCCCTACAGGAAGACCCACAACAGAGAAGAGGAGCTGAGGATGGGGAGCTTCGGCGTCAACTGGTGGCGAGGAGAAGGAGGGAACCACGACGGCGTCCGGCAACGGAGAAGAAGGACCCACGATGGTGTCTGGCCTCAAAAGAGGAGGGACAGCACCTTCGCTGGTCTCAAGGAGGAGAACGGTTGCATCCACGGGGGTCCCAGTCTGGGACTTAGTTGCATCCGCAGGGGTCCCGGCCTGGGACACAGCTGCACCCTTGGTGGTCCTGTCTTGGGACACAGCTGCACTCTCAATGGTCCCGGCTTGGGACACAGGATAACCTGCGGTGGCTCCGGGCTGGAGCTTTGCTGCATCCGTGGTGGCTCTGGGCTGGACTTTGCAGCACCCACGGTGGCTCCGGGCCGGAGCCTTGCAGTACTCGCGGTGGCTCCGGGCTGGAGCTTTGCAGCACCCACGGTGGCTCCAGGCTGGAGCTTAGCTGCACCTGTGAGGGTCCTGGCCGGGGACACAGCTGCACCCGCGGTGGATCCGGGCTGGGCCAATGCTGCACCCACGGTGGACCCGGGCTGGGCTAATGCTGCATCCATGGTGACCTCCAGTGGCAAGTCTGGATCCTCAGACATGTCCGGCAGTGTTAGATTCTCTTCAGTGACCCTGAGAGAGGACTTGGACACAGATTGAGGAAAAGAAGGGTCAGGGTTGCCGGCAGCAGTGGAGCCCGGTGAGGCAAGCTCAGGTGCAGCGTGTGGCTGCACTTGGGTCCCCTCACCAAGAGCCAGGCAAGATTGCTCTAATATGGAAAGGAGAAAGACAAAAGAGAGCACTTGTTTGAGCTCGAGCTCCACTGCCATCCAGGACTCCGACGATCCAGGTGATCTCATCTCGGGCTCGGCCCTCTGGAGGTTCAACTCAGGAGCTGACACTGCAGCAGCAGCCTCTGCAGTAGGCGTGATGGTTATTGCAGTCTCTAGACTCCCAGGCAAGGGGGATCATGCAGGTGACTTCTCCGGCGTGGCAGTTGGGATACGGCTAACCATAGGTGCTGGAGCTGGACTTTCCAGGGCCACGGCCTCCTCCATCATCCAACGGTCTTATTCCGGGGCCGGCAGACACTCAAAGGGGATAGGAGGAGACACGGAGAGGACTGGTGAGTAGAGAGTGGCTGCAGCACGTGGAGAGGACTCTGGGGACTGCATACCCAGAGCCTCTCTACCCGGGATCAGGCAAGATATATTATCAGTATTAGAAGTGAAAAGGGAGGAAACTTGCCTGTTCTCCTGGTAAACGATGTTCCCTGCTGCACCTGGCGAAGAGTCATCCCTCTCCGTGCCTAGGATGATTCTGGGCTTCCCTGAGGATCACAGAGGGGCCGCCCCTGTGGCCACGGGAACGGGAGTTGCCGGTGGAGAAATGAAACACCCCTTGACAGCAGAAGGAAGCACCAAGGGAGGAGGCCTCACAGCGGAAGTGGAAGGAGGTTGGGCAGGCAAAACTGCTCGCGAAGGAAAAGAAGAGCAAGAGTCTGCTGCAGGAATAGCCGGGCTCGGTGCAAGGGGAGTGGCTGCCAATGAGGCGGGATTATTCTTCCGGTGATCCGGGACTCGATGCTGCCGCCGCTGTGAAACTGGCGATGGACATTCTGGAGCTGGAGGCGAAGTGGAAGCAGAAATGGCCGCAGGCTGTGGAGAGCGTCTCCGGCTTCGGCTCCACAAACAATGCCCCCCTCCTCAGGTCTGGAAATGCTTGCTGGAGTGCGTAGACCGAGGATAACAGCTCTTTTTACTGCGGATAATTCCAGAGGCCAGGATGCGCTTTTAGAATACCCACAGCGGCATCCAGACAACTCCACTTCTTCTTAGGTCTGTGGGCTTCAAGGGCTTCATCCATGAAATCCCGGATGAACATCGCTGCCCATTCCTCCTCCACGCTGGGAGTCCCCGCTGCCATTCCTCCTCTGCCTCGGCGAGGTTGGCGAGCCGGAGACATGACGAGCTTCAAACAGGTAGGTGAAAAAACACACAAAAATGAAAAAATGTCCCACTGCAGAAGCTGAGTTTTTTCTATTAGGGTTGCAGTGAACTTTCATGAACGCCTCTCCAGGGCAAACACAAACTCACATGCTTGACTGCAGTGAGACTCTTTATTAACAGAAAGAAAAAAAAATAACAGCCCAAAAATAATTAGTGCAAGCAACACAAGGACAAAGCACGAGGAAACTTACACAGATTGGCTGCTCCAGAGCAGAGTGTGCTCTGGAGGGAACGGAGGGAGAGACTGAACCGAGGGACGGAAGTCAGTCTGAACAACGTTATGACTGCCACGATGAGAGAAGGAACGGGCAGCGTATAAATACATGGAGAAGTGAAAACATAATTGGACTCTGGTGTGAACGTGTGAGCAGGCAAGAGAGACACAGGTGATTGGAATCAACTAATACATGAGGGAGGAGTGGCTGGATTTGACAGCTTGACAGGCGACGCCAATAATACAAAACATAAATACAGGTACAGGGAAAGTCACGAGCCTGGGTCCAGCAGGAAACCAGCCCCGGCTCATGACAGTAAAATACAACAGTAAGACATTGGACATACAGTAGAACAGATCTGTAGAGATAATGTAGATCCTTTTCACCACTGTCATGCTTCACTGCCAGAGGACACCTTGTGCATAAATGAGCCATGCCATTGGCTTTGACAACATAGCATCAATTGACTGCTATAAGAGTGTAATGATGTTTTACAAATGGCACTTTGCAAGAAAGGGATGATATTGTGGATTTGCATACATGGTTCCTATTTTAATTTTGTAGGTCTTGCATGATTAAGGAAATGGAATCTAGGAACATCTTCAGACTTCACCATACTAATGTTGAAACCGAATGCAAATAAAACAAGGTGTAAGAAAGCACAGTCACCATTATATCATTAGTATTGTTTAATTATTATTATTTTCTCTCTTTGGTAATATATTTTATGATAATGTGTGAAATGGAAATAGCCTTTTAGCAGAGCTCGCATGCAGCTTTAAGAATGGAAGGCATTACTTTATATTCCAATTCCTTATCGCTGTGTTTTTTCAGTTCCTCTTTAAATGAACAAATGGGCTTTTGTGACTACTTGCCTTTGTTCAGGGTGAGCAATTACTTAGTTACTTACATAAAAATTGAACAAGCCATCTTAAATTGCAGGGAGATGGGCAACTTAACTGAAGGTCACATTAGCATACAATTTTGCTTCGATTGACTTGTAACCTTAACGATGCAGGCTCTGAGAGGTGTGCATTCCCACTGACAGTAGCAACAGGGTTGAATACCAACGAGGAAGCCCTGGGGGGGTGTAAAACCTCCCAGTAAAAGTGTTTGTCACACACGCCGGAGCTAATTTTTTTTTTTCCCCTCACCAAACAAGCTTTCCCTCTTCTTCAGAGGGCCAGAGGCAGACAACGCAACAATGACAAAAAGTGCCTCTGGTGGTGAAATGTCACACAGATTGACTTGTTAGCAAATTTGGAATATGCAGCTGCTGTTACTCAGGAAAAAAAACAAAAAAAACCTTTACAATAGGGGATGAAAGACAAATATGTTTCAAGCAACTCAGTGCTGATGAAAAGTGGGGCACTGACGGCCAGCGTCCTCCATCTCTTCTTGACACAGTTAGAGCCTGAAGTGAAACACCTCGAGCACCTTGTCTGCACAATAACACATGACAGTCATCTTATTTTTCTCAAAGCTTTCTGTAATTGTCAAGGTATTTTTTTTTTAATTATTTTTCCCCCACTACATGTCAAAATGTATTTTAGGTTTCCCATTCCCCTCTAAGCAACATACGACCAGCCCCCATTAATTTAATCATACACTCCACCCATGGTACTTATTAGTGGGTCATGCCCCATTATAAATACAGTTTTCTCTATTCATGCACATAGTGAGTCCCTGCAGGGTTGAATAGTAAGTGATTAATTTGATTGGCTTTCCCCTCTGGCGGTCCAGCCTCAGACTTGGTGAGAGCCTTGTCATCGTACTGTGCAGATCTCAGCTGCTACTGCACTGCTGATAGAATGCAATTCAGGTACAGTTCCAGCTCAAACATTTGCAGGGTGTCATGAATCGCCCTTTGGGGCAGAAAGAAACAGACCCATGCACCAACTGGAGTTTGTGGTGTTTCATAACAAAAGCACACAATGAACAAAAATGCACAAACACAAAAACCAAAGGCAGACGAGGAGGTAACTTACAGTTGGCTAATACCAGAGCAGCGTCTGGGCTCTGGTGACAAGAAGGATTGATCATCGAGACTGCTGCAATAATGAAAAGAAAAGGCAGTCCTAAAATAGGCACAGAGCAAACAATAGAAATGATCACAGGTGTGGTGTCACATGAGCGAGCAAAAGGATAACAATGACTAAAGATTGGAATCAGCTGGAAGTGATGAAAGGAGGGCGTACCGTCTGACAGCTGACAGGCCTGTTTCATGAGTTTGTTTTTTAAAATAATTCTGTTGAACCACAATTCAAAAGCATTGTCTGATTTTCATTGGTTAATTTTCATAGAATTTTTATTTATTACCACTTTTGTCAGATTCAAGTTATTTCTGTGACTAATGTGGGTTTTTCTTTCATTAACAGAGGGGTACCAACAATTTTGTCCACGTCTGTATCTCCACAAGCCGGGGTGTGCCTCCACAATGCCCACTGCTCCATTAACGCTCCTCCAGGACTTCTTCAATCCAGGGGCGGCGAGAGCCTCGTCCACAAAACTCTGGATGAAGTCCGCAGCCCACTCCTCCTCCAGGGTCGGGGACACCATTGCCGACCTCTCATTAATTGGCGAAGTCCGGCGTGCCAGGGACATGATGAGCTCCAAGTACAAAAAACACAAAAAATGAGAAAAAAAGGCAAAATCCACTAACTGCAGCAGCTGGGTCTTATTACTGGCGGCAGTCTACTGTCATGAATCACCCTTCGGGGCAGAAAGAAGCAGACCCATGCGCCAACTGCAGTTTGTGGTGTTTAATAACAAAAGCACACAACAAACAAAAATTCATAAACACAAAAACCAAAGGCAGATGAGGAGGTAACTTACAGTCAGATAATACCAGAGCAGCGTCTAGGCTGACTGACACAGTCCTAAAATACGCACAGAGCAAATAATATAGATAGATAGATAGATAGATAGATAGATAGATAGATAGATGTACTTTATTGATCCCAAACTGGGAAATTACAGTGTAACAGCAGCATGACAGTTGACAACCAAACACCAAAAACACACACATGACAGACAAAGGGATTACCCATGGAAAGTAAAACTAACACGACTATAAAACCTATATACATCATAGCTTAATATATGATGACCCGTATAAACACATGAATCATCCCATTGCACAAAGAAGGACTATCAGGAGCAGAGTGAAATGTGAGGTACCAGTTAGTCTGTAAGGTGCAGTGTGGCAGCATAGCTATGACCAGAATACAACATCATAGTGAGTTATTGTACAGTGAAATTGCATGTGGCAGGAAAAATTTCCTGTACCTGACCGTTCGACAACGAAGCTGTAGTAGTCTACTGGAGAAAGTGCTTCGCTGTCTATCTAGTGTGTGGTGGAGGGGGTGATCAGGATTGTCCATGATGGATCGCAGTTTATTTAGTGTTCTCCTCTCCATCACTGTCTCAAAGGTCTCCGGTCTGAGACCAATTACAGAGCCAGCCAAATGATCATAGGTGTGGAGTCACATGAGTGGGCAAAAGGGTAACAATGACAAAAGATTGGAATCAGCTGGAAGTGATGAGAGGAGGACGTACCGTCTGACAGATGACAGGGCTATGCCCACATGGAGCATAAACCAGAACTGTCCTGACAGCTCTCAACTTAGATAAAAGGGAACTAGAAAAATATAAACAAGCGCAACCAAAGGAATAGATGCCAGTTAATACAGAACCAAAACTAGGACATAAACAGAGAAATGAAAAACAAGGCACAAATACAAGACCCAGGAAGGCACACAAATATAGCAAATATATATAAATACAGAGAAAGAGCCATGAGACGGGGCCTCTCAGAGCCTCCAGAGCCCAGCTCATGACATATAGGGCATATTTTATAACAAAATATGCAAAATAGCTTCTTCCATATATAAACGCTAATTTCAATGAAGTTGAGACACTGAGTAAAATGTAATTAAAAACAGAATACAAAGATTTTCAAATCCTTTTTAACCTATATTCAATCGAGTACACTACAAAGACAAAATATTTATTGTTGAAACTGATAAACGTTATTGTTTTTGGCAAATATTCACTTATTTTGAATTTGATGCCTGCAACCCATTCCAAAAAAGATGGAACAGGTGCAAGTTTACCACTGTGTTTTAACAACGCTCTATGAGTATTTAGGAACTGAATTGTTGAAGCTTTGTGGGAGAAATTTGTACCTATGCTTGCTTGATGTACGACACAGTCCGGGATCTCCGCTGTCATATTTTGAGCTTCATAATGTGCCACACATTCTCAGTGGGAGACAGGCCAGTCTAGTACCTGCACACTTTTACTATTTAACAAGTAAACACAACAGTAGCTATGCTAACTTGACAAACAGCAATAACCATGGGAGGCTGCACACGCAATAGTAGAATAAACCAGATACTCGTGAGTAAAATAAATGTTTTGATGTGTTTCACAGGCTTATTAGAGCCCATGCAGTGTCATTAGGAATGGGTAAATATTTAATAAGAGGAGTAAACATGACAGCTACAATACACTAACTGGACATGGTAATTGTGGTGAGCAAATTAAAGTTAAATCTTACCTTTTCACTGGTAGAAAGTCTAGAAGGTCTCCTTTGAAGAGAATTTTGCAAGAGACTATTGTCAGGGATGTACAGATAGTATATCAGTTAACCTTGTATCAGTCCATATTCACCTTGTTGGCTGATATGAACCTTATGGCAAATTAGATATAGGCAGCGGCTGATATTTTTTTCTGGTGTGTGCCAGTTGTGTGCCATTGGTCTTGCCCTGAAACAAACAGCAGACTACAGCTGCAAATTCACTCAGCATCCAGGACTGACTGATCAGAGAGCTGTGCTCTTGACAAGTGATGTGGTGTTCCTAAAGTTGATCTGTTTTTAACTCCATTCTCTGGGGACAGACTGCTGACTGCAAAGAGAATTTTTGCGCAAAGGGAACTGAACTAGGATTTACACTGACTCCAGATGCAGTACTTTACTGCTGCAATCTGGCCTCCGCAGCAAAAAGTTCCCATTTTCATCAGTTTTCTAATACCCACTTGGTCCGGACCACTGCAGAACTAATCCGGCTCATCAGACTTGGTTCGCTAATGAAACACAACAAGTGTATTTTTGATGGATGCCAGACACAATCTGTAAGGAAATCCCGAGGTATCTTGTGGTATCTAAAAGCCGTTTGTTCATTAAAGACAATTTAAGGATCGTTTGTTATTTTCTGAGGTCTACTCCTCCACCACTGTGTCAGAAAAGGTAAAAACTTGACTTACAAACACTTCATAGAATTAAAATTAACGGGCTACTTGTGTTTTATTTAGAGCCCAAAAATCCAGGTGGGGAGCCATTACATCATACTTCCTTGGTCATCACGTGATCACGATCGGTCCATCTCGGTCACTCTCAGCAGTCTCGGGTCTTTCTCGAGATCTTGCGTTATTTTGTATAAAGCCTTATTCATGCTGCATTTCCCCTTCTAGTCCGCTTTTGGTCCGTGTGCGCTTTGGACGAGCCCGCCACGCATCCGGTGCTGTTCATACTCACTTTTTTTCATCTACCCAGGCCAAGCGGTTGACACATGTGCACAGCCATCATTTGGAGTTTCACTCCCACCAGATAGGTAGTGCCAATGCGCTGACGCGCCAGGATTTTCACCAACAAAGAAACACTGCTTGCTTTCTGCTGCTTGACCTCACTTGACGTTTCATTCCTTTTCCACGGAGATGCTGTTGCTGCTGAAGTATTTATGTATGATTCATGTATGTTTATTCTCGTCTTCCGCTTTTTCGTTGTCTTCTTTGTCTACTTTGTCTTGGTATGCAGTGATGATACTGCCACCTCATGAATGGGATGTTCAGTCTTGTGCATGCGCTTTTCAGTGCGTTCAGGTCGTGGGGCAGGCAGTGCGGTCACAAAAGTTGGGCTGCACACAGTCATCCACTGTCGAGCACTAGGGATACTGGCGGAGTGGAGAGGATGATGTAAACGATGATGTAAATTTTGTCACACAAGGTTTCCAGTTACACGTACGTGGACATCAGAGGTGCAACGTGAATCCAGCTGCACAAATCCAGCAATCCAGCATGAATCCAGCTTAGTTCTCACGTGATCTTGTATTTCAAACTCTATTCTCATCCATGCCGCTGCAAAACACAAACGGATTTGGTAGGGACCAACGCAAGGAGCCATCCGCACTGCATCTGCAATGTCCTACAGCCGGAGTCAGTGTAAATCCTGGGTGAAGGCTTAATGCTGTATTTACTTACATTCAGAAATCTGACTTTTCATAAATATACAGTATATTATCAATTAATAAAATGAAGTTTGATGATAAGGCTTTGTCTTGGGGGGTGGGGGGGCACAGTAACTCAGTATGGGGGAACGGATCCTGAATGACCTTCCATGGTGCCATCTCTGTGTCTAATTATACTGAATGTTGAAAATTTAAATGACGACTCAAAAGGGCACTTTGGACACTTTCGCAAAGGGGCAGGGTCTCACGCTCCAAAAGCACCCCCCTCTGCATGCACATGTGCTTTAAACACTCAACTACATAAAAGAAATGAACAGAAAATAGACACTCTCAACATAAAAACTGCTGTCTGTGGACATACAGCCTCACTCTGGTAGTAGTTAAAAGGCTTGTGACTAAATTAGTGGCTTCTGACCGACCAAACTAGGAGGTCTGTTAGTGCATTGGGTTTTGATGCTATTGAAAGAGAAGAATGTATAGGGGAAATTAAACCTTTTAGTTCAGTATCACTTTTAATTAAAAAAAAACAAAAAAAACAAAAAAAAACCCAACTTCCCAATATGTAATTACTGGGCATTCACCTGGATGAATGAGGCAGCCATGGTGTGGCACCAATCCCTTCACCATTCACCCACATTCACACCTAGGGCAACTTTAAAATCTCCAGTTATTTATTTTATTTCTCCAATTATTGCTTGTTGCACAGTTTTGTAAATAAAGATTATTGTCACTTTACTCACCATCTCCATCCGTGTGCCTTCTGGGTCTAAGTCAGTCAACCCTGTCAACTCCACATTTCATACAGTGCTATCCCATGACAAAAATCTAAAAATAATTAAGGAAATTAAGTCTATTTGTTTAAATATAGGAACATGAATAAGGCTGCAATGATTACTCGAATAATTTGAGTAACTCGATTACAAAGCAATCCTCCATTTAAAATCTACGATTCGAGGCTTCGTTTAACGTAGCACTTCTGGTCTATATGACCTTCTTTGGTCACGCTATATAAACAAGACGCAGGTTTGTTTAATGGTGCAATATCATGGATTAAGCAAAGCAGGGAGGAAAGCGACAGAAAAAAAGGACGAAAGTCAGAGATAACAAAAAGTATCTTAAGTCTGGGGTCAATTCAAGCTCAAATTGAAGGAAATCATTGTGCAGTGCGTACATTGTAAAGCCAAGCTAGTGTACCAAGATAGAATAGAATAGGTTTTATTGTCATTGTACAGTTGTACAGCACAATGGAATTGTGGGCGCTCCACCAGGCTACTGAGCAATAAAGTAAGTGAGAAGAATTTGAAAATAAAACATTTACAGGACACGCAGTTAACCATCTGACTGAAGTAAAAAAAAAGTAAAAATAACAAATAGCCCATTGATATATACACAGGTATGGTAGTGGCTTCACGGGAGGAACTATGTACATAGGAGTGTGGGGTGCAAAACACATAATAGAGTAAAATGGCCCAAGGATTATGGAAAATATGTACAGTGTGGAGAATGTGGAAATGACGAGGCTGAGTTTATCTCACAAGTCAGGTTTATTCCATTCTCCAACATCATCAAAAACAGAAAAGCGAAAGAATCCCCCAACATCTGTCCCTTTTATACCCCAGGACATCAAAGCACACAGTCACATTGTCTTTTAATCCCAAGTCACAATGCGTCTTCTTCCAGGTCTTCTCACCTCCACCTAAAGTCACTGGTGGTCAGGAAATCCCTCAAGGCCATCTCTTTGCATACAAAAGGCCACATTTCACATCCTCCTGTTATCTCCTAGGAGGTTCAGTCCTTTTGTTCCTCTGAGACGTGAAGCATACAATAAGCACACAGTAATATACATGTGAAGCATATGAAACCCACATATGTGTCCCACATGACCCCCCCCCAAAACGTCTAAGATGGAACAACGTAATAGCAGTTTGCATGTCATAATAAAATCACTACACATCAGTCCACATGCTGCTTAGGCCTCAGTCTTCTCCCGTATCTGCTGTAAGTGGGCTTAACCACCTCCGCGGCGCCCTCCTGCTGGGGAGCTGCTGTCTGAGGATGAGAACTGTTAGTCAATCTCTGTGGGTGTTCTGGGGAATGCTCTCTAGGGGGTCTGCCGCTCCAAGGAGCCTTAGCCAACTGCACACCTTCGTCAGCCACCACAAAAGCGGGTTTGAGCCTGTTTATGCCAATCATTTCTTTTCTGCCCCCCAAATCTAGCAAAAAATGCTTATCCCCTGTTTCCAGCACTCTATATGGTCCGTCATAAGGTGGTCGTAACGGTGGGTGATGGGCATCGTGCCTGACAAAAACAAACTCTGCATTTTTTAAAGCCTTAGGCACAAAAACGCGCGGAAAACTGTGGTGAACGGGGCCAGGTAGCGTGCTCGAGTCCGTGCTACTCTGTAACCGCTGAGCTGGGGAGCACTCTGGCGCCGGATTATCTGGAAGAAATTCCCCAGGCAGCCGAAGTGGCTGTGCAAAAACTAGCTCAGCTGGGGAGGCTTCTAACTCCTCTTTAGGTGCAGAACGCAACCCCAATAAAACCCATGGTAGCCTGTCCACCCAATTTGCATCCGTAAGCGACGCTCTGAGGGCCGCCTTCAATGACCTGTGAAAACGTTCGCATAACCCGTTAGCCTGCGGATTGTATGCGGTCGTGCGGTGGATCATTGCCCCCAGGCTGCGGGCCGTCGCTGACAAAAGTTCGTTATCAAATCGAGGGCCTCTGTCGGACGTAATGTCCGACGGGACTCCAAAACGCGCTACCCATGCCGTTAAAAACGCACGCACCACCTCCTCGGCTGTGGTTGACGACAGTGGGACAATTTCCGGCCAGCGCATGGTGCGGTCAACCATTGTCAGAAGATGTGTGCACCCCTGTGAGGGCGGGAGGGGGCCTACGAGGTCCACGTGAACGTGATCAAACCTCTTAGCCGGAATGTGAAACAGCTCCAAGGGAGCTCTCGTGTGTCTGTGTACCTTGGCTCGTTGACAAGCCATGCAGGCTGCCGCCCACTCTCTAACATGTTTGCGCAGGCTCGGCCATACAAATTTCTCTCCCACCATTTTGACCGATGCGCACACTCCCGGGTGCGCCAGAGAATGGATTGAGTCAAAAACGTGGCGGCGCCACGCGGCCAGTACCACAGGACGCGGTCGCCCAGTGGAGACATCGCAGATTAGGGGGGGGCATACCATCTTGCAGCACCCTGTTCTCCAGCCTTAACCCTGTTGGTCCACACTGGAGCGCGCGCACGTCCGCATCGCTAACCTGATCCGTGGCCATGGCTGCATAATCTATCCCTACGCGGACTGGGGTCGCGCGCACTTCTGCGTCCCTAACCCGATCCGCGGCCATGGCTGCAAAATCTACCCCTACGCGGGCTGGAGCCACCATGGCGCGCGAGAGGCAGTCTGCCACTACATTAAGTTTACCCGCCACATGCTGGATATCGGTAGTAAACTCTGAGATCGCGGCCAGCTGTCTCTGCTGCCGGCCCGACCACGGTTCTGAAATCTTGGCCATCGTGAAAGTCAGCAGCTTGTGGTCAATGAACATGGTGAAACGGTGTCCCTCCAGCCAGAACTGGAAGTGGCGAATGGCCAAGTGGAGAGCTAACAACTTCCTGTTGAATGCACTGTATTTTCGTTCACTATCGCGCAAGGTCCTGCTGAAAAAGGCGAGTGGTTGCCAGGCTCCGGCTACATACTGTTCCACGACCGCCCCTATGGCCACATCTGACGCGTCAGTAGTGAGCGCTATGCGGGCCGTTGGGACTGGATGTGCTAACAACGCAGCGTTTGCCAGGGCTGTTTTGACTTCAGAGAATGCGCGCTCTCGCTCCGGAGACCATTTGATTTTATTTGTGGGTTTTTGTTTTTTTAGTGCAGCATACAATGGTTGCATGAGCTGCACTGCGCGGGGGAGGAAACGGTTATAAAAATTCACCATTCCCAAAAACTCCTGTAACGCTTTGACCATTTGTGGCTGGGGAAAATTTGTTACTGCGCGCACTTTGTCAGGTAGAGGAACCGCTCCTTCTGGAGAGACGCGATGCCCCAAAAAATCAATCTGCGTCACCCCGAACTGACACTTTGCTGGGTTGATTATTAACCCGTGCTCTGCCAACCTCCGAAAAACTGCCATGAGGTGGTTTTTGTGTTCGTCTTCGGACGCGCTGGCTACCAATATGTCGTCCAGGTAGACAAACACGAAGGGGAGATCGTGCAACACCGCGTCCATCATGCGTTGGAACGTCTGCGCCGCGCCTTTAAGCCCAAACGGCATGCGCAAAAACTCGAATAGCCCAAACGGAGTTATTACCGCTGTCTTGGGTATGTCCTCAGCGTGCACTGGGACCTGGTGGTAACCGCGTATCAAGTCTATCTTAGAAAAAACGCACGCCCCCGCCAAATGAACTGAAAAATCTTGGATATGCGGTCGTGCGCTGTAGCGTTGTTCAATCTGCGGAAATCACCGCAAGGTCGCCACGAGCCATCAGCTTTCGGGACCATGTGAAGCGGTGAAGCCCATGGGCTTTTCGAACGCCTGAAGATGCCCAACTTTTCCAGGTTGGCGAACTCCTCGCGTGCTATGGTCAGTTTAGCTGAATCCAAGCGCCGAGCTTTTGCAAAAACGGGCGGTCCGGTGGTAGTAATAAAATGTTCCACCCCGTGTTTAGCCACGGTTGCCGAAAATGTTGGGACCGTGAGTGCTGGGAACTGAGTGAGGAGTGTGTGGAACTTACCACTTGCAGCTGTGACGTTGGCTTGTGCTGTTGGCGGGGCCACTCGAGCTGTACAGGGAATAGAATAAAAGGAGAGTGCATTAACCAGGCGTCTGTTAGCAAGATCAACCAACAAACCATGTGAGCACAAAAAATCAGCCCCTAACATGTTGAAATTGACTGCAGCTATGACAAAAGTCCACTCGAATGTACGGCCGTGTAGGGACAGAAGCAACGTCCTCTCACCAAAGGTCTTAATCGCCGAGCCGTTCGCTGCTGACACCCCGGGACCACTGGAAGGCGCCAGCTGGTCAGCGGAGGACGGTGTGATGAAACTCAGCTGGGAGCCTGTGTCCACGAGGAAATGCCTCCCCGAGCATGCATCTCTCAAGTAGAGCAGCTTGTTCTCCTCTCCGAGGGCCGCAGCTGCTACCGACCCCCGGTCTTGGCGTTTCCCGAGCGCTTGAAATGGCACGGTGGTATACATTTGCGTGCCCTCTCTGTGAAGCGGCGATGGTAGAAATAAAGGACGTCGTCTGCTCCGTGTTTCTTGGCCCCTGCCGCCGCCATCGTCGGTGAGTCTGGTACTGCAGCCTCTGGCCCCCTGCCATCTCCGGACGTTGCGCCGGGCTCCGCTGCCGCGGCCGTGGCCACGCACCGTTTATTGGCGTTGACGACTCGCTGCGCCTCCTGGCCCAGCTCGCGGTAGTCTCGTCGGGCCAACAGTGGTGAACTGGCCAGGGTCACTCTCACCGCTGACGGTAGGGTTCTGAGGAAAAGGTGGGTGAAGATGAAGTGATCATCGTCAGAGTCTTTCAACCTCAACAGCTTCTCCATAAGGTCCGCAGGCCTGTCGCTTTCAAATTCAGTCAGCGCCAGGAGCCCCTCTGCTCGCTCCTCCACCGAGGGGGTGAAGTAACGGATGAGTGCAGCTTTCAATGCGCTGTACTTGTCGCTGTCCGGCGGCTGGTTGATCAGGCTCTCCACCCGCTGGGCTGTGTGGTTGTTCAGCTTTGCAACCACATGGTAGAACTTTGTGTCGTCTACCGAAATCCTCCAGAGGTTGAACTGCGCCTCGACCGCGTTAAACCAGGAGCGCGGATTGTTCTGCCAGAAGTCTGGTAGCTGAACTGTGGCTGCATTCGTTTGGCTGGCTCCTGACGAGTCTGGCTCGAGAAAATTTCTTCCACTCATGATACGTCTTAGGATCACCAGTGTGGAGAATGTGGAAATGACGAAGCTGAGTTTATCTCACGAATCAGGTTTATTCCATTCTCCAACATCATCAAAAACAGAAAAGCGAAAGAATCCCCCAACATCTGTCCCTTTTATACCCCAGGACATCAAAGCACACAGTCACATTGTCTTTTAATCCCAAGTCACAATGCGTCTTCTTCCAGGTCTTCTCACCTCCACCTAAAGTCACTGGTGGTCAGGAAATCCCTCAAGGTCATCTCTTTGCATACAAAAGGCCACATTTCACATCCCCCTGTTATCTCCTAGGGGGTTCAGTCCTTTTGTTCCTCTGAGACGTGAAGCATACAATAAGCATACAGTAATATACATGTGAAGCATATGAAACCCACATATGTGTCCCACAACAGTAGCGATTTCATGGATGGTCAATATACATGAAAGTGAGGAGTGCAAAGACAGGTGAGTTATAGTTATATAGTTATAGTGACCACAACAGCACAATGTCAATGTTACAGCATTTCGGGAGAAAGTACCCAGCCACATCATGCATGAGCAGCGGACATCAGACAAGGTACGTGATTGAGATTTTAAATTAAGATGAATAGAATGTTGTCAGCTATGCTAATTATGCTTATATGGCCAAAAAACATACACCAGCTACTGCTAATAGCCAGCCAGTGTTTTTTTTTTTTCTATGTTGCAAGTTTAAGCTAATGATACAAAGCTAAACTTTATGGTGTAAAGTAAAGAGCGAACACCGTCGTCATTTTACATTCAGACACCGAACTTTAAAATGCAGCTCTTCTCCATGGTACAAAAGGGGGGAAAAGTGCAAGACAGTATAATAAAGGAAAATGAGTCATTGTGTTGGATAAAGTACAGCAAGATCATGTTATCAGTTCTATTCAAAAACTTAATTCAGAGCTTTTTGGCACACAGCTATTTTAACTTAAAGATGGGAGCTGGGGGCTTCCTATAAAGAACATTTTTTAATAACATTATATATTTGAATATTATGGGTACATGCAAGACAAAAACAAGATTTTCTAGTAAACTTAGTGGTATCTTTATACATTTTTTTTATGTCGTAAAGGCCAACCTTGCTGACAGTGACTCTAGCAAAGTGATATAATGTCTGGCCCAGGAGACACGCACACAGACTCAGGACAGATTTAACAGCTTTATTCAACGAGCAGGTGTGTCTGAATGGATGTGTGCAGTATGTGTATGTGTTGAGGGTGAACGCGGATGCGCAGGAAGCAGAGCAGCGCGCCGTACAGCCGGACAACCCTATGGAGAGAGAGCAGAGGACAAGGGGTAAAGGGCACCACACCTGGACAGGGATAATGACTTGTGTGATGTTTACTTGTGGATACAGGTGGCTGGCGTTGGCAAGGGAGAAGCCCGGAAGACAGCGTCCTGCAGAGTCTTCGCTGATGGTGGGAATGGGTTGGCGATGACGGGGAAATCCGCCGCCGAGGAATCCACCTGTGCACAGGGGTGAAGAACTTGGACAAAGGTAAGGGATGCTTACGCGTAGTTGAAGTCTTGCTGGTGATCAGAGGTTGATGCATGAGCTACAAAGTGCCGATGCGAACAGACGGCTCCAGACCGCAGCACTGGGCCGAGTGGGCTAAATAGCCTGCTGCTGACAAGGCGCAGGTGTGCGCGCAGCTGACGCCGCTGATGAGCGGCGAGTCGTGACAGTACTCCCCCCCCAGCAGCGCCTCCTGGCGCTGGTTTGTCCGGGTGCGCCCGGTGGAATTCTGTGATGAGACTCCTGTCTAACACCAAAGAAGAGCGCACCCAGGACCTCCACTCAGGACCGAATCCCTCCCAGTCCACCAAGTACTGCAGCCCGCGACCTCGGCGTCAGGAGTCCATGATGGAGGCGACTCTCCAGGCCGGGTGGCCGTCGATCATCATAGGCGCGGGTGGTGCTGCGGGCAGGGGACAGAGAGGATCGGTGACATAGGGCTTAATTCTGGACATGTGGAAGGTGGGACAAATGCGGAGGATGGAGGGGAGGGCCAGACGCACAGCCACCGGGTTAACAATTTTAGAAATGACGGAGGGGCCAATGAAGCGTGGAGCCAACTTCTTTTTCTCAGCCTTAAGGTGGATATCCTGAGCGGCCAACCAGACCTGTTGACCCACCTGGTAGGCAGGAGCCGGTCTCCTGTGGCGATTCGCCGTGGTGCTGTTGCGCGCAGCCGTGCGTAAGAGCGCGTCGCTTGTCTTGGTCCACAGAGCCCGACACTGTCTCAGGTGCGCCTGGATGGAAGGGACCGCCAGCTCCGCCTCCTGCTCCGGGAACAACGGTGGATCATAGCCCAAGGACGCCTTGAAGGGGGACATCCCTGTGGCGGAAGACCGAGCCGTGTTGTGGGCGTACTCTACCCAAGTCAGGTGCGTGCTCCAGGAAGACGGGTTGGAGGAGGTGACGCAGTGTAGGGCAGCTTCCAGCTCCTGGTTGGCCCGTTCGCACTGCCCGTTGGATTGCGGATGGTAACCGGAGGAGAGGCTAACTGTGGCCCCCAGGGCATTGCAGAAGCACTTCCACACCTCGGAGACAAACTGGGGCCCCCAATCTGAAACAACGTCCACCGGTATCCCGTGCAGCCTGACCACGTGTTGAACCAGAAGGTCCGCTGTCTCCCGCGCCGTTGGAAGACCCCGAAGTGGCACGAAGTGGGCGGCCTTGGAGAATCGATCCACGATGGTCAAGACGGCGTCATAGGTGTTAGAGGTCGGGAGACCGGTGACGAAGTCGAGGGCTATGTGGGACCAGGGCCTGCCAGGGGTCGGCAGGGGCTGGAGCAGACCCGCTGGAGGAGAATTTCCTGACTTGGCGGTGGCACACACAGGGCACGCCAGGACGTAGTTGGCGGCGTCCTTCTGCAGACCTGGCCACCAGAAGGAACGCTGGAGGAGATCCACTAGCCGGGAGACACCAGGGTGACACACGAGTTTGGAGGTGTGAACCCAATGGATGACCTCCCCCCGGACAGAAGATGGGACAAACAGCCTTCCCTCCGGTCCGCTGCCAGGGTCTGGTTCGGTCTCCTGCGCCCTCCGGATCTTGTCCCTGATGGTCCAGGAAATCGCCCCTACCACACACGAGCTGGGCAGGATGGTATGACCCGGCTCCTCTGACGTCTCAGGGGCAAACTGCCTGGAAAGGGCATCGGGTAGGCCATTCTTAGAGCCAGGGTGATAGGTAATGGTGAAGCAGAACCGTGCAAAGAACAAGGACCAGCGCGCCTGGCGGGCATTCAGACATCTAGCAGATCGCAGATACTCCAAGTTCTTATGGTCCGTCAGCACCACGAATGGTAATGCAGCCCCCTCCAGCCAGTGGCGCCACTCCTGCAGGGCGAGCTTGATGGCGAGGAGCTCCCTGTCCCCGACGTCATAATTCCGCTCGGCCGGAGACAAACGCCGTGAGAAGAAGGCACAGGGTCGCTTGACCCCATCGGTGGGTGATCGCTGGGATAGCACTGCCCCCACTCCCGTATCAGACGCGTCGACTTCGACCAGGCACTGCAGTGCGGGATCGACCTGGGTCAGGACTCGGGAGGAGGAGAACTCCGTCTTCAATGCCTGGAACGCCGCAGTGACCTCTTCGGTCCAGCGGAAGGTGTTCTTGGGGGAAGTGAGACGGGTCAGCGGGGCAACAATGGCACCGAAGTCAGGCACAAAACGGCGGTAGAAATTGGCAAACCCAATAAATTGCTGGACCTGCTTCTTGGAGGTCGGCGTGGGCCATTCAACCACCGCTTTAACCTTTGCGGGGTCAGGTAGGACTTGGTTGTGTGAGATAACAAACCCTAAGAAGGAGGTGGTCTTGGCGTAAAACTCACACTTCTCAGCTTTGACGTACAGCCTGTTCTCCAGCAGCCGCTGCAAGACCCGCCTCACATGCACCTGGTGTTCCTCCCGTGACCTGGAGAAGATGAGGATGTCATCCAGGTATACGAACACGAAGAGGCCGAGGAAATCACGCAGGACGTCATTGATTAGGCGTTGAAAAACAGCAGGGGCGTTGGTCAATCCAAAGGGCATCACCAGGTACTCGAAGTGCCCACTAGGCGTTCTAAAGGCTGTCTTCCACTCATCCCCCTCCCTGATCCGGACGAGATGGTATGCACTGCGAAGATCCAATTTGGTGAACCAGGTCACCCCCTGCAGGGAGTGGAAGGCAGTGTCCATCAGTGGCAGGGTATACCGGTCCTTCTCCGTGATGTCATTCAAGGCCCGGAAGTCGATACATGGGCGGAGTGACCCATCCTTCTTCGACACGAAGAAGAACCATGCGCCGACCGGAGACAAGGAGGGGTGGATGATTCCTGCATTGAGTGATTCCTTGATGTAACTATCCATCGCTTCCCGCTCCGGCGCTGATAAGCTGTAGAGGCGGCCGGAAGGCAGGGACGCCCCTGGGCGGAGGTTGATGGTGCAGTCGTAGGGCCGGTAAGGAGGAACAGACATCGTCCTGGACTTGCTGAAAACGAAGCCCAGGTCATGGAACTCCGAGGGCACCAGAGTGAGATCCGGAGGCGCGGCGTCCTTAGCCGGGGGAGGAGAAGACCGGGCGCAGGCTGCGGATTGTAAGCAGGTGCCCATGCAGAACGAACTCCAGGAGGCGACCCTTCCCGTCTGCCAATCCAGCACGGGGTTGTGCAGACGCAACCAGGGGTACCGAAGGATGACGGGCGTCACAGAGGAGGAAAGGACGTATAGGGTGAGATCCTCTCGGTGGTTACCAGAGATAATGACAGGGACTGGTTGCGTGCAATGAGTCACTTGTCCGAGGGGCGCACGGGAAAGGGTGATCAGGATGAGAGGAGCGGCCAGAGGGTGGCAGGGAATGCCCAATTGGGTTGCCAGGCTCTTAGAAATGAAGCTCTGCTCTGCTCCTGAGTCCACCAGTGTGTGTGTGAGATGCCCTGTGGCATTGTGACAGAATTGGATGGGTAAGGATAAACTTGTGAGGGGATTTGACCGGTTAGAGCCCACGAGGCCCCCTACAGTGACTCAGGGACCTCCCCGTTTGGCTTCTCCGGACAATGTTCCACGGTGTGTTGATCACCTCGGCAATACATGCAGAGGCCCAACTTCCGGCGGCGCTGTTTCTCCGCTAGGGGGAGCTTTGACCGACCAACCACCATCGCCTCCGATTCCTCGGAAGACTCTGGTGGAGGTAACGCCAGGCGGCGGTCTTGAGGCGTGCGGACGGAGCCTCCACGCGAGCGGCTGCTAAACCTCCGCTCGGTGGACCGTTCACGCAGCCTGTTGTCTAAACTAATGGTTGTGGAGATCAGCTCCGCAAGAGTCTCCGGAAGATCTCGACCGGCCAGCTCATCCCTCAGACCTGAGCTGAGGCTGCGGAGGAAGATGCCACAGAGTGCGGCCTCACCCCAGCCAACCTTCTCTGCTGTGACCCGGAAGTCGATAGCATAATCTGCCGCTGACCGGCCTCCCTGTTGGAGACCAAGGAGCCAGTCAGTGAGGACGCTATCACGCCGGGAATGATCAAAGACCTCGAGAAAGCTCCGCACAAACTGGCTATAGGAGAGGTTCGCGTAACTGGGCTTCGCCATAACGGCGTAAGCCCAAGTTAGCGCTCGCCCCTCCAGAAGATTACCGATGTAGCCAATTCGGCTGTGGTCCGAGGGAAAATCCCCGGGAATGCGCAGAAACACCGACTCACACTGCATAATGAATCCCCGTGCTCCGCCGAGCTTTCCGCTAAAGCGAGCGGGGGTTGGGATTGGTGTGAGTCAAGTGGGCGTCCCCGTGGCAGACTGGCCAGGCATTGGAGTGGCAGGAGCCAACCCCCCATGGTGTGCCGAGGGGAACGCCTGCTGGGGGTCCAGGCGGTCTAACCGGTGAGTAATGTTAACCAATTGGTTCAAAATCACCTGCTGTTGGTGGGCTATTAAATCTACCCGAGCCTCGAGGGTGGAAAGACGGCGTGTGAGCCTGCTGTCTGCTGAGCTGTTCTGCTGGAGCCGTACTGACATAATGTCTGGCCCAGGAGACACGCACACAGACTCAGGATAGATTTAACAGCTTTATTCAACGAGCAGGTGTGTCTGAATGGATGTGTGTGGTATGTGTATGTGTTGAGGGTGAACGCCGATGCGCAGGAAGCAGAGCAGCGCGCTGTACAGCCGGACAACCCTATGGAGAGAGAGCAGAGGACAAGGGGTAAAGGGCACCACACCTGGACAGGGATAATGAGTTGTGTGACACTTACTTGTGGATACAGGTGGCTGGCGTTGGCAAGGGAGAAGCCCGGAAGACAGCGTCCTGCAGAGTCTGCGCTGATGGTGGGAATGGGTTGGCGATGACGGGGAAATCCGCCGCCGAGGAATCCACCTGTGCACAGGGGTGAAGAACTTGGAAAAAGGTAAGGGATGCTTATGCGTAGTTGAAGTCTTGCTGGTGATCAGAGGTTGATGCACGAGCTACAAAGTGCTGATGCGAACAGACGGCTCCAGACGGCAGCACTGGCCCGAGTGGGCTAACTAGCCCACTGCTGACGAGGCGCAGGTGTGCGCGCAGCTGACGCCGCTGATGAGCGGCGAGTCGTGACACAAAGCAGAAGACCCAGTAATGCATGCAGGCACCAGGGGTGCAACATTGTTCCTCCAGAACTTTCTGGGCTAGTCGGGCCCCAGTGTCAGGTATCTTACAACTTGAGATATAAGAATTTGTGCATTTGTATATTTGCATCTTCTTCTTCTTCTTCTTCTTCTTCTTCTTCTTCTTCTTCTTCTTCTTCTTCTTCTTCTTCTTCTTCTTCTTCTTCTTCTTCTTCTTCTTCTTCCTTCCTGATTGTGTCCTTACAATGTCTTATCTCTCTGTCTTTCAGTGATGATGAGCAGGATGAAGAGCAGCAGTTAAATGAAGCTGTGCAGAAGGAGGTCTTTATCTACTTTGGAGAACATCCAGTTTCTAAGAAGGAGAATCCGTTGTGATGGTGGGGAAGACATGCAGCACAATATCCTACACTGTCAAAACTGGGGAAGTCATTGCTGTGTATTCCAACAACATCTACACCATCAGACCATCTGTTTTCAGCAGCAGGTAACATTGCTTCAAAGCGCAGGGCAAGCCTTAGTTGATATGCTGACTTTTCCTCATGAAAACCAGCACATGCTCCTTTGAAGGATTTTCTGATAGAAAGTTAATTCAATTCAATTCAGTTCAGCTTTATTTATAATGCACCACATCATAACAAAAGCCGTCTCGTGGCGCCACAGTGCAGAAAAAAAACAACAACAACACAGTCACAGGAAGACCCAGCAATCACACAATCCCCTATGAGCAAGCACTAAGCGACAGTGGAGAGGAAAAACTCCCATTTGGAAGGAAGAAACCTCTAGCAGAACCAGGCTCAGGGAGGGGCAGTCGTCTGCTGCGACTGGCTGGGGATGAGGGGATAGGGAGGATGGAAAGGACAGACATAAAGAACATAGCAGTAGGATGCCAAGTACAATATGGAGGTCAACCAGCAGTATGGATCAGATAACAATAGAACAAGAGTGGGGTTAAAAGACACAAAACCCTCCTTAAACGAAAGCTATATTAAAAAGAAAGGTTTTTACCCTGTTCTTAAAAACAGAGACCGAGTGGTAACTGGTTCCAGAGAGAAGGGGCTTGGTAGCAGAAGGCTCTGCCTCCCACTGTACTTTTGGAGATTCTGGGCACCACAAGTAATCCAGCATTTTGGGAGTGTAATGCTCTATTAGGATGGTAAAGTAATATCAGATCTTTTATATATTGGGGGGCCAGATTGTTAAGAGCTTTGAAAGTAAGAAGAAGGATTTTAAACTTGATTCTGAATTCAATGGGAAGCCAATGGAGGGAGGACAGAACCGGGGAAATATGATCTCTTTTTCTAGAACCAGTTAAAACTCTAGCAGCAGCATTTTGAATCAAATGAAGATTTTTTAAAGATACTTTAGGACAACCAGATAATAGCAAATTACAATAATCTAATCGCGAACTGACAAAGGCGTGAATCAGTTTGTCAGCATCACCCAGAGACAAGATGCTCCTGATCTTGGCAATATTGCACAGATGATATAAGGCGGTCCTAGAAACAGTTTTAATATGAGAATTAAAAGACAAATCCTGGTCAAAAATCACTCCAAGGTTCCTCACACAACTGTTCAGAGTGAGAGTGGCAGCATCTAAATTAAGGGCATAATCTGAAAAAGAATTTCTAAGATGTTTTGGGCCAACAACAATGACTTCAGTCTTATCAGAGTTCAATAGTAAAAAATTACAAGTCATCCAAGCTTTGATATCCTTAAGACAGGCATCTAACTTGGCCAACTGATCACAATCATCGGGCTTCATTGACAGGTATAGTTGTGTGTCATCTGCGTAACAGTGAAAATGTATACAGTGCTTTCTGATGATATTGCCCAACAGGAGCATATATAGACTAAAAAGCAAACACAAGTTGACATAAATAAACTCTGGTTTTGGGCTGTATGGATAAAGATGGTTCAAGTGTGATGTTCAGATTAATAGTTTTGTTTTGATGCAGCTGACATAGATCTACACGTTTCTATAAAAGTGGGGTGTTGTTAAATTAGCTATAATTTAGTATAACAGTTTTGTTTATGTTGACTGGTACATATATATTTTTCTTCAAAATAGCTGAGGCTTGTGCCAGAAAACATTCTAAAATTGAACTTTTATATATTTTTAATTGTATTTATTTATTTTGCTTGTTTTATTCATTTTACTTAAACAATTGTAAAATTTTTATAAAAAACTTTACAAGTTTGTTTTATTATGCCTCAGTGCACCAAAGTCATACGGTAATTACTCAGTGTGTTTGTGTGTGTACATATGTGTGTGTGTGTGTGTGTGTGTGTGTGTGTGCACACGTGCACGTGCGTAGGTGTGTGTGTGTGTCTGTCTGTTACCAGCTTTTCAGCTCACCTGGTCAAAATTAAGTGAAACTAAAGGCTTGCATCATTGTATCGCCATATTTTCTTGACTTTCAATTTGCCAGAATTTTGAGATAAGGCTTTGTTTTCAAAATAAACACAAATTTAACTCACCATTTCTGTCAGTGCAGCCATGAAAAAAGGTATTGCAATAACTATCCTGGGCCAGTAAAGGTCAGAGTGCCACTTTTTTACAGCCACCCCCCATGCTACCATGCCACAGGCACCTAGGCACAGCACCTTGGTGCTTTTATTTTATCCGGTAATACTACATTAATACAGTACTAGGCACCTAATGATATACATCAACAATTTTGCTGTCACAGTTTAAATGCAAAATATAATACAGTAACTGCAAATGGGGTTATATGCAATATCATCATCATCATCATCATCATCATCATCATAGCAGTCTTTCGGGAGCGACAATGACTGTTTCATTTAGGTCTGATCAGATTCCTCCATGCAGCTCTGTTCTTCACCCTCTGCTGCCAGGAGCTTCTGGCCTTGTTAAGCATTGCAATAAATGTGTACCTGTGTTATTGAATTTTTGGTACAATTACTACTGCTCTTTAGGAAAGAAAGTTCTGCACTTATTGGTCAATCAGGGGCGAAAATTTGTTTTTGTGTATTTGGATGACATCTTAATTTTTTCCCACAAGCCGGAAGAACACACAGTCCACGTCCGGGCTGTGTTACAATGACTCCTGGAAAATCAGCTCTTTGTGAATGCTGAAAAGTGTGAGTTTTCCACCCGCTCCACTTCCTTCCTAGGCTTGAGGGCCGACCAGGCCAAGGTAAAGGCTGTGCTTTATTGGCCAATCCCCCAATCCAGGAAGCAACTCCAGAGTTTTGGGGATTTTAAAATTTCTACTACAGGTTTATCAGAAGCTACAGTAAGGTTGCTCAGGCCCTGACTAAGCTGACCTCGACCAAAGCCCCCTTTAAATGGTCTGAGACAGTGGAGCAGGCCTTCGCGGAACTGAAGGCCCTATTCTCCGATACACCCATCCCGGCGTAGGTCGATCCTCAGCTCCAGTTTGTAGTGGAGGTGGATGCTTCTGATTCGGGGGTGGGTGCTGTTCTTTGACAGTGCTCAGCCTCTGATTAGAAGTTCCACCCATGTGCGTATTTCTCTCGGCGGCTGACTCCGGCCGAGAGGAACTATGACATAGGAGATCAAGAGCTGCTAGCCATTAAATTTGCATTAGAGGAATGGAAGCACTGGCTAGAGGGAGCCGTTCATCCCATCATTGTGTGAACTGATCACAAAAATTTAGAATACTTAAGATCAACCCGCACGCTTTATTCCAGGCAGGCCCGTTGGGCCTTATTCTTTCTCAGATTCCATCTCATTCTCACCTATTGGCCTGGATCCCATAACATTAAGCCCCATGCTCTCTCTCGCCAGTTGGCCTCCGACCAATCATCTTCGTCCACTCCTCCCGAATCAATTTTGCCCTCTTCCTGCATTGTTTGCACCCTCTCTTGGGAGATTGAGCAGAAGGTCTGGCAGGCCCAGTCCACTGAGCCTGAGTTTGTCCCCTCCTCTCTATGCAGTGATGTCATCCGGTGGGGACACACCAACCACTTTGCCTGTCACCCCGGCATTTCCCGTACTATTGATCTGGTGCAGCGAGTGTTCTGGTGGTCTACTCTGCAGACGGATGTGCGAGACTACAATGCCTGCCAAGTGTGTGCCATGTCTCACATTGTCATGGACTTTGTTACAGGCCTCCCTCCCTCACAGGGCAACACTGTCATCCTTACCATTGTAGATCGCTTCTTTAAAGCTATTCATTTGGTGCCCCTTCCCAAGCTGCTCTCTGCTCCCGAGACCGCCAACCTGCTTACCCTTCATGTCATTCGCCTTGATGGAATACCCTTGGACATTGTGTCTAACCGGGGCCCCCAATTCACATCACAAGTTTGGAAACCCTTCTGCCACTTCCTTGACACTTCAGTCAGTCTCACCTCCGGTTACCACCCTCAGAGCAACGGGCAGGCTGAGCGTGTTAACCAATCCCTGGAGGCCGCCCTGAGATGTGTGGCTTTCTGCAACCCAACCACCTGGAGCTCCCATCTGACCTGGGTGGAGCATGGCCATAATTCAGCTGTCTCCTCTGCCACCAGACTGATGCCGTTCGAGGCCTCTATGGGCTATACCCGCCCCCCCTTGTCCATGGCGAAGAGAGAGGTCGCTGTTCCGTCTGTGGAGGGCCACACTCACCATTGCTGTTGGTTGTGGAGGTCCACCCGGGCTGCCCTTCTCCGCTCAGCCGAGCAGAACCGCCAGTACACGGACCACAAGCAGGTACTGGCACCCAAATACTCTGTCAGCCAGAGCGTGTGGTTGTCGGAGGATCAGATTCTGTTGAAAACTGAATCTAAGAAACTGTCAACCCGCTTCCTGGGCCTTTTTGCCATCATGAGAGTGCTTGGTGCACTCTCGCCACCCTTTTGCCGTCACGAGGATCATTAATGATGTGACGACTCTTGCCGCCGACACTTCGCATCTGTCCCACCTTCCACGTTTCCAAGATGCCTCGGCGCCAGCCCTGTCTGCACCTCCCTTCCCCCCCGAAGCTGCCTCCTCCCCCACGGATCCTTGACGGCCAGACCATCTACCCTGTGCAGAGGAATCTGGACGTCCACTGTCGGGGCGGGGGTTTTTAGTACCTGGTCCATTGGAAAGGTTATGGACCGGAACAGAGATAATGGATCCCCGTTTCCAACTTCTATGACAAGGGGGTGGTCTCAGCCTTTCACCGGGCTCATTCCAGCAAGCCTGGTGGGTCGCCAGGAGGCACCCCTTGGGGGGGGGGGGGGCGCACTGTGATGATCAGGTGAGAGCGGTCCCCTCCCCTTCTGTGGGAGGTTCCTCATCTGTTTTCTGTGGGAGGTTCCTCATCTGTTTTCCAGCTCCACAGGTCATCAATGCACCTGTGTGAGTGGACGCACCTGCTGTCTCTTTGGTGCCAGTGTGTAAAAGGGTCAGTTTGTGAATGCTTCAGCGCTGGACCGTTGGGTACTGCTGCTGTCTTTTCAGGTCAAGCTTGTTAACTGACACCCTAGCCTAACTTTCCTTGTCCTCCTCTTTCCCCAGGTTGCTGCCATCTCAGCGGTGTGTCCCCAGGATTGCAGTGCGCTCATATGCTCTCACCATCTCATCTGAAGTTCTCCATCACCACCCGGTCAGACCTCTCCCCAGCTCCATTCCTGCTTCTCTCCTTCTCCAGCTCCTCCCGCCAGCTCAGCCCTGCAGGCTCCTCCATTGCCTCCGTTGGGCTTCACTGCTGGGTCCTCTGCTCATTCCTGTAAGAAATCCTCACCACATACTCCTCAATTCCCAGTGTTATTCCCTGTCTCTAATCAGCTCTCATTCTCTCTTTCCCTCTAGGCTGTGTGTGCCTCGGTGTGTGCTGTTTTCCTTACTTCTGTGTGTTTTCAATAGCTTGAACGTAAAACGTCTTTCCTGTGTCTGAGTGCTTCCTCTGGTATTAGTTGCCTTGCACGTGAGCCTCTAGCTAACTAATTATTACAGATACTGTCAATTAATTTACAGTAATCACGATTAATACCTGTTGTGTATGGGAGTTGGGTGTCTGGGATGCTGTGCCCACCCACAGGATGGCGTCAGGTGGGCACGGCCCATTCTGTATAAGAGAGTGAGGGTAGTACTTTAACACACCCTTAATCTCATTTTGACAGGTACCATGCACCCTTTGACCTGACCTGACCCTGACCCCACCCCCATGACCTCGCGTAATGAAGTTGTCAATCAAAAGTGCTTTGAAAGCATGACCTTTGACCTTGCATGATGAGGTTGTCAATCAAGTGCTTTGAACTTCTCATTTGAAGTGACAGTGACCAAAACAGGTGGGCTCTTTGATCTTAACGCGAAAGCATGCACCCACATTAGTCAGAAAATCACAGATGCAGCCATTCTCTCAGTCAAAACAGATGAGTTAAGGATTAATGCTGCATCTTCCAGTCAGCCCCATCCGACATCTGTGGACCACATTCCAGAGCATGCATCCACATTAGTCAGGGTGTCTCTGTAGCACTTAAGACAGACTTCTGTGTGACAATACCACAAATTAAGAATGAATATATTAGTAAATAAAGAGTTAAGCATCGAGTTTAGGCTCCCAATTTGCCAATCTTTTATCAACCTATAGCCACAAAGTTAGCAGTGACCACAGGAATAAGATTCTGGTGAAAGCACGCACCCACATTAGTCAGAAAATCACAGATGTAGCCATTCTCTCAGTCAAAACAGATGAGTTAAGGATTAACTGCTTGATGAGTCAGTAGGAGAAAAGGAGCAAATTTGTATGGTTCAAAGACTTCAGATTTAATGAGCACATTTCTGTAGAACTCCCCACAACTTGCACGTGATATTTACCAATGGTTAAATTATTTTTATTCAATATTTGAAACAACCAGCACGTGTTTATATGTGTGTTTGATATCACCTAGCAAATTTAACATTCCTCTGGCTGACACCCCCACGGGTGTTAAACAACATCTCCCCATCCCCAACTCCCCCCCACACACGCACACAAACAAACAAACACACATCAGTCACAATGTCCATTCACATTACAAAGCTTTTCCCCAATCCCCTATAGGGGGTCTTCGTTTTGTCTACAAGTATGGATGAACACCCCCTGAAACGTATCTTCACACCCAAAGGAACGTGACACAGGCAAGATGAAAGGTTATATTTGGCTTTCAAAACTTTACAAAAAAACTTTTTTTTCTCTATGTTGTTAAATAAAGCTTGACTCATTTTTTTTAGAATTTATAACACACGCCAAAATCCACTCTCCACCAAGCTACATTGGTAAGTTTTAATCATGTTATTTTTCTAATTACTCGATCAACTGTTTTATCTGGGGTTTTTTTTTGTTTTCTATAGCTGGTCTGTGAAAAGTCTTATATGGATAAAACCGCTGTTATTTTATGTTATAAAGCATTTATCTCATTGTCTGTCACAGAGTCAGATTTGCTTTTAAATAATGTTTTCTGTCTTTTGTAAAAGGTATTCTACCTCAACTTGAAGGGATAATAAATCTCTCAGGTAGGTAAAACATCATTACTGCATTTATAAAACATTATAAATGGTCGCTGATAAAAAGAAATACACTTACAGATTTCGAAGAGGACAATACGCATAATTCGATGATGATCAAGATAGTCTACTTGGGGCTTTGGAAGAAATCCAATGTTCTGAGGATGATCCAGTTGTCTTAAGGGACCACGACCAGCCCGGGGTCGACGTCGAGTGTCCTGCAGCCCTTCATCCAGCGGCCGCTCCACAGCTGAATAACGCCAGGCCTCCAGTTCAAAACCCAGCCGTTCCCATAGGTCTGATCCCCGGGACAGAGCCCGTGGACACACCGCTTGAGAGTATTTCATTGACCAGGGGCAAATGACCAGCACCACCGAGAGACAGGCCGACCCACGCTATGGCGCGTGCTTCCGGTAAGCTTCTCCAAGTTTTAAAAACCCTTTTATTAAGCCGATATGATCGTTTTCCTGCTTCAAAACAAACCATGCCGTGCTAAAATGTAAACAGGGAATAGCGTCACCCTCTGATGATGTGGCTGGTCGCCATTGGCCCTCTCGCAACGTCTGAGGGTGATGACGTAAACATCCCTGCGTTTTTTTTTTCATTGTGAAATAAACTTATTTTTACATTATTATTATTTTACAGAATACGAACCGTGGCCTTCAACATCGACCGGTGGGAGCGGGAGAAGACCGAAGCGCCCTCGTAAAAAGATCACGTCTGTGAGACGTCCACCCAATGATATGTACTTACAGATTTGCACTCCTGTATTGATATTTAATGCCACAAACCCCGTCATCATTTTGTACCTGCATCATTCACCCACAGACGCCAGTGCACCGGAGCGTGGGTGTCATGATCTGAGCGCTGATTCTGTCCGCGCTCGGGCTGTCCAGTATTTTCCCCGTTCTGTGTTGTCTTATGGCCTTCTGGGGCTTTTATTGTGACAGCGGCACGGCGGGACTTCCAGCTGTCAGAGCCGAGCTGCGCCGTGACAACTGAATCACATTCCATTAATTACATTCTCATATCTCATATCTGTTGGTTCCCCACAATGTTTGGCTGGAGTCCCTAGCCCCGGCTCCAGCTTCCCTTTTTACTCATCGTCCTCTGTAAGTGTTATTCCTCCTCAGAGTCACCTGTCTTGTATCTTAGTCTGTTGTCTTGAGCCTTAGCCTGTGTATGTGTTTTTGCCCCACGTGGCTGATTATTTTGTCATTTGTAGTTTTGTTAATAAATATACAAACTTACCGGCTGCCTATAGCGTCTCATGACAGTGGGACACTGAAGAGGCGGGGGAGGAGGAGGACCACGCCACCGGCTGGCGTGAGACAACTGTTTGAAGGAATGTATTAAAAACAATTTAAAACGACCTTCCTGCTAGATAGATAGATAGATAGTTTATTTCAAACAAAAAAAATAACAAAAACAAACAAATGGCAAATGCAATAAAGTAAAAGTATACACTGTTCGAAAGGGAGAAGGAAGAAGTGAACACTTATTAATTCCATCTCCTCTTTTCCATAAATACACCAATGTGAATTTTATACAAATTACCACCTTTAAGACCCCAAGTAAACAATTTACTGTATTTTTTACAAATCAACATTAACACCCATCCATCCTAACATACACTGATGTCCATACATCAAAACCAGCCTCAAACAACACAGATATACACAGTGCTGTCCCACCCACCATTCCATAGTGTCCCATAATGTCCCAGAGTGAACATAATGAATCGTACATATAAATACTACCCTTCTAACATATATCCTTTCAGCAAATGGTGTTTATACCTCATTTTGAATTGATTTCTGTTTGTACATAGTTTCAGTTCCGGCTCCAGACTGTTCCACAAATCCACCCCACAGAGAGATATGCACATACTTTTCTTGGTTGTTCGTATCTTGGGTTTGTAAAGTTTAAGTCTCCTCTCAAATTATGATCATTGTCTCTTTTTTTAAATATTTTTTGTATATTAGTTGGGAGTTGATTATTAATTTGCCCTGTACATTACTTGTGCTGTCTTAAATTTAACTAAATCGATGAACTTTATGACATGTGACTTTAAAAACAACGAATTGGTATTGTCTGTATATCCTACATTGTTTATTATCCTTATAGCTCTTTTTTGTAATGTGCATGTTGACTGTAGGTTGGTTTTGTAGGTGTTTCCCCAGACTTCTACACAATAGTTAAGATAAGGTAAAAACAGTGAATTGTACAATAAGACCAATGATTTATAGTCCAAGATGTGTCTTGTCTTCCCCAGTATCCCTATACATTTTGCTAACTTGGCCCGGATGTGACTGATGTGAGGTTTTCAGCAGATTTTATTGTCTAGCGTCACCCCCAGAAACTTATTTTCCTGTACTGTTTCTATTCTGGTATCATCTATCGTTACCATTATTTCATGATTTATTTTATAATTTCCAAACAACATAATCTTTGTTTTTTTTAGATTTAGAGATAATTTATTTTTGTTGAACCACTGCGTTAATTTTTCCATTTCAGTTGTGACCACCTCTAAAACCTGCTGCAAATTCTCACCAGTGCAAAGGATATTTGTGTCATCCGCAAACAAAATAAATTTCAGAATTTTTGATACCTGGCATGTCATTTATATACAAAATAAAGAGTTTGGGTCCCAAAACTGACCCCTGGGGCACACCACAAGTGATGTCCATGAAGGGTGATTTGTGCTCACCAATTTGTACAAATTGTTGTCTGTTACTTAAATAACTTTCCACCCAACTCAGTCCTACCCCTCTTATCCCATACCTTTCCAGTTTCCTTAGTAGTATTCTGTGGTCAGTGGTGTCAAAAGCTTTCTTTAAATCTATAAATACTCCTACAGCAACCTTTTTTTTAATCTATACAACTAGTAATTTCTTCTATAAGTTCGATCAGTGCCAAAGATGTAGATTTATCTGCTCTAAAACCATACTGGCTATCTGTAAGGAGGTTGTGTTTTTCAGTGAAATCATCCAGTCTGTTAGTGAAGATTTTTTCAAGTATTTTGGAGAATTGTGAGAGTAAAGAGACTGGCCTGTAATTTGTGAAGCGATGACTGTCTCCTGTTTTGTATAGAGGTATTACTTTTGCTATTTTCATTTTGTCTGGAAATGTACCAGTTTGAAATGACAGGTTACAGATGTGGGTGAGTGGCTTAACAATTCCTTCAATTACTTTTTTTCACTATTGTCATGTCAATTTCATTCCAGTCCGTTGATTTTTTGTTCTTAAATTTACTCACAGTCTTGATAATTTCCTTTTCAGTAACTGCACCCAAAAAGATTGTGTTTGGATTTCTATCTTCTATTTCATTCACAGAACCACTGTTATTTGTTTCTGGTGTCACTATTGATATTGCTAATTCAGGACCAATGTTTACAAAAAATTTATTGAAACCACTGACCACATCTTCCATATTATTTATCAAATTGCCATTTTCAATAAAATATTCTGGATAATTTGCATTCTTAGGACAATTACTAATAATCCCATTGAGTACTTGCCATATTCCTCTTAAGTTATTTTTGTTATCCTCTAATATTCTGTTGTAATATTCTTTCTTACAGGTCCTCATTATATTAGTAAGCTTATTTTTATATCTTTTATATTTGATCTCAGCTTCCACCATTCTACATTTAATGAATTGTTTATATAATGTATTCTTCTTTTTACGTGCATTTATTAACCCCTTGGTGACCCAAGGAATATTTTTTTTTAGTTGTCTGTCACTGTATTGTTTTATAGGACAGTTTTTATTGTACAATGATTGAAATATTTGTATAAAATTATCATATGCTTTATTTATGTCATTTTCATTATAAACTATCTTCCAATCTTGTATTAATAATTCCTTACTTTTATAATGATGTGATGGGCATCCTCAGATAATTGGCTTGAGAATGCCCGATCACACGCGGAACGCAACGATGTAATCCAGCTAGAAGTCGTTGCTGAAAGCGCGAGGAGTATCATCCTCGTTATGGCCGCCGCCGACGAGGATAATATTTTTCTAGCTTTTGAGGGTTTGCTCGACCAGGTAGTGCAGTTGGGCAATAGCATCGACGCGGATGAGAGTTTAGAATTAATCCTACAGGTGGTGCATAACCCCAGAGGCGGTGGTAAATGCAGGCTAGCAAAAACGTTAGATTGTTAAATTATCGATAAAAAAAGACGTCATTTGTACGTTACGTGTAGCGAGAAGGATCAACTCTGTTTCGCTACTAGTTTGGCACATCTGATGAACCCCCATTCAGACGACCGCACTTGTAAGGCTTTGGGTAAGACGTTGCAAAATCAGGCGGGTCTGGGTGACCAGACACCCGTCACTTTTAGCAATATAGCTAAATTTGAATGGATTGTAGGGCATAAAATTGTGGTGATTCACAGAACATCTCACAGTAATCCCCTCTTGTATTTTGAGACAGACTAAACCTTTGTTCCTGTTCTTATTGCAAAACCATTACTACGGTATAAAAAATCTCACAGCTTTCATAGGTATGGCATCCATTTGTAACTACTGTTACAAGGCTTTTAATAACCCATATTCACACTATTGTAAAGGATACGGTCAGGTTTGCAATGACCCCGTCTGCCCTACGGAAGAGCTCAGGCCCGTAGAATGTTTAGACTGTCGCAGAAAGTGTCGCTCTCCGACCTGTTACGCCAGACACAAAGAAGCCAAGCGAGGTGCTGTAACCACACCCTACAGAATATCTGTGACATGATAAAAAAAAATTACCCTCTGCAACTTTTCCTATTATGTTAGTAAAACTGCAGGTACATCCCCACACCGTTGTAACCAGTTAAAATGTAAAATTTGTGGGGTGCAGTTACAACAGGCTTCAGAAGCCGATGATCATCAGTGCTACATTCAGCCATTCCCCCCGCAGGTTAAACACCCCGAGGTGTTTTTTTATGACATCGAAGCATTCGTCAACGACAAAGGGGAGCATTCACTGTTTCTCGTGTACGTTAAAACATTGAAAGGTGAAGAAAAGTGTTTTTATGGTACAGACTGTGTAAAACAGTTTCTTTTGCATTTCAAGCAGGAAAAGTACAGGTGTAATGTATTCATAGCACATAATACCAGAGGGTTTGATGGTTACCTGATCTTGAACAGTATGATAAAAGAGAATATAATACCGCAACAAATTCTCATGACGGTCAGTAAGATCCTAAGTTTTCAGGAACCTCATTATAACCTTAAATTCATCGACTCGGTATCCTTCCTACCTATGCATCTTAGCGCGATACATAAAGCTTTAGGTTTTAGCGAGGTGAGAAAGGGGGTCTTCCCCCACGGATATTCTGCCATGGAGCATCTAAATTATGTAGGTCCTTACCCACCACTGTCCGACTATGGCGTAGAACGTATGATGGTTGCTGAGCGGGCGGAGTTCGACAAGTGGTACGACGGGGTCAAAGACGGGTCATTTGACTTTAAACGGGAGGCTCTGCATTATTGTAAAAATGACGTGGACATTCTAGCCACGGGGTGCATTAAATTTAAAGAGCAATTCCTCACCGACATGGGAGTGGACCCTTTCTCCAGTGTCATGATTGCATCGGCCTGTATGAAAGCGTTTCTCACCAATTACCTGGCCCCTGTCACCCTCGCCATCCCGTGTCCCTACAACTACAGACGTCAATGTAAAAGATTTTCTCATGCCTCGATCCAATGGTTAGAATGGGTTATGCACAGTCAGAAAATATTCATCCAGCATGCTTTAAACAGGGGGAAAAACAGATGGGGCCCTTTTTTGTAGACAGCTACGCGGAGATCGATGGTTCGAAGCACGTCTATGAGTTCAACGGCTGCTATTTCCACGGTTGTGTTTGCAGTTTTAAAAGCACTGAGATCTGACCTCTGAGGGGTGTTACATTTGGAGAGCTGCATTTGAAAAGTGAGGAGAGGTTGCAGGCATTACACTCTATGCACGGTGTCCGCATTACGGTGATGAGGGAGCACGAGTGGGATGAGATGAAAAAATCATGCGAGGAGGTGAAACAGTTTCTGAAAATGTTTAACCCACCCAAGCACCTCTTACTGCACCAGGCCCTTTATGGGGACAGGACGAGCACTCTAAAACTGAGACACACCACAGGGCTGGATGAAACAGTGCACTATGTAGATGTCACTTCTCTGTACCCCTACGTTAACAGCACATGCTTTTACCCTCTAGGCCACCCCACCATCATATACAAAGATTTTGGGGATCCTGGAACCTATTTCGGCTTAGTCAGAGCTACCCTCTACCCACCCCGCAACCTCTTTTTTCCCGTTCTATCCTACAAAAGTCCAGGAGGTAAATTAACCTTTCCACTGTGTCAAACATGCGCGGAAACCAACCATCAAGTTGGTGTTTGCGCACATGGCGATGAGGCGAGAGCATTGACAGGGGTCTGGGTCACTGTGGAGTTTAACAAAGCCCTGGAGCTGGGGTACAGGGTGGGTGAAAACACGGAAGTGTGGCATTTTGATCAAAGTAGCAATGCAGTGTTTGTAGATTACATACACAAATTTCTAAAAGAAAAACAGGAAGCATCGGGTTACTCCCCAGATGTCACCGATCAGGAGAGCAAGGACAGATACAGTAGGGACTATCACCATCATCAGGGCATTCTGTTAGACGCCGATAAAATACAAGAGAATCCACTCTGTCGCCACATCTCAAAACTGACTTTGAACTCGCTTTGGCGGAAATTTGCACAGAGAGATAATCTGGTTCAGACCGTTGTGATCTCAGAACCTGAAGAGTTTTTCACCTACTTGTTTTCAGGTAAATACAAGGTGAAATACTTTAATGTTCTGGATGACGACAAAGCTCTGCTTAGGCGGATATATAACGATCTTTGCATTCTACCCCCCAGTAAAACTAATAACATCTTTTTAGCCGCCTTTACCACAGCCCACGTGCGTCTGAAGATGTACGGTTATCTGGAGAAACGGCAAGAGAGGGTTCTTTACATTGACACGGATAGTTTTATTTACTTGGTAAAGAACGGTGAGACACCTCTGGAGTTAGGTAATTATCTAGGGGATTTGACGGATGAGTTGGATGGGGATACCATTCAGAAATTTGTATCCGCAGGCCCCACGAGTTACGCCTACCAAACGAGGAACAAAAAGAAGGTCGTCATGAAGGTCAAAGGTATCACAAACCTGAGCATGTTGCGAGCGTGTCAGTTTTGACAGCGTCAGAGATTTGGTGGAGGATTACATGACAAATTTGGGAGAGAGAGTGATTGAGACGCCACATTACAACATAGGACTTGATAAAAGGGGGTTTGTATTGAGAAACTTGTCATTTCAGAAAAAAGTTCAGAGTTGTGTATGATAAAAGACGTCTCTTTAGGGACAGGACCACTCTGCCTTTTGGTTATTAGATTTTTTTGTGGAAAAAAATGTCACATCTTACCCAACATATAAAGGAGATTGATTTTGATCCTAGGTTCACTTTTCCACTTTCATGTTTGGTGGTGGGACCGAGCGGCTGTGGGAAGACTTATTTTGTTTCAAAGGTACTAGAAGACTGTGAACATGTTGTAAATATTGTTCCTGAAAACACTGTATGGATTTACACGTGCCATCAGCCTATGTACAGTGAACTGCAGAAAGTGAATAAAAGAATAGAATTTGTTGAAGGACTCTCTGATTCTTTTGAAAATGAAAACCTGTTTCCTCCCGATCAGAAACACTTGATTATTCTGGATGATGCTATTTTTCAAGCCTCTGACCATCCTGAAGTAGTAAGAATTTTTACTCAGTACGGGCATCATAGAAACATCAGCGTCATGATGCTGACGCAAAACATGTTCCGTAAGGGTAAATACAGTTGCACCATTAATCTGAACAGCAATTATCTGGTGATGTTTAAAAACCCACGGGATAAACTACAAATAGATATATTAGCACTTCAAATCTTCCCATCACAAAAGGCCTTCTTCCTAGAGAGTTTTGAAGATGATCCCTACGGCTATTTAATAGTAGACCTCACACCCTCCTGTCCAGAACAATACAGGCTGAGGACAGGTATACTTCCTCATGAGATGCTGACCGGCTATGTGCCCAAAACATTCTTGTTGGTCCAAAAAACCTTAGAAATTCCTTTCCAAATCAAACTTTCAGTTTGGATGCAGTTACTCTTTCTCTTAATAGCTCTGTGAGGAACCTTGGAGTTATTTTTGATCAGGATTTGTCCTTCAATTCACATATTAAATTTGTTTCTAAGACTTTGTTTCTAAGACTGCCTTCTATCATTTGCGTAATATTGCCAAGATTAGGAGCATCTTGTCTCAGAGTGATGCTGAGAAGCTGATCCACGCTTTTGTTAGCTCGAGATTAGATTATTGTAATTCTTTATTATCAGGTTGTCCTAAAACATCTTTAAAAAGTCTTCAGCTGATCCAAAATGCTGCAGCAAGAGTTTTAACAGGTACTAGAAAGAGAGATCATATCTCTCCGGTTCTGGCCTCCCTTCATTGGCTTCCCATAGAGTTTAGAATTAAGTTTAAAATCCTTCTTCTTACTTACAAAGCTCTAAACAATCAGGCTCCTTTTTATTTAAAAGATCTGATACTACCGTATCATCCTAACAGAGCACTACGCTCCCAAAATGCAGGTTTACTTGTAATACCTAGAATCTCCAAAAGTACAGTGGGAGGCAGAGCCTTCAGTTATCAAGCTCCTCTCCTGTGGAATCAGCTGCCAATCTGGATTCGGGAGTCAGACTCGATCTCTGTTTTTAAGAATAGGGCTAAAACCTACCTTTTTGATATAGCCTACAATTAGGGAGGGATCATGTGTTTTCTGAACCCTCCCTTAGTTATGCTGCTAATAGGTTTAGTCAGCCGGGGGACCTCCAGTAATGCACTGGGCCTCACTCCTTTCCTCACTCTCTATGAAATATTTTTTTTTTTTTTTTGCTGGTCATTAACATTTGTTTGTTCTCTCCCATAGATTGAGTCCCCATCGTGCTGTTTGCTCTCTACATGTCTGTTCTTTTCTTCTTCTCTATCCCCTCACCCCCCAGCCAGTCGCAGCAGATGACTGCCCCTCCCTGAGCCTGGTTCTGCTGGAGGTTTCTTCCTGTTAAAAGGGAGTTTTTCCTCTCCACCGTCGCCAAGTGCTTGCTCACAGGGGATCGCCTGATTGCTGGGGTCTTTCTGCAACTGTGGGGGTCCTCCCTACAGTTGATAGTGCTATGAGATGACTGTTGTTGTGAAATGGCGCTATATAAATAAAGTTGAATTGAATTGAATTGAATTGAAAACATCAGCCGAGTTTATCATGTCTGCACATATGAAGAGGGATGCTATTTTACTCACAACACTGTACCACGCTTCCCCAAAAAAGCACAGGGATATTTTCATCCACAGCTCTTCGGACTTTATTCAGACATTGTGTGAGATCGCTCTGAATCTTTTAAAAGGGAACATTCCATTGTCCGATTGTCAGTTCAAGAAACTACAAAGGCGGAAAAAAAAATTATCAGACTGTTGGCCGATAAGAAAACTAGTTTAAAATGCAAACACCAGGTTCTGAAAAAAACAGTCGGGCACTTTTCTGTTGCCTCTGCTATCTGCTGTGGTGCCCATGATCAGGGATCTAATCGGTGGACTGGTGAGAAGAAATTAAAAATAAAAAGATGACTTTGAAGAAGGCCCAGAAGATGTTTGTGCTCACACCTCAACAGTTAAACCGTATGACCGGACCAACGACCGTCAGAGAAAATGCAGAGGATGATTTGGACTCCAGAATGAGAGCCATATTAAACAAACCAGGCTTGAGTGCTTATGAGAAAATTAAAAAGTATGACGCTCTACTGCAGAGATACCACATGCTCATGAAACAGGATCATAACGAGCAATGGCAGGTAACGCTGACTCTGCAGTGGGAGCCTGACCACCTATCCCTATCAGGTGTCGGTGGGGGTGGTGAGAGCGAACGTGCTCGTGCCTCATCTTCTGACGATACCCACACATTATCCGCCACAGGTGGTTCCGCATCACCCCGCAGCATGCGTGACGGTTTAGATTTTGACGTTATGGTTGAGGAGGATCTGCAAACCCTCCCCACGCGTGATCGTAAGAACGTCGAATACATCCTGAGGAAATTGCCCGAGTTATGGGGGGGTGGAATTCAACGGGGGAGTTTGTTTACAAGGACGAGGCCTTTAAAGGGTCTCATATGATTGATTTATTCAAACACCTCTCACTCCCTTATAAAAAACACCAACCCCCTGCACCTGCGGGGTGGTTGAAATTTTTAAACACTCTGCCTGAACTCAATATTCCTTTATTGGCTGTGAGCAACCCACAAGCACGTGATCAATATCAACTTCTTAAGACGAATGCGGGCAACATCGCCGATGTGGGTTTTGAAAAACCTCAAGACGTACGCCGTGCCAGAGAGAAAAAAATGAAACTTCTGCTGTCCCCAACCTGGATCACACCCCGTGAGAAAAGGAGAGTCTGAATTTGAGACTAGAACGAGGAGGAATAGACAACAAAAGAAACTCCCCCCTCAAATTTCTCTGTCCTTAAGAAGAGAAATTTGAGATTAGAAAAAATTGTAAACAATACATTTTTTTCCTTTTTTTTTTATCAATAAAATGTTTATTCATCATACATTTCAAGCATACAGTCTTTTTTTTCCTTTCATTTAAAATCACAAAAAGTGGTAATTATTCACGGTATTAGTAACACAGTTGTCAAACATACACTGTATATCATCAGAGAGTGTATATATCATACACTCTTTATCCTAAGTTTCTACATAAGACAGTTTTTAAACAGTTGTAAAGAACAACACCCCTGTTTAGGGGGTGCACCGATTTTATTTCATTTGGCAACCCAAATGGCGGTTTGATGTCCGCAGCGGTGTCTGTGCTTTTTAAAGTGTTTTTAGCGCACGTGTGTGCATGTGTGTGTGTTTGTGACGATGGAGTGTCACCACTGTTATGACTTATTGTATGTGTGATTGTGTCGTATTTGTAATATTGTAAATGTTATTATGATTATTTGTAAAAATGCACACATTATTTTTAGGATCTGTCTTTGTCTAATTTGAATGCCCTTGGGAGATAATTGTTATGGTTAAGTATTTGGGTAAAATAATTGATAATGATTTAATTCACATACCATTGCCAACATGCTTCCTGAGGGTGTCCGGGCAAAAGACAGGGCCTTTTATAGGACACCAGCCGGAAGGAAGCATGTATGGTAAGTTAGAGGGGTGGTTTAGCATTTGTAAATAGGGCTTTGAAATATTTATTGAATTATTTATACTGTTATTTATTCCATGTTATTTATTTACACTGTATATAGTTGGGGAAGTATTTATGGACTTTTTAGATGTTAGTGGGTATGTGTGGAAAATGAAAAATGTTTATTGTTTTACCTGGGGTTATGGTAGGGGCTAATCATCCCTAATTATCTCCAATAGTATATAAGAGGTGTTGGGTATATTTGGAGGGAGTCTTGGGAGTTCTTGAGTCTCTTTGAATCTTCAGTCTTGCAGTCGAGAGTTTTTGTTGTAACCTTTGTGGATTGTTGATGAAGAATCGTGTCGGATGTCTTGGAATTATTTACTTGTAAGTTTATGGAAATAAAAATGGAAAATTGAAGATTTGGCCAGACCGTGCCATTGTTACATTTGGTGGCAGTGGTGGTCCGTTCCCAGGACGTCGTAACGTTTGGTGGAAGTGGTGAAAGACCACGGGACGGAAGGACTGATGGCCAGAAGAAAAATAATGAGACAAGAGGAGCAGTCTGACCTGGACGCAGGTATGGTAGCCGAGGAGCCGGGAGTCAGCGGACTGGGCGAGTTCGACGAGCTAACGTGCTTGGTGAAATCTTTGGTTCGTTCACTGACTGTCAGGGACCGTCAGAGAGAGGAAGAAGCCGCTCTTCAGGATCAAAAGTGGCAGACTGTGGAGAATCAGATTCGTCGGATGGAGTCGCAGGTTGCGGAGTTGAGAGAGGAGTATGGGAGCCGGGCTGAACGTAATGGTGACGACGGCGCTTCGGGGGAGGACCCCAGGGTGACAGCCAGTCGGGTCGGCCTGCAGGAGGATGACTTGCCGCTGCAGGTGCAGCCAAGGAGGACGCGAACGCACCACGACCCCAGGCTGAATCCTCTCTCTCCCGAGGATGACATCGAGCACTACTTGGCGACGTTCGAGAGGATCGCTACAGTCTGCCGCTGGCGTGAAGAAGAGTGGGCTATCCATCTAGCTCCTCTGTTTACAGGTAAAGCTCGGAGCGCATATGTTCTGATGGACATTACAGACACGGACAATTATGGGAAATTGAAAGAAGCTATTTTAAACAAATATGAAATAACATCCGACACATATAGGAGGAGGTTTTGGTCCCTGGACGTTTATCAGGACGAAACCCCTCGTGAATTATATGTACGTTTGAAAGACCTGTTTTGTAAATGGGTTAAACCAGAGACCTTAACGGTAAAATACATTTCTGAACTATTAATTTTGGAGCAGTTTCTGCGGATGGTGAACCTGGAACTGGGAATCTGGATACAAGAGCGGGACCCGAAGACTGCAGAGGATGCTGCTCGTCTGGCTGAGGTCTTTCTGTCAGCCAGGTCTGGGAGCAGGAGACCTACTCTTGGCCGTGACAGATCTTTCACCACACGGAATGAGTTTAATGAGGGTAAAAGGGGTGGTCCAGCTCGAAATAGGCTGTATTCCAGGCCCAGTCAGATCACAAATAGCAGATATGATAATAGCAAAAAGTCACGTGTTGTTGCAAATAAAGATATACGCTGTTACCAGTGTAATAAAATCGGTCACACTCAGTATTCATGTCCTGCCATAAAGAATGAGAAACCATCATTATTATGTTCAGTTCCTAGACCCACTTTTTCAGCCCCAGTGCATAGTGGAGTGTATAAAACGAAGGTGTTGCTTAATGGTCAGTGTGAAGAGGCCCTTTTAGACTCAGGTTGTTTTCAAACGGTTGTGCTGCTCAGTTTGGTCCCTAGGGATTTGTGGAATGAATCGGAAATAAATATCAGTTGTGTCCATGGGGATAAGAAACTGTTCCCGACCGCTGAGGTTTATTTAACAGTGGGGGGGGGGGGGGGGCAAACTTATCTCCTTCCTGTAGCTCTTGTGCCTGATTTGCCTTACTCTGTTATTCTTGGTAATGATGTTCCAACTTTGTTGGACATCATACAACAGGTTAGGAACGAATACCAAACGGAGGAGAGACAGGCAGGTGGCGCTGTTGAGCAGAGACCTGTGGTGAAAAATTGTAATATGGTGACAACCAGGGCACAGAGGGCTGCCAATGTTCTTCAGGAGCTACTATTTTATGATTCTGAGATAGAGGTAGGCCCTAGTAAACAACCTAAATCCAAGGCTCAGAGGAGAAGAGATAAGGTGTTAGCTTCTGTAAAGAACTTGGGTGAAGAAACACCACAATTAAGTCAGTTAGTAGAGTTTGACATCCCTCCTGACATAGCTGAATTACAGAAAGCTGACCCAGCACTTAGACCATGGTTCAATAGTCTTGGAGATTGAGGGTGTGAAACAGGGTAGAACTGATTGTTTGGCTGAGGCCATATATGTCATTAAAAAGGGCATTTTATACCAACAGCAAGGTGAAGTTATGGCCATAGCTTTGCCACAGGACCTCATACCAAAAATTATGGAACTGGGACATGTTACTCCTTGGGCAGGTCATCTAGCATTTCATAAAACTTTACAGAGAATTGCTAGAAGGTTTGTGTGGCCAGGAATGTATACCCAGATAAAGGAGTTCTGCACAACATGTCCAATATGTCAGATTACATTACCTAGGGGAGTAGCCCGTGCCCAACTGCAACAATTACCAATCATTGGAACATCTTTTGACAGAATAGGGATGGATGTAGTTGGCCCCCTAGAGAGAAGCTCCTCTGGTAATAAATACATTCTGGTAATTTGTGACTATGCTACTCGGTACCCAGAAGCCTTTCCGCTGAAATCTATTAAGGCTAGGCAGGTTACCAACTGCCTTATCCAGTTGTTTTCAAGGGTAGTCATACCTAGAGAAATTCTGACAGACTGTGGAACAAATTTCTTGTCCAAACTGTTGCAGCAGGTATATAAGCTGTTGGGTATTAAGGGTATTAAGACCACTCCATATCACCCTCGGACTGATGGACTAGTGGAGCAATTTAATCAGACTCTAAAAAACATGCTGCGGAAATTTGTTTCTGAAACGGGCTCGGATTGGGACCAATGGGTACCATACTTATTGTTTGCTTATCGGGAGGTGCCCCAGGCTTCAACAGGGTCCTCACCTTTTGAACTGCTGTATGGTTGTCAGGTGAGGGGCCCATTGGACTTATTAAAGGAGCACTGGGAGAGTCCACCGAGTGATCAGGACAATGTGGTCTCTTATGTCATTAAGTTGAGAGAGAAACTGGATCGAATGACTGCTTTGGCTCAGGAGCACATGAGGACAGTGCAGGCCAAACAAAAAACTTGGTATGACAAGAAGGCCAGAAAAAGGGGTTTTCACCCAGGACAACAGGTTTTGTTATTGCTGCTCTAGTGTGACAGTAAGCTGTTGGCTCAATGGCAGGGGCCATATAAAATCTCTAAGAAACTAAGTTCAGTGACATATGAACTATATATGCCTGACAGGAAGGTAAAACATCAGACGTTCCACATTAACTTATTGAAAGAGTTTCAGCAGCCTGGTCATCAGCAGCAGCAACCTGTTCTTCAGGAGACACATCAGCTCTTAATTTGTGCAACGGAAGTGGATGAGGAGAGAGAACAATCTTTTCCCACAAATGTGTCAGAGCCATGTTTATTTCAAGTGTCTCATTTGCAGGTGGATCAGCAGAGAGAGTTAGAGGCACTGTTAGATCCAGAATTGTTTCAGAAGAGACTTGGTTTCACCACGTTGGTGCGTCATAAGGTTCATTTGAAAGAGGAAGCTGTTCCACGTAGGAAATCTTATAGGATCCCGGAGCGATTGGTTCCAAAGATGAAGCAGGAAATTGACTTGATGTTGCAGCTGGGAGTGATCGAGGAGTCAGTCAGTGAGTGGTGTAGCCCGATTGTGCTGGTCCCCAAAAAGGATGGCTCTTTGAGATTCTGTATCGACTTTAGATATCTCAATTCAGTGTCCAAGTTTGAGTCATACCCCATGCCCCGGATTGACGAACTGTTAGAGAAAGTGGGCAGGGCTAGGTTTATTTCTACACTGGACCTATGCAAGGGGTATTGGCAGGTGGCATTGGCACTGGAAACAAAAGAACTTACAGCCTTTAAAACACCTTATGGCAGTTTCCAGTTTAGGGTCATGCCATTTGGCCTTCAGGGGGCACCTGCAACTTTTCAGCGGCTTATGGACCAAGTGTTAAGGAGGGTATCAAATTTTGCGGCTGCCTATCTGGATGACGTGGTCATCTATAGTCAGACCTGGGAAGAACATTTGGTACACCTTAGGCAGGTCCTTCAGTTAATTAAGAGGGCAGGACTGACGATTAATCCACGCAAGTGTGCGTTTGGACAGCAGCAGGTGGAGTACCTGGGACATGTGGTTGGTCAGGGGGTTATTAGACCACGAGTAGGTAAAGTGGATGCCATCCGGAACTACCCTGTGCCCACCACTGAAAAGAAGGTACGCTCATTCATGGGAATGGTAGGATGGTATAAGTAAGTTCATCCCCCACTTTGCTGAAAGAGCCGCAGTTTTGACTGACCTCACTAAGGCTTCAGCATCTAATAGGGTAAAATGGACAGAGGAATGTGATAGAGCTTTTGAGGATCTGAAGAGGGCTATTTCTGGGGAGAAGGTTCTCTACAGTCCAGACTTTGCTCGTCCACTTATTTTACAGACAGATGCTTCAGGAGTTGGCATTGGAGCAGTACTTCTCCAGGAGGAGAGGGGAGAGAGACACCCAGTACTGTTCTTGAGCCGTAAGTTGTTGGACCGGGAGACAAGATACTCTACGGTAGAAAAGGAATGTCTTGCCATGAAATGGGCAATAGGGTCTCTGAAGTACTATTTACTGGGGCGTCATTTTGTGTTGGAGACAGATCATCGGGCCCTACAGTGGCTGGACAGGATGAAGGACGTAAACAGTCATCTCACAGGGTGGTATGTGTCCCTTCAACCGTATAATTTTACTGTTCGGTATGTGGCAGGGAAGACCAACCTTGTGGCAGATAGCCTCTCAAGAGTACATGGCTCTTAGAGTACTGTACTCCCGGGAAAGGGGGGAGGAAATGTGACGATGGAGTGTCACCACTGTTATGACTTATTGTATGTGTGATTGTGTTGTATTTGTAATATTGTAAATGTTATTATGATTATTTGTAAAAATGCACACATTATTTTTAGGGTCTGTCTTTGTCTAATTTGAATGCCCTTGGGAGATAATTGTTATGGTTAAGTATTTGGGTAAAATAATTGATAATGATTTAATTCACATACCTTTGCCAACATGCTTCCTGAGGGTGTCCGGGCAAAAGACTCTGTTAGGGGTTGAGGGCCTTTTATAGGACACCAGCAGGAAGGAAGCATGTATGGTAAGTTAGAGGGGTGGTTTAGCATTTGTAAATAGGGGTTTGAATTATTTTTTGAATTATTTATACTGTTATTTATTCCATGTTATTTATTTACACTGTATATAGTTGGGGAAGTATTTATGGACTTTTTAGATGTTAGTGGGTATGTGTGGAAAATGAAAAATGTTTATTGTTTTACCTGGGGTTATGGTAGGGGCTAATCATCCCTAATTATCTCCAATAGTATATAAGAGGTGTTGGGTATATTTGGAGGGAGTCTTGGGAGTTCTTGAGTCTCTTTGAATCTTCAGTCTTGCAGTCGAGAGTTTTCGTTGTAACCTTTGTGGATTGTTGATGAAGAACCGTGTCGGATGTCTTGGAATTATTTACTTGTAAGTTTATGGAAATAAAAATGGAAAATTGAAGATTTTGCTTCCTTGCCTCCTGCCTGCCTTGCATCAGATTGTTACAGTGTGTGTGAAAACATTGTTAACATTCCGTTCTCATGCTATCCCACATATGGACAACAGATTAAAAACACAGCTGTCACTTCAGATGGCATGTTGCAGTCAACGGTCATGTTTTCAAAACACTTTTGATTGACAGCCTAATTACGCAAAGTCACATATGGACAATAGATTAGAAACAAAGCTGTCGGTTTGACGAGAAGATCAAAGCACTTGATTGACAACTTCATTAACCTTGAAACATATTTGGACAATAGATTAGAAACAAAGCTGTCAGTTTGATGAGAAGATCAAAGCACTTGATTGACAACCTCATTACGTGAGGTCAAAGGTCATGCTTTCAAAGCACTTTTGATTGACAACCTCATTATGCAAGGTCACGGGGGGTGGGGTCAGGGTCAGGTCAGGTCAAAGGGGGCGTGGTACCTGTCAAAATGAGATTAGGGGTGTGTTAAGGCACTACCCTCACTCTCTTGTATATAGTTGAGTGTTCTCCCTAATAAAGTTCAGTTGGATGTCCCTCAATAAGCTCTCCGTTTTGTGTCATTTCCACGATATAACATTTGGCGACAAGGTAAATCGGTGTTATCCTAAGTCATGGATTATGCATGCGAGGATGCTTTCAAGGTCTCCAAGAGACAAGGCAGATTCATGCTCCTTAGCCAGCGGACAGGCAAGTCCCTTATGTCGTTTCTGTCGAGGCTTCATAGCCGGTGCAGGTTTGGGGTTTTGGAGGACGACATGGTGAGGGATAAATTGGCCCATGGCACCAGTGATGTTTGGCTGGTGGTATCGGTGCAGCGGAGCACCGAGACTGAGTGCTGGGAACAGCGGCCAGGAGCTGGTGTCAGAGGATGTGACCGGTGAGGGTAACGTCAAGAGCCCCGAAGGTGAGCAGCGACAGCCGTTTTGGAAGCTATGCAGCGGGTGAGTGAGGCCAGGCAGGCTGACAGCCTTGGAGGTGAGCAACAGCCAAATACGGAGACTACACGACAAGACACATGGGACGAGGGAGTCAAGAGCTGCATCCGGGTGTCTGGACCGGAGAACGATGCCGGTGAGGACGACGCTATGAGCCCTGAAAGTGAACGACAAGAGCCAGACACGGTGACAGCGCAGCAGAGCACCAACACCGAGAGCACTGAATGCAGTGGTGAGGAGCCCTGGTTGGTAAGCAGGCCCAGCGAGGGTGATGGTGCGTGTCCCGGAGGTGAGCAGCAGCTGCAGGACACGGTGACAGCGCAGCAGAGCACCAACACTGGGAGCACTGAATGAGGCGGTGAGGAGCCCAGGTCGGTGAGCAGGCCCGATGAGGGTGATGGTGCATGTTCCGGAGGTGAGCAGAAGCCGAATATGGAGGCTACGCAGCAAGACACGTGGAGCGAAGGGGCCATGGACAGTGATGATGTGCCCGGGTCAGGAGACGGAGCCAACAGGAGTGTCACAGAGAGCCCCAAGGGACAGCAGCTACAGCCAGACATGGTTGACGGTGTGGTTTGGGACACAAGCTGGCATGGCAAGCTGAGTGTTAATTGTGACTGGTGTGACAATAACCCAGCGAGGGCAGACCCCAGTGCCGGTGAACATGTTACCCTTGGTGTGGGAACCGGATGGCACTGCGGAGTCCCTGTGAAGAAGGCTGCCCAAACTGGAGGACATGAGAGTGGAGTAGAAAAAATTGGCACGGTCTTGCAGAGCGCCAAACGCCATCGTCAGGATAAGAGTTTGGACCGGGTTGGCGGGACAGCACGACGCAGGAAGGACGTCCTGAGACGACGTGGCGGGCATGGGAGACAGGGTTGAGTTTCCCTGCGGGTTGATGGCGGGGTTTGGCCCAGAAAAAGAAAAAACAGTTTGGAAGTCTAGAGAAAGGTTGGCCAGAGAGGGATGTTTCGACCCTGGGGAGCGGCAGCAGCCAGACTTAAGAATGCCGTGGAGATGCCCAGGCCCTCCATGGCTGTATAGAAGATGGTGGCTACCCAGAGATGTTGGGGTTACATAAAAATTTTATTTTCATGATGTAGCTGTGTGTATATGTGAATGATTGTGTGTAGTTCTACTGTTTGGTGCCCCAGCAAATTTACTTAAAAAAAAAAAAAAAAAGAAGGCATGTTGAGTTGCGAACCTAGATTGTGTGTTTGCATTTAAAATTTTATTCGCCAAGGTTGCGGTATGCCTAATTTAGCACTGAGTTTTAGAGTGTTATTGTTTAATTGGTATTTACGTGTTAAATTTTGCGGTCAGAGGGGTGGGGGCTCGGTAAGTAATTACGTTTATGGTAAATTAGAGCCCACCCGGTTTGTTTGACCTATTTTATTGAATACCCAACGTAATTTTGTTTTGAATGCCCATTGTGGGGTGAGAGTTGGAGTGGGGGGCCGCCAGTAGTGTGTGTGTGTTTTGTGATTTTATGTGGTGTCTATATAATATTGTTAAAGAGATTGTTTTGAGTTAGAAACATGGCTTTATTTTATTTTGTTCTGTTAAATTGTTCTTTTTTTAGCGGCAGAATATCCCGCTCAGCCGTGTAGGGGTTGCTGGCAGTCTACCCGGCCCCCAGCCTTGGTTGTGTGAAGGGATAGGAGTTTATTTATTTTTGTACATATGTTCTTCCCTCTTAGTGTGTGAGTTGGGTGACAAATTAGGGTGGGTTGTTTGTGTGCATGACATTTTTTTTTAAAGGGGGGGGTAGAATGTTGTGTATGGGATTTGGGTGTCTGGGATGCCATGCCCACCAACAGGATGACGTCAGGCAGGCACGGCCCATTCTGTATATAGTTGAGTGTTCTCCCTAATAAAGTTCAGTTGGTTGTCCCTCAATAAGCTCTCCATCTCCTGTCAATTCCATGATATAACAATACCCATCCATTATTACTTATGTTTCTTTTTGTGGAGGCAAAAAGACTCATGACTGAAGAAATGAACAAATATAGACAAAAATGCATCAGTTGAGTTTATGTAAAATATGGCGGAATTGCATCCCGTCCACCAAAACTATAAAATATAACACTACAGCCAGGCTTGTAACCATTTGTGCATTTTTAGAAGTACCCATTATACATTTTTACAAGTAAAAATTATTACCTCTTGTAAATTATCTTTAAATTATGTTTATTCACCAGAAGTTTTTGTGTTTCAAAGAGGGTTAGAAATCATAGTGATCCAACTCCACATTTTACCATCTTCATAGTCGAGATTTTGCATTTATGCATTGTCGGTAAAAAGGGTACCGTAATCATTTTTCAAAGTATTTTCCAAGTAAATAGTTGTTTTGACTTGACTTACACTAAACACCTGCTTGCAACAATGGGATGCAATTCTCGGCAAGTGGGCAATTCTCAGCATAACACCAGCAGACTCTGGACAAATGACATGAAATATCGCTTTTCATGTTCTGTATGTGACTGTTGAAAACATCGACTGATAAATAACTTATTAACCGTTCACTCATTAAGCTTTCAATGTGTAAAAGAGCCGTAGCAACCCTGCCCACGGGGGAGAAACAGATTGGACTAAACCACTGAGAGGATCGGGGGGGGGGGGGCTGTTCTTTTAATAGTTATAAATGTCAAACAATATGTTTTTAAGTCATACCACTTGTATTGTGCCTTCAGTACGGTGGCCTGGAAGTGCAAAACACATTTACAACACATTTACAAACTTTGAGACAAATTTACAATTTGGAAAACATTTTTACATATCAAAAAACAAAATTATATTTACAAAAACAAATTTACAAGGCCCAAAACAAATTTTCATTTCCGAAAACAAATTAACAAATGGTGAAACAAATTTACAAATCCTGAAACAAATTTACAAGTGATGCCAACCAGAAAAGGAACGTACAAGTTGTTGACCCGGAAGTGATAATGTGAGCGGTCAATTTGAGATTTAGCATGGCAGTTAAAAAAAATAATAATTTAGCACAGCAGTAAAACAGAAGAACACGGAGAGTAAGGGAGAAGACAGATTTGTGTTCTTGTTGTTAATGGAGTTTATGGTGACAAATAGAAACCGAGTCATGTTTTGCCCGTTTTGTAGCAGACACATGAACCGCTTAACGCGGAAGCTCAAAGTCAAAAGAACTGTTTAATTTTGGGCCGAAAGGAAGACATGGGGTTAAAGAAAGAAAACACATCCAGGTAATTTGTACTGACTGTCAAACTTGGCGTCCAGACGTCCAGATAACTCAGTGGATGAGGATCATACAGTCATGTGAGAAAAATTAGGACACCCCATTAAATATTCAGTTCTTTGTTAATAAATTTTCACACATCTATGCCTAACCCTGTTTTTGTTTTTTATTTGCATTTTTTAACATTTATTTTAGCCATTTTAAGTGGGAATGAATGTGGGGGTGTCCTAAAAAGATGGGGGGTGGTGTCCTAATTTATTCCTCACTATTTGTTTGGAATTACATTTTACAGAAAATATGAAAAAAGTCTTTAATTCATTTTAATTGTTTAGTTGCATTACATTAATCACCCAGTATTTTTAATAGATATTAAATATCCATATGTCCAAATATGTTAAAAAAACACACATAGGCTTATACAGGGTGCCCTAATTTTTTTCACGACTGTATGTAATACATTGTAGAGATTGAATTAAGTTAAAAAAATTGCTAATATATTTGATGCAGGCATTTGTTGTCGAGATTTTAGAGCATATAGCTCTCTAAACTGCAGCTCTGATGCAATTTTTCTTGAACAGCTGGTCATAACAGTGTAACGTTTTAGACCTTGTCCAGCTCACTATGTGTATTATCTTTTATTCTACCTATGTTTATAACACATAAAGTTAATCTTAACTTTGTTATTTTACTAGATAAACGTTGGATTGATGGTGCCACTTGGAACTGGTGGAACTGATTTCAAACCTGTAAGAGGGAAAGCACTCCCATTATTTGTAGACCCAGAGGTAGCAGCCCCTGATGTACTCAAACAAGCTGTCCAGAAAATGAAAACATTTAATAAGGACATGCAAGAAGAACCGTATGTCCTCTTGTCTCCAGACTGCTCAGAAGTGGTCTACATCCCTGGGTCAGAAAGGCCATTCAAATTGGCAGAATAATGAAAAGGAACTAGGGAAGCCACATTCCAGAATCACCTTTTTCATTTGCCTGGAAACTGACTTTAAAAGGAGGTTAGTGGATGTCATGATTTCAATATTTTTACACATTTAGATACTCTGCTATAGGGTACCTGCTTGATCTTTTTTTTAACAGCAGTGGATGATACCTCAAAAATATTGATTTTAAATCAGTATTTTAAAGTATATATTGTGTGTTTTAATTTTGCAACATGAATTCATTCACAGCTGTTAGGGAGGATGAAGACTACCTGGCAGGAAAGATGACTGCAGTGTCAGTTATACGTAGAGGCCCAGGACCCCATTTTTTATCAGAAGATCTTGTACATTATCTTGCGGGCCAGCCTTCATTCATATCACCAGTTAATTTAATAACTGATGAAGAAATAAGAAAAGCTTTGCAAGAGGTGAGAATAGCATAAGGCTACAGTGTTGTAGGGCACAGAGTTCCTGCAGTGGGTTTAAGATTGTTTACTTCCTATATCATGTACACAGAATTGGCTTCATTTAAAAAAAAAAAAACATGATAGCTTAGGGTTATACCATGCTATGTATGTCACTGGTTTAAAAACCTAGGCAGCAATATACAGTACATATTTATTTACTGGGGTGTTTATGCCTCTTTATGTCTTTTAGATTGAGAATGCTTCACTGGATGCTCTGCAAGAATCTATCATGAGACACAGCACAATGTTCCAGACAATAGGTTGTCTGAGACGTGTGGCTGCTGTGGAAGAAAAGAGAAATTGTGGCCGACTACCCCCAATGGTATGTTATTGACCCAACCCATCTGTAATTGACAGGTAAGATTATATTTTGAATAATGGGATTTTGTTATTTGTATAAGAAAATTTTGCTTGAGATTCCTCTGATTTATGCAAGCATGTATATTTGATGTTATCAGTTAGTCACTGTGACAAAATTTGTGTCTTAGTGTAGTACAACGGGAATGTGATGTCTTACCTTGTACCCATCGATAAGTCCTCATGCCACCATGCCCTCTCTGTCACTGTGTTTCTGTGTGGAAGTCTTGCAGTTTGTAAAGTTGGATTTATGCACCTGCATCACGTCTGTACCATCGAATATGTTGTTACCAAAACAGGTTTCTACTGATGTCTAGAGTGATTTGTATTTGTCATGTGTTTGGTCATTAATTAACGATGGACAAAAGCAGATTGTGATGGAGTTTGAATGCAACTTTTCAACAGAAAAAAAAAAGAAGACATTACAATACGTCCGACCACCACCATTACCATCATTTGACAATGTAATTAATGTTTAGGACAATTAATAGAAACGTTTCTATCTCTGCTTAACTTTTTCAATACTCTTTTGAATTTGGATTTTTGCTTTGTGACTTGCTTTGGAAGTAGCACCATGGTGAATGAGTGGAGCTGAGGTGAGAACCAGAAAATGTCAAGGGTGAGCCAAAGCAAACCAATCAGAGCTCTTGCAGCCTGCATTGCCAATGTGCACCTCTCACATGATGACATGGGTACATAAATACCTTGCCATATGCAAAGCAAGAAATTGGACTCTTTAAATCAGTGACGGTCAACAAAACCATTTTCCCCCAAATGTACATTTGTTTAGATGGATTGTAATTATCGGGAAGAGAATGATTAAGTTTTTCTTTAGATAATTTAAATGCAGTTGGTACTACACAGCAGTGAAACAGTGTTTGGACTCACTTTGTAGATTCAAAGATGGACTTTCAGCCCTTCAGTTCTTGACTGCACTACAGCAACAGCCTACTTTGCTGGTCCCTGTTCTGTGCCGCTCTGAAAAGCGACTCACTGGCTTTGAACTTGAGCGACTCTTCACACCTGACCTCAGTCCTTCAGGGAGTAACAGGAGACTAAAAGAGAGTAAAACTTTGGCGTACTGTGCAGACTATCTCCTTGATTGTGAAGGTTTGTAAATTTTTTGTAACTAGTTGGGAAACCACATTACCATGGTGTATGTATCTGAATATTTTTTCTTTGCAGAGGGCCAGGCTGCTGTCTGTGAAGGATGTTTTGATGTCTGCCACTGGGCTGACTTCATTTCCCCCATCTGACTTGGAACCATCGCCACAAATCGACTTCCTGGATGACTCTCCATTCCCAATGGCAAATACATGTTCACCTCATTGAAATTACCACTCCTAGATTCATACTGTGTGTTTAAGTTACAAATGGACTTTGGAATTCAAGACAGTCCCGGATTCGGCTGTTTCTAAGCCATGTGACTGAATGACCCCTAGAGCTCAGACTCAGAAAATGTTTTTTCTTTGTTGCTGATAAAGGCACACCTAAAGGTGCAGTTGCATAATCCAAATATGCAATAAAAGCTCATTACTTTTATTTTTATTCATTATTTCCCAGTTTAAAATAATGAAGCTGTGGGTAGCAGACTCAGACACTTATGTTCAGACAGACGATGTTCCACCTTTACAATAAACCTTTTTGATCAATTTCAGTTCATAGCTGAGCAATTTCTTTGCATTTCAGATACAGTTCAGATGCAGACTGCCAGTCCTCTGGCTTCTGTAACTGATGGTGCTCCATGGCAAACTCCAAGTACTCCTGCATGTTTGGGTCCCCACAAGGACTTACTGACAGGTGAGCCTCAGGAAAGGCATCCAGTTCAGCCTGTTCAATTTTAAATCCACAGTCTCTGGAGCCAAACCTATGTTAACCAGAAGACATAATTGTATTTATTTTAATTTAAGCTAAAAAATAAAATGAATATTAATCTGTCATCCAATGTATTACCTGTGTGGTAAGTAGCAGAGTTCATTGGGCGCTCCTCCTGGACTGATGCAGGGAGGGAGGATCTGAGGATCGTCACTTCCTTGTGGTAACGTAACGTATCGTCACTTCCTGTTTTGCTGTCTGCCTGTGTGGTTGCTCTCCAGCTATTAGCTATGGCTACTAGCTCTCTTTCCTCTCCTCTGGTGTGCTCTCTCTGTCAGATGTTTAGCTACACCTCTGCCTCTTTTAGCGATAACGGTAAATGTAATAAATGTTGTCTTTTTGAGGCGCTCGAGGCGAGGTTGTCTGATTTGGAATCCCGGCTCCGCTGCATTGAAACACCGTCTGCGCCAGTTAATCTTGACGGACGCCCATTAGCTGCAGCGGAGCAAGCTAGCTTAGGCCCCCCTGTCAGCGGTCCCTCGGCTCTCCTCAGCAGCGAGGAGACTGGGTGGGTGACGGTGAGAAGGAAGCCTAGTCGCAAAGCCCCGGTTCACCACCAACCTGTTCACATTTCTAATCGTTTTTCCCCGCTCAGCGACACACCCGCTGAGGAAAAAACTCTGATCATTGGCGACTCTGTAGTCAGAAACGTGAACCTAGAGACTCCAGCGGCCATAGTCAAATGCATTCCTGGGGCCAGAGCAGGCGACATCGAGTCAAATCTGAAAATGCTGGCTAAAAGTAACTGTAAATACTCCACAATTGTTATTCACGCCGGCATTAATGACATCCGGCTCCGGCAGTCGGAAGTCACCAAACTTGATGTAGAATCGGTGTGTGAGTTTGCAAAAACGATGTCTGCCACTGTAGTATTCTCAGGGCCCCTCCCCAATCTGACCAGTGATGACATGTTTAGTCGCTCGTCATCCTTGAACCGCTGGCTGTCTGTGTGGTGTCCTAAAAATGACGTGGGCTACATTGACAATTGGAGCTCTTTTTGGGGAAAACCTGGTCTTATGAGACGAGACAGCATTCATCCCACTTTGGATGGTGCTTCTCATTTATCTAACAATCTGGCATCTTTTTTATCCAAATTTCCAAAACCATGACTACTCAGAGTTGGGACCAGGAAGCAGAGTCACAGTCTTACACGCCTCTCTGCAGCTCCTCTTCATCCGCCACCCCTCAGCTTAGCCTCCGTCTTCCCCATCAGAGAATCGTTGTCTGCTCCCTCCAAAGTGAATAAAAATATAATGTATAAGCATCCCAAAGTGATAAAGCAAAACATTGGTAAAACTCAAATTAAACATAAAGCCTCTAAATTGAATGATTTGGCCTCTGTTCCTCCTCATAATTTAAAAATTAAATGTGGTTTATTAAATATTAGGTCTCTAACTCCCAAGTCTCTGTTAGTCCATGATCTGTTAATTGATCATCAGATTGATTTAATTTCCCTTACAGAGACTTGGTTAGGGCAAGAGGATTATGTTGGTTTAAATGAATCAACTCCCTCTGGTTATTTAAACTGTCAAAATCCCAGAAGTTCTGGTCGTGGAGGAGGAGTAGCAACAATTTACCATTCCAAATTACTAGTTAATGTAAAGCAAAAAACATGTTATAATTCCTTTGAGGGCCTGGTCCTCAGTATTGGGCACTTTAGCAATTTTAGGTTAAACCCAATTTTATTTGCCATAGTTTATCGTCCCCCATCAACCTACTCAGAATTTTTATCCGAATTTGCTGATTTCTTAGCTGATTTAGTGCTGAAATCTGATAGAATAATTATAGTAGGGGACTTTAATATACATGTGGATGTAGATAGTGACTGCCTTAATGTGGCATTTAATTCAATATTAGACTCGATTGGGTTTTCTCAGAAAGTAGGAAATTCTACTCATTACCTCCACCATACATTGGACCTTGTTCTGACATATGGCATAGAAATAGAAAATCTTGTAGTGTCTCCTCATAACCCTGTACTGTCAGACCATTGTCTGTTAACCTTTGATTTTACCATTTCTGACTATTTGGCTCCTAAAGAAAAATATTATTACAGTAGATGCCTCTCAGATGATGCTGTTTCCAAATTTATGCAGATTGTTTCCTCTATGCCATGTGTCAACACAACAGAAATAAGCTATAGACAGCTTGCTCCTTCTGTAATTGATAACATGGTGGATAGTGTTTCAGCTTCTCTGCATCAGGCTCTAGACTTGGTGGCCCCCTTAAAAAAGAAAAAGTCTAATCAGAGATTTCTAACTCCTTGGTTCAACACAGAAACTCGTAGCTTAAAACAGAAGACTCGTCAATTAGAAAGAAAATGGCGCTCTACTAATTTAGATGAAATCTATTTAGCTTGGAGAAATCATCTTTTAATTTATAAAAAAATCTCTTAGAAAAGCTAGAACAAGTTATTACTCTGCATTAATAGAAGAGAACAAGAATAATCCCAGGTTTCTTTTCAGTACTGTAGCCAGGTTGACAAAGAGTCAGGACTCTGTCAATCCTAGCATTCCCTTAGAGCTTACTAGTCAGGACTTTATGAACTTTTTCAATAATAAAATTTCATCCATCAGAGATAAAATCAATCAGATTCTTCCCACAGTTAACTTAAATACTGTAACTACTACAACTCCTTCTTTTGATGTCTGTCTTGATGAGTTTACTCCAATCGACCTTTGTGAGTTAGACAAAATAGTTTCCTCATCCAAACCTTCAACTTGTCTTTTAGACCCTATTCCTACTAGGTTATTTAAAGAAGTCTTCCCACTTATTGGTTGTCATATCCGGCTCTAGGGAGCCGGGCAATCAGAGCCAGGGACAAGCCAGTGAGTCGAGATGGTTTATTTTGGGTAAGGGATAAGGGATGAGGAGAGCACAGATACTCATGCAGAGGTACACTCACAGGTTGCACAGCGCAGAGGTAAGCAGCTCGTACCGGACGTGGGGGTAGCAAGACGTACATCCTCACAGCGGGATACAAACACAGGAATGCTGCAAGGGGAGTTGAGGCTGACACCAGACGAAGGGGCTTCAGCCTAGCAGTGCTTATGTCGCAGCCCCGAGTCATCGAGGCTGCTCCTATTTATCCTCATTGGCAGCGCCCCAGCTGATGAAGACTAATTGGCCCCAGCCGTCCATAATGCTGCCAGCTGGGGCCAGCTGAGACGCCGCTCAATGGGAGGCAGGGATGAGGGAAAACATGGGCTCAGTGCCGAGACGGCACCTCAACCCATGGTGACAGAGCCCCTCCCTCAAGGTCGGGCTCCTGAACGACCAGGAACATCCCAGCCCCCCCCCCCCACCTAGGGTGGGAGGAAGGGAGGCGGACCGGAGGGGAAGAAGCCAAGGGAAGGACAACACCAATGGGGCAATGTAGGGTAGCGGGAAAGAAAAACCCAAATACAATACTGACAAAACTGAATAATTAACCCAGGTACAGATGGGGAGAAGAACTGGGTCAACACGCCGGTTACATACTACCCAGAGAGTACCAACCATGCGTGACCCAGAGCAAGAAAAAAAAAAAGAACCACCAAAAAGGTACAGGGCAAAAAATGCTGAGTATGGTCAAATAAAGGGAAAACACAATACACAGCACCAATATAAGTACATACACACAGTCACCAAGAAAAGTGACTGGAACAAATGGACAATTACAGAGCATGGTGTTACGGAAAACAAGGCACATGACTCTATAATGAACCAACAGGGCATAAAAAAGAAATACTGAGTGCAGGCAAAGAAAAACCCACACACATGAATATATAAATACCCACAGTCACCTAAAGAAATGAAAGTGACTGGAATGAATGGGCAACTGCAGAGTATGGTCTGAAAGGGAACAAAACATAACTCTACAATGCAAAAACGAGACTAAAAACATGGTACAAAAAATAAAATGCTGGGTACGAGGGAAGGAAAACGCACAGCACTATAAATACACATCCACCAACAGGACAGACATTACACCCAAGTGACCTTAATAACGATAAAAGAAAAAGTGACACCCGAGGTGTATGGCAGGCAGAGTCCAAAAATAGCCGAGATGGCTCCGGAGATCTCCCCGCCCATTGTCCAGCTGGCGAATCAGGGGAAGAGAAGTGTTCGGACGGCGAACTCTGGACCCAGATCCCAGGAATCCAGTCCACCGGCAGCCGAACCAGGCTGCCCAGAGGGAAACAGACCAGTAGGGGGAACCAGATCACCGAACCGAAAGTTCTGTGGGTCGGGTCGTCGACCCGCATCACTCAACCACCAGGACCGTTGAGACGGGCGAAGGATCAGAGCGGATCCCGGTGGAAGAGGCTCAGGGGAGAGCCGATGACGAGGGCGGCGGGCGTCAGGCCGCAGGAAAACGGCCACCTCCTCACCGGACCTGGACAACACTGGGGCAGCACCCACGTCGGACCCCGATCGGGCCTCAGGCGAACCCACGTTGGACCCCGATTGGGTCTCGGGCGAACCCACGTTGGACACTGCACCAGAACCGACCTCCAACGTTGAACCCGGACCCTCCAGCACCACGAGGAACAGCAACTCCTCGCCGGTGACCCTGGAAGAAGGCTCAGAAGAGAAAACAGAACCGGGATCAGGATCACCGGCAGCGCCAGAACCCGGCGAGACGAGCTCAGACGCAGCGGGCGGCTGCACCCTGCTCGTCTCCCCTGGAGATAGGCTGAAGTGCTCAAAGATAAAAAGAGAGAAAAGAAAGGAGAGCACTCGCCTGATCTCGGGTTCTGACGCCGTCCAGGACTGCGAAGATCCAGGATCCGTCGTCAGGAGGTCGTTGTCAGGCTCCCATCTAGCCGCGTCGGGCCCCGCAGCCAGCACGATGGTCAGCGCAGCTTGAGATCCCTCCAGCTCAGGTAACCCCGCCGACGACCCACTCGGCGTGAAGCCAGAAGAATCTCGTCCCGCTGGACCGAACCGCTCCTCCGTGGAGACCCAGGGACGCTCAGTCGTCAGCGTAGACTCCACGCAGCAGTCAGTCCCCCTCCTCCGTCCGCAATGTAGCTGCGGAACCACAGGCCCTCTCCATATCCCACCACGTTGACCCGGAGCCGGGGACCGCTCGGCGGAGAGAGACACAGAGGATGCGGGATTAGGAATACAGGTTACAGCAGGTGGGGAGAGTTCAGGGAGCTGCGAACCCTGAACTTCTCCTCCAGGGATGTGACAGAGCAAATCATTAAGCAGGTGTGAAAAAACAATGACTTGCCTGCCCCCTGGAGGTTGAGTATCGCCTGCTGTAGTGGAATCTGCTTCTTCCTCTCCCCGCCCGGCGATAACGGAGGACCCCCCGGGAATTCGTCTGAGGATCACTCGCGTTGTCTCCAGCAGAGAGCTCACCAGGCCGGGATTCCAGACACACACAGCGGTCAGGAAGCGCGTCGAGGAGGAGGGGGAAACAGCCGGGGTGAGCCAGCCCGAATGTCCAGGAATGACAGCGGGGGAACGAGGCTCAGGGGACGAGGCTGTAGAATCTCCACACTGACGAGGCGAAGGGATGACAGCTGCGTGGGAGGAACGGTCCTGACGATGACCCAGAACTGGATCCGGACGAGGTTCGTGCAGAGGTGACTCGGCGATGTGATGACGACTACTCCCAGGGGACGAAGCGAGGGGGAAACCCAGGATTCGCCGCTCCAGATCGGAGATCGAGACGAGGAAGGCGTCGAGCACGGGAAGGCTTCGTAGCCCTGAAGTCCTCACCATCAATCTCACTGCCGCCGCCACATGCCTGAAGGTGGTGACAGGAAACACAGTAGAGCTCGCGACAGCCACTCGACCCCGGACATAACTGCTGTCAGCTGCGGCTCCTTGAAGGGAATCCCGAGTGACGTGGCGCAGGTCGGGGGAAGTCCTCTGGTTGGCGCGAACTCCCGGACTGGAATAGCGGCAGGAACGGGACTCCGAAGCGGGGAAAGACGTCGCCCACTTCGACTCCCTGCCGGGATTTCCATCCACCCCGTGGAGCTTCTCTCGCTGTGTACCTGCAGCGTCTATCCTGGCACTGTCCTCCAGATGGTACAGAGAGTGAGGGTGACAGTCCAGGAGTTCCTCAGCACGGCCCGGATGCCAGCGTCTCGCGTTGGAGGCGTCGTGCAGGGTGAAGAACGTCCCGTCGACTGCCTCCGAGATGGACCTCAGCCCGTCGCCCTGGCGCCGGAAGTGACTCCTGGGAAACGGCATGCTAGCAGCGCTGACACCCGGACAGAAAGGTACATTTCCACAGCGACTCACGGCCGCCGGCAACTCTTCTGGCTGCGACATACTGTCATATCCGGCTCTAGGGAGCCGGGCAATCAGAGCCAGGGACAAGCCAGTGAGTCGAGATGGTTTATTTTGGGTAAGGGATAAGGGATGAGGAGAGCACAGATACTCATGCAGAGGTACACTCACAGGTTGCACAGCGCAGAGGTAAGCAGCTCGTACCGGACGTGGGGGTAGCAAGACGTACATCCTCACAGCGGGATACAAACACAGGAATGCTGCAAGGGGAGTTGAGGCTGACACCAGACGAAGGGGCTTCAGCCTAGCAGTGCTTATGTCGCAGCCCCGAGTCATCGAGGCTGCTCCTATTTATCCTCATTGGCAGCGCCCCAGCTGATGAAGACTAATTGGCCCCAGCCGTCCATAATGCTGCCAGCTGGGGCCAGCTGAGACGCCGCTCAATGGGAGGCAGGGATGAGGGAAAACATGGGCTCAGTGCCGAGACGGCACCTCAACCCATGGTGACATTGGTAGCTTTATTCTTCATATAATCAATTCTTCATTAACTTTAGGCCATGTACCGCAGGCTTTTAAAACAGCTGTAATTAAACCCTTACTCAAAAAGCCAACGCTAGATCCAGGAGCTTTAGCTAACTATAGACCAATCTCTAATCTCCCTTTCATTTCAAAAATTTTAGAAAGAGTTGTTGCTACGCAATTATTCGACCACCTGCAGGGAAATGGTTTACTTGAAGAGTTTCAATCTGGGTTTAGAATCCATCATAGTACTGAAACAGCCTTAGCGAAGGTCACTAACGACCTCCTCATTGCATCTGATAATGGACTAGTTTCTGTACTTGTCCTTTTAGACCTTAGTGCAGCTTTTGATACTATCGATCATAATATTCTACTTGATAGATTAGAACACTATGTTGGACTTAATGGAACTTCGTTGCAGTGGTTTAGATCTTATTTATCTGATAGGTTCCAGTTTGTTCATGTAAATAATGAGTTTTCTTTCAACTCAAAGCTTAGTCATGGAGTTCCACAGGGATCTGTGCTAGGCCCTACTCTTTTTAGTTTATATATGCTTCCGTTAGGCAACATTATTAGAAAGCACTGTATACATTTTCATTGTTATACAGATGACACACAATTATACCTGTCAATGAAGCCAGATGATAGTAATCAATTAGCCAAGTTAGAAGCCTGTCTTAAGGAAATCAAAGCTTGGATGACTTGTAATTTCCTGCTATTAAATTCAGATAAGACTGAAGTCATTCTTGTTGGTCCAAAAAACCTTAGAAATTCCTTTCCAAATCAAACTTTCAGTTTGGATGCAGTTACTCTTTCTCTTAATAGCTCTGTGAGGAACCTTGGAGTTATTTTTGATCAGGATTTGTCCTTCAATTCACATATTAAATTTGTTTCTAAGACTGCCTTCTATCATTTGCGTAATATTGCCAAGATTAGGAGCATCTTGTCTCAGAGTGATGCTGAGAAACTGATCCACGCTTTTGTTAGCTCGAGATTAGATTATTGTAATTCTTTATTATCAGGTTGTCCTAAAACATCTTTAAAAAGTCTTCAGCTGATCCAAAATGCTGCAGCAAGAGTTTTAACAGGTACTAGAAAGAGAGATCATATCTCTCCGGTTCTGGCCTCCCTTCATTGGCTTCCCATAGAGTTTAGAATTAAGTTTAAAATCCTTCTTCTTACTTACAAAGCTCTAAACAATCAGGCTCCTTTTTATTTAAAAGATCTGATACTACCGTATTATCCTAACAGAGCACTACGCTCCCAAAATGCAGGACTACTTGTAATACCTAGAATCTCCAAAAGTACAATGGGAGGCAGAGCCTTCAGTTATCAAGCTCCTCTCCTGTGGAATCAGCTGCCAATCTGGATTCGGGAGTCAGACTCGATCTCTGTTTTTAAGATTAGGGTTAAAACCTACCTTTTTGATATAGCCTACAATTAGGGAGGGATCATGTGTTTCTGAACCCTCCCTTAGCTATGCTGCTAATAGGTTTAGTCAGCCGGGGGACCTCCAGTAATGCACTGGGCCTCACTCCTTTCCTCACTCTCTATGAAATATTTTTTTTTGCTGGTCATTAACATTTGTTTGTTCTCTCCCATAGATTGAGTCCCCATCGTGCTGTTTGCTCTCTACATGTCTGTTCTTTTCATCTTCTCTGTCCCCTCACCCCCCAGCCAGTCGCAGCAGATGACTGCCCCTCCCTGAGCCTGGTTCTGCTGGAGGTTTCTTCCTGTTAAAAGGGAGTTTTTCCTCTCCACCGTCGCCAAGTGCTTGCTCACAGGGGATCACCTGATTGCTGGGGTCTTTCTGCAACTGTGGGGGTTCCCCCCTACAGTTGATAGTGCTATGAGATGACTGTTGTTGTGAAATGGCGCTATATAAATAAAGTTGAATTGAATTGAATTGAATTGAATTCTGGAAGGGCGAATCCTGTCACTGTTCCACAGTCTCACACACTCACCCAAGTCCTTCTGAACAACATCACCAAAGCAATATCTCCATAGACACTGATGCTCGTGACTCCCACTGAAGTAGCCGGCATCTCTCAGGTCTGCAAATAGCTCCATCCAGAACTGACACCTATAGAGATGGTTTTTTTAGTCTTAAGCATATACACACATTTGAAGAATGACATCAAAGGTTACTCATAATCAGTAAGCATTTTTTTTTTTTTTTTGTCGGGGGGCATTCACCGATTTAGGGTACAAATGTATACATGTAAATTGGGTACAAACTTGCAAGAATAAAGGTACATAATATTATGATAAAAGATGCCAATTTAGAAATTGAAAAAGTCACAGATTACAATTAGTTACACAATAAAAATGTACCCAAACGGGCACTGCAAATTTATGAGAAAAACTGTCAAAAATTTACAGGAAAAAACTACAAGTTTACACAAAAAATTGCACATTTACAAGAAAAAAATAAATGAGAAAAATATTGCAAATTTGAGAAAAGTCACAAATTTATAAGAACAAATTTGCAGATTTATGAGAAAAAATGTGCAAATTTATGAGAGAAAAGAAAAATTGCAGTTGCAGATTTACAATATAAGGGAAAAAAGCTGGAAATCAATGTGAGAAACTTTTTTGGAGTTCTGCTTAGAATTATTATTTTTTTTATTATTTTGTATACTTTATTGATTCCCAGAGGGGAAATTCAGGGCATCCACCTGGATGGATGAAGCAGCCACGGTACGGCGCTATCCCTTTATCATTCACACACACATTCACACCTAGGGCCACTTTAGAGTCTCCAGTTAACCTAACCTGCATGTTTTTGGCCTGTGGGAGGAAACCGGAGAAATCCCGGAATAAACCCACGCAGACACGGGGAGAACATGCAAACTCCACACAGATCACTGTTGGTCAGGGGCTGGGATCAAACCAGGGATCCCATGGCCAAGGGTGAGTTGCTGTGCTGCCGCAGTGCTAACCACTGCTCCACCGTCATTCAAAGTAAAGTTATTCTGTTATGTAACATGATACAGTAAAATTGATGATATTGGGGGACAATTCTCTTTTTTCCAGGTTGGGAGGGGCAATGTTCTTCCTGTACAGGTTAACAAGAGGACCCCCATATCACCTTATGCTCATAATTATTAAATTACTTAATGAAGTCCACTTACCTTCCCTTTCTGAATATGGACCAGCAGGACTCAATCTGCTGGTTGGTTGTGGATGAGCCATACATGTGGCTGGACGCTCCACAGTTGCAGTCACTGTGGTGGTGGCGTAGGGGACACTGGACTGCAGCCATGGTCCCGTTCTCTGTGCCACAATCAGTCCTCAGTCTCATAGGGATGACACCGAGGTTTCCCCACACATGACAGGAAATAGTGAGCGATCACTGAAGGGTTATTATTTGGTGGTCCACACGCAAGCCACAGTGCTTTACGTGAAAATCCATCTATGCGTGCTGAAAGAGCCAAACCGAATGGCTTCAGTTTATCACAGCCATCTGTGTGCAACATATAGTTCGGTCCCATGGAGTGGAAGGTTCTTCTGATAAACCTTCTGCGTGCTCTCCTCTCGCACCCTTGAGGATGAAGCTGCCGGAGCAAATTCATTACGTGATCCCTCTTCACTCGCAAATTGTACTTTCGTTTGAGTACCTGACACATTGTGCGGTAGCCAAACAGTTGTCCAAGTCCATGAAGTTCCAATCGGATGGCCCTTATTATGGCGATTGTAGAGGAGTAATCCTTTCTGTGATAAAACCCGGCTTCATTCAGTTTGCTTTTCAGAGACCTCAAGCTGATGTGTACACCGTGTAAACATGGCATCATGTCTATGATTACAGCGTATGAGTGGCCGTCATTAAAATATTGTCTGCACTGCTGCAGTAAACCTGGTCTTTCTGTCTCGACCACGTCATTTAAAAATTGTAGAGACCAACCACACCAAGAGCAAAACTGCGTTAACTGGCTCATATGTTGTCCACAAAACAGGCAAAACATGACTCGGTCACTGTCTATTAATCACCATAAACTCTATTTTACTATCTCAAATTGACCGCTCACATTATCACTTCCGGGTTAACCACTTATACGTTCCCCTTCCGGTTGTCATTACTTGTAAATTTGTTTCAGGATTTGTAAATTTGTTTCGCTACTTGTAAATTTGTTTTCTGAAATGCAAATTTGTTTCAGGACTGGTAAATTTGTTTTTGTAAATGTAATTTTGTTTTATGATGTGTAAAAATGTTTTCCAAATTGTAAATTTGTCTCAAAGTTTGTAAAAGTGTTTTACATTTTGTAAATGTATTTTTCACTTCCCAGCCACTGTACTTCAACGAACATTACTATGCTGTTCAAATAAAACATGTTTCTGTTTACAATGTGAATTTTTTTGGGGGGGGAGGGCAGCTTTATGGAAGGGGGGGGCATGATCCCTTCATCCCCCCTGGGATTTACGCCCCTGTGGTCAATGCGAGTTTCTTCAACACATATTTTTTAAAGTATCCAATAACTTGATTAATCAATCAATTAGAGTGATAGATTACTCAGTTAGTAAAATACCCAATAACTGCAGTCCTAGACATGAGTAAACTTTTTCTTTCTGAGATGGTCAGCACAAGTTTTTTTTTCCTTGATAAACTGTGTTTAAACAACAGAAAACTGCCATTTCAGAAATGCCTGAATAATGTCTTGCTTTAATAATGTATCCAACTTCTGCAAAAATCCATAGGGAAACAATTATGCCACATTCACTCCCCCCCCCCTTTAATTTTATTTTTAATCCTGTAGAGATTCTGAGTCATCATGCTAACAAACCAACAAACCAAAACAAATGCAGACAGTTGCATACAAGTGTCCGTTTTCATGCACCATGATCGTTTTAGTAAACATTGCATTTTAACCCCTTAGAATTCAGCCAATTGCCAGCAAATGTGAAATGTTCCACGGGTGGAACACCAGAATTTTTTAAAGAGCATTTTTATTGTGTGCATGTTATACATAATCAGCATATTCTAAAGCAAACTATAGTGTCTCATCACATTTAATTCTCAATTCAGGTATAGTAAGTAGTCAACAACTGCGTGAACTCAGCATTGCTGTGTATTTATTAAAGCTTGAATCACGATTTTATTCAGTGAAGCCGATTCTTAGAAAAAGCTGCATTTGTGAATGTTCAGTACAGTGGTGTGCTCAGCAGAAATTACACACTGACTTTAGTGAATAAATAATCAACGCCCAACAGCACACTCCTGGAAAAAAAATGTTTAAAAAATTAGAAGCTTTTGAAAACAGGAGGTGTGAAAGGACTGAATAGACCTGCATGAATAGGATTTTTTTGGTAAATACATCAGTGTGTTTGGGCCTGTGAATATGCAATAGTTATTCAAGTGTAGTAAATAACAATCACATTATATTAGAAGAATTTTACAGTTGATGCAATATTGTGCTATAGAAACCTTGCATCCTGGCTCTTGCATGGGTGTTGCTTTAGCTCGATGCAACATGGCAACAATATAGTGCTGGTAATTTGTATAAGATGTGGCTTTTTAAAACGTACAGTAACAAAACTTGAACACAAACGGGAAGATGGCGAACAGTACATGAATACAGAGACCCAAAAGGCATAAAATACAACAATTTAGGTAAATATAATGAAAAGGCCATGAGACCGAGCCTGGCGGAAATCTCCAGCTCTCAGCTCACGACAGAGCCCCCCCCTCTCAAGGGGTGGATGCTAGACACCCCAGGGTAACATCAAAAGAAAACAAAGACCCCCCCCACCCCCCCAATAAGAGCACAACAATAAACAATCCTGGGAGGGTGGTGGTGGGAACAGGCTAGGAGGGAAAGAAACAAATTCTACTCAGGACCCACACCAGGAGAACCTCAACCACCCTAAGCCCCCTGGACCGAGGGGCTGGACAGTTCAGGCGGGTGACCAGAGTCCCAGACCTGCCAGATGACAAAATGAAAGGGGTCGGGTGGCCTCCCAGAGAAAGTGGGCCACCCAACTCCGCGGCACAGTCCATCAGGTGGTCTGCCAGAGATTTTAAACCACCTGAACAGAAGAGGTGGTCCAGGAGGTGGCTGCCCGGTGGGAAGGGCGAGTGGTGAGGATAATAGGGTAGTCGGGGAAACAATGAAGACCTCGGGTGGAGGAGTGAGAATCACAATGACCTCAGACGGAGGAAAGGAAACCATGACGGCAGCTGGCACAGGAGGGGGAATCACGACGGCGTCTGGCACAGGAGGGGGAACCACGACGGCGTCCGGCACGGGAGGGGGAACCACAACAGCATCTGGCAGAAGAGAGGGGACCCTGACGGTGTCTGGCAAAAGAAGAGGAACCACGACGCCATCGAGCAGGCCAGCAGCACCCTGCACTGGCACTGGACTGGGGCGAGGTTGCACCCGCAATGATCCCAGATGGGAGCAATGTCACACCAGCAGAGGCTCCGGGCTGGAGTGGAGCAGCACCCTTGGTGGCTCCGGGCTGAAGCAAAGCTACATCCATGGTGGTCTCGGACTGGGACATAGCTGCACCCGTAGTGAGTCCGGACTGGACCAATGCTGCACCCTCGGTGGGCCCGGACTGGACCAAGGCTGCACCCTCGGTGGACCAGGACTGGGCCATGGCTGCACCCTTGGTGGACCTGGACTGGGTCAAGGCTGCACCCTCGGAGGCCCCGGGCTGGGACGGCGCGCCCGTGACGACCTCAGCAGGAGAAGCTGGACCCAGGATGATCTCTGGTGGCAAACCTGGACCCACAGAGACATCTGGCAGATCTGGAATAACCTCGGCGACCCTAGGGAAGAGCTCAGACAAAACAGGCAGAGAAACAGGGTCAGGGTCACTGGCAGCAGTGGAGCCCGGCGAGATTAGCTCAGGTGCCACCACCTTCCAGGACTTCCAGGACTCCCTCGATCCCAGCGAGGGTTCTTTGGGCCCAGCCCTCTGGAGGTCCAGCTCTGGCTCTGCTGTGGTGGTCCCTGCAGCAGGCATGGTGGTCAGAGCAGCCCTGGGACCCCCTAGTGAAGTGACCCATGTCGATGGCTTGTCCGGCATGGATTCAGGAGGTTGATTTCCTGTTGGCGCTGGATTTGGTTCAACTGAAGCCCAGGGATGCTCCCTCATCGGCACAGGTGTCAGGCCAGTTTCAGCGCTCACCCTCTCTCCACAGCATGGCTGCGGGGCTGGAACCAGGGCCGCAGGCTCCTCCAACGTCCGGCAGCTCAATCCTGGGGCTGGCGTACACTCAGGGGGCAGAGGAGGAGACACGGAGAGAGCAGGTGACAAGTGTTTAGCCGCAGCTCTGGTGAGAGCTCACAGGGCTGTGAGGACTGAGCCTCACCACCAGCAATCAGGCAAGATAATTCATACATAGGTAATAGGGAATGAAAAGCCACTTGCCTGCATTTCCGGGGCATGATGTTTTCTGCTGCAGCTGATTGGAATTTGTCACTCTCCGTGACTTCAATGGTCATAGGCCCCTCTGAGGAATGTGGAGGAGCTGCCCCTGTCGACACGGCTTCAGGCAGAGCCGGGGGAAAAAAAACAGCTCAACTCTCAGCAGCAGGAGGAGGCGTTGAGGTGAAACAAGGAACCGCAGCAGAAGAGAGGGAAGAGGCTGACAATTCTGTTGGAGAAAAACTTGGAGGGTGCACTGCTGAGGGAGGCTTCTCTCTCGGCATAGGAGTAGCTGCCAACTGAGAGGTGGGAGTGTTCCTCCGACGGGATTTTCTGGAACAACGGCAAGGAGCGGGAAGCGTGTGCTTAGGATGGAGAGAGAGAGGCTCTGGAGTCAGGGGGAGTTCAATCATCGGTTCAAACTCTGGATCCCTCGGCAAAATCTCCAGGTCCTGGGCAAGATCCGGGAGCAGCCATGGTTTGACTTCCAGGAGGAGCTCGGTCTCTGCCAGTAAAGCCTGCCTGCGCTACTCCAGCTCCTCAGCCGATGGAGTGGGCTAAAGTTCGGGAGGAGGAGGTGGAGCTGCCACCGGAGAGCGGTGAGAGGCTGGAGGTTTCCGATTGTGTGAATGCTTGCTCTTCATTGGCGCAGGCACAGGCATCGGAGCTGACTCCTTCCGGCTCATCATTCGTTGATTGAGGAAGAAATATGGAGAGGAATAGGTTTGTGAGCTCCGGGTGATCCCACAGGCAGGGGTATGCCTCAAGCACCTGTGCCGCACCCTCCAGACACTCTTGGGCTGCCTTGGGAGTACAGGAGGCTTGAGTCTGTGACAGAATATCCTTCAGGACACACACTGACCACCGCTCTACTTCATCCAGTCTAAGGGTGGACACCTCTGGAGTGACAGATATGGTAATTCGCGGTGAAAAGAAGACCAACGGGGGAAAAAAGTAAAGAAATCAACAAGCTATCGCTGCCATTGATGTGAAAGAAAAAAAAAAATCAGCAAACTTGCAGCAGCTGGGTCTCTACTGGCTGCAGTCTTCTGTCATGAATGCCCTTTGGGGTAGGAAGATGAGACCCACGCACTGAACTGTGAGTGTGGGCAGTTGATTGAACAAAAAGGCAACAAACAAAGTTCACTACGGTACACACAAAATACAGAGGAGGGAGAAAACTTACAGATGACGCACCTAGAACAGGGCAGGCTCTGCTGGAGACGGAGATAGACCAAACAATACTGCGGCCAAAAAAAAAAAAAAAAATTACAGCCCTTAAGTAGGAACAAAAACCATTTGCACAATTGATGACAGGTGTGGGCATCAGAGCGGGCAGGTGAAAGCAAATGAAACATAATTAAGACCAGCTGGGGCTGTGAGAGAGGAGTGAACCAAAGCTGACAGCTGACAATGCAATGGCCACAAGGAGCACCACGCCACTGACAGCTGTCAACCAGAAAAAGAACAGTGGAGATAAAAAGAATAAAATATCAATCCAAGCAGAAAAATAAAATATAAATTAATGCAAAAATAAAGGTGTACCAAAACTAGAACACAAACAGGAAGATGGCGAACATTACATGAATACAGAAACCCAAAAGGCATAAAATACAACAAAATAGGTAAATATAATGAAAAGGTCATGAGACCGAGCCTGGCAGAAATCTCCAGCTCTCGCCTTATGACAATGACTAATTTAATCGTTTTTCAAAGAGTGAATATTTGAATTCTATTTGATTTCATAAGTCAAATGATCAACCTTTTTCCCCTCTTCTTACCAATGAAAACCACCAAATTAAAAATGCAAATCGCTGCTCCATGGAACAGAAAAACTTCAGCATTAACCCAGAGAGACCGAGAGAGAGAGAGACACCTGCACCCATGTAACTCCCATTAATCTTGTTATAGTCCCTCCTCTTTCTTACTGTTCAATATGCATCGAAAAGAATGGAGTCATTGAGTATATTTGGCATATAAAGGATACAGGCTCATCATTAAAAATCCATGTAAGCCCTTTAAAGCCTGAAGAGGAGTGATTTCATGCTTGGCTGCATCATTTTGTAGGTGCCACACTCCAGCGCCACAATACAAAAACACACAGATACACACGGCATCAGACGGTGACGTCCTTGGTTCTGCCTCCCCCATGCAAGGCGCGGCGGGATGGATGCGGTGTCTGAACTAATGGAGCAGGGAGAACACAGGCGGCCTGTGAATAGAAGGAGGTGGAGGAGACATCAGGGTGCTCTTGAAGCACCTCATTGCATTTGCACAACAGCAGGTCACTGTCATCGCAGTTTTTCACGAGTGCAGAGTAATATTTAGTGAGGGAGAGCCAGACGTGCACGCTTACGAATGTTTGGGCTTCGACTTAAAGGCCTCTCCCTTTCTGTTTATTTCCGACTCTGAGCTCATGCGTCAACTCATTGCAGGCAATATGCTGCAAAGTCAGAATTGTGCGCTAATGACACAAACGCAACAGAAAAAGTCTCCTAAAGAATGCCTGCACTTCCATAACCATAAAAACATTTTGTCTCTGATTAATGTGGTATTCTTAGGCTCATGGCTCTCCTTAGCAGACCACCAGACGAGATGTTCAATCAGCTATGCATGACTTGACCTTAATGGATTTTTCACTGGGAGGCTTGGGTTGGTTATTAGGGAACCAGCTCATGTGGAACAACCTTGTCCCCCTGGGAGGGGAATTACACTAGTTCAGAGGAAGCCCACATTATGGCATAAGGAGAACAGAGGAAAGCACCATTTCCTCTTGACACTGCCATCATACATCTTTCAGTGTAATATGTGCCAACTGTGTGGTCTCCAAAGAAAACTTTCCATCTGCTCCATGATTACGAACTCCTCGCCCTTTCTCTTGGCTTCATAGTTAGTGCTGTCGGCCTTTTGTTTGTCTAAATGCCATATGTACTGTATGTGACATCTGACCCAAAAAAACGTCTGTACTGCAGCTAAAGAATGTGCTTGTGTGTGCCATACTTGACCCCGAGCTGTTTGAATTGGTAGCGTTCATTAGTTCTCAAGTATTTCTGACATTGCTGGGGAAATTAAATAGCAACAACCGTGGCTACGCAGCAAAGCAAAATCCTCCATCATCAAGCTCTGTTTACCCCATTCCAATCCGCACACATCGGTAAATAAACAAACAGGATGGCCCCGTGTTGAATTAATTTCCTCCTCCAGCTGTGTACTCTAATTGGCATAATAAGCTGAAAGGTTATCAACACTCCATGAGCCATTATTCAAGCACCTAGCTCAAGCATTGTTCCCCCATCCCCCCGCTTCTTTCGGCAACGCTAAAGTGGATCTGTGCTGCAAGGTGTGAAATAAAACAGCATCTCATTGTGAAGATCCCTGTGTTTAATAAAACGCAGGACTCTAATTAAATGGGAGTTGTAGGATCAATTCAAGTTGAATCTGGGTTGCAAAGTCAACTGCAATGCATGAGCTGTTTAGAATCTATTAAAATGTAAATATAGTAAATAAAGTGTCCGTTATATTTAATGCCAACAACTCAGAGCACATATCTTGCAGACTGCCTGGTTTTGAAAAGACGGTATTAGAAGCCAGATCTGTCCTCCAAAGGCAAACTGCAGTAACTAAACACAAATGGTGAAACCCCATAAAAAGCCTTTACAATTTTTAGCTAGGCCAGCCAACAAGGTCCAATCATGTGCCATCGATCACCAAGATGTTTACTTTACAGTCAGTCACTGAAGCAGGTGTTTTCACTGATCAGTGGTCAGTGGGAAGGAATCCATTGAAATCACCTCTTGTTATGTCATGACAGGACATCCAAAATGCTTTGTCTAGAACCCATGTCTAAAGATGCCATCATTAATTTGATAAGCCCTGATATTTTTTGTATGTTGGAAGAGACAGAGAAGGGAGAACGCAAGGATGCAGACAGTGTCCAGTTACTGATGACTTACAGTATTTACTAAAATGTATAAATATATAAAATAAGTGCAGCATGGAGGATGAAAACATACTATATTAAATAAACTTAAACACAAGGATAATACAAATGCATCTCAATAAATTAGAGTATCAGTGAAAGCTTAATTTATTGCAGTAATTCCATTCATAAACTCATATATCATATACATTCTTTACACACTCAATTGATGTATTTCAAGTGGTTATTTATTTTAATTGGGATGATTATGGCTTACAGCTAATGAAAACCCAAAATTCAGTTTCTCAAAAAATCAATTTTAAAATATGGATTTTTAAGAGAAATGCTAGCCGACTGATAAGTATGTTCACATACACACGCAATACTTGGCTTGGGCTCCTTTTGCATGAATTACTCCATTAATGCAGCATGGCATGGAGGTGATCAGCCTGTGCTACTGCTGAGGTGATATGGTAGTCCAGGTTTCTTCTTCACTTCCGCCCTCCAAAGAGAGCAGACGCCTTTTTTCTTCTCTCTTGCTCTGACTTATCTCCTTCCTCCCCTAACTAACTGGATCCCAGCTTGCTGTCGTCTGTCTGCGTGTCTTTACTGCTGATTATCGAAAGAAATTATGGAATTAATAAGCTGGGCTTTGAACGCAATTGATACTATTTTTTCAACGAGGAAAAGTGCCCCGGGGGAGGTTGTTTGCCCCGCAGGAACGGCTGCTGCGGGCTATTTGAGGGACACAAGTAATTGGAAACTCTTGTGCCTGTCTGATCTTTCCATCGAAGATGTAGAAGATTTGTACATCTTCGTAGTAATGGTGATTGGGATCGTTCTGATTGGATCTGGGATTGTCCTGGTGTACCGCAAATTGATGAAGATGGACACAACCTATCAAAACGCTGGCCAGGTGAGGTTCAACCATCAAATTGAAAAAATGGAGAGGACTCTGATAGCGGCAAATGGAGAACTGTCTAGGAAGGTGGATTACATCATGATTACGCTCAGAGCCGTCCATGAAGGATTCAACGTCCAGCAATGAAGGATTAAATACTGAATCTGTAAGAGAATATAAAGGGTTTTTTTTCTCTCTGAGATCAGTACTATTCGATGAATCTGACTTCCCTCACACAAATCCTCCAGATTATCTGCAGTTTTTTTTGTTTTCAAAACATTGAGCTCACGGCCTTTTGGACAGCCAGCAGCTGCATGGCCCAAGGACAATGCCAGCAGCTAGACAAAACATCTCCTGCCAAAGAGACCTTGTTGTTCATAACTGATACAAACACCTACATTCAACATTACACCCACACTGATTCAAAAAACTGATGATAAAGATGATTCACTCACTGCTTTCTCTGTGTCCTTGTGAACTTTTTTGTCTGCTAACTGTGCATTGAGGGCTTTTTTTTCTTGTAATCATAATATTGATCATATATGACCACTATTCTGACAATCAATGGTTTTTTTGCTCCTTCCTATTGTATTATCCATTCTTCCCTGCATCCTGTACCCTTCTGTTGACAGGCGCGTTCACAGATGCTGCCGTGTCACCGGAAATGCAGGTCGTTTTCTGTGTCAAGTCAAATCCCTCGTATGTTATCAGTCATCTGTTATCAGTTATCTGTTAATGTACTTGGCAATAAATCTTTTCTGAGTTCTGAGTTCTGAGTTCAGGTTGCTTTGATAGCAACCTTCAGCTCATCTGCATTGTTTGGTCTGGTGTCTCTCATCTTCCTCTTAATACTCCATAGATTCTCTCTGGGGTTTAGGTCAGGAGAGTTTGCTGGGCAATCAAGTTAATTAAGCCAGATATTGGTGCTTTTGGCAGTGTGGGCAAGTGCCAAGTCTTGCTGGAAAATGAAATCAGCATCTCCATAAAACTTGTCAGCAGAGGGAAGCATGAAGTGCTGTAAAATTTCCTGGTGCTGACTTTGGACTTGATAAAACACAGTGGACCAAAACCAACAGACAACATGGGTCCCCAAATCATCAATGACTGTGGAAACTTCACATTGGACCTCAAGCGACTTGGATTCTGTGCCTCTCCATTCCTCCTTCAGACTCTCGGACCTTGGTTTCCAAATGAAATGCAAAATTTACCTTCATCTGAAAAAAGTTCATCTGCTGGCCTGGCAAAGCATCACAAAGGAGGAAACCCAGTGTTTGGTGATGTCCATGGGCTTCAGACTTCAGGCAGTCATTGCCTGCAAAGGATTGTCAACAAAGTATTAAAAATGAACATTTCATTTATATCCGTGTTAATTTGTCCAATTACTTTTGACCCCCTTAAATAGAAATTTTGTATAAAAATGGTTGCAATTCCTAAACCATAACTCTAATTTGGATGTGAATACCCTCAAATTAAAGCCGAGAATCTGAATTTTAAGCCCATATTAATTATATAACTGCATCTTCAATATCTTTTAGTAAACAGCCAAAATAACAGGGAAAATAAGTATTGAACACATGAACATTTTTCTCATTAAACATATTTCTGATGGAGCCATTGACCTGAGATTTTCATCAGATATCAGTAACAACCCAAGTAGTCCATATACAAAGAAATCAGGGCAACTGTGTTCACAACAGAATAGAATAGAATAGAATAGGCTTTATTGTCATTGTATAGTTGTACAGCACAATGAAATTGTGGGTGCTCCACCAGGCTACTGCACAATAAAGTAAGTGAGAAGAATTTGAAATAAAACCGTTATAGAACACAAGATAAACCATACAACTGAAATAAAAATAAAGGTAAAAATAATAAATAGCCCACTGGTATATACACAGGTACGGTAGTGGCTTTGCGGGTGGAACTATGTACATAAGAGTGCGGAGAGCAGAACACATAATTGAGTAAAATGGCCCAAGGATTATGGAGAATGTGTACAGTGGTGATTTCACGGATGGGTCAATATACATGAAAGTGAGGAGTGCAAAGACAGGTTGAGTTATAGTGATAATCTAAAGGTCCTCAGTTCTGTGCATAAAGTGGAATGACACAGGGAATAAGTATTGAACACATTTGGGGAAATTCATTTAATATTTAGTAGAAAAGCATTTGTTTGTAATAACAGTTTCCAGATGCCTCCTGTATGGAGAAACTAGGTGCAGGCATTGCTCAGGAGTGATTTTAGCCTGTTCTTCCACACAAACTGTCTTCAAATCTTGAAGGTTCCGTGGGTGTCTTCTATAAACTCTGATCTTCAATTTGTTCAAGAGATTTTCTATCGGATTCAGGTCAGGTGACTGACTGGGCAATTCTAGCAGTTTTGTTTTACTTTCTGGAGCCAGTTGAGAGTTTCCTCGACTATATATTTGGGATCACTGTCTTGCTGAAATGCCCACCTTTGTTTTATCTTCAGCATCTTGGTCGATGGCAACAGTTTCTTATCAAGGATGTATCTGTACATTTGTCCATTCATCTTTCCTTCAATTATACCAAAGTTGTGGCCTAGCGGTAGAGCATCCGCCCCACAGCTGGGAGGTCGTGGATTGAAGCCCCAGCTGGATCATACCAAAGACCATATAAAAAAATGGTATTTCCAGCCTTCCAGTTTGGTGTTCAGCATAAGAGAATGGTGGAAAGAAAAGTTGTTTCTGGTGGTGCCTCCTTGCATGGCAGTGGCCCCTTTGATTCTAGATGTAATTTTGTTCTACTGTACATGAATGGCTGTATGGGTTGAATAACAACAACGTTGGCTTCTTCTTCTTCTTATATGAAGTCTGCATGTTCAATGTGCAGAAAAACACCTCTACACCATGATACTCCCACCTCCAAACTCCACTGTGTCATGTTGCCGAGCGAGGGTCTGTACCATGCTCTGGTCTTTTGGTTATTATCCTTTTTCTGTATATGTATTTACTACTGATTTTCTTCTATTATTATTTGTGCTTTTATTTTGACAGTGTTGTGACATGACTTCTGCCTGTCAAATCTATTTGAGGCCTGTCACAGCTGTTTAATGTCTTTAATTATGTTCTAACTCGTGCATCCACACCTTGTTCTCATTTTGGTCTTTCCCTAGTATTATTTAAGCTCGCTGGTGATGTTCATTCCTCGCTGCGACCTTACTTTGTGTAGACAGGAATCCCCACATCCAATTTCTGTTTAAGTCTCTGCTTCATGTGTTTAATTGTAAGTAATCTTTCATGGTTTTCCTTTATTGTATCTTGCTGTAGTCACCTCTCGTGGTCCATGTTTATTGCATTTTTGTAACCACCCTTCGTGGCCAGCATTTAAGATAAGATAAGATAAGATAAGCCTTTATTAGTCCCACAACGGGGAAATTCCAGGATTGCAACAGCACAGGGATAGCAACACTCAGAGCAACAATCAGAAGGCAAGAAAAAAACAAGCAAGCAAGAGCAGCTAATATACATATGTACGTATTACTATAAAATATATATATATACACACACACACAGACACACAGTGCAGAGCATTGTAGCTGGATGGAATAAATATATGAATATATGAACACACAGTGCAGAGCATTGTAGCTAGATGGAATAAATATGTAAATATATAAACACCCACAGTACGGAGCATTGCAGCTAGGTGGAATAAATATGCAAGTATATAAACACACACAGTGCGGAGCAATGTAGCTAGATGGAATAATATGTAGATATATAAATATATAAACACACCCAGTGCTGAGCATTGTAGCTAGATGGAATAAATATGTAAATATATAAACACACACAGTGCAGAGCATTGTTGCTAGATGGAATGAAACAGCATAACCGTCTACTTAGTTATCCTACATGGTATGATTATGTGCCCATACATATTCTCACCCTCCATAGCGACCGGTATGTTCCTAGTTGTATGCCGGAGGGGACCATTGTGTAAGTCTATTGCATCTTTTGCATTCAAAAAACTATTAGTTTGTTACGTCTTTTTGCTATCTCTGCGAGCAGCCCTGCTTAGGTTGTACAGTCTGACAGCCATTGGTAGGAAGGACCTACGAAACCTCTCGGTTGTGCACCTGGGATGATGTAGTCTGCTGCTAAATGAGCTCCTCAGTGCATTCAGTATGTCCTGCATAGGGTGGAACTCGGACTCCAGCAGAGATGACAGTTTAGCCACCGTCCTTCTCTCTCCTATCTCCTCCATCGGATCAAGGCGCTGCCCCAGGACAGAGCTAGCTTTCTTAATCAGTTTGTTCAGTCTCTTCCTATCGGCTGCAGTAATGCCACTGCCCCAGCAGACCACTCCAAAAGTGATGGCTGATGCCACCACCGTGTCATAGAATGACTTCAGCAGCGCCCCTTGTACACCAAAAGACCTGAGTCTCCTCAGCAGGAACAGCCTGCGCTGTCCCTTCTTGTAGAGTGCATCAGTATTGTGTGACCAGTCTAGTTTATTGTTCAGATGAATACCCAGGTACTTATAGGATGTCACCATCTCAATGTCTGTTCCCTGTATATTTACTGGTACTGTGAGGGGCTGCCCATGCCTGCGGCAGTCCACCACCAGCTCCTTAGTTTTCCTCGCGTTGATCTGGAGGCAGTTTCGATGGCACCAGTCCACGAAGTCCTGGATAAGCCCTCTGTACTCAGCTTCATCTCCATTGGAGATGAGGCCAACGATCGCAGAGTCATCAGAGAACTTCTGTAGATGGCAGTGTGTTGTGTTGTGTGAGAAGTCCGCAGTATAAAGAGTGAACAGGAAGGGAGCCAGCACCGTTCCCTGGGGGGCCCCCGTGCTACTGATGATCGTGTCGGACACACAGTCCCGGGTTCTCACAAACTGAGGCCGGTTCGTGAGGTAGTCCAGGATCCATGATGACAGGTGCTGGTCCACCCCTGCGCGCAGCAGCTTGTCCTTCAGGATCATCGGTTGGATGGTGTTGAAAGCACTGGAGAAGTCAAAGAACATGATCCTCACCATATTCCCGGGCTTCTCCAGGTGGGACAGAGAACGGTGAAGGAGGAAGATCACCGCATCCTCCACCCCAATGCCATGCTGGTAGGCGAACTGGAGTGGATCCATCGCTGGTTCCACCAGGGGGCGGAGGTGAGCAAGGAGCAGTCTCTCCAGGGTCTTCATCAAGTGGGACGTCAAGGCCACCGGTCTGTAGCTGTTCAGGTCTTTGGGGTGGGAAGTTTTTGGTACAGGTACCACACAAGATGTTTTCCACAGCTGTGGTACCCTCCCCAGTTTCAGGCTCATGTTGAAGATATACGTCACAATCCCACACAGCTGGTCTGCACATGACTTGAGGAGCTTTGCGCTGATGCCGTCCGGTCCCGGCGCCTTCCTCGCCTTGATCTTCCTCAGCTCCGTCCTCACCTGGGTCCTGGTCAGGGTCAGGATGGGGGGCTGTGTGTTGGGAGTGGGGGGGTGTTGGTGGAGTGGGGAGTGGGCAGCAGGACTTGATTTCTTTAGAGGCAGCAGTGGTTGTTGTGCAGTCAGGGGGGAGGGCGGTTGGTCAAATCTATTGAAAAACAGATTCAGGTTGTTCGCCCACTCCCTGCCCCCTGTGGCCTGGGGGGAGGTATTCTGGAGCCCCGAGATGGTTTTGAGGTTTCTCCAGACCCCGCTGATGTCGCTCTGTTGCAGCTTGTCCTCCATCTTCTTCCTGAAGCTGTCCTTGCCTTCTCTGATCTTTCTCCTCAGCTCCCTCTGTACGGACTTCAGCATCTCCCTGTTCCCTGACCTGAAGATCCTCTTCTTCTCTCTCAGAAGTGTTTTTATCTCAGGGTTGATCCAGGGTTTGTTGTTTGAGTGACGCCGTATGGTCTTGGTGGGAACGGATTTGTCCACACAGAAGCTGAGGTAGCCCGTGAAGGTGTGAATGAGGCCATCGATGTCCTCACCATGTGGATCGCAGAGCTGCTTCCAGGCGGTGGCTTCAAAACAGCCCTTTAGGGTGTCCATTGTCTCCTCAGACCATAACTCCACAGTGTGCATGGCCGGAGGTTGTCTGTGCACTAGGGGTTTGTACACCGGCCGGAGATGAACCAAGTTGTGATCCGATCTCCCGAGTGGGGGGAGTTGTGATGAGGTGTACGCCTCCTTAGTGTTTGCGTAGAATAAATCCAGTGTTTTATTGTCTCTAGTGTGGCATGTGACATACTGGGTGAACGTGGGTAGAATGGGAGACAGTGAAACATGGTTGAAATCGCCTGAGATGAGGAGAAGAGCATCTGGGTGTTCTGTCTGCAGCCTGCTGGTTACTGAATGGATGACGTCACGTGCTGTCCCAGCGTTCGCCGTCGGATTTGCATAAACAACAATGCAGATCACGTGTGAGTGTTCTCTCGGGAGATATGTAGGCCTCATGCTAACAGCTAGCAACTCAATGTCTTTGCTGCAGTGTCGTTGTTTAACAGTGATATGTCCCGGTCTGCACCAGTTGTTGTTAACATACATTATCACTCCACCGCCCCTAGCCTTGCCACTGTCTGGTGTTCGGTCAGCTCGTATCATGTGAAAACCCTCCAGCTCAATGTTAGCATCTGCTGCTAGTTCAGTTAGCCACGTCTCAGTAAACAAAAGGAGAGAGCACTCCCGGTATGTGCTATCATAACGGGAGATAGCCGCTAGCTCATCTAACTTTCCCAGTATCGACCGTACATTTCCCATGACAACAGATGGAAAGGAGGGTCTGTACCTTATATTTTTTGTCCTCCGCCTTACTCCAGCCCGGCAGCCGCGGCGTTTTCGCCTCAGTTCTCTCGGTATGTCGAGTCTTTCCAATGGGACCGAGTGGCGGTTGAATGCTAGCAGCTGTTCTCTGCTGTATCGTATCCTGCTATAAACAGTGGCTCCGTCCACCGGCTCAGGAGACATTTAGGACGATCTGTGTGTCCGTGATATAAGTGGGGTGAAAAAAAAGACGGATCAAAAGAGAGAGGAAGGGAAAAAGACTCGGAATCGAGCCGCTGTTGCAAAAGGCAGCCTACTCGTGGGCGCCGAGAGAAAAAAAAAAAAAAAAAAAAAAAAAAAAAAAAAAAAAAAAAAAAAGGAGGGAGAGCTACGCCATCTACGTTTACAAGGTACTGAAGCAGGTCCACCCTGACACCGGTATCTCCTCCAAGGCCATGAGCATCATGAACTCCTTTGTCAACGACATCTTTGAGCGCATCGCCTCCGAGGCCTCTCGTCTGGCCCACTACAACAAGCGCTCCACCATCACCTCCAGGGAGATCCAGACCGCAGTGCGCCTCCTGCTGCCCGGTGAGCTGGCCAAGCACGCCGTGTCTGAGGGAACCAAGGCTGTTACCAAGTACACCAGCTCCAAGTAAACTCCTGACTACACTCATATCAACCCAACGGATTTGGAACACAAGGATTTGTGTTCATTATTATTATTTATTAAATGTGCAAACTCTCAGCAGGTGAATGGTACCTTATTTCTGGCCTGAAGGGCCATTTATGACACACTGTTGGTATGGTGTTTTTGGACTGATGTGCAGTACCATTTCTCTTCCAAACATGCTGTGTGTTGTGGCATCTAAAAAGTTCAATTTTGGTCTCATCTGACCCGACTATATTCTCCCAGTATTTTACTGGCTTGCCCAAATGTTGTGCAGCAAACTTTAAACCAGCTTCAACATGCTCTTTCTTCAGCAATGGAGTCTTGTGAGGTGAGTGGGCATAGAACCCTTGTCGGTTGAGTGCATTACCTATCGTTTTCTTTTAAACAGCAGTACCTGCTAACTCCAGGTCTTTCTCGAGCTCTCCATGAGTGGCCTGTGGCTCTTAGATAACTCTTCTGATAACTCTTTTGACTCCTCTGTCAGAAATCTTGCGAAGAGTTCCTGGCTGTGGCCAGTTTATGGTAAAATGATGTTCTTTCCACTTTCGAATCATGGCTTCAACAGAAATATGCCTGTAACCAATACCATCATTACGTTTTGCAACAATAAGGTTGCATAGGTTTAGAGAGAGCTCTTTACGTCTACCCATCATGAGTTCTTTGTGGTGTGATAATCTGATAGTCACAGTTGTGACTGGTCTATCAGTCAGGACTTAACCAGGTTAATTTGCCTGATGGGGGATGGGATGGCTTCCAAAATTCTGATGGATTTCAGGAGGTTTCTTGGCTTTCTATTCCTTTTTGTACCTCTTTTTCTTCATGCATTCAATACTTATTCCCTGTGTCATTCCACTTTATTAAAAATAACTTGTTTTGTGAACATAATTGCGTTGATTTCTTTGTATATATGGGTTGCTACTGATATCTGGTGAAAATCTCAGGTTATTGGCTTCATCGGAAATATGTTTAATGACAAAAATGTTGACGTGTTCACTACTTGTTTCTTTACTGTACATGGACCTAACTATACATTTCAAGAAAAAAAAAAATGTTGCTACTCCTTGGCAAATGCTCGCCAAAGTCATGCAATGATCCTCAGGTGGGTCTGCTGTGATGTATCAAATATGATGCATTTCATATTGTGAGTACTATGGGTGGCGGCTCCAACTTTCCAGTTCTGTTGCCACCCTGGGTAGAAAAGGCAGATGCGGAAGAGGCATGGTCTCTTTACGACCAGACCTCTGCCTATATGAGAGTGCCTGTATTATACTGTGAGTTCTTCAACAAACCTACGTTCTACTGCACCTCCGGCCTCGTTATTGAAGTACAGGTTATGGACATAACATTTGGCGACGAGGATAAATGTATGGTTGTGTTCAGTTATTGGACTTCTGTGCTAACCACAGTCTGTCTATAACGAACACCATGTTCAAGCATAAGGGTGTCCATATGTGCACCTGGCACCAGGACACCCTAGGCCGCAGGTCGATGATCGATTTTGTTATCGTATCATCAGACCTGCGACCGTATGTCTTGGACACCCGAGTAAAGAGAGGTGCAGAGCTGTCAACTGATCACCACCTGGTGGTGAGTTGGATCCGATGGCAGGGGAGGAAGCCATTCAGACCTGGTAGACCCAAACGTATAGTGAGGGTGTGCTGGGAGCGTCTGGCTGAGGCCCCTGTCCGGGAGGTCTTCAACTCCCACCTCCGGAAGAACTTCAACCACATTCCGAGGGAGTCTGGAGACATGGAGTCTGAATGGGCCATGTTCTCCACCTCTGTTGTTGAAGCGGCAGCCCAGAGCTGCGGCCGCAAGGTGGTCGGTGCATCTCGTGGTGGCAACCCCCGAACCAAGTGGTGGACACCAGTGGTGAGGGGGGCCATTAAGCTGAAGAAGGAGTCCTATCAAGCTTGGTTGGCTTGTGGGACTCCCGAAGCAGCTGAGGTGTACCGGCAGGCCAAGCGGAGTGCAGCTCGGGTGGTTGCTGAAGCAAAAACCCGGGTATGGGAGGAGTTCGGTGAGGCCATGGAACAAGACTTTCGGTCGGCTTCAAAGAGATTCTGGCAAACTGTTCGGCGGCTCAGGAGGGGAAAGCAGCTCCCCGTCCACACTGTGTATGGTGCGGATGGGACACTGTTGACTTCAACTGGGGATATCGTCGGGCGGTGGAAGGAATACTTCGAGGATCTCCTCAATCCCACTGATACGCCTTCCACAGAGGAAGCAGGGTTTGGGGACGAGGGGGATGACTCGCCTATCACAGGGGCTGAGGTCGCCAAGGTGGTTAAAAATCTCCTTGGTGGCCGGGCCCCGGGGGTGGACAAGATTCGCCCCGAGTACCTCAAGGCCCTGGATGTTGTTGGGTTGTCATGGTTGACACGCCTCTGCAACATTGCGTGGAGGTCGGGGGCAGTGCCTTTGGCATGGCAAACCGGGGTGGTGGTTCCTCTCTTCAAAAAAGGGGACCGGAGGGTGTGCTCCAACTTTAGAGGGATCACACTCCTCAGCCTCCCTGGGAAGGTCTATGCCAAGGTATTGGAGAGGAGAGTCCGGCCGTTGGTCGAACCTCGGATTCAGGAGGAGCAATGTGGTTTTCGTCCTGGCCGTGGCACATCGGACCAGCTCTTTACCCTCTCGAGAATTCTTGAGGGTTCGTGGGAGTTTGCCCAACCAGTTTACATGTGTTTTGTGGACTTGGAGAAGGCATTTGACCGCGTCCCTCGTGGATTTTTGTGGGGGGTGCTTCGGGAGTATGGGGTATCGGGCTTGTTGTTACGAGCTATTCGGTCTCTGTACGACCGTTGTGAGAGTTTAGTTCGCATTGCCAACACTCGGTCGGAGTCATTCCCAGTGAGAGTTGGACTCCGCCAGGGCTGCCCTTTGTCACCGGTCCTGTTCATAATTTTTATGGACAGGATTTCTAGGCGCAGCCAGGGAATGGAGGGTGTCATGCTTGGTGACCACAGGATCTCATCTCTGTTGTTTGCAGATGATGTTGTCCTGTTGGCTTCATCCAGCAATGACCTACAGCTCTTGCTGGGACGGTTTGCCGCTGAGTGTGAAGCGGCTGGGATGAGAATCAGCACCTCCAAGTCCGAGTCCATGGTCCTCAGCCGGAAAAAGGTGGATTGTCCTCTCCGGGTTGGGGACAGGCTCCTGCCCCAAGTGGAGGAGTTTAAGTATCTTGGGGTCTTGTTCACGAGTGAGGGGTAAATGGAGCGAGAGATCGACAGACGGATTGGAGCAGCATCTGCAGTGATGCGGACGTTGTACCGGTCTGTTGTGGTGAAGAGGGAGCTTAGTTCTAAGGCAAAGCTGTCGATTTACCAGTCAATCTACGTTCCTACTCTCACCTATGGTCACGAGCTTTGGGTAATGACCGAAAGAACGAGATCGCGGATACAAGCGGCTGAAATGAGCTTTCTCCGTAGGATTGCTGGACTCACCCTCAGAGATAGGGTGAGGAGCTCAGTCATCCGGGAGAGGCTCAGAGTAGAACCGCTGCTCCTCCACATTGAAAGGAGTCAGTTGAGGTGGTATGGGCATCTGATTAGGATGCCTCCTGGACGCCTCCCACTTGAGGTGTTTCAGGCACGTCCCACTGGGAGGAGACCCCGGGGCAGACCCAGGACTCGGTGGAGAGACTATGTCTCCCAGCTAGTCTGGGAACGCCTTGGTATCCCCTCTGAAGAGCTGGAGCAGGTGGCTGGGGAGAGGGAAGTCTGGGCTTCTCTGCTTGAACTGCTGCCTCCGCGACCCGGACCTCCGGAAAAGCGGTAGAAGATGGATGGATGGATGGATGGATGGATAAATGTATGGATAAGGGAATTTCTAGTATTTGGCCATTTATGGAGCTCCCGGGCGAACCGCCGGTTCCCTGGGTGAGGTGGTATGCAACATTCCAGAACTATTTGGTGGCTTTGAACCTCGGCAAATTGGAGAAACTGCGTGCATGAGCAATTTTGGTCCATAATCTCGGCATGGAGAGACAACAAATTCTCAGCACATTGGGTGAGAGCGATAGCTTTGACGACATGGTCGGGCTAATGGCGTGCTACTTTCACGCTCCGGAAAACATCATAGTCTGGAGGATTCAGTTTCGGCAGTGCCACCAGTGGACTGCAGAGTCAGTGCAGTGATACATCACAGACCTGCATCAGCTGGCTGGGGAATGCCAGTTTGGAGCTTTGGAAGAAGAAATGGTCCACGACCATTTGGTGGAGCACACGCTATGTTCTGCAGCACGGTCAAGGCTCCTCACGCACTCTGGCGAATTGACGTTAGCCACAGCAGTCGAGATAGCTCAACAGTTCGAAGCAGTGGAAAAACTGTCCAAGGACCTCGGTGAGAAAACTACAGTGAGGCATACGTGAGGCTTTTTATAGCTACAGCTAAAAAAAATTAGGTCCGGCCCGGGATTGCCAAAGTGTTCTGGCTGCGGGTAAACCAAGCACCAATATAAGGCAAAAGAGTGTCCAGCGAGGGCCAAATGCTGTGGCAAGTGTGGACTCCTACACCATTTTGCCAGGGCCTGTAAAAACGTTGAGCGAGGGGAATGACGATGCAAAGGGGGTTCCCCCGCCATGACTCCTACGGTTGTTCACATCGTCTCCTTGAGCACAGATGGCCAGATTTACTGCAATGTGATGCTGGACGGCATGGAAGTGCCGTTGTTGGTGGACACAGGAGCTGTGGCCTCTGTGTTGAACTGGTCTACTGTGAGGAGTTTGTTCCCATATTACCATGTGAGAGGACTGCCGACATCATATTCGGGCTACAGAGGTAATAAGTTGGCCATGGTGGGTTCACTGGAATTGATGGCGAGATACAAGTCGGCAGTGATGTCCAACATCCAATTCGTGGTGACCGTCAGTGGGTCAAACGTGATGGGCTGCGACATGTTCTACGGCCTGGGCTTCACGATCACCAGCAGTGTCGGAGAGGAGTGGTCGGGCTGTGGTTTGTGGGACCAACCGGTTTCGTGTGTGGTGGATGATGCGGTATGGGACAAAGACTGGCCTAGTATTCTGGGAGATGACCAGGACCAATACTATCCAGAGCCATCGTGGCAGGGTTCCGGTGCGAGAGTCCAAGTTGTCCTGGATGTGGGAATTGGGCAGCATGGTGGAACACCCGTGACAGCGGATGGAGCCGAAGGGATAGCTCCCGCTGCTTCCAGAGTTCGGCCTGGAAATATTGAGAAGCAAGGGGATACAACAGCTTTGCTGGCATTCAAAATGAAAGAGAGTGGGGCAGGACTGACTGGCACGGAGGACAGATGTGCCACACAGCAACACTAGAGGCTGAGTCGGGCATCGTATGGTGTCGGCGGAGCGGTTTGACCCAGAGAGGAAGTCCGGTCTAAGCGTCATGGACATTTGAAGCCGAGTTGAGCTCATCTGTGGGTCGCTGATGTGGTTTGGCCCAGGGGGGAGGCTCGGCTAAGGAGGGCCCATGACAAAAGGAAACAATGTGATGAACAGGGGAGGCTGCGGGTGGTGGCTGTTTGGGAGAGTGGCTATCTCCAGTTGTCCGATGACTCATGGAGACATCCCAATGAGCTATGGTGCATCAGCGATGGGAAGGAGGTGTTGAGACTCTGACGTGGCTCATCTCCAGAGGTGAAAAGACGAAGACCCTCTGGGCGGGACCCGCCAGACAGGCCTCCGGGGGGTGGCTTCTCCATTGGGACTGTATGGTAGCTAAGGGGGCGATGTGTCAAACTGTATACAGTGTTGTGTATTGCTTGAGCTATGTAGTCAATATGTTCCTTATACTGAGTGCTATATAAGTTGTCCATGTATGAAACAAACAAAAAACAAAAACAAAAACATGATGTTTAAGATATATATACTGTGTGGTTTGCCTGGGTTATGGGGAGGTTTTGTTGGGTCTGTGAATAGCACTGAGTGGACATAAATATTGACTGTTTGAGGAATGGGAATTTATCTTTTCATATGAAAGTTCATGGGATTATTTTCTTATATATTAGAAACTGTGGAAATGTGTTTCGTTACCTTGTACTGTGTTTCGTTACCTTGTATTCATACATGTGTAATGACAATAAAGTTGAATCTAATCTAATCTAATCTAAAAATGTGATGTATCAAATATGATACATTTCATATTGTGTGTACTATGGGTGGCGGCTCCACCTTTTTGGTTCCGCCACCACCCTGGGTATAAAAGGCGGATGCAGAAGAGGCACGGCCTCTTTACGACAAGACCTCTGCCTATACGAGAGTGCCTGTACTATACTGTGAGTTCTTCAATAGACCTACGTTCTGCTGCACTTCCGGCCTCATTATTGAAGTACGGGTTATGGACATAACATCTGCATCGAGGTTGTGCTCAAGTTCAGCCTCACATGTCATGAGATGTTAGCACCTTTGCCATTTAATGAAAATCCCTACTCCTCTTTGGCAAATGCCTGGATGCTAACCAAACTCAAAAAAGTTCTGCTCAGGTGGGTCTACATCCAGGTTGTGGTCAAGGTCAGAGTCGGACATCAAGACATCTGAGCTCTTCTGTGATTTCTCAGACGTTGTTACTCCTCCTAGGCAAATGCCCAGATTGTTATCAAAATGTGCTCAAGATCAAAAGTTATGATATGATTGTGTGTCAGTTCAACTTTCATGGGGCCAAGGCTTTTAGCTGGCCTAGGCAATAAACATATGTGTACAGTGGTGTGAAAAAGTGTTTGCCCCCTTCCTGATTTCTCATTTTTTTGTATGTTTGTCACACTTAAATGTTTCAGATCATTAAACAAATTTAAATATTAGACAAAGATAACACAAATAAATGCAAAATGCAGTTTTTAAATGAAGGTGTTTATGATTAAGGGGAAAAAAAAATCCAAACCTACGTGGCCCTGTGTGAAAAAATGATTGCCCCCTAAACCAAATAACTGGTTGGACCACCCTTAGCAACAACAACTGCAATCAACCATTTGCAATAACTGGCAATGAGTCTTTTACAGTGCTGTGGAGGAAATATGGCCCACTCATCTTTGTAGAATTGTTGTAAATCAGCCACATTTGAGGGTTTTCGAGCATGAACCACCTTTTAAGCTCATGCCACAGCATCTCAATCGGATTCAGGTCAGGACTTTGACTAGGCCACTCCAAAGCCTTCATTTTGTTTTTCTTAAGCCATTCAGAGGTGGACTTGCTGGTTTGTTTTCGATCATTGTCCTACTGCAGAACCCAAGTGCGCTTCAGCTTGAGGTCATGAATAGATGGCTAGACATTCTCCTGCAGGATTTTTTGGTCGACAGCAGAATTCATGGTTCCACTTACCACAGCAAGTCTTCCAGGTCCTGAAGCAGCAAAACAGCCCCAGACCATCACACTACCACCACCATATTTTACTGTTGGTTGATGTTCCTTTTCTGAAATGCTGTGTTACTTTTACGTCTGATGTAATGGGACACACATCTTCCAAAAAGTTCAACTTTTGTCTCGTCAGTCCACAGGATATTTTTCCAAAAGTCTTGGGGATCATCAAGATGTTTTCTGGCAAAACTGAGACAAGCCTTTATGTTCTTTTTGCTCAACAGTGGTTTTCGTCTTGGAACTCTGCCATGCAGGCCATTTTTGCCCAGTCTCTTTCTTAGGGTGGAGTCGTGAACACTGACCTTAACTAAGGCAAGTGAGGCCTGCAGTTCTTTGAATGTTGTTGTGGGGTCTTTTGTGACCTCTTGGATGAGTCATCACTGTGCTCTTGGGGTAATTTTGGTCAGCTGGCCACTCCTGGGAAGGTTCATCACTGTTCCATGTTTTCGCCATTTGTAGATAATGGCTCTCACTTTGGTTCGCTGGAGTCCCAAAGCTTTAGAAATAGCTAGAAATTTGAACTCAGCTGTCAAAGATGTAATAAACCACAGTAAATGTATGTTTTAACAGCGGGGCAATCACTTTTTCACACAGGGCCATGTAGGTTAGGATTTTTTTACTCTTAATAATGAACACCTTCAATTAAAAACTGCATTTTGTGTTTACTTGTGTTATCGTTGTCTAATATTTAAATTTGTTTGATGATCTGAAACATTTAAGTGTGACAAACATACAAAAAAATGAGAAATCAGGAAGGGGACAAACACTTTTTCACACCACTGTATATGTACGTACAGTATGTCAAGGCTGTGGATGACCTTATCGTGGGTTCAACGGGCTAGAGAGAGCGCTACTCCATCATTGACTGTCTGGTTCATGTTTAGGTTAGTGTCTAGGATAATTGCAGATTTATGCAAGAGGCGCACAAAGACAGTATGTAACTGACAGAAAAAGAAGAATGTAGATAAATGCCATTGGTACAAAAAAAACCATGCTTTAAAATCACAATCTATATTCAGAATTATGTTGCAGATATCATTTAATGTACTTGAGTGGACAATGTTAGTTTTTTTTCTATAGCAGTCACGGTTGGTATATGGTAAGATGGAGAACTGAGATATTATGGTTTAAAATCAGTATAACTTTAATAAATAAGAACTTGAGAAATCCATTAAATCTTTCCTGTCCTACAAAGATTAGGATGCCAAAATCTGCAATGAGGTTTGCAATGAGGTTTTTTTTTTTTAATTATCATTTTATGTCTGTGTTAGTGTTTAAAAAACAGGTTGCTAATAGTACTATTACAGGGGGCATATTAGAGGATGAGGTAAATAAGGACTTAACCAGGATCAAAACATTTCAGCCATGCTGCCATCAGGGAGGCTATAATGATAATTACAGTGCTTAAACTATCCACTGTCTCGAGTGGGAGACAAAACATAAAGCTTGACCTGAGGGCTGTTCTGGAAATGCTATCTAAATTTAGATTAGTCATCCTCATTTGTGACGCAACTTTTCCACTTCAGGTCTGCATTCAAACATGTCCCTCTTCCTAAATTCTGTCCATCCTCAAATTTTTTGATCAAGATGATATTATGATGTTTTTTTGGACTAGCATGACATAATTTCACTAATACACATCAAGGGATTAAAGTAAACTGAAATCAGTTTCAAGTTTTTCTGGTGAATTTCTCATCTCTTCCAGAATTTGTATTCTTCTTCTGCTTGCATTCTGCAGTTCATGAAAGAGCATGAACCAATGTAGAACATTAAAAGATGCTATACAGCATATACAGATTCTATCAAAAAATATCAATCTGATTATTACTAATGGGCCTATATCCTATTACCCAACTTGTACTCGATAAAAGTCATTGAGCTCCCTTCCCAAGGAGTCTTTTGTCCCTAGGAAAGACTTGATTTTCTTGGACTAAAGCTGACTAAGGTAGGGTAGATCTTCTCACTAACATTTGATTTTAGGCCTATTTGCAGGTCGAGTTTTACGACATTACTTGCAATTATGAGTATTACGGTTCCACTTTTTCTGTTTACTGGGTTTTATCGTTTATCTTTATTTGCACTACGGGATTGCTGGGTTTTCTCTTTTATCTTTATTTGCACTATGGGTAGCATTACTGTACATAGACTGCTGTTGTTTTTCATCCTTATTCCTTCTTTTCTTATATATTGTGCACACCACTAAGAGAGAGAGAGAAACAGCATTTCAATTCTCCTGTATGTCCTGTACTTTTAGAAGTATCGACAAATAAAAATCTTTGAATCTTTGCGCTATGAGCTCCTCAACAAAAAAGAAGCTAAATGACATGATTAACATTACACAATAAAGTTAAAGAGATGGCTGCCTATATCCTCGACACATTCCACCAAGTGTCTGTAAAGGTGAAGATCACACTGCTCTTAACATGTCTTTGTGCATCTTTTAAAAGAACTCAAGGGCAGTCAATGTTTGCTTTTGACAATAATTTATTAACAAATTTAACTCTGACAGGTTTATTTTTAATACTATAAGTGTATATTTATTGGTGGCATGTGAACATGCAGCAGCCTATCTTCTCTCTTCATGTTTCGTGCCGCTTAGTGTTGTTTAAATTACATCTAAGTGTATATTCATATGTTTAATGTCTGTATATGATGCAGTGCACAAGCTACAGTCACCACAGCCTCCTGGAGGTGAGGAATATGACCAAACATTATGTCCTGGATCAGAGCATTACAGAGGATCTCCGTGGCCTGGGTCTTCTTTACCAGACCACCACATCCCCAAAGTCGACTGTCTTGTCTCATCCCAAATGGAGACGCCGTAGATAGTGTGAGCAGTGACAAAAGAGAGGTAAACGTGGAGGTATCCGAATGAAGCTAACCACTAGACCGCACAGACTGCTGATTCCTTCCCTCATTCTGGCCAACGTACGCTCACTAGACAACGAAATAGGCCACATACAGCTCCTGAGAACTACACAACATGATGCGCAGAGCTGCTGTGTTTTTATCTTCATGGAAATGTGGTTAAATGACAATATACCGGACTCTGCCATTCAGTTAGGTGGGCTAAAACGCTACTGCTGCAATAGAGTGTTCACGGAAGGAGGAAAAACCCGCGGGGGGGCATGTGTGTTTACATCAGCGACGCCTGGTGCAGAGATGCAACTATTGTTCACAAACACTCCTCTCCATTGGTGGAATTTATGATCATCAAGTGCCAACCCTTTTACATTCCAAGAGAATTTTCATCAGTCCTACTAGCCGCCATGTACGCCCTGCCAACTGGCACAGGCGAGAGGAGCAAAGCACTAAAAGAACTCTATCAGGCCATTAGTGAGACACAAACAGCACATCCAGACAGATTCCTCATCACAGCAGGAGACTTCAACCATGCAGATTTAAAGGCCCTCCTACCAAACCTACACCAACATGTGAACTTTCCAACAAGAGGAGACAATTTGCTTCACCTGGTGTACACATCTCACAAGAAAACATACGGAGCCTCCTCCTTTCCCCACCTGGGTGTCTCTGATCACGTGAAGATCCTGTTAACCCTTTAATTGTCTGGCTGTCATAAAACATGTGCGTCACCTGCTGCCTATGTTGCAGGTCCGCGCCTATCACGTGATGTGTCCAACAAGCACAGAAAACCCAGCTGTATCAAGCATTTCACATCACAAGATATGAGACACGTATAGCTTACTGCTCTTCACTGGAGGACTGGAGGACTTCACCCAAACAAACTACCTCATACATCATTTCCAGAAATGAGAAGAAGAGAATGTAAACAAAAGCTCCATCCCAACATATATTTCCACACGGAGGAAGCAGTTGCTCCAAATTTTGCGAACTATGATTCTAAAAAGAGATTATTTAGCTTCTGAAGGGAAATATCTGCCTTCTGTGATAACAGAGGATGGCTGAAGCAGGTACAATTTTGTCTACCTTCGACCGGAGCAGCATGTGACTGGAGAGAACAATGGGGCCGGTTCGGCGGCTTTATATAAGTGAAATTGAGGTGGAATAATTCATAACATACATGTGCCAGTTTCTGGATGTGGGCGAGAAAGCGAAAATAACTGGCAGAAGATGAAATAAGGATTGTGGATGGCAAAAATGGACATACACAGCAAAGTTCCTTTTTTTTACAGGAAAAAAATAGCCTACAGTGCAATAAAAATTATACTAAAATATTATTACATTTCTCTGCAATATGCACAGTAACAAAGACACCCCCCCCCCCGCTACAGAGGAACACAGCACACCAAAAAACTTGTGGTCATGGGGGACCCTTGTAATTACCGATTGGTCAAAAATAATTTTTATTACTATTGTTATATTTTTATCGATAAAGAATAATTTAGATTATAACACTTACCTGTCCACAACTGCACTGCCGTTGGCGAATACCTGTGCTCGAGGTTCCTCATCATTAGACGAGCTAGAAATTTCTAATCCTTCCGTTGTTGCAACCTCCAATTGTTCCTTACTGATTCGTAATCCCGGTCACCCGACCCGGTCAAGCCATCTACGCTTTCATGCATGCGCTTTCTTTTTAATTTGTGAACCATTTTTCAAAACAAATAAGTAAAATAGTGATAAGTAAAATAGTGGCTAATGTTACCCTTACGCACAGGTCAGACTGCGTGTCACCCAGCGGCTTAGGCAAAAGGGATTTTATGCAAGCTCATGTAGGGTATCACTGAATTCAGAAATTGATTGGCTAAATGACACGTCCATCATCAGATTACTCAGCTTCAATTGGTTCGCTGTATTCACGGTCGTTGGTGGGCAGGTCCTTCTTGCTAGGTTTTCGGTCATTGGTTATTCAAGGTTTTAAAAACCCGAATCAAGGCTCTTATTGGTCGAATGAGATGCCAATCAAATCTAAACCAATAAAACACTCCTTTGCCTTTCTGTTTACAGCTGTGTCTGTACCAGAAGACCAGAAATACAGCTTTTTTTTCATTGTGCACTGAGACGTGCCCACCTGCGGAATCGCTGGAGTTTAAGAGGCAGACCCTCACCAACTACAAACCTCCACCTCAGACCTGTGTGAGTGACACCACACTGCTCACACTGCTCAAGAAGCACCACACTGCTTCTTCGACCGCTTTGAAGCACAAAACAGCACATCAGCACAGAAGACCACTCCCCCTCCAGACAAGCAGGTCATGAGTCTGGATCCAGCTAGTGCGAAGAGGACCCTTTGCAGGATCAACCCACGCAAGGCAGCTGGTCGAGACAACATACAGGGTTGCGTCCTGAAGGACTGTGCAGAGGAGCTCAACAATGTCCTGGCCGACATGTTCAACATCTCCCTGACTCAAGCTGTTGTCCCCACGTTTCAAACCTGCCACCAAAATACCAGTCCCAAAGAAGCCTGTCCCATCCAACTACAATGACTACTGGCCCATAGCACTGACTCCCATCATAATGAAGTGCTTCAAGCGGCTGGTCATGCAGAACATCAAGTCCATACTGTCTCCCTCCCACGACCCATCTCAGTTTGCATACAGGTCAAACAGATCCACAGAAGATGCCATCACTGCTGCTCTCCATCTAGCCTTCACCCACCTAGACTCAAAGAACTCCTACGTGCGAATGCTGTTCTTGGACTTCAGTTTAGCGTTCAACACAATCATCCCCCAGCACCTGATACAAAAACTCAGATACTTGGGACTCAAAACCTCTCTCTGTTACTGGGTGCTAGACTTTCTTACAGGGAGGCCACAGAACGTGCGGGTTGGCAGCAACACCTCCCAGACCATCACACTGAGCACAGGGGCCCCACAAGGGTGTGTGCTCAGCCCGTTACTCTTCACCCTGCTGACCCACGACTGTGTACCAGCCTACAACACCAACCACATCATCAAGTTTGCGGATAACACGGCAGTGGTGGGCCTCATCACCAACAACGAGGAGGCCAACTACAGAAATGAGGTAAGCCAACTGGTCCAGTGGTGTAAAGACAATAACCTCTTCCTGAACATTGGAAAAACCAAGGAGATTGTGGTTAACTTAAGGAGGGGGTCACACACAGCACCTTCCTCTGATCATCGATAGTGCAGCTGTGCAGAGGGTGAGCAGCACCAAGTTCATGGTGGTGCACATCTCCGAGGACCTCTCCTGGTCTAACAACACCACATCACTGGCCAAGAAGGCTCAAACTCACCTTCATTTCCTCCGCAAACTGAGGAGAGCATGAGTCCCACCCCCCCATCATCTGCTCTTTCTACCGGGGCACCATTAAGAGCATCAATTTACCAGTAACAGCAACAATTTACCATTCCAAATTACTAGTTAATGTAAAGCAAAAAACATGTTATAATTCCCTTGAGGGCCTGGTCCTCAGTATTGGGCATTTTAGCAATTTTAGGTTAAACCCAACTTTATTTGCCATAGTTTATCGTCCTCCCTTAGCTTACTCAGAGTTTTTATCCAAATTTGCCAAATTCTTAGCTGATTTAGTGCTGAAATCAGATAGAATAATTATAGTAGGGGACTTTAATATACATGTAGATGCAGATAGTGATTGCCTTAGTATGGCATTTAATTCAATATTAGACTCAATGGGGTTTTCTCAAAAAGCAGGAAATTCTACCCATTATCTCCACCACACGCTGGATCTTGTTCTGACATATGGCATAGAAATAGATAATCTGGTAGTGTCTCCTCATAACCCTGTACTGTCAGACCATTGTCTGTTAACCTTTGATTTTACTATTTCTGACTATTTGGCTCCTGAAGAAAAATATTACTACAGAAGATGCCTCTCAGATGATGTTGTTACCAAATTTATGCAGATTCTTTCATCGATGCCATGTGTCAACACAACAGAAATAAGCTATAGAGAGTTTGCTCCTTCTGTAATTGATAGCATGGTAGATAGTGGCACAGCTTCTCTGCATCAGATTCTAGACATGTTGGCCCCTTTAAAAAAGAAAAAGTCTAATTAGAGATTTTTAACTCCTTTGTTCAACACAGAAACTCGTAGCTTAAAACAGGAGACTCGTCAATTAGAAAGAAAATGGTGCTCCACCAAACTAGATGAAATCTATTTATCTTGGAGAAATCATCTTTTAATTTATATAAAAAAATCTCTTAGAAAAGCTAGAACAAGTTATTAGTCTGCATTAATAGAAGAGAACAAAAATAATCCCAGGTTTCTTTTCAGCACTGTAGCCATGCTGACAAAGAGTCAGGACTCTGTAAATCCTAGCATTCCCTTAGAGCTTACTAGTCAGGACTTTATGAACTTTTTCAATAATAAAATTTCATCTATCAGAGATAAAATCAGTCAGATTCTTCCCACCGTTAACTTAAATACAGTAACTACTACAACTCCTTAAATTGATATCTGTTTGGATGTGTAGCATCAACTTCTCCTCATGCCAATCCAGGAGACCACTTTTCTTCATTTTAAAGAAATTTCACTTTTCTTCATTTTAAAGCAAGTCTCACTCAAGGTCTGGCCAAGAATGCTATGTGTCTTCAAACAATTTCACTTTTGTAGAGAAACTTGATAAGGATTTGCTTTTAAAGGCTTAAGGGGACCATAAACTGTTGGGAGTCAAATCCCCACTGGACAGTTCATGTTGATAGTATCCATTCGTACCAGGAACTGATACTCTTAAAAAAGTCATAAACTTCTTAAGCTGGCAGATATATGGCCCCCTTCTTCTTTTAGACATATTCCAGAACCCTCTAGGCCCCCTTGCTCACATTCCAAAGACCTAAAAATTATCTACAGCTCAACAGCACCTCCTAGTGGACATCTACCGAATACGTTTCATTGTGCAATCTGTTAATTCTGACTAAACATTAAGTTTTTCTTCCAGCTCACTTCCCTGGATTCTAAGGGCACTGTGAAAATCATCACCCTTTTGATCACCAACAATGGTTTGCAGTAATTCATTATTCCTTGATTTAAATGTGAGTGCATGTCTTAGGAATGTTTTATTTTCATGAGTGTTATTCAAATGAATGTTAAAATTATTAGTAATGGTATAAATGCATGGTCACTGAATATTAGCCTTGAATCACTTGAATTAGTTAGATTTTATATTGAGTGTATAATTCCATAAGAACTGAATGTTTTACCAATCTCTGTCCATTTTCCCTCTCATGATAAGCAATCATCAGGCTGCCTCCCTGCTGGATAACGTCCTAGCATTTGATTGGCCATTCACAAACAAAGGAATGTTCCCTCATTGGACAAAAGACCATTCAAACTCCTCTTTATGGAAGATGATTGGTCCGGCTTGCGGCCGGTCCCGTTTTATGACCCAGCAGCGCGCTTCAGTTAAATGCATCAGAGCCGCCAAAAAATTCTTATTCATTTTTTAAGTAACCTCCTTTCATTTTTGTAGATTAATTCAGAAGTTCCTTTTAAGATAATCAGCTTACAGAATTTTCCCCCATAAAATTGTGTTCTAGTTTTGTTAGATAATTCAGCCTTCCATTACAGATGAAACATAAAATCTGGTTTCCTCTTGGTTCCACAGAGGTTTAACTATAGATTTTATGCTCAGGAATCCACTAACAGTTGATGTGATATTGAGCACCTGTTCATCATTTGAATCTGTTTATTCATCATTTGAATGTCATGTCATGTAACCTGAATGAGTTTCATTTAATAAAATTTGTAAATGAGAGAAGTTAAAGCATTTTTCCTTTGCATATATGTTTTCTGGGTCACAGCAGTAAAAGAACTCATTAAATTTTGAGACTGATTCATTAAGTAATTGAAGGTATGGAAATTAATTAATTGAAATTAATTCATTAACAAGTTGTTCTTTTAGAACTGGCTCCCCCTTTTTACGAGTGCTTTTATTTTATTTAGTGAGTGTTGGGGTGACGGTTTAACTCCGTCCCCTCGCACACCCACTATTAAATAAAATAAATAATTCCTGTACCTTATTACACTATATTTTATTAAATAGCATTACAGATGAGTTTACTCCAATTGAACTTTTAGAGTAAGATAAAATAATTTCCTCATCCAAGCTTTCAACTTGTCTTTTAGACCCTATTCCTACTGGTTATTCAAATAATTCTTCCCATTTATTGGTAGCTCTCTTCTTCAAATAATCAATTTGTCATTAACATTAGGCCATGTACTGCAGGCTTTTAAAACTGCTGTAATTAAACTCTTACTCAAAAAGCCAAAACTGGATCCAGGAGTTTTAGCTAACTATAGACCAATCTCTAATCTGCCTTTCATTTCAAAAATCTTAGAAAGAGCTGTTGCTACACAATTATTTGACCACTTGCAGGGAAATAATTTATTTGAAGAGTTTCAATCTGGGTTTAGAATCCATCATAGTACTGAAACAGCCTTAGTGAAGGTCACTAATGACCTCCTTATCGCATCTGATAATGGACATGTTTCTGTACTTGTCCTTTTGGACCTTAGTGCAGCTTTTGATACTATCAATCATAATATTCAACTTGATAGATTAGAATACTATGTTGGACTAAATGGAACTTTGTTGCAGTGGTTTAAATCTTATTTATCTGATAGGTTCCAGTTTGTTCATGTCAATAATGAGTTTTCTTCCAACTCAAAGCTCAGTCATGGAGTTCCACAGGGATCTGTGCTAAGCCCTACTCTTTTTAGTTTATATATGCTTCCGTTAGGCAACATTATAAGAAAGCACTGCATACATTTTCATTGTTATGCAGATGACACCCAATTATACCTGTCAGTGAAGCCAGATGATAGTAATCAATTAGCCAAGTTAGAGGCTTGTCTTAAGGAAATCAAAGCTTGGATGACTTGTAATTTCCTGCTATTAAATTCAGATAAGACTGAAGTCATTCTAGTTGGTCCAAAAAACCTTAGAAATACCTTTCCAAATCAAACTCTTAGTTCGGATGAGGTTACTCTTTCTCTTAATAGTTCTGTGAGGAATCTTGGAGTTATTTTGATCAAGATCTGGTTTTCAATTCACATATTAAATTTGTTTCTAAGACTGCCTTCTATCATTTGCGTAATATTGCCAAGATTAGGAGCATCTTGTCTCAGAGTGATGCTGAGAAGCTGATCCACACTTTTGTTAGCTCTAGATTAGATTATTGTTAGTCTTTATTATCAAGTTGTTCTAAAACATCTTTAAAGAATCTTCAGCTGATCCAAAATGCTGCAGCAAGAGTTTTAACAGGTACTAGAAACAGAGGTCATATCTCTCCAATTCTGGCCTCTCTTCATTGGCTTCCCATAGAGTTTAGAATTAAGTTTAAAATCATTCTTCTCACTTACAAAGCTCTTAACAATCAGGCTCCTTTTTATTTAAAAGATCTGATACTACCCTATTATCCTAACAGAGCACTACGGTCCAAAAATGCTGGATTACTTGTAATACCTAGAATCTCCAAAAGTACAATGGGAGGCAGAGCCTTCAGTAACCAAGCTCCTCTCCTGTGGAACCAGCTTCCAATCTGGATTCAGGAGTCAGACTCGATCTCTGTTTTTAAGAATAGGGTTAAAACCTTCCTGACGATGTTAAAACAGAACAGAGCACTTGCCTGGACTCGAGCTCCACCGCTGTCCAGGACTCCGGCGACTCTGCTGCGGCAGCCCAGGCAGCAGGCATAGTGCCTGAGGAAGCTGGCGATCCTCCAGGCGTGACAGCTGCTACTGGCAGGATCCAGGATGATGCGACGGGCGCTGGTGGACCTCCAGGCATGGGGGCTAATGATGGCGAACCCAGGACTTGCCTCACTGATGGTGCCAGGTCCCGCGATGCTGAAATCAGGGAACTCCTCATTGGCTAAGATTTCAGCCCACGGTGGGCACTGTTCTCCCAACCGGGGTATGGCTGCACAGCTGTCACCGGATCCTCCAGAACCACTGATCTCCTCTTCGTCCGATGGCTCCCTCCCAGGACTGGCGGACATACAGGGAAAACAGGGGAAGACATGGGAGAGGTAGGTGAAACATGAGTAACAGCAGCCGATGGTGAGAGCTCAGCCACATCGGGCCGCTGCTGCTGAGCTCCACCACCGGGATGAAGGCAAGACAATTCATTATTAGGAGTAGATAAATGAAAAGGTACTTGCCTTAATTCCCAGGGTTTAGTGATTGCTGCTGCTGTGGGGCTAGACGACATCCCCCTGGGAACTGTAGAAGTCATCTGGCGAGATGGGCGGAGCGCCGTAATCTGGGGACGTTCTACCATCAGCGCAGACCCTGCTCCACCCGATGAAGCTCCTTCCAACTTCATGAACCCCGGAAGGAGCCATGGCTTGTGGTCCAAAACCAGCTCCCTCTCCGCCGTCAAAACCCACTGGAACTCCTCCAGCTCCTCTGCAGTTGGACTGTCAGGGAGTGCGAGGATGGCGTGCCCGAGCCAGCAAACTGCGGGCTCTCCCAGTGTCAGAGGAGCGGCTGATGGTGCTGGTCCTTGCCCAGGAGAAGACAGCGGGACTGCAGCTGCTAGAGAACGACGGGAGGCTCAGGACTTCTGTGCCCGAGGCCGCTTCCCCGTTGGCACTGGCACAGAAGCAGAAAAGGTTTCTTCTCACCTGTGGAGCATGGATTGTGGGCAGGTGGCTGATGTGAGGAGGTCCATGAGTTCCGGACAGCTCCATTGGCTGGGGCACGCTTCCAGAATCTGTGTCGTGCTGTCCATGCATTCCCGAGCCACCTCGGAAGTGCGGGAGGCACGGGCTGTCGATATTATGCCTTCCAGCACTCCGACAGCCCAACATTCCACCTCATTCAGTTTATAAGCCCCATAGTCTGTACTGACTGACATGTTGCAAAAGAGGGAAAAACCATGGACCAAAACAAAAATCGTCGGCCTCCGTCGGTCTATGATGACCATGGAAGAGAATCCTAAATGTCTACTCTGCTGGAACAGCACCACCTGTGGCTGAACAGGCCGATGCACGAATGGCAGTCCCTGTCACACAGGTCGCACTTGTGGGTGGTCTCCATGCTGCTGGAGCTGTGGCAGTTCTTCCTGCAGGTCCTTTTTTCATCTGCTGCAGCAGTCAGTCTCTTTTCATCCGCATTGAGCTGTCTGGTCAGGGTGCCTCTCCATTTGGAGCGGTTCGTTGCAAGGTCCCCCCAGCGCTCTGTGTTGATCTCCAGGGCCTTCATGTCTCTCTTGCAGACGTCTCTAAAGCGCAGCTGTGGGCGGCCAACGTCTTTCCTGCCAGTCGCCAGTTCTCCGTAGAAGACGTCTTTGGGGATTCTGCCATCCTCCATACGGTGAACGTGGCCTAGCCAGCGGAGCCTGCGCTGCCTGAGTAGAGTGAACATGGAGGGAAGGCCGGCACGGGAAAGAACTTCTGTGTTGGGCACTTTGTCCTGCCAGGATATGTCCAGGATGCGGCGAATGCAGTGCAAGTGGAAGGAGTTCAGTCTCTTTTCCTGCCGGGCGTATGTTGTCCACGTCTCACTCCCATAGAGCAGTGTGCTGATGATGCAAGCATTGTACACTGCCATCTTGGTCTTGACAGAGAGTTTGGGATTCTCCCACACTCGTGTGGTGAGGCGAGCGAGTGTGAAGGCTGATTTTCCAATCCTCTTGTCGATCTCTGTATCAAGGGAGAGGTTGTTGCTGATTGTGGACCCCAGGAACATGAACTGATTCACGACCTCCAGCTCGTAGTCGTCGATGGTGATGGTTCAGAATCAGAATCAGAATCAGGTTTATTGCCATTGTTCATGTAGTACACAAACTAGGAATTTGTCTCGGTACAATGCTGCAACATTAAACATGATAAGATAAGAGAAATAAACTATACATGTAATAAAGTGTAGGATAAGATTAAGTGATACTGGTCAACAGTTAAAATATATATTAGCCAGCAGCAGATACTGTGGAGAACTATATAGTGCAGTCGGTAATGCAGGAAGAAAACAGTGATGATTGACATGAGTCTGGTTGAGCTGCTGTACATGGTGCACGAGAGTCACTTAGTGTTCAGCAGTCTAATGGCAGAGGGGAAGAAGCTGTTCATGTGACGGGAGGTTTTAGTCTGGATGGACCGAAGTCCATCCAGGTTGGTGGTGCTTCCGTGCCTTGCGCCAAGACGTTAGTCTTCTTCAGGCTGATGGTAAGCCCGAAGTCCTTGCATGCCTGGGAGAAGCGGTCCATCAGGGTCTGAAGCTCCTACTGTGTGTGGGTTGCAACTGCAGCGTCGTCTGCGAACAGCATGTCTTTGATTAGAGCCTCGCGTACTTTGGTTCTGGCTTTCAGGCGGGTGAGGTTGAAAAGCCTGCCGTCAGATCTTGTGTGCAGGTAGATTCCCTCTGTTGCTGTGCTGAAGGCATGCCTCAGGAGCATAGCAAAGAAAATCCCAAAGAGGGTTGGTGCAAGTACACAGCCCTGTTTCACTCCGCTGCGTATGTTGAATGGCTCTGAGACATTGCCGTCGTGCTGCACTATCCCCTGCATGTTGGTGTGAAACGATTCGATGAGGCTTTGCAACTTTGGTGGGCATCCTATCTTTGGCAGGATCTTGAAAAGGCCCTCTCTGCTGACCAGATCGAACGCTTTAGTGAGGTCGATGAAGGCGATGTACAGGGGCATGTTCTGTTCTCTGCATTTCTCCTGGAGTTGGCGGATGGAGAATATCATGTCTACCGTCGATCGCTCAGCGCGGAAGCCACACTGAGACTCAGGGTAGACACGTTCGGCAAGCTTCTGTAGACGAACGAGAACAACTCGTGCGTAGACTTTGCCAACAATGCTGAGGAGGGAGATGCCCCTGTAGTTGTTGCAGTTGCTTCTCGCCCCTTTGTTTTTGTAGAGGGTGATGATCTTGGCGTCCCTCATGTCCTGTGGTATGGCACCTTCCTTCCAGCACTGGCAGAGGACGTCATGCAATGGCAGCAGTAGGGCGGTCTTACAGTGCTTTGATCAGGTCGGAGGGTATGCCGTCGTTGCCGGGTGCCTTGCCAGCGGCCAAGCTATCAGTGGCCTTGCTGAGTTCGTCGATGGTTGGCTCGGCGTCAAGTTCGTCCATGGATGGCAGGCAGTCGATGGCATCGAGGGCTGACGGTGCCACGGTGTTCTGTCTGGAGTAGAGGTCAGAGTAGTGTTCCACCCATCTCTCCATCTGCTTGTTCTTTTCTGTGATCATCTCCCCAGTCGAGGATTTGAGGGGGGCCGTCTTGCTCTGAGCCGGACCAAGTGCTTTCTTGATGTCATCGTACATACCACGGATGTTCCCTGTTATGGCACCGGTTTGAATGCCTTGGCTGAGCTGAGTCCAGTACTCATTGGTACAGCGCCGAGCAGTCTGCTGAACTTTGCTTCTCGCAACCCTGAGAGTCTGGAGATTCTTCTTGTTTGGGTACTTCTTGTACTCAGCAAGTGCTGAGCGCTTGGCTTCAATGACGGGGGTCATCTCGGTCAACTTGGCATCAAACCAGTCCTGTGACTTCGAGGTCTTCCTCCCAAAGGTAGCCAAGGCTGTGCGGTGGATGGTGTTTCGCAGCTCTTCCCACTTCTGCTTTGCAGATTCTCCTTCTTGTGGTACACCAAGTTCCTTCTCAAAGGTGGAGGCAAACTGCTCAACAAGTTCTGGTTGGGCCATCTTGCTGGTGTCAATCAGTGCCTTTCCAGGCTGTCTAGCATGATGGAATTTCTTCAGCAGCAGCTTGACCTTGCAACACACCAATGAATGGTCTGTGTCTCAATCTGCACTCTGGAATGAACGGGTGATTAGCACGTTCTTCAGTGAGGTGCGCCTGGTCAGGATCAAGTCCAGCTGGTGCCAGTGCTTTGAGCGCGGATGTCGCCAGGAAACCTTGTGTTGGGGCTTGGTCTTGAAGAAGGAGTTTGTGATGCACAGATCGTGATATGCGCAGAACTCGAGCAGCCGCTGTCCGTTGTCGTTCATTCTGCCCACGCCAAATGGTCCAAGACAGGAGGGCCAGAAGTCGTGGTCAACACCCACTCTGGCATTGAAGTCTCCAAGGAGAGTGAGTTGTTCAGAGTTGGGGATGATCCTGACAGTTGTTACGAGATTCTGGTAGAACTCGTCTTTTGCCTCTGGTGTGGCTGTCAGTGTTGGGGCATACACACTGACGAGGGTGACTGGGCCTTGAGTGGTGTTCAAGCGGAGGGTGAGGAGTCGTGCAGAGCCATTGCTGCCCGGTTCCACCATCTTCAGCAAGGTGCTCTTCACTGCGAAGCCCACTCCGTGTTCCCTGTGTTCATCACTGCCCTTTCCCTGCCAGTAGAACGTGTAGTCCTTCTCTCTCAGTGTGGCTGCGTCAGCCAACTGTGTTTCCTGGAGCGTGGCGATATCCACTTCCAGTCTCTTCAGCTCATTATTGATGATGGCAGTCTTCCTGGTGTCGTTGATGTCCTTGAGGTTAGCAGCGAGTCCTGTCATCATAGTGCGGACGTTCCAAGTTCCCAGTTTTAGACTTGGTCTCTTTTGTTTTTTTGTCTTGCCTGGTGCGAAGGTTCTCAGCCTGCTGTTCGGACTTCTCCTCATCCCCATGCACCCAATGAGGAAAGCAGGCTGTGGCGGGACAACACCTTATTGGCTGGGGGCTGCCCAGCTTGAGGCGGGCGGTAGCTGTCCAGTGAGATCCGATGATCCCTCCCACCATCGGGAACAACCCTTGGCACCGCACTCTATGCCAATTGAGCAGTGGCTTATAACCGGTAACTGTGATTCCCCGTGTTTTGTCTACGCCAAAGACAAAGCTGGAGTGTCCTCTCCAGTGGTCTGGTGTTCTACCTTCCAGCGTTGGGCGTTGGTAGGATTCAAGCCTGGGCAGGAAGATTTGGAGGACAAGATGTTGCCCATGTAGCATGTCCCCCTTCTCCACGTCACTGATGAATCCAAAGGAACAGTAGGGCTGCTACAGTTTGGCACCAGCGTCGTCGCAGGAGCTGCCAGAACAATGTTGAGCACAACAGAGAACTGCCTTAAGGACTCCGACTCCGGATTTTTCCTCAGGGTTGACTCCAGAAGCCTTTCCCATGACTAGGTGTGACGCAAGGCAGCGGAGGTTTGAAATCAGGGTTTACTTTCCCCTAGATGGGCTACCTTCCCAGGTTGACGAGCTACCATCTACCCGAAGCATCTGGTTTTAAGGCGCCAGAGATCCGCCCTCGCCCCTTCTCCTATTAGTAAAAGCAGTTCCGCCGGGCTTAGAGACTAAACCACACGGACAGGCTAGGAGCTGGACTTAGTTGTCAGAGGCTTTTCGACATGCACGCCATAAGGAGCATTTTATGAGCACTGGGAGCTTAACCCCAGTGCCGCTCCTGGCTATGACAACCTTGGAACCAAAAAACAAAAATAACTGGAGTGAAAAAAGAAAGAGAAAAAAAGGCAAAACTTACCACTGCTGGCGCCTAGTTGGCAGTGGTCTTCAGTCATGAGCCACCTTATTTCAGGCAAGGAGGACGCCAAGCGCAGATGGTAAGTTTGCACGTTTATTACTCGTGACTCGTCACTGGTGTGACCTTCCGGCGCTGCTTGAGTCGGCTGTCTTTTTGCAACAGCGGCTCAATTCTGAGTTTCTATTCCTCTTTCTTATTTACTATCTGGCTTCTCCGGTTAAACTTTCTGATCCGGTGACTCCTTATCCACCACAGACACGCAGATCACCCCAAATGTCTCCCAAGCCAGCGGACGGATCCACTGTTTATAGCAGGAGACAGTACAACAGGGACCAGCTGTTAGCACTTAACCAGCCCATGGTGCTAACGCAAAAACTTGACACACCAGGTGAAATCAGACGGAAACGGCCTGAATGCCAAGTTGGAGTAAGATGGCGGGCGAGGAATATAAGGTACAGACCCGTCCTCTCATCCGTTATCATGGGGAACGTATGATCGCTACTCAATAAGACAGACGAGCTAGCAGCCATGTCCCGCTACGAGAGCGTCTTCAGAGAGATTAGCATGATGTTGTTTACTGAGACGTGGCTAACAGAACTAGCAACAGATGCAAACATCAAACAGGAGGGTTTCCACGCAATACGGGCAGACCGGACACCAGACAGTGGGAAGGCACGGGGCGGGGGAGTGATAATGTATGTCAGTAACAGCTGATGTAAACCGGGACACATCACGGTTGAAGAGCAACACTGCAGCAAAGACAGTGAGTTGCTAGTTGTTAGCATGCGGCTTGTTTATCTCCCGAGGGAATAATCACACGTGATCTGCATTGTTATTTATGCAAATCCGACGGCGAACGCTGGGGCAGCGCGTGACGCCATCCACTCAGTCACTGGCAGGCTTCTGACACAACACCCAGATGCTCTCCTCCTCATCTCAGGTGATTTTAACCATATCTCACTGTCCCCCATTCTACCCACGCTCACTCAGTATGTCACATGCCACACAAGCGACAATAAAACACTGGATTTATTCTATGCAAATACTAAGGAAGCGTACACCTCATCACCACTCCCCCCACTCGGAAGATCGGATCACAACTTGGTTCATCTCCTGCTGGTGTACAAACCCCTAGTTCACAGACAACCTCCGGTTACGCGCATGGTGAAGATATGATCTGAGGAGAAAATGGACACTCTAAAGGACTGTTTTGAAATCACTGCCTGGGAGCAGCTCTGCAATCCACATGGTGAGGACGTCGACGGCCTCACTCACACCATCATGGACTACATCAGATTCTGTGTGGACAACACTGTACCCACCAAGATCATACAGTGTTGCTCAAACAACAAACCCTGGATCAACCCTGAGATAAAATCACTACTGAGGTAAAAGAAAAGGATCTTCAGGTCGGGGAACAGGGAGATGCTGAAGTCCATACAGAGGGAGTTAAGGAGGAAGATCAGAGAAGGCAAGGACAGCTTCAGGAAGAAGATGGAGGACAAGCTGCAACAGAGCGACATCGGCGGGGTCTGGAGAAGCCTCAAAACCATCTCTGGGCTCCAGAATACCTCCTCCCAGACCACGGGGGGGGGGGGGGGGGGGGGCAGGGAGTGGGTGAACAATCTGAACCTGTTTTTAATAAGTTTGACCAACCGCCCTCCCTTCTGCCTGCACAACAACCACTGCTGTCTCTACCGTCATCTAGTCCTGCTGTCCCCCCCCTCCACCAACACCCACCCCCCCCACTCCCAGCACACAGCCTCCCAGCTCCAACCTGACCCTCACTAAGACCCAAGTGAGGGCTGAGCTGAGGAAGATCAAGGCGAGGAAGGGCTCGGGTCCAGACTGCATCAGCACAAAGCTCCTCAAGTGTTGCACAGACCAGCTGTGTGGGATTGTGGAGCACATCTTCAACCTGAGCCTGAAGCTGGGGAGGGTACCACAGTTGTGGAAAACATCTTGTGCTGTACCCGTACCAAAGACTTCCCACCCCAGAGACCTGAACAGCTACAGACCAGTGCCCCTGACTTCTCACCTGATGAAGACCCTGGAGAGACTGCTCCTTGCTCACCCCGCCCCCTGTTGGGACCAGCGATGGATCCACTCCAGTTCGCCTACCAGCATGGCATTGGGGTGGAGGATGCAGTGATCTTCCTTCTTCACCGTTCCCTGTCCCACCTGGAGAAGCCCGGGAACATGGTGAGGATCATGTTCTTTGACTTCTCCAGTGCTTTCAGCACCATCCAACCAGTGATCCTGAAGGACAAGCTGCTGTGCGCAGGGGTGGACCAGCACCTGTCATGGTGGATCCTGGACTACCTCACAAACTGGCCACAGTTTGTGGATTATGTGTCCGACACGATCATCGGCAGTACGGGGGGCCCCCAGGGAACGGTTTTGGCTCCCTTCCTGTTCACCCTTTATACTGCGGACTTCTCACACAACACAACACACTGCCATCTACAGAAGTTCTCTGACGACTCTGCGATCATCGGCCTCATCTCCAACGGAGAAGAAGCTGAGTACAGAGGACTTATCCAGGACTTTGTGGATTGGTGCCATCGGAACTGCCTCCAGATCAACGCGAGAAAAACTAAGGAACTGGTGGTGGACTGCTGCCGGCAAGGACGACCTCTCACAGCACCAGTAAATATCCAGGGAACAGACATTGAGATGGTGACATCCTACAAGTACCTGGGTGTTCATTTGAACAATAAACTAGACTGGTCACACAATACCCACGCACTCTACAAGAAGGGACAGTGCAGGCTGTTCCTACTGAGGAGGCTCAGGTCTTTTAGTGTACAAGTGGTGCTCCTGAAGACATTCTACAACACAGTGGTGGCATCAGCCATCACTTTTGGAGTGGTCTGCTAGGGCAGCGGCATCACAGCAGCCGACAGGAAGAGATTGAACAAACTGATCAAGAAAGCTAGCTCTGTCCTGGGGCAGTGCCTTGACCCACTGGAGGAGATAGGAGAGAGAAGGATGGTGGCTAAAGCTGTTATCTCTGCTGGAGTCCGAGTCCCACCCTATGCAGGACATACTGAACACACCGAGGAGCTCCTTTAGCAGTAGTCTACATCATCCTATCATCATCATAGATGCTACTGACTTAGATAAATACAAATGAACAATGACTATGAAACAGAGTGAGGAAACTCAAACTCTAAAAATATGCCACTATGCTGAACATAAACCACAAGAGATGGAGAATGATATTGATCCTGATAACCACTTTTTCAATAATATTCATAACCACTGTGAATATTACACTGAAAAGCAATTCAAAAGTCAAGTGCAATTAGATGGTAAACTGTCAATAATACACTTCAATAGCAGAAGTCTTAACAAAAACTTCTCACAGATTCAGGACTATTTAAAACAGCTAAACAGAAAATTCACAACCATTGCAGTCTCGGAAACCTGGCTTAATGAAGACCAGGCTCCCCTGATGGCAATAGAGGGATATCAGATGTTTAACATTAACAGATCTCAAAAAAAGGGTGGTGGTGTTGCACTGTATATTGATGACCTATATAGATGTAAGCTTGTAAATGAAATGTCCTCAGCACTACCAGGGATTTTGGAATGTGTTACTGTTGAGATTGACCTAGACAAAACAAAAAATCTAATCATAAGCTGCATATACAGAACGCCGGGAACTTGCATTGAGACATTCAGAGATAAATTAGTCGAGCTGTACAATAATATTACTAGTAAGAAAATGGTAGCAATTTGTGGAGATTTCAATATTGACCTACTTAATCCACATCAACAAAATGTAGTTGCAGAGTTCATGAACTCTATGTACAGCATGAGTCTATATCCCACAATAACACATCCCAGTAGAATCACAGTTCACTCTGCTACACTTATTGACAACCTGTTTGTCAATGTTCTCGATAAGAAAATAGAAAGTGGATTATTGATAAATGATATAAGCGACCACTTGCCAATCTTTGCACTTATCCATGGCCACACGGGGCCCAACCCAGAAAAAATCTCAAAATTGTTCAGACACAAATCACCAAACGCAATCAGTTCTTTTAAAGAGGACTTGCTGAAGCAAGACTGGACAGAAGTCTATGTATCAGATGTAAATGAAGCCTATGACACATTTATAAACATTATAACCACTCTTTATGAAAAAAACTGCCCATTAGTTAAAAAAAAGCTTAAACACAAATTTGCTGACAAACCATGGTTAACCAAAGGACTACAAAAGGTGTGTAAAAAGAAAAATTTATTATATAAAGCTTTCATAAAGAAAAGGACAAAAGAAGCAGAGCAACGGTATAAAACATACAAAAATAAGTTAACATATATAATAAGATGCAGTAAAAGAGACTATTACAGTAAAGAACTGGAAAAAAAACAAAGACAATATTAAAAATACATGGACAATAATCAACAGTATCCTTGGAAATAAAAGCAGAAATACTAGCTACCCAACTAATATTCCAAAAAATAATAAATCGACTCCGAATGTGAATATAGCTTCACCTGCAGATGAATTTAATAATTTTTTTGTTAACATTGGACCTAAACTGGCCCGAGAAATACCCACTACGGCGCCTACAGGTGATACAATATGCAATAACACTGCTGTAAAAGACACCATCTTCATAAAGAACACAGACGAAAGAGAGGTCATTGAAATTGTTAAATCGTTCAAAAGTAAAACATCTACTGACTGCGATGGTATTGACATGCTACTAGTCAAAACTGTTATCGAATGCATAGTGAAACCACTGACGTATATCTGTAACCTGTCTCTCCAATCAGGTATATTTCCCAATGCAATGAAAATAGCTAAAGTAATTCCGATTTACAAGACAGGCGACAGAGGGGAACTCTCCAACTACAGACCAATTTCACTATTACCGCAATTTTCCAAGATACTTGAAAAAATATTCTATGAGAGAATTGACAACTTCATACTGAAGAATGATTTATTGTGTGAGCAGCAATATGGGTTCAGACACAAAAGGACAACAGCATATGCCTTAATGGAATTTACAGAAAAAATATCAACAGCCATTGAAAATAAAGAGTATTCAGTTGGAGTATTCCTGGATCTTAAAAAAGCATTTGATACAGTAGATCACAATCTATTATTAAAGAAACTACAAAATTGTGGTATTAGAGGGGTAGCACTGTCCTGGTTAAGTAGATACTTAAAGAATAGATATCAGTTTGCATGTGTTAACAGCAAAAACTCAGAGTTACTGAAGGTCACCTGTGGAGTCCCACAGGGTTCAGTTTTGGGACCATTATTATTCAATATGTATATAAATGATATATGTAAAGTTTCAGAAAAAATGGACTTAATATTGTTTGCTGATGACACTAATCTGCTATGCAGTGGAAACAATTTGGAACAACTTCTGGATACACTCGGAAAGGAATTAGGAAAGCTGAAACTGTGGTTTGATTCAAACAAATTAACGCTCAATTTAAGCAAGACAAAATTTATAGTCTTTAACAACCATCACAACTACCCAGTACCCAAACTCAGTGTAAATGGTGTAGAGATTGAAAGGGTATCCGAAACTAAATTCCTTGGAGTAATAATTGATAACAAACTGTGTTGGAAGCCACATATTAATTATATAAAAGGTAAAGTATCCAAATCAATTGCAATATTACACAGAGTGAAAAATTTGCTGAATCAACCCACACTATACACCTTGTATCATTCATTAATACTCCCATACATGACATATTGTAATGAAGTATGGGGAAATACATATAAAACAAACATATATCCACTCTTTATGCTTCAAAAGAGAGCTATTAGAATAATCAACAAAGCAGCTTACAGGGAACCAACAAACCCACTTTTTCTTAAACAAAAAACTCTCAAGTTGAAAGATCTGATTGACTTTAAAACCGCAATAATAATGTTCAAAGTGAAGAATCTATCACTGCCCGCAAATATCCAAAAGTTGTTCCAAACAAGGGAGAAACGATATCACTTCAGAGGAACATGTATATTTCAAAAGCCTACAGTGAGAACAACCACCAAGCAACACTGTATTTCAGTGCAAGGAGTCAGATTATGGAACGATTTTGGACAAAGCTTGGACAATTTAAACAAAAACTAAAGGAAGAAATACTCCAAACATATTTACAAGATGACATGTAAACTCACATAAGGATTGACATTTCCAGCCTGTGTTGTGTTGTAGCTTAGTTTTTTTTTTTTTTCTTTGTGACACTGTCTTAGATTTGTTTTTGAATAGTAACCGCTTAACTTAGACTAGCTCAGTTTTTCCTTTTCTCTCAGTCACATTTTGTCTTAGCCTTGTTTTAAATTGTAATCGCTCTTGTCTTGTTTACTCTTTTTTCTCCTTTGAATTCTTGGATGGAATATGGGTGGGCAATATAAGCTGCGGCTTCAGCCATCACCCATTTCGGATAACTCACGTGGAATTGTATAGTAGAAGGAGTCTTTGTCTAATTTGACCTTGTTGTTATATTATACAGTTTCTTTTAACCTGTAATGTACTATCCGAAATAAATAAAATTCATTCATTCATTCATTCATTCATTCATCCTTGGTGCGCGACCAAGAGGTTTCGTAGGTCCTTCCTACCTACGGCTGTCAGACTTTATAACCTAAGCAGGGCTGCTTGCAGAGATTGTAAAAAAAAAAAAAACCTTACGACCTAATAGTATTGAATGCAAAAGACGCAGCAAACTTACACAAAATGGTCCCCCTCCAGTATACAACTAGGACAATATCAATCGCTACGGAGGGTGACAATATGTATGGGTACATATTCATATTATGTGGGGTAACTAAATAGACTGGTATGCTGTTTATTCCATCTAGCTACAATGCTCCGCACTGTGTATATATATTTATATATTTATGTGTACATATGTATATTCACTGCTCTTATTTTCTTATCTTCTAAATTATTGATCTAAGTGTTGCTATCCCTGTACTGTTGCAATCCTGGAATTTCCCCATTGTGGGACTAATAAAGGCTTATCTTATCTTATCATATCTTATCTTATCTTATCTTATTACAACAGTGAGCAAGAACCCAAAATACAAGAACACAAAAAACTTACTGAAGACACCAGGGAACACCCGTGGAGGAAAACACAGATGAAGGATCACATCTGGAAGCAAGACCAATGCAGTTGTCTCACTGCAGCAGTCTGCTTAAATAGAGCTGTGCAGATGGACAACAGGTGTGAGTGTATGAGTGAAAATGTAATCAAACTGACAGGTAACAGCTGTGCAGCCCGCGAGACAGTTTGACAGTGGAGGCTGCACAGCACTGTCCAAATAAAAGTACAGACCGGAACTAAAAAATTCAACTCCAAGGAGTAAACAGATAAAATACAATAGATCCAGATAAATAAGGAAACAAACAAACAGAAAAAGACTTACTCCAACTACAGACTGGCCATGGCCCCCACCTGTGCCCAGGATCATGACAGTTGGTTATTTTAGAGACAACAAATGGGGAAGAGATGATGTTGGACTGAACAATCGAGCTGAATGGTTTAATGCAGGGTGCACAGATGCAACACGCAGACATGAATGGGTTTAAAATTTAAGGAAAAGATGATGATGTGGTCAGGGCTTGACATTAACTTTTTTCTCACCGGCCACTGTGGCTAGTGATTTTCCAAAGTTACTAGCCACTCAGCCTTTTCACTAGCCACAATTTGGTGGTTGGAAAATTATGTTTAATATGATCGAGTTTGACTATTGCATGCTAAATTTACTTTAACTAATATAACCTTTTTAAATGTAAATGGCCCTTATACATACATAAAAGTAGCAAGAGAAACGCTGTTTAATTATTAACAGCAGTAAATACTGTAAAGCAGTTGAGAAAAATATCTGCAATACAAGAGTGAAGTACAGGTACATTTGAGGTCCAGCCCAATTCTCATTTGAATGCCTTCCCTTTTGTCTACCAACACCCTTTGGTCCTTGAAATCAAAGGCCAAGGGGTAGGGGTTGAAAATTACCCCTATGAACTGGGACACCCCTTCGGGGTTGCACGATGTCATTAGTAATTGCTGTTGGATTTAATCTAAATTAACACTACCTGTTTTCACCAGAAAAAAAGAAGAAAAGAAAACTGATGAGAAAAGGTCTCATCTTAAGAAGAAAAATGTTTCAAATTTACATGAACAATTCTAATTAGTAGAAAAAGTATGAAATTTATTAGAAAGAAAGCTGTAAATTCAGAGAAAAATTTGGATCCCCTTGTGGGCCATTGTTGGCCCGCGGGCCACACGTTTGACACCCCTGGACCAGCACATTAAAAATACATAATTAAGAGGTTTTACTTCCATGAAATAGCTGCATATCATAGATAACACAGGGTTACAAAAACATTTTTTTTGTAAGTTGTCTGTGTTTTTTCAACTGATTTAAGACAATTTTGCACTACTGAATCCGAAAATGACATCCGTTTCTCTTGAGCAGGTGCTAAGTAAAAACCTGTACTTACTTAGTACTTACTTAGTACTGTGCATGTACTTACATTTTTATTAAGGTAAGTACATGTAAATTGAATGTTACATCATCATTGTTCAAAATTCAGAGAATTTCGAGACATAAAAAAGAATTTCGCATCATGTAAAGCGAAAACACCTGTACATGTAAACAAAAATGGATAAAACAACATGTGGCCATAATTCAAAAAGTTGACCTGATTGAGCAAAACCAATGTGATTTTTGGATTCAGCACATCAAAATTGTCCTAAATCAGCTAAAACAACTTAAGACAATAAATTTGGTGTTGACCAGTGCAATCACACATAAACAAAAGTTCACCTGAGAAGAAGCTTCATTTGCTCTTTATGGCAACATAAAGTTTAGTCACTTTTTCTCTCTGTCATACATACAAGTCCCAGGTTGCTTTGATCGTGGCCTTCAGCTCGTCTGCATTGTTGGGTCTGGTGTCTCTCATTTTCCTCTTGACAATACTCCATAGATTCTCTATGGGGTTTAGGTCAGGAGAGTTTGTTGGCCAATCAAACACAGTGATGCCATGGCTATTAAACCAGGTTTTGTTACTTTTGGCAGTGTGTGTGTGTGTGTGTGTGTGGGGGGGGGGGGTGCCAAGTCCTGCTGGAAAATGAAATCAGCTTCTCCATAAAGCTTGTCAGCAGATGGAAGCATGAAGTGCTCTAAAATTTCCTGAAAGATGACTGCGCTGACTTTTGTCTTGATAAAACACAGTGGACCAACACCAGCAGATGACATAGTTCCTGAAATCATCACTGACTGTGGAAACTTCACACTAAACCTCAAGCAATTTAGATTCTGTGCCTCTCCACACTTTCTCAAGACTCTGGGACTTTGATTTACAAATGAACTGCAAAATATACTTTTATCTGAACAGACGTCATCTGCTGGTGTTGGTCCATTGTATTTTATCAAGACCAAAGTCAGCGCAGTGGTCTACCAGGAAATTTTAGAGCACTTCATGCTTCCCTCTGCTGACAAGCTTTATGGAGAAGCTGATTTCATTTTCCAGCAGGATTTCCCCCCACACACACACACACACATTGCCAAAAGTAACAAAACCTGGTTTAATGACTGTGGCGTCATTATGTTTGATTGGGCAGCAGAATCAGAATCAGAATCAGAATCAGATTTATTGCCATTGTTCATGTAGTACACAAACTAGGAATTTGTCTCGGTGCAATGCTGCAACATTAAACATGATAAAATAAAAGAAATAAACTATACATGCAATAAAGTGTAGAATAAGAGAGTAATACTGGTCAGCAGTTAAAATATATTAGCGAGCAGCAGATAATGTGGAGAACCATATAGTGCAGTCGGTAATGCAGGAAGAAAACAGTGATGATTGACATGAGTCTGGTTGAGCTGCTGTACATAGTGCACGAGAGTCAATAAGTCACTTAGTGTTCAGCAGTCTGATGGCAGAGGGGAAGGAGCTGTTCATGTGACGGGAGGTTTTAGTCTGGATGGACTGAAGTCTTCTACCTGAGGGGAGGGGGGCAAACAGTACGTGACCAGGGTGTGAGGGATCGGCTATGATCCGGCCAGCACGCCTCCGGGTCCTGGAGATGTACAGATCCTGGAGAGATGGGAGCTTGCAGCCGATCACCTTCTCAGCAGTGCGCACGACGCGCTGCAGCCTTAGTCTGTCCCTGGCAGTGGCTCCTGCGTACCACACGGTTATGGAGGTGGTGAGGATGGACTCGATGATGGCTGTGTAGAACTGCACTAACATCTTGGTGGGTAGCTTGAGCTTCCTCAGCTGCCGCAGGAAGAACATCCTCTGCTGGGCCTTTTTGATGAGGGAGCTGATGGTCGGCTCCCACTTGAGGTCCCTGGTGATGGTGGTGCCTAGAAAGCGGAAGGAATCAGCAGTGGTGATGGGAGAGCCTGTGAGGGTGAGGGGGGGCAGAGGGGTTGTGACTTTCCTGAAGTCCACAATCATCTCCACTGTCTTCAGAGCGTTCAGCTGCAGGTTGTTGTTGTTGCACCAGGACGCCAGCTGGGCCACCTCTCTCCTGTAGGCGGACTCATTGCCATTGGAGATGAGCCCGATGAGGGTGGCGTCGTCCGCAAACTTGATCAACTTGACAGACTGGTGGCTGGAGGTGCAGGAGTTGGTATAAAGGGAGAAGAGTAGGGGGGAAAGTACACAGCCCTGGGGTGATCCGGTGCTGATGCTAGCAGAGTCTGAGACAGTCTTTCCCAGCCGCACATGCTGCCTCCGGTCCGTCAGGAAGTCGGTGATCCACCTGCAGAGGGAGTCAGGCACGTTGAGCAGGGACAGCTTGTCCCGGAGCAGAGCGGGACGGATGGTGTTGAATGTGGAGCTGAAGTCCACAAACAGGATCCTGACGTAGGTTCCCGGGGAGTCCAGGTGCTGTCCAGCAAACTCTCCTAACCTAAACCCCATAGACAATCTATGGAGTGTTGTTAAGAGGAGGATGAGAGACACCAGACCCAACAATGCAGACGAGCTGAAGGTCACTATCAAAGCAACCTGGCCCTTCATAACACCTCAGCAGTGCCACAGGCTGATCACCTCCATGCCACGCCACATTGATACAATAATTAATCCAAAAGGAGCCCTGACCAAGTATTGAGTGTGTACATGGACATACTTTTCAGTTGGCCAACATTTCTATTAAAAAAAAAAAAATAATAATTTTATGTAATATTCACAGTTTTTGAGAAACTGAATTTGGGGTTTTCGTGGGCTGTAAGCCATAATCATCAAAAATAAAATAAATAAACACTTGAAATATATCACTGTGTAATGAATCTATATATGGGTTTCACTTTCTGAAATGAGTGACAAAAAATATTGAACTTTTTGATGATATTCTAATTTTTTGAGCTGTACCTGTAGGAGCTAATGAGGCGGAAGAGCACAGGTTATTCTCATCTTTGGGACAACAGGCGATCAGGGGCACTTGTCCCCTTGATCTGATCACTGATAGTGGCTGCTATCACCGTTTCTCCAGACTGGAAATAAAATGAACCGACCTGCAGAGCCTGACTCCATCTGTGTCTTCTGTGTGCCAGCTGGACTGCAGCTGGTGAAAGTAGACCAATGAGAAACCACTGTGTGCGTGCAGATAGTGCTTATGGGAGTTGTAATTTTGTAGTCTCACTTTGCGATAGGTTTATTATTTAGATGTCGCTTGGGAAAACCAGCCAAAGTGGCTCATGGGAGTGGCTGTCTTACCTGCCACAGCTGAAATCTACCTGCCAGTGGTGGGTGGGCAGGTGTTAATTTCAAGCCCTGGATGTGATGTAAATTTTCATAAACTCACACACTGGTATTTTTTCTCTGTGCGGTGAAAAAACTCAGCTGTTTCTTCAAATAATCTGCAATAGTCTATATAACAGTCATAAGTGCCCCTCCAAGGTGGATAGAAGGACTCAAATGCTGAACGACCTTTGAACATAATTTATTGTAACTAAACACAGCATTTTGGCTGGAAACAGAAAATAAAGCTGTAATGGCAAACACACACTACAAACCGTGATACAGGTTAGAATAGAAAAGAATAGAATAGCCTTTATTGTCATTATACAGTTTTACAGTGATGATGATGGTGTGGTTAAGGCAGGAATGACCAGGAACTGATTAAGACGCCACACTGAGGGTAGGGTGTGAGGTGTATAAATTCGACAGGGAATAATTAGATGATAAGGCATAGCCGTGAATAATTAACAACGTAAGAACCAGTACATGAAGACTGTGGGTAGAGTCAAAATAAGAGTTAACACAGGATGATAAATGAAGACAGAATAACAATAACAATAACTAAGGATAAGGGCAAGGGCATGATAAACACTAATGACAACTGAGGATATAACTTAAATAGTGGACGTTAGCAAACATGTCCCCCATGATACTGCCCCTCTTAATTCTCAATTCTACAGCCCATGATTTTTTTTTCCGGTTCCGGTTCCTCCGGACCGGCGGCGCCACACGAGTTGGCTGCCTTTTGCAACTGCCTTTTTTTTTATCTTCCTTCTTCTTTCTACACCTTTCACTCTATATATATATCACGGACACACAGATCGCCCCAAAGGTCTCCCGAGTCGGCGGACGGAGCCACTGTTTACAACAGGAGACGATACAGCAGAGAACAGCTAGCTAGCACTCAACTGCTACCCGGTGCTAACGGAGAAACTCGACATACCGAGGAACTGTAGCGAAAACGACACGGGTGCCGGACTGGAGTTTAGGCGGCATGCAAGAAATATAAGACAGAATAATAAAGAGCGATGGCAAGAACCAAGCAGACCGCCCGTAAATCTACTGGAGGAAAAAGCCCCCCAGGAAGCAGCTAGCCACCAAGGCTGCTCGGAAAAAGCACTCCGGCTACCGGCGGAGTGAAGAAGCCTCACCGTTGCAGGCCCGGTACCATGGCTCTGAGAGAGATCCGTCGCTACCAGAAATCCATGGAGCTGCTCATCCGTAAGCTGCCCTTCCAGCGCCTGGTGACTTCAAGACTTCAAGACCGACCTGCACTTCCAGAGCTCCACCGTCATGGCTCTGCAGGAGGCCAGCGAGGCCTACCTGGTGGGTCTCTTCGTGGACACCAACCTGTGCGCCATCCACGCCAAGAGGGTCACCATCATGCCCAAAGACATCCAGCTGGCCCGCCGCATCCGCGGAGAGAGAGCTTAGACTCTCTGCTGCACATTCACCAACCACAATGCTCCGCACTGTGTGTCTATATATATATATATATATATATATATATATATATATATATATATATATATATATATATATATATATATATATATATATATATACAGTATATATAGTAATATGTACATATGTATACTAGCTGTTCTTGTTTTTTCTTGCCTTCTGATTGTTGCTCTGAGTGTTGCTATCCCTGTGCTGTTGCAATCCTGGAATTTCCCCATTGTGGGACTAATAAAGGCTTATCTTATCTTATCTTATCTTATCTTATCTTATCTTATCATGCTTTTATCTCTGCACATACTTCCGCCGGGTTCCATTTTTAAAAAGCATGGTGTCTCCTTCCACCTGTATGCTGATGATTTCCAGATTTCCAGATATATGTCCCTTTAAAGCAAAAAGATGCCTCATCAGTAAATTCATTTCTGTCATGCAATGAAGACATCATGTCTTGGATGGCCCTTAACTTTTTGAATTTTAATGAAAAGAAGACAGAAGTGATGGTGTTTGGACCAAGTGGCCCCTATGAGTCTCCTCCTGTAAACTTGGGCCCCCTCACACCTTATGTGAAACCCACAGTGAAAAATGTGACCCATGCTGGCAAAATGAGTCACTTTGAGGAAATTATGAAAACTGAGGCAACATTTTTTTCCATATTCTGTATTGAAACACCTTCAAAATGATATTTACTTTGTAGGAAGTGTGCAAAAACGGACCCTGAAAAAGCCGATTTGTTTATATTTTGGCTAGCCTAGGGGGTTTTCCCGGGGATTGCTGCTAGCAAGCAAAGAAGATTTATGACTTCTCGTGCCTTATTTTGTAATGACGCGGTGCACATTCCGACTCATTTTGCCAGCACGGGTCACAAATCTTGGTTTTATCATGGACAGTGATTTTAAATTAGACACTCAGATTTGTGCTGAGGTAAAATCCAGCTTCTTTCATCTAAGGTGTTTAGCAAAAGTAAAACCCATTCTCTCTAGACCGCACCTGGAAACAGTAATCCAGGCTTTTATTTAATCTCGGCTGGATGACTGTACACTTTATGCCGGCATCAGCCAGTCATCTCTTTCACGTCTGCAGCAAATACAAAATGCCCCTGCTCGTCTTTTAACAAGTACACATAAAAGAGATCACATCACACCCATTTTATCTTCACTCCACTGGCTGCCCGTGCATTTTAGAGTTCATATTAAAATTCTTTTATTTGTTTTTAAATCCTTGAATGGTGTCACTCCGCCTTATCTCTCTGAGCTTCTGCAACCCTACGCTTCCACCTGGTCCCTCAGGTCAGCTGAACAGCTGCTCCTGAGGGTACCAAAGTTGAAGTGGAAGCTCAGAGGGGACAGAGCCTTTTCGATCACGTCACCCATGTTTTGGAATGATTTACCTCTGAACATCAGACAAGCATCTTCACTGTCCATTTTTAAAATCCATCTTAAAACGTACTTTTACTCCCTGGCCTTTGACCCAGTGTGAGACATTGATTTTATTGAATGAAATGGATTTTTATTTATTTATTTACTTCTTTTACCTTTTATTTTATTGTTTCTACTGACTGTGGTTTCGGCTCATTCTGAGTTTTATATTGTTTTTGTGTTAGTCAGAATGAACTTTATCAGAATGAACTTTATTGCCAAGCATGTTTTTACACATACGAGGAATTTGACTTGACATTAGGGGCGCTCAATAAGCGCTTCCTAATGACGTGGCAGCCATACAAGGCGCCAGTCATGCAGTGGGGAGTAAAGAGGGGAAGGGGGAGGGGAAGGGAACACATTGGGCAGAGAGAAAAAAACCCAAAGTTTTCAAAATAGTGCTTGAATGAGCAAAATTGTGATCACATAGGAAAAAAAAAACCCTCAGTTGCACAGTTAGCAGACAAAATACAGATCACACATTAACAAAGCAAGCAAGAGAGACCAGTGTGTGTGTGTATCAGTCATGTGGTATCAGTATGAATGCAGTGTGAATGTGTCAGGTGCTGGTGCACAACAAAGGACATCTCCTAGGCAACGAATGGATGTTATGTTCATGTATTCTAAACATAGATAAGCATGTCCAGAGTCCATCTCTCTTCAGTGCATGCCAGATGGTAAAGTTCCATTTAGACACATGATCACGCTGTCCTTGAAGAGTTCAGGTTGCTGCGCAACAGCAATTGTTTGTTAATTGTTTGGGTTAGAGAAGCCAAAACTCTTTTCTGCCTTATCTTCCTCCAGGAGGAGTGAGAGCTTCAGGGATCCGAAACAAGGTCAAATAAGCACAATTCACTCAGAGCATAGAATTTTCATCTCTCATGCGATTCTGTGCTTCATAATTTCCATATACATTTCCAGGCTTTAAAATCATTTCCTGGAGAGCTCCTAGCGACGACATCGAGATGTTACCAATCTTCCTGTTCAGTTCGCCATTAGCCGCTTAGTGTCCTGCTCCTTGCTTTTATGTTTTCATGTGTGTTCTTGTTGTACAGTGAATGTTGCTTTTTAAAGTGCTTTATGAATCTTCATTCCCCTAAACTTATCGATCAATAAGGATGAAAGCTTCTGGACACAAATATGTTTAAACACTTTTAAGATGACTAAAAACTCTTAATTTACAACTCATACAGTATATAGTTCTACATAGAATTTGTTACACATGACAAAGGATGTTCAAAATGGGCCTGATTCACACAAATATCTGCTTCTACTGCACCAGCAACATCCTGGATAGCTATATGCATGCTGTGGGGTCCTGTGCACCAGTTCAAAAGTTCTGGCGGAAGACATGTAAGGACCTGTCGGCATGCCTTGGGTGTTGTGTCCCATCCTCATCCACACTTTGCATATTAGGTGATCTAAGTGAAATAAATATAGAGGCAAGGATATCACACATGGTTCTCACTGCCTTATGCATCGCAAAGAAAACTATCCTCATGAATTGGAAATCAAGAAATAATTTATGCATGACTCACTATAACAACTTACTATTAGATTATATTAGCCTGGAGAGAATGTCTGCCTCCTCAAATAGTCATGGCTGAATTCAATTCACTCTGGTCCCCGCTTATTAATTTTATAACCTAAGGGGTGGTGAGCGATGGCTCGCTCTACTTGGCACCTCTGGTGGCTGGCTGCACCCTGACCATGAGGGGCTTGGTGTCTGGGGACCCTGTTCTGGGGTGGCCGTGGGCGTTCCCCCCCCCCCCCAGGCCAGGGTTGGGTGTGCGCCGGCGGTGCGGGCCGGTCCTGGTGCATCCTTGGCAAAGACGGTAGGCAAAGGTTGGGCCCCAAGGAGCACAGGAAGTGAAGGTCAGACCCCCTGGGGCACAGGAGGTGAAGGTTGGACCCCCTGGACCACAGGATAAGGATAAGCCATCTTTATTGTCATTCAAATCTATACAGCCAATCATGTACAGTAGAACAAAATTATGTTTCTCTTACCTACAGTGTTACTCACATACACATACAGTATATAGAGTCAGAGGGGTCGCTGCCATGCAAGGCGCCGCCACAAATTTCCCTCCTCCATTCCATTATTGCTGAGCACCAAGCTGGACGGCAGGAAGTTCTGCTTGTTATATGGTCTTCGGCATACCCAGCCGGAATTTGAACCCCAGCCTCCCAGGTGTGAGGCGGATGCTCTACCAACTGAGCCACCACTCCGGTGGAGTCAATGGTTGAAGAGCGGCATCCTCAGCAGGCAAAGGCTGGCAAGCGGCGTCGGGCCCAGATGGTGGAGATAGGAGAGCATTGAGTCCAGACATCTGAGGATCCATCCCCGATGTAGCCACTGCAAGTGAGGAGGAAGAAACACAGGTTGGAGCTGGGATCACACAAAAACAACCAGCGGAAGAGCTCGGCAGGGAGAGCTCACAAGCAGATGGAGACTGCAACTGGGTCTCCCCACCAGCAGTAAGACAAGACCTATGGATGTTAAAAAAAATAAAGAAGAGGACTTGCCTTAACTCCTGCTCTTCTGCTGGTGAGGACCCCAGTTGCTCTGCTGCTGGTGTGGGACTGACAGCCTCAGGATGAGCTGCAGGAGTGGTGGCCTTGGGATAAGCTACAAGAATGGCGGCCTCAGGATGAGTTGCAGGAACGGCAGCCTCGGGATGAGCTGCAGAAGAGGCAGCAGGGGAAGCATCCAGGAGAGGAGGAGCAAGTGAAGCGGCTGGGAGAGAAGCACCAGTTGAAGCGGCCGGGAGAGGAGCAGCAGGTGAAGTGGCTGGGAAAAAGCAACAAGTGAGACGGCCGGGAGTGACGCAGCAGGTGGAGCTCTCTGGAGAGGAGATGATGCGGCTGCTGGAGCTCTCCATAGATGAAGAACGGTGGAATCGGACTGGAGAGGGGCTGGGTGTGGTATTGGAGTATCAAGTGGAGTGGCGTCTCCTGGAGTCTTCTTTCCATCTGGGTCCCCCATGCACCAACTGACTCCCGTTCCGCAGGAGTAAACACAGGCAGCCAGTCGGCTGGCTCTGGTGCTGGTAGGGCCAGGAGAGGAAGCCCCTGCACCGGGAAGGGAGCGCAGGCTCGGGTAGGCTTCCAAGATGTTCGTGACCCCCCCCCCACCCCCCCAACAGTTTTCAGCATCCTCAGGAGAGACTGAGCTGTGGGCCAAAGCGATGAGGTCTTGCAGTACCTCCGTGATCGGCAGCTCTCCCCCTCTCCACCTCCTCCTTCTGCGGCCGCCCACTGAGTACATTTCTGACTGCTTCCTACTGTCTTAAGTGCCCCTCCTGGGCGGATAGAAGGACTCAAATGCTGGACAACCTTTGAACATAGTTTATTACAAATAAAGACAGCATGTGTGCTTGAAACAGAAAATAGAATAGAGTGAGGAGAACTGCTGAGAGGAGTTGGACTGGAAGGCGTCGAAGAGAAGAAGATTGGGACCGCATTTACATCTGTGTTCGGCTGGCGGTAGTATTGATTTGTTTGTGGCGGATAGCAAAAACTGTATGCTGTCTGGAACATTATGGCATCTAGTTCTGATGGGTATGATAAAGATGAGGTGGGCTGGACACTATCCAGGCCTGAGCGCCGGAAAAGAGCAGCTAGGGGGCCAACAAGACCTAGAAGCGGGTCAGATGAGAGTGATGGGGGAGGAAGTAACAATGCAAAGAAAACACAAACTGGCCAAAATGGATGGCAGTTTGAGGATGTAGGGATTGACTGGAAGGTTGTCACTGAGTTCAATCAGGGTGGGGGGCACTATCACCCAGTTAAGCTAACAAAAGCAATTGAGAAAGAAATTGGGAAACTTTGCAAAGTTAATTCATGCCACAAGTAAACAGCAGCAACAGAAAATACTGACAATGACATGTCTAAACAGAGAACAAATGAAGGCGCATGTTCCTGGCGCAACAGCTAACTTGAGGGGAGTTATATCAGGTGTCCCTTTGTGCATGTTTATGGAAGAAGTGAAAAACGAGATCCAAGGAGGAAAGGTGAAGGCTGTGAAAAGGCTACAGAGTAAAAAAGAAGGTTTGCTGAAGGACACACAGTCTGTCATGATTCAGTTTGAGGAGACACTCCCTAAATCAGTCTTAACAGGATACATGTATTTCAGTGTCAGAGAATACGTCCCAAAGCCACTCAGGTGCTACAAATGTCAAAGGATGGGTCACACTGCTCAGCAATGTAGGGGAAAGCTAAGGTGTGCTAGATGTGGAGGGGAGCATGAATATGGTAAATGTGACAAGGACGCCAAAGTAAAGTGTTGCAACTGCGGGGGTGAGCACAGTGCTGCATATGGAGGATGTGTTGTGCAGAGGGAAGTTAGACAAGCCCAGGAAATCAGAATAACTAAGAAAATCTCGTATGCGGAAGCTCTAAAGACAGTTAGAGAGGCAGGAATAGTCAGAAACACAGCAAGCCTTCCTCAAAGGAGTTCAGTTCAAATGGAAGCCCAGCAATCAACGGGTCCCACGCAAGCACAGGATCGTGCAGCTGCAAGGAATGTTTGTGTTCACAAATGCAAAATGGATGATGACACATTGATGGTTAAGAGGACAAACTTTATTGCTTTTATCTGCCACACCATGAATGTTGATGCACAGCTAAAGAAGAAAAGTGAGAGAATCAAAACCATTGTGGAAGCAGCAGTAAGCTTCCTAGATGTTAAAGATATCACAGCTGACCAGATTCATGCTTTATTGAAAGCTGAAACTGGGGAGACTGCACATGCACAGGCCCGCTGCATCCGCGGAGAGAGAGCTTAGACTTTCTGCTGCACATCCACCAGCCATAATGCTCTGCACTGTGTGTCTATATATATACATTTATAGTAATATGGACATATGTTTGCTAGATGTTGTTTTTTCTTGCCTTCTGATTGTTGCTCTGAGTGTTGCTGTCCCTGTGCTGTTGCAATCCTGGAATTTCCCCATTGTGGGACTAATAAAGGCTTATCTTATCTTATCTTATCTTATGCTGAAACAAGACCTTAATTATGGTACTACACATACTACAGTGGAATGCGAGAAGTCATAGCAAAGGACAAGAACTCAAGAAGTATCTTTACGAACTAGAAGTTGTTCCACAGGTAGTGTGTGTACAGGAGATATGGCTTAATCCTCACTTAGATAAGATAAGCCTTTATTAGTCCCACAATGGGGAAATTCCAGGATTGCAAGTAAGCCTTTATTAGTCCCACAATGGGGAAATTCCACGATTGCAACAGCACAGGTATAGCAACACTCAGAGCAACAATCAGAAGGCAAGAAAAAAACAAGAACAGCTAGTAAACATATGTACATATTACTATAAAAAAAAATAAATATATGTATATATATAGACACACAGTGCGGAGCATTATGGTTGGTGAATGTGCAGCAGAAAGTCCAAGCTCTCTCTCCGCGGATGCGACGGGCCAGCTGGAAGTCTTTGGGCATGATGGCGACCCCCTTAGCGAAGAAGAGACCACCAGGTAGGCCTCGCCGGCCTCCTGCAGAGCCACGACGGCGAAGCTCAGGAAGCGCAGGTCGGTCTTGGAAGTCCTGAGCCATCTCCCTCACCAGGCGCTGGATGGGCAGTTTACGGATGAGCAGCTCCGTGGATTTCTGGCAGCGACGGATCTCTCTCGGAGCCACGGGCCTGTAACGGTGAGGCTTTTTCACTCCGCCGGTGGCCGGAGCGCTTCTCCGAGCAGCCTTGGTAGCCAGCTGCCTCCCAGGGGGCGTCCTCCTCCAGCAGATTTTACGGGCGGTCTTGCCTGGTTCTTGCCATCGCTCTTTATCATTCCGTCTTGTATTTCCCGCAGGCCGCCCAAACTCCAGCCCGTCACCCGCATCGTTTTCGCTACAGTTCCCGGTATATCGAGTCTCTCCTCTAGCATTGGGTGGCGGCCGAGTGCTAGCTAGCACTAGCTCTTCCCTGCTGTAACGTCTCCTGCTGTAAACAGAGGCTCCGTCCGCCGACTCGGGAGACCTTTGGGGCGATCTGTGTGTCAGTGATATACAGTATATATATATAGAATGAAAGGTGTAGAAAGAAGGAAGATAAAAAAAAAAAAGGCTGTTGCAACAGGCAGCCAACTCGTGTGGCGCCACCGGTCCGGCAGAACCGGAACCGGAAAAAAAAATTGTTATTCCAGGATACAGTTCAATCAGACAGGCTAGAATTAGCAATGTAAATGGAGGAGAGTGTGCCACTTTAATTAAAGATGGCCTGGCATATAGGGTGATTCCCTCCCCTGATGATATAGTGTAATATTATTGAAATATGTATGCCAAATGGACAAGGAAATATTAAGCGGATTAATTATTACAACCCATGTAGGAAGTTAACAGCAGATATTTTCAGTGTTATGGCAGGGGAAGTTCATATGAAACAGGTATGATGTGGAGACTTTAACGTCCATAATAGCTTGTGGGGAAGCACACATACAGATAACAATGGAAATGTTGTGGAAGAGATGTTAGATAAAAGATCGTTAATTTGTCTAAACAATGGTGAAGGTACCAGGGTGGATGTGCATAGGGGCACATTATCATATATTGACCTAACTCCGGTATCTGATTCTTTAGTGAGCACCTGTGAATGGACGGTTATGAACAGGACAACTATGGGAAGTGATCACTTCCCAATATTTACAGTCATTAAGACTGAATTATGTATACAAGAGGGAAGATGTTTTACAAGATGGTGTTTTGACAAGGCAGATTGGGGAAAATTTAGGCCATACTGTGTTCAGTCGTGCCATTGGGTAACATTAGAAGGTGGCATAGAAGAGTGTTCAAGTCAGGTAACCAATCATATTCTGAATGCTGCAATAGCAAGTATACCTAAGAAAACAACACAGGGTAGGAAGAAGGTTGTACCCTGGTGGAATGACAAATGTAGTATTGCAATAAAAGAGCAAAACAAGGCATTCAGAGAGCTGAGGAAGAATATGACTAGTGAAAACTTAATAGAGTATAAAAAGAAAAGGGCAGTAGCTCGAAGGATTATTAAAAACAGGAAAAGGTCAACATGGAGAGAATTTTGTTCCACCCTTGGTAGGAAAACAGAACTAGGTGATGTCTGGGGTATGTTTAAAAAAATAAGTGGGAAAAGGGTATCAGTTAAAATTCCAGCTTTAGAGGATGGGGACAAGATGGCTGTACAGACAAAGAAAAGGCAGAAGTCCTCGGTAGAGCATTTGCAGCAGTGCGTAGAGGAGACCATCTTGGTGAGAGTCATAGACAGCAAAGGCAGCATAAACTCAGAGAAAATGCAAACTTAAAAAATGAAGTAAAAGAGGACATGACTGTGTTAGGCCTCGAACTCACAATGTCAGAGCTTAAGAGAGCTTTGCAAGATAGTGGATACACAGCTCCAGGATATGATCATTTAAACTATGCCATGTTCCAGCAGTTGCCTATGCAATCAATGCAACTGGTGCTGAAACTGTTTAACAGGATATGGGAGGAGGAGGTTATCCCAAGTGGGTGGAAAAAGGTTGTAATTTTACCATTTAATAAGCCAGGGAAAGATCCAGCTCATCCAGGCAACTACAGGCCAATAGCATTAACGTCACATTTAGGGAAATGGATGGAGAAGGTGATAGTTTACAGACTCTCATATGTATTAGAGCAAAAACGATTAATAAACGACTATCAGAATGATTTTAGAAGATGAAGATTCCCAGTGGATGCTATAGTTAGGGTAAGTAAGATATTGAAAAGATTCTCAAAATGAAAGAAGTAATGGTTATAGTTTATCTGGATATTGAAAAGGCTTATGACTCACTGTGGAGGGATGGACTTCTTATCAAATTGAATAAAATGGACATTGGTGGTAGGATGTATAATTGGATAATGGATTTTTTAATACACAGGACAATTAGGGTTAAAGTAGGAACAGAAGTTTCTAATGACTTTGAAATTGAAAATGGTGTTCCTCAGGGGAGTGTGATAAGCCCTGTTACATTCAATATAATGATTAATGGCATGTTTGAAGATCAAGAGGGATCCATCAAAACAGCACTATATGCAGATGATGGAGCCATATGGATGAGGGGAAGAAATGAGAAATTTGTGTTCAAAAAACATCAGGAAAGCAATGGAGAAAGTGGAAAAGTGGTCATATGAGTGGGGATTTAAATTTTCAAACAGTAAAACCTGCTATATGACTTTCACAAAAAATGCAGAAATGGTACAGAACAATTGTGGTGGGTTGTCCATCGGATCCGATGATGACATATTGCATTCTGCAGCTCATCGATGCACACGAAGGTGGCTCTGCAGTCCTAGCCTGGTTGTGCAGAGTCTTGAACAGTGGGGGCATTGGAAGTCCGTTGTTGTGATCACTGCTGATGCAGCTCTGTGTCGCTTTTCTCTGACATCAGTGAGTTTCTGGCATTGTGCTTCTTCGTAATTGGCAGCAGCTTTGTGGATTAAGGCTCTCCATTCTGGTCTGTCCATAGCACGCTCCTCCAGTTCCTTCGGCTTGATGTGACACCACTGGATGTTTGCTTTCACAGTATCTTTGTATCGCAGCTTTGGGCGGCCTCGGTTTCTCTTGCTGAGCTGGAGCTCACCATACATCAGGCGTCTTGGCATCCTAAACTCCTCCATTCGGATGACATGCCCCACATGCCCCACCCATCGAAGTTGGGATAGGTGTGTTGTAATTCTAGTTCATGGACAGGATCATGAAAATAGATCTGAGCAAAAAGTGGCTTTCGACCCTGTTCAGGAAGACCCATGCATGCCCGTCGAAACCCAGAAACTGGAGCACCTGGAGAAAATCAGCGCTTTGCTTGGCATTTGACACATTTGTAGACTGCCATTCTTCGTGGGTACTGCTTCGAATGGGTGTGGATTAAAGTAGTGTGTCCAATTCTTAATGAGGTGACAGACAGACTGACAAGATTTCTTGAATTTATACAGAGTGAGATTTCCAGAAAACTGCTTTGAATGGGTGTGGTGTAAAGTAGTGTGTCGTATTTGGTCTCAGCTTCTCTGTGCCTTGCCTGCCGTGCAGCGATGGTGGACAGCCGACTATTCCACATCTCCTTGGTCTCAGCTTGTCTGTGCCTTGCCTGGCATGCAGCGTTGCTCGCTTTGCGGGTATTTCAGGCTTCAAGAAACTCAGCACGTGCATGGCGCACTGCCACATGTTTCCTGTCTGTGCATCCCTTGTGTGTCGTACCTTATGACGTGCTCAAACCTCAGGTGTTTCATCTTCACTGCATCTTTTCTGATGTGCAACACAGTCATGCCTGGGAGATATTGCTGGAACCTCAGCTGTGTCATCTTTACAGGATCTTTCCTGACGTGCAGCAGTTCTCCTCCTTCTTCTTCTTCTTTTAGATTTGATTGGCGGTTGGCAATCAGCATACAGGTGCATTACCGCCACTGACTTGATTATCATCACTCTGTATCTTTGAATAAGGAGTTCTTATAAGGAGTTCTGAACAACTCCTTGTGTTTGAAAAAATCATCCATCCTTGGACTGTGTCCTGGACTGGGAGCCTCTCGCTAACCTCCAATCAAATCGAAGCGGAGAAGTTCTCTTCGTCTTCTTCTTCTTTTAGATTTGATTGGCAGTTGGCAACCAGTTGACTTGATTATTATCACTTTATATCTTTGTATAAGTTCTTATAAGGAGTTCTGAACAACTCCTTATGTGTGAAAAAATTATCCATCCTTGGACTGTGTACAGGAGCTGGGACTTCATCTTGGCGACAATGTGACAATAGCAGTTCTCCTCATCTTCTTCTTCTTCTGTTAGATTTGATTGGCGGTTGGCAACCAGTTCAAAGGTACATTATCACCACTGACTTGATTATGTTTTCCTCATAGCTTTGTGATGTTTTCCTCATAGCTCTGTGACATCTTCCTCATAGCTTTGTGACTTCTTACTAATAGCTTTGTTGCTCTGTGACATTTTCCTCATAGCTTTGTGATGTTTTCCTCATAGCTTTGTGATGATTTCCTCATAGCTTTGTGACGTTCTATTGCTCTCCATTTATGTAGCGTCTGGCTGATCTACTGTATATGACATAAAGACATCAAGGCAGGAATCATAGGACACTACATCATAGGTCATCATCATCATCATCATCATCATCATCATCATCATCATAGCAGTCTGTCGTGAGTGACAATGACTAATAGGTAGCCAGTCGTAAAATACATCAAGGCAGGCATCGTGAATGATGGTTTATATGACATCATAAAGACATCGAGGCAGGCATCATAGGACACTACATCATAGGCAGTCAGTCCTATTGCCTATATGACGGCATTGCCTATATGACGGCATCGTGAGTCCTATGTAGCCTGAGATCATAGGATCATCATAGGACATCATGCAGACATGATAGGCCATTCTGTGATGTCCTATGATCGTGACACACAGATTTCTTGAATTTATAGAATGAAGTAATGACACTGAAATTGATTTAAACAATGCCTTTTTGACAACAGACCTCCTTTTTCCTGTCATAAAATGCACCATAATACCAATGCACATGAGATTGCAAGCTGCCACACCTCTTTGGAATGAGCCTCCAACTTCCAGTGCAAAACTGGCACACTGTCTGCCAGTACTGAGATGGTGTGATGCAAAGCGTAAAAATCGGACAATGTGCTGACAGAAATTAACAAACTGATGTAAGGTGGGAAACACGGCAGAAAAGTCCGTTGTTGACCATCAAAATAGGATCATAGTCTTCAGTGTTCCTACCAAAAGCAGACCTTCTCAGGCTATGGTGGAAGTGACATTTCCCTGGTCAAAGGTTGATGTACCAACAAAATAGTTTTCTGAATCAGTTTAAAGGTGAAAATCATACATACTGTGTTGTGTGGGATGCTCACTAAAGATTTCCCCTGACTCATTTCCCATAGATTGAGAGTAACCAAACTTGGCACAGTTGTTAGTCTTTACCTAGGTATCACCAAGGGTCACACACTTCTCCTATCACTTTATGCAGCTGTGAAAACCTCACCTGCAGAAGTCTGCAGGTTGTGTCAAAAGCCACAACTTGACCTCGGAAATCTGTGTTTCATTGTTTTGGAAGTGCCTGCCCTTCAAAAATGACTTCATGGCTGGAAAGAAGTGGGAGTCAGATGGTGCAAAGTTGGAAGAATAAGGAGGGTGAGGAACATGCAAGTCGTGAACCAGGGCATTGTCTTGCAAGAGGCAGACACTTTTTCTCAGCATGCCATTCCTCTCTGTTTTGATGGTCTGCAATTTCTGCAGCAGTGAAGAATAGTAAGTCCTGATAATTGTAGTGTCCTTTGACAGGAAATTCATTATCAATACTCCATGTTGGTCCCAAAAGGCCATGGCATAACCTTTCACACCAAGGGTTGGACACGTGACTTCTTCTGAGGTGACGAGTCATAATGCTTCCATTGCTTTGACTGAGTTTTAGTCTTTGGTTCATAGTAATGGATCCAATTTAGTGTTGTAGTTGAGTCCTCATCATGACCAGAGTTTCCCAATACCAAGACTGAGGCCAAGTCAAAACCAAGACTGGTGTTGGACTCAACTTGGTCTTAGTCTCAGTCTTGGGAGACTTGGTCTCGCTCTGGTCTCAACTCCAACTGTAGAACCCATATTTTGTCCTGTGTGATTAGTCTGTCAAAGATGCCCTCCTGGTTTCTTGGAGCATGGTCAAAACAGTCTGGGAGCATATGACTTGTTCCTGCCTCTGGAAAGGTGTGAGCAACCACAAAATCCATCATGCAGACAACTTCTATATATGCAAAATGGTCATGGATGTTTTTTTTTCCACAGACCCCACACTGATTTTGATATCTTGGGCTAGTTGGCTAATGGTTATGTGGTGTCATGGTTGGACCTCACGGGTAGAAGCACAGACTCACTCGCGGGGTGAAGTTGAAGCATGATTTAATAAAAGAAACTGTAACATGGCAGAGACAATGATAGTTACAACCGGAGGAAAAGACAGGGAAATAATAACAATGATAAACGATGAAGGTGTGGGTGACACACATGTTGGGCTCACATTTCCACAGAGATATGACTGCATGCGTATTGGGGGTTTCACGTCTGGAAGGACAAAGGACTCGAATCTGCAGAAGATAGCGAGGAGGTGTGAGATTTGTCTTTTTGTCCCACAGAAGATGCCCCGGAGGGATTTCCGGTTCATCAAGGAATGAGAGACAATGGTGAAGGTTCAAAGGGATGCTTTGTGACTGTATGTTTACTGAAGTACCATGTGACTTGAGTTCTGATGCTGGAAACATATAAAAGGGTGATGTGATATGATTCTTCCTCTTCTTCCTGCTTTGAGAATACTAGACGATGTGTTCTGTCAATAAAGCTGAACCTGAGAACTAAACTCAGCCTCATCATTCGAGCACATCCTCTACAGAGGAATGAAGACCATAATCACGACGAGGACCCAACAAGGGAATGAGGGAGTGAAACCCAATAAGTAGGAATTTACACAACGAGACTAATGAGCAACAGCCCTGACCAACAATGACTGACATAGGGAGAAGGTGTGCTCAAACGGAAGTAAACAAACACTGTCAAAATAAGAGTCCAACCAGAAACAAATGATGAACAGGAAAAAACCCAAAATGATGAACAGGAAAAAAACCAAACATACAAATGTAGCTTAGACGGAAGACAACAGTAAAGACAATAATAATAATAATAATAATAATAATAATAATAATAATAATAATAATAAAAATAATAATAATAATGAGACCAGGATGTAAATCATACCCCAAAGATGATAATAATGAAGGCAGAATAATAAATACTGACAATCACAAAGTGTGGCCTGGTCAGACCCAGCCCAAACCACCACAGTACCCCTCCTTTAAGGTCAGATTCTAGACAACCCAAGGGAACATCAGAAAAAGGAAAACAAAGAAAGAAAAGGAGAGAGAGAGAAAATTAAAAAAAATCCTAACGGGGTGGGGGGTGGGGGTAAATAGGCCAGGCGGGCCGAAACAGACTAGAATCCAGGATTGAAAATACAGGTGCCCCACCCTTAGGGGAGAAATATGAAAACCCACAGCCTAGGGGGCAGGAAACGAACAAAAACAAGATACACAATAGACCCGAGGACAAAAATAATGTGCCCCAACCTCAGGAAAGAAACGGCATACAACCTACAGCCTAGGGAGATGGAAAAAAAAAAACACAAAATAGTAGAGATAATTAAGAGCCCATACAGCAGAAAATGCCAGGTGCTCCCTACTCAAAAAAAACCAAACAAACAAACAAAAAAAAAAACATATGCTCCAATCCCAGGAAAACAGCTTGAAAACCTTAAACTGAGCGGGTAGGGAAACCTCAAAAAAGTACATTTCAAAAAAAAAAATACAAAAGACAAGGTGAGCACTTGAAACATAACGGTACACATAACAGTGAAACAGATACCTATACTCTGATAAGTGACACACGTATAAAACATACAGAACAGGCAAGTAAACTACGAATTCCCAGCTGAGTTGGACATACGAGGAGGGAGAAATACAAACTACGAAATCCCAGCTGGGCTGGACATACAAGGAGGGAAATATTTCCAAACTTAAGTCTGATGAGAGAGAAAAAAAAAACAACATTGAGGCGTGCTGACCCCCGAAAGGGAACGGCGGGAGAGCACCAACCTCTGGCTGTCTAAGACTGGGGTGCGATGACCTTGAGTGCTGGAAGTAGGAGCGTGCTGACCTCTCGAAGAGACGGCTGGAATGCATCCGACCCAGACGCCCAGGAATCCCTCTCTACCCCCGTGCCCCAGACAGGGAGGAGAGGAGCAGGTGGAAGGAAAAAAAAACCCATCACCACAGTCAGTAAAAAACAGTACATGAAAACTTAGCAGTGAAAAAACACTGCTGAGTCCCTTCACTGGGGACAAGGCAGCACCTCTCATTATTAAAGGGGGAAAAGGGAAAAGAGAGTACTTGCCTTTCCCCCGCTCCATCGTTGGTAAAGCCGCTAAACAGGTCCACAGCCGGAGGACCAGATGAATATTCCCGGACCAGCGGTGACAGTCCAGCACGACAGTGGGGAGTGGATGAAGGAGTAAGGGGAAGCGTGGAAGCCAGGGGACGCTGAATCGTTGGCACAAGCTTCCAGGGTACCAGGACTGGCGAGGAGGCACATGGGAGCCAGGGGATGCTGAATCGTTGGCCCAGGTCTCCGAGGTGCTAGGGCTGGCGAGGAAGCACGGTGATCAGTGGAGACAGGGGACACTGAAACCATCGGCATAGTCTCCGGAGTCTCAAGTAAATTCCTCATCCACCCGCAATCCGCAATCCAGTATAAGGGAAAAGGTGGCTGCAGATGATACGGCAGGGAAGGCCACACCACCTCAAACAGCAGGAAACAGTAAAAGTTCAACAGCAAAAGAAATGGCTGCTGAGTCCCCTCCCCAGGGACAAGGCAGCACCTCTCATTATTAACTAAACCCAGAAATGAGAAAGAAAGGACTTGCCTTGCCCCCCGCTCCGTCGTCGCTGCAGCTCCAGAAGAACCCCCTGCTGGTGAACCAGATGAATGCTTCCGGGGCAGCGGTGTCCGTCTAGCCAAGGGCCGTTGCACGGCGGTGAGGTGCTGGTGTGAAGAGGAGGGGAAATGTGGAAGCCAGGGGACGCTGGGTCATCGGCACAAGCTTCTGGGGTGCCGGGACTGGTGAGGGGGCACATGGAAGCCAGGGCACGCTGACTCTTCGGCTCAGGGTTCTGAGGTGCCCGGGCTGGCAAGGAGGTACGATGACAAACGGAGGCAGGGGACGCTGACATTGTCTGCACAACCTCCAGAGTCCTAGGTGAATTCCTAATCCACCCCTGTAGTCCTCAGCCCAGCCGGTGACGAGGAGAAGGCTGACGATGATAACACGGCGGGGTAAGGAAGCCCCTCCAGCCAGGGAAGAGAGTACAGATGTACGCGAGCCCCCAGGGAACTGCAGCCCGATGAAACGAAACTTCAGTCTGTTGACAGCCAGTCACTCTCCTTCCCTCTGCCTCCTCCTGGTCCTGCTTCACTTCTCCCGCTGAGTCTTGTTTTGGTTGGGTCCTACTGTCATGGTTGGCCCTCACGGGCAGAAGCACAGACTCACTTGCGGGGTGAAGTTGAAGCATAATTTAATGAAGAAAACTGTAGCATGGCAGAGACAATGATACTCACGACTGGAGGTAAAGACAGGGAAATAATAACGGTGATAAATGATGAAGGAATGAAAACCATAATCACGACGAGGACCCAACAAGGGAATGAGGGGGTGAAACCCAATAAATAGGAATTTACACAACGAGACTAATGAGCAACAGCCCTGACCAATAATGACCGACCTCTACTCCAGACAGAACACTGTGACATCGTCAGCCCTTGATGCCATTGACTGCCTGCCATCCATGGACGAACTTGACGCCGAGCCAACCATCGACGAACTCAGCAAGGCCATTGATAGCTTGGCCGCTGGCAAGGCACCCGGCAACGACGGCATACCCCCCGACCTGATCAAGCACTGCAAGACCGCCCTACTGCTGCCATTGCATGACGTCCTCTGCCAGTGCTGGAAGGAAGGTGCCGTACCACAGGACATGAGGGACGCCAAGATCATCACCCTCTGCAAAAACAAAGGGGAGAGAAGCGACTGCAACAACTACAGGGGCATCGCCCTCCTCAGCGTTGTTGGCAAAGTCTACGCACGAGTTGTTCTCGTTCATCTACAGAAGCTTGCCAAACGTGTCTACCCTGAGTCTCAGTGTGGCTTCCGCGCTGAGCGATCGACGGTAGACATGATATTCTCCCTCCGCCAACTTCAGGAGAAATGCAGAGAACAGAACATGCCCCTGTACGTCGCCTTCATCGACCTCACTAAAGCGTTCGATCTGGTCAGCAGAGAGGGCCTTTTCAAGATCCTGCCAAAGATAGGATGCCCACCAAAGTTGCAAAGCCTCATCGAATTGTTTCACACCAACATGCAGGGGATAGTGCAGCACAACGGCAACGTCTCAGAGCCATTCAACATACGCAGTGGAGTGAAACAGGGCTGTGTACTTGCCCCAACCCTCTTTGGGATTTTCTTTGCTATGCTCCTGAGGCATGCCTTCAGCACAGCAATAGAGGGAATCTACCTGCACAAAAGATCTGACGGCAGGCTTTTCAACCTCGCCCGCCTGAAAGCCAGAACCAAAGTACTTGAGGCTCTAATCAGAGACCTGCTGTTTGCAGACGACGCTGCAGTTGCAACTCACACACAGCAGGAGCTTCAGACCCTGATGAACTGCTTCTCCCAGGCATGCAAGGACTTCGGGCTTACCATCAGCCTGAAGAAGACTAACGTCTTGGCGCAAGGCACGGAAGCACCACCAACCATCACCATCGACGACTACGAGCTGGAGGTCGTGAATCAGTTCACGTACCTGGGGTCCACGATCAGCAACAACCTCTCCCTTGATACAGAGATTGACAAGAGGATTGGAAAATCAGCCTTCACACTCGCTCGCCTCACCACACGAGTGTGGGAGAATCCCAAACTCTCTGTCAAGACGAAGATGGCAGTGTACAATGCCTGCGTCATCAGCACACTGCTCTATGGGAGTGAGACGTGGACAACATACGCCCGGCAGGAAAAGAGACTGAACTCCTTCCACTTGCGCTGCATTCGCTACATCCTGGACATATCCTGGCAGGACAAAGTGCCCAACACAGAAGTTCTGTCCCGCGCTGGCCTTCCCTCCATGTTCACTCTACTCAGGCAGCGCTGGCTAGGCCACGTTCACCATATGGAGGATGGCAGAATCCCCAAAGACATCCTCTACGGAGAACTGGCGACTGGCAGGAGAGACGTTGGCCGCCCACAGCTGCGCTTTAGAGACGTCTGCAAGAGAGACATGAAGGCCCTGGAGATCAACACAGAGTGCTGGGAGGACCTTGCAATGGACCGCTCCAAATGGAGAGGCACCCTGACCAGACAGCTCAAGGCGGGTGAAGAGAGACTGACTGCTGCAGCAGATGAAAAAAGGACCCGCAGGAAGAACCGCCACAGACCCAGCAGCACGGAGACCACCCACAAGTGCAACCTGTGTGACAGGGACTGCCATTCGCGCATCGGCCAGTTCACCCACAGGTGGTGCTGTTCCAGCAGAGTAGACACTTAAGATTCTCTTCCATGGTCATCATAGACCGACGGAGGCCGACGACGACACAACGAGACTAATGAGCAACAGCCCTGACCAATAATGACTGACATAGGGAGAAGCTGTGCTTAAACGGAAGTAAACAAAACACTGTCAAAATAAAAGTCCGACCAGAAACAAATGATGAACAGGAAAAAACCCAAACATACAAATGTAGCTTAGACAGAAGACAACAGTAAAGACAATGATGATAATAATAATAATAATAATAATAATAATAATAATAATAATGAGACCAGGATGTAAATCAAACCCCAAAGATGATAATAATGAAGGCAGAATAATAAATACTGACAATCACAAAGTGTGGTCTGGTCAGACCCAGCCCAAACCACCACATGTGGCAATTCTCCAAAATGGTGACTTCCACTTGTCAGATGGTGTCTTCACTGTGGTCACCCTGGAATGGGTGTTGTTTCCACTGATGTCCAACCACAGTTGAACTGTTGATGCCAGTGCTTGACTATGTCATACGATGAGGGCATCCTCCCCATAAATCACTTTGGGTTGCAAGGATTAGGAACTATTTGCAACTCTTTTGCCACTGTTTGAGAACGTTTGAGATCCAATCTGATAGAACAGCATGCGCAAATCCTTCACAGCAATCAGTTTCTCCAGACCACTATGGAAGACTGTAATTGTTTTTTGTTTTTTTTCATGAGGGTAATTTCATTTGTTTACATGTATACTGAAAATATTTGTATTCACAAAATAATGTCTGTGTAGTGCTTCCTACTTGGAGTGGATATAGGCCTACTAACAGATGTGTCAACAGACAGTGAGCTTTTTTTTACGGAGGTTCAAGCTCAAAGTCTGTTTGTAGTTTTTTCCTCTATTCATATTTATTTGTTGCTACTTGGTGAATGAATGATAAATGGTGATTCCTCTTCCTTTTCTCTCTTGTCGTCTTTCCCATATTAGGATACACAGTACAATGTGATATTAGCAGGAAGACAACAAAAAATTTAAAAAAACGCACAGACCTTGAAAACATCCCTGGAAACTGAAACACTGCTTATATGGACATGATTCCTTATATGGTCATAGCCATGATCAGCTGTGGTCTAAATGACAGTGGGTGGCCGTCCAAAGAATAAATGCTCTGAAATCATGTGTGTTTTATTTTAATACATTCCATACTTCAGAAAACATAAGACACACATGTTTAGGAAAAGTCATGGACTGGGAGGCATGTAGATTTTGTTCAACATTATTCACATAATAAAACCTGCACGGTGGCGCAGTGGTTAGCACTGCGGCAGCACAGTTTACCCTCGGCCGGGGGATCGCGGGGATCATGAGATCGTGGGTTCGATCCCTGCCCCCGGCCAACAGTGATCTGTGTGGAGTTTGCATGTTCTCCCCGTGTTGCGTGGGTTTACTCCGGGATTTCTCCGGTTTCCTCCCACATGCCAAAAACATGCAGGTTAGGGATACGGGGCGCTTGCGCATGCAGCGACCGGCAGCTGGTGGCTTGTCATCAGACTGCAAAACAAATCTACCTACGGGTACAAAATAAGTACTAAAAAACCCCTCAAACTATCAGTCAGATCATCTAGTGATTCGTGTTCACTACTTGGTGAACCAAAAGGAACTGTAGCGACATATGCTGCAACCATTTGCAAATACTTACAACTATTTTGCAAACATTAAACACTTCAAAGTTAAACACTTCAAATCCCCTGATTTCTTTTCAACATTAAGACTGAGAATCAGTAATATGATTCATACTTGATGCCAAAACAAAATCATTTTGTGCTCAGTGTGTCTCATGTATGTCTGTTGACAGGCAGTCTATTTGTTAAAGACATACGAATAAGGATGATAGCACATGACCTATGAAAACACTCATGCCACTCAGTGTATGATACGGACCAGAGACATGGCTTCCTCCTGTTGCTACAATTATGTATCGCAATGCTGCCAGTGCATTTAAAACAGCCACATTATTACAAATGACAGTAGGCTCATCCCTTCATCACTGATTCACTGTGAGGCAATTTTCCACGGCTTCCCCAGATGGCTGTCAATTTTATGCGAAATGGAAAAGAGATTCAGTCCAGCTAGGCTCAAATTGATATCTCCAAGTCATAGGTTGGGTAGCTGCTTGAAAGCCTCCAAATAAAGTATGGGGTCTTGGTGTTATATCTGCCTGACAAAAGTGACAAAGAAAAGTATACGTTTTGCACAGATATTTTTCAAGAAGGATGACAAAACATCCTGGCTTGCTTTTATGGAGCCATTAATTCCACTTTAACATCTCCCACACTTTCAAGGGTCACTTAGGTTGTGTTAAAAGTGGCCATTAGCACAGCTTTCAGAGACAGGGACCTCTATGAGGATCACTGCTTGTGTGATCTCTCTTCGCTAAATGCACTGTTTCACCCCCCCAACAAAACAAACATATCATGCGGGGTTAAATTAGAATGTGTCCAGATAAGTGATCTCAACCTATTGGAAATGCATTAACACTAGAAGCATCATGTCTATTTGCACTCAGCAGCCTCTAATTATTATTATCACATACGCTACACGATACTTTTTTTTTTTTCTATTAAACCGGATACAGAGCGTCGTAGTGACATTCATCCACATTTTCCATTTGTAGATACCTTACAACTGTGACTTACTTTTCTATTTTGTGATTACCTTTCTCTGAAGCGTTTTCAGCACCTGCTGGTTAGGCACTTTTGCTTAAAAGCCCATGGTCCAGGTTGGATTTGACCTATCTGAAACACTGCTTTGCATATCATCTCAGACCCCTGTTAAAAAGAGACCTAGTTTCACAGAGCCAGTAATTTGGACCTTTTACAAGAAATCATTACCATTTTTGCAATGTGTGATTTGGTCATTATTTATTGTTATTGCCTGTATTTAAATGCTACAATCTATAGTGTGAGTTACACATGCCTGTTGACAGAGCAATAGTTCAGGGCACTTTTCATGAGCAATGACTGGAAGAGCAGCAGTGAGCCAGCGGTAGCAAAGTGTAAAGGTCAGTCTGTCCATGAACTGGTCAGTATCCCCTAGAGAAAAGTTGAGGAGTCGTGAGGAGTGGGTTCAGATGATGCAGGTGCTGTTTTTTTTTTTTTTTTTTTAATTGTTGGTGTCACAAGTATAATGTTGTGGGTGCTCATTAGTGTAGGACAGTCCTTCTCAAATAGTGTGTGGGGGGGGGGGCGCATATGACCCCAGGGAACATGCTTTTTTGCCGTACTAGAATAAAGTACGGCAATAAATAAATAAATTTAGTTATGTTCATCTGTGGGGATTTCAATATAGATCTTATGAATTCAAAACAACATAGTTTGACAGAAGAATTTATCAACACAATGTATAGTATGGGCTTACATCCAACAATCACCAGACCTAGCAGAATCACGTCACATAGTGCCACACTAATAGATAACATATTCACAAACATTATGGGAAATAATATCATGAGTAGGCTTTTATTGAATGATATCAGTGACCACCTGCCGATTTTTGCTGTCTATCAATGTGATTATAGGAAGAAAAAGTATACCAAAAATATTAAACATAAAAGAATAAGAACTGAAGAATCTATGTATTTACTGGCAAAGGAATTATTAATACAAGACAGGAAGATAGTTTGTGATGAAAATGATATAAATAAAGTATATGATAATTTTTTACAAATATTTCAATCATTGTACAATAAAAACTGTCCTATAAAACAATACAGTAACAGATAACAAAACAAACATATTCCTTGGGTCACCAAGGGGTTACTAAATGCATGTGAAAAGAAGAATACATTATATAAACAATTCATTAAGTGTAGAACTGTAGAGGCTGAGATCAAATATAAAAGATATAAAAATAAGCTTACTAATATAATGAGGACTTGTAAGAAAGAATACTACAACAGAATATTAGAGGATAATAAAAATAACTTAAGAGGAATATGGCAAGTATTCAATGGGATTATTAGTAATCAACCTAAGAATGCTAATTATCCAGAATATTTTATTGAAAATGGCAATTTGATAAATAATTTGGAGGATGTGGTCAGTGGTTTCAATAAATTTTTTGTAAATGTTGGTCCTGAATTAGCAAAATCAATAGTGACACCAGAAACAAACAACAGTGGTTCCATCCATCCATCCATCCATCTTCTACCGCTTTTCCGGAGGTCCGGGTCGCGGAGGCAGCAGTTCAAGCAGAGAAGCCCAGACTTCCCTCTCCCCAGCCACCTGCTCCAGCTCTTCAGAGGGGATACCAAGGCGTTCCCAGACTAGCTGGGAGACATAGTCTCTCCACCGAGTCCTGGGTCTGCCCCGGGGTCTCCTCCCAGTGGGACGTGCCTGAAACACCTCAAGTGGGAGACGTCCAGGAGGCATCCTAATCAGATGCCCATACCACCTCAACTGACTCCTTTCAATGTGGAGGAGCAGCGGTTCTACTCTGAGCCTCTCCCGGATGACTGAGCTCCTCACCCTATCTCTGAGGGTGAGTCCAGCAATCCTACGGAGAAAGCTCATTTCAGCCACTTGTATCCGCGATCTCGTTCTTTCGGTCATTACCCAAAGCTCGTGACCATAGGTGAGAGTAGGAACGTAGATTGACTGGTAAATCGACAGCTTTGCCTTAGAACTAAGCTCCCTCTTCACCACAACAGACCGGTTGTGGTCTGAAAGTGAAATAGAAGATAGAAATCCAAACACAATCTTTTTGGGTGCAGTTACTGAAAAGAAAATTATCGAGACTGTGAGTAAATTTAAGAACAAAAAATCAACGGACTGGAATGAAACTGACATGACAATAATGAAAAAAAGTAATTGAAGAAATTGTTAAGCCACTCACCCACATCTGTAACCTGTCATTTCAAACATGTAAATTTCTAAACAAAATCAAAGTAGCAAAAGTAATACCACTATACAAAACAGGAGACAGTCATTATTTCACAAATTACAGGCCAGTCTCTTTACTCTCACAATTCTCCAAAATACTTGAAAAAATCTTCACTAACAGACTGGATGATTTCACTGAAAAACACAACCTCCTTACAGACAGCCAGTATGGTTTTAGAGTAGATAAATGTAAATCTTTGGCACTGATTGAACTTATAGAAGAAATTACTAGTTGTATAGATTAAAAAAAAAATTGCTGTAGGAGTATTTATAGATTTAAAGAAAGCTTTTGACACCATTGACCACAGAATTCTACTGAGGAAACTGGAAAGGCATGGGATAAGAGGGGTCGGACTGAGTTGGGTGGAAAGTTATTTAAGTAACAGACAATAATTTGTACAAATTGGTGAGCACAAATCACCCTTCATGGACATCACTTGTGGTGTGCCCCAGGGGTCAGTTTTGGGACCCAAACTCTTTATCTTGTATATAAATGACATATGCCAAGTATCAAAAATTCTGAAATTTATCTTGTTTGCGGATGACACAAATATCATTTGCACTGGTGAGAATTTGCAGCAGGTTTTAGAGGTGGTCACAACTGAAATGAAAAGGTTAACGCAGTGGTTCAACAAAAATAAATTATCTCTAAATCTGAAAAAAAACAAAGATTATGTTGCTTGGAAATTAAAAAATAAATCATGAAATAATGGTAACGATAGATGATACCAGAATAGAAACAGTACAGGAAAATAAGTTTCTGGGGATGATGCTAGACAATAAAATCTGCTGGAAACCTCACACCAGTCACATCCGGGCCAAGTTGGCAAAATGTATAGGGATACTGGGGAAAACAAGACACATCTTGGACTATAAATCATTGTTCTTACTGTACAATTCACTGTTTCTACCTTATCTTAACTACTGTGTAGAAGTCTGGGGAAACACCTACAAGACCAACCTACAGTCAATATGCACATTACAAAAAAGAGCTATAAGGATAATAAATAACGATAAAAAGATATAGAGACCATACCAATTTGTTGTTTTTAAAGTCACATGTCATAAAGTTCATGGATTTAGTTAAATTTAAGACAGCACAAGTCATGTACAGGGTAATTAATAATCAACTCCCAACTAATATACAAAAAATATTCAAAAAAAGAGACAATGATTATAATTTGAGAGGAGACTTAAACTTTACAAAACCCAAGATACGAACAACTAAGAAAAGTATGTGCATATCTGTCTGTGGGGTGGATTTGTGGAACAGTCTGGAGCCGGAACTGAAACTATGTACAAACAGAAATCAATTCAAAAATAGGTATAAACATTATTTGCTGAAAGAATATATGTTAGAAGGGTAGTATTTATAAGTACGATTCACTATGCTCACTCTGGGACACTACGGAATGGTAGGTGGGACAGTGCTGTGTATATCTGTGTTGTTTGGGGCTGGTTTTGATGTATGGACTGTATGTATGTTGGGATGGATGGGTGTTAATGTTGATATGTACAAAATATAGTTAATTGTTTACTTGGGGTCTTAAATGTGGTAATTTGTATATACACTACCGTTCAAAAGTTTGGGGTCACCCAGACAATTATTTTGTGTTTTCCATGAAAAGTCACACTTATTTACCACCATGAGTTGTAAAATGAATAGAAAATATAGTCAAGACATTGACAAGGTTAGAAATAATGATTTGTATTTGAAATAATAATTTTTTCCAGATACTCAACCTGCTCAAAGGAAGGTCAGTTTTATAGCTTTTCTAACCAGCTAAACTGTTTTCAGCTGTGCTAACATGATTGCACAAGGGTTTTCTAATCATCCATTAGCCTTCTGACGCAATGAGCAAACACATTGTACCATTAGAACACTGGAGTGATAGTTGCTGGAAATGGGCCTCTATACACCTATGTAGATATTGCACCAAAAACCAGACATTTGCAGCTAGAATAGTCATTTACCACATTAGCAATGTATATTAGATATTAGAGTGTATTTCTGATTAGTTTAAAGTCATCTTCATTGAAAAAAAACAGTGCTTTTCTTTCAAAAATAAGGACATTTCTAAGTGACCCCAAACTTTTTAACGGTAGTGTATTTCACATGGGTTGTATTTATGGAAAAGAGGAGTTGGAATTAATAAGTGTTCACTTCTTCCTTCTCCCTTTCGAACACTGTATACTGTTACTTTATTGCACTTGTCATTTGTTTTGTTTTTGTATCTATCTAAAGTGTAATTGCACATCCACTACAGTAGGTGGCAGTGGCGCTCTCATTGTCAGAGTGTGCGCAGGGAGTATTAGCTCTATGGTGAAGGGTTTTTTGCACCATGCATGCGCACACACAGCACAGAGCAGGAGCTATGAAGTGCAGTGAACAAACCCTCAAGAGACACCATGGAAAAATATTTAACAGTGATGAAAAGAAAGGCGGAGAAAGACGGAGATAATGAGACAAACGAAATTCTCCCGAAAGCTAAGACAAGGAAATATGACAAAGCGTATGTAGCGCTTGGCTTCACTGTGACTATGGTGGGAGATGAGGAAAGACCGGTGTGTTAACTGTGTCTAAAAATGTTGGCAGCGGACAGCATGAAGCCAAATAAATTAAGGCGTCACTTAAAGACATTATACCCCAGTCACGCTGATAAGCCGCTTGAGTTTTTTCAGCGAAAACGTGCTGAATATTGCCAACAATCATCCCGCTTTGTGAATGCTACTTCAGTAAACCAGCGAGCACAGTTAGCATTATATAAGGTGGCGTACCAAATAGCTCAGTGCAAAAAACCCCACACCATAGCAGAGGAGCTGATACTGCCTGCAGCATTAGACATGGTCTCTGTCATGCTGGATGACGCAAGTGCTGCAAAAATAAAAACTATCTCTCTGTCCAATGACACTGTCGCCAGACGTATAAATGACATTGCTAACGATCTTAAAGAACAGCTGGTAGATAAACTCAAAGACAAACGTTTTGCCTTACAATTTGATGAAGCAACTGACAGCAACAAAGACTGTTTGTTTATTGCTTATGTACGTTTTGACATGACAAACTCCCTGTGTGAGGATCTACTTTTTTGTAAACATGTCAGAGACAGAGCCACAGCTGAAGAGCTATTCAAAATGTTGGACTGCTTCCTGACTGAGAATGGACTAAAGTGGGAGAACTGCATTGGTGTTTGCAGTGATGGTGCACAGACCATGGCAGGGATGAGAAAAGGACTTTGGGCACTCATCAAGAAGGCCTCGCCTAATGCTGAGTGGACACACTGTGTTATACACAGAGAAGCACTGGCATCAGTGCTTCTCTGTGGTGAGTACTTGTGGCGAGTACTTCCGGCGCCACACGAGTAGGCTGCCTTTTTGCAACAGCGGATCAATTTCTGCCTATTTCTATTTACTATCTGGCTCTCTTGCCAGTCTTTCTGATCCAGCGTCACCATTATTCCATCCGAACACGTAGATTGCCCAAATGTCTCCTGATCCAGTGGACGGAGCCACTGTTTCTAGCAGGAGGCGGCAGTACAATAGAGACCAGCTGTTAGCACTTAACCGGCCCACGATGCTAACGAAAAAACTCGGCATGCCGGGAGAGATAAGACGGAAACGGCGTGGGTGTCGAGCTGGAGTAAGACGGCGGGCGAGGAATATAAGGTACAGACCCGTCCTCCCATCCGTCATTATGGGGAACGTTCGATCTCTACTCAGTAAGACTGATGAGCTAGCGGCTATCTCCCACTATGAGAGTGTCTTCAGGGAGAGTAGTTTGATGCTATATACTGAGACGTGGCTAACAGAACTAGCAACAGATGCTAACATCGAACTGGAGGGTTTCCACGCAATACGGGCAGACCGGACGCCAGACAGTGGGAAGACAAGGGGCGGAGGAGTGATAATCTATGTCAATAACAACTGGTGCAGACCGGGACATATCACGGTTAAACAACAACATTGTAACAAAGACATGGAGTTGCTAGCTGTTAGTATGCGTCCTACATATCTCCCAAGGGAATACTCACATGTGATCTGCATTGTTATTTATGCAAATCAGACGGCGAACACTGGGACAGCGCGTGACGTCATCCACTCAGTAACTGGCAGGCTGCAGACAGAACACCCAGATGCTCGTCTCCTCATCTCAGGTGATTTCAACCGTATTTCACTGTCCCCCATTCTACCCACGTTCACCCAGTATGTCACATGCCACACTAGAGACAATAAAACACTGGACTTATTCTATGCAAATACTAAGGAGGCGTACACCTCATCACCACTCCCTCGACTTGGGAGATCGGATCACAACTTGGTTCATCTTCTGCCAGTGTACAAACCCTTAGTACAATGACAACCTCTGGTCATGCGCACGGTGAAGTTATGGTCTGAGGAGGCAATGGACGCGCTAAAGGACTGTTTTGAAGTCACTGCCTGGGAGCAGCTCTGCGATCCACATGGTGAGGACATCAATGGCCTCACTCACCATCACGGACTACATCGGCTTCTGTGTGGACAACACCGTACCCACCAAGACCATATGGCATTGCTTGAACAACAAACCCTGGATCAACCCTGAGATAAAAACACTTCTGAGAGAGAAGAAGAGGATCTTCTGGTTGGGGAACAGGGAGATGCTGAAGTCCGTTCAGAGGGAGCTGAGGAGGAAGATCAGAGAAGGCAAGGACAGCTTCAGGAAGAGGATGGAGGACAAGCTGCAACAGAGCGACATCGGCGGGGTCTGGAGAAACCTTAAAACCATCTCTGGGCTCCAGAATACCTCCCCCTAGGCCACGTGGGGCAAGGAGTGGGCGAACAATCTGAACCTGTTTTTTAAAAGGTTTGACCAACCGCCCTCCCCCCCTGACTGCACAACAACCACTGCTGCCTCTAAAGTCATCGAGACCTGCTGTCCACACCCCACTCCACCAACACCCCCCCACTCCCAGCACACAGCCCCCCAACCTGACCCTCACTAAGACCCAGGTGAGAACAGAGCTGAGGAAGATCAAGGCGAGGAAGGCGTCGGGACCGGACGGCATCAGCGCGAAGCTCCTCAAGTCCTGTGCAGACCAGCTGTGTGGGATTGTGAAGCATATCTTCAACTTAAGCCTGAAGCTGGGGAGGGTACCACAGTTGTGGAAAACATCTTGTGTGGTACCTGAACAAAAGACTTCCCACCCCAAAGATCTGAACAGCTACAGACCAGTGGCCCTGACATCTCATGATGAAGACCCTGGAGAGACTGCTCCTTGCTCACCTCCGCCCCCTGGTGGGACCAGCGATGGATCCACTCCAGTTCGCCTACCAGCATGGCATTGGAGTGGAGGATGCAGTGATCTTCCTCCTTCACCGTTCTCTGTCCCACCTGGAGAAGCCCGGGAATGCGGTGAGGATCATGTTATTTGACTTCCCCAGTGCTTTCAACAACATTCAACCAATGATCCTGAAGGACAAGCTGCTGTGCGCAGGGGTGGACCAGCACCTGTCATCATGGACCCTAGACTACCTCACTAACCGGCCACAGTTTGTGAGAACCCGAGACTGTGTGTCTGACACGATCATCAGTAGCACGGGGGCCCCCCAGGGAACGGTTTTGGCTCCCTTCTTGTTCACCCTTTATACTGCGGACTTCTCACACAACACAACACACTGCCATCTACAGAAGTTCTCTGACGACTCTGCGATCGTAGGCCTCATCTCCAACGGAGATGAAGCTGAGTACAGAGGACTTATCCAGGACTCCGTGGATTGGCGCCATCGGAACTGCCTCCAGATCAACGTGAGGAAAACTAAGGAACTGGTGGTGGACTGCCGCAGGCAAGGACAACCCCTCACAGCACCAGTAGACATACAGGGAACAGACATTGAGATGGTGACATCCTACAAGTACCTTGGTGTTCATGTGAACAATAAACTAGACTGGTCACACAATACCGACGCACTCTACAAGAAGGAACAGTGCAGGCTGTTCCTACTGAGGAGGCTCAGGTCTTTTGGTGTACAAGGGGCGCTGCTGAAGACATTCTATGACACAGTGGTGGCATCAGCCATCACTTTTGGAGTGGTCTGCTGGGGCAACGGCATTACAGCAGCCGATAGGAAGAGACTAAACAAACTGATCAAGAAAGCTAGCTCTGTCGTGGGGAAACGCCTTGACCCAGTGGAGGAGATAGGAGAGAGAAGAATGGTGGCTAAACTGTCATCTCTGCTGGAGTCCGAGTCCCACCCTATGCAGGACATACTGAACGCACTGAGGAGCTCATTTAGCAGTAGACTACATCATCCTAGGTGTGCAACCGAGAGGTTTCGCAGGTCCTTTCTACCTACGGCTGTCAGACTGTATAACCTAAGCAGGGCTGCTCGCAGAGATAGCAAAAAAACGTGATGACCTAGTAGTATTGAATGCAAAAGACGCAACAGACTTACATAAATGGTCCCCTCCAGTATACAACTAGGACAATATCAGTCGCTACGGAGGGTGACAATATGTATGAGTACATATTCATACTATGTAAGATAACTAAGTAGACGGTTATGCTGTTTATTCCATCTTGCTACAATGCTCCGCACTTTGTATATATATTTATATATTTATGTGTACGTATGTATATCCACTGCTCTTATTTATATTTTTCGTATCTTCTTAATTATTGCTCTGAGTGTTGCTATCCCTGCTGCTGTTGCAATCCTGGAATTTCCCCATTGTGGGACTAATAAAGGCTTATCTTATCTTATCTTATCTTATCAAGGCACCTTTCCTCTGAATTAAGTGGGGTTATGACTGACATTGTAGGTGCAGTCAATTTTATAAAGACCAGACCACTAAAAACAAGAGTCTTCTCTGCTATCTGTGAGGAGATGGGAGCTGAACATCAAGCTGTGCTGTTTCACAGTGAAGCAAGGTGGTTGTCATGAGGAAAAGTCTTGTCCCAAGTTTTTGAGCTCAGAGAGCAGATAAGAAGGTTTTTGGAGCAGGAGAACAAATATATCGGCCTCCGTCGGTCTATGATGACCATGGAAGAGAATCCTAAACGTCTACTCTGCTGGAACAGCACCGCCTGTAGCTGAACAGGCCGATGCACGAATGGCAGTCCCTGTCACACAGGTAACTGTCATTCCCCGTGTTTTGTCTACGCCAAAGGCGAAGCTGGAGTGTCCTCTCCAGTGATCCGGTGTTCTACCTTCCGGCGCTGGGCATTGGTAGGATTCAAGCCTGGGCAGGAAGATATGGAGGACAAGATGTTGCCCATGCAGCATGTCCCCCCTCTCCACGTCACTGATGAATCCAAAGGAACAGTAGGGCTGCTACAGTTTGGCACCAGCGCCATCGCAGGAGCTGCCAGAACGATGTTGAGAACAACAGAGAACTGCCTTAGGGGCTCCGACTCCAGATTTTTCCTCAGGGTTGACTCCCGAAGTCTTTCCCATGACCGGGTGTGCCGCAAGGCAGCGGAGGTTTGAAATCAGGGTTTACCTTCCCCTAGATGGGCTACCTTCCCAGGTTGACGAGCTACCATCTACCCGAAGCATCTGGTTTTAAGGCGCCAGAGATCCGCCCTGGCCCCTTCTCCTATTAGTAAAAGCAGTTCCGCCGGGCTTAGAGACTAAACCACACGGGCAGGCTAGGAGTTGGACTTAGTTGTCAGAGGCTTTTCGAGACGCACGCCGTAAGGAGCATTTTATGAGCACTGGGAGCTTAACCCTAGTGCCGCTCCTGGCTATGACAACCTTGGAACCACCGCACAAGTATGAAGTCGCAGAAAAATTTAGTGATGAGAACTTTCTGGTGAAACTGGCCTACCTGAGTGACATAATTGGAAAGCTAAACAAACTAAATCTACAACTTCAAGGGATAGATAAAAACACCTCCCTCAGGTCACAGACAAGATCAGCTCTTTCACCTGAAAGCTTGCAATGTGGGGCAGGCGACTTGATGAAGGAAATACTGATTCATTCGAGAACCTGCATGAATTTGTTGACACTACTGGCTATGATGCCACCTCAGTGATTCCATATATTAAGCAGCATATTTCATCACTGATGGGATTCTTTAAAAAGTACTTCCCTGAAAACAGTTCCCAGTATGACTGGGTGAGAGATCCTTTCAATGCACAAGCTCCAACTGGTTTCAGCTCTGCAGAGGAGGACCAGTTCATTGACATGACGTCTGACTCCACATTGAGACTGAGGTTCACATCACAGACACTGAGTGAATTCTGGCTGGGTGTAGAGAGGCAGTATCCACTCTTAGGGCAGAGGGCTATGGGCATTCTTCTTCCTTTTGCAACATCTTATCTTTGTGAGACTGGCTTCTCTGCTGCTGCTGCACTGAAGACCATGTACAGGTCCCAGCTAAACATTGAGCAGGAGCTGAAAGTTGCAGTATCATGCTTCAAACCCCGCTTCGAAAAGCTGTGCACTGCAAAACGTGCTCATTGTAGCCATTAATTCTGACTTCCTCGTTTTGATTAAAAAAAAAATCAGCACAAATCGTTTTATTCATTTTTGTTTTGTAGGTTAAAGTGTTTTATATATTGTGCTCCTGAGTTAATGTTGCTGATCAATTTAAATTTATTATCATTTATTGATTTTATTTAATTTTATTTTTCAGTATCAAATGGTTCAGTTAGTTGTCAAAAAATGTTTATAGTTTAAATAAGGATTTATTTTTTTTTTTGAATTTCAGGCAAATTGATGCACTTTAAATCTTTTCTGTTACAGACTAAAAAACAATGTTAATAAAGTTATTCTTTGCTGTAAGTTGATCTATATTTCTTTCTTTTTCCTTTTTTTTTTCTTTAATGTTAATAAGGATACAGTGTTATGCAGAGGTGTACTTATAACAATTTTATAGACAAATGATACTATTCATAGTTGCGGCAGAGAGTGGCGGGGGGGGTGGCGAAATGTTTTCATCATCCTAGAGGGGGCGTAACAGGAAATAATTGAGAAGCACTGGTGTAGCATGTGATACTTTGGAGTTGTAACAAATTCCACTGTAAACCCACTGGGTACGCTGGTTTCCTCCCACAGTCTTAAGATGGCATGACTGACTCACTGAAGACCCAAGGTGGAGACACGATACAAGGACACAGCTACAGCAAGTAAATATTTGTATTTTCTCTTTCTGTTTTTTATAGGTGCATTTACAGCACACAGGCAAGATTGTATTCCTAGAGGGGAGCAGAGGAGAAATGGAAGTAAGTGATGATGGCAATGTGGAGGTAGGCAATTTTACAATATTTGTAGGTGGAGATGGATGATCAGAGAGAGTAGGCTTACTTGGTGCAGTGGAGTCACTGACAGTGAGATGAGCCATCTTTCCAGAGTGGTCGGAGAAGAGATCCAGGTGAGAGGAGATTCACTTAAGTGATTATCCGTTGTGGAGAGGGGTCTGAGCTTCAGGGGGAATTGATTCACAGAGAGGAGTGCGAGCAAACAGGCAGTTAAGGGAAGGAGGTATAGCTATCCACCACCAACTGCAAGACAACACAAATTATTAACTGCAAATTTAATATGCCAAAAACTTACCACCACTCTCTCTCCTCTGCCTACAGGGTTATCAGATTTCCGCCACATGTCTCTAGTTCCTGAATCTAATTAACAATATTGTCAATGGAAAAAGGAGCTTCTGCGCTTCCTCCCCAGTCATCTGAAGCTGTAGCAGGTGCCTCTCAGCTCAAGGACATCAAACTCATTAAGGAAAATGAGTCTGGAGCACAATGTCCAATTTACAGCCTTTAATGGCGCACAAACTGATGTTTCAACACTGTGTCTTCTTCAGAGTCACATGAACAATATTATCACTTTACATTTTCGTGTGTGCGTGGTGTCTGTTGATGGGACAGTTACGAAATCATGTCAGATTGGTTTTGAATTGTGAGAATTTACAGTAAGTGAGACTCTTAGGCTTTGTCAGACTTGTACAGTAAATGACAATCATCACTGCAACTTCACAATGTATAATTTTCATATGCAGATTAATAGCAATCTTTCTCCCCTATGTGGATTGCCACATTATCGTGGTGGAGGGGTTTGTGTGCCCAAATGATCCTGGGAGCTATGCTGTCGGGATCGGGTCTCCCAAGGTAAACTGGTCCTAAGTGAAGGGCCAGACCAAGAGCTAGGGTTGCCAACCATCCCGTTTTAGCCGGGACATCCTATTTATTGTACTAAATATGTTTGTCCCAAGCGGGATGTGTGTTGTTCCATCTCTTTAAAGCCGTCTTCATGAACGGTCTAGGCTGGGCTGAAGCCCAGGGGCCTGTGAACATCAGGGCCTATCATGAGGGAATGAAAAGGCTAATATTGTTGTTAATTGGACAAATTCTATGTCCATCACTTGATATTCATGTGTGGCTGCTGACTGGTCCCATTTACAGTGGTGTGAAAAAGTGTTTGCCCCCTTCCTGATTTATCATTTTTTTCTATGTTTGTCACACTTAAATGTTTCAGATCATCAAACAAATTTAAATATTAGTCAAAGATAACACAAGTAAACACAAAATGCAAGTTTTTCAATGAAGGTGTTTATTATTAAGGGTAAAAAAAAAATTAAAACCTACATGGCCCTGTCTGATACATAAATTAAGTGTGGTTTATTACATCTTTGGAAAGTTCAATTTCTCTAGCCACACCCAGGCCTAATTACTGCCACACCTGTTCTCAATCAAGAAATCACTTAAATAGGACCTGCTTGACAAAGTGAAGTAGACCAAAAGATCCTCAAAAGCTAGACATCATGCTGCGATCCAAAGAAATTCAGGAACAAATGAGAAACAAAGTAATTGAGATCTATTAGTCTGGAAAAGGTTATAAAGCCATTTCTATAGCTTTGGGACTCCAGTGAACCACAGTGAGAGCCATTATTCCCAAATGGCGAAAACATGGAACAGTGGTGAACCTTCCCAGGAGTGGCCGGCTGACCAAAATTACCACAAGAGTGCAGCGACGACTCATCCAAAAGGTCACAAAAGACCCCGCAACAACATTCAAAGAACTGCAGGCCTCACTCTAGACTCCACCATAAGAAAGGGACTGGGCAAAAATGGCCTGCATGGAAGAGTTCCAAGATGAAAACCACTGTTGAGCAAAAAGAACATAAAGGCTCGTCTCAGTTTTGCCAGAAAACATCTTGATGACCCCCAAGACTTTTGGGAAAATACTCTGTGGACTAACGTGACAAAAGTAGAACTTTTTGGAAGGTGTGTGTTCCATTACATCCGAAGTAAAAGTAACACAGCATTTCAGAAAAGGAACATCATACCAACAGTAAAATATGGTGGTGGTAATGTGATGGTCTGGGGCTGTGTTGCTGCTTCAGGACCTGGAAGACTTGCTGTGGTAAATGGAACCATGAATTCTGCTGCCTACCAAAAAATCCTGAAGGAGAATGTCCGGCCATCTGTTTGTGACCTCAAGTTGAAGTGCACTTGGGTTCTGCAGCAGGACAATGATCATAAACACACTAGCAAGTCCACCTCTGATTGGCTTAAGAAAAACAAAATGAAGACTTTGGAATGGCCTAGTCAATGTCCTGACCTGAATCTGATTGAGATGCTGTGGCATGACTTTAAAAAGGCGGTTCATGCTCGAAAACCCTCCAGTGTGGCTGAATTACAACAATTCTGCAAAGATGAGTCGGCCAAAATTCCTCCACAGTGCTGTGAAAGACTCATAGCCAGTTATTGCAAACACTTGATTGCAGTTGTTGCTGCTCAGGGTGGCCCAAACAGTTATTAGGTTTAAGGGGCAATCACTTTTTCACACAGGGCCATGTAGGTTTGGGGTTTTTTTTTCCCTTAATAATAAACACCTTCATTTAAAAACTGCATTTTGTGTTCGCTTGTGTTATCTTTGTCTAATATTTAAATTAGTTTGGTGATCTGAAACATTTAAGTGTGACAAACATACAAAATAATGAGAAATCAGGAAGGGAGCAAACACTTTTTCACACCACTGTACATGTGCCCCACATGGGTACCAAGTAACAATAGCCTATCAGAGGAATTGACTATGAAAGCACCAGTGACTGGGTAAGAAGTAATTAGTTCAGTCAAAATGTCAGGAAAAAAGAAAGTGGCCCTCATAAAATTATTGAGAGGAAAAGAACTTAGGGAAAACAAATTGCTCAAAAAATCCCAAAGCGTAAAGGATTTTTCTAAGCTGGAGCATCAAGTAGTGGAGACTGCTAATTATTGCACCCAGGAGACAGGTGGGCTGTTAAAGCACTCACCTGAAGGAGAAGGGCAAAGGGAGAAGATAGGCTGTGATTGCTAATATCAGACAGCTTTGCGTTGGACAGTGGACATCAAATGTGATAAAAAGTAGATTGGATTAAGCATGCATCCATAGAGTATGATGATATTTGTGAACTGGACTTAAAGGGCATAATGGAGGATTTTTTTTTAAAGAAGGGCAGAAGATAGAACTTCTAAAAACGTAAGACATGCTATTTGCAGTGTTTCCAGCCGCCTGTGCAGGTTTTTCATTGCTGCTGTTGTGCTTGTTTGAATCAGGAATACTTCACTGATGTAATTTTATGCCGAAGGCAGTATCTGTCACACTGTAAAAAGGTAAATTTCAGTAAGATAAAACATCCTAAATCAAGGTTTTATGCTTGTTTTTCTCTCACAAGATAATTTTGACAAGACAAGAATTTCTTTTTGTTGTGCAGTTTTCTATAAGATTTTACTTGCTTTATGAAAGTTTTTACTTATTTTAATTAATTTAATCTTACTTTGTTGACAAAGTAAAATTAAATTAGTTAGCCTTGGCCGGCAAACTATCTAGGAGAAGGTAAACTCTGATTCAAAATCTCCGCTGCCTTGCGACTATACCTGATTACAGGAAAGGCTTTGGGAGTAAACCTCGAGGATAAATCCGGAGTGGATCCCTAAGGCAGTTGGCAGATGCTCTGCACTACTTCTAGCAACTCCTGCAGTGGAACTGGTCCCAAACTGTATTGGATCATCCTTTCCTTTTGAGTCAGCCAGTGACACCGAGAGGGGGACACTGACATATGGGCAGCCCAGTGTCTCCATACTACCTCTCCCAGGCTGTTTAGCCCAAACTGGAGAGGCCACTCCAGCGGCGTCACAAGATTCCGGCACAACACGGAACGAGGCAGTTACCGGTTATAAGCGCCAACCGATTGGCATAGGGAGGAGTGCCAGGGGTCTCATCCAACAGTGGGAGAAGCCTTCACAGCTTCATTGGGCAGCTACCGCCCACCTCAAGCTGGGAAGCCCCCAGCCAGTATGGTGCCGCCCCGCCATGGCTTGCCTTCTCTACTTGGTGCGTAGAGCTTAGCGGTCTCTCCCGACAAGCAAGCATCTATCTGCACCAGGCAGTCAAAAGGAGAAACATACGAAAACTCCAGCTCTTCGATTTGCAAACTGGAATGTTTGCACCATGTGCCCCGGACTTACCGCTGATCTCTAAAAAATAGACAACTCTCGCAAGACCGCCATCATCAATAAGGAACTGGCACAACTTAACATTGATGTTGCCTTCCTTCAGGACACCCACACCGGCTCTCTTAGAGAATCAGACTACACCTTTTATTGGCAGGGCCTGTCCCAGGACGAGTCCAGGCAGCATGGTGTAGGTTTTGCAGTGAGGAACTCACTGATCGCCACCACAGAAACCCCTACAGGACGGTCCGAAATAATCCTCGCCCTCCGCATGAAGACATCATCGGGCTTTGTAAACATCCTTTCTGTGTATGCCCTGGCCCTCACGTCCACCCCAGAAGCCAAAGATCAGTTCTACAAGGCTCTAGAGAAAGTGCTATCTAGAATCCCCCGCTCTAAAGGCTTAAGGCTTATTTTTGCTAGGCAACTTCAATGCTCTGGTCGGAGCTGACTGGCATGTGTGGCAATCCTGTCTTGGCCACTTTGGCATAGACAAGATGAACGAGAGTTGACAGAGGCTGTTGGAATTATGTTGTCATCGTGGTCTCTGCATTACAAACTCCTACTTCAAGTGTAAAGAGCTGTGGAAAGTGTCTTAGAGACACCTCCAGTCCTGTCACTGGCACCAGCTGGATCTTGTCACCACCAGAAGAGCGGACCTCAGCAGTGTTCTTCACACGAGAAGCTATCACAGCGCTGATTATGATACAGTTCATTCCCTTGTTGCCAGTAAAGTCAGAATGAAGCCAAGGAAGATCCACCATGCCAAGACTAAGGGTCGCCCCCACAACAACACTTGCGGAATTTCAGATCCGATCAAGGCTCAGACCTTCGCTGACAGCTTTCAGAGGAAACTTGAAGCTCACCTCCTGTCCGATATCCCAGGCAATGTGGACGCCAAATGGAACCACCTTCGCGATGCCATCTACGACTCAGCCATGACCGCATTTGGAAAGAAAGAATGCAAGAATGCTGACTGGTTTGAGGCTCACTGGGATGAAATGCTGCCAGTCACAGAAGCCAAAAGAGAAGCACTGCTGGCTCACAAGCAGAACCCTTGCCCTGGCACATGTAACGTCCTTCGAGTAGCAAGGAGCAAGGCCCAGCAGATTGTCTTCCATTGCGCCAATGAGTACTGGCAGAACCTGTGCAACATCCAGGTAGCTGCTGATTGCGGATATGCCAAAGGAATGTATGAGGGCACCAAAACAGCTATCAGCCCCACAAGCATCAAAACAGCACCGCTCAAAGCTAAGACAGGCAAAGCCATTACCGACAAGAGCAAGCAACTCCAGCGTTGGGTTGAGCATTACTTTGAATTGTACTCAACCCAGAACATTGTGACAAACGTTGCCCTCGATGCCTTGCCTGGCCTACCAGTCATGGAAGAGCTTGACGAAATGCCCAGGCTGGAAGAGCTCATCAAAGCCATAGACTGCCTCACCTGTGACAAGGCTCCAGGGAAAGACGGTAACCCCCCCCCCCCCCCCGAAGTTCTTAAACACGTGAAAACAGCCATCTTACAACCACGATATGATCTCCTCTGCCTTTGCTGGGAGCAAAGTCTCATCCCCCAAGATATGAGAGATGCCAACGTAGTCACGCTGTATAAGAACAAAGGCGACCACAGTGACTGCAACAATTATCATGGCACCTCTCTTCTGAGCATAGCTGGCAAAGTCTTCGTCCGGGTCACCCTGTTCCGCCTGCAGAGCCTCGCTTCGCAAGTCTATTCTGAGTCCCAGTGTGGCTTCAGAGCCAGAAGGTCCACAGTGGATATGATCTTCTCCCTCCATCAGCTGCAGGAGAAGTGTCGAGAGCAGCAGCAGCCATTGTTCCTTGCATTCATGGACCTGACCAAAGCCTTTGACTTAGTTAGTCGAAGCGGGCTCTTCCAGATACTGCGAAAGATCGGTTGTCCCCAAAAGCTCCTTGCAATCATCTCCTCCTTCTATATGGACATGCATAGTACTGTTTGCTTTGATGGAGCCACCTCAGATGCCTTCCCAGTCAGCAGAGGAGTGAAGCAGGGTTGCGTTCTAGCACCAACTCTCTTTGGGATTTTTTTCTCAATGCTCCTCCACTCCGCCTTCGCCGACTGTCCTGGAGGTGTCTACGTCCGCACGAGATAAGATAGAAAACTCCTCAACATCGCAAGACTTCGGACGGTGGCTAAACTGTCATCTCTGCTGGAGTCCGAGTTCCACCCTATGCAGGACATACTGAATGCACTGAGGAGCTCATTTAGCAGCAGACTACATCATCCCAGGTGCACAACCGAGAGGTTTCGTAGGTCCTTCCTACCAACGGCTGTCAGACTGTACAACCTAAGCAGGGCTGCTCGCAGAGATAGCAAAAAGACGTAACAAACTAATAGTTTTTTGAATGCAAAAGATGCAATAGACTTACACAATGGTCCCCTCCGGCATACAACTAGGAACATACCGGTCGCTATGGAGGGTGAGAATATGTATGGGCACATAATCATACCATGTAGGATAACTAAGTAGACGGTTATGCTGTTTCATTCCATCTAGCAACAATGCTCTGCACTGTGTGTGTTTATATATTTGCATATTTATTCCATCTAGCTACAATGCTCAGCACTGGGTGTGTTTATATATTTATATATCTACATATTATTCCATCTAGCTACATTGCTCCGCACTGTGTGTGTTTATATACTTGCATATTTATTCCACCTAGCTGCAATGCTCCGTACTGTGGGTGTTTATATATTTACATATTTATTCCATCTAGCTACAATGCTCTGCACTGTGTGTTCATATATTCATATATTTATTCCATCCAGCTACAATGCTCTGCACTGTGTGTCTGTGTGTGTGTGTATATATATATATATTTATAGTAATACGTACATATGTTTATTAGCTGCTCTTGCTTGCTTGTTTTTTTTCTTGCCTTCTGATTGTTGCTCTGAGTGTTGCTATCCCTGTGCTGTTGCAATCCTGGAATTTCCCCGTTGTGGGACTAATAAAGGCTTATCTTATCTTATCTTATCTTAAAACCAAAGTTTACGAGGTCATCATACTGCTGTTTGCAGACAATGCTGCTCTAGCATCACACAGCGAGGAGGGCCTTCAGCACCTGGTCGACAAACTGTCCCATGCCTGCAAGGAGTTTGGGCTCATGATCAGCCTTAAGAAAACCAACATCATGGCGCAAGATGCTGTCTCCTCTCCTGTCATTAACATTGACAACACACATCTGGAGGTTGTGGACACCTTCACCTACCTAGGGTCCACTGTTTCAAACACGCTCTCACTGGACACCGAGATCAGCTCCAGAATCGCCAAAGCAGCTGCTGTCATGGCCAAATTCAACAAGCGTGCGTGGAACAACAATCTCCTGAGCTTGAAGACCTAGCTACTTGTCTACCAAGCTTGCATCCTGTCCACTCTCCTGTACGGCAGCGAGTCCTGGGCAGCCTATGCCAGGCAGGAGAAGTGGTTAAACGGGTTCCACCTCTGTTGTCTCTGGCATCTTATGCACATCGAGTGGCAGGACAGAGTCCCCAACACCGAGGTCCTTGAGCGCACTGACTTGCCAAGCATCCCTGCATTTCTCAGCCAGAGATGACTCCGGTGGCTCAGCCACATGCACTGCATGGAGCCTGACCATCTGCAGAGAGAAATCCTTTATGGAGAGCTGCAGGTGGGCATCCGCCGTGTGGGCCGACCACTGTTGCGTTTTAAAGATGTCTGCAAACGCGACATGCGGTGTGCACAGATCAACGCCAATAACTGGGAGGTTATTGCCAAAGATCAAGCTACCTGGCGCCACAGTGTCAAAGAGGGTGTTCTCAAGATGGAAGTGAACACGAGAGTCCAGATGGTGACGAAGCGTGTGGCAAGGAGAGAGCGCGCAGCATCAGCATGTGCGCCATCAATCTTCATCTGCGCTAACTGCTCCAAAGACTGCCACTCAAGGATTGGGCTGTATAGTCATTCCAGGTGCTACTCCAACCCTTGACATGCTAACCATCACCTCTTCGAGACGAGGATGCCAGAGAGAGAGAGACTATGTTGACAAGAGTTTAACTAGAATTATCTATTGCCAGAATTTTGTTTGTTTGTTTATTTTAAGTAAAATTATCTGCCAACAGAGCAAGAAAATTTGACTTACCAAATTGTGTAAAACAAGTTAAAACTATTGGAAAGCATGTAAAATTTTCTTACACATAAACTGCAAAGCAAAAATAGATATCTTGTCAGACAAAAAACCAGCATAAACAGCGTTAATTTATTTCATTTTACTTATATTTGACTTTTTTCAGTGTAGTTGTGTTTTCTTGCTCAAAGTTGCATTATTTCTCAAAGAGAAACAAAAACAAGGCTGAAGTGGCTCAGGAAGTACAGCGGTATAACCGGAGGGCTGGCGATTCGAATCCAACTCCCCCCACCTTGCTGTTGTGTCCCTGGGCAAGACACTTCACCCACCTTGCCTCCAGTGTGTTCATGGTTCAAGACACTGCTGTATGAATGTGAATAAATGTTCAGTGGTGGTCGGAAAGGCCATTGGCATGGATTGGCAGCCATGTTTCCATCAGTCTGCCCCAGGGCAGCTGTGGCTACAGAGGTAGCTTACCACTTTCATTGTCTGTGAAGTGAATGAATAATGGTCTCATTGTAAAGTGTCTTTGGGTGTCATGAAAAGTACTATATAAAGGCAATCCTCTATTAAAAGCAGCTATTACACATTTTTAAACAGATTCTGTATTCTGTAAAATCTGAAATTTCTAGGTATACAATGTGGTATTTTTTAAGGTATTATCAAGGTAAAAAAATCCCAGTATTATGACAACATTAATGTCCACAACATCGTGGCACCGAGCAATAGTTAAAACCCTCTGTCCCTTATTTAGCTGTGAGAAAGTTGGCAACCTTACCAAGACTGATCCAGTGGATTACCATGAAGAAGTTCAAACAAGGATCCAGTGTACACAACAAGCCTTATGGGTCCACCCTCCGGTGGGATCACCACCTACAGAAGGGATCATGGTGCAATTTTATTTATTTATTTAGCGAATGCAAAGTCCTTAAGCCAAGCAGTTGCCTCCTGGTTTGCTGTATGGAGGGTGTGTAATCCTCCTTCCAGTCTTTGGAGCGGGCAAGCCTCTATGATGTGTTCCATAGTTTGCTCCTCTCCACATGCGCACAGTGGGCTAGAGCTACTGCCCCATCTGTGAAGGCTGGCCAAGCAGGGGCCATGTCCAGTCCTGAAGCGATTGAGTGTAGACCACTGTCTCCTTGGGAGGTTGGTGCCCGGGACCTGTTGGTTGGGGTTTATCACCAGCTGTTTGTTTGGGACCTCCTTGGTTTCCCATTCCTCTTGCCAAGCTGTCTGGATGGTAAAGTCAGCTGGGGGAGGGTTTTTCCAAATCGGCCGTCTGGATGAAAGTCGGGCAGTGGGTGGGGTGTAGATATCTGCATGGATTGGTAAGTGAGGAAAATCTTTAACTTTTTGGAGCATCCTTTGAGTTAATGCTGCTCGCCGGATGTGTGGAGGGGCTATGTTTGACAGTACAGAGAGCCAGGGGAGTGGTGTTGAGCGGATTGTTCCAGTTATAGTTCTCATGGTTGAGTTGAGCTGGGTGTCTACATGGTGTGTGTAAGATGACCTGGACCAGACAGGGGCACAATATTCTGCTGCAGAGTATGAAAGGGCCAGTGCTGAGGTGCGCAGGGTGGAGACTGCCGCCCCCCATTTTGCACCAGCGAGCTTGCAGAGCAGGTTGTTTCGTACTTTCACCTTAGCAGCCGTCCCCTTTAGATGTTCCTTGAAGGATAAGGTCCTATCAAGGGTCACTCCAAGATAAGTTGGATTTGGGGCATGCTTAAGCTTGAGTCCGCTCAGGTGGATGTTTAGTTCTCTGGCAGCTTTTGCATTGTGGAGATGAAATACACTGGAGACGGTTTTTGCTGGGCTTGGTTTTAGGCGCCAGATTTTGCAGAACTGGTCCAGTTTAGCAAGATCTTCCGTGAGCACCCGTTCCAGTGGTTCAAAGTCTGGTGCTTGGAATGCCAAACAGATGTCGTCTGCATAGATGAATTTGCGGGATTTTGTAGTAGGCAGGTCGTTTATGTAGAGGTTGAACAGAGTTGGAGCTAGAACTGAGCCTTGTGGGAGTCCGTTTTTCTGCATTCTCCATGCACTTGTGTTCTGACTGAGGTGGACTCTGAACCTTCGGTTGGTCAGCAGGGTTTTTATAATTGCTGTTGCCCAAGCAGGGATCGCCTTTATAAGTTTCAGGAGGAGGCCTTTGTGCCAGACCGTATCATAGGCGGCTGTAAGATCGAGAAACACAGCCCCTGTCTTCAGTCTGCTCTCAAAGCCATTTTCAATGAAGGTGGTTAGGGCCAGTACTTGTTCTCCTGTACTGCGGTCCTTGCGGAAACCTGCTTGATCCACACTTAGAATATCCTCTATTTCTGGGGAAATGCGTTGCAGTATTAGGCGCTCCATGATTTTGTAAGGAACGCTGAGTAGGGAGATTGGGCGGTAGCTTGCTGGTAGTTTGTGGTCTTTGCCAGGCTTTGGGATGGCAATGACCTTTGCTGTCCGCCATTTCTTTGGGATCGAGTTCGTTTGTGTGATCCTTGTGTAGAATTGTGTCAACCAGGTTAGGGCTCGGGGGCCAAGATTCTTTATGAATTCTGGGAAGATGTTATCGTATCCTGCTGCCTTTCCACATTTCAGGCCCTGTAGGACTTTCTCCAGTTCAGCAGCCTCGAAGGGTTCAGGGTTCGTTTCCTCTACAGGCATTTTTTGGTGTTTTTTTAGCTCAGTTGTAACTGCTCTTCTGGTGTCTTTGTCTTGGGGTGCTTTGGCGATAGTCAGTAGGTGGGATGCAACTTGGTTGGGTGTGACGGATGCTCGGCTTTGGCTAGGGGGCTTCTGTGCAGCTCCTAGGCGACGGATGAGGCTCCAACATTTCCTGCTAGAGTGGGTAAAGCTCCGGTCAGCAACTGTCTCCTCCCATTTCTTTCGCCGGGCTGTATTTAGCGATTCAATGAGATGGTCTGCTATCTCTGGGTCCCCTGATGTTTGATAGGATTGTAGGAGGGCAGCACTTTCTCCGTCCAAACATGGGACATAGAGGGGTCGGTAGCCTCGTGGGATTGCAGTATGGGCAGCCTCGAAGATTGCGCTGCAGAAGCGGTTGTATACTTCATCTACAGTGATGGTGTGGAGTGGGATGGTAACAATGCTCCGGTCCAGAGTTTCACTGAATTTCTTCCAGTTGGCTTTGCGGAAGTTCCAGCGCATCTTCCTTGGGCTGTATATGACTGGAAGTTGTAGGCCAATGTGTACAAGCAGGGGCCGGTGTTGGCTGTGTGGAAAATCATCAAGAATGAGGATCTGTGTAGGATATGGCTCCCCATTCAAAGAGCTGACCCAACACAGGTCAGGAGAATAGTCCTTCTTCCACCTAGCAGAGTGGAAGGTTCCTCTTTGTTTGGGGTCGTATATCAAAGCGAGGTCATTTCTGGATGCCCAGTCTGAAAGTGCCTCCCCATCACTGTCCACTGCTGGGTACCCCCAGTCAGGGTGATGGCTGTTAAAGTCCCCCACATAGATGGCAGGGTGGGGTAGGGTGGGTAAGACCTGCAGATCCCAGTTGGCATTAGGGGGCTTGTACACATTGACAATATGGAAGCCACCAATGATTATGGTGTCTGAGAAATGTGTTGTTATCAGGTGATTTGCTTCAACTATGTCAGAACGCACATAGGTGGCACGTCCATGTTTAGCATGGTGCAATGTGAACTGGCAACAATTTGGGCTTCACTGCATGGCCTGCTGCTCCTGACACCCAGATCCCTGGATAAGTGGTAGATGATGGATGGATTTGAAAACAATGGTACACTGGTGTGCTCAGATTAAGTCAAACTATGACACCCAGTGCAGTAAAAAAGCATACTAATGATAATAAAGCAGTTTACATAATAATTCAATCACTCAAAGTACAAAACTGAAAGATTAAACCAAATCTAGACAACCCACAGCTGTTGAATTCACACAGAAGTTTTTTTTAAATACACTCCAAAGTTAGACACTCTTCAGGTGACATTTTAAAACAGAAAATTCATTTGGCTGATAGTAAATGATTTGTAGGAACTCTTTAGGAATCTGCACTGGATAGAACAACAGTGATGGATGAACATACAACTGCAGACTGCAAATTCAGCAAGCCTGACAACACATACACATGACCAAATAAATAGATTCCTGGATCAGAGGTTAAAATTCAGAATGCAGTTTCTTTGACTCTGATTGACCAGTCTTTCACAGTAACCTCTGCCATGGCTTATTTGTTGTATTTAGAGTTAGCTGCCATTTCCAAACAGTGGAAAAAGAAATGATTAGATGTTCACCATAGCTATAGTATACTTTCCACTGGTCACGACTTCCTAACGGCTTGAAGCTACGCTGCAACTATACCAGCTGATTAAAGTATAATTTTTGGTATTGATTCTAAGCCCACTAGCGGCAATGCTGAGTGCTTGTTGAGCAAGGATGCAGCCCTGCTATATTTTCGTGGTTGGTATTGACCTTAAAGGTACCCTGTAGTGTGTTAGGTCAAAAGTGTACAGTATTGTTGGTTAAACAAAGTTTTTGGAAGAGCAGAAACTTGTAAACAATCTCTGACAGAGAAGACACAGGCTTGCTGAGAGATCACAGACCTGACAATAGTATAAGTTTCACTTATTTTACTCTGTATAACCGAGTAGAGGACAATAGACATCAGATTTTGTATAACAAGTATAACAAGTGTCTTCCGAGAAGGAAGAAAAAACAATATTAACAATATATCCTACCTTTTCTCCAGTGAGAGCTCTTTTATTGTATTTATCATTTTAATAATAAAGTTAACATTTAATCACTATAAAGTTAAATTTCTTTAATTCAGCCTGTATCATGGACACTTTGCTGGATCAGTAGTATCAGTTGTAATATATGGTAGAAAACAGGCTGAATCATTGATAATGCTTTACCTTGAAGGGAAGCAAACTGGATCAATACACTCAGTACAGCTGAACACTATGGTCTGAGGCAGGGTTGCCAGCTGTTTCAACATCAAATAAAGGGCAAAACTGACCACTGGCCACTATTATATCTGAAAAAAGGACAGCGGAGGCAGGAGTTATGCTTAACTATAACTTATAATAAAGAGGACAACCCCCGCCAACAATCCCCTTAAGTAGATGCGGCGTGATGATGTCACACTGCCTGCGTCCTCACATCCTCGCTGCTGTCACGGTCCGTGTGCTGACTCTGTCCGCACTCGGGTTGTGTGGTAGTTCCCCGTTCTCTTCTCTGGCGCACCTCTTGGCTTCCGGGCATTTATTTTGACAGCATCTCGGCGGTGTTTCCGGCTGTCAGAAGCCAAGCTCCGTGGGACGGCTGGATCCCAATTAGCCGATGATTCCATCAGCTGATCGATCACTATTTAAGGGGGCAGCTCTGTTTGCTCAGGGCTGCGACCTCGTCGAACATTCCTTCTTCCACCATCCATTCCTGTAAGTGCTCTCCTAGTATCTGTATTCCTGTTGTACCTTAGTTGTGTTTTTGCCCACCGTGGCTCGTTATTTTGTCATTTTTCCTGTATTAATAAATTATGCAAACTCATCGGCTGGCACTCGCCGTCTTATTGATGGCTCGTGAGGGCAATCGCTGACAGCTGCCCGTCTGCTAATATGTGTCATGGGCAGTGAGAGCGCACCCCTCCCATCCTGCCGCACGTTCACAAACTCATCACTGCACCTGAGGCAGAGGACACACCTGTGCCTGCTCATCAGCCAGCGTACTTAAGGATGCATCCTCAGCGCAGTCAACACTGGCTCGTCTGGGTATACTGCCCTAAATTCAGGCAAGCAGGTTGTTTTGCTAAGGTTAGACACGTCGTCTAAACTGTGCTCTCTTTTCTCCCTTATAGGTTGCTTCCATCGTGTGCGTGCGCTCTCCTGCCACCTCATCACTTCCTCAGCAACAATCTCCACCCGGTCAGGCACTACTAGCTCATTCCCCCCTACCCTAGTGCTTCGTCTATTCCCTGCTGGAGTCCTGCCGGTCAATCCTTGGAACCCTGAGTAAGTGGCAATTTGGCTTGCCCATATTCGTTACTCCGTTCCTCCACTGACAGCAATCGCTTTCTCTCCACAGGTGGATTGTTTCCTCTGGTGAGTGGCTGTTTAATTAACTGTGCGCTGTTTTCCATATTTAATAAACTGTTGAATGTTCCCCCCTTATGTGGTTCTGTCCTGTGCTAGCATCGTGCACGTGAGCTGTCAGCTTAATCATGACAATATGTCTATATCCAACATCTACCTCCCCCTTGAAAAAAACAAAATTTTATGGACGTACTGAACCTAGAGCTCACAGCAGCTCTCACTTTTTTTAAAACACAGAACTTGGACCGCTGGGTAGACCACCAGCAGACCCTGCGCAACTGCATGGATTATTCTGCCATTTTGAAGCAGTTGTGCTCAGCTGAACAGTTACAAACACAGTCACCACTGAGATTACAGGTTGGGGCCTCCTGGAAGACTCTCATGGGGGTGGCCCTGGAGGCGCTGAGCGCGGCTGGTCTGGTGGTCCAGCTGTAAAGTCCCAGTCCGGGTCCCACATTGGCTGGATCAGCTCCTGGGCAGCTGTTCTCACCCTTCGCAGATAGCTGGAGTGCCATCTCGATTCATCGACCAGCTGGAAAGTAGCTGGCTCCAACTACACAGCAATTCTCATCAGTATTGACGAGACCTCCTGTGGGTCCAGGAGTCCAGATCGTCGGCCCCGAATCCATTCTAGCACTGTGAGCGACGATTGGTTCTGCCACACACGGTGTTGCTGTTGAGGTGACATATCATTCATGTGGGCAGCTGGATGTGCCCCTGGTTGGCGTTGACCCATTGGAATCTGCTGGGCAATGAACTCTCCATCCTGCTGCCCCACGGCAACCCCTTATTGTCTACAATGGGCGCTGATACTGAACGAGTCCGGTCTCTGTCCTTCCTTCACGCTGTTCTCTCCCAGTGGTCTCAAACTCGGAGCGGCTGTGTCCCCATCCAGGTGAGTCGCACTTCCAACATCAGCATTCTAACAGAGCCCAAGGTTGTCGCAGATGATAAAACCCAGTTCATAAAACAGGTCACAACCCAGAATATTATCCCTATGCGTAGTGAACCGTCAGCAACATGGTCCCTACCAAGCTGTTGAGTTGTCCAATGATCAGTTGTCTGATGCATAAGTGTTTATGGGCACTCATTTCCTTATCACAATAGCATAAAAACGAACTTTCCACCAGCGCATGATGCAAAGAGGCTGGTCTAATCATTCAGAGGTGTGTTTTGGATAATCCAATCCAAAGTACTCCTTCCCATCCCTTTAATGCAAAGAGGCGCATTATCTAAAGTGACTTATGATTATGACAGTTTAAGACAGGTTTTGAGCTGTCCAAAGCCCATGTGTGTGAGCCAAAATGCACGCAATAGTAATGCGGCATGGTAATAAGGAAGACATCAATCGCAGTTGATGCACAGTTAGTTATGTTAAAAAGAACAAACGGGTAAGAATGGGCTGAAAAAAATCAGTTGAATTGTTTAATGTGTACACCAATGCAACACAGACATGAAGAAAAGAAGATGATGCCTGTGCAAATTTTCATAAATTTTCATTAACAATGGCGTGGAAGTCACTTCCGGCTGTGGAGATGGAGTGCTCCCTCTCCTGTTGCTTTTAGTGACCAAAGTATTATGTAGTTGTTGTTCATGTATATGGTTGCACTGTTGGTGCAGCTCCATGAACGGCAGCTCGAACAGCACCTGCAGCACATAAAGACCGTCAACCAGCTTGCCGATGACGCGCGTGAGGCGATGGAGCGAGAAGCCGCCTTCCGAAGGGAGGAGATCGTACAAACTGCTGCCTTCAACCAAGCTTTCTTGGCTGAATTTGGCAGGTTTGTGGATGCGCTGAGTGGCCGGCGTATGTAACCCTGTCTCCCCGCCTGCCATGTTTTTTTCAAACTTGTGTACTTACTTGCACTGCTTTAATAAACCAATAGTGTTTGCATCATAACTGTGGTTTGTCTGTTATGAAAATAGTCAATAATTACATAAATATCCTCTCTTCTGACCAAATGCTGCCGTACATCAGGTTATGTGTCTGTAGCACATAACCAATTTACTCAATAGTTTTAGAAAAAAAGGGTTGGTAGACAATTGTATTGGAGTATATATATTATGGAGTCCAATTACGTAAACATCCTATAAAAGTCGTGGGAGCAGTTTTGTACCAACAAATAGTTGTGCTACATTTATTAGTATTTCATAATAATGGGATAGGGTTAAAGGAATATCACATGTCTCAACACATGATTCATAAGTCTGTTAACAGACTTACATCAAACCAAAAATGAACTGTGTAGCAGCTGGATTTTTTGCAGACGGCTTCTCCGGTGTTTAAGCTTTTAATTACTCTTACCTGCAAAGATAACCCTTATAAATAACAGTAGATGTATCTGAAAAGGGCACAAAATTGTAATTTTTGAAGAGGGGTTGCTAGACCATTTTATAGGAAGTACATTATGGAGTCCAGTGACGTAAACATCCCATAAAATTTGTGGGAGCTCTTTTGTCCCAACAAATTATAGTGCTACAATTATTATTTTTTTCGTAATAATGGGATAGGGTTAAATGGGATATAACATGTTTCAACACATGATTCATAAGTCTGTTAACAGACGTACATCAAACCAAAAGTGAATTGTCTAGCTGCTGGATTTTTTTGCAGATGGCTTCTCCTGTGTTTTAGCGTTTAATCACTCTTACCTTCACAAATAACCATTATAAACAACAGAGGAGATGTATCTGAAAAGGGTGAGATTTTATTTTCAAAATACAGAAGTTGGACATGTGTAGGCACATGAATGGGAAGGCAATGACATTGTCTAGTCATTATTGCCACACAAGTACTGCATCAGAGCATCTTGTACATCTCTGCCCTACTCCTCTACACCCTGTGCCACTGCCACCACCGGTTCATGTGCTGCAGCTGCTGGATCATCCCATGTAGTCTCAAAAGTCTCTCCATGACTTTCACACAGATTATGCAGAGCACAACAAGTAAGCACCATAGCTTTCGCCAGTTGGATGTCACAGTCATTCATTTTCAGAAGACAGCGTCACCTTCCCTTCAGCCTGCTGAAAGCATTCAACCACCCATACTCGATTGATGTTTTGGTTGTACATGTGCTGTTCTTCTGTCAGTCATGTCATGGAATGGTTTCAAAAGCCAGTTTTGCAATGAATAAGCTGAGTCTCCGAAAATGTAATAGCCCACACTTATGTCCTCCCACCATTGTCAGGCACGGTTTAATGTCCAGACCGATGGTTTGCAGCGATTATTTCGCAACAAAGCAGCCATCTGAAAAACACACACACACACACGCAGAGCATACATATTTTAATACCTTTAACCTCTTGCACTCCGGGATACCGCGGGCGGTCACGTCTCTGTGTCCTAGGGCGCACACTGTGCATCCTAGGGCGCACTGAAAAAAAAAAGCTGCATTTCCGTTCTTCCACTACAGACACAGCCGCGAACAGAAAGCCAAAGGAGTGCTTTGATTGGTTTAGATGTGATTGACCTCTCATTCGACTAATAAGAGCCCTGAATTGGGTTTCTGAAACCTTGAAGAACCAATAACTGAAAACCTAGCAAGAAGGACCCGCCTACCAACGGCTGCGAATACAGCGAGTCAATTGAAGCACAGAAGTTCGAAAGCGTGCATCCCATGTGTAAAATCTGTTTTGTGTAAGCCCCTGGGTGACACACACGCATTCGCCAGTCTTTTTTTCTTACTACTGTTCTTAGTTGTTTTGAAAAATCGGTTGCCAAAACCACAATCATGGAAGCACAAAACCACAATAATGGAATCATGGTTTGACCGGGTCGCGTGACCAGAACCACGAGTCGTAACAAGCGGACCAGCGTCATGTTCGTCTGACAATGAGGAAGAGAAGTTTGCCAGCGACACTGCTGTTGTGGACAGGTAAGTGTTATAAGCTAAATTATTCTTTATCCCTGAAAATTGTAATCAAAATGACTTTTGACGGATCGGTAAATTACAACTGTGCGTCATTGCCACATGATGGACCGCGGCGACCCGTGCGCCGCGTCCAGACCGTGAACGCCCCCCACCCCCCGCTACTCTTCTGTAGCGGATTGCAGATATTATTGCAGATATTTTAGTACAACTGTGCATAGTAGACCGCGGCGCACCGTCACCGCGGTCCGTCATGTAGCGATGGGCGATGTCCGTCCTCTGTAGTGGGGGGGGGGGGTTTGTTATTTTCTACATTACAGATATTTTAGTATAATTTTTAGTGCACTGTAGGTTATTTTTTCTTGTAAAAAAAAGCCACACATTTTTTACGTGGCATGCTTCTTTGTGTGTGGGGGCTTGTTTGTTCATTCATTCATTCATGAATGAATAAACAACCCACACACACACACACACACACACACACACACACACACACACACAGCCCTGAGTGTCACCTTTCATTAGAGCCCAATATGAAGCTTCTATATTGAATCATTCAAAAGTTACAGACGTTTTTCCAAACTGTGCAATTTGGCACAATTTGGCACAGTTCAAAAACGCCTGGGAACAACCTGAGGAAAAAGCTGTGCAATATATTCATTTTTTGTGGTATTGTTACAAAATTTTGACCTCAGCTGGATAACACTTGGTTCTACATTTCTGTTGCATTTTCCAGCCCGGATCTGACAGCTGTGCGTTATTTGCAAGCATCTGTATCCAAAAAAACACCCAGGCGAAATTTATTTTCTTCAAGTTCAGTATGTTTAGATGACTGTTACTCAGTGGCAGGAGCACTTAGAGAGATTATGACTGTTTTGCCAAAAAATTCAAAGTGTTTTCTTTTAAATGAGACCAACGCCATGAAGATGCTGCAAAGGGTTGAAGAACAGCTTTTGATTTACTTTGGGTACGTTATTTTTTGGCATTTTTAGGGAAATTGACCAGAGTGCAAGGGGTTAATAGCGATAACCTGGCGCCATCACAATGTAGAATGCAGGATTATAATGACTGTAGCAAGCATTAGCATTCATTTGCTTACCCTCATCCTTGTCCACATCCGTCTAGTTGTAGTTTCCATCTTCACGGTTGCGGGTTCATATTCTGCTATGGTATCCAAAAGTCTCTTGTACTTTTCCACCGTGTTTTGTCTCAACGCACGTTGTCTTCTCTGCCTCTCCTGTTTGGCCTTACTGTGACAAAAAACCACAGAGCAAGCAGCACGTGAATCTTCTCCTCGTAATCCTCCATTTTGTGTGTTGTTTGGGTGTTACATGCTTTACGTCACGGGAGTGTTGCGCTGCTTTTTTGTAAAAAAAAATACCACCCACCCCAAGCGGTACTCTGCTAATGGAAGGAAGAAGTGAGCCGAGTTGAGTAAAGCCAAGTCAAAGAGAGTAAGGCCAAATAGGTACTTGTGGAAAAGGGGCTTTTGTCTGGCTACGGTAATTGGGACACAACGGGCAGTGATGATGATTATGTGGTGCGGGACAAGGTTAGGATAATAGATGGCATGACACAAGACATAAAAAACAGACAATGCGCGGACAGAAAGTTAAAAAAAAAAATGGCGCACTGCAGAAAGTCTGTCTGAAAAGTACGCGGATTACCGTCCATGCGCATTCAGCTAATTTTTCAGCCCATTCTTTACCGTTTGGTCTTTTTAACATACAGTGGATATAAAAATTCTAGACACCCCTGTTCAAATGCCGGGTTTTTGTGATATTAAAAATGAGACCAAGATAAATCATTTCAAAAGTTTTTCCACCATTAATGTGACCTATAACCTGTACAACCCAATTGAAAAACAAACTGAAATCTTTTAAGGGAAAAAAACCCCAAAAAACTTACACCTGCTTGCATCACTTTGCACACCCTCTTATAACTGGGGATGTGGCTGTGCTCAGAATGAACCAATCACATTCAAACTCATGTTAATGGGTGTCAGCACACACCTGCCACCATTTAAAGTGCCTCTGATTAACTCAAAACAAAGTGCAGCTGTTCTAGTAGGCTTTTCCTGACATTCCTATAGTCACATCTTACAGCACAAGCCATGGTCCGCAGAGAGCTTTCAAAGCATCAGAGGGATCTCATTGTTCAAAGGTATCAGTAAGGAGAAGGGTACAAAAGAATTTCAAAGGCATTAAATCTACCATGGAACACAGTGAAGACAGTCATCATCAAGTGGAGAAAATATGACACAACAGTGACATTACCAAGAACTGGATGTCCCTCCAAAATTGATGAAAAGACAAGAAGAAAGCTGGTCAGGAAGGCTGCCAAGAGGCCGACAGCAACATTGAAGGAGCTGCAGGAATTTCTGGCAAGTACTGGCTGTTGAGTACATGTGATAGTAATCTCCCATCTTCTTCATAAGACAAAGTCTTATCTTACAAAGAAAAACATTCAACCCAGCTACATTTTGCAAAAACACATTTGAAATCTCCTACAGTGAAGCATGGTGGTGGCAGCATCATGCTTTGGGGCTGTTTTTTGTTTTGTTTTTTTCAGCTGGAACTGGGGCCTTAGTCAAGGTGGAGGGAATTATGAACAGTTCCAAATACCAGTCAGTGTTGGCACAAAACCTTCAGGCTTCTACTAGAAAGCTGAAGATGAAGAGGAACTTCATCTTTCAGCACGACAGTGACCCAAAGTACACTACCAAATCAACAAAAGAATGGCTTCACCAAAAGGTTAAGGTTTTGGAATGGCCCAGCCAGAGTCCATACCTGAATCTGATTGAACATTTGCGGGGTGAGCTGAACAGGGCTGTGCACAGGAGATGCCCTCGATGAAGAGTGGTCAAATATTGCCACATCAAGATGTGCCACGCTGATAGACTCCTACTCAAAAAGATTGAGTGCTGTAATAAAAGCCAAAGGTGCTGCAACAAAGTATTAGTTTAAGGGTGTGCATATTTATGCAAGCACGTTATTGTAAGTTTTTTTATTTTTCCCCTTAAAAGATTTCAGTTTGTTTTTCAATTGGGTTGTACAGGTTATAGGTCACATTAATGGTGGAAAAAGTTTTGAAATGATTTATCTTGGTCTCATTTTTTTTGCATCACAAAAACCAGGCATTTGAACAGGGGTGTGTAGACTTTTTATATCCACTGTAACTAACTGGGCATCAACTGTGAATGATGTCGTCCTTATTACCAAGCACCATTACTACTGCGTGCATTTTAGCTCACACACATGGGCTATAGTCAGCACAAAACCCATCTTAAACCCTCAAGATCACAATTTACTTTAGGTAATGCACCTCTTTGCATTAAAGGGGTGGGAATTAGCACTTTGGATTAGATTATCCAAAACACACCTCTGAATGATAAGACCGGCCTCTTTGCATCATGCGCCAGTGGAAAGTTTGTTTTTATGCTGTTGTGGTAAAGAAATGAACTTGGAAATGCCCATAAACGTGTTCTGCGTGAGTGACAACTGATCATCTGACCCCGTTGTTGTAATATGACCCTGAGAGAGTCCCAGTGTGTCATGGTTCATTAAGTGGTCCCTTTGGTTCCCTGCAGTTTTCTCTTGTGACAGACCTGCTCTGCCTCATAATAACGCTGGAAAAAAAAAAATCTAAAAACAGCAGTGAGAAGGTGCCTGGGGATGAGAAGACAAGATGGTTGCTGAAGAGATAACGTTCGTACACAGGCAGTTTTTAGTAACGTAAATTATCAACAGTCAGCGTGCAATCAAGTGTTTTTCTCCAAGAATCAACACTGAAATATGGACTGTCTACAATATATGTAGCTCAGTATGTCCTGCCAATTTGATTTCATGGAGACATGACACTCTGTGTGACAATGACTACTAAATTCCAATAAGGAATAAATGTTCTTTAGAACAGTGTTTTTTGAGCCATGGCACATGTTTTTACAACTAAAAAGCTCCCACAGCACACCTCCAACAAAAAAATAAAAGAAAAGTGACACATTGTAGCCTATTACAGCATATCCTGTGATAATTTCTTCTTGCAATTTATTTAAATTCAGTATGAACCATCGCACAATTAAACACAAAGTCCATGGAAAGACACAGACACATGGAAATGTGCTCCAAATGATGCATATATACACAAATTCATGTTTGCTAAAGATATTGTTCAACTCAGGCAAAAAAAAAAATTGGCTTTATGCTTAGTCCTGATAGCCAGTCAGTGCTGAGATTCTACAGTAATCGGGAGTGAATATCAACAATGGAGAATAAATTAGTTTGAAAATGAGACCGCCACTCACTGGAGACAGATAGATTAGCGGTAAGCAGCCGAGGCAGAGTGTCTGCACCTGTGACATTCTGCTTGGCTGTTACTGCTCTGCTAACTCATGAAACTGCACACTGATCCTCTTGTTTAGTGCTGAAAACAGCCAACATCAAGATGCATTTTCTGGAGGATATAGTGACATTTTCCAAACTGTGTGCCCCTCCAGACAATGTTGTCAACTCAAACATTACAGCATTTTTTTTTTCTTTTTAAATTTCCACAGATGGTACAAAGCAGCTGCAGAGGTTATGAAGGTAACCCCACTTCTCTGCAGGTTGCATCTTCCATCAAAAGCCATGATGAAGATTATCATTATTACATTCATTCACCCACTGACATGGAAGAGCTACTACATTGCCGACACAAATGCACAACAACGGCAAATTATTTGCAACAGCTGAACAATCATTTTTTACATTAATTAAGTGAAATTAGGCTATTTTCCACTGCACACCTGACAATCTCTCATGGCACACTGGTGTGCTGTGGCACTATGGTTGAAAATCACTGAAAGTGCAGGCTCCTGTTGTTTTTCAAGAGTACACTCTGGGTATTTTCTCTGTTTGTATAGTCTAGATTAGGACTCTGCAACCTGCTACTTTTTTGCTTCAAACAAGTGCTTCCTCTGACTCTGGCCAAAAAAAAAAAAATATTTATGAGAGTAAAAGTTAAAAATTTAGATGACATTTTTTAAATTTAAGACAGAAAAAGAGGAATTTAGAATAAAATTATCTGAAATTATGAAAAGTTTAAAATTTAAGTGAACAAAAAATATAACAAAAAATTAAAATTAACATACAGTGGATATAAAAAGGCTACACACCCCTGTTCAAATGCCAGGTTTTTGTGATATTAAAAATGAGACCAAGATAAATCATTTCAAAACTTTTTCCACCATTAATGTAACCTATATCCTGTACAACCCAAATGAAAAACAAACTGAAATCTTTGAAGAGAAAAAATAAAAAACTTACAATAACCTGGTTGCATAAATATGCACACCCTGTTATAACTGGGGATGTGGCTGTCTTCAGAATTAACCAATCACATTCAAACTCATATTAAATGGGAATCAGCACACATCTGCCACCATTTAAAGTGCCTTGGATTAACCCCAAATAAAGTTCAGCTTTGTAAAGTTCAGTTTTGTAGTCATATTTTACAGCACAAGCCATGGTCCGCAGAGAGCTTTCAAAGCATCACAGGGATCTCATTGTTCAAAGGTATCAGTAAGGAGAAGGGTACAAAAGAATTTCAAAGGCATTAAATCTACCATGGAACACAGTGAAGACAGCCATCATCAAGTGGAGAAAATATGACACAACAGTGACATTACCAAGAACTGGATGTCCCTCCAAAATTGATGAAAAGACGAGAAGAAAACTGGTCAGGAAGGCTGCCAAGAGGCCGACAGCAACATTGAAGGAGCTGCAGGAATTTCTGGCAAGTACTGGCTGTTGAGTACATGTGATAGTAATCTCCCATCTTCTTCATAAGACGGAAGCCTTATCTTACAAAGAAAAACATCCAACCCAGCTACATTTTGCAAAAACACATTTGAAATCTCCCAAAGGCATGTGGGAAAATGTGTTATGGGCCAATGAAACCAAGGTTGAACTTTTTGGCCATAATTCCATAAGGTATACTTGGCACAAACACAACACTGCTCATCACCAAAAGAACACCATACCTACAGTGAAACATGGTGGTGGCAGCATCATCCTTTGGGGCTGTTTTTCTTCAGCTGGAACTGGAGCCTTAGTCAAGGTGGAAGGAATTATGAACAGTTTCAAATATCTACCTTTTGTTCTTATTAAAGACTTTAATAAGAACAAAAGGTAAATAATTAAAAGAAGACAAAATGAACCTACTTGAGCTAGTTTCGAAGAAGAAGAATGGCTTCCCCAGAAGTAGAATAAGGTTTTGGAATGGACCAGCCAGAGTCCAGACCTGAATCCGATCGAACATCTGTGGGGTGATCTGAAGAGGGCTGTGCACAGGAGATGCCCTCGCAATCTGACAAATGTGGGGCATTTTTGCAAAGAAGAGTGGGCAAATATTGCCACACCAAGATGTGTCACACTGATAGACTCCTACCCAAAAAGACTGAGTGCTGTAATAAAAGCCAAAGGTGCTGCAACAAAGTATTAGTTGAAGGGTGTGCATATTTTTGTAACCAGGTTATTGTAAGTTTTTTATTTTTTTTATTTTTCCCTTTAAAAGATTTCAGTTTGTTTTTCAGTTTTGGTTGTACAAGTTATAGGTCACATTAATGGTGGAAAAAGTTTTGAAATGATTTATCTTGGTCTCATTTTTTTTTTACATCACAAAAAAACTGGCATTTGAACAGGGGTGTGTAGACTTTTTATATCTACTGTAAATCATGCTGCAAATGAGAAAAAATAAACACATTTGCAAGGAATGTTTCAAATTTAAAGGAAAAAAAACGCTGGCTCATCTGGGTATTCTGCCTTAAACAAGACAAGCAAGTATACAACTCACACAGGTGAAGAAATGATTAACCTGTGTGCTTTCTCTCCTCAGGTTGCTGCCATCGTGTGGGTGTGTCTCCAGGGCTGCACGCGCTCTCCTGTCACACCATCATCCACCAACGGCATTCAACCTCCACCCGGTTAGGTACCACCAGCTCATTCCCCTCACACTGCTGGTTCATCTATTCCCTGCTGGGGCCCTACCGGTTCTCCCTTGGAGGCTCATGTAAGTGGTAATTTGGCAAGCCCATTTTCCCTTACTCCATTTTTCCACTCATGGCTCTCATCTTCTCTCCACAGGCTGTTTCCTCTGGCAAGTGACTATTTGACTATTTGAGCGCACCAACCAGTCCCTGGAGGCCACTCTGCGATGTGTAGCAGCCGAGAATCCTTCTTCTTGGAGAACACCTGACCTGGGTGGAGAATTCAACGAACTCTGCTGTCTCCATGGCAATCGGTCTCACCCCTTTCGAGGCATCATTGGGGTACACGCCTCTGCTGCTACCTATGGCCGAGAAGGAGGTCGCGGTTCCATCAGTGGAGGCTCACGCTCGCCGCTGCCAGCGCCACTGGAGGTCCAGAGGAGGTCTGCCGCCCTCGCCTGCTATGTCGTTGACCGCAACCGGGCCATGGCTGATAGAAGACGAGTGCCTGCCCCCAAGTACACCGTGGAGCAGCAGGTCTGGTTGGCGGCCAGTCAGGTCCCTCTGAAGACAAAGTCAAAGAAATAGTTTCCTTGCTTCCTAGGGCCCTTCGTGATCTCCAGAGTGATCAACGACGCCTCAGTCCAGCTCAAGCTCCCACCCACCCACCGACACTACGGGTGAACCCGACCTTTCACGTATCCCACATCAAACCCCTCTCGGTCAGTTCCCTCTGCACCCCCCCCCCCCAAAGCCGCCTCCTCCTCCCCAGATAATCGACGGCCACACCGCCTACATGGTTCGTCAGGTCCTGGATGTTCACCGTCGAGGCCAGGGCCTCCAATACCTGGTCGACTGGGAGGGCTATGGCCCAGAGGAATGTTCCTGGGTTCCCACGTCCCGGATCCTGGACAAAGAGATGCTCCGGGCCTACCACCATGCCCATCCCAACAAGCCCTATGGGCCGCCAGAAGGCGCTCCTAGAAGGGGAGGCTCTGTCATGGGTGGTTAGAGCGTGCCCCCTCCTTCCCGTTCATCTCTCCTCAGGTCATCAACGCACCTGAGTGAGAGGACACACCTGCGCCCTCTCATCAGCCAGCGTTCATAAAGAAGCGTCCTTCAGTGATTCAATGCTGGCTTGTCTGGGTATTCTGCCTTAAACAAGACAAGCAAGTGTATGACTCACACAGGCGAAGAAATGATTAACCTGTGTGCTTTCTCTCCTCAGGTTGCTGCCATCGTACGGGTGTGTCTCCGGGGTTGTGCACGCTCTCCTGCCACATCATCACCCACCAACGGTATTCAGCCTCCACCCGGTAAGGCACCGCCAGCTAATTTCCCTCACCCTGCTGGTTCATCTATTCCCCACTGGGGCCCTGCTGGTTCTCCCTTGGAGGCTCACGTAAGTGGTAATTTGGCAAGCCCATTTTCCCTTACTCCATTCCTCCACTCACGGCTCTCGTCTTCTCTCCACAGGCTGTTTCCTCTGGCGAGTGACTATTTCTGTAGCTGTGCAGTGATTTTGATATTTAATAAAATTCTCAAACGTGTGTTGTTTGATTGTTCATTCTTGTTGCTGCATCGCGCACGTGAGCTGATTGCTCAGAACAATCATGTCAAATTTAATAGAAAAAATTAAGAAAAAGTTGCATTTCTATTTATATTTATAAGAAGGAATAAATGTTGACAGGTAATATTATACTTACAGTATACATCAGTCGTTTTGCCTTCATTTTAAAGCTTAAATATATTTTGTGTCTCCAAAAAATGTTTAAAATTTCTCTTTCCACAGTAGAAGTTGCCAATACCTGCTTGAGACAAGCACCGAGCCTTGACATGATCACACTAACGGTGTTAGATCCAACACCATAAAGCCAATCCAGTGTGTATAACATGCTGGCAGTAACACTGCAGGCTTCCTTTTTTTCTTCCTTCTAAAGGTTCTCCCCCTTACGAAAGTCACTGCTGAGAGCCACATGGGGTTTATATTGATGCAATAACTGTAAAAGATGCGGTACCCCTTTGCTTTGATTTATTAGCTACTGCTCAATGCAACTGTAGCCACAGTTGAAAGGTACATATTGGTCACGGCACGCTATCGATTTCTCTACAGCTGAATGGATGGCTTTGTTTAGCAGTGAAAAAGTGAGCAATTTCACCCACACTAGCAAGCTGTTTAATAGTCCCAAATCTATATTTCATTAAAATGATGACACATTGCACCCCTAGCCCCTCTCCTAACTCCTGTTCTATTGATCTCCAACAGTTTGGCTCTTGTAGCGGATCGTAAATCGTCCCAGCATCTGAGGCACTCTTTTTTAAGCAATCACCTTCCATTTCACATGTAATGAAGCACAGGAATTACACAGTGATATCAGGGAATCTGAGGTTAGCCTGTTATCAATCTCTGTGCTACAGAGCAGTTTTCTCCTCATAGCTACCATGCAGAACAGAAGGACGTCAAATACAATTTAGTCATATTCATTTAAATACTGTGTTCACCAGCAGAAGTACTTTAAGAATCTTTCTCACTTAGCAGCTCTTTCTATTATTTTTCTCTACTTAAACACACATCCGCTCACACTTGAACGACTACAGTTTAACCCCCCCCTTAATAAGCTCACTTTGTGTCATCATTCATGAAAAGATGACCTTTACTTTCTCTGTAGTGTTAAGCTGGGAAAAATGCCCTAGACTTTTCCTGCATCTCTTCTATTCATTTTATTCTCACACAGTTAAACCGGGGGGTGGGGGGGGCACAGTGCTTCGAAATGGGATGAGGGAATGTTTCGGTAATGGGAACCTGTTGTGTTTATGATGAATACCGACCAATCTGTCTGCCTCTGTAGGGTAAACACGCTTGACATTTGGTGATGACCTTATCCTTTCTATTAGGCAGCTTGTTTTTCTGACAGAGACGGATAAGTCTGCTTTTTCTCATTCCATCATATAGAACGATACTGGTTAACAAGGTGTCCTTGTTAGGTCAAAACGCATTCGCATGTCCATGATTCACTTTGACTGTTGCATCTGAAGTACAGAGGCTAGTGGTTTGCTGAAATAAGATGGCTTCATCTTAAGTATAAGTGGGAAAAGACATTTTCACTCTTTGCTCCAACATGGCATTTACCTTGAAGTTTCTTCAGATACACAGGTGAAGAGTGAGCTCAAACAGCTGAAGCTCAGGAAAACAGTGTGCTGCTCCCCACACAAAGTCAAACAGTAAATCAAAGAGACGTCAGAGTACCAAACACGCCACTTGATTGACAGTTGACCTCTGGGAGGTGCTGTGCTGAAACTCTGGCGAGATGCTAATCAGACTGAGCACTGGGAGCCGTGGAGATGTGGCCCAGCCTGACCCAGACACACCAGCCATCACTCAGCCTTATGTCCCACTATGTGGAAATTATGGAGAACAAAGTGTGCTGGAAGCTTCTTTTGATTCTAACCGGACTACATAAAACAACAACAGGATTCAGGAAGGTGGGTGGCAGACTTATACGGCCGTATTACAGCAACGCAGTTCATAATCAGTGGTCTGAGGCACAGGGTGCATTTGTGGGCTTTTCCAAGTTCATTTCCTTATTACAGCTGCCCAAAAACGAATTTTCTGCCGGGCGAGAAGTGCAAAGAGGCTGCCCTAATGCTCTTAATTATTATTATTGGGACAATGCGAGTTCGTTCACAAAGTGAAAATGCATTTACATAAAAGCAAGGAGCTTTTTAAATGAAAACAGTTAAATCCAAACTATTTGAAAACACAGCAGACAGTTTTTCATTACAAAGAGGAAAAAAAATGGTGTGTTGGTCTACGATTCAGTCCTCTTTTCAATTTAAGTACCAGACCACAACAGAATTTTTTACAACTTTTTCAAAGTCATGGACAAAGAGAAAGACTGGCGTAATCTCTGAATTATCACCTACAGCTCTCATCCATGCATAATGATGATCAAGTCTCCCCGTGCCAGCATAGTGACGTGTCTTACAAGATGGTTGGTAGCATCAAACATTGCGGCATGTGTCTGAACACAAACAATTCACGGATTCAGTTGCTCCTTGTCAGATTGTTGGAAAGGTAGTTAAAACACAGTTGTTTTTCTTGTTGTGGTGTCCTTAGTCTGGAGGACACCACAGAAGATTTGAGTCGGCTGAATCGTTTCATCAAGGAGTCCTTTGAGAGGTTTGTCATGAGTAAGCTCCAAACATTGGCTGCTCCTGCGGCAGGGTCCACCAAAGTGAATGCGTGCTCCAAACGTACCTGACCAGAAGAGTACCCAGAAGGCACTGGTTAAAACTGGTCTGACATTCCAGACTCCATAGATAAGAGATTGTCCAGTTTCAGTGCCTGGGGGGTTGGAGCATATCTCTTGTTATACTAAGATAAGATAAGATAAGATAAGCCTTTATTAGTCCCACAACGGGGAAATTCCAGGATTGCAACAGCACAGGGATAGCAACACTCAGAGCAACAATCAGAAGGCAAGAAAAAAAAAAAAAAAAAAAAAACCAAGAGCAGCGAGTATACATATGTACATATAAACATAAATATATAGACACACGATGCGGAGCATTGCAGCTAGATGGAATAAATATATAGATATATAAACACACAGTGCGGAGCATTGTAGCTAGATGGACTAAATATATGAACATATAAACACACAGTGCGGAGCCTTGTAGCTAGATGGAATAAATATGTGAATATATAAACACACAGCGTGGAGCGTTGTAGCAAGATGGAATAAATGTATTAATATATAAACACACAGTGCAGAGCATTGCAGCTAGATGGAACAAACATGCAAATATATAAACACATAGTGCGGAACATTATAGCTAGATGGAACAAATATGCAAACACATACACACAGTGCAGAGCACCGTAGCTAGATGGAATAAATATGTAAATATATAAACACACCCAGTGCGGAGCACTGTAGCTAGATGGAATAAATATGTAAATATATAAACACACAGTGTGGAGCATTGTCGCTAGATGGAATAGATATATAAATATACAAACAAATATATTAATATACAAACAAACACACACAGTGCGGAGCATTGCAGCTAGATGGAATGAAACAGCATAACCGTCTACTTAGTTATCCTACATGGTATGATTATGCACCCATACATATTGTCACCCTCCGTAGCTACCGGTATTTTCCTAGTTGTATACCGGAGGGAACCATTGTGTAAGTCTATTGCGTCTTTTGCATTCAATACTGTTAGGTTGTCACGTCTTTTTGCTGTCTCTGCGAGCAGCCCTGCTTAGGTTATACAGTCTGACAGCCGTTGGTAGGAAGGACCTGCGAAACCTCTCGGTTGTGCACCTAGGATGATGTAGTCTGCTGCTAAATGAGCTCCTTAGTGCATACAGTGTGTCCTGCTTAGGGTGGAACTCGGACTCCAGCAGAGATGACAGTTTAGCCACCATCCTTCTCTCTCCCATCTCCTCCACTGGGTCAAGGCGCTGCCCCAGGACAGAGCTAGCTTTCTTGATCAGTTTGTTCAGTCTCTTCCTATCAGCTGCTGTAACGCCACTGCCCCAGCAGACCACTCCAAAAGTGATGGCTGATGCCACCACCGTGTCATAGAATGTCTTCAGCAGCGCCCCTTGTACACCAAAAGACCTGAGTCTCCTCAGTAGGAACAGCCTGCGCTGTCCCTTCTTGTAGAGTGCGTCAGTATTGTGTGACCAGTCTAGTTTATTGTTCAGATGAACACCCAGGTACTTGTAGGATGTCACCATCTCAATGTCTGTTCCCTGGATGTTTACTGGTGCTGTGAGGGGTTGTCCTTGCCTGCGGCAGTCCACCACCAGCTCCTTAGTTTTCCTCGCATTGATCTGGAGGCAGTTCCGATGGCACCAGTCCACAAAGTCCTGGATAAGCCCTCTGTACTCAGCTTCATCTCCGTTGGAGATGAGGCCAATGATCGCAGAGTCGTCAGAGAACTTCTGTAGATGGCAGTGTGTTGTGTTGTGTGAGAAGTCCGCAGTATAAAGGGTGAACCGGAAGGGAGCCAAAAACGTTCCCTGGGGGCCCCCGTGCTACCGATGATCGTGTCAGACACGCAGTTCCAGGTTCTCATAAACTGTGGCCGGTTTGTGAGGTAGTCCAGGATCCATGATGACAGGTGCTGGTCCACCCCTGCGCACAGCAGCTTGTCCTTCAGGATCATCGGTTGGATGGTGTTGAAAGCACTGGAGAAGTCAAAGAACTAACTAACTACTAACTAACCTGCACTTATATAGCGCTTTTCTAGTCACAAAGACCACTCAAAGCGCTTTCACTAATACTAACCCTCTATTCTAAGGGCCTATAGGAAACAGATATCTAGGGACAATTTAGAACAGCCAATTAACCTAACATGCATGTTTTTGGCATGTGGGAGGAAACCGGAGAAATCCCGGAGTAAACCCACGCAACACGGGGAGAACGTGCAAACTCCACACAGATCACTGTTGGTCGGAGGCTGGGATCGAACCCACGATCCCACGATCCCCACAATCCCCCGGCCAAGGGTAAACTGTGCTGCCGCAGTGCTAACCACTGCGCCACCGTGCAGCCATGATCCAGCCATGAGCCGTCCAGAACATGATCCTCACTGTATTCCTGGGATTCTCCAGGTGGGACAGAGAACAGTGAAGGAGGAAGATGACCGCATCCTCCACCCCAATACCATGCTGGTAGGCGAACTGGAGTGGATCCATCGCTGGACCCACCAGGGGGTGGAGGTGAGCAAGGAGCAGTCTCTCCAGGGTCTTCATCATGTGGGACGTCAGGGCCACTGGTCTGTAGCTGTTCAGATATTTGGGGTGGGAAGTCTTTGGTACAGGTACCACACAAGATGTTTTCCACAACTGTGGTACCCTCCCCAGCTTCAGGCTCAGGTTGAAGATGTACTCCACAATCCCACACAGCTGGTCTGCACAGGACTTGAGGAGCTTTGCACTGATGCCGTCCAGTCCCGACGCCTTCCTCGCCTTGATCTTCCTCAGCTCCGTCCTCACCTGGGTCTTAGTGAGGGTCAGGTTGGGGGGCTGTGTGTTGGGAGTGAGGGGGTGATGGTGGAGTGGGGAGTGGGCAGCAGGACTTGATGTCTTCAGTGGCAGCAGTGGTTGTTGTGCAGTCGAGGGGCAAGGCGGTTGGTCAAACCTATTAAAAAACAGATTCAGATTGTTCGCCCACTCCCTGCCCCCCGTGTCCTGGGGGGAGGTATTCTGGAGCCCAGAGATGGTTTTAAGGTTTCTCCAGACCCCGCTGATGTTGCTCTGTTGCAGCTTGTCCTCCATCCTCTTCCTGAAGCTGTCCTTGCCTTCTCTGCACTTTCTCCTCAGCTCCCTCTGTACGGACTTCAGCATCTCCCTGTTCCCCGACCTGAAGATCCTCTTCTTCTCTCTCAGAAGTGTTTTTATCTCAGGGTTGATCCAGGGTTTGTTGTTTGAGCAACACCGTATGGTCTTGGTGGGAACGGTTTTGTCCACACAGAAGCTGATGTAGTCCGTGATGGTATGAGTGAGGCCATCGATGTCCTCACCATGTGGATCGCAGAGCTGCTTCCAGGCGGCGATTTCAAAACAGCCCTTTAGAGTGTCCATTGCCTCCTCAGACCATAACTCCACTGTGCGCATGGCCGGAGGTTGTCTGTGCACTAGGCGTTTGTACACCGGCCGGAGATGAACCAAGTTGTGATCCTATCTCCCGAGTGGGGGGAGTTGTGATGAGGTGTACGCCTCCTTAGTGTTTGCGTAGAATAAGTCCAGTGTTTTATTGTCTCTAGTGTGGCATGTGACATACTGGGTAAACGTGGGTAGAATGGGAGACAGTGAAACATGGTTGAAATCGCCTGAGATGAGGAGAAGAGCATCTGGGTGTTCTGTCTGCAGCCTGCCAGTTACTGAGTGGATGACGTCACGCGCTGTCCCAGCGTTCGCCGTCAGATTTGCATAAATAACAATGCAGATCACGTGTGAGTATTCCCTCGGGAGATATGTAGGCCGCATGCTAGCAGCTAGCAACTCAATGTCTTTGCTGCAGTGCTGGTGTTTAACAGTGATGTGTCCCGGTCTGCACCAGTTGCTATTAACATAGATCATCACTCCACCGCCCCTTGCTTTGCCACTGTCTGGTGTTCGGTCTGCCCGTATCGCGTGGAAACCCTCCAGCTCAATGTTAGCATCTGCTACTAGTTCAGATAGCCACGACTCGGTAAACAAAAGGAGGGAGCATTCCCGGTATAAGCTGTCGTAGCGGGAGATAGCCACTAGCTCATCTACCTTTCCCAATATAGAGCGTACATTCCCCATAACAACGGATGGTAAGGTGGGTCTGGACCTTATACTCCTTGTCCGCCGTCTAACACCAGCCTGACAACCACGTCGTTTTCGCCTTATTTCTCTCGGTATGTCGAGTTATTCTGTTAGCACCAAGTGGCGATTAAGTGCAAGCAGCTGTTCCCTGCTGTACCGTCTCCTGCTGTAAACAGTGGCTCCGTCCGCCGGCTCGGGAGACATTTTGGAGCGATCTGTGTGTCCGTGATGTATAAAGTGTATAAAGAAAGAAAGAAAAAAACTCAGAATTGAGCCGCTGTTGCAAAAGGCAGCCGACTCGTGTGGCGCCGGAAGTCAAGTACTATGCTCCATAATTGAATAAAATCCATTTTAAGAATCAACAACAATATTATTCACTTTTTTAAAATTAAATTTGCAGCTTTTCTTATAAATCTGCAATCTTTTCTTCTTAATTTATTACACTTATTTGTAGATGTTATTGTCAGAGCGTGGGTTGGTCCCATGTCCTCACTTTAGTTTCTAGTTTATTTTTCCTTGACACCAGGACATGGGTCCAGCCCACATCCTTGCCTTAAGTGATTATTGCATTGTCTCCTGTTTTTGTTCTTGCTCATTATTGGGGCCTGAGCCACTGACAAAGTCAGTGGGCGAGAGCTCTATTGTAATTGTCAGAATTTTTTTTTTCCTTCTTCTCCATCTAAGATCTCATTTTTGGGGTAGTCAGCGTGCATGACAACTCACCATTTTTTGCAGGGACCTCAAGACTGGAGAAAAATTGAATATTTTGGAGGAAATATGAATGGCCCCACAAAAATGGCTCTACAGCGCCACCTAACGTGAAATCAATGGCGATGGGCACACGCTTACGTTCGCGTAGAAAGATAAAAATCTGGTGAGATGTTTATCATGTCAAGACATGCAAAAAACTCCATAAAAGTGATGGTCTACACCCAACAGGAAGTCAGCCATTTTGGCAGGAAATGTCAGGGACCAGATTTCCACCTCATGCATTTGATAAAACTTGTCCTAGGGTTTTAGTCCAATTGAGCTCATTTGTGGTGACAATCATCTATACCATTGTTCCATTAAAAGTTTTTGACGGCAATAACTGGTATGCATTGTCGGATTTCAACCAAATTCAATATTATGGATATCAGTCCAATTCCAAACAGTTCTATTCATAGAAATCTATAACGCCACCTATAGGAGGCAGAAAGTATTGCATCAGAAAGTTTGCATCATGTTGTTTTTTTTAATACCTCAGGAGTGGAATGTCGGATTGGCACAAAGATAGGTATGATGTATATGGGTATGCCTCCAAACAATTACAGCTATGAATATTCATGCGTAGCAATAGCGCCCTCTCTTGGAGACATGAAGGTTACACCAAGGGTTTTCTTCAATATCTCTGAAAGAAATAGTCTGATTGGTACCATTTATGGTGACAATCATCTATACCCATGTGCCATCAAAAGCTGTTGAAAACTTTTCCAAATGCCCAACGGTTTGGTGGAAGGGGCATGGCCAAGTTTGCAGTATCACCATCACCCTTCCAGTGGCTTTTACTCTGCCATACATTGACTGATTAAAACCAAATTGTGTGTGGTGAATAGGTAGCCAATACTGATAATTTCTATAATAAAGAATGACATATAGCAACAGCATCCCCTACTGTCAATGGACAGGAAGTTTCCATAACTCGCATGCCATACTCACGCGCCACTTGCCAGAATAACGTACAATTTTCTGAGGTTTATCAGACTACCTGGTTGATCATAACTGCACATCACCTTTAGCATGGCGTCACTGCTGTTACCATGAACACACCTTCCTCGCCATTCAATCCGTGATCTTGTTGGGATGGTTGGGAACGACCTGGAGTCATGAAATCTTGAACATAGGTTGAGGTGACTGTCATATGTAGTCCTATATGGATGGGCAACACATAACTGACAGGGAAGTGTTGCCATGGTGACATGGCGAAGGTTGGCTATTCGCCATGGAACATCAGAAAGTTGTAACTTGGACCAGCTTTGTCTGATTTTCACCAAATTTTTGACAATGGATATTTGACCCCCCCCCCCCCCCCACACACACACACACACACGCTCCAACATAAAAATGATTGACAAAAGTTATACCACCACCTACTGCTCACAGGAAGCACTGCACCAAACGGTTTACTTTATTATTCACGCAGCACTTGCCGCGACAATGGGAAATTTTCTGAGCCAGCTAGGTATGACGGGTGCCAGGTTCAGCGGTTGAGTGGGGTGCAAGGGCCCACTTATAGCTGCTGGCAGCTTTAATTATTATTAAACAACAGACCATGGGTCACCAGTGACCTGAAAGCACTTCTGAACAAAAAGAAGAGAGCTTTTAGGGCTGGAGACAAGGAGAAGCTGAGGGGGAGTGCAGCATGAGCTGAGAGAGATGCTGAGGAGGTGCAAGGACAATTATAGGAGGACGTTGGAAGAGAAACTCAGGCAAAATAACACTAAAGATGTGTGGGAGGGAATGAAACAAATCACTGGGTACAAGGGGAGAGTCAGGCAGCCATCTGGGAGCCAGGAGAGACCTGAGGAACTGAATCTGTTTTTTAATAGGTTCAACTCACAGTCTGTCACCCGAGCAACACAACCAGACCCCCACACACCCCCCCTACCCACGCTCCCGGGCAGAACCTCTCTCCATCGCCCTCCTCCTCCTCCTCAGGGGGCACCAGGACCCTCCCTCACTTCACGGTGACTACAGATCAGGTGGAGAAACAGCTGGAGAGACTCCGCCAGCGGAAGGCTTCGGGCCCGGATGGTATCTCCGCTAGGATCCTGAAGACCTGTGCCAACCAACTAGCTCCAGTACTGAAACACCTGTACAACCTGAGCCTGAGTCTGGAGAGAGTATCGGTGCTGTGGAAGACATCCTGCCTGGTTCCTGTCCCCAAGAAGTCATCTCCATCGGATCCGAATGACTACCGACCAGTTGCCCTCACATCTCATGTGATGAAGGTCCTGGAGAGACTGGTCTTAGCCCACCTGAGGCCGCAGGTGGAGACGTGGCTGGACCCTCTGCAGTTTGCATATCAGCCCCATTTAGAAGTTGAAGATGCTGTCATCTACCTGCTGCAACGAGCCCATCAGCGCCTGGATGGTGGAGGAGATACTGTGAGAATCACTTTTTTTGATTTCTCCAGTGCCTTTAACACCATCCAGTTACTGCTGCTGGGCGAGAAGCTGCGGGGGATGGGGGCTGACAGCTCTGTGATCTCCTGGATTACCGACTACCTGACAGGCAGACCACAGTTTGTCAGGCTGGGCAGTGTCTTGTCTGGAGTGGTGGCTAGTGATACGGGAGCGCCACAGGGGACTGTGCTCTCTCCTTTTCTTTTTACCTTATACACCACGGACTTTCAGTACAACACTGAGTCATGTCACCTGCAAAAATTCTCTGATGACTCAGCTGTTGTGGGGTGTATAAGAGGAGGAGAGGAGGGGGAGTACAGGGCACTGGTAGACAGATTTGTGGAGTGGACGGAACAGAATCACCTGAGGTTGAATGTCAGCAAGACCAGGGAGATGGTGATTGACTTCAGGAAGAGGAAGGCTCCTTCCCAGCCACTGCAGATTAGGGGGGAGGATGTGGGAGTGGTTGAAGACTACAAATATCTGGGTGTCAGGATCAACAGCGGGTTGGACTGGAGATCCAACACCGATGCTGCGCACAAGAAGGGGATGAGCAGACACTATTTCCTGAGAAAACTGAGATCCTTCAACGTGTGCAGCAGGATGCTTGAGCTTTTCTACCAGACTGTTGTCGCCAGCGCCATCTTCTTTGCTGCGGTCTGTTGGGGTAGCAGTATCAGGGCCAGAGATACCAACAGACTTGACAAGATTATCAAGAGGGCTGGCTCTGTAATTGGTCTCAGACCGGAGACCTTTGAGACAGTGGTGGAGAGGAGAACACTAAATAAACTGCGATCCATCATGAACAATCCTGATCACCCCCTCCACCACACACTAGATAGGCAGCAAAGCACTTTTTCCAGTAGACTACTACAGCTTTGTTGTCGAACGGCCAGGTACAGGAAATCTTTCCTGCCACATGCAATTTCACTGTACAATAACTCACTATGATGCTGTATTCTGGTCATAGCTATGCTGCCACATTGCACCTTACAGATTAACTGGTACCTCACATTTCACTCTGCTCCTGATAGTCCTTCTTTGTGCAATGGGATGATTCATGTGTTTATACGGGTCATCATATAATAAGCTATGATGTATATAGGTTATATAGTCGTGTTAGTTTCTTCTTTACTTTCCATGGGTAATCCCTTTGTCTGTCATGTGTGTTTCTGTTGTTTGGCTGTCAACTGTCATGCTGCTGTTACACTGTAATTTCCCAGTTTGGGATGAATAAAGTACATCTATCTATCTATCTATCTATCTATCTATCTATCTATCTATCTATCTATCTATCTATCTGTCTATTATTATTATTATTATTATTATTATTATTATTATTATTATTATCATGGTTGTCATGGTCTTGTCTCCCCGATCCTTTATTCATGTTTCATGTGTACCCCTGTCCGTGACCGTCTACTCATTCCTGCCCATTCCAGTCACTATTTGCTCCATGTGTCTGTCTTCAGTCCTGATTAGTTTTCCTGCCTGTTGTCTGTTGTGGTGACTACCCGTTGTCTATGTATGTCAGTGTCTGCCTTTGTTCTGCATGGTGTCCTTATTATCATATGGCGTCTCACCCATGCTTCAGTTCTGTCTTGCCTTACTGTTTTTTAGTAATTCTTCTGCCAAGCTTTGTTTGTTATTTTTGCACCCTCAAGCTGGTCTTGGTTTGACCAACTTAAATAAAACATTGTGAACTTTAAGTGTCGCGTTTGGGTTCTGCTTCTAACACATCACTTTGACACTTATGACTTGAATTAGATCACCCACAGTGTAATCTGTCAAATGACAGACAACTCTCAGAATTTTTAGTCATTGCTGAAAAAATCTGTCAGTGAAGGACAATTTTCAGTTAATGCAACCTCTTGTACACACATAACAAATGTTCACAAACATATATACACCTTACCCCTGTAATGATGCCGAGCGCGGCACAGACCTGCGCTCGGGTCTTTGTGGTTTTTCTCTTTTTCTGTATTTGTATTTAGTCTTTATTTTTCGTCCATTATGTTTTGTGCTTTTATTTTGACAGTGCAGTTTGTGACTTCCGGCTGTCAGGTCTTTTCACTGTTATCACAGCTGTTTGTGTTTTGTTAATAACTTTTACTCCACGCCTGATTCATGTTTGAGTTCCTGTATTACTATCTAAGCTCTCTTGCGGGGATCATTCCTCGCAGTGACCTCGTCTTGTGCTGACTGGAATCCCCGCGTCCGATTTCAGTCTTTCTTCTGCTTAGGTCTTTATCCTTGCCTGTTATATGTAAGTGACCTTTTGTGGTTTTTTTATTATTTGTATTTTTCTGTAGATACCCTTCGGGGGCCTTGTAAATAGCCATTTGTAAATCGCCCTTTGTGGTCCTTTGTTTTTGCCTTTTTGGAAGTTGCCTTCATGGCTGTCATTTTGTGTTTATTCGTTATTAAATGAGCAAACTCTGCTGGCGATTGGTGCCTCATTTCTGCCCTGAAAGGGGCAATTATGACAACCCCTGACACGGGCATTACACACTATACAAGATAAATATAACAAAAATGCATAGTCCAGTTCAAGGTAACGAGCTTAATAACACAGTTCAATTCAGTTCTTTTTCTTTGCTTCCGGCACGCTTGACCCTCTTCTACAGCATCTCTCCCTGTGTTAAGTACCCCTCCATGCTTACCGGAGTGGTGGCTCAATTGGTAGAGCATCCGCCCCACACCCGGGAGGCAGGGGTTCAAATCCCTGCCGGGTCATGCCGAAGACCATATAAAAGTGGAACTTCCTGCCGCCCAGCTTGGTGCTCAGCAATAATGGAATGGAGGAGGGAAATTTGTAGCGGCGCCTTGCATGGCAGCGGCCCTCTGATTCTACACTTGGGGTGTGTGTGATTAACACAGTAGATAGGTAAAACACAATCTCGTTCTACTGTACATGATTGGTTGTACAGTTGAATGACAATAAAGGGTAATTTAATGCTTCAGATAATGTTAAATTCAGTATGAAATAATAATAATGCATCAGATGTATATAGTGCTTTTCATAGACAAAGACACTTTTCAATGGATACATTATTCACTCCACAGACAGACACTGATAGTGGTAAGCTACTACTGTAGCCACAGCTGCCCTGTGGCAGACTGACGGAGACGTGGCTGCCAGTTGGCCTGTCCGACCACTACCCAACAATTATACACATTTATACCCAGTGTCATGGAGACTGGCGGCAAGGTGGGTAAAGTGTCTTGCCCAGGGACACAATGGCAGGAAGTCTGAGGAGAGTAGGATTCGAACTGCCAACCCTCCAGTTATTGGATGACCCACTTTACCTCCTGAGTCATAGAGTTTTTTGACAGGAAATGCTCTGCAGTTACATATACCTCACCTCTCACTCTTTGGATTTATCCTGCTAAAAGCAAATGCTAACACTAGACAAGCAGAAGATCAGTTGAAGTAGTATAGGAACCAAATCCCACGATTTGAAGACAAAACTAAATGTTGCTTCCCTGACTGTAGACAGAAGGTGAAGCTTTCAAAATAATAGCTGACCTTTCACAATAAATGTAAATTTTTTCAATAATAAATTAAAATCTCTCCCATGAATGAAAAATTAAAAGTGAAGCTAAAGTAATTCTTATGAATAATTTCAATAACTCACTAATAAATTAAGTTATTGTATAAGTGGTATTATTATACAAGTCATTATTAGTTTTTTTATTACTTAAAAATCTTTAGAAAAAAACAGAACCAAAATAATCTGTGCTCTTAATCTTGTTGTTGGATAGACATCACATCACCCAGCCCTAATTCAAAGCCTGGTGGTATTTCTATGGGATTTTTCAAAGACAGGCTGTTCCCTGAGTAAATTACATACTTAACCTATTGACAAAACAAAGTATTGACTGGAGAAGCTTTATGGAGCTGCACTTAAGGTTAAATTTGATTTTACTGAACAAGACATATTGATTTCAACTTTTTTGAATTAAAAAAATGCCAGCAGGAAGAAAAAAACATTTGTAACTTATGCATTATTATGCAGCATTCTGTCACATTTAATACGTTTATCACGCATGACAACCGAGAGCAGAAAGGACAAATTGTTGATCCCAGATACTATTCCTAATGTGGTTGTGATTGTGTTGGCCAAGGTTAACACTCCTGATACTCTTGTACTTTGTGCAGGCTCACTGAATCATAAACATCTTTCCTTTGTCAGTTCATCGACTCTGGGCCCGATGAGAACACGTTACAAAGCCTGTGCTTCCACCTGAACCCTGGCTCTGATTACGGAAAGGAGCAGGTGTGAATTAAGCGGGTGCAACAGGACAGCTTCCTGTGAATAAATGCATTTTGATTATGAGCAAACATTGCCCTCCTTTGGCCCTCATTATGCAAATTAGGGATTGTATTTTAGGGTAAAGGAAGGAGGGTGAGGGTGATTTGTTTGCAAGAGGATTTCGTGCAGCCAGGCAGTCATATGCTGTTGATTAACGGACTAATGGACAGGCAGCAGAGTGGGGTGAAGTAATTTCATAGCAATCACTATTCATTACTTAATGAGAGATGATGACTTGGGGCACTCTCCAGCTGAAATGCCAGCGAAAGGCAAAGTTGATGAATCGTAATAAAAAAATCATATCATTATTTACCTCTTTAAATTCACCGGGCCCAAGGAACATAATTAAGAGGCACACCGGAGAGAGATGGCGGCTTTTTTCCCTACTGAAAGACAATCATTTATCATGACCTAATAGGATTTTTTGTTTACAATGCAGCCCATCACAGCAGCTGTAGTCTTTACCTGTTGAACCGAAGCATAATCGAATCAAACAAGCCAATACATTTACCATAAATTTCGCTTTTGTAATGTAGCAGATGAATTCACCAGAAAGACTCGTCTAATTTAATGATTTTGCTTAATTAAATTTTGCAGAATATTGTTTAAATGACATGCAATGCCCGTGATTTGGGACAAGGAAGTGACTTTAATGATGAAGTGACGATACATGAGAAAATATTTATTTGTAATTGTCATAATTTGGGCATGGGCATAGGCTCATGCCCATGCTTTATGTTCATTTTTGTTCTCTGTGTTTTCCCCTGTTTTGGTTTATTATGATTAGTTGCATTATTTGCCTTCTATGTTCCCCTGGGTCCTCTGTTATTGTCTTCTGTGTTTCCCCGGTCTGTTGTGTCATTCCCTGTTTGCCTTTATTGTCATTATTGTGGTCTTTGTGTTTCCTTGCCCTTGTTTTTGTCCTTTGCGTAGTTTTGGGTTTTGTGTGCATATTTGTTTAACTATTCTTCCCAGCTCCTCATGTTTCCCATACCTGGAGACACTTTCCCTCGTGTGTGTTACCATTTAGCCCTTGATTTTTCTCCCAGCTGTCCTGCGATTGTGATTATCAGTTCCCCTATTTATGTCTGTCTGAGTTTGTGTTCTGGCGTGGCGTCATAGTCGTGGTTTCCCTCTGGTTCCCTGTGTCCTGTTCTATGAGGAAGTTATTTGCCAGCCAGTTATAATTTAGTTCACAGCCCCCATGCTGTCTTTTCTTTGTATTTATCTCTGTGAATAAATCATTGTTGCACCTAGTCCTACCTCAGAACTCAGAACTCAGAACTCAGAAAAGATTTATTGCCAAGTACATTAACAGATACTAATAACAGATCACTGATAACAGATCACTGATAACATACGAGGGATTGGACTTGACACAGAAAATGAACCTGCATTTCCGGTGACACGGCTGCATCTGAAACGTGCCTGCCAACAGGAGGGTACAGGTAGCATGAGAAATAATACAATAGGAAGGAGCAAAAAAAATCATTGATTTCAGAATAGTGGTCATGTATGATCAATATTATGATTACAAAGAAAAAAAAAGCCCTCAATGCACAATCAGCAGACCAAAAAAGTTCACAGGACACAAAGAGAGCAGTGAGTGAATCATCTTTATCATCAGTTTGTGGATCAGTATGAGTGTAATGTTGAAAGCAGGTGTTGTATCAGTTAAGAACAACAAGGACTCTTTGGCAGGAGATGTTTTGTCTGGCTACTGGCAATTGTCCTTGGCAATTGTCCATGCAGCTGCCTGTCCGAAGGCCATGAGCTCAGTGTTTTGAAAAACAAAGACTGCAGATGATCAGGAGGATTTTTGTAAGGGAGAGATTAAGTCGAATAGTACTGATCACAGAGAAGGAACTTTATATTCTCTTACAGATTCAGTACTTAATCCTTCATTGCTGGGTGTTGAGTCCATCGTGGATAGACCTAAGCGTAATCATGATGTAATCCACCTTCCGAGACAGTTCTCCATTTGTCGCTATCAGGGTCTTCTCCATTTTTTCAATTTGATGGATGCACCTCGCCTGGCCAGCATTTTGATAGGTTGTATCCATCCAACAATTTGCGGTACACCAGGACAATCCCAGATCCAATCAGAACGATCCCAATCACCATTACTATGAAGACGTACAAATCTTCTACATCTTCGATAAAAAGATTAGTCAGGCACAAGAGTTTCCAATTACTTGTCTCCCGTAAATAGCCCGCAGCAGCTGTTCCTGCGGGGCAGACAACCTCCCCCGGGGCACTTTTCCTCGTTGAAAAGATAGTGTCAATTGCGTTCAAAGCCCAGCTTATTAATTCCATAATTTCTTTCTTTCGATAATCAGCAGTAAGACGCAGACAGACGACAGCAAGCTGGGATCCAGTTAGTTTGGGAAGGAGGAAATGAGTCGGGAGCAAGAGAGAAGAGAAAAGGCGTCTTCTCTCTTTGGAGGCGGAAGTGAGAAGGTGCTGCTGTTGAGTCCATCATTCCTGCCTGCCGGAGGTCGTTCCTGACAGTAATACTGAAATCCACAATTTTCCGGTGAGAAAATTGATTTATAAATTTTGTGGAGGTAAAAGCCACGCTGTGTTACATTATCTCACAAAAGTGAGTGCCCCCCTCACATTTTTGAAAATATTTTATTATATATTTTCATGGGACAACACTGAAGATATGACACTTTGATACAATGTCATTATTGTCACCTGTGGTGCAGGTGTAGTGTGGCCGACTACTGATCAGAGGGTCAAGGGTTCGAGTCCCGCTCTGTCTGCGGTCTGCATGTCAAAGTGTCCTTGAGCAAGACACTGAACCCCCAGTTGCTCCTGGTGGTCAGGCTAGTGCCTGTGTGTGTATCAGTGTGTGAATGGGTGGACGGCAGGGTGTGTAAAGTGCTTTGGTCATCCAGAGATGAGAAAAAGTGCTATATAAGTGAATACCATTTACAAGTGTAAAGTAGTCAATGTACAGCTTGTATAAGATAAGATAAGCCTTTATTAGTCCCACAATGGGGAAATTCCAGGATTGCAACAGCACAGGAATAGCAACACTCAGAGCAACAATCAGAAGACAAGAAAAAAACAAGAGCAGCGAATATACAGTACATATGTACATATAAATATATAAATATATAAACACACAGTGTGGAGCATTGTAGCTAGATGGAATAAATATATAAATATATAAACACACAGTGCGGAGCATTGTAGCTAGATGGAATAAATATATAAACACACAGTGCGGAGCATTGTAGCTAGATGGAATAAATATATAAATACACACAGTGCGGAGCATTGTAGCTAGATGGAATGAACAGCATAACCGTCCACTTAGTTTTCCTACATGGTATGATTATGTACCCATACATATTGTCACCCTCCGTAGCGACCGGTATTTACCTAGTTGTATACCGGAGGGGACCATTGTGTAAGTCTATTGCGTCTTTTGCATTCAATACTATTAGGTTGTCACATTTTTTTGCTATCTCTGCGAGCAGCCCTGCTTAGGTTATACAGTCTGACAGCTGTAGGTAGGAAGGACCTGCGAAACCTCTTGGTTGCACACCTAGGATAATGTAGTCTGCTGCTAAATGAGCTCCTCAGTGCGTTCAGTATGTCCTGCATAGGGTGGGACTCGGACTCCAGCAGAGATGACAGTTTAGCCACCATCCTACCATTCCTACCATCCCACCATTCTACGCCAGCATGGAATTCTGGCGGAGTCCCCGCTGGAAGCTACCCGAGAGAGGAGGAAGCGGAAGCGGAGCGAACGCAAGCAAAAGCGCGGAAAAAGGGCCGGGATCCATGCTAGGCTAAAGGCTAACCCCTCCAGACCAGCGGTACCGTCGCTTCTCCTCTCTAATGTCCGCTCCCTCGAAAACAAGGTGGACGAGATGCGTCTGCTGAGAGAAACCCGGAGAGAGTGTAGAGACTGCTGTGTGTTTGTTTTCACTAAGACATGGCTCCACGGCAACATTCCTGACGAGGCCATTCAACTGGAAGATATGGCAATGTTCCGTGCCGACAGGGAAACGGCGAGCTCCGGTAAGAGCTGGGGGGGTGGGTTATGCATCTATGTTAACAAGAACTGGTGCGTTAACGCCACGTTAGTGTCTAAACACTGCTCTCCATTGGCGGAGTTCCTAATTGTAAATTGTCAGCCATTTTATCTGCCGAGGGAATTCAACAACGTGTATGTAGCTGGTGTTTACATAGCGCCAAGCACTAACGCTAAAGCTAATGCTAAGAAGGCACTCGGGGAACTGCACAATGCTATTAGCGAAATCCAAACTTCACACCCGGACAGTTTTGTGGTGGTTGCGGGGGATTTTAACCACACCAGCCTAAAGACTGTGCTCCCCAAGTTTAAACAATGTGTAGACTTTAAGACCAGAGGAGAGAATATTTTGGACTTAGTGTACACAAACACAGATGCATATAAAGCGATACCCTACCCCCATCTCGGCTGTTCTGATCACATGTCCGTGATGCTGCTGCCTGCCTACAAACCTTTATTGAAGCGCAGCAGGCCAGCAGTGAAACAAATCAGGATTTGGCCAGAGAGTGCAACCTCTGCACTGAAAGACTGTTTTCTGCACACAGACTGGGAGATCTTCAAAATAGCAGCCTCCCAGGAAGACAAGACAGATGTGGAGGAGTATGCTGATACAGTCACCAGCTACATCGCGAAGTGCACAGAGGATGTTACTACAGTGAAGACCATCACTATGCGGGGTAATCATAAGCCCTGGATGACTGCAGAGGTGCGCTCGCTGCTTACAGCCAGAGATGCAGCCTTCAGAGCGAAGGACAGGATAGCCCTCCGCTCAGCCAGGTTTGCGCTCTCAAAGGGAATTAAGGCGGCGAAGCGCGCCTAAGCGGAGAAAATCAAGGGACACCTCTGTGACACTAGGAACACCAAGCAGATGTGGCAGGGAGTTCGGACACTGACGGGCTATAAGTCTAGGCAGGGGGTCGATGATGATGACGCTTCGCTTCCAGACAGACTTAACGACTTCTTTGCACGTTTTGAAGCATCAAACTCGACAATCAGAGGGAGGGCTGGCCCACCCCCACCATCGGTCGGACCAGCTTTTACCATCAACACAGCGGACACACGGAGGACCCTAACCAGAGTCAACCCATGCAAAGCTGCAGGTCCGGACAACATTCTGGGATGTGTGCTCCGAGACTGCGCGAGCGAGTTGGCGGATGTCCTGACTGACATTTATAACATCTCCCTGAGTCGGGCCATCGTTCCCAGATGCCTCAAGACCTCTATCATTGTACCGGTGGCAAAGAAACCAGTTGTGTCCTGTTTGAATGACTATCGTCCTGTTGCACTGACACCAATTGTGATGAAGTGTTTTGAACGGCTTGTCAAACCACACATTACAGCCTGCCTCCCTGCATCACACGACCCGCTCCAGTTTGCATATCGTTCAAACCGCTCCACGGAGGATGCTATAGTCACCACCCTACACTCTGTCATCACCCACCTGGACCAGAAAGACACCTACGCCAGACTCCTGTACATTGATTTCAGTTCAGCATTCAACACCATTATTCCCCAGAGACTGATGGAGAAATTACTCCTTCTCGGTCTGAACACCGCCACATGTCTCTGGATCCTGGATTTCCTGACTGAGAGACCTCAGTCTGTCCGGGTTGGAAACAACATCTCCAATTCTGTCACGCTGAGCACCGGATCCCCTCAAGGCTGTGTACTCAGTCCACTGTTGTTTACACTTCTAACACATGACTGTGTATCCAGACGTGAGGGGAACCAGATTATTAAGTTTGCAGACGACACCACGGTGGTGGGACTTATTCAGAGGGATGAGGAATCAATGTACAGGGAAGAAGTGAGAGACCTGGAGGGCTGGTGCAGGGAGAACAATCTGGTGCTCAACGTGGACAAAACGAAGGAGATGATTATCGGCTTCCGGCGGTCACAGCCTGAGCACGTCCCCCTCAGCATCGGCGGCCGTTTAGTGGAGAGAGTAGAGAACATCAAGTTCCTCGGAGTGCAGATCTTGCAGGACCTGACCTGGAGCAAGAATTCCTTGGGGATCAGGAAACGGGCTCAGCAGAGACTGCACTTCTTGAGGAAACTCAAACAGGCCTCTCTCCCCATCTGCATCCTCAGAACCTTCTACAGAGGTGTGGTGGAGAGTGTTCTGACGTACTGCATTGCTACATGGTACTCCAGCTGCAGTATGTCAGACAAAAAAGCCCTGCAGAGGATAGTCAAGGGGGCTGAGAGGGTAATTGGAGTCTCCCTCCCCTCTGTCCAAGAACTTTTTCAGAACCGTTGTAGGAGCAGGGCACTGAACATTGTCAAGGACCGTTCTCACCCTCTGCATAAACACTTTGAACTTCTTCCATCTGGTAAATGATTCCAGAGCATCAGAGGCAGAACCACCAGACTGATCAACAGCTTACTTCCACAAGCTGTCAGGATGCTGAACAGTTGACCCGGAATCTCTCATACACACTACTGCACCTACGGACGTTTTGTATATTATTTGTATATTATAGTTAGTTGGTTGTTGTTCCCCCAAGTATGTCTCAGGGATGTGTGAATGGATGGGGGGGTGGGGGTGGGGGGTGGAGCTATGTGGGAGTGTGTCTTAAATCATGCTGCTTCTATTTATATGGATGCCGAGAGAAACGCAATTTCATCTTGCCTGCACTACAGTTGTATGTACAGCAATATGACAATAAAGTTTGATTTGATTTGATTTGATTTGATTTGATTTTGATCCTTCTCTCTCCCATCTCCTCCACTGGGTCAAGGCGTTGCCCCAGGACAGAGCTAGCTTTCTTGATCAGTTTGTTCAGTCTCTTCCTATCGGCTGCTGTAACGCCACTGCTCCAGCAGACCACTCCAAAAGTGATGGCTGATGCCACCACCATGTCGTAGAATGTCTTCAGCAGTGCCCTTTGTACACCAAAAGACCTGAGTCTCCTCAGTAGGAACAGCCTGCGCTGTCCCTTCTTGTAGAGTGCGTCAGTATTGTGTGACCAGTCTAGTTTATTGTTCAGATGAACACCCAGGTACTTGTAGGATGTCACCATGTCGATGTCTGTTCCCTGTATGTTTACTGGTGCTGTGAGGGGTTGTCCTTGCCTGCGGCAGTCTACCACCAGCTCCTTAGTTTTTCTCGCGTTGATCTGGAGGCAGTTCCGATGGCACCAGTCCACGAAGTCCTGGATAAGTCCTCTGTACTCAGCTTCATCTCTGTTGGAGATGAGGCCAACGATCGCAGAGTCGTCAGAGAACTTCTGTAGATGGCAATGTGTTGTGTTATGTGAGAAGTCCGCAGTATAAAGGGTGAACAGGAAGGGAGCCAAAACCGTTCCCTGGGTGGCCCCCGTGCTGTCCCCTCAAAATAACTCAACACACAGTCATTAATGTCTAAACCGCTGGCAAACAAAAGTGAGTACACTCCTAGTGAAACTGTCCAAATTGTGCCCAATTAGCCATTTTCCCTCCCCAGTGTCATGTGACTCATTAGTGTTACAAGGTCTCAGGTGTGAATGGGGAGCAGGCGTGTTAGATTTGGTGTTATCGCTCTCACAACTGGTCACTGGAAGGTCAACATGGCACCTCATGGCAACGAACTCTCTGAGGATCTAAAAAAAAGAATTGTTGCTCTACATAAAGATGGCCTAAGCTATAAGAAGATTGCCAACACCCTGACACTGAGCTGCAGCATGGTGGCCAAGACCATACAGTGGTTTAAAAGGACAGGTTCCATTCAGAACAGGCCTCGCCGTGGTCGACCAAAGAAGTTGAGTGCACGTGTTCAGTGTCATATTCAGAGGTTTTCTTTTGAAAATAGACTTATGAGTGCTGCCAGCATTGCTGCAGAGGTTGAAGGAGTGGGGGTGGGGGGTCAGCCTGTCAGTGCTCAGACCATATGCCGCACACTGCATCAAATTGGTCTGCATGTCTGTCATCCCAGAAGGAAGCCCCTTTTAAAGATGATGCACAAGAAAGCCCGCAAACAGTTTGCTGAAGACAAGCAGACTAAGGACATGGATTACTGGAACCATGTCCTGTGGTCTGATGAGACCAAGATAAACTTATTTGATTCAGATGGTTTCAAGCGTGTGTGGCAGCAACCAGGTGAGGAGTACAAAGACAAGTGTGTCTTGTCTACAGTCAAGCATGGTCGTGGGAGTGTCATGGTTTGGGGCTACATGAGTGCTTCCGGCACAGGGGAGCTACAGTTCATTGAGGGAACCATGAATGCCACCATGTACTGTAACATACTGAAGCAGAGCATGATCTCCTCCCTTCGGAAACTGGGTCAAAGGGCAGTATTCCAACTTCTTAACAACCCCAAACACACCTCCAAGATGGCCACTGCCTAGGTGATGGACTGGCCAAGCATGTCTCCACACCTAAATCTTATTGAGCATCTGTGGGGCATCCTCAAATGGAAGGTGGAGGAGCGCAAGATCTCTAACACCATGATGTCGTCATGGAGCAGTGGAAGTGGATTCCAGTGGCAACCTGTGAAGCCCTAGTGAACTCTATGCCCAAGAGAGTTAAGGCAGTGCTGGAAAATAATGGTGGCCACACAGAATATTGACACTTTGGGTACAATTTGGACATTTTCACTTAGGGGTGTACTCACTTTTGTTGCCAGCGGGTTAGACATTAATGTCTGTGTGTTGAGTTATTTTGAGGGGACAGCAAATTTACAGTTATACAAGCTGTACACTGACTGCTTTACATTGTATCAAAGTGTCATATCTTCAGTGTTGCCCCATGAAAAGATATATAATAAAATATTTACAAAAATGTGAGGGGTGTACTCACTTTTGTGAGATACTATATACACTACCGTTCAAAAGTTTGGGGTCATCTCAGACAATTTTGTGTTTTCCATGAAAAGTCACACTTTTATTTACCACCATGAGTTGTAAAATGAATAGAAAATATAGTCAAGACATTGACAAGGTTAGAAATAATGATTTGTATTTGAAATAATAATTTTTTCCTTCAAACTTTGCTTTCGTCAAAGAATCCTCCATTTGCAGCAATTACAGCATTGCAGACCTAACATGATTGCACAAGGGTTTTCTAATCATCAATTAGCCTTCTGACGCAATGAGCAAACACATTGTACCATTAGAACACTGGAGTGATAGTTGCTGGAAATGGGCCTCTATACACCTATGTAGATATTGCACCAAAAACCAGACATTTGCAGCTAGAATAGTCATTTACCACATTAGCAATGTATAGAGTGTATTTCTGATTAGTTTAAAGTTATCTTCATTGAAAAAAAGTGCTTTTCTTTCAAAAATAAGGAAATTTCTAAGTGACCCCAAACTTTTGAACGGTAGTGTATAATGAAAACATTCTGTAATATACTGAGCTGTCTGCTTGAGATGAGTAAACAGTATTTTCTTTCTTGGTACTAACGGAGTACGATACCAGTCAAACCTAAGTATATACCAAACATTTCAAGATGTGAATTACAGGCTGTCTCTATCCCTATACAGTTGTATAAGCTGTAAAGAAGTATGTCATGGTGTGTTTTGATAAATTTGAGGGTAGATGCAAAATTTTGCCAGCAAGTGAAATTTAAAGGTCTTTAACATATGCTATAGTTTGTTGCAAAATATGTAGTTCTTTTTTTACTGCCATGCCAGCTGACAGGAGAATACACAGGGGTTTACAGTGTTATTTGATAGCAGCCATTTACAGTTATGCTCATAAGTTTATATACCATGGCAGAATTTTTGACTTTTTTTGGGCCATTTTTCTGAGAATATGAATGATAATACAAAACATTTTCTTTCACTTATAGTTAGTGGTTGGGTGAAGCCATTTATTATCAAACAATTGTGTTTGCTCTTTTTAAATCATAATGACAACAGAAACTACCCAAATGCCAAATGACCCTGATCAAAAGTTTACATACCCTAGTTCTTAATACCGTGTATTGCTGCCTTTAACATCAATGACAGCTTGAAGTCTTTAGCGGTAGTTGTGAATGAGGCACTTTATCTCAGAAGGTAAAGCTGCCGATTCTTCTTGGCAAAAAGCCTCCAGTTCCTGTAAATTCCTGGGCTGCCTTTCATGAACTGCATGTTTGAGATCTCCCCAAAGTGGCTCAATGATATTGAGGTCAGGAGACTGAGATGGCCACTCCAGAACCTTCACTTTTTTTCTGCTGTAGCCAACGACAGGTTGACTTGGCCTTTTGTTTTGGATCATTGTCATGTTGGAATGTCCAAGTGTGCCCCATGCGCAGCTTCTGGGCTGATGAGTGCAAATTTTCTTCCCCATAACATGCTGAATTCATCTTGCCATCGATTTTGACCAAGTTCCCCGTGCCTTTGTAATTCACACATCACCAAAACATCAGTGATCCACCTCCGTGTTTGGCAGTATGGATGGTATACTCTCCAAATGTAACGTTTATAGTCGTGGCCAAAAAGTTCAATTTTGATTTCATCACTCCAAATAACTTTGTTCCAGAAGTTTTAAAGCTTCTCTCTGTGCTGTTTGCCATATTGTAAGTGGGCTGCTTTGTGGCATTGGCGTAATGGCTTTCTTCTGGAGACTTGACCATGCAGCCAATTTTTCTTGAAATGTCTCCTTATTGTGCATCTTGAAACAGCCACACCACTTTTTTTTTCAGAGAGTCCTGCATGTCAGCTGAAGTTATTTGAGGGTTTTTCTTTGCATCCTAAACAATGTTCCTGGCAGTTATGGCTGAAATTTTGGTTGGTCTTCCTCACCGTGGCTTGGTTTCAACAGAATCCCTGATTTTCCACTTCTTAATTAGAGTTTGAACACTGCTGATTGGCGTTCTCATTTCCTTGGATATCTTTTTATATCAAAAGCCAGTTTAGAAAGCTTGGGATCAGTCCGCCAAGGTCTTCGCCTTTAACCACCACCTAATCCACATAGCACCGGACCCCCATGATCCCTCCTGCAGGTGGTGAACCCACTGGAGGGCGGACCCATGTAACTCCTTCGGGCTGAGCCCGGCCGGGTCCCATGGGTGGAAACCCGGCCACCAGACGCTAGCCTTCGAGCCCCTCCCCCAGGCCTGGCTCCAGGGTGGGGCCCCGGTAACCCCATACCGGGCGGGGTACACTGAATCCTTGATATACAATTTATCATGAGAGTCTGTTGGATCGTTCTTAGTCTGGCCCTTCACCCAGGACCAGTTTGTCTTGGGAGACCCTATCAGAGGCAAATTGCCCCCGGACAACATAGCTCCTGGGATCACTGGGGCACGCAAACCCCCCCACCACGATAAGGTGACGATCCATGAGGAGGAATGAGGTGGTATGGGCATCTGATTAGGATGCCTCCTGGACGCCTCCCACTTGAGGTGTTTCAGGCATGTCCCACTGGGAGGAGACCCCGGGGCAGACCCAGGACTCGGTGGAGAGACTATGTCTCCCAGCTGGTCTGGGAACGCCTTGGTATCCCCTCTGAAGAGCTGGAGCAGGTGGCCGGGGAGAGGGAAGTCTGGGCTTCTCTGCTTGAACTGCTGCCTCCGCGACCCGGACCTCCGGAAAAGCGGTAGAAGATGGATGGATGGATGGATGGATCTTTTTATATCCTTTTCTTGTTTTATAAAGTTCAACTATCTTCTTCCGCAGGTCCTTTGATAATTATTTTACTTTCTCCATGGCTCAGAATCCAGCACCGTCAGTGCAGCACTGGATGAAACCCTCAGGGGTCTGTCAGGATCCCAGAAACTCACTGACTTTTTATACACACACACTAATTACAAGTAAACAGATCACAGGTGAGGATGGTTACCTTTAGTAGACATTTAAACCCATGTGTGTCAATTTGTGTGTATGTTATCAGGGCCAGGGTATGTAAACTTATGAGCACAACTGTATGAAAACAATAGTCAGTAATCAAAGAAATTATCAATGGCAAAACTTTATGTTGTCCAGTTAAACATAGGACCATAAATGTGCTCTGGACACTCTAATGTGAGGAATTTTAGTCCATTCCTACTGGGCAAAGTCCTCCAGTTCACTAATATTTTTGGGTTTGTATGCTCTGACCGCCTTTTTCAAATCACACCAGAGATTTTCAATGGGCTTCAAGTCAGGTCACTGTGATGGGCACTCTAGTATCTTCCAGGACTTCTTCTGAAACCAAGCCTTGGTTGTCTTTGAAGTATGCTTGGGATCATTGTCCTGTTGGAAGGTCCATTGTTGCCCAAGCTTCAGCTTCATCACAGACAGCGTGACATTTTCTCCCAGTATTTCCTGATAACTTGATTGAATCCATCTTGCCCATCATCCCCGGCAGGTTTCTCGTGCAAGAGGAAGTGAAGCAGCCCTAGAGCATCACTGAGCCACCGCCATGCTTCACTGCAGGCAGGGTGTTCATTTCATTTTCTTGTGCAATTTATTTATTGTAAACACCTGAAAAATCTTTACATTTTTGCCAATAAACCTAAAATGCAATGTGGGTTAATGATTTTGATAGCAACTGTAAGTACCATTTCAAGGTAAAGTAAAGCCAGCTTTATTGTCATCCAGTCTACACATAGCAAAGCACAAACTGTAAAACAAAATTACAGGGTGGATGATGGATGGACCCCTCCATAGATTTCCACCTTATCACAGTGGACAGCTTTGAGTACCCAGTGATCCCAGGACCTATGTTGTTAGGAGCCACTTGCGCCTGGTAGGGTCTTGAATGACAAATTGATTACGGGTGAAAGACCAGACCAAGAGTAGTCTAGTAGATCCCCATGAAAAAAAGTTACATCGAGGACCCAACATACCCAAAGGAGCCATGTGGGTCCACCCTCCAGTGGGCTCACCACCTACAGGAGGGATCATGATGCTGTCTGAACTGGGAAGCTGTCAAGGTCAGGACATGGTTGGTGACCATGTCCACACTTTTAATTAAGTTTTTGGGTTCACTGCACCATTTTTGTTCTGTTTTTGCTAATATTTTGTGTTTATTCTTAGTTTCTAGTTTAGCTCCTATGTTTTCCCTACCCGTATCCTCTTTCACATTATCATTTAGCCCTTGATTTGTTCCCAGCTGTTCCTTGTTTTGTTAATCACCTGGTTCCTTATTTAGCTTGGTGCTACCCTCTCATCGGTAAATCCACATTGCTCACCACAACCCTCTGGCACCCGTTCATTTTCCAGTGCAACCCTCTGGCACCCACACATACACTTTCTGATTTAGCTTTTAAGCTTAGCATATGCCCGTTGTTTAGGCACATTTTTCAACTGTACCCTCTGGCACCCGCACATACACTTTCTAGTGTAGCTTCTGAGCTTGCCGTGCATGCGTTGTTTAGACAGCTCTCACCACAACCCTCTGGCACCCACACGTACGCTTTCTGGTGTAGCTTCTGAGCTTTGTGTACATGCGTTGTTTTGGCAATATCTCTCACACTACCCTGTGGCACCCGGACATGCACTTTCTGGTTTAGCATTCGCACTTAGTGTATGTACCTCGCTCAGGTCCCATGTTGCCTTTTGTGTTTATGCCACATACACTTTCTGGTGTAGCTTGTTAGCTTAGTGTATGTGTGCCGCTTAGGTCAGCACTGCCTAGTTGCTGTTCATGTTTCAATAAAATCCTCATTTGCACCTAAGCCTGCCCACTTTAATGAGTCATCCTTACCTGTCTGCCGGAGGTGACCCTGACAGTATGTCGACACCAGAAAAAGATTCTGCAGGCCAAGTTACCTATGTTCTGGAAGAGGATGAGAGCTGGGCAGTTAAACCAATGGAGGACTTTACCTCCAATGCCCTGGCTTTATCAGCTTCGGAGGCAGCACTCAATCTTCAGGTTGGTGCGGCTGAGGGTGTTGAGGTGACCCCCATCCTGAGCAGCCACCTTGGACTATTTGGTCTGCTCCTCTCCGTCTCCATCCTGCATAGGACATTCTCCGGACTGGTAAGAGACTTTTTCCCTGTTTTGGAGCCTATGCTAATGATTAAGTGTCCCCTGGCTCCTACAACCTCTGTCCCTCGCCACTCATCAGTTCCGGCACCACGGAGGTCTGTGACAATGGTAAATCCCCACCTGGCTTCTGCAACCTCCATGCACCTCACTACCACTCCAGCACAAGCTCCACACCACCCTCCAGCTCTGGTTTCATCTCTCCGCCACTCTCCGGCCCGGGAAAATACCTCGTGCCTCACTCCAGCTCCACAGCCAGTTCCAGCTCATTGCCACTGCTAAGTGAAACTCGCCAGGTGATCACCACAGCCACCGGGAAGCCTCAGAGGCAACGGAGCTGAGAACAAGGCAAGTACTACAGTATCTTCTCATTTTTAACACCTAATAGTGAGACGTCTTGCCTTGTTCCTGGTGAGGAGCCTCAGCGACTGTTTCCCACAACTGCTGAGCCTTCACCTTTAGTTCTTGCTGCCACCTCTGCTCACTACCTCTCACTGGCTGTTTCTCCCTGTTTTCCTCTGAGCTCCACTCCTGTAGCAACTGCTCCTCCACCATAACAGAGAGTTCCATCAGCAGCTTCCTCATCCCTGTGCTGCATCTTTGCTTTTCCGTCAGCCTCCTGGTTTCTGAGTACCATGCCTGCTGGCCTGTCAGCTCCTCTTCAGTGTCCCCTGTCTGCTGCTGCTCCTCACTTTGCCTCCACACCATTGGTGCCTGCACTCCAGTTTTCCATGCCGTCGGTGCTGGCTGCAGTGTTCCAGCCTTCTTCGACTGCTGCTCAACGTCAGACCGCCTCACCTGTGGTGTGGCCTCAGTTCGTCTCACCCACTGCAGAGCTTCAGACTGCCTCATCCGCTGTTCCATCAGTATCTCCAGAAGCCGTCACACCTGCTCCTCCAGCGCAGTGCACAATGGCTTCTTATGTGGTATTGGTGATGTCACGAGATTGATTTGAGAAATTGCTGACACTGCTCCACTTTTCAAAACAATCTCAGCATGTCTGAAGATACATATAGAGAAGTATAAAATGGAGGGGTGTAATGGTATGCCGAAAATCACAATTTGGCACGTAACTTGTTTTTAAGGTCACAGTTCGGTAATTTTCGGTACAGTAAGGAAACAAAATGCAAAACATAAAACTGCTTATCTTTTGTATAAGCAGGAACAGCTTTATTGACAAAAAACCCCAAAAACTACCAACAGTAAATTCTCCAATAAATAAAATATTCTCAAATAAACAAAACAAAAATAAAATAAATAAATTATCTTTTAGGAAATGAACGATGCAGACAAGTGCAATAGAAGTTTGAAGAGCCTTTATAAAAAGTTCCCACTTGAACTTGACATCTTAATCAAAAATGTTTGTAGCAACACAAATAACAGACATTAAAATTTTGTCATGAATCTGGGTTTGGAGGCCAAACCCAATTCTGACTTATTGTTATGCTTTGGCCTAGTTTTTCTCCTGACAGCTCTGGCACGCCCCCTCCTCCCGTCAAGTGCCGCCAGCTGCACTGTCACCGGTGTTCACTCACATACACACATCCACACACATGCACACACTCCATTCACTCTCATTCACACGCTCTCTCACACACCTGGTGTCAATCAGTTCTGCCCACACATTCTCACGCCGGCAATTTCTTTCCTCGTTAGCTTCGGGAGTATATGTTTGCCACTTCTGAGGAGAGAGATTGTCGGGGCATTCGCCTCTATATGTGGCAGTTAGTTCTCCCCGTATATGATCCATTACCTTTGTTGTTCTCCAGCCCGTCACTGCAAACCTGTTCATTCCGTTGATGTTTCAGGCTGGCCCTGCATCTCACCCCATCCTCCAGACTGCACGGTTCGCCCCGGATTAGCTCCAGCCCTGTAAGTGTTGTTTTGCCTTTCTTTCCCGTGCTGTTTGTAGCCCTGCAGCACTAGGCTGATTGCCTTTCCTGTTCTGTGCATAACGCAGCCCTGCAGCACTAGGCTCCGTATACAGCAGGCTGTAGAGCATTCAGCAGGCGCCTTGTACAGTATGTCTGGTGGCCTTTATTCCACCATCTCATCATTCTGTACCTTGTAGTTGAACTGAATTGTATTTTTGTGGTGAACTTAAATAAACATGGCACTCTCAACTCCTGCGACTGGGTTTTTCATTCTTTCCCTCATGCACCGTGTTATGGCGCACAGGGGTTTGTGACAAGTTTGGTCTTTTTACTCCAAAGAAATAAAACTTGACTGCATGTTCAAAACAAACTGGAGTAATAATATGAATAATAATCAACTCCACTAGAGTTAAAAAGAAAATAACAAACTAGTCCATCCTGTTTGAAACCTTGCTTGGTCTAGAAGTTTAAAAGTTTATTTAGGTTTCAGATGAAAATTAAAATAACTTCTCCCAGTCCAAAATATCAGTTTACAAATGCTTTAAGTTACAGTGCAGGAATGTGAGCCTTCACGACACATACAATGAAATATTTAAGCTGTTTTAATTTATTTGTGATGATATGGTTATCTTTTTTTTAAAATAAATTACAAATTATGGTACAGTGATCCCTCGCTACTTCGCGCCCTCAGTGCATCGCGGATTTTTCAAAAATATTCATCAAAAATTCAAAATTGAGAAAAAATGGCACGAAAGTTGCCCGGGCGCTAGCAGAAGGCAGGGAGACTACATTAGAACATCAGGTATCAACACGGAGAGCCCGCACAACTCAAAATCCACCTCTCTGATGCTCTCTGATGCTCGGCTCGGGAATCTCGCAAGCTGATTGGCCGAGACGTTTTACCCAGCTTCTCTCCCTGCCGAGCGCCCATACCCAGCGAAGGAAGACCACATTCATTGTTCTTTATCGCTCGTGTTGCTTAGTCTCGCCCCGTGGAACTTTTCGCGTGGAACTTTTTTTATTTACATGTTTCAAACTATTCTTTAACCCCTTGCACTCCGGGCAATTTTCCTAAAAATGCCAAAAAAAAACCGTGCCCAAAGTAAATCGAAAGCTGTTATTCAACCCTTTGCAGCATCTTCATGGGGTTGGTCTCATTTAAAAGAAAACACTTTGAATTTTTTGGCAAAAAAAACATAATCTCTCTACGTGCTCCGGCCACTGAGTTACAGTCATCTAAACATACTGAACTTGAAGAAAATAAATTTGGACACAGTGTTTTTTTGGATACAAATGCTTGCAAATAACACACAGTTGTCCAATCCGGCTGGAAAATGCAACAGAAATGTAGAACAAAGTGTTGTCAAGCTGAGATCCAAATTTGGTAACAATACCACAAAAAATGAATATTTTACACAGCTTTGTTCTCAGGTAGTTCCCAGGCGTTTTGGAACTGTGCCAAATTGTGCCAAATGGCACAGTTTGGAAAAACGTCTGTAACTTTTGAATAATTCAATGTAGAATCTTCATTTTGGGCTCTAATGAAAGGTCACATTCAGGGCTGTGTCTCTGTGTGTGTGTGGGGGGGGGGGTTGTCCCTCCCCCGCTACAAAGGACGGAGTTCGGCCCTCGCTACATGACGGATTACACTCCTTGCATGTTTTCACAGCGGCTTCCCCCCCCCCCCTCGCTACTGTGTGTGTGTGGGGGGGGGGTTGTCCCCCCCCGTCGCTACAGAGGACGGCCATCGCTCCATGACGGAATAGACTCATATGCTTCCCCCCGCGGACCGCACTTCGTACTTCGTGCGCCGTACAGTTGTAATTTACCGATCGGTCAAAAGTCATTTTTGGATTACAGTTTTCAGGGAGAAATAATAATTTAGCTTAGAACACCTTACCTCTTCACAGCAGCAGAGTCCTGGCGAACTTCTCTTCCCCATTGTCAGACGAACGTGACGCTGGTCCGCTCGTGGATCCCGATCAAAACATAATTCCATTATTGCCGTTTTGACGAATGATTTACGACTTTTGTCGTCGGCCTCCGTCGGTCTATGATGACGGAAGAGAATCCTAAACGTCTATTCTGCTGGAATGAGTGCAGGTCCCACTTGTGGGTGTTCTCCATGCTGCGGGGTCTGGAGCAGATTCGTCCAGCGTCCTTTGTTTTCATCTGCTGCAACAGTAAATCTCTCTTCACCCAGCCCGAACTTCTGTGCTTCAATTGGCTCCTGCATTCACAGTAGGCGGGTCCTCCTTCCTAGGTTTTCATTCATTGGTTCTTCAGAAACCCAATTCAAGGCTCTTATTAGTCAAATGAGAGGTCAATCAGATAAACTAATCTGTTCGCGGCTGTGTCTGCAGCTTTTTTTTTCCAGTGGTGCTTGGAGGCCACACCACCTACATCACCACCATCAATATCCTTATCATGCGCCATGCGTCCGAGGGCGCACGAGTGCGCTCTCGTGCGCCCTCGTGCGCCCTAGGACGCAGAGACTTGCCCGCCCGCGGAACAATGGAGTGCAAGTGGTTAATGTTCTAATGATAACAATAATGTTATAATGATAACATATGCATTTATAGGGTTAATATACACTTATTGATATTATATATACACAAAAAAATGTATGTAAAAAATGGGGGGGTGACGCTACTTCGCGGTTTTTCACTTTTTGCGGTCGGTTCTGGAACCCATTAACCGCGATAAGTGAGGGATCATTGTATTCTAGTTTCCTGAGATGCACTAATATTCAGAATGAGGGCTTATATTACAGTGATAATAATAGAGAGGATTAACAAGAGTAAGCTATTCATGTAATTCACTCATTTACTGCAGTTGACCCTTTGAGTGTGAGATTTTGCATGCCCCTAGTGGCAGAGCGTGGTGCTGTCTGTCAACTAATTCTGACATCCCTGTACTCCCCAGCTATACTGACGACTTGTACTGATCGTGGCAGCTCAAAAGGTGACAGACACGCGTTGGAGGAATCATGGCTGACATGTAATACACCAAAGAAGAAGAGCTCCTTATTTCCTTTTCCTGTAATTCTTCTTTTAGCTCAGAAAGCTAATATGGCTGCTGTCCACCGTCGTGCACCATCACTTAAACGGCTTCATACATGGAAAATAGCCACGGGATACAAGTGAAATTTATGTGGGATAATCATAAGACTTTGTAGATGTGATAGAGAGCGTAAATGATCAACAGAACGCAAAATAATGACCACGATGGACGAAAACGCACCGACCACAGCAGCAACCAAGTCCCCTTAGCTGCCGGTAAGTGACAAATTTCTTTGTTGTTTTTTTTTACATTGTACTGATTTCTTGTTCATATACTTTGAAGATAAGATGATAACGTGCCTCTGTACAAAAAAAAACAAAACAAACAAACAAACAAAAAGTGTCAAAAGACTGAACCATTCTTTGTGTAAATATGTCCAAAGTCCACTTTTGACTGAGTTGTGTAAGTCAGTATAGCTGTCGTGGCATTATGCAAATCAGATGGGTAAAATCACTCCTATCTGAAACTTTGGATCATATTTTACATCTTTCTAATTGACAGTAAGCCATTATCTCTTACCACTTTCAAGTTATAGCCTTGGAAATCTGAACTATTTTACTGACAAAAAATATTTACCACTCTTGACCACTAGGGGTTATGTCGCAATTCTCTGACAGTCACACTCAAAGACTTAACATGTTTCCAGCAGAACTGAAACAGCTCAGCCGTCAGCAACCATCATCCAAGAGAGGTTATTGTCTGACAGGTAATGTTAGCACATGCTAACAGTTTAATAAGTTTTCTAAAGCTGACAGTCGCTCATTGAAAATAAGAAGCGGTAACTTTACTCACTAAAACTCACTAACCTTACTGGTGTTTAGAAGTGGCCCGACTTCATTCATCACTGTCATTGATGACATCAAAGCCACGCTGTCATCTCCCTTAGACAACATGACATCCTACAACAGAGACAACAAACTAAAGTGAAATTCTACCAAGACCTAGGTTAGCCTGTTCCATCTCAGGAATTATGGTGCCTCCAGAAAGCAGTCCCATTACTTGGACAGAGACTTTGGCATGGTGACAACATGGTTTGTGCAGTGTGTGTGTGTGTGTGTGTGTGTGTGTGTGTGTGTGTGTGTGTGTGTGTGTGTGTGTGTGTGTGTGCAAGGAAAATAGGTATTGAACATGTCAACATTTTTCTCATTAAACATATTTCTGATGGAACCATTGATCTGAGATTTTCACCAGATATCAGTAACAACCCAAGTAATCCATACATACAAAGAAATCAAGGCAACTGTGTTCACAAAACAGGTTATATTTAATGAATTGGAATGACACAGGGAATAAGTATTGAACAAATGAAGAAAAAGAGGTGCAAAAAGGCATAGATAGTGTCACGAGCTGAGCACTGGAGGTTCCGCCGTGTTCAGTCTCATGGCTTCTTTCTCTGTATTTATATATTTGTTGTATTTTGTGCCTTCTGGGTTTCGGTATTCTTGTGCTGTTTTCTATTTTCCTGTTTATGTTTTAGTTTTGTTACGCTCATGTTTTGTATCATTTTGCAATTATTTGTCTGCATTTATTGATATTTTATTCTTTGTTTTTCAGACTGTTGTGTTCTTTCTTTGGGTTGACAGCTGCCAAGCGGCGTTTCCAGGTGGTGCTCCATGTGGGCGTCACCCTATCACCTGTCAACTCTTTTCATTCTCTTCTCATTACTTCACAGCTGATTCTATCATCAATCATTGTTATCTTTTTGCCCGCTCATGTGACCCCACAGCTGTCATCACTTGAGTTATATGTTCTGACCTATTTAAGAACTGCATTTTCATTTCATTTTTGCGGCAGTCTTAATGATCCTTTCTCCTCGCAACCAGAGCCCTAACCCTGCTCTGGTAAGTTTGTCTCTAGTTCATTCCAATCTGTAAGTTTTCCTCAGTGTCTGTTTTTGGTTTTTGTGTTTGTGCACATTTTGGGACTTTGTGTTTTTGTGTAATAAATTCCACAAACTGCAGTCGGTGTCTGGGTCTGTCTCTCTGCCCTGAGGGGCAAATCATGACAGAAAGCCAAGAAACCAGCTGAAATCCATCAGAATTTAGGGAGCCATCCCAACCCCATCAGTGCCGTGTTCTATTTAATGTTTGCATACAGTATTTATGGCCAGTAAAAATGTCAAGCTGGTCACAGCCAATAGCATGACTGGGTTAATGTCACGTGTCACTATCAACCAGTTAGTGCAAGAGTAAGTGTGACACCTACTGGCCAGAGGTGCAAGCAAACACAGATAGCAGGGACTGAAGGTCAAGACTGGGATACAAACTTGAGACTCCAGGGTGGGAGCACATGTGCTAGTGCCATTCTCCAACCCAACTTGCCTCCTTAGTCTTTGGGGATTTCACATCTTTTGAGACATAAAATATGAGTGTTCTATGAGGAGAGAACTTTCAACCATTTTTTAATTATCTGTTAGAGAACTTGTTGAAAAGAGGCATGACAAATAATAAATAATTTGTATTGCTCTCATCAGCAGTTGAAAAATAAACTGCATTACACATTAACATAAATAGGACTGGAATTTCTACTCAAGGAAACTAAATCATTCAAGTTAATTATCTTAATTATAAGAAAGAAAACAAAAGACTGATTTAAATTCTATGACTCGAGCCTCCATTTAACAAAGCATCTGCGGTTCCCCTCTCCCCATTCACTGTCTAGGTAAAACACTTCATACAGCATCCTTTTAAGCAAAACTTTAAAAAAAAAAAAGAGTCCCACATGCTGTGCAATGCTGTGGTTACAGTAAATGTCTGCTTAATATTTTGTTGAGATTTATTCATCCTACAGATATCAGCAACAACCCAAGTAATCCATACATACAAAGACATCAAGGCAACTGTGTTCACAAAACAAGTTATATTTAATAAAGTGGAATGACACAGGGAATAAGCATTGAACACATAAAGACAAAAGTGGTGCAAAAAGGCATAGAAATCCAAGAAACCAGCTGAAGTCCATCAGAATTTAAGAAGCCATCCCATCCCCCATCAGTGCAAACTGATTTCAGCTGGTTAAGTCCTGACTGATAGCCTTTAAAAAAGTCTGTGAATATCAGATTGTCACACCACAACGAACTTATGATGGGTAGAACAAAGAGCTCTCTCTAGACCTTCATAGCCTTATTGTTGCAAAACATAATGATGGCATTGGAGACAGAAGCATTTCTAAACTGCTGAATGTTCCAATGAATTCTGTTGGAGCCATCATTTGGAAGTGGAAAGAATACCCATCCATCCATCCATCTTCTACTGCTTAATACTTTTTGGGTTGCGGGGGGGGGGGGGGCTGAAGCCTAGAGGCCTAGAGGCAGGGCACACCCTGGACAGATTGCCAGTCCATCACAGGGCCAACACAGAGAGCCAGACAACCATTCACTCTCACATTCATACCTAAGGACAATTTAGAATCCCCAGTTGATGCCAGTTAACCTAACCTGCATGTCTTTGGCCTGTGGGAGGAAACCGGAGTACCCAGAGTAAACCCACGCAGACATGGGGAGAACATGCAAATGTAACCCAGTGTTAAAAATGTGATTAAAAATGTGAATATTGATACCTCTTTAAAAAAAAAAAAAGAAAAACACCCATTTCACAATGGGAATAAATAATTTGAATATGAATATTTAAATAAATATATATTCATAAATAGTTAGGAACATTTTCTAGAATGTTCTGATGAAGTTCCTAATGTGTGTGTTGGTATTTTGAACAACCAATGGCTGTGCCGTTGCTGGGTCACGCCAGCCAATGGGGTCATGCATTCTCTCCCTCGGTCTGTGCGTAATCCACAGAACGCTGTCAGACACAGCGGAAGGCACCGACTGAGAGAGACGATCACTCACAGAGACGGTGAGCTAGCGTGCTGATAACAGTCTTTGCCTTGGAGAAAATTCGAGATTGATTGGGATACAAAGGCTGTCGACGCCGTTGAGCGCGGGAACCCCTGACGCACTAGCCACTTAGCATGGTCAGGTTTTTTTTTTTTTTTTGTGCTGGATTCAGAGGACTGAATTCTCCAGATCTGGATGGCGAGCCAAAGCCCGAACTATAGAGACTGGTAAAAGTGACCCAACTGGTCACCTGGACTGATACCAAAAACTGTGAATATTGTAACTATATTTTGGAGTACTTTATTGGTTTTTTTTTATTATTGTGACAAGTGTGTGTTTTTTTTGATTGTACATATTTGTAAATAATACACATTTGTTAAAATAATATATATAGTTACAAGTTCTATACGGCTGTGTATGTGCCATCTGTTGTTGCACCTCCCAGGCTCCTACGAACCCAGAGTCGGTCTGACCTGGCCCAATTATCCCTCTGCCCAGGTAGAAAAGTTAAGGTAACTACATTGCCATAACACAATACTACCACAAAGGGTACGACACCTAAAGTGAATAGGGTGAGTGGGTGTTAGTAAGGGTTACACACAAAAATCTGGCGAGCGCAGGTGTTAGTGGGTGTTACCCTGTTACCCAATTACCCTGTGTGTTATTACAGTGGTATATTATACCCTGTGTTACAAAATTTGGCGAGCGCAGCCAGGAGCCTGGAGTGTGGCACAACAGATGAGGATTCTGTTTTGACCCCTGACTAAACAGTTTATATACTGCCAAAATGGATTTTGTGGAAAAACATGTTGTTAAAATCCCTAATGCAGTCATTGTCAGTGGTGTTGTTGATAAAGAAAAAGACAAAGATGTTTTTGAGTTCCTAGAGCAACATGGCACTATTCGTAGGGTGCTTAGCATTGATGATAACTCATCTGATTTTGACAAAAGTCACATTGTAGAGTTCGAGTCTGGATTAGCTACTGAAACATTAGCACCTACGTTGCCGTGCTCCTTTCCATCCACTGACAATCCTGATGTTAAGTACTGCATTCAAGCCTTAACTGATGTGTACACTAAAACTGTAGGGGGCAGTGTTACTGAGGCTTATCTTAGCAACCTGAGGGGTTTAGCTAAGCTAAGTGGAAAAGGTTTTGAAGAGGTGTTGCGGGAGGTTATGTCCACAATAGGGAAGTCTATTGAAGCTGCTGAGACAGCTGAAACGGTCTCTGCTGACGTTGATCCTGCTTTCCCTACTGTAGAACCCACACAAAGTGGAGTCTCTCCTCCACTCCAAGTTGAAGTGCCTTGCACCCCTAAAACCACTCAAGCACTCTTTCAAAGCCCTCTTAGACCAAACTTAACACCGCAGATGTTGAGTCCAGCTGATTTTAACCCACCCGAGGTTCAGAAAATCGTAGTCGAGCATGTCATTAAAAATGCAGAGAAGCTGTCAAACGCCCATTCCTCCTTGAGAATCAGGGCTTTCTCTGGCAAAACGCCAAGACCGTATACTGAAGCTGACTATGAAACATGGCGTTCACATGTTGACCTGATGATGGAAGATACTTCTTTGTCTGACTTGGAAAAGTCTCGCAAGATCTTTGAAAGTCTTCTCGCTCCTGCGTCTGATGTTATTCGCTCTCTTGCGCCTGAAGGCACTTCTGCCGACTATCTTAAGCTGTTGGATTCAGCTTTCGGGACTGTTGGAGACGGTGAGGAACTGCTTGTGCGATTCTTGAACACTTTCCAAGATTATGGAGAAAAACCCTCTGCATATCTGCATCGTTTGCAGGTGGCGCTCAATCTCACAGTGCGTAGAGGCGGTCTGGAGCCACAGGAAGTTGACAAATGGCTTCTCAAGCAGTTTAACAGAGGCTGTTGGGATGATAATCTGCTAAAGGAGCTACAGCTGGAACTAAAAGATAAACATCCACCTGAGTATGCAGAATTATTGCTTCACCTTTGCACTGTTGAAAACAGACAAGAAGTTAAAAACACACGCATGAAAAAACACAAAACCAAAAGCATCCTACTATGAACAAACAGTCACCGAAACAAGTACAAATAGTGAAATGGAGTCGGAAAGTCTGAAAGAACTGAAAAAGCAAGTCGCTGATCTAAAAAGCCAATTAGCTGCTGTCGTGAAACAAAAGAAACAAGCACCACCGAAGAAAGACCCAACTAAAAAGTCTGGAAATAAAAAACCTGACCATGCCAAACCTGAAAACTTACCTTCATCCAGCCGTCCCAATACTAGGCCCAAACCATGGTATTGATTCTGCTGTGCCGAAGATGGGCATATTGTAGCCACTTGTGAGTCCGAGCCAAACCCTGCACTTGTGGCTGCAAAACGCAAAGAACTAAGAGTAAAAAGACAGATTTGGGACAGTCAGAACCCCCAATCTTCTTTAAAACTGAAGTCTACCCCTGTTGCGGGACAAACAGAGGCGACCCGTCCCAAACCGAAAGCTCCATTCAAGACACGTGCTAAACTGTAGTCACATTACAAAACAGACCCCTTTAGCTTTCCTAATGGTCTAATTGGTACAAAAAGTACAGCCCAAGTGAAAGTGAATGGCTGTACTGTGAGCTGTTTGTTAGATACAGGCTCCCAGGTGACTACTGTCCCTGAGTCCTATTACAGACAGTAATCCAACCATGAGATTAAGCCACTTTTTGAGCTGTTAGAAGTGGAGGGAGCTAATGGTCAGAGTGTACCTTATTTAGGCTACATTGAAATGCATGTCACTTTCCCAAAAGACTTTTTTGGTATTGAAGCCGAAGTGCCAACACTTGCCTCAGTGGTTCCCGATGTACGTGCAGCTGATCAGTCCTTAGTGTTAATAGGGACAAACACATTACATGTACTTTACGAGCTGTACTCTGATGCATGTTCTGAACTGCAGCCAACCATGTCACCTGGTTATAAGGCAGTGTTAAAAGTCCTTGAGCTACGGCACAGACAGTCCAAAGACACTAGCCTTGGTTTAGTGACCATGCTCAACAAAGAGCCACAGTTAGTTCCTGCAGGCCAAACAGTTGTTCTAGATGGCGCTGTAGCTGTGTCAGCCGGCAACAGTGAAAAATCTGTCTTGTTAGAGCAACCGTTAATGTCAGCCTTACCTGGTGGTATCCTGGTAAAACCATGTCTCATAGACTTACCTGAAAGAGCACCTTACCTTGTTCCAGTTATACTCACCAATGAATCTGAACATGACGTGACAATCCCTCAGAAGTGTGTCATTGGAGAAATCTGTGCATATCAACGAGTCCTATCGCAAGAACACTCCATGAAAGTTACAAAGTCCAAAACTGAGCCAAAGTCCACTCTGAAGTTCAACTTTGACTCTTCCACCATTAGCGCTGAATGGAAAGAGCGCCTAACAGAAAAACTCAGTCAAATGCCCAAAGTATTTGCACAAAACGATCTTGACTTTGGGAAAACAGATCAAGTGAAACACACAATCAAATTATCAGATGAAACACCGTTCAAATACAGAGCACGTCCCATACATCCAAATGACCGGGAAGCGGTCCATAAGCATCTCAAAGAACTCCAACAAGCAGGCGTGATAAGAGAGTCCAATTCCCCATTTTCTTCGCCTATTGTAGTGGTGCGAAAGAAAAATGGTGATGTCCGCCTTTGTATTGATTACAGGAAGCTTAACATGCAGACTGTAAAAGATGCTTACTCCCTCCCCAACTTGGAGGAAACGTTTTCCACCTTGACCGGTTCGCAGTGGTTCTCCGTCCTCGATTTAAAGTCGGGGTACTACCAAATTGAGGTAGAGGAGCTGGACAAACCAAAGACGGCGTTCGTATATCCCATGGGCTTTTGGGAATTCAATAGAATGCCCCAAGGCATTACAAACGCCCCCAGCACATTCCAGCGCCTCATGGAGAAATGCATGGGCGACATGAATCTGCATGAGGTGATTGTGTTCCTCGATGACATAATTGTATTCTCCAAGACGCCCGAAGAACACGAGGCTCGCTTAATGAAAGTTCTTAATCGTCTAAAAGAGTACGGGCTTAAACTCTCCCCTAAGAAATGCAGATTTTTTCAAACTTCTGTCAGATACCTCAGTCACATTGTGTCCAGTAAAGGAGTTGAGACCGACCCCGAAAAAGTGAAAGCCCTAAGTACCTGGCCTGTGCCCCCTGATCTCAAACAGCTCCGCTCGTTCTTAGGCTTTTCAGGGTACTATAGGTGGTTCATTAAGAACTATTCCAGCATCGTTAAGCCCCTCACTGACTTGACAGCAGGCTACCCTTCTTTGCGCAAAAGCACAAAGCCCAAAGCTAAGCCTGCCCAGTACCACGACCCAAAGACACCGTTTGGCAAGCGGTGGACTTCTTCCTGTGATCTTGCATTCAAAACCATTATTGAAAAGCTCAGTACTGCGCCTGTCCTGGGTTTCGCTGACCCTCAATTGCCATATACACTCCATACTGACGCCAGCACTACAGGGCTTGGCGCCGCCCTCTATCAAGAGAAGGAGGGCCAGACTAGGGTCATAGCTTATGCAAGCCTGGGGTTGTCTAGAAGTGAGTCCCGTTTCCCCGCCCATAAATTGGAATTTTTAGCTCTAAAGTGGGCAGTAACGGAGAAGTTTGCAGACTATCTATATGGCAACCACTTTACTGTCGTGACTGACAGTAACCCCCTGACGTACATTTTGACTACTGCTAAGATGGATGCCATGAGTTATAGGTGGCTAGCTGCTCCGTCGACATTTAACTTTAAGCTCCAATACAGAGCAGACAAGCTTAACTCAGATGCAGATGGCCTCTCTAGACGGCCACGTGGCGAGTTACTTAATGACGCAGTGTCCCAAAAGGAGCTCGACCGCATACAGCAGTTCACTCAAACTCACTTGTCTCTTCCTGAAAGCAGTTTAAGTTCCGAGGTAGTGTCTGCTATATGTGAAAAACACCTTGTCTGTAGCTTTCCAGACAACACCTTCCCTTTGGTTCACTCATTAGCCCTCTCTGTAGCCGCCATTCCAGATGGCTACGCCAACGAAGATGGCTGTGGTGGTCTTCCAGTTGTATCCCACATGACTCCTGAACAGATCAAAAACAAACAAAGAACTGACCCCGTTTAAGAGAAGTGATTGCACAAATTGAAACTAGGCTAAAAGTTCCACCAACGGTACGAACTGAACTTCCTGACATCAACGTGTTACTCCGAGAGCTCAGTCGACTTGAAATGTGCAATAATATCCTCTACCGCACTCGTCAAGACGGAGGAAATGTTACTTACCAGCTCGTCTTACCTGAACAGCTCCGCGATTCAGTCTTTCAAAGCCTCCACTGTGACATGGGCCATTTAGGCACAGAGCGTGCTTTGGATCTCGCCAGAACAAGGTTCTATTGGCCTCGCATGGTGGCGGATATTGAAAAGAAGATCAAGACATGTAATCGCTGCGTAAGACGTAAAACCGCTCCAGAGCAAGCTGTTCCGCTTGTCAGTATCAAGTCCACCCGACCGCTTGAACTTGTCTGTATGGATTTCCTGTCCATTGAGCCCGATCAAAGCAACACAAAGGATGTGCTTGTGTTAACTGATCATTTCACGAAATACGCTATAGCCATCCCTACCAGCAATCAGAAAGCTCAGACCGTTGCAAAGGCACTTTGGGACAACTTTATCATCCACTACGGGATACCCGAACGGTTACATAGTGATCAGGGTCCCGATTTTGAGTCCCATATTATAAAAGAACTTTGCAAAATCATGGGCATTCGCAAAATCTGGATGACACCCTATCATCCCAGAGGTAACCCGGTAGAACGTTTCAATAGAACACTATTGAGCATGCTGGGTACTCTGGAGGAAAAGAACAAAACTCATTGGCACAACTATGTGAAACCACTTGTACATGCGTACAATTGTACGAAGAATGACACTACTGGTTTTGCCCCGTATGAGTTAATGTTCGGTCGTCAGCCGAGATTGGGCTCCCGTTTCACAACAAAAGTTTCAAGTCACATTCCCAGTACATTGAAAAACTGAAGACAACTCTACAAGAAAGCTACAAACTAGCAACAGAAAATGCCAACAAGATGGCTGAAAGAAACAAAACAAGATTTGACATGTGAGTGAAACCCTCAAAACTAGAACCAGGCGACAGAGTTTTGGTACGTGCAGTCCGCCTCAGAGGCAAGCACAAACTAGCAGACAGGTGGGAAGCTGAAATCCACATTGTGGTGAACCAAGCAGGTGTTTTGCCTGTTTACACTATAAAACCTGAGACAAAAGATGGTCCTGTTCGCACCGTTCACCGCGACCTCTTGCTTCCCTGTGGTTTTCTTGCCCCTGTTGAAGAAGAACCTGTCCAACCAAAACTTGTCCACAGACCTAAGACAAGACATCACCTGAAAAAATGAGGAATGTGAGAATTCAGAACCAGAAAATGAAGATGTCTATTGGTACAGAGAAGAACCAATCCAAACGCCCATAAAGCTCACTCAAGTTTATAAAATTCCCCATTCAAAGACATTCTTTAAAAAAGACATTCCTGCTGAAACTCACTCACCTGAGAATGACAACCAAATAGAAAATGTCACTTCACCTGGATGTGACAACTTGCCTGGAAATGACAATTCACCTGGATGTGACAACTTACCGAATGATGGAAACCTGGAGGAAACTGAAACAAATGTGGAACAATCAAACAATGAGAATGGAACTGAAAGTGAAACCAACTCACCTGATAAAAGTACCTGTGATGGACCTGTGGAAGACAGAATCTGAAAAAGAGATCCCAAAGACTGTGAGACGTTCCGAGAGGACAACCTCCCATCCAGAAAGACTACAGTATAGTCAGTTGGGAAATCCTCTCATAACTGTTGCCCAGTCCCTGTTTCAAGGATTAAACCTGGTTTTTACCAGAGCCTTAACAGAGACAGATCCTAAGATTATTTCCATGAACAGTGGTTCCCTTGTCATTACTATTTACGTAGCTAATCCCATGCAAAGGGACTTGCATGATTCTAAGGGGGGATAGTGTAACCCAGTGTTAAAAACGTGATTAAAAATGTGAATATTGATACGTCTTAAAAAAAGAAAAACACCCATTTCACAATGGGAATAAATAATTTGAATATGAATATTTAAATAAATATATATTCATAAATAGTTAGGAACATTTTCTAGAATGTTCTGATGAAGTTCCTAATGTGTGTGTTGGTATTTTGAGCAACCAATGGCTGCGCCGCTGCTGGGTCACGCCAACCAATGGGGTCACGCATTCTCTCCCTCGGTCTGTGCGTAATGTGTGTAGACACAGCGGAAGGCACCGACCGAGAGAGACGATCACACACAGAGACGGTGAGCTTGTGTGCTGATAACAGTCTTTGCCTTGGAGAAAATTCGAGATTGATTGGGATACAAAGGCTGTCGACGCCGTTGAGCGCAGGAACCCCTGACGCACTAGCCACTTAGCATGGTCAGGTTTTTTTTTGTGCTGGATTCAGAGGACTGAATTCTCCAGATCTGGATGGCGAGCCAAAGCCCGAACCATAGAGACTGGTAAAAGTGACCCAACTGGTCACCTGGACTGATACCAAAAACTGTGGATATTGTAACTATATTTTGGAGTACTTTATTGTTATTTTTTTTATTATTGTGACAAGTGTGTGGGTTTTTTTTTTTTTGATTGTACATATTTGTAAATAATACACATTTGTTAAAATAATATATATAGTTGCAAGTTCTATACGGCTGTGTATGTGTCATCTGTTGTTGCACCTCCCAGAACCTCCCAGAACCCAGAGTCGGTCTGACCTGGCCCAATTATCCCTCTGCCCAGGTAGAAAAGTTAAGGTAACTACATTGCTATAACACAATACTACCAAAAAGGGTACGACACCTAAAGTGAGTAGGGTGAGTGGGTGTTAGTAAGGGTTACACACAAAAATCTGGCGAGCGCAGGTGTTAGTGGGTGTTACCCTGTTACCCAATTACCCTGTGTGTTATTACAGTGGTATATTATACCCTGTGTTACACAAACTCCACACAGAAGGGTCACCAATGGTCAGGGGGTGGGATCAAACCCATGATGGTCAGGGGTGGAATTGATCCCATGACCTTCTTGCTGTGCTGACACAGTGCTAACCACTGCGCCACCATGCTGCCGGAAAGAATTTCATTTTACCATAAACTGACCAAGACCAGGAGCTCCTCACAAGATTTCTGATAGAGGAGTCGAAAGAATTATCAGAAGAGTTATCCAACAGCCAAAGACCACTCAGGGAGAGTTCCAGAAAGACCTGGAGTTAGCAGGTACTGCTGTTTCAAAGGAAACAATAAGTAATGCACCCAACTGACATGGGCTCTGTGCCCGTTTACCTCACAAGACTCTGTTCCTGAAGAAGAAGCATGATGAAACCCATTTAAAGTTTGCTGCATAACATTTGGGCAAGCCAGTAAAATACTGGGAGAATATAGTCTGGTCAGATGAGACCAACATTGAACTTTGTGGATGCCACAACATACAGCATTTTGGAGGAGAAATGGCACTGCACATCCCATTATGGTGTGGGGGTGTTTCAGCACATGGTACAGGCAGACTTCTTATAATTGAAGGAAAGATGAATGGACAAATGTACGGAGACATCCTTGATAAGAACCTGTTGCCATCTGCCAAGAAGCTGAAGATGAAAAGAGGTAGACATTTCAGCAAGACAATGATCCCAAACATACAGCCAAGGAAACTCTCAACTGGCTCCAGAGAAGCAAAAATTAAGCTGCTATAAGGCCCAGTCAGTCACCTGACCAGAATCCGATTGAAAATCTATGGAACGAACTGAAGATCAGAGCTCATAGAAGACACCCACGGAACCTTCAAGATTTGAAGACAGTTTGTGTGGAAGAATGGGCTAAAATCACTCCTGAGCAATGCCTGCACCTAGTGTCTCCATACAAGAGGAAACTGGAAGCTGTTATTACCAACAATGGCTTTTCTACTAAATATTAAATGAATTTCACCAAGCGTGTTCTATACTTATTCCCTGTGTCATTCCACTTTAAGAAATGTAAGTTGTTTTGTGAACACAGTTGCCTTGATTTCTTTGTATGCATGGATTACTTGGGTTGTTACTGATATCTGGTGAAAATCTCAGGTCAATGGCTCCATCAGAAATATGTTTAATGAGAGAAATGTTGTGTTCAATACTTATTTTCCCTGTTGTATATACAGAGTATTTAATAAAATGAATTAAATAAAAAAAATAATAAAAAATGTATGATACAGAATAAAAAAATCAAAATAACAGTAAATTGTTACAATAGTAGTAGTAGATTAGTTTATTTGACAGGTATAACCACAAATACTCATTCACCACATTACATAAGTCTTTCTTGACCCCCCCCCCCCCCCCCATGATCTCCTTTTTTATGCTCTGGTGTGGGAGAGGGTTTTTGCTTTTTTGACATGCTAAATTATTTAGTCTAGTAGTGTTTTGAAAATTATGATGAAAATTTTAATGTAAATGTGAAAAATGTCCCTCATGAAAATGATGTTTCAGAGCCTATCTTGAAAAGACTGAGTGCACACAGCCAGCTAAAGAGACTGTGGTCAGAAAGAAACCATGAAGGACCAGGAGGAACCCATGGAGGGACAGGAAGAAATAGGTTCATCTGCAGAAGTTTGAAACTGAGGATACAAAAGATAATGTGTTTAGATCTTTGTTACAGAGCAGTGTGTGACATACCTCAACTCTAGTTGCCAACAGGCAAAAAGGTAGTGTGTGCGTGGGGGGGGGGGGGGGGGGCTAAAACGGAGCTACGTCCTACACCGTATCATTGATGGGTCAGGGAAATATATAGAAAGATTTTGTCATGGACTGGGCCGGACTTGTCAGCCCAGTTCCTTGGCCTGGTGGCTGTCATGCCCTAGGGAGGGCTCCGCTCCGCTTGGCTTTTGACAGCTCAGCCACGCCCCTCTCTCCTGCCAGTCCATACCAGCTGGCTGCCTTTTGTTATTTTCCTCTCCTTGTTTATGCACGCACACACACTTATATCTTCACCTTCATTCTCACTCTCATGCACTCCTTGCATACACACTCACTCACACACATCCATTCCCATCTACATGCTCAGATTCTTTTGCATCCTCCTCCATTCTCTCACACACTGACACACCCCCTTAGCCTCACTGATTCTACACACACATCTGTTTCCACTTACTCTCTTCCATGCTCTCTCTCCTCTCTCCACACCGGCATGCACTCAGCTCATTAGTGTTGCTTGCTGTATTTAAGATCCAAGTTTGCTGTTGTGCATTGTCTGGTGATTGAGGTGTATTTCCAGAGTAGCCTTCATCTGTCAGTTCTCCTCCTTGTTTCCCCCGCTCTGTGGACTTCACGCATTATCTCAAACTGCTCCAGCTGCGTGAGTACTAATTGTTTTGCCCCTGCCAACCAGTTTTATCTGGCGGTTCCTTTCCCGGGCACTTCTCCGTTCCTCTTCTGCTGTCCTGGCTGCCATGGAACATTTTCCCCATGTTTTGCTCACCTGTTCTGTTGAGTGTCCTTGAGGTATCCCTGTACTCCCTCAGCTCCCTGTTTCTTGTTTATTTGGACCATTATATTTTTGTTCTGCACAATAAAATGCACACAATGTACTCCTGCGAGTGGGTTTATTATTTTTGCCTCTAATGGCCCTTTTCCACTAGTACCTGTTTGGTCTTTCTCACTTCGACTTGGCTTTACTCTACTCAGTTTGCTTCTGTTTCCATTACAGCTGAGTCCTGCCTGGGGTGGGTGGGATTTTTTTACAGCAAGGCGCAGCCACATTCCTGTCACGTAAAACACGCAGAACAAGCAAAACATAACATGGCGGCTGTACAAGGCGATTCCTCAGTCTCTGGCTTTTTGTCAGTGTAAAGGCCAAAAAGGACCACCAGAGAAGTGGACAGGCAGCGAGACGAAACACTCTGGAAAAGTACTGGAGCGTTTAGGAAGCCACAGAGCGGAAGACATGAGGATGCGAACTAGATCACCTATGACGGTAAGCTAATGATGGCTAATGCTAGTTTGCTTTAAATACGTTGTACTACATTGTAATGTCTGCAAGTTATCGCTAATAGGTACTAAAATATGTATGCTGTGTGCTTGTATTTCAGATGGTTCTCTTGTGGGAAAATTACTGTTTCAAACCATCGGTCTGGACGTTCAACACAGCCTCTTACTGATGCCACCCCAGCTTCACAAACGATCAGTGGTTATAGAACTTAAGAACATCTGCAGAAACGTTTAGCTTCCTGTGCAACAAATTGCTCTGATCTGTGTGAAAATCATGAACAGACTGTTGAGACATCATGTCATGTATCTGCTCCAGCAGCACTGAGTCTGTGGCGGTGTCATGGCAAAAACTGTTCAGCTGACACAACTTGATCGCCAGGTTGTAGTTATGGGGTTATATTCAATCAATCAATCAAGCAAACTTTATTTGTATAGCACTTTTAAAACATTAGATGCTGTGCAAAGTGCTTTACATAGATAAAAACAATAGACACATTTAATTTCATATTTTACATGATACATCCCCATCCCTTCCAACCCTCCCATAAACATACCAACAAACACAACACACACAGGCACATACATCACCCCCTACTTCTCTTGCACACATATAAAATAAAAGAGACATTGCTCGGCACCGAGGCATCACATGAAGGAGCAACCATCCTGTGGTGCCTCCCACGACGGGACACCACACAGCCAGTCACCACAGAAGGCGCCACATGGGCCGCCCCAACCAGGACAGGCCGGGGCCCGCACCACAGCTGTAGGCAGTGGTAAAAAGCCCCCACCCACCCAAGCTAGAGCGACCCACGAGACCAACACCCCCGCAGATGGGCCAGGCAGCATCCAGCATGAGACGCCCCACTGAGGAAACACTGGAGCTAAAACACATAAATACAGTACAAAATAAAACTAAGAACACAAAGAGCAAAGGGAACCAAGTACTGAGTTAGGTATAATAAGATGTATTTGATTTACTAGATACATGTAGATACTGTAGAAATATATGTTCTCTGTATCAGCAATGTACTATACATGTATTCATGCAATATTGCACTGGAAATTTTGACAATAAACCATTGTACTTTTTGCAGATGCGTCTCTTTTGTTTTATATGTGAAGGTTACCACCAAGTGACATAAATTAAATACTAAAATACTGGAAAAGTTGTCTAAGAACAATCCAGTGGTTTGAGAAATCACTTTTGGTTTGGTGTAAGTCTGTCAACAGAATTATGAACCATAAAGCAGTTTGTGTTCAAATGTCAAATACCATTAAACCCTAACCCAGGGGTGTCCAATCATGTGCCATAGAGGACCAAGATCCTGCAGGTTCTCTCTTCTACCCAGTCTCTTCAGCAGGTGTTTTCACTGATCAGCAGTCAGTGGAAGAAATTCAGCAGAATCTGCTGTTGAAGACACTGGTTGCAGATAAAGCCTGCAGGGTCTTGGCCCTCCATGGCACATGATTGGACACCCCTGCCCAACCCATTATTAGGAAATCCAGATGCTAATATGGCCCAGAATTCCTCCATATACTGGTACTATCACTAAAGTGTGCAGTGTCTTCTGCTGTGGCACATCCAGCAATACAGTGTTCAGTAAATAAAATAATTGTTTTTGCTTACTTTTTCTTAACAATGATCCATTATTTTCAAAGTCACTAATAAATGATTTGTACTGTTGACTCTTTTCCCACCAGTGTCTTAACAGACAAAATAGAAAATCATGATGCAAACACAAAAGTCACTGAATTGTTTATTACAATCAGCAGCAAATTCCAGAATATTCAGAATGTGCAAAATTCAAACTGTAAAAAAAAAAAAAAAAACTTAGAATGGGTCACAAACACTGGCCACACTGCCTCAGTGAGAAGCAACTGGATGTGCCGCTAACACTGGACCCAGTTTCAGCAGCTCTTAGGCTGCATTTCTGTAAACAGTGATGCAAGGTCCAGTTTGGGGTGGATCATTTTCCTCTTGCCTAGGCGAAAAGAGAGAAAGGGGTGGTGGCTAATTAATGGAAGTTTAAACCATATTTGGGAAATACACTTGTTGCTAAAAGCCAGTGGTGGAATGTGACAAAAAAAAAGTGCTTCGTTGTTCTATTTAACCACAATTTTCATGTAGCTGTGTTTCAGTAAAGTAAATTTTACAAGGTCTGGGTTACATTTAAAATCATTTGTTTTTACTGTGGCCTCAGCAATCAAAATGAATTAATATAAAATATGTAATATTTATATTTATATTTTACATTTTATATAAAATGTCATTTGTATCAATAAAAATTTAGCCACCGCTCTGTCACCGCTATGTCGCGCTGGCTTCAAGTGTGGGCGGTGTTTTGTACTTGTATTGCTAAAATACAAAAGGAAGCACTACAATGGGTCTCAAATATTTGTCATGTGTCATGTTGCTGCGCCTCAGTAGAGCAGATTTTGCAGGCACCAGGTTATGTTTAAAATAATTTGTTTTTATCGTGGCCTCAGAAATCTGAATGAGTTAATTCAGTCAGCTGACTTGAATCATTTCAGTGAAGCACGTTGACTGCAAGTACATTCGAAAGTGAGTTCATGTGCTACATCAGTTTTTCAAAAACAAGAATTATATCAGTACTTCCTCCACTACAGCTAAAAATGGGACCAGGTTGTGGACCCCTGACAAGTGAGCACCCCAGGATCCACTTTGTACATGTACAAGTACATTTTCAATCCAGGGATTTATGGTGGAAAAGAAACAGCACGACAACACTGTTCCAACACTGTTTTTGGAAAAAACAACAGAATAGATATGTGGGTATATTATGAGGCTTTAGGAAATTATATGAATCACTTTACAAATCACTGGTTTGAAAATGCACCTATATATGTTGAGATTTAGGATCCTGGGGTCCTCTTGACCTGTATCCATAAACACAACAGGGTGTTAATCTTTTCTTTTCTTTTTTAATTTTTAATTTAAGTGTTTAATTTTTGTTTTTGTAATAATATTTATTAATAATTATTGTACCTTACCAGCACTTGAACGTGTCATGCCAGACGTTGACGGAGTGGGACCCCTGGCATGTGGAAACAGATTCTAGAAAGAAAATACACAAAACTTAATTCACAGCACCAAAGTGGAACACGTACACAAAACTCTTTAATCAGGATTACAGTTTAACAGTTTATCCCCCCCACACACACACACATCACACATTATCAACAGCATGAATGAATTATAATATGAATTATCAGCAGCATGAGTAGCAGTATACAGTAGGCTTTTTTTCACACTGATTTGGAGTGTGAACGGGCCATCCCAAATAAGTGATTTGACATCACCCCCGGCTATTCCTGTGGCAGAGCCAATCTCCGTGCCAGCTGTTCCTCCAGTCTCTGCCCTCTCAGCCCTGACCACAGCCAACGCCGCCGGAATGTCTCCCCTCACCGCCGTGAGATCTGCCGGGGGTTCTCCAGACATTCCCATGTCTGCGCCAGCAGAACCGGGTCCTCCTCCATTCCCCGAGGGGGCCCATTACAGTCGTTGACGCTGGGGAGGATGGTAGCTCACCATCGGCAGCAGTTTTCACCGAGACCCGGGAGATCAGGCAAGTGTTTACATTCAGTCTCCATAAACAATGATAAGTCTTGTCTGTCTCCCAAGGGACAGCCTCAGGTTAGGCAGTCACCTGAATGCTCTCTCCCTGCTGCCACTGTCCAAGACTTACCAATCCCCTCTGTGTCTCCTCCCTATTTTCCTAAGTGCCAGCTGGAATCAGGCCACCAGACCGTGGAGGAGCTTGTGGCCCTGGACGATCAAGAACCAGAGTCAACACGAAGTGAACCCCCAGCCATCACGCTGGAGAAGCAGCTTGCATGGAGGGATTCTCCTGGGGGCTCAAGGACTGCCACTATCATCAGGCCTGCTGCAGGGGCTGCCGCAGCAGAGTCTGCACCTGAGCTGGACAACCTAGAGGCCAGGCCCGAGACATCTGAACCAAGTTCGTCAGAGTCCTGGACGGCGGTGGAGGCCAAGCTCAGGCAAGTGCTCTATTTTGTGGTTCTCTTATCAGTTCTTGAGTGTTCTTGCCTGGCTCTTGGGGAAGAGGGCCAGGTGCAGCCGTCAGCTGCACCTGGGCTCGCTTCACTGGGCTCCACCGCTGCCGGTGACCCTGACCCTTTATCTCTTTGTCGTATTTCCGAGCCTGCATCTAGGGTCACCAGAAAGGATCTGCTGCCGCCGGATTCCACCGTGGGTGCAGTAGTGGACCAGCCAGACCCCATCGCAGGTGCAGCAGTGGTCCAGCCAGACCCCATCATGGGTGTAGCAGTGGTCTAGCCGGACCCCATCATGGGAGTAGCAGTGGTCCAGCGGGAGCCCATCATGGGTGCTAGAGAGCTACAGCCAGAGCCCACCATGGGTGCAGCAGAGCTCCAGCCAGAGCCCACCGCGGGTGCTGCAGAACTCCGGCCGGAGTCCACCGCAGGTGCTGCAATGTCCCAGACCGGGACCCTTGCAGGCGCTACAAAGCACCAGCCACCGCGGGGGCAGCCTTGGCCCCACCAGGGTCCACCAAGGGTGCATCATTGGCCCAGCTGGGGTCCACTGTGGGAGCAATGAGGTCCCTGACAGGGCCCACCGCAGGTGCTATGGTGCTCCAGCTGGAGCCCACCGTGGGCACTGCTATGTCCCAGACCAGGACCATCACGGGGCGCACAGGGTTACAGGCTCTGCACACACACTTATATCTTCACCTTCATTCTCACTTTCTTGCACTCCTTGCATACACACTCACTCACACACATTCATTCCCATCTACATGCTCAGATTCTTTTGCATCCTCCTCCATTCTCTCACACACTGACACACCTCCTTAGCCTCACTGATTCCACACACACACCTGTTTCCACTTACTCTCTTCCACATTCTCTCGCCTCTCTCCACACCAGTATGCACTCAGCTCTTTAGTGTTGCTGTATTTAAGATCCAAGTTTGCTGTTGTGCATTGTCGGGTGATTGAGGTGTATTCCCAGAGTAGCCTTCATCTGTTAGTTCTCCTCCTTGTTTCCCTCGCTCTGTGGACTTCACGGATTACCTCGGACTGCTCCAGCTGCGTGAGTACTAACTGTTTCACCCCTGCTGACCAGTTTCGTCTGGCGGTTCCTTTCCCGGGCACTTATCTATTTCTCTTCTGCTGTCCCGGCTGCCATGGAACATTTTCCCCATGTTTTACACACCTGTTCTGTTGAGTGTCCTTGAGGTATCCCTGTACTCCATCAGATCCCTGTTTCTTGTTTATTTGGACTGTTATATTTTTGTTCTGCACAATAAAATGCACACAATGTACTCCTGCGAGTGGGTTTATTATTTCTGCCAATAAATGGCAAACAATTCATGACAGGTTTGTAGCAAAATTACAAACAGAGGTACAGTATAGGGGGAATCAGGGTGCAGTGGCACTAGCCAAAAGCCCAGTGAGCAAGCAGAGGTACAGGCACATTGATAAGAGAAACTGTAAATAATGTAAAAGTTTCACTAAAATATTGTCCTGTTGTGAAAATGGTTGCTGATGTGATGACAAAGCCAGCTACCAAGGAGAAATTTAAGAGGATTATGCTGTGTGGACACAAGGAATGTAAAAATGCTCCAAATTTGTTTTTCCAAGTGCTTCACATGCTCTCATAAAAAAAGCTCAACACCCGGTATCCTAGCAAATCGCTTGATCTGTCATTCAAAGCATGCCCGGGGATTCACACATTTTGCTTTGAAATGCTCTAGTCACTGGACCAAACTTTATCAAACTGGTTCGAAAATTAATGTCCTTCCAAGATTTTGCTGTTAAATATTGATCGTGGTGCACTTTTAGTCTGATTCTGATCGGCTGGTGAGAGAGGCATACAGCTTATGAGCGCTGCGGCGCTCCAGAAGCTGAACTTGTTTCAACTTTCAGTGCTGTACAGAGCATTTTAGCACCGAGGGCACTGAGCACATTAAATACTGGACTGCACAGAAAATGAACAGAAAATAATCTTTCACAGCAGAAAAATTGTGTTTAGTGGACAAGAACCCATACACTGGTTCTGTTTGACACCAAGAGGTGTGGAATAATTTATTCATGCTGGTATAGGGAGAGTCCTAATGCTATGTTTTTCTGTTACACATTTAGCTTTGAGTGGAGGTGTTGAGATGTATTCAGTTTACATCCGTAATGTGTTATCATTGACATCATGATGATGGTGCGTCAGAGGATGTGACATCAATACATATTCTGCTCTTCCATTCCTTCCGCTGTTCTGCTTCTGGTTCATTATAGCCCACTCTTAATCCAGTGTTTACAGTGGTGCCACTAAGACGTGTCTGTATACCACTCCACGTATGCTGTGTTCATAAATAAATACAGTGGTGTGAAAAAGTGTTTGCCCCCGTTCCTGAGTTCTTATTTTTTTGTATGTTTGTCACACTTAAATGTTTCAGATCGTCAAACAAATTTAAATATTAGACAAAGATAACATAAGTAAACACAAAATGTAGTTTTTAATTGAAGGTGTTTATTATTAAGGGGGAAAAAATATCCAAACCTACATGGCCCTGTGGGACAAAGTGATTGCCCCTAAACCTAGTAACTGGTTGGGCCACCCTTAGCAGCAACAACTGCAATGAAGCGTTTGAGATGACTGGCAATGATTCTTTTACAGCGCTGTGGAGGAATTTTGTCACACTTATCTTTGCAGAATTGTTGTATTTCAGCCACATTGGAGAGTTTTCAAGCATGATCCACCTTTTTAAGGTCATGTCACAGCATCTCAATCGGATTCAGGTCAGGACTTTGACTAGGCCACTCCAAAGTCTTCATTTTGTTTTTCTTAAGCCATTCAGAGGTGGACTTACTGGTGTGTTCTTGATCATTGTCCTGCTGCAGAACCCAAGTGCGCTTCATCTTGAGGTCATGAACAGATGGCCGGACATTCTCCTTCAGGATTTTTTGGTAGACAGCAGAATTCATGGTTCCAGTTACCACAGCAAGTCTTCCAGGTCCTGAAGCAGAAAAACAGCCCCAGACCATCACACTACCACCACCATATTTTACTGTTGGTATCATGTTCCTTTTCTGAAATGCTCTTGCTTTTACTTCGGATGTAATGGGACACACACCTTCCAAAAACTTCAACTTTTGTCTCGTCAGTCCAGAGTATTTTCCCAAAAGTCTTGGGGATCATCAAGAAGTTTTCTGGCAAAACTGAGATGAACATCTATGTTCTCTGTGCTCAGCAGTGGTTTTTGTCTTGGAACGCTGCCATGCAGGCCATTTTTGCCCAGTCTCTTTCTTATGGTGGAGTCATGAACACTGACCTTAACTGAGGCCTGTACTTCTTTGGATGTTGTTGTGGGTTTTTTTGTGACCTCTTGGATGAGTCATCACTGTGCTCTTGGGGTAATTTTGGTCACTCCTGGGAAGGTTCACCACTGTTTCATGTTTTCACCATTTGTGGATAAAGGCTCTCACTGTTGTTTGCTGGAGTCCCAAAGATAAGATAAGATAATATAAGATAAGCCTTTATTAGTCCCACAATGGGGAAATTCCAGGATTGCAACAACACAGGGATAGCAACACTCAGAGTAATAATTTAGAAGATAAGAAAATAAAATAAGAGCAGTGAATATACATATGTACACATTGTCACATGTGCCGTTTTTACCGGCGCTCAGACCATATTCCTCCTCAGCCCAGCTCTTACTTTGACAGCGTCTCAGCAGGTCTCCAGCTGTCAAGCTCTATGGGACGGCTGGAGGCCAATTACCTCTCATCAGCTGAGGCGCTGTCAACCACTATAAAAGGGAGCGGTCCTGATTATCCAGGGTTGTGACCTTGCGCATATTATCTTCTCCGGTGTGGGTAAGGCTGGAACCCCTACGTCCGGCTCCAGTCCCCCTCTCATCATCATCATCATTGGTAAGTGTACCTTTGTATTGTTTGTGTTTTGCCCCACGAGGCTCTTTCCTTTGTTCCTTTCCGTTATTGTTAATAAACAACGCAAACTCACCGGTCAGCCCTTGGCTCTTATTTATGGCTCGCAAGAGCCATACGTAACACACATTAATATATAAATATATATATACACAGTGCGGAGCATTGTAGCTAGATGGACTAAACAGCATAACCGTCTATTTAGTTACCCTTCATGGTATGAATATGTACCCATACATACTGTCACCCTCCAAAGTGACTGATATTGTCCTAGTTGTATACTGGAGGAGACCATTTGTATAAGTCTGTTGTGTCTTTTGCATTCAATACTATTAGGTTGTCACGTTTTTTTTGCTATCTCTGCGAGCAGCCCTGCTTAGGTTATACAGTCTGACAGCCGTAGGTAGGAAGGACCTGCGAAACCTCTCGGTCACGCATCTAGGATGATGTAGTCTACTGCTAAATGAGCTCCTCAGTACGTCCAGTATGTCCTGCATAGGGTGGGACTCGACCTCCAGCAGAGATGACAGTTTAGCCACCATCCTTCCCTCGCCTATCTCCTCCACTGGGTCAAGGCGTTGCCCCAGGACAGATCTAGCTTTCTTGATCAGTTTGTTCAGTCTCTTCCTATCGACTGCTGTAAAGCCGTTGCCCCAGCAAACCACTTCAAAAGTGATGGCTGATGCCACCACCGTGTCGTAGAATGTCTTCAAGATCACCCCTTGTACACCAAAAGACCTGAGCCTCCTCAGTAGGAACAGCCTGCGCTGTCCCTTCTTGTAGAGTGCGTCGGTATTGTGTGACCAGTCTAGTTTATTGTTCAGATGAACACCAAAGCTTTAGAAATGGCTTTATAACCTTTTCTAGACTGATAGATCTCAATTACTTCGTATCTCATTTGTTCCAGAATTTCTTTGGATCGCAGCATGATGTCTAGCTTTTGAGGATCTTTTGGTCTACTTCACTTTGTCAGGCAGGTTCTATTTAAGTGATTTCTTGTTTGGGAACAGGTGTGGGAATAGTCAAGCCTGGGTGTTGCAAGAGAAATTGATCTCAGCTTTTGTTGCGATAAACTACAGTTAATTTATGTTTTAATGGGGGGGGGGGGCACTTTTTCACACAGAGCCAGGTAGGTTTGAATTTTTTTTACCCTTAATAATAAACACCTTCATCTAAAAACTGCATTTTGTGTTTACTTGAGTTATCGTTGTCTAATATTAAAATTCGTTTGATGATCGTAAACATTTAAGTGTGAGAAACATACACAAAAATGAGAAATCAGGAAAGGGGCAAACACTTTTTCACACCACTGTATGTCAGTTGTCTGAAGAAGCTTTGCTTATTCTTCTGCATGCCTCCAGAAGGGAACCACTGTGACCAGCTCAGCTCTTTACACATTTAAACTAGTCATTTGTCAAATAAAAATTAAGTCACAAAGAAACAGAAAATTTACCACTAAGCTGTCACACTGGACCTGCCCCGAATTATGGCAAGGGCTTACCGGAGCACGAGCCCAGGGCCCCAGCTTGTGTGGGGCCTCGAAAGAAAGTCCATTTTTTTCTTTTTTGTCTTGTTAATTCTGCCATGCCCAACGTTTATTGGAGGGTTTGTTTTGGCGTATCAAATTTTTATTTGTTGAGGTGTACGTCTGTCCTGCCTGCTTAATTTAATTGGTTAAAAGTTGACATTTGACCTGATTGACGTTGGATGTGGACAGGTAATGAATCCCTGGACGAATGAATGAATGAAACATAATGCGTATGATAGCGGTGCCCAAAAGAGGTAAAAGAAGATAGAAAAACATGAACGTGAGAGGGAGGTTTTAAAAAAGACTCCTAAATTGACAGGGTTTTTTGAAGTAGCGATACAGCCAGACAGTCATCAACTTTACAGTCACAACAAGATGTTTGCCAAACTATTAGCATTACAAATGGTAACGTGGGACGCACCGGCGGAGCTGCTGTTTGAAAATCCATTAGTCACAGAGGGCATAACTTTTCCGGCCACAGAATTTCCAGGTCATCAAAGTTGTAAAATGTCCCTTGTAAGTGTTAAAGATTCATAAACACTGGGCCAAAAAAGGACCAGAGAGTTGCCAGAATAAGGACACTGATATCAGAGCATCTGAACGTTCCAACAAACAGCAGAAACATTTTTTCTCCACGTGCCATTTCCATCGCAAACTTGCAAATTGTGAGTATTTTTCAAAACAATGGCCCTCATTTATCAAATTGGCGTAAGACAGAAAAGTTGTCATACAATCATTTCAACATGCAGATCGGTATTTATCAATCTGAACGTGATCGTATGGTGCACTCAAATCTTATGACAGCTCGGGTACACAAATTTTCAAGTTGCTATAGACTTCCGTGCAGCAGATAAACCTGCTTTGTGGGAGAATTATTTCATCATATCAAATTATAATGAGTAGTGCAACCTTTGTGTATCTGGGCTCCACAGTGACCAACAACGGGGACATGAAACCAAAGATCAACCACAGACATGGCCTCGCTGCATCAGCTCTGCAGGCACTTTGGAAACCTCTCTGGCACCATCGTTCAATCTCCCAAAAGACGAAGCTCCGCATATACAATGCACCAGTCCTCTCCATCCTTCTCTACGGGTCAGAGACATGACCACTGAATAAGACTCTGGCCTCAAGAGTGGATGGGTTTGATAGCCAGGCCCTCAGAACCATCAAGAACATCAGGTGGCCCCAGCACACTTATAATGACACTCTCTGTGCCCGCACACATCAGCCTGCAGCATGCCACCATATTATACAGCAGTGTATCCGCTGGTTTGGCCATGTCCTCCGCCTCCCACCACAACACCCCGCAAAAGCCATCCTCATGTTCGACCCCAGGGCCTCAGGGTGGAAAAGATCTCAGGGCAAGCCTCACACCAGATGGTTCAATGTGGTGGAGAGACACCTCCGGCAGCTCGGAGTCATCGCTGACGACGTAGAGGAGGTGGCCCAAAACTGACAATGTTGGCACGCACTGGTTAACCTGATTGGCTCAAAGCAATTATTGTTAGTAATTATATCAATATTTTGTCAGAATGTGGGCTGGGCCCATGTCCTCACCTTACATTATAGTTTGTACATTTTGTTGTAACCTGGACATGGGCTCAACCCACATCTTCGCCTTCAGTTTTGTTTTATGAGATTCACTGTGTTTTGTTTTGTTAGTGTCATGGTTTGGCTCTTGTTTTATATTTATCCCTGCCTTTTCCTTAGTTTCTTATTATTATTATTATTATTATTATTATTATTATTATTATTATTATTATTATTATTATTATCATTATGATGATGATGATGATGACGATGATCACTATTCCTGTCATTGTCTTGATCTTGGATTCATATTGGGTTTTTATTTTTGACAGTGTTTTTTGTTGTTTTCCGGTTTCCTGTAGCTTGGTCCTGGTTTTTGTTCTTGATTATTCACGGCTGTTGTAATTTAGTTTAATTTGTCCTGCCTTATTTAAGGAACCCTTACCTGGGTGCTGCCTCCTTGTGTCAACCTGGAATGTATCACATGCTTCTGCCTTGCCTTGCCTGTGTAATTTTGCCTGTCCTGCCTTGCCTTAGCTTTTGTGAGTTGTTGCCTGCCATGCCTTTTTTTTTTTTTATTTTAGCCAACGAGCTGCTTTATTTTATGTTCTTTAACCCCTTGCACTCTGGTCAATTTCCCTAAAAACGCCTAAAAATAACGTACCCAAAGTAAATCAAAAGCTGTTCTTCAACCCTTTGCAGCATCTTCATGGGGTTGGTCTCATTTAAAAGAAAATACTTTGAATTTTTTGGCAAAACAGTCATAATCTCTCTAAGTGCTCCTGCCACTGAGTAACAGTCATCTAAACATACTGAACCTGAAGAAAATAAAGTTCGCCTGGGTGTTTTTTTAGATACAAATGCTTGCAAATAACACACAGCTGCCAGATCCGGGCTGGAAAATCCAACAGAAATGTAGAACCAAGTGTTATCCAGCTGAGGTCAAAATTTTGTAACAATACCACAAAAAATGAATATATTACACAGCTTTTTTCTCAGGTTGTTCCCAGGCGTTTTTGAACTGTGCCAAATTGTGCCAAATGGCACAGTTTGGAAAAACGTCTGTAACTTTTGAATGATTCAATATAGAAGCTTGATCTTGGGCTCTAATGAAAGGTAACAATCAGGGCTGTGTGTGTGTGTGTGTGGGCGTATTTTTGGGGGTTGTTTATTCATTCATGAATGAATGAATGAACAAACAAGCCCCCCACACACAAAGAAGCATGCCACGTAAAAAATGCGTGGCTTTTTTTTACAAGAAAAAATAACCTACAGTGCAATAAAAATTATACTAAAATATCTGCAACGTAGAGGATAACAACTCCTCCCCCACCCCGCTACAGAGGACCGTGGCGCACGGTCCGGTCCGTCATGTGGCAATGACGCACAGTTGTAATTTACCGATCGGTCAAAAGTCATTTTTAAAACTATTTTCAGTGATAAAGAATAATTTAGCTTATAACACTTACCTGTCCACAACAGCAGTGTCGCTGGCGAACATCTGTTCCTCATTGTCAGACGAACATGACGCTGGTCCGCTTGTTACGACTCGTGGTTCTGGTCACGCGACCCGGTCAAACCATGATTCCATTATTGCAGTTTTGCGCTTCCATGATTGCGGTTTTGGCGAACGATTTTTCAAAACAAATAAGAACAGTAGTAATAAAAAAAAAAAGACTGGCGAACGCTACCGTTACACACAGCGGCTTAGACAAAACAGATTTTACGCACGGGACGCACGCTTTCAATTGTCGAACTTCTCTGCTTCAACTGGCTCGTTGTATTTGCAGTCGTTGGTAGGCGGGTCCTTCTTGCTAGGTTTTCAGTCATTGGTTCTTCAAGGTTTCAGAAACCCAATTCAAGGCTCTTATTAGTCGAATGAGAGGTCAATCAAATCTAAACCAATCAAAGCACTCCTTTGGCTTTCTGTTCGTGGCTGTGTCTGTAGTGGAAGAACAGAAATGCAGCTTTTTTTTCGGTGCGCTCTGAGACGCACAGTGCGCACTAGGACACACTCGGACGCACTCGGACGCAGAGACGTGACCGCCCGCAGTATCCTGGAGTGCAAGAGGTTAATAAAATGCCATTCGCTCGCTACGCACCTGGGTGCTGTTTTCTGCCCATCCTGGGCACCCACCATGACAGTAGGACGCAGCCAGTCTTGGACTCATCTGGCGAGTCCAGCAGGAGGAGTAGGCGGAAGTGGAGTCGGGAGAGCTGGAGGTGGTGGCCATGGTGGAGGATTTGGCGGCTGCCGCTTGGAGCTGCTCTTCCCGACAAGATGAGAGGAACTGCTGGGGAGGAGTCACCAATCTGCTAGAAGCCAGACCGAGCATGATCTTACACCCCCGGGTGCAGAATCTCTCCCTTCCTTTGTTAGCACCACTACCCACCGTCTCCTCCTTGCTGGAGCCAGCCTACAGGCCAATCTTCACTCTAGCAGGGTGGAGTGAGTTCCTCGGCAGTAAGTTGATGTTTGGGGCCCCCGGTGGAAGGAAGATTACAGAAGGCACCGCTCCTTCCAATGCTCCGCTCCAGCACCCGCTGCTCCCCATGAGGGGGCTCAGCAACAGCCACCAACTGCTGCTGAGCTCTCTCCACCTGTCTCTGCTGTCAACTCTTCTGCCACCTTCACTTATCTACCCTCACCTGCATCTCCTCTCTCCCTTCTCCCAAGCTCCATGTCTGATGGATTCCCAGCAGCTGTAGCTTCCAGGCTTAGTGATCCATTAACTGCTCTTGTCTCCATGTCTGGCCTTCTGCCAGCTGCTCCTGCCACGTCGGAGGTCCAAATGGGTCGCCTCACCCTCCAGTACCGGATCCACGATACTCTGTACCTCCAATGCTGGCTCCTTGTTGCTCTGTGCCTCCAATGTTGGCTCCACATTGCTCTGTGCCTCCAATGCTGGCTCCACATTGCTCTGTGCCTCCAATGCCGGCTCCATGTTGCTCTGTGCCTCCAATGCTGGTTCCATGTCTCTCTGTACTTCCAGTACTGGCTCCACGTCACTCCCTAGCTCCAATGCTGGTCCTGCATCGCTCCTTAGTTCCAGTACCTGTCACCATGCCGGCAGCTACCATCCAGGTTGCAGGTCCTCTTGAAGCCTTCGCTCAAGCAGAGGAGATGCCAGGGCCCTCATCAGCAGTGGAGCAAGAGCTAAGGCAAGTCCCTTTCTTTGTATTTTCTACATCTATACAAGAGGGTCTTGCCTAGCTCTTGGTGGTGGTGGTGGGGGGGGGGGGGGTCCAGTTGCAGCAGCCATCTACTTCTGGTCTCTTTCCACTGGGCTCCACCCCTGCTGTTGGTAGTGACCTGGCTGTTCTTTCTTCCTCCCCATCCAAGGTGGCTGTGTCAGGGATGGATCCCCAAGTGTCAGGGCTCGAAGATCTGCAGCGGTTGTCACCTGGGTTTGCTGCTGCTTGGCCTACTTTGTCTGGGTGCGCCACTGATCAGTCTGCTTCATCTGGGTTTGCTGCTGACCAGCCTGTTTCATCACCCCTGATTGGTCTGCTTTGCCTGAGCTCACCGCTGAACTGCCCGCACCATCTGGGTTCACCGCTGATCAGTCTCCATTGACTGGTTTTGCCACTGACCAGCCTGCAGTCATCTGCTCCTGGGGTCAGCACACCCACTTCATCTGCTCCTGGGGTCAGCATACCCACTTCATCTGTTCCTGAGGTTAGCCACCTCAGTCATCTGTTAGTGAGGTCAGTGCACCCCAGTCACTTGTTCCTGAGATCGGTGTGTTGCTGTCACCTGTTCCTGAGTTCGGTGCATCTCAGTCGTCTGCTCCTGAGTTGGTACACCTCGGTCTTCTGCTTCTGAGGTCGGTGTGCCTTGGTCATCTGCTCCTGAAGTTGGTGTGCCTCAATTGCTGTTCCCCAAGTTCAGTGCACCTCAATTGTTGTTCCCTGAGTTCAGCGCTCCTGCGCCATCGTGCATTGGTCTGGGGTCCTTTGAACTTTGGTAGGCCCCTCGACTCACCTTGTGCTGCAATCCAGTGGCCTGTGGACTTTGGTAGGCTGCCTGATCCACCCTGTACTCCGGTCTAGGGACCCATGGACTTGGGTAGCCTTCCTGACCCGCCTTGCTCCATGATCTGGGGCCCTGTGGACTCTGGTAGGTCCCTTGACCTGCCTTGTTTTGTAGTTTGGGGACCCATGGACTTTGGTAGACCCCCTGACCCACCATGTGTTCTGGTCCAGTGGCCCAAGGACTTTGGAAGGCCACCAGACCTGCCTTTTACTGTGGGGGTCTTGGACCCTAGTTTTGCCCCACAAGTTGGGTTTTTGTTTTGGAATTTGTTTGGGGAATAATTTGTTTTGGCCCGCCTGGCCTTATGCCCCTACCACCCACCATGGGAAGGTCACTTTCTGTTGTTTATAGTTTATAGTTTGTACATTCTGTTTAGTTTTATGAGATTCTCTGTGTTTTGTTTTATTAGTGTCATGGTTCTACTCTTGTTTTATATTTATCCTGGCCTTGTCCTTAGTTTCTTCTTCTTCTTCTTCTTCTTCTTCTTCTTCTTATTATTATTATTATTATTATTATTATTATTATTATTATTATTACCTTCCATTACTTCCATTACATTATTTGATCCCAACGAGTATCAGCCTGTCATCAGTCAGTACACACCTGATAGTCTCACGTAAATCACTGTAGAACTCTTCCTTTGCCTCCTCTGTGTTGGTTATTGTTGGGGCATATACACTGATGAGTGTGGCATACATCTTCTGCTGTAGTAGGAGTCTCATAGTCATTATGCTGTCGTTGATAGGCACCGGTTCCTCAACAAGCATTGCTGCTATCTCCTTTCTAACTGCAAAGCCCACTCCTGCTTCTCTCCTTTGCTGAGTTGATTTCCCACTCCAAAAGAAGATGTATCCATGGTCTTCCAAGCTGTCATATCCAGACAATCTTGTTTCACTAAGTGCAGCTATGTCTACATTGTACCTGTTCATTTCCAAGGCCACAAGTGCAGTCTGTCTTTCTGGGTGCTGTGATGTTGATCTGCCCAACAGAGTGTGTACATTCCATTCTGCTACACACAAGGCTGCTGTTTTCCTCTTCTTTTCTCTTCCTGCTACAAACTTATTTTTCGCTGCCTGTCGGAGTGTGAACAGATCAGCGCGGAACATGTTAACCCGGGTGACGTCTGAGCCGCTATGAGTTGCTTTCTTACTGACCATTTCATGAAACTGCCTGCAAAGTATTTGAGTACCGCTAGCTTTTGCTGGACTAGCAGCACATTCTTGGCAGATAGAGGTATTATCAGTGGCAAGGACAAGCCAAGACAAACTGACTCCAGTATCTGTTGCAGTGACTGACCAGATGATAGGTTTGTTTACCTCTGCTCTTTGTGTAGTGCATGTCACGATGCACCGACTGGCACAGTCCACCACGGACCTTGCGACAAATGTGTTTATCTGCCAGGATGCCCAGTCTCACCCCGTGTAACTGGGAGTGGTCCACCACAGACCTGTGACAGATACTATTTTTAGTTCTGCCAGGATGCCCAGTTTCACCCTCCACACTCTCGGAAGTGCGGGGGTGCTGGTTGAGTCACCGACGGCCCAACCCATGAGACAGGTAGTACCGGTTTTCATGGTTATCCTGTAGCATGCAAGCCGATGCCTGACCTGACAACAGGTGTATGATGAAATGTATAAAACTGAATTTAGTATCTGAAATATTTTTAGCTGTTGCAATTGTTTTTGTTTGTTTGTTTGTTTGTTCTTGTTCCTGTTGTTGTTTTATAACTGTATTTATATCCATACTGTATGGAGTCTCTGTCAGGATACAGAGCACGGTTGGGCAACCGTGCTCATGCTCCTTTGGTTATGTTTGGTTCTTTCCAGCTTTCCCCCACTTCTGTTTAGTATTTAATATGTATGATGCCATCTGAGTTTGCCTTTTGTTTCTGTTGTGAGTCGTTTGGGTTTTGTATCTTTTATTGGCCATGATAGTCTGATGTAGTCATTTTTGTATATTCTGTCCCCCGTCCTTGTTGTGGTATTTATGTTTATTTCCAGCACCTTTAGCTTTTCTTGTTTGTATTTTACCTTGTCCGGTTCCTGGAGTCAGTTCTCATTTGTATTTATGTTCCTCTTGTGCTTTTGATTTGACAGTGTGCTGTATTGTTTTCATTATCTGCTCAAGTTAACTTCCAGCACAGCTGTCAATGTCATGAATTCCCCTCCAGGGCAAACACACAAACTCAAGCGCGCAACTGCAGCGAAACAATTTATTCAAAAGGAAAACATGATAGTCCAAAAAGCGAAGCAAACAAATACAAGAAGCCAACAAGGTAAACTTACACTATGTACAGGAGGGGGAGACTGAGCCAAGGACGGAAGTCAGTCTGGGCATAGTGGTGACTGCCGCAATGAAAGAAGGAATGGGAAGCTTATAAATACATGGATAGGTGAAAATATAATTGGACTCCGGTGTAAACATGTGAGTAGGCAAGAGAGCGAGACACAGGTGACTGGAATCAACAAATACATGAGGGAGGAGTGGCTGGATTTGACAGCTTGACAGGTGACGCCCCCAACAGAGCAAAATCCCAGGAAAACGCCTGACAGCTGTCAAACCAGAGGACAGAACAAACATAATCACAGCAAACCAAAATCGAATACAAATAAACATGAATCCAACTCATACAACACAAGATATGGCCAAAAATAACATAAACATAACTGAAGAAGAATGGGAAGCAGAGTAGCATTAATAGTCACAATAATACAAAACAAATACATGTACAGGGAAAGTCACAAGCGTGGGTCCAGCAGGAATCCAGCCCCAGCTTGTGACAGAGCCCCCCCTCAAGGGGTGGAATCCAGACACCCCAATGTAACATCAAAGAGAAGAAAAAACCTGCCCCCCTCCCCCCAACAGGAACTACACAATCTACCCAGGGCGGGTGGTGGAGAGGAAACAGGCCAGGAAGGAACAAAAAAAAAAAAAACTACTCAGAGCCCACACTGGAAAAAACACAATTTAGCCCCCCCTCCCCCAAGGCCAGAGGCTAGGAGGCTCGGGAGGTCGCCCAGAGTCCCAGGCCCAGCGGATGGTATAGTGCGCCCAGTCTGGTGGCCTGCCTGCATCCCAGGCCAGCTGGACAGCCAAGTGGAATGGATCTGGTGGCCTGCCAGGAAAAACTGGCCACCCAACCCAACGGTACAGTTTATCGGGCGGCCAGCCTGAGTTCTTCAGCCACCAGCATAGGCGAGGCAGCCCGGGAGGCGGCTTCCCTACAGGGAGACCCACAACTGAGAAGGGGAGCCGAGGATGGGGAGCTTCGTCGTCAACTGGCAGCGAGGAGAAAGAGGGAACCACTACGGCATCCGGCAATGAAGAGGAAGGAACCCCGACAGTGTCTGGCAGCAAGGGGGGAGGAACCACAATGGCATCTGGCCTCAAAGGAGGATGGACAGCGCCTTCGCTGGTCTCAGGGAGGAGAATGGTTGCACCCGTTGGGGTCCCAGGATGGGACATAGCTGCACCCGTGGTGGCGCCGGACTGGCGCTTAGCTGCACCTGCAGTGGCTCTGGGCTGGAGCTCTGCAGCACCTGCAGTGGACCCGGGCTGGGACAGTGCTGCACCCACGACGAACAGGCCGACCAAGGAGGCGGTCCACCTCCAGAACTCAGGATGAGGATGATGGGGGTAGGTCCACGACGGCCTCGGCAGGAGGAGCTGGATCCAGGACAACTGGATGCTGGTCCACTAGCGACCTTGGGCAGTGACACCGGAACCACTGAGACCTCTGGTTGTGCTGGATTATTGCCAGTGATCCTGGGAGAAGGCTCAGAGAACAGAAACAGAGAGGCATAGTCAGGGTCACCGGGAGTGGCGGAGCCCAGCAAGGTGAGCTCGGGTGCAGCTGGTGGCCGCACCCACCTCCCCTCACCAAGAGCAAGGCAGGACCTCTCCAGGGCAGAATAGAGAAAAACAAAAGAAATCACTCGCCTGAGCTCGAGCTCCACCACGGTCCAGGACTCCGTTGATCCAGTTGAAGGCAATGTTTCGGGCCCGGTTCCTTGGTGGTCTGGCTCTGCAGTAGGCTCCGCTGTAGGCTCTGCTGCGATGGACCTCGCAGTGGGCATGATGGTGGTAGCAGTCTCAGGACACCCAGGCGAAGAGAACCAAGCAGGTGGCTTTTCAGCTGGGGGTCGGCTCCGTGGTGACGCTGGTGTAGCGTCTCCCAGGGCCACAGGCTCCTCCACCATCCAGCAGCTTGGCTCAGGGGCCGACAGACTCTCAGGGGCAAATAGAGGACACACGGAAGGGACTGGTGAGTTGAGAGTGGCTGCAGCAGGTGGAGAGGTCTCTTGGGACTACATACTCAGAGGCTTTCTACCAGGGATCAGGAAAGATATATTATCAGTATTAGAAGTAAAAAGGGAGGAAACTTGCCTGTTCTCCTGGTAAACGGTGTTACCTGCTGCAGCTGGCAAAGAGTCGTCCCTCTTCGTGGCTAGGATGATTCTGGGCCCCCCTGAGGATTATAGAGGAGCTGCCCCTGTGGCCACGGGAACGGGAGTTGCCAGTGGAGAAATGAAACACCCCTTGACAGCAGGAGGAAGCACCGAGGGATCTCACAGCGGAAGTGGAAGGAGGTTGGGCAGGCGAAACTGCTGGCGAAGGAAAAGAAGAGTAAGGGTCCGCTGCTGGAGTAGCTTGGCTTGGTGCACGGGGAGCGGTTGCCAACAAGGCAGGATTATTTTTCTAGTGATCCGGGACTCAACGCTGCCACTGCTGTGAAACTGGCGACCAGCATTCTGGAGCTGGAGGCGAAGCGGGAGGAGAGGAGGACAGCTGCCAGGGAGAGCACCTCCGCTTTGGCACAGCAGAGAATGCTTCGATCCTCAGGTCGGGAAACGCTTGCTGAAGTGTGCAGACCATGGATAGCAGTTCCGTGTACTGTGGATAATTTCTGAGACCAGAATGTGACTTCTGGATTCCCACTGCTCCTTGCAAACACTCCCATACCTGCTTGGGACCTCGGCCTTCAAGAGCTTCGGCCTTCAAGAGCTTTGTCCACATAGCTTCGGACGAAGTCCGCCGCCCACTCTTCTTCTAGACTGGGAACCCCCGGTGCCAACCCTCCCTTCCTTGGGCGAGGCCAACAAGCTGGAGACATGACGAGCTCCAAACACGTTGGTGAAAAAACACACAAAAATGAAAAAATGCCCCACTGCAGAAGCTGAGTTTTTTCTCTTGGCGGCAGTCAACTGTCATGAACATGAACGCCCCTCCGGGGCAAACACACAAACTCAAACGCTTAACTGCAGCAAGACAATTTATTCAAAAGGAAAACATGACAGTCCAAAAAGTGAAGCAAACAAATACAAAAAGCCATCAAGGTAAACTTACACTGAGTACAGGAGGGTGAGGCTGAGCTGAGGACGGAAGTCAGTCTGGGCAAAGATGTGACTGCCGCAATGAATGAAGGAACGGACAGCATATAAATACATGGATAGGTAAAAACATAATTGGACTCCGGTGTGAACATGTGAGTAGGCAAGAGAGAGACACACAGGTGACTGGAATCAACAAATACATGAGGGAGAAGTGGCTGGATTTGACAGCTTGTCAGGTGCCGCTCCCAGCAGAGCAAAACCCATGAAAACACCTGACAGCTGTCAAACCAGAGGACAGAACAAACAATCACAGCAAATCAAAACCGAATACAAATAAACATGAATCCAACTCATACAACACAAGATATGGCCAAAAATAACAGAAGCATAACTGAAGAGGAATGGGAGGCAGAGTAACATTAATAGGCACAATAATACAAAACATAAATACATGTCGCGGGGGGGCTGGAGCCTATCCCAGCATCCCGCGACCTGAAAAGGATTAAGCAGAAGAAGATGGATGGATGGATGGATGGATGGATAAATACATGTACAGGGAAAGTCACAAGCCTGGTTCCAGCAGGAATCCAGCCCCAGCTTGTGACAGTCATTAGCTTGGACTGATTTCTCCCTGCTCTGGTAACTCGCACCTGTCCTCAGTTGTAATTATCCCTCATGTCTTATTTAAGGGCGGCGGTGTCTCCAACTGACGCTGCGTCCTAAAACCAAGTTCAGATGTTATTCCACGTCTGCTCTATTCTGATTCCTGCTTCACCTTGGTTTTGTAAGTGTTTTCATTCTTTGTATATTTTTGTGTTCTTTATTAAATCCACACAACTCACAGTTCAGCGCCTGGGTCTTCTTCCTGCCCCGAGGGGCGATTCATGACCGTCTCCTGTGTGAGCTTTTTGTTAAAATAATATTCTAAAAACTAGTTCTTCTGTTATGTAGTACAATATCTCATCATAGTCATCCCTTACAAATTATCCATTACTACCACAGCGGCGCTTTACGCATAGGTGTCTGACTAAAGTGATCTGCATCAGGGTTTTAAAAAAGGGAAAAAAAATGCTCCGGATTAACAAGAGAACTTCGGATTAACAGGGAAGATGTGGGGACATTATTTTATTTTGCCCTGTGCGTTTCTACACATTGCTGAGAGATGATCGGGAGTCGTGGCCGTTTTGCAGCTTATGTGCTGCACATCAGACAGTTCTTCTGGAGAGGGGAGGTCTTTCTGCATTTCTAAATAGTAAGTAATAAATTCTCATGTTTTACAAGTACGTTTTAAAATGACGAAATGGACAACATTGAGTCAAACTGTCATCTAAGTCAAACAGCAGACGACAGATATACAGTATATTATAATTCTCAGCTGGAGATCAGCTGATCAAATCAACAGTGACCATGTTTACATGCACACAAACAAACTGGTTATGATTGTATTTCTGGAGTTATCTGATTATTTAAGCGGGCATGTAAACAGAATAATCTGATAAAGGCCATATAACCAGGGTCATTAACTCAAGTGGTTTACCCTCCAATAATCTGATTATTCAGTGCATCTAAATATGACTAAACTGATTATTGCCATTATCAGATTTTTTTTTTTTTCCCCAGTAATCAGTTTACTGTGACCATGGAATCGGGGTAAGTGTTGCACAGCACCAGTCTCCTCCATAACTTTTTTTTTTGCATTTAAAGCAATGTTTGAGGATAATAGACTATTGTGGAGAGTGCAATAAACAAGGCCGGGGAAAATTCGCCACCGCGCGCACCTTGTCCGGCAAGGGTACCGCTCCCTCCGGTGACATGCGGTGCCCCAAAAAAATCAATCCCCATCACACCGAACTGGCATTTTGCCGGGCTGATTATTAACCCGTGCTCCTCTAAACTCCGGAAAACCGTCCTGAGGTGGGCTACGTGTTTGTCCTCAGACGTGCTGGCCACCAGGATGTCATCCAGGTAGACAAACACAAACGGCAGATCGCGCAACACTGCATCCATCATGCGTTAGAATGTCTGTGCCGCGCCTTTTTATCCGAAGGGCATGCATAAAAACTCAAACAGGCCAAACGGAGTTATTACCGCCGTTTTGGGTATGTCCTCCGCGTGCACCGGGACCTGGTGGTAACCACGGACCAGGTCTATTTTAGAAAAAATACATGCACCGGCGAGGTGAACGGAAAAATCCTGAATATGGGGAATCGGGTAGCGGTCGTGCGCTGTGGCGTTGTTCAATCTGCGGAAATCTCCGCACGGTCGCCACGATCCCTCGGTCTTAGGAACCATGTGTAGTGGGGATGCCCATGGGCTGTTTGAGCGCCTGATGATGCCCAACCTTTCCAAGTTGGCAAACTCCTCGCGCACTATCGCCAGTTTAGCTGCATCCAGGCGCCAAGATCGTGCGAAAACGGGTGGCCCAGTGGTGGTGATAAAGTGTTCCACCTCGTGTTTAGTGATGGCTGCTGAAAACGTCGGGACCGTGAGTGCTGGGAACTGAGTGAGCAGTGTGTGAAACTTACCGCCTGGAGTTGTGACGTTGGCTAGCGTTGTTGGCCTGGCTCCTCGAGCTGTACAGGGGAAAGAATCAAAAGACAATGCATTGATCAGGCATCTGTTAGCAGCATCGACTAGCAGCCCGTGTGCACACAAAAAATCAGCACCCAAGACTGGGAAACTGCATGCCGCTATGACGAATGTCCACTCGTACATACGGCCGTGTAGGGATACAGTCAGCGTCCTCTCACCAGAAGTCCTAATGTCCGAGCCGTTTGCGGCCATCAGCTCGGGGCCGCTAGCTCTCGCTAGCCAGTCGGCGTAGGACGGCAGGATGAGGCTCTTTTGGGAGCCGGTGTCTACGAGGAACTGTCTCCCCGAGCACGAGTCCGTCACGTAGAGCAGCTTGTTTTCTTCACCGGTGGTCACAGCTGCTACTGACTGCCGGCCTTAGCGTTTCCCGAATGCTTGAATTGGCACGGTGGCACACGTTGGCATGCGTTCTATCCAAAGCGGCGGTGGTAGGAGCAGAGCGTGTCTCTCTGGCACTTCCAGGCCCCCGCTGCCGCTACCATTGCCGGCTCCTCGCTTCCGCTGGTCGTCTCGCTAGGTTCCGATGCCGCCGCATTCACTGTGAGGGCTCTGGTGGTGAGGATGATCCGATCTGCCTCCTGGGCTGGTGCCCGGTAGTCACACGCGGCCAGCAACGGCGAGTTGGCAAGGACCGCGCTTGCCTCTGTTGGGAGGTTCCGGAGAAAAAGGTGGGCAAACAGAAAATGCCCATCATCCGTGTCCATCAATGCCAACATCTTCTCCATCAGTTCGACCGCCGACCCATCTCCTAACTCGGAGCGCCTCAGGAACGTCTCTGCTCTCTCGTAGTCCGAGAGTGTGTAGCGCCGGGTCAGCGCGGCTTTGAGAGTCCCGTATTTATCGTGGGCTGGGGGCTGTTGGAGCAGGCTCGCTACTTGCTGAATCGTGCGAGCGTCCAGCGCTGCAACCACATAGTAATATCTGGTGTCATCTGCTGTTATTCCCCGAAGGGCAAATTGGGCCTTGGTGAGGAGGAACCAAGACTGCGGGTTGGGCAGCCAAAAGTCCGGTAGTTTGACCGAAACGGCACACACATTGCTGGGGCTTTCCGTCCGGGCCGTCTCTGGGGTGCTTGCCGCGTTGCTGGGGCTTCCCGTCTGGGCCAACTCCGGGGTTTTTGCCTCGTGTTCCATAATTCGTCAAGGGTCACCAGTGTGGAGAGTGCAATAAACAAACCAGACTTGCACGGAAGACGAACTTTATTCACTCTCTCACTTCATTCATACTCAGAAAAAGCAATGATCTCCTGACCCAGGGTCTCTCCTTTATATCCCCCGACTCATTTCCCCTGCTGCCTGAGGTCTTGCATCACAATACGTTTAACACATCACCACTCCTATTGTCCCCGCAGCTGCTCCTTCCTGCTGCCTGGGGTCTTACATCACCATACCTTCTCCCATCACAATTCCTATTGTCCTCATCTGTTTAGTCCCCCACGCTCTACCGGCAGAGGGACTATTTGCCTCTCCTCTGCTCTAGTCTGAAATTAATATCCCAGCGTGGGTTCCCCACACTATACTACTTTATTGTTTCACTTCTCTTATAAAAATGTCAATTTCTACTTCAGAAAAGTTTCTCTTTTTTGTCGTTTCATGTTCAGCTCTGTGGTAAAATCTGGGGGGAGATGTGGCCGTAGAAATCAAATGATGCTTTGCTCCATCCGTCAGATTTATCAATGAGTGAGCGATCATACAATGACATTGACCAGATACGCACGGTTTCATAAATACCACATAAACCTTTTTAGATGATCATATTTATATTTACATTCAAATGTGTGCTGATTTCTACACACTTTTGATAAATAAGGGCAAATCGATCCTATATTCTCCTTCCACTGGCTATTTGTATTGTTTTGCCTGCTGCATATCCAGTGATTTTTTTTTTTTTTTTCCACTAAGGGCTTCTGTGTTGTTTTTGCCACAAATTTCAGTCTTTCCAATATGGATGCTCCTTTTGAAAATCTTAGACAGTACAGCTGTTATGAATTTTACAGTGTAACATTTTGAGTAACTGATTCTGCTTTGTGATGTCATGTTGCTTTATTGACGCTAGTGTTGCCTTTTTTCACATTTGTCTGATTAACTGAGGAAATTAGATGATGTCACTGTTGTAGTACAGTGCAGACTGACTGTTCTCTTCTTGTAATGGTTTCATGGTTCATTTGCACTTGTGGTCAGTGCAGCAGCACCTAATTAAAGTTGTGGGTTGATACAAGACATTTGTCGGTTGTTAGTCATGATGACACTATTCTTCTGCTATTCAAGCTAAACCTAGAACTTTGTGGTCATTTTCTTTATTTAGTAATTTAGGACCTTGGAGGTCAAGCTGCTTCATCAATGACCCTGGCTACATGGCCACAATAATCTGATAAGAATAATCAGATAATGGTAATACGAATGGAAGTGACGATCCAAAACCCATTGGATCGTCCTCCCATTCCTTGTGGTAACATATCGTCACTTCCTGTTTTGCTGTCTGCCTGTGTGGTTTGCTTTGTGGTTTGCTCTCCAGCCACTAGCTATGGCTACTAGCTCTCTTTCCTCTCCTCCTCTGGTGTGCTTTCTCTGTCAGATGTTTAGCTACACCTCTGCCTCTTTTAGTGATAACGGTAAATGTAATAAATGTTGTCTTTTTGAGGCGCTCGAGGCGAGGTTGTCTGATTTGGAATCCCGGCTCCGCTGCATTGAAACACCGTCTGCGCCAGTTATTCTTGACGGACGCCCATTAGCTGCAGCGGAGCTAGCTAGCTTAGGCCCCCCTGTCAGCGGTCCCTCGGCTCTCCTCAGCAGCGAGGAGACTGGGTGGGTGACGGTGAGAAGGAAGCCTAGTCGCAAAGCCCCGGTACACCACCAACCTGTTCACGTTTCTAATCGTTTTTCCCCACTCAGCGACACACCCGCTGAGGAAAAAACTCTGATCATTGGCGACTCTGTAGTCAGAAACGTGAACCTAGAGACTCCAGCGGCCATAGTCAAATGCATTCCTGGGGCCAGAGCAGGCGACATTGAGTCAAATTTGAAAATGCTGGCTAAAAGTAACTGTAAATATTCCACAATTGTTATTCACGCCGGCATTAATGACATCCGTCTCCGGCAGTCGGAAGTCACGAAACTTAATGTAGAATTGGTGTGTGACTTTGCAAAAACGATGTCTGCCACTGTAGTATTCTCTGGGCCCCTCCCCAATCTGACCAGTGATGACATGTTTAGCCGCTCGTCATCCTTCAACCGCTGGCTGTCTGTGTGGTGTCCTAAAAATGACGTGGGCTACATTGACAATTGGAGCTCTTTTTGGGGAAAACCTGGTCTTGTTAGACGAGACAGCATTCATCCCATTTTGGATGGTGCTTCTCATTTATCTAACAATCTGGAATCTTTTTTATCCAAATTTCCAAAACCATGACTACTCAGAGTTGGGACCAGGAAGCAGAGTCACAGTCTTACACGCCTCTCTGCAGCTCCTCTTCATCCGCCACCCCTCAGCTTAGCCCCTGTCTTCCCCATCAGAGAATCGTTGTCTGCTCCCTCCAAAGTAAATAAAAATATAATGTATAAGCATCCCAAAGTGATAAAGCAAAATATTGGTAAAACTCAAATTAAACATAAAGCCTCTAAATTGAATGATTTGGCCTCTGTTCCTCCTCATAATTTAAAAATTAAATGTGGTTTATTAAATATTAGGTCTCTAACTCCCAAGTCTCTCTTAGTCCATGATTTGTTAATTGATCATCAGATTGATTTAATTTCCCTTACAGAGACTTGGTTAGGGCAAGAGGATTATGTTGGTTTAAATGAATCAACTCCCTCTGGTTATTTAAACTGTCAAAATCCCAGAAGTTCTGGTCGTGGAGGAGGAGTAGCAACAATTTACCATTCCAAATTACTAGTTAATGTAAAGCAAAAAATATGTTATAATTCCTTTGAGGGCCTGGTCCTCAGTATTGGGCACTTTAGCAATTTTAGGTTAAACCCAATTTTATTTGCCATAGTTTATCGTCCCCCATCAACCTACTCAGAATTTTTATCCGAATTTGCTGATTTCTTAGCTGATTTAGTGCTGAAATCTGATAGAATAATTATAGTAGGGGACTTTAATATACATGTGGATGTAGATAGTGACTGCCTTAATGTGGCATTCAATTCAATATTAGACTCGATTGGGTTTTCTCAGAAAGTAGGAAATTCTACTCATTACCTCCACCATACATTGGACCTTGTTCTGACATTTATTTTTTTTTTGTTACTTATTTGTACCCGTAGGTAGACTTGGTTTGCAGTCTGGTGACAAGCCACCGGCTGCTGGTCGCTGCGTGCGCAAGCGCCCTAAACCTACATGTTTTTGGTATGCGGGAGGAAACCGAAGAAATCCCGGAGTAAACCCACACAACACGGGGAGAACATGCAAACTCCACACAGCTCACTGTTGGTCGGGGGCTGGGATCGATCCCACGATCTCATGATCCCCGTGATCCCCCAGCCGAGGGTAAAACTGTGCTGCCACAGTGCTAAATCACTGCGCCACCGTGCAGCCCGTATGGCATAGAAATAGAAAATCTTGTAGTGTCTCCTCATAACCCTGTACTGTCAGACCATTGTCTGTTAACCTTTGATTTTACTATTTCTGACTATTTGGCTCCTAAAGAAAAATATTATTACAGTAGATGCCTCTCAGATGATGCTGTTTCCAAATTTATGCAGATTGTTTCCTCTATGCCATGTGTCAACACAACGGAAATAAGCTATAGACAGCTTGCTCCTTCTGTAATTGATAACATGGTGGAAAGTGTTTCAGCTTCTCTGCATCAGACTCTAGACTTGGTGGCCCCCTTAAAAAAGAAAAAGTCTAATCAGAGATTTCTAACTCCTTGGTTCAACACAGAAACTCATAACTTAAAACAGAAGACTCGTCAATTAGAAAGAAAATGGCGCTCTACTAATTTAGATGAAATCTATTTAGCTTGGAGAAATCATCTTTTAATTTATAAAAAATCTCTTAGAAAAGCTAGAACGAGTTATTACTCTGCATTAATAGAAGAGAACAAGAATAATCCCAGGTTTCTTTTTAGTACTGTAGCCAGGTTGACAAAGAGTCAGGACTCTGTCAATCCTAGCATTCCCTTAGAGCTTACTAGTCAGGACTTTATGAACTTTTTCAATAATAAAATTTCATCCATCAGAGATAAAATCAATCAGATTCTTCCCACAGTTAACTTAAATACTGTAACTACTACAACTCCTTCTATTGATCTCTGTCTTGATGAGTTTACTCCAATCGACCTTTATGAGTTAGACAAAATAGTTTCCTCATCCAAACCTTCAACTTGTCTTTTAGACCCTATTCCTACCAGGTTATTTAAAGAAGTCTTCCCACTTATTGGTAGCTTTATTCTTCATATAATCAATTCTTCATTAACTTTAGGCCATGTACCGCAGGCTTTTAAAACGGCTGTAATTAAACCCTTACTCAAAAAGCCAACGCTAGATCCAGGAGCTTTAGCTAACTATAGACCAATCTCTAATCTCCCTTTCATTTCAAAAATCTTAGAAAGAGTTGTTGCTACGCAATTATTTGACCACCTGCAGGGAAATGGTTTACTTGAAGAGTTTCAATCTGGGTTTAGAATCCATCATAGTACTGAAACAGCCTTAGCGAAGGTCACTAACGACCTCCTCATTGCGTCTGATAATGGACTAGTTTCTGTACTTGTCCTTTTATACCTTAGTGCAGCTTTTGATACTATCGATCATAATATTCTACTTGATAGATTAGAACACTATGTTGGACTTAATGGAACTTCGTTGCAATGGTTTAGATTTTATTTATCTGATAGGTTCCAGTTTGTTCATGTAAATAATGAGTTTTCTTTCAACTCAAAGCTTAGTCATGGAGTTCCACAGGGATCTGTGCTAGGCCCTACTCTTTTTCGTTTATATATGCTTCCGTTAGGCAACATTATTAGAAAGCACTGTATACATTTTCATTGTTATGCAGATGACACACAATTATACCTGTCAATGAAGCCAGATGATAGTAATCAATTAGCCAAGTTAGAAGCCTGTCTTAAGGAAATCAAAGCTTGGATGACTTGTAATTTCCTGCTATTAAATTCAGATAAGACTGAAGTCATTCTTGTTGGTCCAAAAAACCATAGAAATTCCTTTCCAAATCAAACTTTCAGTTTGGATGCAGTTACTCTTTCTCGTAATAGCTCTGTGAGGAACCTTGGAGTTATTTTTGATCAGGATTTGTCCTTCAATTCACATATTAAATTTGTTTCTAAGACTGCCTTCTATCATTTGCGTAATATTGCCAAGATTAGGAGCATCTTGTCTCAGAGTGATGCTGAGAAGCTGAGCCACGCTTTTGTTAGCTCGAGATTAGATTATTGTAATTCTTTATTATCAGGCTGTCCTAAAACATCTTTAAAAAGTCTTCAGCTGATCCAAAATGCTGCAGCAAGAGTTTTAACAGGTACTAGAAAGAGAGATCATATCTCTCCAGTTCTGGCTTCCCTTCATTGGCTTCCCATAGAGTTTAGAATTAAGTTTAAAATCCTTCTTCTTACTTACAAAGCTCTAAACAATCAGGCTCCTTTTTATTTAAAAGATCTGATACTACCGTATTATCCTAACAGAGCACTACGCTCCCAAAATGCAAGATTACTTGTAATACCTAGAGTCTCCAAAAGTACAATGGGAGGCGAATGCAGTGCAAATGGAAGGAGTTCAGTCTCTTTTCCTGCCGGGCATATGTTGTCCACGTCTCACTCCCATAGAGCAGTGTGCTGATGACGCAGGCGTTGTACACTGCCATCTTCGTCTTGACAGAGAGTTTGGGATTCTCCCACACTCGTGTGGTGAGGCGAGCGAGTGTGAAGGCTGATTTTCCAATCCTCTTGTTGATCTCTGTATCAAGGGAGAGGTTGTTGCTGATTGTGGACCCCAGGTACGTGAACTGATTCACGACCTCCAGCTTGTAGTCATCAATGGTGATGGTTGGTGGTGCTTCCGTGCCTTGCGCCAAGACGTTAGTCTTCTTCAGGCTGATGGTAAGCCCGAAGTCCCTGCATGCCTGGGAGAAGCGGTCCATCAGGGTCTGAAGCTCCTGCTGTGTGTGGGTTGCGACTGCAGCGTCGTCTGCGAACAGCATGTCTCTGATTAGAGCCTCGCGTACTTTGGTTCTGGCTTTCAGGTGGGCGAGGTTGAAAAGCCTGCCGTCAGATCTTGTGTGCAGGTAGATTCCCTCTGTTGCTGTGCTGAAGGCATGCCTCAGGAGCATAGCAAAGAAAATCCCAAAGAGGGTTGGCGCAAGTACACAGCCCTGTTTCACTCCGCTGCGTATGTTGAATGGCTCTGAGACGTTGCCATCGTGCTGCACTATCCCCTGCATGTTGGTGTGAAACGATTCGATGAGGCTTTGCAACTTTGGTGGGCATCCTATCTTTGGCAGGATCTTGAAAAGGCCCTCTCTGCTGACCAGATCGAACGCTTTGGTGAGGTCGATGAAGGCGACGCACAGAGGCATGTTCTGTTCTCTGCATTTCTCCTGGAGTTGGCGGATGGAGAATATCATGTCTACCATCGATCGCTCAGCACGGAAGCCACACTGAGACTCGGGGTAGACACGTTCGGCAAGCTTCTGTAGACGAACGAGAACAACTCGTGCGTAGACTTTGCCAACAACGCTGAGGAGGGAAATGCCCCTGTAGTTGTTGCAGTCGCTTCTCTCCCCTTTGTTTTTGTAGAGGGTGATGATCTTGGCGTCCCTCATGTCCTGTGGTATGGCACCTTCCTTCCAGCACTGGCAGAGGACGTCATGCAATGGCAGCAGTAGGGCAGTCTTGCAGTGCTTCATCAGGTCAGGGGGTATGCCGTCGTTGCCGGGTGCCTTGCCAGCGGCCAAGCTATCAATGGCCTTACTGAGTTCGTCGATGGTTGGCTCTGCGTCAAGTTCGTCCATGGATGGCAGGCAGTCGATGGCATCAAGGGCTGACGGTGTCACGGTGTTCTGTCTAGAGTAGAGGTCGGAGTAGTGTTCCACCCATCTCTCCATCTGCTTGTTCTTCTCTGTGATCATCTCCCCAGTGGAAGATTTGAGGGGGGCCGTCTTGCTCTGAGCCGGACCAAGTGCTTTCTTGATGCCATCGTACATACCACGGATGTTCCCTGTTATGGCAGTGGTTTGAATGTCTTGGCTGAGCTGAGTCTAGTACTCGTTGGCACAGTGCCGAGCAGTCTGCTGAACTTTGCTTCTCGCAGCCCTGAGAATCTGGAGATTCTTCTCGTTTGGGTACTTCTTGTACTCAGCAAGTGCTGAGCGCTTGGCTTCAATGACGGGGGTCATCTCGGTCAACTTGGCATCAAACCAGTCCTGTGACTTTGAGGTCTTCCTCCCAAAGGTAGCCAAGGCTGTGCGGTAGATGGTGTTTCGCAGCTCTTCCCACTTCTGCTTTGCAGATTCTCCTCCTTGGGGTACACCAAGTTCCTTCTCAAAGGTGGAGGCAAACTGCTCAACAAGTTCTGGTTGGGCCATCTTGCTGGTGTCAATCCATGCCTTTCCAGGTTGTCTAGCACGATGGAATTTCTTCAGCTGCAGCTTGACCTTGCAACACACCAATGAATGGTCTGTGTCGCAATCTGCACTCTGGAACGAACGGGTGATTAGCACGTTCTTCAGTGAGGTGCGCCTGGTCAGGATCAAGTCTAGCTGGTGCCAGTGCTTTGAGCGCGGATGTTGCCAGGAAACCTTGTGTTGGGGCTTGGTCTTGAAGAACGAGTTTGTGATGCACAGATCATGATATGTGCAGAACTCGAGCAGCTGCTGTCCGTTGTCGTTCATTCTGCCCACGCCAAAAGGTCCAAGACAGGAGGGCCAGGAGTCGTGGTCAGCACCCACTCTGGCATTGAAGTCTCCAAGGAGAATGAGTTGTTCAGAGTTGGGGATGATCCTGACAGTTGTTGCGAGATTCTCGTAGAACTCGTCTTTTGCCTCTGGTGTGGCTGTCTGTGTTGGGGCATACACACTGACGAGGGTGACTGGGCCTTCAGTGGTGTTCAGGCGGAGGGTGAGGAGTCGTGCAGAGCCAGTGCTGCCCGGTTCCACCATCTTCAGCAAAGTGTTCTTCACTGCGAAGCCCACTCCGTGTTCCCTGTGTTCGTCACTGCCCTTTCCCTGCCAGTAGAACGTGTAGTCCTTCTCTCTCAGTGTGCCTGCATCAGCTAACCATGTTTCCTGGAGAGTGGCGATATCCACTCCCAGTCTCTTCAGCTCATTATTGATGATGGCAGTCTTCCTGGTGTCGTTGATGTCCTTGAGGTTAGCAGCGAGTCCTGTCATCATAGTGCGGACGTTCCAAGTTCCCAGTTTTAGAGTTGGTCTCTTTTGTTTTATTGTCTTGCCTGGTGCAAAGGTTCTCAGCCTGCTGTTTGGATTTCTCCTTATCCCCATGCACCCAATGAGGAAAGCAAGCTGTGGCGGGACAACACCTTATTGGCTGGGGGCTGCCCAGCTTGAGGTGGGCGGTAGCTGTCCAGTGAGATCTGATGATCCCTCCCACCGTCGGGAACAACCCCTGGCGCCACGCTCTACGCCAATTGAGCAGTGGCTTATAACCGGTAACTGTCATTCCCCATGTTTTGTCTACGCCAAAGGCGAAGCTGGAGTGTCCTCTCCAGTGATCCGGTGTTCTACCTTCCAGCGTTGGGCGTTGGTAGGATTCAAGCCTGGGCAGGAAGATATGGAGGACAAGATGTTGCCCATGCAGCATGTCCCCCCTCTCCACGTCACTGATGAATCCAAAGGAACAGCAGGGCTGCTACAGTTTGGCACCAGCGCCGTTGCAGGAGCTGCCAGAACGATGTTGAGCACAACATAGAACTGCCTTAGGGGCTCCGACTCCGGATTTTTCCTCAGGGTTGACTCCCGAAGCCTTTCCCGTGACCGGGTATGCCGCAAGGCAGCAGAGGTTTGAAATCAGGGTTTACCTTCCCCTAGATGGGCTACCTTCCCAGGTTGACGAGCCACCATCTACCCGAAGCATCTGGTTTTAAGGCGCCAGAGATCCGCCCTCGCCCCTTCTCCTATTAGTAAAAGCAGTTCCGCCGGGCTTAGAGACTAAACCACACGGGCAGGCTAGGAGTTGGACTTAGTTGTCAGAGGCTTTTCGAGACGCACGCCATAAGGAGCATTTTATGAGCACTGGGAGCTTAACCCCAGTGCCACTCCTGGCTATGACAACCTACTTTCGTCATAGCTGCAGTGAATTTTAATGCAGTGGGGTAAAAAAGTATTTAGTCAGCCACCAATTGTGCAAGTTCTCCCACTTAAAAGATGAGAGAGGTCTCCAATTTTCATCATAGGTATACCTCAACTATGAGAGACAAAATAAGAAAAAAAAATACAGAAAATCACATTGAATGATTTTTAATGAATTAATTGGTAAATTCCTCGGTAAAATAAGTATTTGGTCAATAACAAAAGTTCATCTCAATACTTTGTTATGTACCCTTTGTTGGCAATGACAGAGGTCAAACGTTTTCTGTAAGTCTTCACAAGGTTTTCACACACTGTTGCTAGTATTTTGGCCCATTCCTCCATGCAGATCTCCTCTAGAGCAGTGATGTTTTGGGGCTGTCGCTGGGCAACATGGACTTTCAACTCCCTCCAAAGATTTTCTATGGGGTTGAGATCTGGAGACTGGCTAGGCCACTCCAGGACCTTGAAATGCTTCTTATGAGGCCGCTCCTTCATTGCCCGGGCGGTGTGTTTGGGATCATTGTCATGCTGAAAGACCCAGCCACGTTTCATCTTCAATGCCCTTGCTGGTGGAAGGAGGTTTTCACTCAAAATCTCACGATACATGGCCCCATTCATTCTTTCCTTTACACGGATCAGTCGTCCTGGTCCCTTTGCAGAAAAACAGCACCAAAGTATGATGTTTCCACCCCCATGCTTCACAGTAGGTATGGTGTTCTTTCTCCTCCAAACACGACAAGTTGAGTTTTTACCAAAAAGTTCTATTTTGGTTTCATCTGACCATATAATATTCTCCCATTCCTCTTCTGGATCATCCAAATGCTCTCTAGCAAACTTCAGACGGGCCTGGACATGTACTGGCTTAAGCAGGGGGACACGTCTGGCACTGCAGGATTTGAGTTCCTGGCGGCGTAGTGTGTTTCTGATGGTAGCCTTTGTTACTTTGGTCCCAGCTCTCTGCAGGTCATTCACTAGGTCCCCCCATGTGGTTCTGGGATTTTTGCTCACCGTTCTCGTGATAATTTTGACCCCACGGGGTGAGCTCTTGCGTGGAGCCCCAGATTGAGGGAGATTATCAGTGGTCTTGTATGTCTTCCATTTTCTAATAATTGCTCCCACAGTTGATTTCTTCACACCAAGCTGCTTACCTATTGCAGATTCAGTCTTCCCAGCCTGGTGCAGGTCTACAATTTTGTTTTTGGTGTCCTTTGACAGCTCTTTGGTCTTGACCATAGTGGAGTTTGGAGTCTGACTGTTTGAGGTTATGTACAGGTGTCTTTTATACTGATAACGAGTTCAAACAGGTGCCATTAATACACGTAATGAGTGGATGACAGAGGAGCCTCTTAAAGAAGAAGTTACAGGTCTGTGAGAGCCAGAAATCTTGCTTGTTTGTAAGTGACCACATACTTATTTTCCACCATAATTTGAAAATTAATTCTTTAAAAATCAGACAATGTGATTTTCTGGATTTTTTTTTCTTATTTTGTCTCTCATAGTTGAGGTATATCTATGATGAAAATTGGAGACCTCTCTCATCTTTTAAGTGGGAGAACTTGCACAATTTGTGGCTGACTAAATACTTTTTTGCCCCACTGTATGTTAGGGGCTGATTTTCTGTGCTCACATGGTTTGTTGGTTGATCTTGCTAACAGGCGCCTGGTTAATGCACTCTCTTTTTATTCTATTCCCTGTACAGCTTGAGTGGCCCCGCCAACAGCACAAGCCAACGTCACAGCTGCAGGTGGTAAGTTCCACACACTGCTCACTCAGTTCCTAGCACTCACGGTCCCAACATTTTCGGTGGCTGTGGCTAAACACGGGGTGGAACATTTTATTACTACCACCGGACCGCCCATTTTTGCAAAAGCCCGGCGCTTGGATTCAGCTAAACTGACCATAGCACGCGGGGAGTTCGCTACCCTGGAAAAGTTGGGCATCATCAGGCATTCGAAAAGCCCATGGGCTTCACCGCTTCACATGGTCCCGAAAGCTGATGGCTCGTGGCGTCCTTGCGGAGATTTCCGCAGGTTGAACAACGCTACAGCGCACGACCGCTACCCAATCCCGCATATCCAAGATTTTTCAGTTCATTTGGCGGGGGCGTGTGTTTTTTCTAAGATAGACTTGGTACGCGGTTACCACCAGGTCCCAGTACGCGCTGAGGACATACCCAAAACAGCCGTAATAACTCCGTTCGGTCTATAAATGTGATTCATTTATTTATGGAGGCAGGCAAAAGTTAATTTATTCCTAAAAATAAAGAACCACATCAATGCAATCGAATTGATTCAATTGGATTGATGTGGTTTCAATTGAATTGATTCAATTCATCAGTTGATAAAACATTTCAAACCATAATTATCCATTCCAGAATTCAGCCAGGTCTTCAGTAGCGGGTACTGTCTTGAGAGAAAGAATATGAATTAATTTATTGTCCATAACTGCACAGAGAGGAAAAATTAAATAGTCCTGAGTCGTCCACCAGATGGCATTGCAAAACTGGCTGGTTGGTTCATGAAGAATACTGACTTTCTAGTCTGGAATATATCAACCATAAACTTGTCATTTTTGGACGTTCCTTTAGCAAATAGATGAAAGGGAGAATGACTCCAGGAACTGAGCAGGAAACTTCCTCTTTATGGCTGATGGGTTGTGTTACAGCTCTGGTGCTTGGGTGAGAAAAGCAGTGTATAACCAGACTTTTGAGTTGAAATAATTTTTCTTCAGCAAAGAATGATTTTATAAATTGGAACCCACAGTCAATGCTACACAGGACAATGATCCCAAGCATACCTCAAAGTCCACCAAGGTTTGGTTCCAGAAGACATCCTGGAAGATACTAGAATGGCCATCACCATCGCCTTACTTGAACCCCATTAAAAAGCTCTCGTGGGATATGAAAATGGTGGTTGCCGTATGCAAACCAAAGAATATTAGTGAATGGGAGGTCTTTGCCATGAGGAATGGGCTTACTTCACAGGAACGCTGTCAGAAGCTGGTGTCTGGCTATGCATCACGCTTGCAGCAGGTCATAACAGCAAAAGGGTGCTCGACTGTGTGCTAAAGATGCTTGTCATGAAGGGGTTGAATGATTTTGAGACTGCAGTAGTTGTTAAAAGTGGCATTTTGTATTGAATTTGGAGAAACCACTTGTAATATTAGTTGTGTTGAGTTATTTGGGCCCGAGTCACTGACAACGTCAGTGGGCGAGAGCTCTATTGCATCTGTTAGTATGGGGTAGTCAACATGCACGAAAATTTTTTTGCAGAGACCTCAACACTGGCAAAAAATGTAATATTTTGGAGGAAATATGAATGACCCCACGAAAATGGTTCTACAGCACCACTTAGCATGTGAAGTCAATGGGGAGTGGCACACACTTTCATGTAGAAAGATGAAAATCGAGTGAGATGATGATACTTGATGGTTTGGAGGTGTGGCAAAGTTTGATGCCTCACCATGATCATTCTATGATCATTCTGATGGCAATAACTCTGGTATGCATTGTGGGGTTTCAACCAAATTCAATATTATGGATAATACTCCAGTTCCAAACAGTTATAGAACAATATTCATAGAAATCTATAGTGCCACCTATAGGAGGCAGAAAGTTTTGCATCAGAAAGTTTGCATCATGTTGTTTTTGTAAAACCTCAGGAATGGAATGTCAGATTGGCATAGATAGGTATGATGTATATGGGTATGCCTCCGAACAATTATTGCTATGAATATTCGTGAGTAGCAATAGCGCCCTCTCATGAAAACATGAAGGATACACAAAAGGTTTTCTTTAATATCTCTGAAATAAATAATCTGATTGGTACCATTTATGGTGACAATCATTGATACCCATGTACCATCAAAAGTTGTTGAAAACTTTTCCAAATGCCCGACAGTTTGGTGGAAGGGGCACAGCCCAGTTGTCAGTATCGCCCTCCCCCTTCCCATGACTATAACTCTGGCATACATTGACTGATTTCAACCAAACTTTGTATGGTGAATAGGCAGCCAATACTGATAATTTCTATAATAATGACTGACACATAGCAACAACGCCCCCTACCGTCAATGGACAGGAAGTTGCCTTAACTCACACATAGATTGTCTGAATGCCACAAACCTTCATATATATGATACTAGTCAGACCCTGAACAGATTTATATAACTATAACAAATATATCTATAGTGCCCCTAAGAAAAAAACAAACAAAAAAAAAAAAACAAAGTTCTATAACTCAGTCATGCTCTGCCCAAATTCAATCAAATTTTGTGTGGTGGATCGATAGCCCACATTGAATATTTCATTAATGAACAATTACACATAGCTCTAGTGCCCCCTAGCAGAAAAACAAAGCTTAATAACTTTGGCATACTTTGTCCAAAGTCAACATAATTTAACGTGTTGAACAGGCAGCTAATGGTGAACATTTCTATAATGTACAATGAGACGCAGCAGTAGTTCCCCGTACTGCCAATGGACAGGAATTTGTCATAACTCACACGTACATGGACCCAATGGACCCAAACTTGATATACATGGTACGAGCACCAGCCAGAGTTATATGACTATACCACATAGAGCTATAGTGCCCCCTAGGAAAAAAAAATAAACTTTTATAGCAATGGCATAGCTTGTCTAAATTCAAACAAATTTCCTGTTGAAATTTTCACCAGAAGTGACCTTTAGGCTATGGATTAACATATTAGATTTTTTTTTTCTCCACCCCGGCCCCCCCCACCCGTCCCATCAGGCAGCTAGATAAGCGCCAAAACAGATTTACTTTGCCAAAAGGAGTTTTATACAGTGCCTATCTATGTACTGTATATTGTTGCAAACTCCTTCTGAAATAACTTTTAATATTTAAATTATTTTACCCATGAAGGACCTGACAGGATGGGGAATGGGGGCAGGAAGTGTGCGGAGGGGGAAAGAAAAGACAGAGATACAGACAAAAAACAAAAAGACAAACAAACCAACAACAAAACAGAACAAAAACTGCTTTTTCCACCAAAGAGGTCTCAACATGAGTCTGGTATCCGCACCTGTTAAAGGAGAGACATTTGTGCATGTGCGTCCGTGTGCATGTATATGAGAGCACACATAAAATATGTGTGCGCATGAGAGTAGTTTGTCAGGAAACATATGAAGAGGGGGGCTGGTCGCAGCAATTCCCCACCACCCCGGAATCCCCGAGCAGGCAAGGCAGTGCCACCAGCCCACACAGGGCACAATTGCCCAGGGCCAACAAGCCCAAGGAATGCCAGGCATCCACCCCCGGTGGGACGGCCGGGGGAGGCCAGACTGCCAGGCGGCCGGCACAGCGGGCCCACAGCCCCAGGCCAGCCAACACCCCCACCCCACCCCCAGCGGGGCCAACGCCAGCCCCTGGGCCCCAAGCACCAGAAGGCCAGCGCTCCTACTCCCCATGCCAGAGACCGGCCCGCACCCCCCGGTGCAAGCCCCCCAGGCACCCCCCAGCCCCCTCCCCCCCCAGCGCCACTGCCACACACCCCAGGAACCGCCACACCCAAAGAAGTCCCCCACCCCCATCCAAGGGAGCCCACGTAGTCGAGAGGCATTACCCCCTCAGTCCAGCACCTCTCAACTAACAGACGCATTCAATCCCACACCACACCCTTTTGCTCTCATAGGCAGCCACAAGCACTCACTCACTCTAACTCCCCCACTCCTCCACACAGTCCCACTCTTGCACTCTCAGACCCACCATTCTCTCTCTCTCCTGAACCCAATCAATCTCGCTTCAAATTGCCCTCAGGGTCACCCACACTCTCCCACGTTCACCCATGCACGCACTCTCACTCCCACTCCCACTCCCACCCCAACCTACTCACATCCATTCATGCGCAACCCCTCACACTCACCCACCCTCATTCACAACAATTTCTTAGGGCGACTGCGATGCAGATGCCGCGAGCCTAAATGCGCACCAGCTCTCTGCAGTGGCCGTATTAATATATTAGATTTTTGAGGTAATCCACGAGCATATACAGTACCTCTGCTGAGGTGCTATCTTGCAACGTACAGATGGACAGATGGAGGGACTGATGATGGATGGCGGTAGGGACAGATGGATGGGCAAATGCATTGATGGTCGAATGGATGGCAGATGGATGGGGGTATGGTGTTATGGAAGAACAGATGGACACAGAGTGGGAGGGAAAGAGCTGGGGAGGGAAGAATGAAGCCTGCGTGGAGTTTTGTGCTCCGAGAGGCAAGGCCGAGGTCTAGCGAGGATGCGAAGGCCCGTTTATTGCTGCTGGCAGCTTTAATTAGGGCCCGAGCCACTGACAATGTCAGTGGGCGAGAACTCTATTGTAATTAGGGTCCGAGCCACTGACAAAGTCAGTGGGCGAGAGCCCTATTGTAATAGTTAGAATTTTTATTTTTTTTTAAGGGCCTGAGCCACTGACGTCATTCAGCGAAAGCCCTATAGTAATTGTTCCATTTCTTATTATTATTATGCTTCCGCCTAAATGATCGCATTTTTCACCCTCTGAACATTAACCAAAATGCAATTTTTTTTGGCAAACCCCTCAGACCCGGCGAAAAATTCCATAAACTGGAAAACATATGTGCCCCCCCACCCCTAATGTTTGTAGGTGGGGCCACTGACAACGTCAGTCGGCGAAAGCCCTATTGTAATTGCTCCGTTTCTTATTATTATTACTAGTACATACCCATGCATGCCCGTCCATGCCCGTATAAACCAAGTATAAGCAAGTATTTCTGCATGCCTGTTGCTGAAGGGTCTCCTCCTGTCTCAGACGTCTGTGTTGTTCACAGTCATGCCTGCGGCGTACTGGTGGAACCTGAGGTATTTCATGTTCACGGCATCCTTTCTGATGTACAGCAGTTTTTCTCATTCTATTGCTTTCCATCTAGTGGGTCTTCTTATTCTTTGTTCAGACCACTGATTGAGGGATAGGTGCATCATAATTCCAGTTCATGGGCACAATCCTGAAAAAGTGGCTTTCGACCCTGAAAATCAGCGCTTTGGTTGGCATTTTACACATTTGTAGTGTAGTCTAGCATTCGTCAAGGTTACACATTTGCATCATGTAGGCATGGCAAGTCACCCTATGATGCCTGAGTTCATAGGACGTGCTATGATGATGAGGCAGAGATCATAGGCTGTCCTATGATGTCCTAGAAACGGGCTTTAAAGTCTGTCGCACTCTATGCTGGTGAAGGGTGTCCTGTCTCAGACGGGTGCGATGTACTGCTGGAACCTCATGTGTTTCATCTTCATGGCATCTTTTCTGACGTGCAGCAGTTGTCGTCATTCTATTGCTCTCCATCTGGTGGGTCTTCTTCTTCTTCTTCTTCTTCTTCTTCTTCTTCTTCTTCTTCTTCTTCTCCTTCTTCTCCGTCTTCTTCTTCTTCTTCTTCTTCTTCTTCTTCTTCTTCTTCTTCTTCTTCTTCTTCTTCTTCTTCTTCTTCGTTAAGACCACTTGTTGAGGGATAGGTGCGTTGTAATTCCAGTTCATAGACAGGATCATGAAAATAGTTCTGGGCAAAAAGAGGCTTTCTGGCATGGACTCACTGCATATGACATCATAAAGACATGAAGGCAGCCTTGATGTATATGACATCATAAAGACATATTGCCTGATATCTGTCACTGTATTTGACATCATAAAGACATGAAGGCAGGCTTGATGTATATGACATCATAAAGACACATTCGTCTATGTGCCGTGGGCTTGATGTATGACATCATAAAGACACATTTGTCTATGTGCCGTCATATAGGCATCGCGAGTCGTCGTATGATATCTGAGTTCATAGGACGTCCTATGATGTTCAGGCAGCGATCATAGGCGTGACAGATACCCACACACAGACAGACACACAGAGATTTCTTGCTTTTATAGAGTGATGATGAAGTGATAAGTGATGTTTCCGCCTAAACGATCGCATTTTTTACCCCCTGAACGTTAACCAAAACGTTTTTGTTTTTTTTTTGGCAAACCCCTCAGACCCGGCGAAAAATTCGATAAACTGGATAACATATGTGCCCCCCCACCCCTAATGTTTGTGGGTGGGGCCAAATGTACGACTGGAGACCGTAAACTTTGCCGTAGAGACATAAAATTTGGGTGAGGTGTGCACCACCTCAAGACATACAAAAAACATAATTGTGGCCCATACCCACCACCAACAGGAAGGCCACCATCTTGCCTCAAAATCGCCCCACTTCCAATTCGGAAAAAAGTCACACCTCACATTTGAACGAACTAGTACTAGGGACGTGCTCCGATTGAGCTCATTTTTAAATTTCAGCATCTATGGGCATTGGACATTAAAAGTTGTATAAATTAAGTCAAAATCTCTAAAGGTGTGGCCAGGGCGCCATGGCGAAGTTTGACTCCTCCTCTTACAACTTCAAACAGCTGTACCTTGGGCAAAACTTGTCCAATGTCCACCAAAGTTTCCATGATGGAAAGTAGCCCTGCTCCGAATGCGTTTACATTAAAATACCTGACAAAAGCTATAGCACCACTGAGTGGTTAAAGAAAGAATTGCTGAAAACTGTTTTATTTATTACTCATGCGCCACTTGCCAGAATGATGTGAAATTTTCTGAGATTCATCAGACCACAGAGATGATCACAACTGCACATCAACTTTAGCATGATGTCACACGTTACCATGGACATGCCCTCCCCGCCATTCAATCCGTGAGCTTATGGGGAGGGGTGGGAAGGTCCTGGAGTCATGAAATTTGGAGCATAGGTAGAGGTGACTGTCATCTGTAGTTCTATACTGTATGTGTCATCAACACATAACTGATAGCTAAGTGTTACCATGGCGACATGACTTCATCCAATTTTAACCAAATTTTCTACAATGGATATTAGTCCCACCCCAAACGCGTCTATGTAAAAATCATTTACAAAAGTTGTAGTGCCACCTTGTGATTACAACAACACTTGTACATTGGACAAACTTTGTACAATTTTCACCAAATTTTGCACAATCAATATTAGTCCCAATGCAAATGCGTCTATACAAAAATAATAAACAAAAGTTATAGCGCCCCTGAGTGGTTTAAGGAAGAATTGCTGAAAGCTCTTTTATTTATTACTCAAGCGCTGCTGGCCAGAATGACTTGAAAATTTCTAAGGGTTATCAGACCTCCTGTGTGATCATAACTGCATATCACCTTTAGCATAGTGTCAGCAGTGACACGCTAGACACGCCCTTCTCGCCATTCAATCCTTGATCTTGTTTGGAGGATTACGAACGACCTGGAGTCATGAAATCTTGAACATAGGTTGATAGTCGTATATGGGTGGACAACACATAACTGACAGGGAAGTGTTGTCATGGCAACATGGCAAAGGTTTACTCCTTGCCATGAAACATCGGAAAGTTGTATCTTGGACAAACTTTGTCTGATTTTCACCAAATTTTCTACAATGGATAAAAGTCCCACCCTTAACGCTCCTATATAAAAATAACAAAAGATAGAGTGCCACCTAGTGGTTACAACATCAGACCCTTGTAAATTGGACAAACTTTGTACGATTTTCACCAAATTTTCTACGATCAATATTCGTCCTGCCCTAAACGGATCTATATAAAAATACTTAAAAGTTACAGCACCCCTAATGATTAAAGGAAGAATTGCTGGCAACTGCTTTCTTTATTTTTTTTCTTTCACCTGCTGAAAAAAAAAGACATGAAGGAATGACTAGTGCTCATTGAGAGTACATGTACATAGTACAGAACTGCTTCCATGGTGACCGGCATGCTTCAATGGCTTTCTCACCATGCAAAGCATGACAGTTACAGCTCAGACAATCCTCGTCTGATTTGGACCAAACTTTGCACAAATCATACTAATCCCACTCTGAACACATCTTCATATCAATATTCACAGAACTGTCACACCAGCGCCTGCTGCTGACATGAGGTACTGTACAAAATTGTTTCAAATTTTGCTCAAAGACCAGTAGTCATAATGACATGACATTTTCAGTGGTTTCTCAGAGTGCATTGAAAAACCCTCGATGGAAGTCACTTTTGTCCTGCGATAAGCACTGTTGCCATGGAAACCCACTCCTTGCCTTTCAATAATGGACATTTGTAAATTGGACAAACTTTGTACATTTTGCACCAAATTTTCTACGATTGATATTAGTCCTCCACCGAATGTGTCTATATAAAAATAATAAACAAAAGTTATAGTACCCCCTATTGATTAAAGGAAGAATTGCTGAAAGAGGTGGTGCTGTGGCTTCCTGTGGTAACGTATCATCACTTCCTGTGTTGCTGGCTGTATGTGTGGCTTGCTCTGTGGTTAGCCCTCCTCATTCTCCTGAGGATTTTGCCTTTAATTGTATTTTAATCACTTTTTTCCATCTACCATTAGCTCTCACTTCTGTTTATCAAGCCTCTTGCACCTGTGTGCGCACTCAGTAAAATCAAATCACCCTCTTTAACCTTCTATTCACCTTTCAGAATCAGAATCAGAATCAGAATCAGCTTTATTGGCCAAGTATGCACAACACATACAAGGAATTTGACTTTGGCTAAAAACTTGCTCTCATTGTTCAGGTGGAGGATTTAAATAAGGATTCAATGACAACAGAGTATGTACAGTAAATTACAGTCTGTCCACATTTCTATAAAAGGATGCAAATATATACAGGAATATATGCAGTTATTTACTCAGACTAACCACACTTTGCAGAAATATATGAAAAAATATACAGTCACATCATTTCATCTGTGTTTTTGTTAGCTTCGGGTGAGCCACTAGCTATGGCTACTAGCTCTCCTTCCCCTTCTCCTCTGGTGTGCTCTCTCTGTCAGATGTTTAACTACACCTCTGCCTCCTTTAGTGATAATGGCAAATGTAATAAATGTTGTCTTTTTGAGGCGCTTGAGGCGAGGTTGTCTGATTTGGAATCCCGGTTCCGCTGCATTGAAACACCGTCTGCACCAGTTAATAACGACGGACGCCCCTTAGCTGCAGCGGAGCTCGCTAGCATAGGGCGGCCTGCTAGCGGTCCTCCTCTGCAGTGAGGAGACTAGGTGGGTGACGATGAAAAGGAAGCCTAGCCAAAAAGTCGGTTCACCACCAACCTGTTCATGTTTCTAATTGCTTTTCCCCGCTCAGCGATACACCCGCTCAGGAAAAAAACTTTGATCACTGGCGACTCTGTAGTCAGAAACATGAACCTAGAGACTCCAGCGGCCATAGTCAAATGCATCCCTGGGGCCAGAGCTGGTGACATCGAATCAAATTTGAAAATGCTGGCTAAAAGTAACTGTAAATACTCCACAATTGTTATCCACACTGGCATTAACGACGTCTGACTCCGGCATTCGGAAGTCTCAAAACTTAATGTGGAATCGGTGTGTGACTTTGCCAAAACATAGGAACAAAATAGGGCTGCACGGTGGCGCAGTGGTTTAGCACTGCGGCAGCACAGTTTACCCTCGGCCGGGGGATCGCGGGGATCGTGAGATCGTGGGTTCGATCCCAGCCCCCGACCAACAGTGAGCTGTGTGGAGTTTGCATGTTCTCCCCGTGTTGCGTGGGTTTACTCCGGGATTTCTCCGGTTTCCTCCCGCATACCAAAAACATGTAGGTTTAGGGCGCTCGCGCACGCAGCGACCAGCAGCCGGTGGCTTGTCACCAGACTGCAAACCAAATCTACCTACGGGTACAAATAAGTAACAAAAAAAAAAAAAAAAAAAAAAAAAAAAAAAAAAAAAAAACAATGTCTGCCTCTGTAGTATTCTCTGGGCCCCTCTCCAATCTGACCAGTGATGACATGTTCAGCCGCTTGTCATCCTTCAATCGCTGGCTGTCTGTGTGGTGTCCTGAAAACGATGTGGGCTACATAGACAATTTGAACTCATTTTGAGGAAAACCTGGTCTTATTAGACGAGACGGCGTCCATCCCACTTTAGATGGTGTGTCTCATTTATCTAACAATCTGGCATCATTTTTATCCAAATTTCCAAAACATTGACAACTCAGAGTTGGGACTAGGAAGTAGAGTCGCAGTCTTACATGCCTCTCTGCAGCTGCTCCACCACCCCTCAACTTAGCCCCTGTCTTCCCCATCAGAGACTCATTGTCTGCCCCCTCCAAAGTAATTAAAAAAATATAATGTATAAGCATCCCAAAGTGATTAAACAAAAAGTTGGTAAAACTCAAATTAAACATGAAGCGTCTAAATTGAATGATTTGGCCTCTGTTCCTCCTCATAATTTAAAAATTAAATGCAGCTTGTTAAATATTAGGTCTCTAACTCCCAAGTCTCGGCTAGTCCATGATCTGTTAATTGATCATCAGATTGATTTAATATCCCTTACAGAGACTTGGTTAGGGCAAGAGGATTATGTTGGTTTAAATGAATCAACTCCCTCTGGTTATTTAAACTGTCAAAATCCCAGTTCTGGTGGTGGAGGAGGAGTAGCAACAATATACCTTTCAAAATTACTAGTTAATGTTAAGCAAAAAACATGTTACAATTCCTTTGAAGGCCTGGTGCTCAGTATTGGGCATTTTAGCAATTTTAGGCTAAACCCAATTTTTATTTGCCATAGTTATCGTCCTCCATCAACCTACTCAGAGTTTTTATCTGAATTTGCAGAATTCTTAGCTGATTTGTGCTGAAATCAGATAGAATAATTATAGTATGGGACTTTAATATATATGTAGATGTAGATAGTGATTGCCTTAATATGGCATTTAATTCAATATTAGACTTGATGGGGTTTTCTCAGAAAGTAGGAAATTCTACCCATTATCTCCACCATACGTTGGATCTTGTTCTGACATATGGCATAGAAATAGAAAATCTGGTAGTGTCTCCTCATAACCCTGTACTGTCAGACCATTGTCTGTTAACCTTTGATTTTACTATTTCTGACTATTTGGCTCCAAAGGAAAAATATTACTACAGTAGATGCCTCTCAGATGATGGTGTTACCAAATTTATGCACATTGTTTTCTCTATGCCATGTGTCAACACAACAGAATTAAGCTATAGACAGCTTGCTCCTTCTGTAATTGATAGTATGGTAGATAGTGTTCCAGCTTCTCTGCATCAGACTCTAGACATGGTGGCCCCTTTAAAAAAAAAAAAAGTCTAATCAGAGATTTCTAACTCCTTGGTTCAACACAGAAACTCGTAGCTTAAAACAGAAGACTTGTCAATTAGAAAGAAAATAGTGTTCCACTAATTTAGATGAAATCTATTTAGCTTGGAGAAATCATCTTTTAATTTACAAAAAAAAAAAAAAAATCTCTGAGAAAAGCTAGAATGAGTTAATATTCTGCATTAATAGAAGAGAACAAGAATAATCCCAGGTTTCTTTTCAGCACTGTAGCCAGGCTGACAACGAGTGGGGACTCTGTCAATCCTAGCATTCCCTTAGAGCTTACTAGTTAGGACTTTATGAACTTTTCAATAAAATTTCATCTATCAGAGATAAAATCAGTCAGATTCTTCCCACTGTTAACTTAAATACAGTAACTACTACAACTCCTTCAATTGACATCTGTTTGGATCAGTTTACTCCAACTGACCTTTTAGAGTTAGACAAAATAATTTCCTCATCCAAGCCTTCAACTTGTCTTTTAGACCCTATTCCTACAACGTTATTTAAATAAGTCTTCCCATTTATTGGTAGCTTTATTCTTCAAATAATCAATTCTTCATTAACTTTAGGCCATGTACCCCAGGCTTTTAAAACTGCTGTAATTAAATCCTTACTCAAAAAGCCAACTATAGACCAATCTCTAATCTGCCTTTCATTTCAAAAATCTTAGAAAGAGTTGTTGCTACGCAATTATTTGACCACTTGCAGGGAAATGATTTATTTGAAGAGTTTCAATCTGGGTTTAGAATCCATCATAGTACTGAAACAGCCTTAGTGAAGGTCACTAATGACCTCTTTATCCCATCTGATAATGGACTTGTTTCTGCACTTGTCCTTTTAGACCTTAGTGCAGCTTTTGGTACTATCGATCATAATATTCTACTTGATAGATTAGAACACTATGTTGGACTTAATGGAACTTTGTTGCAGTGGTTTAGATCTTATTTATCTGATAGGTTCCAGTTTGTTCATGTCAATAATGAGTTGTCTTCCAACTCAAAGCTCAGTCATGGGGTTCCACAGGGCTCTGTGCTAGGCCCTACTCTTTTTAGTTTATATATGCTTCCGTTTGGCAACATTATTAGAAAGCATTGTATATATTTTCATTGTTATGCAGATGACACACAATTATACCTGTCAATGAAGTCAGATGATAGTAATAGATTAGCCAAGTTAGAAGCCTGTCTTAAGGAAATCAAAGCTTGGATTACTTGTAATTTCCTGCTATTAAATTCAGATAAGACTGAAGTCATTCTTGTTGGTCCAAAAAACCTTAGAAATACCTTTCCAAATCAAACTTTTAGTTTGGATGAAGTTACTCTTTTTCTTAATAGCTCTGTGAGGACCCTTGGAGTTATTTTGATCAAGATCTGTTTTTCAATTCACATATTAAATTCGTTTCTAAGACTGCCTTCTATCATTTGTGTAATATTTCCAAGATTAGCAGTATCTCTTCTCAGAGTGATGCTGAGAAACTGATCCATGCTTTTGTTAGCTCTAGATTAGATTATTGTAACTCTTTATTATCAGGTTGTCCTAAAACATATTTAAAAAGTCTTCAGTTGATCCAAAATGCTGCAGCAAGAGTTTTAACAGGTACTAGAAAGAGAGATCATATTTCTCCGGTTCTGGCCTCCCTTCACTGGCTTCCCATAGAGTTTAGAATTAAGTTTAAAATCCTTCTTCTTACTTTCAAAGCTCTAAACAATCAGGCCCCTTTTTATTTAAAAGATTTGATATTACCCTATTATCCTAACAGAGCACTATCCTCCCAAAATGCTGGATTACTTGTAATACCTAGAATCTCCAAAAGTACAATGGAGGGCAGAGCCTTCAGTTATCAAGCTCCTCTCTTGTGGAACCAGCTGCCAATCTGGATTCGGGAGTCAGACTCAATCTCTGTTTTTAAGAATAGGGTTAAAACCTTTCTTTTTGATATAGCCTACAATTAGGGAGGGATCATGTGTCTCTGAACCCTCCCTTAGTTATGCTGCTAATAGGTTTAGACAGCCGGGGGACCTCCAATAATGCACTGGGCTTCACTCCTTTCTTCACTCTCAATGAAATATTTTTGCTGGTCATTAACATCTGTTTGTTCTCTCCCATGGATTGAGTCCCCATCGTGCTGTTTGCTCTCTACATGTCTGTTCTTTTCATCTTCTCTATCCTCTCACCCCTCAGCCAGTCAGAGCAGATGACTGCCCCTCCTTAAGCCTGGTTCTGCTGGGGGTTTCTTCCTGTTAAAAGGGAGTTTTTCCTCTCCACCCTCACCAAGCACCTGCTCACAGGGGATCACCTTATTGCTGGGGTCTTTCTGCAATTGTGGGGGTTTCCCCTACAGTTGAAAGTGCTATGAGATGACTGTTGTTGTGACGTGGCACTATATAAATAAAGCTAAATTGAATTGAATAATGAAAAAACACAAAGTATAGCAAAACACAAAAACTTACAGAGGAAAAAACAAGGTGAAGACCAGCACAGAGGCTGTGGCGTATGGAAAATGCCGGCGACTCGTGGAGCACACAAAATAACAGGAGACTAAAGCATGAGCACATCCAGGATTAAACAGAGGAAAAGACGGGGGATTCCCATCTGACACTGAGAGGAGGCCGCTGCGCCGAGAAGTGGCACAGCAGTCTTTCAATTGGGCAACAGGAATTGGTACAAATGATCACAGGTGTGGGTACAAGAGCGAGGAAATAATCAGCCACAATTACTGACTGGTGTGACAGCCCACAAACAGAACTTGAATACCAGAAGTAAACACATGGCGCTGTAAAAATAAAAGCACAACCGGAATAAGGAAAAATCCATAAACACAAATACAGACTGGAGTGCCTATAAATAAATCATGAAACAGAGAATGAATAAAGAATGTACAGGGAAAATAACAAGGAAATAAATATGCAATACTGGAATACAAATATCAAAATGCCGGAAGAGGACAAAGAGTAACGGTGAGGGAAGACTCATGTTTGAACAGGAAAATAATAATTATAATATGAAGCTAGATGATAGTGGATGAACAACATAAATGACTAAGGCAACAAGGATAATAATAACATGAGACACAAGACCATGAAAGAGTATATCCAAGACCAAATTAACACAGAATAAAACCAAGAAAAAAACATACAGAAAATAATCTGGACAAACTGAAATAGCAAAATACATCAAACCATACTCAATACAAGATAAACCAAGATGAAAAAATACAGAAAATGATTCTAAATAAATTGGAGGGAGGGAGGAGGGGGAGCCCGTGCTCAGTATCATGACACAGCTGCTAATGACAATAGCAACAGTAAGCATTATATTCAATGTCTTAGGGTGCTTTCACACCTAACCCATTTGGTCTGGAGTTTTGGACTTTTTACTTTATTCAGAAAAAAACGTTAGGTGTGATACCTTCACCAAACCATGGTCCAGACTGAATAGTTGAAATTCGGTCTGGCAAAAAGAGATGGTCTCAGTTTCAGATCAAACTAAACCTTGGTAAAGTTTGTTTAGAGTGTCAAAGCAATTTTCAGAAAGACAGTTTCCGACTTTCACATCAAACAGGAAGTTAAGGCAGCTGATAAGAGGGAAAATGAGCCATATTAGCACTCAGAGAGGAAACATGGCCAGTAGTGGCACAAATAGACAATTTATTAAAAAAAAAAAATCATAGAATTGCAGAAGCAATTAATTTCAGAGAGGATGGGACAGAGTTTAAGAACAACTGGAGGAGCAATGCCAACTGAAGATCCTCACGGTTGATGAGTAGGACAAACATCCTTTATAATGAAGACCTTATGTGACGTCATTACCCAGCCAAATAGGAATACTGTGATATTCACTTTTATCCCAGGATCAACATTTACACCAGGATTATTGTGAAGGGGACAATCTGGCACATTCCTGTTTGGCACTTATTAACATTTTTTCAAATAAATAAATATTCATGTGCTATAAATCTTTTTTTTTCTTTTTTCATTTATATTAACAGGTCTTCAAACAACTTCTGGCAGTCTTTAACAATAAGTACTTTATGTTCAAACTTCTCCCACTCTTCTTGAAGGACATATGTGGAAGTCTTTATGAGATTTGAGGGAGCTTTCATTTCTTTTTTCACAACTTTGTGTGCTTCTTTGGAAAGCCATGGGTTCTTTCAGCAACTGAGGTGCTGAAGTGCATATGGTACGATAATCTAATCCATATGGTAGACGTTATTCCTCATGTAAACATCCTATTAAATATGCTCTCTCTTTCCTCATGCAGTGTTGATCTCTCATTACTGAACAGGTGCTGTTTGAACAGTGAAATGTGCAAATTTTGAGGCTCACCTGAATCTCTCTTCTCCCTTGACAGTTGGCACGCCAGTATGTGTACAGGCAAAAAGAGAGGAGGACACCAAGGCAAATTTCAGATCAATTCACCAATATTCCACAGTGGGAGAGGGTGGCTCCCCCACACTGGATTGATTCTGGGCATCACAGTAGATCATATTGCAAGTTCCGTAATCAGAATTCTAAACGCAGCCGCACAGGGCTTCCCACTGTGTGGTTGCCAGCTTGCTTTGTACCTATTCTCGGATAAATATAGGTGTAAAGCATATGGTGTGTGAATAGCCTGACAGCTATTCATCACTTGCAAATGCCACTTTCACCAACTCCAGTTGTGATAATAACTTTAGAAAAAAGTGGACTTTCATCATAGAACTTTGAAGATGTGTTAGAAAGATTGTTAGAGTAGAAGTCCGAGTCTTTCCTTACCTCCCCAAAATGACAAAAATATTTTCTTTTTTGCTTGAAAATCCCTTACTTCAAATTAAAATGAATAGGCCTCAAATTGAAGGTGAATAAACCAACTGAACATGTCAGATATCTACTGCCTTGTTTTTCAACTGGGGTTCCCCAGAACGATCAGGTTTCAGTGGGAAATTGTCTAAGTTCATTCCTTAACTGCTAAAAAAAAAAAATTGAAAATAATTTGCTGTTGTTGACCATGGGTGCATACACATCCTGTGCATAACAGCAGCAAATTGTTTGAAATTTTTGGGACTGAGAAGTGAAATTAGACACCTGAACATTCCAGGGAACCTCACTTGAAAAATGCTGATTGACTGTAATGGTCAAGTTAAGTACTTTTTTGCTATACCAAAAGAAACACAAAGCGGAGCTTTGGTTTTAAATTGGCCTGTCATGTTTTGAGCTCAGATTTCGTCTGGGCTCAGACTCTTACCTTATTTTTCAGTATTATTTATCTGTAAAATCAGTTTCTGGTTATTTTCTGTACTTATTTTTTGGTTTATCTTCTTGTTGCATGACAGAGCTCTGCTCTCATCTCCCTGACTTACCCACCAGCTGATTGCTGTGCTTCAGGTTTCCTTGGCTGCTTTTAGATGGTAATTAGGTCACCCTGCCACTTGCACTTGCAGCTCGTTAGTGCCCTACTATTTATGTGTCTGCTGTACTCTTCTCCAACACAGCAGCCAACCATGGAGTTTGGACTGGATTAGCTCCCTGTGTTCAGTCTTCCCCCTCCTATTCTCCAGAGTTTCCCGTTACTCTGGAGACTCATTTGTGTGTAAGTGATTCTTGTTGTTTTTGTATGTGCTTACACAGTTATTCTTTTGGAATGTTCCTCACTGCAGTTATAGTGCTTGAGTTTGTCTTTTCCCTGGAGGGTTGAGTTCATGACATGGCCCTGACTTTAAGTACTGAAACCCTTCCACAGGTCTAAGTAATAGGGTTGGAGCGAAGACCTGATCAAGACAGTCTTGCAAGATCAAGATAAAAGACCAAGTCAAGATCAAGACCTGCATGCACAGTGGTCTTTGTCTCGATGTGGTCTCTGCCTGGCTTGGTGGTGACTTGATTTCAACCCCTTAAAGTCTTGTATATTCATAATGAAAATTTCACATCCAGAATAAATGGTGTCAAGAAAAAGCATTGCTTAAGAATTTGTTTAGCGCTTTTCCAACATTTCTGGTTGAGCTCCGTGTAAATTTGTCTCTCTGTGCAGTCCAGTTTCACCAAAATGCATACAGCACCACTTCCCATCCCATAGAAATCATTTTTATATCAAAACAGTGGACATTGATATGTGCTGTGTTGTCCTCAATACATGTTCTGTGTATATGTTGACACGCAGCTAAATGCCTTTCTCTAATTAAGACTCTGAAGATGTTACACAGTTGTCATCGGGTTTATTGACAAAAGGAAAGGGTGAAACTAAAGAAATTAAAATATATCATCAAAAATATGCATATCTTATCAGTTTTAAGTATACAAAAACCAATGTGACTTTATCTTAAAGTTAAACGGTACAATACTGCCATAGCAATCACTTGAACTAAGGACAGCATGGCTAACAGACTAGCAGACACAACTACATGTAAATATACCATTCTTTTCTGCACATAAATGGTAAAGAATTCCTCCTCAAATGTAGAATAAACTAAGTACAAGCATTAAATATCCTAAAAGTACATACTAATGATGTAACCACAAGGCTCTGAGTACATTCAAGGGCCTCTGGTTTAAACAGATGAACACAGAAGCAGCAAGTAGCAACCTGTCATGACATTTGCTTCACTTCCTCACAGAGACGGGCAAAACATTCTGAAGCCTGTATCAGTCTAATGAACTGCCGTGTGTCACCTCTACGTGTCGAAGCTTGTATCAAGCGACTACTGTCACTTAACTGATGATTGTGGGTTCACAGCATCAGCTTCCAAAAGCAAATGCCATACCTGAAATCAAGTCTAGACCTTTTATCTCCTTGATTGTTATTATGTTCATATTTGTGTTTTCTGTTATCTTCAGAACATGAGTCCTGCCATGTCCTCACCCTTTGTCATTATGTTTGTGTTTCCCTTGCAGCCACGTACTTTTAGTTGTCATTATTTTTTATTATAATTATTATTATTATTATTATTATTATTATTATTATTATTATTATTATTGTCATGGTCTAGTCTCCCCTGCCTCTCTGTTCATACCTCATGTCTCAGTCCATCATGATTTTTCATATCTGTAGTCATTCTCTACTTCTCTGATTGCCCCTGACTGTATCCACATGTTCCTTGTTGCTGTGATTACTCCCTGTCTATATGTCTCTGCCAGTCTGTGTCAGGTGTGGCATCATTATTTCTGTTAGTTCTGTTCAGGATGCTCCTGTTCTGTGTGTTTGGTTTTCAGTCCATACGCTGTCATTTGTTTGTTTTTGTTAATAAATCCTCATTTTGCACTGTATTCCTGCCTGTGTTTGAGCCCTGTGTTACCCACTTTGACAAATACCCTCAAATTAAAGAAGAGAATATGCACTTTAAGCCCATATTTATTATATAGCTATATCTTGAATATGTTTTGGTAACCAGCTAAAATAACAAAACTTCAGTCAATGTCCAAATTTAACAGGAGAATTTCACAAACTGCAAACATACAAACCTACAAGAAAGGAGCATAAGAGTCACATATTTATGAGGAGAAAATTGCAAATTTAAGAGGAAATGTCTCAAAAGAAAAAAAAAGTCACAAATTTACGAGAAAAAAAAAACACCTATTGGTCAAGTCAACACTACTCAAGGAACTTTTTAGTAGACACTTTCTTACGCTTACTCCAGTCATTTTTATTTATTTATTTATTTTTTGGGGGGGGGGGGCTTCTTTTACTTGTACTTCAGTAGGTAATATTATGAAGTTACTCTTGCTTGACTACAATTTCTATCTACTCTACCCACCATCACCCAAATATTTTTTTTTTTGTTGTTGTTGTTTTTTTTTTTTGTGGGAGCTTGTCTGGTAACATCACCAACCTCTGTATGAAGCTTTTTTGAAATTGAAAGTGGTGATGCAGTCATAGTGACTACTATGGGAGTAGAAATTGAAAAAAAAAAAAAAAACATATATATATAATGATTTTAAAGGGTGTGAAATTGTGCTCTTGTGAATTTTGGTGAGATTGTGTTGCTTTATACACCTCTTCCAAACGTTCTGTCCAGTGTGGTCAGTGTGCATTTGGGCATCTATGATTTCAGATGGGGTTATGACCTGCTTTACATGTGTAAAGTAACAGTGAGCTTTGTCATAGGGATGAAAAAGGGGGGTTACCATAAAATAAAAATCTCTTTTTAATCACAGCTGGCTTTGATTTATATGATATTTTTGTAAAGTTACAATTCTGCCTCGGTGATTATTAATGATAGTGGAACAGTTTCATGGCACATTTTGATTTGTCACAGTAGGGAAAGCACATCCGTATTAATGATTGCTGCATTCATCATGGGGAGGCTTTGCATTTTTGAATGCTTAATGTTGTGAGAATATGATCAGTTCCATTTTCCAGTCATGACCAAGGAACTGTAGAAAATTGTCAATCAGAAAACTGATCCACCTGAAAATGTACCCTCTTTATTATGGACTGTCATTTTCTGCATCACATTGCATTATACCAGGTAAGAGATTTACTGAATGAGACCAGATGCTCATTTGAAATATTTTGCACTGGGAGGATATTTGGGAATTTTTCCCTTTGAAACTTGGAGACATATCGTATCCCATACTGTCTGTGGACAATAAAGATGGCTAATATAATGCACTTCTGTGTTTAGTTTTCCGACTGAGAGGGTTAGAGAATGAATGGATCAAATACAGGATTTTCACCCTGGAAATCACAGTTTGTTTCCAATGCAGACTGGTCAGGTTTATGGAAACTGTCCATGCTTTTGTTTAACAGACTCCTTTCCAATGCTAGTCTTACGTTAGAACCAGACTGTCAATGATGGTGTAGCTCATTTCAGCCTGATGAAATCACCCCAGGAGTGCTCAGATCTCCTGACCATTGACCTTGAACACAGCCTGGGTGCAGGCTCACCTGAGGATTATTGTGCATGAGTTTGTCAAACAATGGGACAATTGCCTAGGAGGAGTAATGATTTTTGCTAAATCGTAAATGCACAGATCTCGTGACTTTTGATAATGACCTTGAGCTCAACCTAGATGCAGACCCACCTGGTGGTCATTTGCCATAAATTTGGTGAGAATTAGGGCAATTGCCTAGGAGTATTGCTTTTTCTGAAATCACGTAAGTGCCCACATCTCCTGACCTGGATGTCGATCCACGAGGATCACTGTGAATGACTTTGGTGACCATCAGGGCAATTGCCTATGAGGAGAAGAGGTTCCCGTGAAATGTGGACAGATGGACGCAGGCTGTGCCATCGCATTGGCTCCTTTTGGATTTGCCTGCATGAGCTAAAAAATGTCAAAAAGTCAGAAAAAAACTTGATATAACCAACATGAGATTATCAAACAGAAAACTGCTACAACCAGACGGTAACTCACACGTCACTCCCAATCTGTGATCCTTCCCCACTAATCTTCTTTCACACATCTGGAACAAGAATTACACTCTTGTTTCATGAGCCAAAAGCACATCCTCCACTTCTAGGTTTGCTTCCTTGAGCCATCATATTTAATCCCTTGTGGATTAAATATCATGCACTAATCAATTTAAAGGCAAACAAAATAACCTAAAAAACATTACTTCACCTTTGAAAACTTTGTGATACTTTTAAACTTCCAGCTTCACAGTAGTACAAGTCTCTGACATCCTTCAACAGCTGGAAAGATGAAAAATGCATCACCATCGATCCCCTCTCTGTTGCAAATCTTGCATAACGTGAGCTCTCTTGAACAAACTGTTCCCTTTTATTTCTGTTATTCATTCTTTGTCCTACTTTGTGTCCATTAAAATGTAACGCTGTTTGATACCACCAACATCAAAGCCACCAGTCCCACCTCTGTCCAAATGAGACGAGGCCTCCTTTCAATTAAAATCGACTCCTGCCTGGTCTTCTGTCGGACTTTCCCGTGTTTGTGAATTCTCCATAACCCTTTCATCAAGCATTCCTCATTAATTCACCTCATAGGTTCCTCCACTGTATTTCTTCCGCTCGATCTATCTTGTTTTCTGACTCTGCACTACCACATGCCAGCACCCGGTGATAATGAAACCAAAAGTGGTCACAGCAGGCTGTTGTCCGCATCCCGTTAGAGAGAGTGTAATGTAGGCTCATGCAATATGCACAAAAGACCCCAACTGCACCAGCATTTTCAGCAGGATGCTCCACTCTGCCAGTGTTGGCATGGCAGCCCATGGCTTTACTTAAGTATGATTTTTTTTTTTTTTTACATCTTTTTAAATTCATGATGTGGTCTATTCATCCCTCTGAGGTAGATCCCCAACTGGCTTCATGTTTGAAAATCATTTACTTTTGACCCAGTACCTCTGTCAGATCTTGTAAGCGCTCCTGTCTACACTGCAAACTGCTTGTTTCCATACCAGCATCATAGAGGAGATGATATTTAAAAAGTAATACCCAGTAAAGAAAAAAGAAAAAAATCTTTTGTCTCCACTATCTTTACCAAGAATCCACATCTGTTAGTGATTTAATGGCTCAGCAGCTTCAAAAATTAGCTCAGAATTATATTACTTTTTATTAATAGACTTCTCCCTCACAGTCTACAGAGGGAAAACTATATCTGTGTAAAATGAAAAGGATGAATAGCCAACTTCTCAATTCAATTCTGAAATGTAATCATATTGCCAATTAACTGTATTAGCAGGGGACGCTACATGTTTAGAATTGATGGATCCCAGTTGCTCCTCTTCTATGTACTTAATAAAACTGTACGCGGAGCAAAGTCTTCTGAGGATGACCTTCATCTGCTAATCTGTTAATTAACTTTAAATTAGAGTTTGACGCTTAATTATTTACCTGAACATGTGCCACTAAGTATTTGCAGATTATGGGGTGGAAAGCGTAAATAAAGATCAGCAAATTTGTGTCTTGTTATGGGGTCCCGCAGATATTACCACCTAGGAGAAGACCTGAAACCCAGTCAGCATGTAGACTCATCCTCTCCAACCTGCCTATCCATCCCCAACACACACACTCTTCTGTCAAAACCTCTAAGAAAAAGAAAACAAGAGGTGGGAACCATCATTTATAGAGGGAAAAGCAATTTAGAAAATTGTTTAAAAAAACTGCATTAGGTGGGAATTGATAGGTTATTAATCAAAATCATAAAATAACAGATAAAAGAAAGTGTGCAGCATCGTGACTATAGCTACGTTTACTCAAGTACATGTACGGAAGTCACTTTTATTTGGCTCCAAGTGGGAAATAATGGACTGTGTTTGCAAAGTTGCAGTGTCAGGGTTTCTTTATTAACTAAATTAAATTAACACTATACTGATTTCATGGTTTGGTACAAAGGTAAGAATTGTTATCATATTTTCATGGATAAGGAAACTGTGCTCCTGCTCCCTTACTAAGCCCTACCAGCTTAATAGACTGTAGAACCAAGCCCAACACCCTCAGGGATAAAATGTCCCCACTGGCTGTTCTACACAGAGATTTGCAATGGAATCCTGAGTCAGTGGCAGAAACATTTCCATCCAAATCACAGCCATGAAATGCTTATACTTCAAAGGCAAAAAGACAAAAATAAAATTTGACAATAAATGAAAAAAAAAAAATCATCAGATTTTTATACAAGTCCTAAAAGTAGATAAAGAGAACCCCGTTAAATAAATGAGACAAAAATATTTTACTTTTTCATTTGTTTATTGAGGAAAATGATCCAATATTACATATCTGTGAGTGGCAAAAGTTTGTGAATCTTTGATTTCTGTATCTGGTGTGAGCCCCTTTTGCAACAGTAACTGCAACTAAACATTGACTGTTGATCAGTCCTGCACATTGGCTTGGAGGAATTTTAGCCCATTTCTCTGTACATAACAGCTTCTAGGATGTTGGAGGGTTTCCTCACATGAACTGCTCACTTCAGGTCCTTCCACAACATCTCAATTGGATTAAGGTCAGGACTCTGACTCGGCCATTCCAAAACATTAACTTTATTCTTCTTTAACAATTATTTGGTAGAACAACTTGTGTGTTTAGGATTGCTGTCTTGCTGCATGGCCCACTTTCTCTTGAGATTGAGTTCATGGACAGATGTCCTGACATTTTCCTTTAGTATTTACTGGTATAATTCAGAAGTCATTGTTCCATCAATAATGGCAAGCTGTCCTGGCCCACACTCAAAACAGGCCCAAACCATGATACTACCACCGCCATGTTTCACAGATGGGGTAAGGTTCTTATGCTGGAATTCAGTGTCTTCTTTCTCCAAACATAGCACTTCTCATTCAAACCAAAAAGTTTTATTTTGGTCTTATTTGTCCACAACACATTTTTCTAATAGCCTTCTGGCTTGTCCACATGATCTTTAGCAAACTACAGCAATGTTCTTTTTGGAGAGCAGTGGATGTCACCTTGCAACCCTGCCATGCACACCATTGTTGTTCAGTGTTCTCCTGATAGTGGACTCATGAACATTAACATTAGCCAATGCGAGAGAGGCCTTCAGTTTTTTAGAAGTTACCCTGGGGTCCTTTGTGACCTTATTGACTATTACACGCCTTGCTCTTGAAGTGATCTTTGTTGGTCAACAACTCCTGGGTATGGAAACAATGGTTTTAAATTTCCTCCATTTGTGCACAATCTGTCTTCCTGTGGATTGGTGGATTCCAAACTCTTTTGGAGGTTGAAGGTTTTGTAACCTTTTCCAGCTTGATGAGCATCAACAGCCCTTTTTCTGAGGTCCTCAGAAATCTCCTTTGTTTGTGCCATGATATATTTCCACAAACATTTGTTGACACTTTGATAGATTTTTAAATAAAACAGGGTGTCCACTCACAGCTGATTGTCATCCCAATGACTGAAAACACCTGACTCTAGTGATGTTGTGCTCGACACCAACTACTCGACCCTGATTTGAGCAATATGAAATGGAAGTGTCGTGAGCTGTGTATCAAGTGCTGTTTCAGCATACCCGCAGTCATGTGACCATAGCGAACGAGGCCTCGTTATTTTTTGAGAGGAGCAGATTTGTTGTCATTGTTGCATTCACTATTTGAATATACTAAGTCAGGGAGAGTAATACACAAGTTAGAATTAGGGTTAGATTCAGTAACATTAATCAAAAACATCACATTTACTAAATGATTACACAGAGATACATGCATACACACTCATTCAAACAAACACACTAGAAGACAGATAGATAGACAGATGAGAGCCGTTTGTGTGGTTGAGAGAATGTACATTTTTGAGAGTGTAAGGTGTATTTTTGTGAGTGAGTGAGTGAGTGAGTGAGTGAGTGAGTGAGTGAGTGAGTGAGTGAGTGAGTGAAAGTGTAGTAAGGCAGGGACATGGAGGACAACCTCATTTTTGGACCGATGATTTAAAACATTAGGGTTTTGGCAATGAAACATGCTCAAGAGGCTATGTCAGAATTGACTGCTGAATGTGCTGCAACCATGAGAATGAAGAGGACAATGCCATCAACATAACAGGTAGTGTACCATTTATTATTCCATATTATTATTGTGTTTCCAAATCTCTCTAGCCACATGTATTAAAATGTTATCAACTCCATCAGTCAGCAACAGAGGAAGAACCTGAGCCTTCAGCAGAAGACAACTTGTTGGACCTTTTGGATAGCAAAGTTGGTTTGTATTATGTTATGTTATGTTATGGCAACATCAGTGCCATGTGAGCAGGTCTTCTCCAAAGCTGGAGAGGTAGTAAGCCACAAGAGGAGCAACTGAAAACACACACTGTTGAAATGCTTCTTTTTTTTGATAAAAATTTTTAAACACTCCCCATTTAATAACACTCCCCAGTTGCAGAAGCACCAGCAAGTTCCCTGATGCTCCACAACATAGATTTTCCCATGTCCCTCTGCATAATACTGTATGTGTGTGTGTGTTTGTGTACACACACACACACACACACACACATAGATATATGTAGGAATTTATTGTTATTGGGTTTTATAGGTGTTTTATTGTTGGTACAAGTATTAATGTAAATGTGAATGTGAATAGGAATTAAGATTTCTTTTCATTACCAACACACATAAGCTCCTTTGGGCACCAGTCCAAAACAATGAACAATTTTATTAATAATTCTGTATTTGTATGGTACCAATAATGAATCAGTCTAAAAAAAAATAAAATGTGAGTTTTGTTTTTGTTTTTGTTTTTTTTTATCAAGAAGATGGACATGAAATCAAACAGTAACTCTCATATGTCTTTTCAATAGTTTAATAAGAAATTTCTGAGTAGGTTAACACATTTGTATGACTTTAAGACAGGGCATTCAACATGTATTATGAGCACCATAGACTGTTATTGAATTACTGAGCATAGCATGGATTATCAAACATTTGTGGAACCAAGGAAAACATAGCTTAACTTGGATATGTAAGGGAAAATAAGAAACCATAAAATAGCCTTGGTTAAGAAAAGTGGATGCAATTTTATGAAGAAAATGATGATTAAATTATTTTATATAATGGAAAATTGATGTTACTCTGAAAAGGAATGGAGAATATTGAAAAAGAAAAATGCATTTGAAATTCTGAAAAGAGTTTGAGCTATTGGGTTTATAGAACTTATACCAGGAATATTACATGCCAACCTTGATCCAGGTGGATTCTGTTGAGAGAGACTGTTAGACAGGTTCCACCACAAGGCCATGCTCCTGAGCACGCTGGGCGAGGTCTTCTTTATGCACTGAAAAGGGGAGTTTGGCCAGGTGGTCAAATTCCAGATAATATTTGTATATTGTTCAAAGTCCAATCAGAAAATCAAACTGGAAAAAAAAACTACACACCACAAATCCATTTCTTCCCATGTGCTGCGGTCAGACAAAGATCATTTAAGCTTGGGGGGGGGGGGGGAATTCAAACAAAATCTTCTTAACACGGTAATTTGAGGGAAAGGAGTAAAATAGGAAAAAGTGAACTTTAAAGAAAAGAAAAAGAATTTTCATAGAGCATGGATAGGCTCTGGGCCTTCTTAAAGAAAGGAAAAAAATGGGAGAGCAGAAAATCTGCCCCTTCAAGGGTCACCCCTGCTGCAACTCAACTCAACTGCAGACAAAAGAAAGTTTTCCTCAGGGTGTGGCAGGATCTCACTAAATTTCATTACAACGTAGCTTGACCAATTACATTGAGTTTCTTGGTTTGGCAGAGGTCATAAACTGACTAAAAAAGGCAATGCAGGTTGCCTTGGAAACTGATTGGCCAGTTCAAAGGCCTGTGGTGGGTGTCTCCCAGAAAAAGGGGAGAGACAGAAATTTGATATGAAAGTGAAATCCTCCTAAAGTATGTGTGCTGCCTATGATAGCATAAATTCTTTAAAACTTCAGTGACTAAGATATTCTACTTAATAATAAAGGAACAAACAATGTCTACATTGTAAATGTGATTAATTTCTTGATGGTAGGAATGCCAAAATTAATTTCTTCCTGAAAATAAAGCAAGACATATCAAATCATATCAATAAAGCATTTCAAACCACAACTGTCCATCACAGAGTCCGGCCATGTCTTCTATAGTGTCCTGAGAAGCATCTTCTGAAAAGTTAGAGTCTTGAGAGAAGAATATTTAATTCATTGTTCACAATTCATATTTTAGCTTCAGAGAGAAATATTCCTGTGTTAGCCATTGGGGGACAATGTTGGAGTGTTTGAGTTTAATGAGGAGTCTTGCCTTTCAAGCGCCTGTGGAACGTCAACCATAAACCTGCCATTTGGGGGGGGGGGGGGGGGCAATGGCTCCAAGTCTTGAAGCAGGGATTAACTTCCACTTTTTTGGCCGATGGGTAGTGTTACAGCTCTGGTCTTGGGTGAGAAAAGCAATTTGTGACCAGACTTTTGGGGTGAATCAATTTCTCCTCATAAAAGTATGATTTTATAAATTGGAACCCAGGGGTTGACGCTACATATCAGAAGTTTTGTTCTCTGAAAATTGTCCTTTAACAGAATTTTTCCAGCAATGACTAAAAATTCTGAAAGCTGTCTAACATTTAACAGATTACATGGGGGATGATCTAATTAAAGTGAATTGAAATGATAGATAACAGATTAAGAAAGAAAAATGACAGAAAACACAAAAGTGTAGTGCAGCCCCTGATTTAGAGCATCAAGGCTTTTCCAGGTTTTCCACTCAGATGCAGTTCTGACACTCAGTCAGCAGATGACACTCTTTATTAAATGCTTCATAACACTGTGTTGTTCATAAAGCAGTTGTCTCAAAGTTGTTCATTGTGTCATGAGGCTTCACTTTCACCATCACCACCTGACTCTAACTTCACCTTCAAATAAGATTGATAGATAGATAGATAGATAGATAGCTAGATAGATAGATAGATAGATAGATAGATAGATAGATAGATAGATAGATAGATAGATAGATAGATAGATAGATAGATAGATAGATAGATAGATAGATAGATAGATAGATAGATAGATAGATAGATAGATGTACTTTCTTGATCCCAAACTGGGAAATTGCAGTGTAACAGCAGCATGACAGTAGACAACCAAATGACAGAAACACACACAGCGTAATAGACAAAGGGATTACCCATGGAAAATAAAACTACTAAATAAAGCTTATCTACATCATAGATGAATAGATGGTGACCCGTATAGATACATACATCATACCCGCTGTACAATGCAGGACTATCGGGTGCAGAGTGAGCTGTAAGGTACCAATTAGACTGTAAGGTGCAGTATGGCAGCATTGTTATGACGAGAATACAACATCAGAGTGAGTTATTGTACAGTGAAATGGCATGTGGCAGGAAAGATTTCCTCTACCTAACCGTTGTAGCACCATATCCTTTAGCTCTAATCTAAAAAATTACTTTTCACCTTGAAGAAACTGTTTCACCCCCAAAAAGAAAAAAAGTCTGGTCAAGAATTGTTTTTCTTTATCTAAGGACCACCAGTTTGAAAACACATTCCGTGGTAAAAGGTATGATTAGGATCTTATTTCATGCCAGGAACGTAGTTTGCCATCATAAATAAACTGGAGCTTCCTCCCAATCAGACAGTTTTATGCCTTATCAACCGTCTGACAGACCACAGACTCATTGAGTGCATTCCAAGTTTCTAGGAATTATCCACAGCTCAACATTACCCCCTGGTGGACGACTCTGGAATATGTTCACTTTTGACTCTACAAGCTGAACTGAGGTTGAATGAATGAATGAATGAATTTATTTCGGATAGTACATTACAGGTTAAAAGAAACTGTATAATATAACAACAAGGTCAAATTAGACAAAGACTCCTTCTACTATACAATTCCACGTGAGTTATCCGAAATGGGTGATGGCTGAAGCCGCAGCTTATATTGCCCACCCATATTCCATCCAAGAATTCAAAGGAGAAAAAAGAGAAAACAAGACAAGAGCGATTACAATTTAAAACAAGGCTAAGACAAAATATGACTGAGAGAAAAAGAAAACTGAGCTAGTCTAAGTTAAGCGGTTACTATTCAAAAACAAATCTAAGACATAGTGTCACAGAGAAAAAAGAAAAACTAAGCTATAACACAACACAGGCTGGAAATGTCAATCCTTATGTGAGTTTACATGTCGTCTTGTAAATATGTTTGGAGTATTTCTTCCTTTAGTTTTTGTTTAAATTGTCCAAGCTTTGTACATGATTTTAATTCAGGTCCAAAATCGTTCCATAATCTGACACCTTGCACTGAAATACAGTGTTGCTTGGTAGTTGTTCTCACTGTAGGCTTTTGAAATATACATGTTCCTCTGAAGTGATATCGTTTCTCCCTTGTTTGGAACAACTTTTGGATATTTGCGGGCAGTGATAGATTCTTCACTTTGAACATTATTATTGCGGTTTTAAAGTCGATCAGATCTTTCAACTTGAGAGTTTTTTGTTTAAGAAAAAGTGGGTTTGTTGGTTCCCTGTAAGCTGCTTTGTTGATTATTCTAATAGCTCTCTTTTGAAGCATAACGAGTGGATATATGTTTGTTTTATATGTATTTCCCCATACTTCATTACAATATGTCATGTATGGGAGTATTAATGAATGATACAAGGTGTATGGATGGAATGAATTCCTTTGTTACAAAACTCAATTCTCAGATTATTTTCTTTTTCAGGACACTCTGGAAAATCAAGTAGGACTCAAACATATCACTCTGGTTTGAAATATTTCATTAATCATTTAGTTTAAATATGTGCATGTTTGAAAAATGCTTAAAATGAGCCTTATTAGAATGCATGTTAATTATATAAGTACAAGTTTATAAATGCATGCTCACTGAAGTTAGTCATGAATCACTGAAGTTAGCTTAGATTTCATATTAAGTATATAACGAATTTTCAGTGTTATTAAGATGTGTTACATCCTGTTGAAAAAGTACTCAAGTCATCTGACTGGCTCAGCCAATCGCCAGCCAGTATCTGTTGGGCAACGTCCCCTTTCATTTTATTGGTCGGTTACAGACAAAGAACCGTTTTCTTTTTGGACCAAAGTTCATTCAAACGTCCTGTGATGGAAGACATTTGGTTCTCTTTTCATGCCAGTCAAGATTTCCCCGGGAAAACTTGCTCAGTTAAATAGAGAGAAAAGCCCAGGGAGAGGGGGGTGAGAGAATTGTCTTGTGAAAGTGTGTTTGTGCTCTGCTTTTAATGCTCTTTTTTCTAAACATCTGGGAACTTACTTTTTCTTCTTTGAGCTCAACTTCTCATTATACGGAGTGAAACGTCGTGTCCACAGACGTTTTTCTATTTTATTCTGCTAAACTTTGCTACTGATTTTCTTTAAACCCACCGTGTGTTTTAAAAAGAGGATGGATCGTTTTTCTTTCCACACTGGAAGCTGTTTTGCCAACCCCCATGACATCTGAAGGACTCGGATTTCGTGGCTTAAATTTTTTTTATTAATGTTGTCTCTCCAATTCTTTTACTCGGATCACACTTTTGAATCATCTCCAATTTATTTGGGGGGGGGGGGCGCTGGGAAAAACCCTCTCGTATTGTCCCACATGGCATACTATGCGGCCAGCAGCAAAGCAGGAGCAGAAGCCTCATTATTGCAGTCAGATCTCAGCTTGTGACTGCTGGACTTTGGAAGAAATATCTGCGGGCAGATATTCTCTGGTATCATCTCAAATAAAGTCTCAGCTCCTGAATCCAATTTTGAAGAAAACACCAACGCAAAGAAGACCCCAACACACCAGTATCACATGAGCAAGACTCCTTTGTTTCATCTGCTAAATAATGCGATGTCCATCACCTTAAAACGTATGCCATAATTTGTCTCAGGTTTAAAGCGATTTCATAATTCTGATTGGAGTGATAGAATTAAAGAGAAATAATATTAGATTAGATTAGATTAGATTCAACTTTATTGTCATTACACATGTATGAATACACGGTAACGAAACACAGTTTAGCATCCAATCAGAAGTGCAAAGGACAGCAGTGCAGTATATACAGTAATTGACAGTATGTGCAATTTAAGCAAATATATGCAATATCCCTCTTTTCAGTAGATTTCATTTTTCTTTTGGAGTAATTCAGAATTTCTTTTCCAGCTAATTAGTTTCTTATGTCATTTTCTTCATAAAATTGGGACCAGTTGTTCTTCATATTGTTGTTACAGTTATTACAGTTCACATTTTATCACAGTTACAAAGTCATACTAAAGTTTCCGTGGTTCCACAAATGTGATTATACTCTGTTGCTCAATAATCAGTTACAAAATTAATGTGATTCTTAATACTTGGTCATTACATGTTACCAACAAATCCATTGAATGTAATATCATTTAATCTAAATCTGATCATTAAAATTGTAAACTGTATATGGAAGTCTCTTCTTCTTCTTCTTCTTTTAGATTTGATTGACAGTTGGCAACCAGCTTACAGGTGCATTACCGCCATGTACTTCACTCTATCATATAGAAGTCTCTCGTGATTTCTTATCCTGTGTTTGTTTCTCAAGTCACCCAGTAGAATTCACGAATATTTGAGACTGATTGATTGAAGGTATAAAGATTAATTATTAATAAATTGTCCAAGTTGGACTGGTGCCCCTTTTATGAGTGTTTTCCTGGTGCGTGCGTGGACGCGGAAGTAAACCTCCGTTTCCACATACACTTCTAAGTCAAAATTAAATAATCTTTGTACCTTATAATTAAATATTGCTACACCATTTGGCAGCAAAGCTGTAGAAGTCTGCTGGAGAAAGTGCTCCACTGTCTGTCCAGTGTGTGGTGGTGGGGTGATCAAGATTGTCCATGATGGATCGAAGTTTATTTTGTGTCCTCCTCTCCACCACAATCTCAAAGGTCTCCGGCCTGAGACCAATTACAGAGCTGGCCTTCTTGAAAATCTTGTCAAGTCTGTTGGTGTTGCTGGCTCTGATACTGCTACCCCAACAGACAGCAGCAAAGACGACACTGGCAACAATGGTCTGGTCAAAAAGCTCCAGCATCCTGCTGCACACATTGAAGGATCTCAGCTTCCTCAGGAAGTAGAGTCTGCTCATTCCCTTCTTGTGTGCAGTATCAATGTTGGATCTCCAGTCCAGCCCGTTGCTGATCATGACACCCAGGTATTTGGAGTCCTCAACCACCACCACCACCCCTTCCCAATCTGCAATGGCTGAGAAGGCGTTATCTTCTTCCTGAAGTCAATCACCATCTTTCTGGTCTTGCCAACATTCAGCCTCAGGTGATTCTGCTCTGTCCACTCCAAAAATCTGTCTACCAGTGCCCTTTACTCGCCCTCCTCTCCCCCTCTTACACACCCAACAACAGCTGAGTCATCAGAGAATTTCTGCAGGTGGCATGACTTGGTGTTGTACTGAAAGTCAGTGGTGTATAAGGTGAAGAGGAAAGGAGCGAGCACAGTCCCCTTTGAATCTACCGGATCACTAACCACCACGTCAGACAAGACACTGCCCAGCCAGACAAACTGTGGCCTGCCTGTCAGGTAGTCAGTAATCCAGGAGATCACAGAGCTGTCAACCCAATCACCCACAGCTTCTCACCCAGCAGCAGTGGCTGGATGGTGTTAAAGGCACTGGAGAAATCAAAGAATGTGATTCTCACAGTGTCTCCTCCGCCATCCAAGTGCAGATGGTCTTGTTGTAGCAGATAGATGACAGCATCTTCAACTCCTAAATGAGGCTGATATGCAAACTGCAGAGAGTCCAGCCACGTCTTCACCTACAGCCTCCGGTGGGCTAAGACCAGTCTCTCCAGGACCTTCATCACATGAGATGTGAGGGCAACTGGTCGATAGTCATTCAGGTCAGATGGAGATGACTTCTTGGGGACAGGAACCAGGCAGGACGTCTTCCACAGCACTGGTACTCTCTGCAGACTCAGGCTCAGGTTGTACAGGGGTTTCAGTACTGAAGCTAGCTGGTTGGCACAGGTCCTCAGGATCTTGGTGGAGATGCCATCAGGGCCTGCAGCCTTCTGCTGACGGAGTCTCGCCAGCTGTTTCTTAACTTGGTCTATAGTCACAGTGATATGAGTGGGGGGTTGGTGTCCCCAGAGGAGGGGGAGGGGGTGGGGAGATGGAGAGAGGTGCTGCACAGGAGGGTGGGTGGGTGGGGGGCTGGCTGTGTTGTGGGGGGATAGGCCGTGAGTTGAATCTATTATAAACAGACTCAGCTCATCAGCTCTCTCAAGAATCCAAGATGTCTGTCTGTCTCTCCCCTTACACCCAGTTATTTGTTTCATTCCCAACCACACATCCTTGGTATTATTTTGCCTGACTTTATCCTCCAGCTTCCTCCTATAATTGTCTTTACACCTCCTCAGCATCTCTCTCAGTTCGTGCTGCACTCTCCTCAGTTTCCACTTGTCTCCAAAGCTAAAAGCTCTCTTCTTGTTGTCCAGAAGTGCTTTCAGGTCACTGGTGACCCATGGTTTGTTGTTGGGGAAACAGTGTGTGGTCCGAGCTGGCATGGTTGTGTCTTCACAGAATCTGATGTATTTTGTGATGCAGTCAGTCATATTGTCTATGTCAACCCCATGTGGTTCACAGAGTATGCCTCAGTCCGTCATCTCGAAGCAGTCCTGTAGTGCATCAGCAGCCTGCTGTGTCCACCTCCTCACAGTCCTTGTATAAGCAGGCTGCCTTTGCACAAGGGGAACGTACTTGGGTGATAACATGACCATGCAGTGATCCGATTTGCCAAATGGGGGGTAGAGCTGTGGCACTATATGCATCTCTTGCATTGGCATACAGTAGATCCAGTGTTTTATTTGCTCTGGTGGGAGAGTCAATAAACTGGTGGAAGTCTGGTAGTGTTTTTTCCCAGTGAGACATGATTAAAATCACCTGTGATGGCCATAAATGCATCAGGGTGCTTCTCCAGTAATGTGACAGTAGTGGAACTGATGACGTCACTGGCCACCGCTGTGTCAGCTGACGGAGGGACATAGATGATAATTACCAGGGCACACGTAAATTCTGGCGGCATATAATAGGGTCTCATACTCAAGCCAGCAGTTCAATGTCCGGGCTGCAGCACTTTCCCTTCACATAAATGTGTCCAGGATTACACCACCTTTCATTCACAAGAAGTGCCAATCCTCCTCCCCTCTTTTTACCACTACTTACAACGTCCCTGTCCCACCAGATACTCTTAAAGCCAGGTATCGCTACGTTGATATCCGGGATCTGTGAGTGTTACCACCTCTCTGTAAAACACATGATACTATACTTACAATATTCCTTTTGCGTCCTGACCAGCGCTGTGAGCTCATCTGCTTTGTTTCCCAGTGACCTCACTTCCCGGTGATGAACATCGGTATGGACAGTTTATGCTTCCTTCTCCTCATCCTTACTTTAGTTCCAGCCCTTCTTCCTCAGTGTTTCCTCCTGAGGTCATGCAGGATGAGGGGCTTCGCTCTGGGCAGCAGCTCTGGCCTCCTCATCACAATCTGCTGGTTGCATGTATAAACATTGCGTCTGCCCCCACCTCTGTTGTTCTCCATTGCTTTGAGGAAGAGAAAAAAATAAGAAAAAGATCAGGGCGAAAACGGAAAAAACTTTGTCCAGTCATTAATCCGAGTCTTTCTACTGAGCCCTGGTTTTTATTTAGCGAATGCAAAGTCCTTAAGCCAAGCAGTTGCCTCCTGGTTTGCTGTATGGAGGGTGTGTAATCCTCCTTCCAGTCTTTGGAGCGGGCAAGCCTCTATGATGTGTTCCATTGTTTGCTCCTCTCTGCATGCGCACAGTGGGCTAGGGCTACTGCCCCATCTGTGAAGGCTGGCCAAGCAGGGGCCATGTCCAGTCCTGAAGCGATTGAGTGTAGACCACTGTCTCCTTGGGAGGTTGGTGCCCGGGACCTGTAGGTTGGGGTTTGTCACCAGGTGTTTGTTTGGGACCTCCTTGGTCTCCCATTCCTCTTGCCAAGCTGTCTGAATGGTAAAGTCAGCTGGGGGAGGGTTTTTCCAAATCGGTCGTCTGGATGGAAGTTGGGCAGTGGGTGGGGTGTAGATATCTGCGTGAATTGGTAGGTGAGGAGAATCTTTAGCTTTTTGAAGCATCCTTTGAGTTAATGCTGCTCGTCGGATGTGTGGAGGGGCTATGTTTGACAGTACAGGGAGCCAGGGGAGTGGTGTTGAGCGGATTGTTCCAGTTATAGTTCTCATGGTTGTGTTGAGCTGGGTGTCTACGTGGTGTGTGTAAGATGACCTGGACCAGACAGGGGCACAATATTCTGCTACAGAGTATGAAAGGGCCAGTGCTAAGGTATGCAGGGTGGAGGCTGCCGCCCCCCATTTTGCACCAGCGAGCTTGCAGAGCAGGTTGTTTCGTACCTTCACCTTAGCAGCCGTCCCCTTTAGATGTTCCTTGAAGGATAAGGTCCTATCAAGGGTCACTCCAAGGTAGGTTGGATTCGGGGCATGCTTAAGCTTGAGTCTGCTTAGGTGGATGTTTAGTTCTCTGGCAGCTTTTACATTGTGGAAATGGAATACACTGGAGACGGTTTTTGCTGGGCTTGGTTTTAGGCGCCAGATTTTGCAGAACTGGTCCAGTTTGGCAAGATCTTCCATGAGCATCCGTTCCAGTGGCTCAAAGTCTGGTGCTTGGGGTGCCAAACAGATGTTGTCTGCATAGATGAATTTGCTGGATTTTGTAGTGGGCAGGTCGTTTATGTAGAGGTTGAATAGAGTTGGAGCTAGAACTGAGCCTTGTGGGAGTCAGTTTTTCTGCGTTCTCCATGCACTTGTGTTCTGACCAAGGTGGACTCTGAACCTTCAGTTGGTCAGCAGGGTTTTTATAATTGCTGTTGCCCAAGCAGGGATCGCCTTTATAAGTTTCAGGAGGAGGCCTTTGTGCCAGTCCGTATCATAGGCGGCTGTAAGATCGAGAAACACAGCCCCTGTCTTCAGTCTGCTCTCGAAGCCATTTTCGATGAAAGTGGTTAGTGCCAGTACTTGTTCTCCTGTACTCCAGTCCTTGCGGAAACCTGCTTGATCCACACTTAGAATTTCCTCTATTCCTGGGGAAATACGTTGCAGTATTAGGCGCTCCATGATTTTGTAAGGAATGCTGAGTAGGGAGATTGGGTGGTAGCTTGCTGGTAGTTTGTGGTCTTTGCCAGGTTTTGGAATGGCATTCTCGGGATCCTCAGATCACAACTGTGTACATTTGCTGCCCACATATAAAACTGCTCTCAGAAGAGGCAAGGTGGAGACGAGAGACATTGATGTGTGGACAGAGGATTCAGTGCACAGCCTCCAGGAATGCTTTAACTGTACAGACTGGGAGATGTTCACACTGGCCTGCGGGGATGATTTGGACTCTTTGATGGACGTCACATGCTCATACATGTCTTTCTGTAAAAATAAGATCATTCCACGTAAACGTGTCAAAATATATCCCAACAACAAGCTATGGGTTACAAAATCAGTTAAATCCTGCTTACAGAGGAAAGCACTTGCCTTTAAACAGGGGTCTGTTTCTGAGCTACAAGTTGCCACAAAAGAGCTGAAGTCCAAAATTTTAAGAGCAAAACAGAATTATAAATCAGAATTGGAAAGCAAGATGGCAACAAAGAAACTTGGTTCAGCCCGGGCCAGTATGAAAACTATTGCAGGCCTTCAGAGCACAGAGCGCAGTAATCGTGTGTTTTTAGATGGTTTTAATTCAGACACATAGCTGGCTAATGCTCTTAATTGTTTTTATGGTCGTTTTGACTCCTTTGATTTTAGCACAGAAACCCAAGATTTGAAACAGAAACTCAAAGACAATCAGCACTTTAATATTGAGGTGCAGGATGTTGAAAGGGAGTTCTGCGCTGTAAAAGTGAACAAAAGTCAGGGCCCTGATAATATATGTGGGCGCTTGGTAAAGTCCTGTGCACATGAACTGAGTCCTATATTTCATTACATTTTCAATAAGTCCTTACAGACATAACATGCGCCTAAGATCTGGAAAGAAGCCGTGGTTGTTCCCGTTTCAAAATCCAGCTGTCCTAAAATGGTAAACGATTTTAGACCAGTTGCTTTGACTTCAATTTTAATGAAAATTTTTGAAAAACTGGTCAGATGTGAGGTCCTAAAGCAGACGGAGCATGCATTGGATCCTCTGCAGTTTGCCTATAGGCCTCACAGAGGAGTGGAGAACGCCACTGTCACTCTGTTTAACATGCTTTTTAAACATCTGGATTTTAATGGGACACACGCCAGGCTTTTATTTGTGGACTTTTCCTCCGCCTTTAATACAATCCAACCTCATATCTTAGTTGAAAGGCTCCTGCAACAATTTGATTTGAGCAATAATCTGGTGGGCTGGATTCTGGATTTCTTAACCAACAGGACACAGAGAGTAAGGGTCAATGGTACATTGTCTGACCAAAAGTGTTCTTCTACTGGCTCTCCTCAGGGGTGTGTGCTGTCACTACTACTCTTCATCCTGTACACAAACGTGTCAGAGCAGACATGACAACAGACACATTATAAAGTATGCTGATTATTCAGTTATTGTCAGTCTCCTCCAGGATGGTGAGAGTGGCCACGGCTCAGTAGTTGATGATTTTGTTCACTGGTGTGAGGATTCCTACCTGCAGCTGAAAACGACAAAAACTAAAGTCATGATTATTGACTTTAGGAGGAAAACTCCCAGGCACAAAGTCACCGTACTAAAAGGCCAGACCACCAAATGTGTACAATCCTACAAATATCTTGGGACGATTATTGATAGTAATTTAAACTTTGAAGAGAACTGTGAAAGGGTGTGCAAAAAGGGTCAGCAACATTTGCATTGCTTGAGAAAACTTGCACGCTTCCAAATTGACCGAACCATAATGACAATGTTTTATCGGGCTTTTATTGAATCTGTTTTATCCTTTTCTTTAGTGTCATGGTTTGGTCAGATAAAACTGAAACAGAGGAAATCCTTGGATCAGGTAGTTAGATGGTCCAGTCGTTTGCTTGGTGAGTCACAGCTGAGCCTGACATCCCTGTACACCAGACAAGTACAGAGAATGGCTACCTCCATTTTAAATGATGACTCCCACCCTTTGCACTGCAACTTTCAGCTTCTTCCCTCAAGACGGAGGTTTGCTGTCTCAAAAAGTAAAACCCAGCGCTACAAAAACAGTTTTGTTCCTGCTGCTGTCAAAGAATTGAACAAGCTGTAACAATATATTGCACATAATTTAGGTACCTATTTATTAACTCCATTTTATGTTTACTTATTTTTGTAGGATGTTACTTGGGTTCTAAATATTTTATTGGGTTTTAGACCTTTGAGTTTTTAACCTCTTTGACTTGTTTTTAACTTTTAATATGACCCTCCTCTCTTACCTCTGGTTTTTCTCCCATCTCTTTGTCTTTTTATACCCTGATTGATGGAGCCTTGAGTATTTTTATCATGTTTATAGTCAGCTTCATATGTGCCTGTGTTTGTGTCTATGTTGAATGTAATTTGTGGCTTGTAAATATGGATGTCACCAGACTGCAAAACAAATCTACCTACGGGTACAAATAAAGTAACCTGAACCTGAACCTGAAGCTGAACCTTTGCTGTCCGCCATTTCTTTGGGATCGAGTTTGTTTGTGTGATCCTTGTGGAGAATTGTGTCAACCAGGTTAGGGCTCGGGGGCCAAGATTTTTCATGAATTCTGGGAAGATGTAATCATATCCTGCTGCCTTTCCACATTTCAGGCCCTGTAGGACTTTCTCCGGTTCAGCAGCCTCGAAGGGTTCAGGGTTCATTTCCTCTACGGGCAGTTTTTGGTGTTTTTTTTTAGCTCAGTTGTAACTGCTCTTCTGGTGTCTTTGTCTTGGGGTGCTTTGTGCGATAGTCAGTAGGTGGGATGCAACTTGGTTGGGTGTGACAGATGCTCGGCTTTGGCTAGGGGGCTTCTGTGCAGCTCCTAGGTGATGGATGAGGCTCCAACATTTCCTGCTAGAGTGGGTAAAGCTCCGGTCAGCAACTGTCTCCTCCCATTTCTTTCGCCGGGCTGTATTTAGCGATTCAATGAGATGGTCTGCTATCTCTGGGCCCCCTGATGTTTGATAGGATTGTAGGAGGGCAGCACTTTCTCCGTCCAGACATGGGACATAGAGGGGTCAGTAGCCTCGTGGGATTGCAGTATGGGCAGCCTTGAAGATTGCGCTGCAGAAGCGGTTGTATGCTTCATCTACAGTGATGATGTGGAGTGGGATGGTAACAACACTCCGGTCCAGAGTTTCACTGAATTTCTTCCAGTTGGCTTTGCGGAAGTTCCAGCGCATCTTCCTTGGGCTGTTTATGACTGGAAGTTGTAGGCCAATGTGTACAAGCAGGGGCCGGTGTTGGCTGTGTGGAAAATCATCAAGAATGAGGATCTGTGTAGGATATGGCTCCCCATTCAAAGAGCTGACCCAGCACAGGTCAGGAGAATAGTCCTTCTTCCACCTAGCAGAGTGGAGGGTTCCTCTTTGTTTGGGGTCGTATATCAAAGCGAGGTCATTTCTTGATGCCCAGTCTGAAAGTGCCTCCCCATCACTGTCCACTGCTGGGTACCCCCAGTCAGGGTGATGGCTGTGAAAGTCCCCCACATAGATGGCAGGGTGGGGTAGGGTGGGTAAGACCTGCAGATCCCAGTTGGCACTAGGGGGCTTGTACACATTGACAATATGGAAGCCACCGATGGTTATGGTGTCTGAGAAATGTGTTGTTGTCAGGTGATTTGCTTCAACTATGTCAAAATGCACATAGGTGGCACGTCCATGTTTAGCATGTGGAACATAGCACAGGAGGTCAAAGCCTTTGATGGTGTAGCGGCCAGCTTCCTCTGTGCCAATATGAGTCTCTTGGAGGCAGATTACATCAATCGAATGTTGGAAAGCGAGGACTTCGATAAGGCTTCGCTTGGCTGCAGATAGGCCTTCAACGTTTAGTTGTAGTATGCAAAGGGCAGATCCTAGGCAGATCCTACCACAAAGTGCTCTCGGGGCTGTTTGCTTTCAGCTTTGGGACTGTGACTAGGATTCTTCTTTGACTTGGCACTAAGGCGTCGTCTCTTCGAATTTAGTCTGCTGGTAGGATCATTAGCTTCCCCGGGCAAGCCCGGGTACTGGCGGAGGGCGCGACGAGAATGATGATCCATTGCCCTCCATGAGCTCTGGTGAAAAAAGTCACACTATATCCAAGAATAAGCAGATAAAAACGCAAAGACACAAGAGAGCTGCTTCTGACACGACCGCCTCGCCTTACGGCACCTTAAAAAAAAAAATTATCTACAAACTTTTGCCATTCATAGATATGTAATATTAGGTCATTTTACTCAATAAATGAAAAAGTAAAATATTTTTGTCTCATTTATTTAACTGGGGTCTCTTTATTTACGTATAAGACTTGAGTGAAAATCTAATAAATTTTAGGTCATATTAATGCAGAAATGTAGAAAATTCTAAAGGGTTCTGTCATATTGAAAGAATGACCAGCTCACATGTAGGGAACAATACCACAGAAATCACTCATGACACAGAGAGGTTGCGTAATCACAATTTATTGAATTCAAAAAGAACGCAGAGTTAAGAAAAGACGCCACTCGCCAGAGGAGGACTCAACCTGTAAGGGGAGATGAGAGCTGATTAGTAAAGGAGGGAGATAGATAAGGGAAAAAATAGGATAACACTCACATGGGATGAGCAGTGAGCCTGGCAGTGAAACCCAGCAGGGAAATGGCGATCCAGCGGGGAGGATGCTGGCAGGGCAGGAGTGGAGCTGGGTGAGGTGTCTGACCGGGTGGAATGAGGCTGCTGAAGTGGTGATGAGGATGATGGGACAGGTGAGCCCCAGAGACACACCACGAAGATGGCAGCAACCTGGAGGAGAAAAGAAGAAATGAGGAATTAAATTAATGTTCCTCAGAATGGGAGACATAAACTTACTTGCTGATTAGGCAGTATACCCAACGAGGACATCACTGATCATACGCTGGAAGATGGCGGGGGCACTGGTGAGCCCAAAATGCATCACAGGGTACTCAAATTGCCCCAAGTGTTTTTTAAAGGCCGTCTTCCATTCGTCCCCTTCCCGAATGCGAACCAGATGGTAGGCATTATACAAATCCAATTTAGTGAATACTCGTGCGCGCTGAAGGAGCCCAAACGCAAAGTTGATCAAGGGCAGAGGATATTTGTCTTTAACTGTTATGGCATTTAATTTGCTGTAATCTATGCACGGATGCAAGGATCCGTTCTTCTTCCTGGCAAAAAAGAAGCCTGCCCCAAGAGGAGCCGAGGAGGGCCGAATGAGGCCGGTGTTTAAGGAGTCTTTGATGTAGCTCTCCATCGCCTCCCTCTCCGGCCCAGAAATGCTGTATATCTGGCTGGACGGCAGCTGTCCACCTGGAAGGAGGTCTATGGTACAGTCGTAGGAGCGGTGAGGAGGCAAAGAAAGTGCTCTCGACTTGCTAAAGACCTCTCCAAGATCGTGATAGACCTCGGGTACGAGACTGAGATCTGGCGGCTCTACCAGAGGGGAGGAGATGGGCAGCGACGGTGAACACTTGGCCAAGCTGAGACAAGATGCCAAACAAGAGGGGCTCCAGGAAGAGATGGAATTATGTGTCCAATTAATAATGGGGTTATGCTTCCGGAGCCATGGGAACCCTAAAACCACTGGGTGAGACAATTTAGGGAGAATGAGAAACGATATTGTCTCCCAGTGGTTCCTGGAAAGGAGGATGGAAACCAGTGCCATGCTTTCAGTAATGGAGGCTATGTTACCACCCAATAGGGTCATGACGTTAAGAGGCGTCGGCAATTTGGTCATTGGGATGCCTACTTCCCACACAAGCTGTGAAGAAACAAAATTTTGTTCTGCCCCTGAGTCCACTAATGCCATGACTCTCCTCTCGACCCCCTGCAACTGGATGAGGGCCAAAATGGAGAAGATACTGGGGAAATGAAAAGAATTCCTGCTCGTCAGACCCCCCATGGCTACTGATGGGCCGCGCCTCTTTGGCTTTAGGTGGCAGTTGTTTAGCTTGTGCTCAACAGAGCCACAGTACATGCATGCGCTGGCTGTCCTCCTTTGCTGGCGCTCTTCCAGAGCCAGATGGGCCCGGCCGAGCACCATCACTTCAGAGGAGTCGGCTCCACCTATGTCAATAGCCGGGGAAGGCACAAGTGCAACGGGTGGGTGAGAGGAGAATTTGAGCTCCCTCACGGAATCGGTTGTCTAAGCTGATGGCCTGATCAATGAGACCATCCAGGGAGGAAGGAACAGCATGAACCGCTAGGTCGTTGCGGAGGTTTTTGTTTAAACCCTGGAAGAAGATGCTGCGTAACGAAACATCATTCCAGCCAGAGCCCGCCGCAGTGACCCGAAACTCCACAGAGTAGTCGGCGGAAGACCGATTCCCCTGGCGGAGAGACATGACTTGGCTCATGATGTTACCTTCACTCGCTGTTCGGTCGAAAGCGCAGGCAAATTCACTCACAAATCTGTCAAAAGAATAACTAGGGCCCTCCGGACTGTCGAGGATGGACTGGGTCCCGCTGAGGGCACGGTCTCGCAGCAGAAGGGTCATGAAGTGAATTTTGGATGTATCGTCCGGATACTCCCCGCCCATCTGGCCCAAATAAAGCTAAACATGGCAAAGGAACCTCTTACATTTCCCAACCTCCCCTGCATATGGGGCAGGTGAGAGAACTGAGGTGGTTCAGCGCATGGTGGAAGAAGAAGGGGCAACAGGTGGGGGGGCAGAACCCGGACGAGACATGTGGGCCAAATGCTCGGCGACCGTCCCCAGCTACTGTGTAATTGTCTGCAGCTGCTGCATGAGCACGGCCACCTGCCTCTCTGTGGCATCGAGGCATTCCAGAGTGGAGTGTTCCGCTGATACTGCTCCCGCTGAGCTTACACTTTGGCTGGCTCAATCTGTCATATTGAAAGAATGATCACACAACACAGAGAAGTTATGTAATCCCAATTTATTGAATTCAAAAAGAACGCACAGTTAAGAAAAGACGCCACTCACCAGAGGAGGACTCAGCCTGTAAGAGGAGACGAGAGCTGATTAGTAAAGGAGGGAGATAGACAAGGGAGAAAATGGGATAACACTTATATGGGATGAGCAGTGAGCCTGGCAGCGAAACCCAGCAGGGAAAAGGCAATCCAGTGGAGAGGATGCTGGCAGGGCAGAAGTGGAGCTGGGTGAGGTGTCTGACCGGGTGGAATGAGGCAGCTGAAGTCGTGATGAGGATGATGGGGCAGGTGAGCACGCAATGAACCCTGGAGACGCACCACAAAGATGGCAGCAACCTGGAAGAGAATAGAAGAGAAGAGGAATTAGATTGATGTTCCTCAGAACGGGAGACATAAACTTACTTGCTGATTAGGCAGTATACCCCAACGAGCCAGCGCTGGAGCATTCACAAACTGGTCCTTTTCAGCGCTGGCACAGAAGGTCATGCAGGTGAGGTGATTATCTGCGGAGCCAGGGAAAGTCTTGCAGGAAGACAGGGGGAATGCCCTCACTTGATCATGACTGGTTCACAAACTTTCAAATGCCACTGTACATATTTTACTTTTTTAAAATTGAACAAGAATGTTTAGTTATTTCCATGCCAATGGTGGGGCCTATCTCTGTTTCATGACACTAGGCCACACAGCTACTGTAAGTAGTGAAAGCTACATTGGGGGGTCAGACCTCTGATAGCTCTGTGTGTTAAGTTTCCTTTCCCCATTCTATTATGCTTAGCACCAAGCTAGAAGGCGGAAAGTAACATTTTTACCTGGTCTTTGGTATGACCCGGCCAGAATTTGAACCCCAGCCTCCCGGTTGTGGGGCAGATGCTCAGGACAATAAAAAAAACCTCTGACTTACTAATAGAAGTCAGCTTGAATAGTTGATAAGCAGGAGGAATCTTCATTTATAACTTTTAGAAAACAAAATAAAAGTACGAAAAAAGATGATTTGATGTCTGACTGAGGAGCAGCTGATGCAAAGCTGGATTTAAAAAGTTTTTCTTTTCCTCGTTTGCTCCATGGACTTTTTTCATCATTCAGCAAAGGTAAGCATCATTTTGGGGATCTATTTTAGTCTGTAAATCCTCCTTGGTTATCAATTTGATGATTATTTTCATCTATGAGGCTGCATCTGTTGTTTTAAAAAAGCGCATTAAAGATCCACTAGATCAGGGGTGTCAGACTCATTCCATGGAGGACCAAGACTCTGCATGCTTTACTTTCACCCAGAGTCTTCAGCAGGTATTTTCATAGATAAGCAATTAGTGGGGAGAAATTAATTGAAATCACCTGCTGAAGACACTGGGTGGAGGTAAAACCTACGGGCTCTTGGCCCTCCATGGAATGAGTCTGACACCCGTGCACTAGAGCCACTTTTTTCACTGAGTCCAAACTATAAATACGTCAAGCTTACAATTTAATCAAGGAACTTCTATTTCTGGGAGAAATAGAAGCTCCTTGGTGTGTGGAGTGGCTGAAATCTATTGTGAATTGGGGCTGTGATGTCATGTCACCCTCCTGGGCGCATGCGCACGCAGAGACCGGCAGTGAGTGAAAAAGTTTGGCGTCTTAGTCTCTGTTTTTATGCACTTTAATGTGTTTTAACGTAAGTCTCTGTGCAGTTTTTGTCCTTGAATGTTTGTGGACTATATAACGAAGAGCTCTTTGGTTCCGTCAGTATGGATTTTCATCTTGTTATTGCACTGTGGCTTCTTTCTTACCGGCTCTTTGTCTGGGACGTCAGCACGGTCATGTTGGTAAGAATGCATTACTCCAGAGACATGTTACTGCAGCTAAACATGGATAATCCAGCATCTGTGTTTGAGTCTGTGCCACAACTGCTGGACTTTATTTTAAGAGACTTTCATGGACACAGCGATGAAACGAGGAACAAGAGAAGGAAACGCGGAAAGCATGGAGGCGTAAGATTAAACCTGGAGAAGCGTCAGCTTAACCGCATTCCTCTTCCTTCCATTATTACGGGGAACGTACAATCCCTGAGAAATAAAGTGTATGAAATTCAAGGAATTGTCCGATATCAGAAGGATTTCAAGAACTGCTGTGTCAAGGCTTACACGGAGACGTGGCTTACGGATCATGACCGGGACCCGGACCTTTGTATTGACGGTTTTGGGGCCCCACTTCGCTTGGATCAGCAGGAAGAGGTAATGGGGAAAGGTCGGGGGGCGGCGTATGTTTGTGTATTAATAAACAGTACTGTACATCTGTCACGGTCAGAGAGCGCATCTGTACACCAGATGTGGAGCTTCTGTCTGTATCGCTACGCCCCTTTTATCTGCCTCGCGAGTTCCCCCAACTTTTCATAATGACTGTGTACATTCACCCGAGGGCGGATGCTGCCTCCGCCTCCAGCATCCTCTTTGATGTGGTACAGCGGTTGCAGTCGATTTCCCCAGAGGCTCCAAATTATTTCCTTGGGGATTTTAACCATGTTTCTTTAAAGAAGACACTTAAAAACTTTTATCAGTACGTCTCCTGCCCAACCAGGCGAGAAAAGACATTGGACCTATGCTATGGATTTAGAGAAGTGGCTTTTAAATCACTTCCCCTTCCTCCTTTAGGATCCTCAGATCACAACTGTGTACATTTGCTGCCCACATATAAGACTGCTCTCAGAAGAGAAAAGACGAAGACCAGGGACATAATGGTCTGGGCAGATGATTCAGTGCTCTGCCTCCAGGAATGTTTTAACTGTACGGACTGGGAGGTGTTCACACTGTCCTGTGGAGATGATTTGGACTCTTTGGTGGATGTGACGTGCTCTTTCATGGCTTTTTGCAGGGATATGATCGTTCCACGTAAACGTGTCAAAATCCCAACAATAAGCCATGGGTTACTAAATCAGTTAAATCCTGCTTACAGAGGAAAGCACTTGCCTTTAAACAGGGGTCTGTTTCTGAGCTGCAGGTTGCCACAAAAGAGCTGAAGTCCAAAATGTTAAGAGCAAAACAGAATTATAAATCAGAGTTGGAAAGCAAGATGGCAGCAAAGAAGCTTGGTTCAGCCTGGGCTAGTATGAAAACTATTGCAGGCCTTCAGAGCACAGAGCACAGTAATTATGTGTTTTTAGATGGTTTTAATTCAGACACAGAGCTGGCTAATGCTCTTAATTATTTTTATGGTCATTTTGATTCTTTTGATTTTAGCACAGAAACCCAAGATTTGAAACAGAAACTCAAAGACAATCAGCACTTTAATATTGAGGTGCAGGATGTTAAAAGGGCGTTCTGTCCTGTAAAAGTGAACAAAAGTCAAGGCCCTGATAATATATGTGGGCACTTGATAAAGTCCTGTGCACATGAACTGAGTCCTGTGTTTCACTACATTTTTAATAAGTCCTCACAGACATAACATGTGCCTAATGTCTGAAAAGATGCTGTGGTTGTCCCTGTTCCAAAATCCAGTTGTCCTAAAATGGTAAATGATTTTAGACCAGTTGCCTTGACTTCAATTTTAATGAAAATTTTTGAAAAACTGGTCAGATTTGAGGTCCTAAAGCAGACTGAGCATGCATTGGATCCTTTGCAGTTTGCCTATAGGCCTCACAGAGGAGTGGAGGATGCCACTGTCACTCTGGTTAACATGCTTTTTAAACATCTGGATTTTAATGGGACACATGCCAGGCTTTTATTTGCGGACTTTTCTTCTGCTTTAAATACAATCCAACCTCATATTTTAGTTTAAAGGCTCTTGCAACAATTTGATTTGAGTAATAATCTGGTGGGTTGGATTCTGGATTTTTTAACCAACAGGACACAGAGAGTAAGGGTCAATGGTACATTGTCTGACCAAAAGTGTTCTTCTACTGGCTCTCCTCAGGGGTGTGTGCTGTCACCACTACTCTTCATCCTGTACACAAACGTGTCAGAGCAGACATGACAACAGACACATTATAAAGTATGCTGATGATTCAGTTGTTGTCAGTCTCCTCCAGGATGGTGAGAGTGGCCACGGCCCAGTAGTTGATGATTTTGTTCACTGGTGTGAGGATTCCTACCTGCAGCTGAATACAACAAAAACTAAAGATATAATTATTGACTTTAGAAGGAAAACTCCCAGGCACAAAGTCACTGTACTAAAAGGCCAGACCATTGAATGCGTGCAATCTTACAAATATCTTGGGACAATTATTGATAGTAATTTAAACTTTGAAGAGAACTGTGAAAGGGTGTGCAAAAAGGGTCAGCAACATTTGCTTTGTTTAAGGAAGATCGCACACTTCCAAATTGACCCAACCATAATGATAATGTTTTATCGGGCTTTTATTGAATCTGTTTTATCCTTTTCCTTAGTGTCATGGTTTGGTCAGATAAAACTGAAACAGAGGAAATCCTCAGACCAGGTAGTTAGATTGTCCAGTCGTTTGCTTGGTGAGTCACAGCTGAGCCTGACATCCCTGTACACCAGACAGGTACAGAGGATGGCTACCTCCATTATAAATGATGACTCCCACCCTTTGCACTGCCACTTTCAACTTCTCCCATCCAGATGGAGGTTTGTTGTCCCAAAATGTAAAACCCAGCACTACAAAAACAGCTTTGTCCCTGCTGCTGTCAAAGAGTTGAACAAGATGTAACAATATATTGCACATAATTTAGTTATCTATTTATTATTTTTTTATTTTATATTTGTTTAATTTTGTAGGTTTTTTATTTGGGTTTTAAATCTTTTATTGGTTTTTAGACTTCATACTTTTATTGTTTTTAATCTCTTTGACTTAGTTTTTAACTTTTTTAATACGACCCTTCTCTCTTATCTTTTTGTTTTTTCTCTTATCTCTTTGTCTTATGTTCAGATTGGTGAAGCCTTGAGTACTTTTATTGTGTTTATAGTCAGCTTCATGGGTGCCTGTGTCTGTGTTCATGTTGAATGTAATTGTGGTTTGTAAATATGTGTCTGGGCAGCGAGGTGGCGGAGTGGTTAGCACTGCACCAGCACAGCAACTCACCCTTGGCCGGGGAATCCTGGATTCGATCCCAGCCCCCGACCAACAGTGATCTGTGTGGAGTTTGCATGTTCTCTCCGTGTCTGCGTGGGTTTACTCCGTGATTTCTCCGGTTTCCTCCCACATGCCAAAAACATGCAAGTTAGGTTAATTGGCATCAAAAACTGGGGATTCTAAATTGTCCTTAGGTATGAATGTGAGAGTGAATGGTTGTCTGTCTCTCTGTGTTGGCCCTGCGATGGACTGGCGATCTGTCCAGGGTGTACCCTGCCTCCCGCCCAAAGATGCTGGGATAAGCTCCAGCCCCCCCGCGACCCGAAAAGGATTAAGTGGAGGAAGATGAATGAATGAATGAAAAATACTGTATGTGTCTAAAAGGATGTCATCTGACTGCAAAACAAATCTACCTACGGGTACAAATAAATTGACCTGAACCTGATTGTTATTTTTTTACTCCATACACATGGAAGAACAAAGGTGCTAGCAAAATCATTCAACTCGAGACTGGTTTCAAACCTTTACATATACATATATTTATATACTCATGTATCTTGACTCTTTTTGTTCTCTTAAAGATCTGCTATTGACAGCTTGCATGTCATTACATAACTGTCATTTACTCAACTTAAAGATTCTCTTTGTATCTACATCACTCCTACAGTGTCACAGCCTGAGGCAACCCTTCACGGTTTGAACTCTCGAACATTGCTTCACCTCCATGGCTTCAGAAGAAGAATAAGACATTGGTTTGGGCTGCATTTAAAAAAAAAATAAGTAAACAAGAATGTGTGTTACTGGAGGACAAATGTTCTGCAAGTAAAGCACCTGATTCTGCCTTAGAGCACGGTATGTGATGATCAGACTCAGATCACAGCAGCCCCTGACAACGAGAGGAGGCGAAAAGTCACAGCAATACTCCAGATCAGGGGGATTGGGTTGGGTTTGAATTTATACAGTTGCAATGGTGGATTTGGATGCATTTCAGGAAAGTGCACCATATGCACTTGTCACTAAGTGGATAATCCCAAGATATGCCGGATCAAGGTTAATCTGTCATTAAAAATGAAATGGAACGTATCACGATGAATATCTCTCACACAACATGATGTGCTTTTGCCCATGCAGCAGATTTATTTTGGGGGCGAAAGTCATGATAACTTACTTGAGAGTCCAGGTAGGTTTTAGTTTAACAATGTTTGCTTCTCTGTTTCTTCCACAGGCTGCCCTTGCATAATAGAGAGTGGACCTTTGTAAGGATCAGCTATCCTTACATGGGATTACCATTTCTTTCCATGCAGGGATCTCTTCGGATTACAGGGAGATTACTTCATACTTTTAAAACCCCTGTGCCAGATCGGCCTTTATCTTTTCCATCCAGCAGTTTTTGGTAAGACGGCAAAACTCGGAGAAAATTCAGCTCTGCATTCTTACTATGAGTGAAAGGTTTAAACATCTTTCCTCATTTCAGCTCCGGCTACCGTAAAAACAAATGATTGTTACATGTTTTTGTCCCTAACATTTTCACAGTGATTAGCCAAACAAGCTTTACTTTGAATTTCCCTCAAGACTTCATTGTTCCATGTCTCTCAGGGTTTAGAAATGAGATACAGGGGCTGTGCTGTGTATGAAACAACACTTCATTAACAGTGCAGGGAGCCATAATGGGTGAACGTGAAGGTCATGTTCAAATGATATTGTCATCACACTGTCAGCATATTACATGGATTATATGGAGGATAGAAACGATACATGGAAATCTTGTCATCAAACACTTGTGATTCTGAAGCTGGCTCCAAAAGGAATTATCATTAGAAGAATTTCCTTCTACCAGCTTTACTTGCTTTGATAGTAAAACACAAATGATGTGATACCAGACTCATAAGCTTGGAATACAAGCTCCAATTTATTGGTTGGGAGGAGATTCAGTTGCAGTGTATACTGATGTACTTTAACATAATCAGTGATAATAATGAGAAGGGATGCACGATATTAGATTTTTATTTTTTTTTTTGTGCAGACTACCGACATGCCAATATTTTGAAAATAGTTTTGTTGATTGCCTATGCCAATACTGATATATGCACATATTTTTTCCACCTATTAACATTTCCCTTGTCTTAGAGAAGGGATGGGCAATTGGTGACCCGCGGGAAAAATTATTTATTTATTTATATCACATTTACCGTATTTGGAGCTGCATTCTTAAATGCCATTATAGAGTCCGCCAGCAGAGGGAGCTCTAATCGAAACCTAGGTGCCGCTCTGTGAGAGTGAGTGAGCCACAGAGAAAACAGTGGTGGGAGTAACACGTTACAGTGTTGGCAGTAATGTGTTACTGTTACTTCTGTAATGCCACTAGTTTTGCAGTAACATGCTGTGTAACAGAATTACTGTTTAAAAATTCAGTAATGAGTTACAGTTACTGAAATTTGATCAAATGTGTTACTCGTTACTCATTTTATTAATATGGATAGATATTTTTAGCGCACATAAATGAATATACTGTGGAGAGTTGTGAAGGACGAGACTGAGTGTATTCCTCAGGTTCAGCTTTATTCACAATGACATTCTCCAACATTCAAAAGCAGAAAAAGAGGATGAATCTTCTCACATCTGTCCTTTTATACCAGGACATCAAACATACAATCACATGGTGCTTAATCAAACATACAGTCACATGGTACTTAATCCCAGTCACAATGTAACTTCCCCCGATCTTCACACCATCCACCTCCTAGTCTCCGTTGGTCAGGAAATCTCTCAAGGCCATCTCCTTGAAACAAAAGGCCAGATCTCACACCCCCACCCCCCGTTACCTCTGGAAGGCTCAGCCTCTTTGTTCCCCTGAGACGTGAAGTATACAATAAGCATACAGTGATATATCTGTGGAGCATCTGAAATCAACATATGTGCATATATGTGTGCCACATGACCCCCCCCCCCCCAAACGTCTAAGATGGAACAAATGTAATACAGTTTGCAAGTCATCGTCACATTATTACACATCAGTCCAAATGTTGCTTGGGCCTCAGTCGCCTTCCATATCTGCTGTAAGCGGGCTTTACCACCCCCACGGGGTCTTCCCGCTGTGGAGCTGCTGTTTGAGGATTAGAACTGTTAGTCAATCTCTGTGGGTGTTCTGGGGAATGCTCTCTAGGGGGTCTGCCGCGTCGAGGAGCCCTCGCCAGCTGCAGCACTTTGTCAGCCAGCACAAAAGCGGGTTTGAGCCTGTTTATACAAATCATTTCTTTCCTGCCCCCCAAATCTAGCAAAAAATGCTTGTCCCCTGTTTCCAGCACTCTGTATGGTCCGTCATAAGGTGGGCGTAAGGGTGGGCGGTGTGCATCATGTCTGACAAAAACAAACTCCGCATTTTTTAAAGCTTTAGGCACAAAAACGCGCTGGAAGCTGTGATGAACTGGGCCAGGAAGCATGCTCGTTCCCGTGTCGCTCAGGCAACTGCTGAGCGGGGGGGGCACTCTGGCGCAGGATTATCCGGGAGAAACTCCCCGGGCAGCCGGAGTGGCTGCGCAAAAACCAACTCAGCTGGGGAGGCCTTTAAATCCTCTTTAGGTGCAGAACGCAACCCCAACAAAACCCATGGTAGCCTGTCCACCCAATTTGCATCCGTAAGCGACGCTCTGAGGGCTGCTTTCAATGACCTATGGAAACGTTCGCATAAACCATTAGCCTGCGGGTTGTATGCGGTAGTGCGGTGGATTGTTATCCCCAGGCTGCGGGCCATCGCTGATCAGAGCTCGGAAACAAATTGAGGACCTCTGTCAGACGTAATGTCCGACAGAACTCCAAAACGCGCTACCCATGCTGTTAGAAATGCACGCGCCACCTCCTTCGCTGTGGTTGATGCCAGTGGGACCACTTCCGGCCAATGCGTGGTGCGGTCCACCATTGTCAAAAGGTGTGTGCACCCCTGTGATGGCGGGAGGGGGCCTACGAGGTCGACATGCACGTGATCGAATCACTTAGCCGGTATGTGAAAAGGCTCCAAGGGAGCTCTAGTGTGTTTGTGTATTTTGGCTCGCTGACAAGCCACACAGGCTGTTGCCCACTCCTTGACTTGCTTGCGCAGGCACGGCCACACAAATTTCTCTCCTACCATTTTGACCGACGCGCGCACCCCCGGGTGTGCCAGAGAATGAATCGAGTCAAAAACGCGGCGGCGCCATGTGGTCGGCACCACCGGGCGTGGTCGCCCCGTGAAGACATCGCAGATTAGGGGGGGCATACCATCTTGTAGCACCCTGTTCTCCAGCCTTAACCCTGTTGGTCCAGACTGGAGCGCGCACACGTCCGCGTCGGCAACTTGATCCACGGCCATGGCTGCATAATCTATCCCTACGCGGACTGGGGCCGCGCGCACTTCCGCGTCGCTAACCTGGTCCGCGGCCATGGCCACCACGGCACGCGAGAGGCAGTCCGCCACTACATTAAGTTTACCCGCTACATGCTGGATATCGGTAGTAAACTCCGAGATGGCGGCTAACTGTCTCTGCTGCCGGCCCGACCACGGTTCTATAATCTTGGCCATCGCGAAAGTCAGCGGCTTGTGATCCACGAACGCAGTGAAACTGCGTCCCTCCAGCCAAAACTGGAAATGGCGAATGGCTAAGTGGAGAGCTAACAACTCCCTGTCGAATGCGCTGTATTTTCGTTCACTATCGCGCAAGGTCCTGCTGAAAAAGGCGAGCGGTTGCCAAGCTCCTGCTACATACTGTTCCACGACCACTCCCATGGCCACATCTGACGCGTCAGTAGTGAGCGCTATGCGGGCCATTGGGTCTGGATGTGCCAACAATGCAGCGTTTGCCAGGGCTATTTTGACTTCAGCCAATGCGCGCTCTCGCTCCGGAGACCATTTGATTTTGTTTGTGGGTTTTTGTTTTTTTAGTGCAGCATACAATGGTTGCATGAGCTGCGCTGCGTGAGGGAGGAAACGGTTATAAAAATTCACCATTCCCAAAAACCCCTGTAAAGCTTTGACCGTTTGTGGTTGGGGAAAATTTGTTATTGCGCGCACTTTGTCGGGCAGAGGAACCGCTCCTTCTGGAGAGACGCGATGCCCCAAAAAATCAATCTGCACCACCCCGAACTGACACTTTGCTGGGTTGATTATTAACCCGTGCTCTGCCAACCTCCGGAAAACTGCTGTGAGGTGGTTTTCATGTTTGACTTCGGACGCGCTGGCTACCAATATGTCGTCCAGGTAGACGAACACGAAGGGGAGGTCGCGCAGAACCGCGTCCATCATGCATTGGAACGTCTGCGCTGCGCCTTTAAGCCCAAATGGCATGCGCAAAAACTCAAAAAGCCCGAAAGGAGTTATTACCGCTGTTTTGGGTATGTCCTCAGTGCGCACTGGAACCTGGTGGTAACCGCGTACCAAATCTATTTTAGAAAAAATGCACGCCCTCGCCAAATGCACCGAAAAATCTTGGATGTGCGGGATCGGATAGCGGTCGTGTGCTGTAGCGTTATTCAACCTGCAGAAATCACCGCAAGGTCGCCACGAGCCATCAGCCTTTGGGACCATATGGAGCGGCGAAGCCCAGGGGCTCTTCGACCTCCTGATGATGCCCAGTCTTTCCAGGTTGGCGAACTCCTCGCGCGCTATGGTCAGTTTAGCTGAGTCCAAGCGCCAAGCTTTTGCAAAAACGGGTGGGCCAGTGGTAGTAATAAAATGTCGAACCCCATGTTTAGCCACTGTCGCCGAAAACATTGGGACCGTGAGTGCTGGGAACTGAGTGAGGAGTGTGTGGAACTTACCACCCGCAGCTGTGACGTTGGCTTGTGCAGTTGGCGGGGCCACTCGAGCTGTGCAGGGAATAGAATAAAAGGAGAGTGTATTAACCAGGCGTCTGTTAGCAAGATCAACCAATAAACCATGTGAGCACAAAAAATCAGCCCCTAACATGTTGAAATTGACTGCCGCTATAACAAAAGTCCACTTGAATGTACGGCCCTGCAAAGACAGAAGCAGAGTCCTCTCACCGAAGGTCTTAATCCCCGAGCCGTTCGCTGCTGTCACCCGGGGACCACTGGAAGGCGCCAGCCAGTCCGCGTAGGAAGGCGTGATGAAGCTCAGCTGGGAGCCTGTGTCCACGAGGAATTGCCTCCCCGAGTGTGCGTCCTTCAGGTAGAGCAGCTTGTTCTCTTCTCCGAGGACCGCGGCTGCTACCGACCCCCGGCCTTGGCGTTTCCCGAGCGCTTGAAGTGGCACGGTGGGATGCACTTGCGTGCCCTCTCTGCGAAACTGCGATGGTAGAAGCAAAGGAGGTCGTCCGCTCCATGTCGCCTGGCCCTTACTGCTGCCGTCGTCGGTGAGTCTGGTGCTGCAGCCTCTGGCCCCATGCCGTCTCCGGACGTCGCGCCTAGCTCTGCTGCTGTGGCCGAAGCTGCGCTCCGTTTGTGGACGTCGACGAGTCGCTGTGCCTCCTGGCTCAGCTCGTGGTAGTCTCGTCGGGCCAACAGCGGTGAACCGGCCAGGGTCACTCTCACCGCTGACGGTAGGGTCCTGAGGAAAAGGTGGGTGAAGATAAAGCTGTCATCATCGGAGTCTCTCAACCTCAGCATCTTCCCCATCAGGTCTGTGGGTCTGTCGTTCTCAAACTCCGTCAACGCCAGGAGCCCCTCTGCTCGCTGTTGCACCGAGGGGGTGAAGTGGCTGATAAGCGCAGCCTTCAATGTGCCGTACTTGTCGCTGTCCGGTGGGTGGATGACCAGGCTCTCCACCCTCTGGACTGTGTGGTTGTCCAGCTTCGCCACCACATGGTAGAATTTTGTGTCGTCTCTCAAAATTCTCCAGAGGTTGAACTGCGCCTCGACCGCGCTAAACCAGGAGCGCGGACTGTTCTGCCAGAAGTCCGGCAGCTGGAACGTGGCAGCATTCGTCAGGCTGGCTTCTGACGAGTCCGGCTCAGGAGAATTACTTCTGCTCATGCTTCGTCATAAGGTCACCAGTGTGGAGAGTTGTGAAGGACGAGCCTGAGTGTATTCCTCAGGTTCAGCTTTATTCACAATGACATTCTCCAACATTCAAAAGCAGAAAAAGAGGATGAATCTTCTCACATCTGTCCTTTTATACCAGGACATCAAACATACAATCACATGGTGCTTAATCAAACATACAGTCACATGGTACTTAATCCCAGTCACAATGTAACTTCCCCCGATCTTCACACCATCCACCTCCTAGTCTCCGTTGGTCAGGAAATCTCTCAAGGCCATCTCCTTGAAACAAAAGGCCAGATCTCACACCCTCCCGTTACCTCTGGAAGGCTCAGCCTCTTTGTTTCCCTGAGACGTGAAGTATGCAATAAGCATACAGTGATATATCTGTGGAGCATCTGAAATCAACATATCTAACTAACTAACCTGCACTTATATGGCGCTTTTCTAGTCACAAAGACCACTCAAAGCGCTTTCACTAGTACTAACCCTCTATTCTAAGGGCCTATAGGAAACAGATATCTAGGGACAATTTAGAACAGCCAATTAACCTAACATGCATGTCTTTGGATTGTGGGAGGAAACCGGAGCCCCCGGAGTAAACCCACACAGCACAGGGAGAACATGCAAACTCCACACAGAAAGGTTCCAACCCCTGCCAGCCTGGGAATTCGAACCAGGAACCTTCTAGCTGTAAGGCAACAGTGCTAACCACTGCACCACATATGTGCATATTTGTGTGCCACAATACAAACTGACCTTACCGTAGCTTAGACGAGCTCTCAGTCGATGTGAATTGTTGCAGAGAGCCTGAGTCTTCATTAATGAATGGAGGAAAAGATTAAGCAACTTTGTTTTTGTGGACATACTCAGATTATTTTTCCTTTGTTGCAGTTAAGGACAAAAGCATATTGGTGGGTTGCAAGCTACGTGTCGATGGAGTCCTACTGAAATCTTCAGTAGCTCCTAAAAACAGCTACAAGCTCCGATAAGGCTAGTTCTAAGTAACTGCTAGCTATGCTAACAACTAACACCGTGAAGTGGATCCTACAGCAGGATGTAAAGTGGAATACTCTTATCTGAACACCCACAGCTAGATTTCAATCACAGGCTGGGGCGTCGCACCAAATTTTGGGCGGCGGGTACAGCACTGTGTGTGGGCCCCTCAAACACAAACCGAATTTTGCATTTTACATTCCAAAGTTTAAGATGGGGCCGCTTCCATTAAAAACCTTGGTTACTGAGCTCCGCTATTATGGACAATTTGATGCTAGTGTGTGGTTTGTTTATCTGTCATTGAGAATATATTTACTGTCATCAGTACTTCCAAACCTCTTTATATATCATGCACTTTTGAGAATGGACCTTTACACACTGACTTTATGTGTGTGTATATATGTGTGTGTGTGTGTGTGTGTGTGCGTGTGTGTGTGTGTGTAGTGGAAATAAAAAGTCTACATACCCCTGTTCAAATGCCAGGTTTTTGTGATGTGAAAAAATAAGACCAAGATAGATCAATTCAGAACTTTTTCCGCCGTTAATCTGACCTATAACCTGTACAACCCAATTGAAAAACAAACTGAAATCTTTTAAGGGGAAAAATAAAAAAATAAACTTACAATAACCTATTTGCATAAATAGGCACACCTTCTTATAAATGGGGATGTGGTTGTGTTCAGAATTAACCAATCACATTTAAACTCATGTTAAATGGGAGTCAGCACACACCTGCCACCATTTAAAGTGCTGCTAATTAACCCCAAATAAAGTTCAGCTGTTCTAATAGGCTTTTTCTGAAAGTTTTGTAGTCACATCTTACAGCATAAGCCATGGTCTGCAGAGAGCTTCCAATGCATCAGAGGGATCTCATTGTCTAAAGGTATCAGTCAGGAGAAGTGTACAAAAGAATTTTCAAAGCATTGAATATACCGTGGAACACAGTGAAACACAACAGTGACATTACCAAGAACTGGACGTGCCTCCAAAACTCTGCTAAGTACTGGCTGTTTAGTACATGTGATGACAATCTCCTGTCTAGGGTGGCAAGACAAAAGCCTTATCTTTCGAAGAAAAACAACCAAGCCTGGCTATATTTTGCAAAAACACATTTGAACTCTCCCAAGCACACGTGGGAAAATGTGTTATGGTCCGATGAAAGCAAGGTTGAACTTTTTGGCCGTAATTCCAAAAGGTATATTTGGCACAAACACAACACTGCTCATCACCAAAAGAATCCCATACCTACAGAGAAGCATGGGAATTATGAACAGTTCCAAATACGAGTCAGTGTTGGCACAAAACCTTCGGGCTTCTGCTAGAAAGCTGTAGATGAACTTCCTCTTTCAGCATGACAATGACCCAAAGCAAGCATCCAAATGAACAAAAGAATGGATTCACCAGTAGAAGATTAAGGTTTTGGAATGGCCAAGCCAGAGTCCAGACCTGAATCCGATCGAACATCTGTGGGGGTGATCTGAAGAGGGCTGTGCACTGGAGATGCCCTCACAATCTAATAGATTTAGAGCATTTTTGCAAAGAAGAGTGGGCAAATATTGCCACATTAAGATGTGCCACGCTGATAAGCCTCCTACCCCAAAAGACTGAGTGTTGTAATAAAACCCAAAGGTGCTGCAACAAAGTTTAAGGATGTGCATATTTATGCAACAAGGTTATTGTAAGTTTTTTTTTATTTTTTCCCTTAAAAGATTTCAGTTTGTTTTTCAATGGGTTGTACAGGTTAAAGGTCACATTAATGGCAGAAAAAGTTTTGAAATGATTTATCTTGGTCTCATTTTTTACATCACAAAACCTGTCATTTGAACAGGGGTGTGTAGACTTTTTATATCGACTGTATATGAATCCATCTCTCAAAACATGGGTATTATTTCCGGTCAGACAGTCTATGGCATGACTCATAACAAGTCAGTGGCACAGACTCCTCATTTTGTTTAGTTCTGGGTGTTTGATTCAGTTTGCTGTAGAGTCGCACTAGAGAGAAGAGGGGAGGCTGGCGTGTGAGGGGTGGGTAAACAGGCCTCCGCTGCTGTAGGAACTGACTTCTGGAGTTCAGGACTAGCTCGTGAATGGTGCTGGTCCGGTAGTTCCTCTCTTTGAAGATGGGAGCTTCTCCACGATCCAAGCAGGAAAGCTGAGAAAAGCAGACCTGAAAAGGACTGACAGCTAGGCTAAAGGCTAACAGCTACGCTAGGGGCTCGCTCTGGACCAGCACCACTTCCATCAGTTCTGTTCATGGGTGTCTGCTTCCTTGAGAATGGAAGATCCAGTCTACTTCTGGAGCTCACATCGAAGGAGGAGGAAAGAGATGCAACTGATGAGATGACTGCTAGTGTGGTGGTACTAAAATGGTCGCTTACTGTTTTCACATATACAGTACAGTGCAGTATGCAGTTTTGCAGTACTTATGAGTTTTGTTTTGTTTTTTAGAACATTCTGGATGGGTTTCATTTTTGACATGAGGCTTTAAAAGGGCCCGCAGTTACAGAAAGCAAGCATATTTGTCCACTTCCATGTGAATAGGAGTATGAAAACTTGAAAATTCATAATTATCTTTCACGTTACAGAAATGATCGTAAAAACTCATCAGTATAAAAGCCTTTACATACTCTGCAAGAACAGAGAAATTTGTTCTGTCTCCCAGGGCTGCAAGAACAAAATTACATCATTTTGTTCTTGCAGCCCTGGTTTGGAAGTTCTTGCAGCTCCTCCTTGACACATCATCGTGGCAGAATTTTTTTTCTTATGTGGTGTCTGAGAACTATTGTGTGACTGGTCAGAAATGTGAATTTCCCAGGAGTTCTGTACTTGAATTTCTTGTGAAGTATGAAACATCCTGGCCAGAAAGAACTCTCTTCTTGTTCTTGCCACCTGAAGAAAAAGGACAAATTTCTCTGTTCTTGCAGAGTATGTACAGGCCTTAATCCTCAAGGTCTTCCTTCTCAGTAGGGCTGGATGGTGCAGTAAAGTTTGTCCATAAAAAGCCTTTTCAGTTATAAATTCTACATAACTACAGGTGAAGTGTTTATCATTTAGGCCGACATGATGGATCTCACACTGACTGATCTTGGGTAGTCTCATGATCACAGCACCATCCTCTGTATCTTCTGACCTTCAAGGGCCATGGCGCTCTCACCTTGGGTTTTAGCCGGGGACGTCCCATTTATTGGGCTAAATACTGTATGTTTGTCCCAAGCGGGATGTGCGTTGTCCCGCATACATATCTTCTACACGGGACAACGCACATCCCACTTGGGACAAACATATTTAGCCCATCAAACAGGACATCCCGGCCAAAATGGGACAGTTGGCAACCCTACCCTCACCTGAACTGGCAACACCACTACATTTCCTAGAATACGCTCCCATGGAACAGGCCTATGGAATATTCAGCTAACTGACAACATACTTAATTTAATCTACAAAGTTTTTTTCAACGATTACCCAAAAATCTATAAATTGTCAACATTCCTTTTTCCATTATATAAGCATTTTTTGTACTTGCAGCAACAATCATTATATAGCCATAAATTTAAAATCACAAGATGGAAAAAAAAATAACTACTTTTTTGAGAATGTATTCTAGAACTGGAGTATCACTGACCCCGGTTACATGGTTACAGTAAACTGATTACTAGGAATACACCGATAATGGCAATAATCAATTTTCTCATGTTTACATGCACTGAGTAAATGGATTATTAGAGGGTAAACTACTTGAGTTAATGACCCGGTTACATGGCCTTTATCGCATTATGCTTTTTACATGGCCACTTGAATAATTAGAGAACTCCAGAAATCTAATCATAACCGGTTTATTTGTGTGCATGTAGACATGGTCAGTGGCCATGTTGGACCCTAAAAATGGCAATATTTGTTAGCATTCACTGCTGTTTGACGCTCCAGGTACATACGCAAACTACAGCAAACTCAGATCTCGAGTAAATTTCAGTCAGTCTTGCCAAGGATTTAGTTTTTGACGACTCAAATTGAAAATAAATCTGACGTATTCAGGTCGAATCCCCCTTTGGTAAAATTTTCTTATTAATTCTTCATGCTATCTTTCTTATAGTTCTGCAAAGGCTACTAAACCTACTATATATATCTCTCATAAACAATGACAATGATCACCTTTATTTCACTATTTACGAGAAGTAAACATAACATTAAGAATATTGCTCCCAAACTGTGTCCAAACCTTTCCTCGCTCTCCCACTTAGCATCTCCCTGCTCTACCCTGACAGCCTGTCATCACCCACAGATATATGCAGCTTCAGATTTCACTGACCTCTTCAGTTATGGCCTGCCTCGGCTGAGAGATGATATGGATGTGGCTGGTGAAGTGTGTTCACCAGCAATGACACAAAATAGGTGGGTATTGTTGGAATGACTTCGAAACTTGACTTGCTATTATCCTACAAGAGAAGAGGTTGTTCACCTTGAGGAAAAGTGGAAGCAGTGGGCTCTCGCTGAGACGGCGATTATTAGTTTTGTGCGTGTGCATGTGTATTTTTTCTTGATTTACTTTTATTAATTAAAAGATTTTTCCTCTTCTTCCACCACTTAGTGTAGAGTAGATGAGGTATCCTGACACTTCATTGCCTGTATGGATGCTACAGTAAATGTCTCTGGATCAATACTGCTGCCCTGCAGCTCTGCCCTGTACTGAGGCCCGTCTTGGGCTCCGTTCATTAGAGATGTGCCTGACCTTCTAGGTTCACATTAGCTTAAAACATCTACATCTACCTAAAGCATGACTGTCTGTCACAAATTAAAAAGGGGTAATGTAAATGTCACACTGTTGTAAAAATGGCTTCATAGCTGAACACTTGGGTCAAATAATCAAAAAGAACAGAGAGCAGTAGCACCATCTGCTGGGCGGACCCATCCTGTACTGTGGGGGCCCTAATTTGATACATTGTTTTCTCTGGAAACTTCTGGGCAGTACATTTACTTAGACATGTACATACGTATGTGGAACATGTGTGCAGACCAACCACAGGAACAGCCTCTGATCTCTTTTCCATAGGAGGTGATCTCCTCCTCATCTTTATCTGAATAAAGGAAAACGGTAAACTAATAACTCAAAAGGAAGACAAAGTGAACCTACGTGAGCCTCCAAACTCCCTGGATCTCACCCTGATTAAAATGGGTTGGAAAGTCCAGAAGAAGCTCAGTCCCAAACCTGCACTCATATTGTAGGAGGAATAATGATATTATTAAGTTGGTTTAATGTGGTGTCTGATTGGCAGCTGGTCGGTATACATCGTTGTAAGCCGACATAGGAAACGCCATCATCCATGGATGATTCAGTCTGAAAGGCTGAGGAAAAACTGCTCTAATGATAATGATTTATAGAAGACAGGCGCTTTCTTAAATTTACATAAATGTCTGCAGCAATTAGAAATGCCTTTGAAAATTGATGTCTCACAGAGACAGATTAAATTACAAGTTTTAGAAGATGGACATCTTAAAACTCACGATGTGCTGCTTGTGTCAGCTGGAAAAAGAACTTGGGTGTTTTTTGAATTCTGTCAGCAGGATGACATCTGATCTTTACAAGTAAAACCATCCATTCAGTAATAGATTCAATTACAGCCTGTTATTAAGTCTGAGTAGACATATGCAGCACTTTCTCACTTACTAAGTGAGCTGCAGCCCCATTCAGTCCATTTGGTAAGTCTGGCACAATATGAAGGCTCTGAGTGGGCAGAAATTAATTGAGCTGTAGTTCATATTCACTGGTTTTGCCAAATCTCCATAACTTTAAGTTCATTGAGGATGTTCGAAAATAATTTTTTTAAAACTTGTATTTTTTTTTTTAACCTAGATGCTATCTTTCTCTCAATATCTCTGCTGTTGTAAAAACTGACCTTAGAGCAGTGCTGGAAAAAGTCACTGACAGCAGTAAAACAGCTCAAATGTTTTAGGTATCCTTCCACAAGCTTCTCATGACACTTTGCTGGAATTTTGGCCCATTCCTCCTGACAGAGCTAGTCACTCCCAGTGAAAATCTTAGCATCTTCAACTCTGCCACCTCCAGCTCCACCACTTGCCTTTTTGTCAGCGCCACTGTCTCCAAACCATACATCATAGTAGGTCTCACTACCATCTTGTAAATCTTCTGTTTCACTCTAGCTGCTATCTTTCTTTCACAAATCACCCCTGACACTCACCTCCACCCACTCCACACTGCCTGCACTCTCTTCTTCACCTCTCTTGTGCACTTCCCATTGCTTTGGATGTTTGACTCCAGGTATTTAAACTCATCTACTTTCACTACAGCTACTCCTTCCATCTTCACCATTGCATCTGCCTCCATCTCATTCAAACTCATGTATTCTGTCTTGCTTCAACTGACTTTCATTCCTCTTCTCTCCAGAGCATAGCTCCTCTTTACCAGGTTCTCTTTAACCTGCTCCCTACTCTGACTACAGATCACAATGTTGTCTGCAATCACTGGCCACGGAGACTCGTGCCTGACTTCATCTCTCAGCCTGTCCATCACCATGGCAAACAAGAAGGGGCTCAGAGCCGATCCCTGATGTAATCCCACCCCCACCTTGAACCCATCTGTCACTCCTACAGCACACCTCACTACCATCTCACTGTCCTCATACATGTCCCGCACCACCCTCACATAATTCTCTGCCACTCCTGACTTCCTCATACAGCACCACACTTCCTCTCTTGGCACCCTATCATATGCTTTCTCTAGATCCACAAAGACAGTGCAGCTCCTTCTGACCTTCTCTATACTATACTCCATCAGCACTTTTAAAGCAAATATTGCAGCTGTAGTACTCTCTTAACATGAAACCGTACTGCTGCTCACTGATTGTTACCTCTTCTTTTAACCTGGCTTCACCAACTTTTTCCCATATCTTCATAGTGTGGCTGATTAACTTTAAGCTTCTGTAATTACTACAGCTCTGAGCATCGCCTTTGTTCTTGAAATTGGTACCAAAATACTTCTCCACTCCTCGGGCATCCTCTCACTCTCCAAGATTGTGTTAAACAATCTGGTTAAAAAGTCCACTGCCATCTCTCCTAAACATCAATACCTGCACAGGTATGTCATCTGGACCAACTGCATTTCCATTTTTCATCCTCTTCAAAGCTGCCCTCACTTTTGCCTTGCTAATCCTCGGGACTTCCTTGTGGGACGTCTCATCTGGAGTTGCCGGAGTCCTGGATGGCGGTGGAACTCGAGTTAAGGCTAACCCTCTTTTTTGTTTTCACATTATCTGTCTTAGAGAGGGCTTGTTTAGATCTTGGTGGGGGAGCCAGTCGCAGCTGCCCACTGCTTCTGAGCTTCCCTCACCGGGCTCCACTGCTGCCAGTGACTCTGACGTGGTATTTGCATCTGTTTCTGTTCCTTCACCTGAGCCATCACCTGAGGTTACCAAGGATCCACTGCTCGCACCAGACGTCATCATGGGTCCTCAAAGTTCACCTGGGATAACCAAAGGTTCTCCTTCTCTGCCTCAGGCCAACGTGGTCCCACCTTCCTTGCCCTCATCCGGGGTCTCCATGGGTGCTGCGCCCCAGTCTGGGATCTCTGTGGGTGCTACACCACAGTCCGGGGCCACCGAGGGTGCTGCTTCGCCACAGTCCGGGGCCACCGAGGGTGCTGCTTACAGCAATTACAGAAGGAGCAAGTTGTCTATAGCTTATTTCCGTTGTATTGACACATGGCATAGAGCAGGGGTCGGGAACCTTTTTGGTTGAGAGAGCCATGAACACCACATATTTTTAAATGTAATTCCGTGAGAGCCATACAATGTTTAAAACTAAAAATACAAGTAAATGTGTGCATTTTATGTAATTTCAACACTTTTAAAATACAATAAGTCTCTGAATTCTTTTTAATAACATTGTTATGCTGTTGCTAATCAATGATGAGTATTTCTTACCATTAATGCGACTTCTGGTGCTCAATATTGGCTGAGCCTGGAATACCCGGATGTGCAGCGACTTTTGGGATATTCAAATTCAAACGTTTATTTCAAACTCACGGTTCATATTAAATGCAGAACTTAAATGAGTAGAAAATAAATAAATAAATGCTTAAATTCAGCGGGCCTTCTCGTGTGATCTGAGCTCGTAATGGCCGATGATTCTAAAACTATACGATCTGGATCAATATTGGCTGAGCCTGGAGTACCCGGATGTGCAGCGGCTTCCGGGATATTCAAATTTAAATTCAAACGTTTATTTCAAACTCAGGGTTCATATTAAATGCAGAACTGAAACGAGTAGAAAATAAATAAATAAATGCTTAAATTCAGCAAGCCATCTCGTGTGATCTGAGCTCGTAATGGCCGCAACACGGATGATGATTCTAAAACTATATACAGAGCAGCAGACACTCGGCGCTCTTGTAAAAACAAAATCTTTAAAGTTTAAAGATTTGTCTGCGAGCCAGATGCAGCCATCAAAAGAGCCACATCTGGCTCGCAAGCCATAGGTTCCCGACCCCTGGCATAGAGGAAATAATCTGCATAAATTTGGTTACATCATCATCTGAGAGGCATCTACTGTAGTAATATTTTTTTCTTTAGGAGCCAAATAGTCAGAAATAGTAAAATCAAAGGTAAACAGACAATGTTCTGACAGTACAGGGTTATGAGGAGACACTATCAAATTTTTTATTTCTATGCCATATATCAGAACAAGGTCCAACATGTGGTGGAGATAATGGGTAGAATTTCCTACTTTCTGAGAAAAGCCCATCGAGTCTAATATTGAATTAAATGCCATATTAAGGCAATCACTATCTACATCTACATGTATGGTAAAGTCCCCTACTATAATTATTCTATCTGATTTCAGCACTAAATCAGCTAAGAATTCAGCAAATTCGGAAAAAAAAAACAAACTCTGAGTAGGTTGATGGAGGACGATAACTATGGCAAATAAAATTTGGTTTAGCCTAAAATTGCTGAAATGCCCAATTCTGAGGACCAGGCCCTCAAAGGAATTATAATGTGTTTTTTGCTTTACATTAACTAGTAATTTGGAATGGTAAATTGTTGCTACTTCTCCTCCACAAGCAGAACTTCTGGGATTTTGACAGTTTAAATAACCAGAGGGAGTTGATTCATTCAAACAAACATAATCCTCCTGTCCTAACCAAGACTCTGTAAGGGACATTAAATCAATTTGATGATCAATTAACAGATCATGGACTAGCAGAGACTTGGGAGTTAGAGACCTAATATTTAACAAACCGCATGTGGCTCAAATATTTTGACTGCATACGTATAAGCACAGGAGTGAGATGCTTAGAACTGCATGTGTTGTTTGACCTCACGTCTTGGATAGAACAATGCGTCTGGACCTCCTGAGGATAACGGCAGGAGGCGGAGGTGCTGTGATAAGACTTTGAGAAGACTTCCTGACCTCCTGGGGTCAGACGGACGACGAAGGGACTCGGAGGGAGAATTATTGTCAATGGGGGGTTTGGCGTCAATGTGTGATTTTGCCTCTGATGTTCTATGTATAAATGTGGGGGTTTTTGGGGAGTTCACTCTCTTCTTGTCTTGAGAGAATGCTGGGGATGTGAAATCTTCAATAAACCTGAATTGAGAAATAAATTCAGTCTCCTTATTTCACGCTCCCCACATTGGTGACCAAAGACGTGCAATGTCTAGAACCAATTCCCCCGAACCAGACTCGTCAGGGACCGCTCGAGCGAGCGCTATCTCGATCAAGCTACCGGAGTTCTGGCAGGACAACCCAGACTCGTGGTTCCTCCAGGCCGAAGCCCAGTTCGCACTCGGGGGAATAACAGCGGATGACACAAAATTCTACCATGTCATCGCCAAGCTCGACAACCGCACAGCTCGACACGTGCGGAGCCTGGTGCAGCACCCGCCCGCTGGCGAAAAATACAGCGAACTGAAGGCTGCCCTCATCCAGTGTTTCACGCCCTCAGCCGAGGAGAGAGCTAGGAGGCTCCTGGCTCTGCACGACTTGGGAGGACGCAGGCCAGTCGACCTGATGGAAGACATGCTACAGCTGAGAGACACAGACAATGATGATTTCCTGTTCAAGCACATCTTCCTGAGAACCCTTCCGACGCAGATGAGGGCGACCCTGTCGGGCACTATTTGTGTGACCCAGCGGGACTTCCGTGCGCTGGCCTGAGAAGCGCAGCGGATCCTCGACTCCTACGGGGAGCAGGCAACCACCGCAGCAGCAGCAGACCTCGGAGCGGCGGCCGGGAGCAGCGGAGGGCCAGAGGCAGCGGAATCGATCCCACCAACAATGGCAGCGGCGTGGTCCCGACGCAGCGGAGGAGACGACCTCTGCTTTTACCATCAGCGTTTCGCAGAGAAGGCGCGCAGGTGTGTGCCGCTGTGCCAGTTCAAGAGCTCAGGAAACGCCAGGACCGGGAGTCGTTAGCAGCATCGGCCCTCGGCAAGCGGAACAGGCTGCTCTACCTCACAGATGTGCGCTCTGGGCGGCACTTCCTCGTGGACACGGGCGCCCAAGTGAGTTTCATCACCCCAACCTACGCTGACCGACTCGCAGGCCCCCGTGGTGACGGAGCAACAGCGGCGAACGGCTCGAGCATTAAGACCTTCGGCGAAAGGCCGTGTTACGCGATCTCCCTTTCGTGTTCGTCTACCTCGACGACATTTTAGTCGCCAGCACATCCGAGGAGGAACACGAAAAACACCTCACAGCGGTTTTTCGGAGGTTGGGAGAGCATGGGTTAATAATCAATCCAGCCAAGTGTCAGTTCGGGGTGGCGCAGATCGATTTTTTGGGGCACCACGTTTCCCCAGAAGGGGCGGTTCCGCTACCGGACAAAGTGCGCGCGGTGGCAGATTTTCCCCTGCCACAAACGGTCAAAGCGTTACAGGAGTTTTTAGGAATGGTGAATTTTTATAACCATTTCATCACCCACGCAGCGCAGCTCATGCAACCACTATATGCCGCGCTTAAAAAGCAAAAACCCTCCAATGCAATCGATTGGTCCCCGGAGCGGGAGCGCACATTCGCAGAGGTAAAAAAAGCCGTGGCAGACACTGCGTTGTTAGCCCATCCTGACCCAACGGCCCGCATAGCGCTCACCACTGATGCGTCGGATTTGGCCATAGGGGCGGTTGTGGAGCAGCACGTTGCTGGGATTTGGCAGCCGCTGGCCTTTTTCAGCAGATCCTTGCGAAAAGCCGTGCGAAAATACAGCGCGTTTGACAGGGAGCTGTTAGCGCTCCACTTGGCCATTCGCCACTTCCAATTCTGGCTGGAAGGTCGGCGTTTCATCACGTCGGGGTCACCAATGTGGGGAGCGTGAAATAAGGAGACTGAATTTATTTCTCAATTCAGGTTTATTGAAGATTTCACATCCCCAGCATTCTCTCAAGACAAGAAGAGAGTGAACTCCCCCAAAAAAACCACATTTATACATAGAACATCAGAGGCAAAATCACACATTGACGCCAAACCCCCCATTGACAATAATTCTCCCCCCGAGTCCCTTCGTCGTCCGTCTGACCCCAGGAGGTCAGGAAGTCTTCTCAAAGTCTTATCACGGCACCTCCGCCTCCTGGCGTTATCTAAATGTGGGGGTTTTTGGGGAGTTCACTCTCTTCTTGTCTTGAGAGAATGCTGGGGATGTGAAATCTTCAATAAACCTGAATTGAGAAATAAATTCAGTCTCCTTATCTCACGCTCCCCACACCGCATTTAATTTTTAAATTATGAGGAGGAACAGAGGCCAAATCATTCAATTTAGAGGCTTCATGTTTAATTTGAGTTTTACCAACTTTTTGTTTAATCACTTTGGGATGCTTATACATTATATTTTTATTTACTTTGGAGGGAGCAGACAATGATTCTCTGATGGGGAAGACAGGGGCTAAGTTGATGGGTGGTGGATGAAGAGGAGCTGCAGAGAGGCGTGTAAGACTGCGACTCTGCTTCCTGGTCCCAACTCTGAGTAGTCAATGTTTTGGAAATTTGGATAAAAATGATGCCAAATTGTTAGATAAATGAGACGCACCATCCAAAGTGGGATGGATGCTGTCTCGTCTAATAAGACCAGGTTTTCCCCAAAATGAGTTCAAATTGTCTATGTAGCCCACATCGTTTTCAGGACACCACACAAACAGCCAGCGGTTGAAGGATGACAAGCGGCTAAACATGTCATCACTGGTCAGATTGGGGAGGGGCCCAGAGAATACTACAGAGGCAGACATTGTTTTGGCAAAGTCACACACCGATTCCACGTTAAGTTTTGAGACTTCCGACTGCCGGAGTCGGACGTTGTTAATGCCAGCATGGATAACAATTGTGGAGTATTTACAGTTACTTTTAGCCAGCATTTTCAAATTTGACTCGATGTCGCCTGCTCTGGCCCCAGGAATGCGTTTGACTATGGCCGCTGGAGTCTCTAGGTTTACGTTTCTGACTACAGAGTCACCAATGATCAGAGTTTTTTCCTCAGCGGGTGTGTCACTGAGCGGGGAAAAGCGATTAGAAACATGAACAGGTTGGTGGTGAACTGGGGCCTTGCAATTAGGCTTCCTTCTCACCGTCACCCACCCAGTCTCCACGCTGCTGAGGAGGACCGGAGGACCGCTAGCAGGCCGCCCTATGCTAGGGAGCTCCACTGCAGCTAAGGGGCATCCATAGTTATTAACTGGTGCAGATGGTGTTTCAATGCAGCGGAGCCGGGATTCCAAATCAGACAACCTCGCCTCGAGCACCTCAAAAAGACAACATTTATTACATTTACCGTTATCACTAAAAGAGGCAGAGGTGTAGCTAAACATCTGACAGAGAGCACACCAGAGGAGAAGGGGAAGGAGAGCTAGTAGCCATAGCTAGTGGCTAACCCGAAGCTAACAAAAACATAGATGAAAGGTGAACAAAAGGCTAAAGAGGGTGATTTGATGACACTGAGTGCGGACACAGGTGCAAGAGACTTGATAAACAGAAGTGAGAGCTAACAGTAGATGGAAAAAAGTGATTAAAATACAAAATTAATAAATTAAAGGCAAATTCATCAGGAGAATGAGGAGAGCAAACCACAGACCAAGCCACACAGACAGCCAGCAACACAGGAAGTGATGATACGTTACCACAGGAAGCCGACAAGGACAATTGGGGCGATCTCAACATTGCGAAATCCTGAAGGGACTGATGAACGATTTAGTAACTGTATTTAAACATAATTAAAATATTCAGAATTGTTTTGACACGCAAGAAACAAATTCCCCTTTCAGTACCATTGATAGGACCATTCAGCAAGGCGCATTAAAACACCTGTATGTCAAGTCACAGTGCTGACAGAGGAAAGTTTCTTTATGAGTTTATAGTTTCTGTCACCACAGATAGTTTTCATGTTGCAGCACATAACCTACATGTTTGAAATAATTTTATTCAGTATTTTACAGCGGATGTGAAGTAGTGCGAATTACTACTGAATGCAGAGGTATCCACCAATTAATTGTGTGATAAACTGATTCCATGCTTTAGCCATGAAACCAACGTATTTCAGTGGTTGATGCTGTGTGTGATCCAGCATGTTTTTTTTGTAAACCTGGTCTTCGTGCCAGTGTACAACCATTGATGTTTACCTAGTAGTATATGCTTGTTTCAGACCATCACTTGTTTTGCGAGTACATAACATAGATTCTTTTTATGATGAGTGCATTCACTGTGTAAATCTGACCTTCCTATGAGCCAGTGGCCAGCAACTCATACATTTTGTGTGTGTCATAACCCCCCAGAAAAAATAAACATAACACCCCCTTTTGAAAGATCTTCCCACGGCTATGTTTGGAAGCAATGAAAAGTAGCATTTCTAATAAACAGACAATGTACACCCCCCCCCCCCCCGCCCAAACCTTGCACCTTCTCTGAGTCGGTTAAGGGTGGCTGGTTGCGATGCTTGTCTAGAATGCATTCAGCTCACAAGTCAGAGAAAATGAAAAGAGCCCCACAAGGGCAACAAACCATTTTAAATTGGTTGTCAAATAAGAGGATAAAACCTTCTGTTCAAAATGAGGTAAACATGTTATAATTCCTTTGAGGGCCTGGTCCTCAGTATTGGCCATGTTAGTAATTTTAACCGTCTGAGTGTGTATGGTGCAGAACTGCGACATACCCCCTAGTGGTCAAGAGTGGTAAATATTTTTTTTGTCAATAAAATAGTTCAGATTTCCAAGGTTATAACTTGAAAGTGGTAAGAGATAATGGCTTACTGTGTATTAGAAAGATGTAAAATATGATCCAAAGTTTCAGATAGGAATAAATTTATGCATCTAATTTGCATAATGTCGCGGCACATCTTTAAATTCCATAACTCAGTCAAAACTGGACTTTGGACGTATTTACACAAAAAATGGTTCAGTCTTTTGACACCATTTTTTGTACAGAGGTACCTCATCATCTTATCTTCAAAGTATATGAACAAGAAATCAGTACATTTAAAAAAAAACAAACAAATTTCTCACTTACTTTTGACAAAGTCAGAGTGAGAAGGCAAGCACAGTGCTGTGCTCTGCCACTAGGGGCATGCAGATTCTCACACTCAAAGGGTTACGTTAAACCAAATTTTATTTACCATAGCTTATCATCCTCCCACAGCTTACTCAGAGTTTTTATCTGAATTTGCCGAATTCTTAACAGCTTTAGTGCTGACATCGGGTAGGGTTGGGGACTTCAGTATACAGTGGTGTGAAAAAGTGTTTGCCCCCTTCCTGATTTTTTATTTTTTTGTATGTTTGTCATATTTAAATGTTTCAGATCATCAAACAAATTTAAATGTTAGACAAACATAACACAAGTAGGCACAAAATGCAATTTTTAAATGAAGGTGTTTATTATTAAGGGTTAAAAAAAAATCCAAACCTACATGGCCCTGTGTGAAAAACTGTGCCCCCCCACCCCCGTTGAAACATTTTTGGAAAGCTGAGTTCAATTTCTCTAGCCACACTCAGGCCTGATTACTGCCACACCTGTTCTCAATCAAGAAATCACTAAATTAGGGCCTGTCTGACAAAGTGAAGTAGACCAAAAGATCCTCAAAAGCTAGACATCATGCTGCGATCCAAAGAAATTCAGGAACAAATGAGAAACAAAGTAATTGAGATCTATCAGTCTGGAAAAGGTTATAAAGCCATTTCTAAAGATTTGGGACTCCAGCGAACCACAGTAAGAGTCATTTTCCACAAATGGTGAAAACATGGAACAGTGGTGAACCTTCCCAGGCATGGCCGGCCAATCAAAATTAACCCAGAGCGCAGTGACGACTCATCCAAGAGGTCACAAAAGACCCCACAACAACATCCAAAGAACTGCAGGCTTCACTTGCCTCAGTCAGGTCAGTGTTTATGATTCCACCATAAGAAAGGGACTGAGCAAAAATGACCTGCATGGCAGAGTTCCAAGACGAAAACCACTGCTGAGCAAAAAGACATAAAGGCTTGTCTCAGTTTTGCCAGAAAACATCTTAATGATCCCCAAGACTTTTGGGAAAATATTCTGTGGTCTGACTAGACAAAAGTTGACCTTTTTGGAAGGTGTGTGTCCCATTACATCCAGTGTAAAAGTAACACAGCATTTCAGAAAAGGATCATCATGCCAACAGTAAAATATGGTGGCGGTAGTGTGATGGTCTGGGGCTGTTTTGCTGCTTCGGGACCTGGAAGACTTGCTGTCATAAATGGAACCATGAATTCTGCTGTCTACCAAAAAATCCTGAAGGAGAATGTCCGGCCATCTGTTCGTGACCTCAAGCTGAAGTGCACTTGGGTTCTGCAGCAGGACAATGATCCAAAACATACCAGCAAGTCCACCTCTGAAGGGCTTTAGAAAAACAAAATGAAGACTTTGGAGTGGCCTAGTCAATGTCCTGAACTCAATCCCATTGAGATGCTGTGGCATGACCTTAAAAAGGCGGTTCATGCTCAAAAACCCTCCAGTGTGGCTGAATTACAACAATTCTGCAAAGGCGAGTCGGCCAAAATTCCTCCATAGCACTGTAAAAGACTCATTGCCAGTTATCGCAAACACTTGATTGCAGTTGTTGCTGCTAAGGGTGGCCCAACCAGTTATTAGGGTTTGGGGGCAATCACTTTTTCACACAGGGCCATGTATGTTTGGATTTTCTTTCCCTTAATAATGAACACCTTCATTTAACAACTGAATTTTGTGTTTACTTGTGTTATCGTTGTCTAATATTTAAATTTATTTGATGATTTGAAACATTTAAGTGTGACAAACATACAAAAAAATGAGAAATCAGGAAAGGGGCACTTTTCACACTACTGTAGATTAATGAAAGAATAGATGCATTTCATATTCCTAAACTTTTTATAAACGTTTTTTCATATGTTAGAAAGTTTAAAAGCACAACAATACAGCATCACTGACTTATTTATTTAATTTAATTATTGAGCTTAAAATCACCTTTCTAGTTTTCCTTTCTCATTTTATTTAATCACGAGACAGCATTACACAAATTAGGCAGTGATCAAACACTGAGATATTGATAGCTTATTATCGCCACTGTATAGTGATTTAGCACCTAGTATAACAAGATTCATCATCTTAACACTGTACCTTTTGAGTTTGTTGGTGTTTTAAGTGTCACATTTTCAATAAAGGGAGTGCTAAAAAAAAGATAAACAAAAAGTTGCAATGCTTCTTCCAGCATTTTTTTTTAATTTGTCACCTCCTCCAGCCTGTTTCTTTTCCTATTTAGTCACTTCAGTACTGAATATACTGTATATGTGTGTATGTACAGTATATATATATATATATACTGTATATATATATACTGTATATATATATATATATATATATATATATATATATATATATATATATATATATATATATATATATATATACACACACATTTATATATCAACAAAAAGCACATTATGAACCCATTTAAAGTTAGAGATTGGAGTTGGGCCTCCAAATATTCTGCCCAAACTTTTTTCTCTCTTAGTAAACTTCATCAGTGTTTTGTCATAGTTTTACAGATTTTCTTGTACATCAGACATTTTTTTTCTTGTAAATTTGCCTACTTTTTGTATAAATATGCAGTATTTCCCCCATGTTGTTTTCCACTTAAATTCAGTTTCTCACAAAAATGTAGCATCTTTCTCAAATTTGTCATGGAAAATAAGTATTTTCATTGTATATTTGCAGAATCATTTAAATTTCTGATTTTTTTTTCCAAGTTGCTTCTTTTTTCTTGTGAATTTATATTATTTTATCCTCAATTTGCACATTTTTTTTCTGGTAAATCTGGTAAAGGTAAATTTGTTAATTGGGGGGAGGCAATACCCAAATCCTAAATTTGAAAACTGAATGTCATTGTAAAAATAAAGGGGAAGATTTGCTAAGGCACTGCAAATTGGCAAGGGCACAATTTAGACAGAGCGCCTAAGGGAGTGGCCAATTTTTCCAGTGATCTACTAACAACACACAAAATTATGAACACAAACGCAGACACTTCATTTCAATAATGACCACCCATCCACCAAGAACATGCAAAATTACACACAGGCACAGCTGATGAGGAAGCAGGTCATCAATACCAGTCTGGAGAACCATAATATATAAAGCTTTTTTTTTAAGCTTATTTTTAAGCTTTTGTTTAAGTGCAAACCCCACTAAAATAGTTTAGTTTTGTTCATTATATGTCAAAATTTAGATTTTCATTTAACAGGGCAGACTCTTGTTTAATATATATAAATGAAGTACTCATATCTAAAAAAAAAAGGACTACTCATGAATAAATAGATTATTTGACCAATATGTTTTATTAACACAAAAACCATCAAGATGGTCTGATGGAGACTCTGGGGTTTTATGATGTGAATAACTTTGTTTTAACAAAATCTACAGGTCTCCCAGTTCACAACTTTTTATAAATGCCATTGAGTTACGGTGTTGCAGTTTTGAGGGATGTTTCTATGGATTGTGTGCTCTTTTTGTTAATAATCTAAGTGTTGTTTCCCTCCTACTGTATATTGTGTATCCTGAACAGGGAGAGAGAAATAGTGAGAAGAGGGAACTGAATTACCGTTTTATGCACAGCAAAAAGAAACACCGTAAATCAGTCCCTCCAGGATTTCGTAGGATTTTTATTTTTATTTATTTATTTATTTATTTATTTATTTTTTGTGGTAAGTTCCGGGGCTCTTCTTGGGGATTGCCTGAATCGTGCATTGGCCCATGTCCAGACTGGAGATTCACAGCTTTAAACTCATTGACAAGATGTAGCAGTGACTTTTACCGCTAAAGATGTATAAACTGTTACAACACTAGTTGTAGTATTAGATTTGTCACTTTTTTGTGGTTTTACAGTGTGTCTCCTCACTCGCGCTCCCGAGACAGGGGTGCTTTCAGGCACGCAGATGTTTTTCAACACAAACCTGGCACTTCATACACACGGTCATTATGGATACTCGAGGAGATTTTCACCGGTGGGCTGGGGGAGACGGAGGAAGGAACGATGTGGGAAAACTTGCAGGTGAGTGGTTTTTTTTAAAATCACACACTCTCTTTTGCTGATGTCTTCTGTATATACTCTGTAAACATGGAAGTGAGCACGGTGCAGCGCTGCATTTGATTGGTCAGACTAATGACGTTCACATTTGCACGCTACTCAGGGACAAATCTGATTGACGAAATTGGTGAAAGTTGATGACAATTGGCCAAAATTGTGGTAAAGTTGAGGTGATTGGACAAAATTCAAATGATGCAGGACCTGTTGAAGTTGCGGGAATTGGTACAGTCGCAACATCACAAAATCCTGGAGGGACTGGTAAATATAGAAATATGGATAGAGGGGAAAAAAATGAAGAAAACTGGCAATGTGGATGAAATGGGGATGGATAGGAAAACTCCAGAAAACTCCAGAGTCCGAGTCTGAACCTCCGCAGGAATGAGAAAAAAGTCACTATTGGCTGACACCATCTGTATGTCCACTGCATGGAGGAAGAGCTCCTATATGTTATTTTACTGATACAAATTCATATAGTAGTAGGCTAAATACAGTATAAACAAATCAAATTTAAAAAAACAACTGCCGGCTGATGTCCAGTTCAGCATAATACCGACCTCTGTGAGATATTCTCTGTGTCATGCCAAATAAAGTCACTCACAGAGAGAAGCTTCTATCTGTTAGGCCACGTGCCCTCAGTTCTCACCTGTGTCTCTGCACCAATGATCGCTGTCATGTCAGGCGCAGATTAATTAAGACATGCTTTTTTGGGGCGTTAAATCCTGGTGCATTTAGCAGGAGATTGACAACCGCAAACCTTAGTACAGGGGTGTCCAACCATGTGCCATGGAGAGCCAAGACCCTGCAGGTTTTACCTCCAACCAGTGTCTTCAACAGCAGATTTCTGTGAACTTCTTCCCACTGATTGCTGATAAGTGAAAACACCTGCTGAAGAGACTGGGTAGAAGAGAAAACCTGCAGGGTCTTGGCTCTCCATGGCACATGGTTGGACACCCCTGCCTTAGTAAATCACCTTGCACCAGTCATTTAAATACTCCCCTCCCTCAAATTTGCACTTTAACATGACAACTCCCACAAATAGATATGCAATGAGGCCAGGTGCAAAATTAACATAGTACAGTGATCCCTCGCTACTTCGCGCTTCACCTTTCGCGCCCTCAGTGCATCGCGGATTTTTCAAAAATATTCATCAAAAATTCAAAATTGAGAAATAATGGGCGGGCGCTAGCAGAAGGCAGGGAGACTACATTAGACCATCAGGTATCAACACGGAGAACCGCACAACTCAAAAAATCCACCTCTCTGTTTGCTGTTCTCGTGTTGGCTCGGCTCGGAAATCTCGCAAGCTGATTGGCCGAGACGTTTCACCCCGCAAGCTGATTGGCCGAGACGTTTCACCCACCTCCTCTCCCTGCCGAGCGCCCATGAAGGGAAGAAAGACCGCATTCATTGCTCTTTATCGCTTGTGTTATGTAGTCTCGCCGCGTGGAACTTTTCGCTGTTCTCTTGTGCCATTTTGTGCAAAATAGTCTTCCCGTCGAGCCACTACGCCGCCTCCTGCAGCTTCTCCAGCTCTATCGGAAGCTGCCCTCGATGATCCTGCGCTTCTAGCACCTGACGATGAGGCGTCACCTGAGGAGCAGTAAAGCTCTCATTAACCTGTGCAGTAAATCATCTTCATCTTGAGTTACGTATCTTGTTATAAGAATAAAAGAGTTCTAAAAACATATTTATGTACACTTTATTTACATCTACGTATGTATGTACACGTACACACACACACACACGTATCATATGAGAGAGAGAGAGTGAGAGAATGAACGTACGTATTATTTATGGATGCCGTCATTAGGGGTGACGCTACTTCGCGGTTTTTCACTTTTTGCGGTCGGTTCTGGAACCCATTAACCGCGATAAGTGAGGGATCACTGTACATGCCTTTCCTCCACTAATTTTCAAGATTCAAAGATTTAAAGATTTTATTTGTCAGTACTACTATACGAACAGGACATACAGGAGAACTGAAATGGCATTTCTCTCTCTCGTCAGTGGTGTGCGCAATATAAAAAAAAAGAAAAAGGCATAAGGCTGGAAAAACAACAACAGCAGTCTATGTACAGTAATGCTACCCGTAGTGCAAGTGGTGACAAAAGATAGACCCAGACCTCCCATAGTGCAAATAAAGATAAATGATGAAATCCTGCAATCGCATATACAGAAAAGTAGAGCAGCAATACTCATAGTTGCAAGTTTAATGTGGTAGTGTAGGTGCAGACAGTGACAGATTGACTGCACATGATCAATATTGCAATAACAGACAGCAGCAGATATGGCATTTGTGTAAATGGTTGCAGTAAAGTGCAGAGACATACAGCAGCAGGTGTAATACTGTTGGTGTGCCAGTCTTCTGTACCAACAGCTGAGGTAGTTATTGTGTGGGTGAGTGCATTACGGTCCCAGGGGGAGAGGAGGGGAGTGGACAGAGTTCAGGATCCTGACGGCTTGATGAACAAAGCTGTTTAGTAGTCTTGTGGAGCGGGCCCGGAGGCTCCAGTACCTTTTCCCCGAGGGAAGGTGGCTGAAGAGGGAGTGTGAGGGGTGGGAGGTGTCACCTGCAATGTTGATGGCTCTGTGGGTGAGGCATGTGAGGTACGTAAATTGAGGTAATTTTGCCCTGCGCCTTTTAGTAAATCTCGACAGTTGTTTTTTAACACCAAAACAGGGTTTTGCGATGGCGTAGCACATTAGTAAATCTGCCCCTAAATGTCAAGATAATGAATCCAGAGTAAGTTTTTAATGCCAGGATGATTTAGTTGCAAATCTACTCACAGATTTACTATCATTTCATGAATGAAACCTAGCACAACTAAGGTGTGATGTGCTGTGTTCATAATGTCTCTCTAGGCAGGATAACTGTTACTTTTGTCATTGTCTAGCTGACTAAATCACAGTAGTGTCCTTAGTTCATTTGCTTTTTAAGAAATAGCGACACGGTGACAAGTGGTGATATCATGAATTAAGGAAAAAACATTAGTCTTGCCAAAATAAATGTGTGAATCACCACAACTGATTAATAACAAAATAAAATGAGTTACAAATAATGGTGATTAAGCCTCATTCAGCAGCTACATTAACCTCAGTTAATATTGACTGCACTGTTAAGCTGCTACTAAGAGGGAAAAAAAGTAAAGAATATTTTACATCGTTCTATGTTTTGGCATTGAAAAATCTAGCATGAATTATATCCTCCAAAATTGTCCATGAAGTACCTCTTTTAAACCATTTAAACATTAACTGAGCTTTTTTTTTTTTATCAGGAGCAAGAATGTGGCAGCAGCAGGGTGAACCAAAAAGGAGAGGAGAGAGGAGGTAAAGGTAACCAAAGAATCAGCACAGGTGTCCAGAGGGAGAGAGAGACAGTACTGATGACTAGAGAGAGAGGATGCACACATGACCAGGTAACAATAGTCAAAACTTGATATCTGCCAGTGCTGAAGGGTGCATGCGCACGCAGTGACCGGCAGTGGGTGGAAAAGTTTGGCGTTTTAGTCTCTGTTTTTATGCACTTTAATTTGTTTTAAAGTAATTCGCTGTGCCACTTTTGTCCTTGAATGTTTGTGGACTATAAAACGAAGAGGTCTTTGGTTCCATCAGTATGGATTTTTTTCTTGTTATTGCACTGTGGCTCCTTTCTTACCGGCTCTTTGTCTGGGACGTCAGTGCTGTCACGTTGGTAAGAATGCAGTATTCCAGAGACGTGTTACTGCAGCTAAACATGGATAGTCCAGCGTCTGTGTTTGACTTTGTGCCGCGACTGCCGGACTTTATTTTAAGAGACTTTCATGGACACAGCAATGAAAAGAGAGACAAGAGGAGGAAACGCAGAAAGCGTGGAGGCATAAGATTAAACCTGAGGAGATGTCATCTTAACCGCACTCCTCTTCCTTCCATTATTATGGGGAACGTACAATCGCTGAGAAATAAAGTGGATGAAATTCAAGGAAATGTCCAATATCGGAAGGATTTCAAGAACTGCTGTGTCATGGCTTACATGGAGACGTGGCTTACAGATCATGACCGGGACCCGGACCTGTGTATGGACGGTTTTGGAGCCCCACTTTGCTTGGATCTGCAGGAAAAGGTAACGGGGAAACGTCAGGGAGGTGGCGTATGTTTGTATATTAATAAACAGTACTGTACATCTGTCATGGTCAGAGAACGCATCTGTACACCAGATGTGGAGCTTCTGTCCATATCGCTACGCCCCTTTTATCTGCCTTACGAGTTCGCCCAACTTTTCATAACAACTGTGTACATTCACCTGAGGGCGGATGCTGCCTCCACTTCCAGCACCGTCTTTGATGTGGTACAGCGGTTGCAGTCGATTTCCCCAGAGGCTCCAAATTTTATCCTTGGGGATTTTAACCATGTGTCTCTAAAGAAGACACTTAAAAACTTTTATCAGTACGTCTCCTGCCCAACCAGGCGAGAAGACATTGGACTTGTGCTACGGATCTATAGAAGCGGCCTTTAAATCACTTCCCCTTCCTCCTTTAGGATCCTCAGATCACAACTGTGTACATTTGCTGCCCACATATAAAACTGCTCTCAGAAGAGAAAAGACGAAGACCAGGGACATAAAGGTCTGGACAGATGATTCAGTGCTCTGCCTCCAGGAATGTTTTAACTGTACAGACTGGGAGGTGTTCACACTGTCCTGCGGGGATGATTTGGACTCTTTGGTGGACGTCACATGCTCTTACGTGGCTTTTTGCAGGGATATGATCGTTCCACGTAATCGTGTCAAAATATATCCCAACAATAAGCCATGAGTTACTAAGTGAGTTAAATCCTGCTTACAAGGTGTGCCTTCAGTTAACTCAAATGTTGTCAATTAACCTATCAGAAGCTTGCAAAGTCATGACATTATTATCCGGGCTTTCGCAAATTGTTTAAAGGCATAGTAATATTAGTGTGTGTAAACTTCTGACTTTGAAAGTAATTAAAAAAAATCCAATACTGCATATTTTTATGCAGTATATGTAAGCTTCTTTCAACAGTACCACTTACAGCCTTTGCAGTGGCAGCCCCTAGATTATGGAACAACCTGCCACTTGATATATGCATTGCAGAATCCTTACAGTCTGTTAAATCACAACTTAAAACCCATCTTTTTAATCTGGCTTTTTTATTCAAGTTCAGTTTGAGTCCTACAGGTTATGTTATGTAGTGGTCCCTGTGGGGGTTTTTTTTAGCTTGTCATTTTATTTATTTTTTGTTGCATATGTATTGTATCATGTGTAAAGCACTTTGGCCAACCTTGTTTTTAAAATGTGCTATGTAAAGTTCACATTTACCATTTTTATAATGAAAGGTCCACATTTATCTTTTTTCCAGTGGGCCAGAGGTCCAGAACAATGTCAGTATGGGCAGATATTTCATTTCCCTGTTGAGGGGGACAATAAACTGAACTTTTTCTCCAGAATAAATATTGAGGGGACACTAAAAGCATTATTGTAGTTGGTCAAAAATTTATGAAAAGAACATGTACATTTATGGGGGAAAGGGGAAGCAAATTTACAAGAAACATCACAAGTTTATCAGAAAAAATGTACAACAAAAATATTGCAGTTTACAAAAGTAAAAAAAAAATACAAGGAAATATTCACACTTTAAGAAAAAAGTAAATTTACAACTAAAGTAAATTAATGAGAAAAAGTTACAAATTTATGAGAAAAGCTTCAACTTTTAAAGAAAAAAATACATTTATTCCACATAGCAAAATTGACCCTCGGCCTACATGCCACTAAGATGGCCCTTTTGTGGGTGAAAATGTAACTATTCATTGAGCAACAATACAGCAACTCCTTGACTCGTGGCAGTCAGGTGGCTTTGATGCTTTGCGCTTTTGGAACACAGAATGAGCATACACAGGCGACGGGTGCTCACCCACGAGTGAGGTATCACTTAATGCACATACAGAACGCTGACATATTCAGTCACTTTTGGCAGCAGCGTTGGTAAGCGTAGTCAAGCACACATAATGTGGCACATGTTCAGGTCCAGACTGCTTTGTGGTTGGGTCCAGAAGCAGACCTTGGTGCGGACTTTGAGAAGCCTGCATTAATGCCGTATTGAAATTCGAGTTCTGCACCTTTAAATTGAACAGACATTTCAGTTCCTCAAAATGGGTAGTCAAAGTGCATATCTGATTACAATGAATGGTAAAAAGTGCCGAATCACAAGTGGAGATATCAAAGATTACAAGATGGTTACTGTTGTTTACAGCATTGTAATCCCCGTCTTTTGAGTTTTGTGCTGTTCAGTGCTGCCTTACACTAATATCATTATTTGCTAAAGTATGTGATATACTTTGTTCATTGCTCAATGTTCTGAATTTACATTTGCTTTCAAAGAAAAGACTTCTGTTTGGGACAGATCTGCTGTACAACACTTTGGTTTCCCCTTTAGTTTCCAAAGAACGGGTAAGTACCAGTCCTGAAAGTCCACTTCTGCTGCTTTATCTTCCTGATATTTAGGTGTGAAATCCTGCTAATCAGTGTCACCGGAGATAATGAGACCATGTGAGATCTTATTACCTTCCAGCACCGACAGTCTCATGCAGCAATAATTACTCCCACGGGCGGCTAGCTTATTGACGACGTCTGCCCAAAGTATCACTCTGGGACTAATGGTTTCCCGCCTTCACAAGGCAAACAATGGAATGAACACTGCTTCAATCAACTCTTGAGTGATGGATTTAATGACAAAATAATTCCCCCCCCCCCCTTTATGGCCAAGCTGGAGTGACACATGCAAAATTAGATGGGTCTCAGAGGGGATGCGCTTGTGTGGGATCTGAGCTGTAAACAAGAGCATGCCTTTTATTTGCCACAGATTCACCGCATTTGATGATAAGTGAATGTGACCGAGCAATTGCTGTTAACTTGCAGAAAATGAAATGCATTACTATGTGTGTTCTGCAGTTCGTTCATCAGTTTACACGACAGAGTGATGTCTTTGGGGTCGGTGTGGAAAAATGAACTCTATTGATTTCAGGAAGGGAAGAAAGCATGGAGGTGGTGTGGGGGCTCTCCAACTAGCCTCAGTTGGATCATGAGTTGAACATGCAATGACAAATGGGTGCCAGAATGAGAACGAACACCCTGAAATCAAATTGAGTGTGGATTGTTGTGAGCTTGGATTTATAGCTCGAGGGTATCCCAAAACTGGAAGTCATAAATTGATGCCGTTGAAATGGGGCGTCATCGGGGGATCGTTGCAATGATTCGTTTACGGCGCGTGTCACCGGGGACAATACAAATGGAGAGTCATTGTGGTCCCACAACAGGGCTCGTTAATAGAATATACACAGACAGAAGTTAAAGGCCGTGACAAATCTGCCTCTGCGGGCTGAGTAGCTCCAGGGGTAGTCGAGAAACAGCCACATATCTGCACACAGCACAAGCACCTTTCAGGGACCTCAGGTGGAGTACACTTATGGAGGACCAACAATGATTCAAGGATGAATACATGCAGAAATATAAGGATCAGACACATTTTATTGGTGTTGAAGGACATGCGTATTGTTTTGTGAATACAAAGGAATAATGAGGCAGATTTTAAAGGTTTATATATTTTGTATGAATTTACAAGAGACAGACTAAAGGTATATTTACAAAAAAATATAATGAGAGTTAGGATATATAGGTAAACAACATAAAATATTGGCTTGCTGGTTGTTGGGCAAGCCTGGAAGTATAAAAAGTGAACAACTACACACATAAAATTTTGAATCAATAAAGTGCAAAGGGTAAATACTATAAATTTAGCTCTGGTTTTGGCTGGCTGCAAACATGTTTGCAGCCAGCTACAATGCTCTGCACTGTGTGTCTGTGTGTGTGTGTGTGTATATATATATTTTATAGTAATATGTACATATGTATATTAGCTGCTCTTGCTTGCTTGTTTTTTTTCTTGCCTTCTGATTGTTGCTCTGAGTGTTACTATCCCTGTGCTGTTGCAATCCTGGAATTTCCCCGTTGTGGGACTAATAAAGGCTTATCTTATCTTATCTTATCTTATCTTATCTTATCTTATGTTTCTTATCAGGACCCAGGGAAAGGAGATATACAGTTAAAAGCAGAAGATTACATACACTGCATAAGAAGACACATAACTTTTTTTTTTTCCTCACTGACATTAAATCAGAATGAACTTTTCCTGTTGTAGGTAATTTAGAATTAGAGAAATTATTTATATTTGCTAAATAATTTTTATATTTCATAAATAATTTTTAGATATTTTTTTATTATTTCAAAGTCAGAAGTTTACATACACTGAGATTACTATGACTTAGAACAATTTGAGAAAGCCCAGATGGCATTAGGTGAAAAAAATATATCATGAGGAAAAAAACAGAAATTAGGCAAAATTTCAGGAAGAGAACTGTGGACCTCTACAAGTCTGGCTCATCCTTGCGTACAATTTCCAGATGCCTGAAGGTGCCACATGCATCTGTTCAAACAATTATACACAAGTATAAACACCATAGGAATGTCCAGCAATCATGCCACTCTGGAAGGAGATGAGTTCTGTGTCCCAGAGATGAGTGTGTTTTGTTGTGAAATGTGCCTATCAACCCCAGAACAAAAGCAAAAGACCTTGTGAAGATGCTGGCTGAAGCTAGTAAAAGACTGTCATTATCCACAGTGAAAAGAGGCCTCTACCAACATGGGCTGAAATGCCACTCAGTGAGGAAGAATCCATTACTCCAAAAGCAACATTACAAAACAATAGCCAAAAGCCAAAAAAAGCAATACTCCAAGATCGGGACTCGCGTCAGCCCAGAATAGACAAACTTTTATATATCATTTTCGCCATCTGCTCAATGGAGCTGGAGGAACTTGAGGACTTTATTGATGAGTTTTATCACCGCTTCTAGGACATGGTGGAACCTAGCGTTTCTTCCGGTAAGCCTCCCATTCCACCTTCCTTGACTAAGCGACATAGACCCAGGGATTCACCGCTAACAACACCCGAGAAATCACGGCTCAGCCCAGAGGTTAGTGACCAGCATGGATGCTAGACTTGCGCTGGTTGAGTTCCATAAAGAATTCCAGGACGTCCGTGAGAGTCTGGAATTCAGCCAGGCACAACTCGTCTCTCTCTTGGAAGAAAACAATACATTGATAAAATTAGTAAACATGCTAACCACGCAACTTGATGTTGTAAAAGAAACCAGAAAAGGAAGGAAACCCTTCTCGACCTGCAGTCATGCAGCATGAGAGATAACCTGTTTTGTTTTGTTTTGTTGTTTTTTTTTTATCTGGAATTGCAGAAAAAAAAAACCCAATGAAAATCCAGAACAGCTGATCTCTGAATTCATGTCTACGCAGCTGACAATGTCCCCCAATAATGTGAAATCAATTACCTTTCACTAAGTTCACCACATTGGACAGAAACCCCCCCCCAAAACAAATGTCCCAGTCCGATTGTTGCCAAATTTGAACATTTCAAGCAAAAGGTTCTGGTACAGATGCAGGACAGGCAGCTTTAAAACACAAACTATGGTCTAAGTGATCAATTTCCACAGGAAATTATGGAAAGAAGAAGGAAGCTTTTCCCTATTAGGAAACAAAAAATCCAAGAAGGTAAACAAGCAATTATCTCTGTGGATAGATTGTTTATAGATGGCAAACTGTTAATGGATGAAATCATAACCCCCTGGCTATTTTAGATTCTAGTTCGTCCCCTAGCTATGTGTGAGAAAAGAGTGCAATTGTGTGCAGGTGTCTTATTGTTCCTTCCTTAATCTGTTAACATTTGTCAAATGGTTCTTGTTTTTGTTGAGGGTGTTTGTTCATTTGTTGTTGCTAATCTTGCTGATGTTGTTAGGTTGTTGCTGTATGTTATGTGTTTCTTGTCATCACTTACTGATCTTCATGTCTGTTCTCTCTCGCACATTTAGTATATCTGAAATAACTTTAAGTACATGCACCCCTCTTGCTCCTGCAAATGCAAGAAAATACAACAGAGACATTATACGCCCACACCCAAGCACAGACACATACAGTAGGTATATACTATATGCACAACACACATGCCTACACACACATGCATATGCAGCCATACAACATACATATGCGCGCGCACATGTGCGTGCGCACACACACACACACACACACAAACACACACGTCGTCGGCCTCTGTCGGTCTATGAAGACCATGGAAGAGAATCCTAAACGTCTACTCTGCTGGAACAGCACCGCCTGTGGCTGAACAGGCCGATGCGCGAATGACAGTCCCTGTCACACAGGTCGCACTTGTGGGTGGTCTCCGTGATGCTGGGTCTGTGGTGGTTCTTCCTGCGGGTCCTTTTTTCATCTGCTGCAGCAGTCAGTCTCTCTTCACCCGCCTTGATCTGTCTGGTCAGGGTGCCTCTCCATTTGGAGCGGTCCGTTGCAAGGTCCTCCCAGCGCTCTGTGTTGATCTCCAGGGCCTTCATGTCTCTCTTGCAGACGTCTCTAAAGCGCAGCTGTGGGCGGCCAACGTCTCTCCTGCCAGTTGCCAGTTCTCCGTAGAGGACGTCTTTGGGGATTCTGCCATCCTCCATACGGTGAATGTGGCCTAGCCAGCGGAGCCTGCGCTGCCTGAGTAGAGTGAACATGGAGGGAAGGCCGGCGCGGGACAGAACTTCTGTGTTGGGCACTTTGTCCAGCCAGGATATGTCCAGGATGTGGCGAATGCAGTGCAAGTGGAAGGAGTTCAGTCTCTTTTCCTGCCGGGCGTATGTTGTCCACGTCTCACTCCCATAGAGCAGTGTGCTGATGACGCAGGCGTTGTACACTGCCATCTTCGTCTTGACAGAGAGTTTGGGATTCTCCCACACTCGTGTGGTGAGGCGAACGAGTGTGAAGGCTGATTTTCCAATCCTCTTGTTGATCTCTGTATCAAGGGAGAGGTTGTTGCTGATCGTGGACCCCAGGTACGTGAACTGATTCACGACCTCCAGCTCGTAGTCGTCGATGGTGATGGTTGGTGGTGCTTCCGTGCCTTGCGCCAAGACGTTAGTCTTCTTCAGGCTGATGGTAAGCCCGAAGTCCTTGCATGCCTGGGAGAAGCGGTCCATCAGGGTCTGAAGCTCCTGCTGTGTGTGGGTTGCGACTGCAGCGTCGTCTGCGAACAGCATGTCTCTGATTAGAGCCTCGCGTACTTTGGTTCTGGCTTTCAGGCGGGCGAGGTTGAAAAGCCTGCCGTCAGATCTTGTGTGCAGGTAGATTCCCTCTGTTGCTGTGCTGAAGGCATGCCTCAGGAGCATAGCAAAGAAAATCCCAAAGAGGGTTGGCGCAAGTACACAGCCCTGTTTCACTCCGCTGCGTATGTTGAATGGCTCTGAGACGTTGCCATCATGCTGCACTATCCCCTGCATGTTGGTGTGAAACGATTCAATGAGGCTTTGCAACTTTGGTGGGCATCCTATCTTTGGCAGGATCTTGAAAAGGCCCTCTCTGCTGACCAGATCGAACACTTTGGTGAGGTCGATGAAGGCGACGTACAGGGGCATGTTCTGTTCTCTGCATTTCTCCTGGAGTTGGCGGATGGAGAATATCATGTCTACCGTCGATCGCTCAGCGCGGAAGCCACACTGAGACTCGGGGTAGACACGTTCGGCAAGCTTCTGTAGACGAACGAGAGCAATTCGTGCGTAGACTTTGCCAACAACGCTGAGGAGGGAGATGCCCCTGTAGTTGTTGCAGTCGCTTCTCTCCCCTTTGTTTTTGTAGAGGGTGATGATCTTGGTGTCCCTCATGTCCTGTGGTATGGCACCTTCCTTCCAACACTGGCAGAGGACATCATGCAATGGCAGCAGTAGGGCGGTCTTGCAGTTCTTGATCAGGTCAGGGGGTATGCCGTCGTTGCCGGGTAACTTGCCAGTGGCCAAGCTATCAATGGCCTTGCTGAGTTCGTCGATGGTTGGCTCGGCGTCAAGTTCGTCCACGGATGGCAGACAGTCGATGGCATCAAGGGCTGACGGTGTCACGGTGTTCTGTCTGGAGTAGAGGTCAGAGTAGTGTTCCACCCATTTCTCCATCTGCTTGTTCTTTTCTGTGATCATCTCCCCAGTGGAGGATTTGAGGGGGGCCGTCTTGCTCTGAGCCGGACCAAGTGCTTTCTTGATGCCATCGTACATACCACGGATGTTCCCTGTTATGGCAGCGGTTTGAATGTCTTGGCTGAGCTGAGTCCAGTACTCGTTGGCACAGCGCGGAGCAGTCTGCTGAACTTTGCTTCTTGCAGCCCTGAGAATCTGGAGATTCTTCTTGTTTGGGTACTTCTTGTACTCAGCAAGTGCTGAGCGCTTGGCTTCAATGACGGGGGTCATCTCAGTCAACTTGGCATCAAACCAGTCCTGTGACTTCGAGGTCTTCCTCCCAAAGGTAGCCAAGGCTGTGCGGTGGATGGTGTTTTGCAGCTCTTCCCACTTCTGCTTTGCAGATTCTCATTCTTGTGGTACACCAATTTCCTTCTCAAAGGTGGAGGCAAACTGCTCAACAAGTTCTGGTTGAGTCATCTTGCTGGTGTCAATCCGTGCCTTTCCAGGTTGTCTAGCACGATGGAATTTCTTCAGCTGCAGCTTGACCTTGCAACACACCAATGAATGGTCTGTGTCGCAATCTGCACTCTGGAACGAACGGGTGATTAGCACGTTCTTCAGTGAGGTGCGCCTGGTCAGGATCAAGTCCAGCTGGTGCCAGTGCTTTGAGCGCGGATGTTGCCAGGAAACCTTGTGTTGGGGCTTGGTCTTGAAGAACGAGTTTGTGATGCACAGATCGTGATATGTGCAGAACTCGAGCAGCCGCTGTCCGTTGTCGTTCATTCTGCCCACGCCAAAAGGTCCAAGACAGGAGGGCCAGGAGTCATGGTCAGCACCCACTCTGGCATTGAAGTCTCCAAGGAGAATGAGTTGTTCAGAGTTGGGGATGATCCTGACAGTTGTTGCGAGATTCTCATAGAACTCGTCTTTTGCCTCTGGTGTGGCTGTCAGTGTTGGGGCATACACACTGACGAGGGTGACTGGGCCTTGAGTGGTGCTCAGGCGGAGGGTGAGGAGTCGTGCAGAGCTAGTGCTGCTCGGTGCCACCATCTTCAGCAAGGTGTCCTTCACTGCGAAGCCCACTCCGTGTTCCCTGTGTTCGTCACTGCCCTTTCCCTGCCAGTAGAACGTGTAGTCCTTCTCTCTTAGTGTGCCTGCGTCAGCCAACCGTATTTCCTGGAGAGTGGCGATATCCACTCCCAGTCTCTTCAGATCATTATTGATGATGGCAGTCTTCCTGGTGTCGTTGATGTCCTTGAGGTTAGCAGTGAGTCCTGTCATCATAGTGCGGACGTTCCAAGTTCCCAGTTTTAGAGTTGGTCTCTTTTGTTTTATTGTCTTGCCTGGTGCGAAGGTTCTCAGCCTGCTGTTCGGACTTCTCCTCATCCCCATGCACCCAATGAAGAAAGCAAGCTGTGGCGGGACAACACCTTTTTGGCTGGGGGCTGCCCAGCTTGAGGCGGGCGGTAGCTGTCCAGTGAGATCCGATGATCCCTCCCACCATTGGGAACAACCCCTGGCGCCGCGCTCTACACCAATTGAGCAGTGGCTTATAACTGGTAACTGTCATTCCCCGTGTTTTGTCTACACCAAAGGCGAAGCTGGAGTGTCCTCTCCAGTGATCCGGTGTTCTACCTTCCAGTGTTGGGCGTTGGTAGGATTCAAGCCTGGGCAGGAAGATATGGAGGACAAGATGTTGCCCATGCAGCATGTCCCCCCTCTCCACGTCACTGATGAATCCAAAGAAACAGCAGGGCTGCTACAGTTTGGCACCAGCGCCATTGCAGGAGCTGCCAGAACGATGTTGAGCACAACATAGAACTGCCTTAGGGGCTCCGACTCCGGATTTTTCCTCAGGGTTGACTCCCAAAGCCTTTCTCGTGACCGGGTATGCCGCAAGGCAGCGAAGGTTTGAAATCAGGGTTTACCTTCCCCTAGATGGGCTACCTTCCCAGGTTGACGAGCCACCATCTACCCGAAGCATCTGGTTTTAAGGCGCCAGAGATCCGCCCTCGCCCCTTCTCCTATTAGTAAAAGCAGTTCCGCTGGGCTTAGAGACTAAACCACATGGGCAGGCTAGGGGTTGGACTTAGTTGTCAGAGGCTTTTCGAGACGCACTCCATAAGGAGCATTTTATGAGCACTGGGAGCTTAACCCCAGTGCCACTCCTGGCTACGACAACCTTGGAACACACATACACACACACACACACACACAATATAAACATACAAAACACATAGGTACATTTAACTATCTTCCAGCACAAAACCAGTTAGTTAAAACATGTCCACATTAAGATTTGCCATGTGGAACATACGTGGAATCGGTACCGGGGAGAAGAGGATTGTCGGCCTCCGTCGGTCTATGATGACCATGGAAGAGAATCCTAAACGTCTACTCTGCTGGAACAGCACCGCCTGTGGCTGAACAGGCCGATGCGCGAATGACAGTCCCTGTCACACAGGTTGCACTTGTGGATGGTCTCCGTGCTGCTGGGTCTGTGGCAGTTCTTCCAGCGGGTCCTTTTTTCATCTGCTGCAGCAGTCAGTCTCTCTTCACCCGCCTTGAGCTGTCTGGTCAGGGTGCCTCTCCATTTGGAACGGTCCATTGGAAGGTCCTCCCAGCGCTCTGTGTTGATCTCCAGGGCCTTCATGTCTCTCTTGCAGACGTCTCTAAAGCGCAGCTGTGGGTGGCCAACGTCTCTCCTGCCAGTCGCCAGTTCTCCGTAGAGGACGTCTTTGGGGATTCTGCCATCCTCCATACGGTGAACGTGGCCTAGCCAGCGGAGCCTGCGCTGCCTGAGTAGAGTGAACATGGAGGGAAGGCCAGCGCGGGACAGAACTTCTGTGTTGGGCACTTTTTTCTGCCAGGATATGTCCAGGATGTGGCGAATGCAGCGCAAGTGGAAGGAGTTCAGTCTCTTTTCCTGCCGGGCGTATGTTGTCCACGTCTCACTCCCATAGAGCAGTGTGCTGATGACGTAGGTGTTGTACACTGCCATCTTCGTCTTGACAGAGAGTTTGGGATTCTCCAACACTCGTGTGGTGAGGCGAGCGAGTGTGAAGGCTGATTTTCCAATCCTCTTGTCGATCTCTGTATCAAGGGAGAGGTTGTTGCTGATCATGGACCCCAGGTACGTGAACTGATTCACGACCTCCAGCTCGTAGTCGTCGATGGTGATGGTTGGTGGTGCTTCCGTGCCTTGCGCCAAGACGTTAGTCTTCTTCAGGCTGATGGTAAGCCCGAAATCCTTGCATGCCTGGGAGAAGCGGTCCATCAGGGTCTGAAGCTCCTGCTGTGTGTGGGTTGCGACTGCAGCGTTGTCTGCGAACAGCATGTCTCTGATTAGAGCCTCGCGTACTTTGGCTCTGGCTTTCAGGCGGGCGAGGTTGAAAAGCCTGCCGTCAGATCTTGTGTGCAGGTAGATTCCCTCTATTGCTGTGCTGAAGGCATGCCTCAGGAGCATAGCAAAGAAAATCCCAAAGAGGGTTGGCGCAAGTACACAGCCCTGTTTCACTCCGCTGCGTATGTTGAATGGCTGGCACTGCATATGTTGAATGGCTGGCAGAGGATAAAGGTTTTTAATTGACTGAAGGATATGCAGGCAGACTTTGTCTTATTACAGGAAACACATGTTTCTAAGTCATCTGTAGATGCATTCACTTTCCCCGAATTTCCCTACATGTACCCAGCCTGCTTTAATTCCAAACAAAGGGGGTAGCTATATTGGTAAACTGAAGAATATGTTTTGTTGTCAGCAACACTATAGCAGATCCAGAAGGTAGATTTATAATATTAAAAATCTCAGTTCAAAATCTGGATCTATGTATTGCCAGTGTTTACAGCCCAAATGTTGAGGACCTATCCTTTTTTCACACTTTCTTCACTTCTCTGTCTTAGCACGTGGATACCACACTCATAACAGAAGGGGACTTCAACCTGGTATTGGATCCTGCAACTGACAGGTTCAGTACAATGGGGAATTATCAGAAATGGCAGGCTACTGACACTCTTAGACAATACGTGGGTGATCTTGGTCTTTGCAATGCATGGTGTTCTCTTAGGAGATACACGTTCTTCTCACCAGTGCACTACTCATATTCTCATTTAGACTTTTTCTTAGTTAGTAACTCCATTGTGAATGATATCACAGACACTGAAATTTGTTCTAATCAAGTTATCAGCGATCACCATCCAGTATCTCTTACACTGGCATGAAAGAAGTATCTCTTACAGGTCGTGGGTTCAAATCCCGGCTGGGTCATGCCAAAGACCATATAAAAATGGTACTTTCCACCTTCTAGCTTGGTGCTCAGCATAATAAAATGGGGAAAAGAAAGTTAATGCATAGAGCTACAAGAGGACTGACCCCCCCCCCCACCACCACCACCACCACTGTAGCTTTCACTTTTTACAGTAGCTGTGTGGCCTAGGGTCAGTGAAATGGAGATAGGTGCCACCCCATACACCACATGATGTCTCACGTACGGTGGAAGGGATTAACTTAACCTTTGTGGGTCCAGGGTGTAATTGGGCATTTTTTTTTACTATTTTTGATTTTACCTTTATATTTTACATTAAAAACTGTTTACCTTGCCTTGTTTGGAGTCATTTTGCCTTGTTTGATGGCTTGATCCAAGATGGCGCCCACAGTGGACGCCATGGTGCTTCGCTGCACTTTTTTTTGTTTGTTTTTGTTTGTCAATTGTGTGTCTGCCTGCTCTTACACCGGTGAAGAGCTACTAAATATCAGGACTTTCACTCCCGCGGACCTACTCCCAGTTTTTTTGGCTCCTGCCGCCGATCTGGTTCACTTTTTAGCCCAAAAAGTGAGACGGCAAAAGAGAGGAAGACGAGCGGGCGCCCTCGTGCGGCTTCGCAGGAGAGGCACGCGCACGGTCTTGCCTGGAATCTTTCTGTCCATCGTCAACTCTCTTTATAACAAGGTAGATGAACTGAGACTGCTGATGCAATTTAAGGACCTCTCCACCTCGTGTGCCCTTTGCTTCACTGAGACCTGGCTCAAGGAAAAGACACCGTACAGCGCACTCCTCCTCGAGGGATTTCAGCTGTTTCGTGCAGACCGAGACATGGGGCTCTCCGGCAAGACCACAGTCGGAGGAGTCTGCTTCTACATAAACAGCAACTGGTGCTCCGATGTAACTGTGATCTCCCAACACTGTTCTCCCGCTCTGGAATATTTATTCATCAACTGCAAGCCATTTTATTCCCCCCGTGAGTTTGCTTCATTCATCCTGGCCGCTGTTTACGCCATGTTAGGCAGCATGCCACCATCAGTGTGTGAATGTGTGTGTGTGAATGGGTGGATAGCAGGATCTGTAAAGCGCTTTGGTCATCAAGAGATGAGAATAAAAGTGCTATATACACTCACCGGCCACTTTATTAGGTACACCTGTCCAACTGCTCGTTAACACTTAATTTCTAATCAGCCAATCACATGGCGGCAACTCAGTGCATTTAGGCATGTAGACATGGTCAAGACAATCTCCTGCAGTTCAAACCGAGCATCAGTATGGGGAAGAAAGGTGATTTGAGTGACTTTGAACGTGGCATGGTTGTTGGTGCCAGAAGGGCTGGTCTGAGTATTTCAGAAACTGCTGATCTACTGGGATTTTCACGCACAACCATCTCTAGGGTTTACAGAGAATGGTCCGAAAAAGAAAAAATATCCAGTGAGCGGCAGTTCTGTGGGCGGAAATGCCTTGTTGATGCCAGAGGTCAGAGGAGAATGGCCAGACTGGTTCGAGCTGATAGAAAGGCAACAGTGACTCAAATAACCACCCGTTACAACCAAGGTAGGCAGAAGAGCATCTCTGAACGCACAGTACGTCGAACTTTGAGGCAGATGGGCTACAGCAGCAGAAGACCACGCCGGGTGCCACTCCTTTCAGCTAAGAACAGGAAACTGAGGCTACAATTTGCACAAGCTCATCGAAATTGGACAATAGAAGATTGGAAAAACGTTGCCTGGTCTGATGAGTCTCGATTTCTGCTGCGACATTCGGATGGTAGGGTCAGAATTTGGCGTCAACAACATGAAAGCATGGATCCATCCTGCCTTGTATCAATGGTTCAGGCTGGTGGTGGTGGTGTAATGGTGTGGGGAATATTTTCTTGGCACTCTTTGGGCCCCTTGGTACCAATTGAGCATCGTTGCAACGCTACAGCCTACCTGAGTATTGTTGCTGACCATGTCCATCCCTTTATGACCACAATGTACCCAACTTCTGATGGCTACTTTCAGCAGGATAATGTGCCATGTCATAAAGCTGGAATCATCTCAGACTGGTTTCTTGAACATGACAATGAGTTCACTGTACTCAAATGGCCTCCACAGTCACCAGATCTCAATCCAATAGAGCATCTTTGGGATGTGGTGGAACGGGAGATTCGCATCATGGATGTGCAGCCGACAAATCTGCGCCAACTGTGTGATGCCATCATGTCAATATGGACCAAACTCTCTGAGGAATGCTTCCAGCACCTTGTTGAATCTATGCCACGAAGAATTCAGGCAGTTCTGAAGGCAAAAGGGGGTCCAACCCGTTCCTAGCATGGTGTACCTAATAAAGTGGCCGGTGAGTGTAAGTGAGTGCCATTTACCATTACCATTTACCATGCAGCGTTTGCATCTCAGTCTGCCTTTGGTTGCTTTTTTCGCAGGATCTGTGGGTGATGGGCACAAGAATGTGATCGGCTCTCCTCCGCTGGGGGACACCTGCCTTGTTTAGCCCACAAAGCTGACACACCAACTCCACCTTGTGTACCATGGGCTGCAACTGTTTTGCACTACTCGTCTCACCGTGTAAGATGAAGGCGTTTGTCGTTGCAATGTCCAGGAAATAAAGCAATATGGTCTTGTACTACTGAGCAGTTTTTCTGTGGGTGGAGTAATACTGGATGAGTTGGTCTGACAGGTCCACCCCCCCATGTATTTATTGTACGGCATGATCAGTGTGGGGCAGGGAATGTCCTTCACAGCCCAGCGTCCATCTCCATTCTGCACCCTCCTCCACACTGTCTCACCAGAAAATTAAGGATGGATGCTGGAGCACACAGACACCTCCCATGTGTCCATCCACTTCACAAAAACCAGTGGACCCTCCCTGATCCACCTCACTGATCCTCTTCCACAATTTTTGGTTCGAGTGTTCACGCTCCCTCTGGGGACTCCTTTCCTGTTCTCCCTGTAGGAACCACACGCTGGCCACGTCCATGAACAGCTTGGGACTGATGTAAAAACTGTCCACGGAGATGTGGTACCCAGTGCCCAGACAGGATGGCTGGATGAGGTTCATGACCACATCATATGACAACCCATGCACACTCACAGTCACAGTCTTGCGTGTATAAGCTGAACCTGATGTAGCCACTGTTCGATTCAGCCAATACAAAAAACTTCATCCCCCATTTAGTTGGCTTGTGCTTCATGTACTGCATCATGCCAGTTTTGGCCTTCATTGCCGCCATCCTTTCATCCACTGCCAGCTTCCTCCTGTGATGGTAATAAGCCTGGCAGGCATCAAGGATGTCATCATACAGGGGTCTGATTCTGAACAGCTTGTCATAGCCTGGTGTTCCCTTCTTCCAATTATTTTCTGCATTCTCCTCAGGATCACTGAGGTGGATATTCCAAAATATGGATCTAAACCTGTCTCTTGTCATCATTTTGCCTGGAAGGGGCAAAGAAAAAAATATGATGTTCTCTCCAGTAGTCTTGGATACTGGGCAGAGACACCAAGGACATGTAAATCAAGAGACCAAAAAACTTGTAAAGATCTTGTGCCTCAATGTCACTCCATGCATATTTTTCCCTAATTTCTTATTTGCAGCATTTTTGTTGGTATTGCTGCAAACTTTCCTGACTGTGGCAGTTGCAAAAAAAAAACAAAAAAAACCAAACAAACAAGAGAAATAGCTCTTTTGAACTATGGGGGGACAATGTCTCTACCTGGACTCCGTGGCTGGAACCTGCTTACTGCTGGAGCAGTGTCAGCATCCTCCTCTGTCTTCCAGGGTTCAGGGCCAGATTTTAGTGGGGATCTGGACCTACTTTGTGCGCCACATCATCCCGTCCTCTGTGCAGACCTCTGAGCAACCCTTAGGGCATCCTGAGCAGGTGGCTCATCTTCCTTTTTCTCATCTTCTAAAACAAAAGAGGGATCTTCCACCTCATCATCAAAATCCTCACTCTCTGACTCAGATTCTGACTCATTGTCGCCCTCTCCTGCTTCCAGCTTTAAAAAAAAAAAAGAGTTTTAGTGCCTGCTCCACATTGAGAGTTTGCCTCATTTTGCTCTGTCGATGCTAGATGGCTCCCTATGCTTTGGCGCTGCGCCCTCACAATGTTTTGGCACACCATCCACGTCACCACATTGTGACGTTATGTCATGATGTCACTATACCACATTAGGTTGCGTTACTATCACTGATCTGGCCACTTTTTTCCATTTTGAAAAAGGACAAAAAATGACAAATATATGGGAAGAAATGCCATGCCTGCCCATCCCACCTTTACGCACAGGTGAATATTTTTGTACTATAAAATTAAAACCATTTGTCCATGTATACATGGTCTATCAACATAAAACAGATATTGTGTTTTGAATCCACACTTTCACTTTGTTTCATTTTTGTTTTTTATTGTTTTTTGCTGCTTCAAACGTGCACCAAACATGATGAAAATATTCGGAAAAGCATGACAGTAATTATTTTGTCGTAACTCTGGTTTTACTTGCTTTATCAACACAGTTTAAAAACTGGGGAAGAGATTCAAATGTCCACTTTCAACACAAGCTGAAATGGTGGAACTGCAATGCTGTGCTAACCCCTCCAGACCAGCTGTACCGTTGCTTCTTCTCTCTAACGTCCGCTCCCTTGACAACAAGCTGGACGAGCTGTGTCTGCTGAGAGAAACCCGGAGAGAGTGGAGGAACTGCTGTGTGCTTGTGTTCACGGAGACTTGGCTCCACGACAACATCCCTGACAAGGCCATTCAACTGGAAGATATGGCAACGTTCCGTGCCGACAGAGTAATGGCGAGCTCCGGTAAGAGCCATGGGGGGGGCTATGCATCTATGTTAACAAGAACTGGTGCGTTAATGCCACATTAGTGTCTAAACACTGCTCTCCGTTGGCGGAGTTCCTTATTGTAAATTGTCGGCCATATTATTTGCCGAGGGAATTCAGCAACGTGTTTGTAGCGGCTGTTTACATAGCGCCAAGCGCTAACGCTAATGCTAATGCTAAGGAGGCACTCTGGGAACTGCACGATGCGATTAGTAAAATCCAAACTTCACATCCGGACAGTTTTGTGGTGGTTGCGGGGGATTTTAACCACACCAGCTTAAAGACTGTGCTCCCCAAGTTTAAACAATGTGTAGACTTTAAGACCAGAGGAGAGAATATGTTGGACTTAGTGTACACAAACACAGATGCTTATAAGGCGATGCCCCGCCCCCACCTCGGCCTTTCTGACCACATTCCCGTGATGCTGGTGCCTGTCTACAAACCTTTATTCAAGCGCAGCAGGCCAGCAGTGAAACAAATCACGATTTGGCCAGAGAGTGCAATCTCTGCACTGAAAGACTGTTTTCTGCACACAGACTGGGAGGTTTTCAAAATAGCAGCCTCCCAGTAAGACAAGACAGATGTGGAGGAGTATGCTGAAATGGTCACCAGCTACATCGCAAAGTGCACAGAGGATGTCATTACAGTGAAAACCATCACTATGCGGGGTAACCATAAGCCCTGGATGACTGCAGAGGTGCGATCGCTGCTTACAGCCAGAGATGCAGCCTTCAGAGTGGAGGACAGGCTCGCTCTCCGCTCAGCCATGTCTGCGCTCTCAAAGGGAATTAAGGTAGCGAAGCGCGCCTATGCGGAGAAAATCCAGGGACACCTCTGTGACACTAGGAACACCAAGCAGATGTGGCAGGAAGTTTGGACACTGACGGGCTATAAGTCTAGGCAGGGGGTCAATGATGATGACGCTTAGCTTCCAGACAGGCTCAACAACTTCTTTTCACGTTTTGAAGCCTCTAACCCGACAACCAGAGGGAGGGCTGGCCCACCCCCACCATCGGTCGGACCAGCTTTTACCATCAACACAGCGGACACACGGAGGACCCTAACCAGAGTCAACCCACGTAAAGCTGCAGGTCCGGATAACATCCCGGGATGTGTACTCCGAGACTGCGCAAGCGAGTTGGCGGATGTCCTGACTGACATTTATAACATCTCCCTGAGTCAGGCCATTGTTCCCAGATGCTTCAAGACCTCTATCATTGTACCGGTGGCAAAGAAACCAGTTGTGTCCTGTTTGAATGAATATCGTCCTGTTGCACTGACACCAATTGTGATGAAGTGCTTTGAACGGCTTGTCAAACCACACATTACAGCCTGCCTCCCTGCATCACACGACCCGCTCCAGTTTGCATATCGTTCAAACCACTCCACGGAGGATGCTATAGTCACCACCCTACACTCTGTCATCACCCACCTGGACCAGAAATACACCTACGCCAGACTCCTGTACATTGATTTCAGTTCAGCATTCAACACCATTATTCCCCAGAGACTGATGGAGAAATTACTCCTTCTTGGTCTGAACACCGCCACATGTCTCTGGATCCTGGATTTCTTGACTGAGAGACCTCAGTCTGTCCGGGTTGGAAACAACATCTCCAACTCTGTCACGCTGAGCATCGGATCCCCTCAAGGCTGCGTACTCAGTCCACTGTTGTTTACACTTCTAACACATGACTGTGTATCCAGACATGAGGGGAACCAGATTATTAAGTTTGCAGACGACACCACGGTGGTGGGACTTATTCAGAGGGATGAGGAATCAGTGTACAGGGAAGAAGTTAGAGACCTGGAGGGCTGGTGCAGGGAGAACAATCTGGTGCTCAACGTGGACAAAATGAAGGAGATGATTATCGACTTCCGGCGGTCACAGCCTGAACACGTCCCCCTCAGCATCGGCGGCCGTTTAACGGAGAGAGTGGAGAACATCAAGTTCCTCGGAGTGCAGATCTCACAGGACCTGACCTGGAGCAAGAATTCCTTGGGAATCAGGAAGCGGGCTCAGCAGAGACTGCACTTCTTGAGGAAACTCAAACAGGCCTTTCTCCCCACCTGCATCCTCAGGACCTTCTACAGAGGTGTGGTGGAGAGTGTTCTGACGTACTGCATTGCTACATGGTACTCCAGCTGCAGTACGTCAGACAAAAAAGCCCTGCAGAGGATAGTCAAGGGAGCTGAGAGGGTAATTGGAGTCTCCCTCCCCTCTGTCTAAGAACTTTTTCAGAACCGTTGTAGGAGCAGGGCACTGAACATTGTCAAGGACCGTTCTCACCCTCTGCATAAACACTTTGAACTTCTGCCATCTGGTAAACGATTCCGGAGCATCAGAGACTGAACCACCAGACTGATCAACAGCTTCCTTCCACAAGCTGTCAGGATGCTGAACAGTTGACCCGGAATCTCTCATACACACTACTGCATCTATGGACATCATGTATATTATTTGTATATTATAGTTAGTTAGTTTTCCCAAGTATGTCTCAGGGATGTGTGAATGGATGGGGGTGTGGGGGTGTGGGGGTGAAGATATGTGTGAGTGTGTCTTATATCATGCTGCTTCTATTTATATGGATGCCGAGAGAAATGCAATTTCATCTTGCCTGCACTACAGTTGTATGTACAGCAATATGACAATAAAGTTTGATTTGATTTTGATACTTTGATTTTGATTTTGGTGATGTCGTCTGACCCACAAGGGTTAAGACAAAGACTTTATTAACTATTTTAATAAGGAGTGGGAATCATATCTGGAAAACAATGACATGCCAGGAATATCGTTGTGTGTTCTTTGGGAAGCAGCCAAAGCGGTCATGCGAGGTAAAATAATCACTGCTCATATAAGAATAAAAAAGAAAAATCATTGGTATTGAAGTTAGAACAGAAAATTAAATCACTGGAGGTATCTTGTGCCGTTTCTCCACAGGACCAGGCTCTCAATCATCTGAGAAAATTAAAGCTGGAACAAAAAGAAATTACGAACAAAAGAACACAGTTTTTAATACAAAGACTACATCTGGAGAAGTTTGGACATAGTAATATATCCGGGAGATACCTTTCTAATCAGCTTAAACTAAACAAAGAAAAAACAAGTATCCAGTCTATTAAGGACACGACTGGAAATATTATCCATGACCCTGAAGAAATAAATTAGTCCTTCAGAAAGTTTTATGAAAACCTCTGTTCATCTCAGATTAATCTATCTGACTCAGAGATAAATAAATTTCTGGACAATATTAATTTACCACGATTAAATGATAAACTGATTGCAGCTCTGGACTCACCTCTTCTAATGTCCGAACTCCAGGAGGCATTTAAGCGCATCCCAAATAATAAAGCTCTGGGACCAGATGTTTTTCCAGTAGAATTCTATAAAGAATTCTGGCCTGTGCTGGCTCCTACTTTCTTAAGAATGGTGAATCAAATTAAAGAAGATCATGTAATCCCTCCAAATATGAACTCAGCTAGCATTATCCTGCTCCTTAAAGCTGAAAAAGAACCTGCATGTCCATCCTGCTACCGTCCCATCTCACTTATGATTGTTGATCTTAAAATAATTTGCAAAGCTCTCGCCAAAAGGCTGGAAGGGATAACTTTGTTTATTATACACCCGGATGAAACAGGTTTCATCAAGGGTAGGCACTCGGCTAATAATACACACAGGCTATTTAATTTAATAGACTACGTTAAGATTAATAACTTAGAAACCACAATTTTATCTCTGGATGAAGAGAAAGCCTTTGACCGCATTAATTGGAAATTTCTTTTTAAAGTGTGACATAAGTTTGGGTTTGGTTCATCTTTTATAAACTGGATTAAAACACTATATAGCTGTCCAACTGAATCTGTCAGAACAAATGATCAAACTTCTCAAAACTTGAGAGGCACCAGGCAGGGTTGTCCACTCTCTCCCTCACTTTTTACCATCTTTCTTGAACTATTAGCAGCAGCCATATGACCCAAACTGGAGAAAAAGAACACAAGATAACTCTTTATGCTGATGATGTGTTAATTTTCCTCAAGAACTCAGAAAGATCTCTTCTTCAGACAGTGGTGCTCATTGATAAATTTTCGTCACTATCAGACTACTCTATTAACTGGGGTAAATCAACAGTCTTAACTATAAACTGTAGTTTCTCAAATATATCCACTATTCCAATACAATCAGGTAATATTAAATATTTAGGAATAAGTATTATTATATATGTATAAGTCCCCAGGCTCTCAGAGTTATTGGGACTAAATCACATTCTCCCTTCTAAAAACAATAAAAGATGACCTTACGCGTTGGAAGACACTGCCTATATCACTAATGGGAAGAGTCGCAACCGTTAAAATGATGGTCCATCCTAAAATCAATCATCTATTTTCAATGATTCCTACCCAGCCATCTGTAGACACAAATATAAGTGAATCTATATGGAAGGATAAACCATCATAGATCAGTTTAAAAACTCTTCAAAAAGCAAAACAGTATTGAGGTTTAGATTTGCCTTTTTTTAATTACTTCTTAGCCAGTAGACTGCAGGTTGTTTCTAACTGGACAAAATCAACCCCACTAGGAAACCCATGGTTAGATACTGAACAGGCTCTCTGTGGGTCGCTAAATATCCCTGACTTACCTTTCATGAGACTCTGTATCAAACGCCATGACTGTTTTAAGCGCATTAACTCCTCTCTGACAGCCAGGTGGAATTTTTTTAAAAATAATGGGATCTTCACTTGTCCCTTGTAAACCCACACCCATTTGGAATAATCCTGATATCCTGCAACAGAAGAGGATGGTAAACTTTCCACTATGGTGTGAGAAAGGAATAAAAAAAAACTTAGAACATCTTTTTCAAAGTGTATCCAATTCCAGGAACTGGTGTCAAAGTATGACATCAGTGACAAAAAAAATTCCTGAATACCAACAGCTTAAATCCATAATAAAAGCAAGATTCAATTTCAACCAGACATATTTAGAGGTACCAGTTAAGGTGACAGAGTTTCTAAATCTTAGTTCCCCTAAACTGATATCAAAAATACACGGACTATTATCAAAACTGGACGAGTCAGTATCTCTTCCAAAATTAAAATGGGAGACAGACCTATCAATCAACGAAGATGAAAGTTTCTGGACACAAATATATTTTAACACTTTTAAGATGACTAACAACTCTAATTTACAGCTCATACAGTACAAAGTTCTACATAGAATTCATTATATAGGACAAAGAATGTTCAAAATGGGCCTGAGTCACACAAATATCTGTTCCCATTGCACCAGCAATGTCCCGGATAGTTATATGCATGCTATGTATGTGGTCCTGTGCAGCAGTCCAAAAGTTCTGGCAGAAGATATGTGAAGATCTATCAGTGTGGTTTGGGTGTCGTATCTCATCCTCTCCCACACTTTGCATATTGGGTGATTTAAGTGAAATAAATATAGCGGTAAAAATGTCACACATGATTCTCACTGCTTTATGCATCACCAAGAAAACTATCCTCATGAATTGGAAATCAAGAAAAAATTTATGTGTAACCCACTATAAGAACCTCCTATTAGATTATATTAGTCCGGAGAGAATGTCTGCCTCCTCTAAAAAACAATTGGCTGAATTCAATTCTCTCTGGTCCCCGCTTATTGATTCTATAGCTTCAGGCACCAAGCTCTCCTTGGTGCCTCTGACGGCTGGCTGTGCCCTGACCATGGAAGGTTTTCTTTGACCCACTGGAGCCTGTGTCTTGGGCACCTGTCCTGGGGTGGCTGTGCATTTGGCCTGGGGGTGGGGGTGGGGGGGGTGCTGCGGGATGTGCTGGGGGGGCAGGCCATCTCCCTGGGCCAGCTAGCCTTGTCTCCCGGGTGGGGCTGGGTCTGGCCTTGGGCCCCTGGTGCTGGGGGGCTGTCTCCCCCTCTGGTACCTGGTACCTACGTCCTGGGGTGGGGGAAGGGGGTTGTGGGGAGTCGACCCCCCCCCCATCCTCCACAGGCCTGCGTGTGTGTGTGTGTGTGCATGTGTGTGTGTGCTTGTATGCAAGCATATGTGCAGGTGTGCGTGAGTGTGGGTGTGTGGGGGTTTGCATGTATATGTGTAGTATGTGTGGGTGTGGATATGGGTGTGTGCATGTATGTGTGAACATGTGGGTATGTGTGTTGTGTGTAAATATGTGAGGGTGTGTGTGGGTGTAGGTGGACATATGTGATGGTATGTATGTGTGTATATACGTGAGTGTCGGCGTGTATGTGGGGGGGGCAAGTACCTGCGGGTGGATGCACGGTTGTGGAGGGTGTATATGTGAGGGGAAGACCTTGTTGGGCTGTGGGGGATGGTGTCGGCCGTCTGGTGGCCGGGGGAATAGTGGTTCGGTTTTTGCTTTCCCTGGCTGTCCTGCCGTTAGGTTCCGGGGCAGGACCCAACGGCCCACACTGTCTCCAGTGTCTGTGACATCCAGTATGGGTGTATGCAGGTGTTCGTGGCAGTCGGGGGGGGGGGGGGCATTGCCGCGGGTTTGTGGCTGCGTTTCTGTCAGTTTGCCCTGGGGCGGCTGTGGCTGCGGGGGTAGCCTACCCCCGGCAATGTCTGGCTGGGGGGGGGGGGGGTTGGCTTGCGGGGATGTCGCTTGACATGTGGATCGCCATATTATTATTATATATGTTTGTGTACGTGCATACAGGGGGTGTACAAGATTCGTGAGAGTGAGTGTGGCTGCCCCATCATGACTGTGGTCCTGCAGAGTGCTGGGGTACAACATTGGTGGGTCCTGGGTTGCACGGCCTTGCGCCTCTCGCCCTAGAATGGGATCTGGGGGCGGTGGGTGGCTTCCAGAGCCAGTTTGGGAGCTGGCTTCTGGGGGAAGACGGGATCTCTCTGGGACCGCCCCCCTCCCAATCTTACCCCCCCCCCCCCAAATTTTGGGTGGATCATACATCTTATTAGATAGACTTAGGGTTTTAGGGTGGGGGGGTGTATCGTATGGTTTAGATGAAGCAGATCCCTCTGTCTACTACTGCGTCATGGGGCCGCTCTCACCTCAATTTTAATTCCACTGTAGACACTGAAGGCTTAGGGAGATGGGAGCTCTGCCACCGATAGCAATAGGTAGCAATGCCCTATCACACTATTCCCCCCCAATTTTAACTCCAGTTTGGTAGTTCACACACCTTCATCCAATGACACCACACAAATAACACTCACCATCACCATTCGCGCATGGAGGTTGGGGGGGGTCGAAGTCTTCCTCCACCCCTGCTGCCCTCCTTCTGCCAGGGGACTGGGGCCTGGCTTGTGACTTTTGTCCCGCCATGCTGTCGTCATCCCAAGGCACTACCACAAGTGAATAGATGCGAGCAAGGGAGTGAGGGAGAGACTGAGTGAGCAAGTGAGAGCAAGTGAGTGAGAGTGAGGGAGTGATGAGTAGTGATGGTGGTGGTGGGTCGCATTTGTGTGGTGCTTTGCACATCAGGGCACTTGCGGTAGGTCTATTGGTCATTTGCTCTGGGCGGGCATTGGTGGCGGTGGGTTGCTTCTGTGGCCGCAGACGTCCTCGGGTGGGCTGGTATGGGTGTGGCTGCCGGTCCACGTCGGTGGCCTCCCCGGCTGCTGCTGGGCATTGGTGCATGTCGTGCCCACCGTATCTGTGCCATGGCCTCCCCAAGTATTAAAGGTGAATACATGTGAATGTGTAAGAGAGAGCATGAGTAAATGTTAGTGAGACAGAGTGTGAATGAGAGTGTACATATGAGTGAGTGAGTGAAAGGAAGCATGTGTGAGTGCGAGTGACTGTGAGGGTGAGGGGAAATGGGAGTGACACTGAACAAGCATGGGAGTCAGTGAGAGTGAATGAGTCTGAATGTGGGAGTGTGAGTGTAAGATTGTGTGGAGGAGAGGGTGAGTGAGAGTGAGTGAGCGAGTGCGTGTGAGTATGAGTGAGTGCGTGTGAGAGCATGAGAGTGTGAGTGCATGAGAGTGAGTGCGTGTGCTGGTGGGGGGGTTCTAGACTGAGGGCATGGTACCTCCTCATTCCTCCTGGCCACGTGGGCTCCCCTGGATTGGGGGGCTGGCCCCCCGTGGGACTCCCTGTGCCTTTCTGGCACCTTCTCTGGGTGTGGGGGCCCGGGGGGTTGCCGGGGCGTGGGCCAAGGGCACTAGGGTGGGCACAGTCCCGCTGTGGAGGGAGTGTCTGGTGGGTCACGTGCCAGGGGCGCAGGCCAGTTTCCAGCTGGAGAAGGGAAGGATTCTCCTTCTGGTGCCTGGGGCCCAGGGGCTGGTGTTGGCCCCGCTGAGGGGGGCGTTGCAGGTTGGTCCAGGGGCGGGGGCACCCCGCGATGGTCTCCCTCGGCCGTCTCTCCTGGGGCAGTTGCATGGCTGTTCTGAGGCTTGCTGGCTTCAGGGCGTTTGTACTCTGTGGGGGTTGGTGGCGCTGTCTTACTTTACACTGGCTTCCTGTCTGTCAAAGAACAGATTTCAAAACATTCATGTAGGTTTATAAAGCTCTGAATATTTTAGGGCCAAAATACATTTCGGATCTGCTTGTCCATTATGAACCATCTAGAGCCCTCAGATTGTCAGGGTCAGGCCTACTATCTGTGTCCAGAGTTAGAACCAAACATGGTGAGGCAGCCTTCAATTTTTATGCTCCTCACATATGGAACAAACTCCCAGAAAACATCAGCGCTGCTGAAACTGTCAGCTGCTTTAAATCGAGGTTAAAAACTTTCCTATTTGCCGTGGCCTTTTAGTAGGACAATTGTTAATCTAAATTTTACTTCTGTCGTATTCTATTTAGCTTGTTTTTGTTTCTCTTTAATTTGCTTTTTAGTTTGCTTTTAAATTCTTATGTATTCCTTTTGCAACTTTCTGTAAAGCATTAATGTTTTTATGTAAAACACTTTGAATTGTCTTGTACACGAAATATGCTATACAAATAAACTTGCCTTGCCTTGCTTGCTTGGCGTTTCGGGGGGGGGGGGGGGTGGATGGTGGGGGGTGGGGGGTGTTGCTGTGACATGCGGCCCTCTTTGTTTCCTGGCAAACCACTCACATGCACACACTCACTTTGAACACGCTCTCATTCACGCGCATACACACACAGGTTTTTACAGGTGCAGATTTCAGACTTGTGATGAGACCTTTTCAGAAGAAGAAACAGTTTGTCTTCTGTTTGTTTCAATTGTGTCAGTTTGTTTGTTTGTTTTTTTTCTTTGTTCCTCTCTTTTTTCCTCCCCCCTCACCACCCCTCCCTATCCCATTCCTCCCCTGTCAGGTCTGTCATGAGTAAAACAATTTAAATAAGTATTATTAAAAGTAAAAAAAAAAAAAAAAAAAGTTAAAAAAGCAAGATTACTGTTGATGAACAATGAACAAAGACACATGAACAAAGACCTTAATTTCTGGAGACATGTCCTGTGATCCGATGAAACTAAAATTGAACATTTTGGCCATAATGACCATTGCTACATTTGGAGAAAAAAGGGGGAAGCTTGAGAACACCATCCCAAATGTGAAGCACGGGGGTGGCAGCATTATGTTGTGAGGGTGTTTTGCTGCATCAGAGACTGGTACACTTCACAAAATAGATGGCATCATGAGGAAAAAACATTATGCGGAAATATTGGAGCAACATCTGAAGACATCAGCCAGGAAGTTAAAGCTTGGGGGCAAATGGGTCTTCCAAATGGACAGTGACCCTAATCATACCACCAAATTAGTTACAGAGTGGCTTAAGGACAAAGTCAATGTTTTGGAGTGACCATCACAAAGCCCTGATCTCAGTCCCATAGAAAATTTGTGGGCAGAGCTGAAAAGACGTGTGTGAGCAAGATGGCCTACAAACCTGACTCCTTTGCACCAGTTCTGTCAGGAGGAATGGGCCAAAATTCCAGCAAACTATTGTGAGAAGCTTGTGGAAGGATACCCAAAATGTTTGACCCAAGTCATACAGTTTAAAGGCAATGCTACCAAATACTAAGGAATGCATGTAAACTTCAAAATTTTTTTTGCAAATATAAAAATTATTTAGCAAATAGAAATAATTTTGGTAATCCTAAATGACCTAAAACAAGAAAAGTTTAGCCTGATTTATTGTCAGTGAGAAAAAATGTTATGTGTTTTTATACAATGTATGTAAACTTCTGGTTTCAACTGTAAATTTAAACATCCTGGGAAAATGGTAATGCAAACACAATATTTCAGTTTTATTGAAAGAAAGAGATAAGGTAAATATTGATAAAACACAGTTAATAAAATTATGGTCTAGAGGACAAAAACAGGTTCACTAACAAAAACATTCATTTATAAAGCAATAATTGTAGTTTTTTTTTTAATAGAATGACCTTATAAAACATAGTTTTCATCTGAATGTCGAGTTAACTGCTTCAACCACTATAAATTGCTAACACTCCATTTCCACATTCCTTTAAACTTAATAATAGCACTTTTCCGCTCACTATTCTCGCACAATATACAGTTCATGTGCCCTGGCCTTTTAGGAGAACCACTTTATGCATAGTTATGTCAGCTCTGGGCCTCCATAGACACTGTACACACATCCAAAATGCTTTTTCTCTACGCAAGTAATTACATGACACACTATGGATGAAGTATATACTTCTTAAATAGTTTATTAAGAAACCCCATAGGGTTGTTTATTTGTACAATTTTCCAGTGAACGTGTCACATTGATGCAATGTAGTTTGGGTGACGTTTCCATCTACATTACAGCCAGAATAGGCCTCCACACTGCAGAAGCAACTGTTGTTGATTTGTCAGTCTGTCTGCATTCTAACTCGAGAACTGATTTAGCTCGGATAATAAAACTTTGTACACATGTTGGCCTTACCTGCTGCAACTGTATATTTTTTTGGAGTCAAAAAATCAAATGTCAAGGCCACAGCATCTTTAAATGTTAAATACTATAAAGAGAAATCATAGCTCTCCCATTCTGACCTCCCATCATTGGCTTCCGAAATCTAGAATTAAATTCAAGATTCCTCTCCTTGCTTACAAAGCTCTAAATAATCAGGGCCCTCGTCATCTAAAATATCTTATAGTTCCTTATCATCCTAACAGAGCACTGCCAGTGAAGTCACTAAATTACCTGTGTAATGATGCAGAGAGTCAGCAATCCAACTCGGCTACATAACATTACATTATAAGTCCCTTTTGGAAAAGCTTTGGATTGTGATCAGTAGATAGGAAAATGGCATAACTCCAAGTGTACTGACTGATCAAACGCTGAGGGATTTCCTAGTGGGCTCCTTTTGTAAATCTAATTTATATCAGTTGAAGGTGAAACTGTACACCGGCAAGACTGAATGATGATAATTAATATATATATATATATATATATATATACACCGTATTTTTGGGACTATAAAGTGCACCGGATTATAAGGCGCACTATCAATGAACGGTCTATTTGATGGTCTATTTTCATACATAAGGCGCACCGGATTATAAGGCGCATTAAAGCGAAGTAGTCGGAGCCGGGAAAAAAAACTTTTTTGCGTGCATGGAAAGAAAATCCTATCTATAGTCATTATAGACACATATAGCACGATTGTCTGTGAGTGTGAATGACCTGTTCCATGAGCAGGCGGAACGTTTTTAGTCCGTGGCTGTTTACATCGCCATATTGGCCAGAATACTCATTTGGTAGTCGCTCGGTACTCGATACAGCTCGCTCTCCAGTGGAGAGCGAGCCGTATTTACAGCCATAAATACTAATTTACAGCCATATTTACTGCTCCCGTTTACAGCTAAACAAGAGCAGTTTCGATGCCGAAATTTCACATACAAATCCTAATATACATGTTCTATACACCATCGGCTTTTGGGTATTGACTACCTCGCGAGGTAGTCGGATCTGGGAATTTTATTTTTTTTTTTTTTTGCGTGCATGGAAAGAAAATCCTATCTATAGTCATTATAGACACATATAGCGCGATTGTCTGCGAGTGTGAATGACCTGTTCCATGAGCAGGTGGAACATTTTTAGTCCGTGGCTGTTCATCGCCATATTGGCCAGAATATTCGTTCGGTACTCGCTCGGTAATCGATACGGCTCGCTCTCCGCCGGAGAGCGAGCCGTATTTACAGCCTTAAATACTAATTTACAGCCGTATTTACTGCTCCCGTTTACAACTAAACGAAAAAAAAATGTACGTTTTTGGTCCGTGGCTGTTTACATCGCCAGGATACTCGCTCAGTAATCGATACGGCTCGCTCTCCGGCAGCAGCCCCGAGAAGTAAACAATGCAAACAAATGCCGGGACGCTTGAATTCTTTCGTCCCGAAAATATCATTTTTGAATATTAATTACAGCTAAACAGGAGCAGTTTCGATCCACGATCCATTGGCAGATAGTGGCGTAACTCGCTAGCAATTTAACTTTGAACGACCTGTTGACACCAATATAGCGGTTGGAGTTCTTTGGTTAATCCACCCGGAATGATGGCAAGCTCCGAATTAGTTTGCTTCACTTGGGTTTTGACAGTATCGGTGAGATGGGCGTGCATGGAGTGGCAGATCAATCGGGATGGAGATTTGTGGAAAAAGCCATCCGGCCATTATGTTGAAGCATATATTACTCCGCGAGGCTCCTGACTACCGTAATGCTCCGACAATCCATCAAGCGGTTCGGCTTCGTAATTTACCAAAGTCGTACTAAAACATTTTTGACAGATTTTTGAACGCCGTGCACCACATAAAATCGGTTCGAGGTCAGTAAGCACAACCAGAATTAATACATAAGGCGCACCGGATTATAAAGTGCACTGTCGATTTTTGAGAAAATTAAAGGATTTTAAGTGCGCCTTATAGTCCAGAAATATGGTATATATATATATATATATATATATATATATATATATATATATATATATATATACACTACCGTTCAAAAGTTTGGGGTCACCTCAGACAATTTTGTGTTTTCCATGAAAAGTCACACTTTTATTTACCACCATGAGTTGTAAAATGAATAGAAAATATAGTCAAGACATTGACAAGGTTAGAAATAATGATTTGTATTTGAAATAATATTTTTTTCCTTCAAACTTTGCTTTCGTCAAAGAATCCTCCATTTGCAGCAATTACAGCATTGCAGACCTAACATGATTGCACAAGGGTTTTCTAATCATCCATTAGCCTTCTGATGCAATGAGCAAACACATTGTACCATTAGAACACTGGGGTGATAGTTGCTGGAAATGGGCCTCTATACACCTATGTAGATATTGCACCAAAAACCAGACATTTGCAGCTAGAATAGTCATTTACCACATTAGCAATGTATAGAGTGTATTTCTGATTGAAGTTATCTTCATTGAAAAAAAGTGCTTTTCTTTCAAAAATAAGGAAATTTCTAAGTGACCCCAAACTTTTGAACGGTAGTGTGTATATACAGTGGAGCAAAAAAGTATTTAGTCAGCCACCAATTGTGCAAGTTCTACCACTTAAAAGATGAGAAAGGTCTCCAATTTTCATCATAGGTATACCTCAACTATGAGAGACAAAATGAAAAAAAAAATCCAGAAAATCACATTGAAGGATTTTTGTCATGGCGGCCGCTGGGCCATCATTAACGTCAGCTGTGCACACACCTGCCACTGGTAATCAGCAGGCTTTAAAAGCCAGTGTCTCTGACGGCTCTGCACAGAGTCGTCTGTCGCCTTCGCTACACAGCGCGTCAAGGACACAACCTCAGGCCAGAATTGGAACCAAGTCGTCACGCCAAGCCACGCCACGTAAGCTACAGCATCACTCACCTTGTCAGAGTATTCTCCCCTGTGCACAGGTGGACTTCCCTGGCGGTGGACTCACCTTCCTCCATAACGAGACGTCATCTCCTCCTCCTCGGATCTCCTCCTCATCACCTCAGCCACGTGCACCATGCTACACCAGGACACGGAGCCAGCAGGACTCTCGCAGCAGCACCTGCAAGTAAGCAGCACAAGCCTCAGCTTCTCGTTCTCATGAACTGTAATAACATCCTGTGCTTGTGTGTTCCAGGGTTGCCAGGTCGCAGCAAGAGCCGCTCAGCTCCAGTGGCCAGATTACTACACACTCACTCACTCATTCACACACCCAACACCCTCCACTGAGTTAATAAATAATTGTCAAACTAATCTACTCGTGTCAGCGTCTGTCTCCTGGGTCCTACAATCATGTCAGTACGACTCCGTCAAGACGACCCAGCAGACAGCGCGCTGGCGCGCCACATTAGCACCCTCGGCGCTCGAGTAGACTTGATTGCTCACCAGCAGACAGTTATTTTAAATCAGCTAACTCAGGTTAATAGCCGGCTGGATCACCTGGAAGGACGGCAGGCGTTCCCCCCGGCCGCTGGGGCTTCATCGGCCCCTGTAGTCTCCCCTGCTAGCTTAACACACCAGCCATCTCTACCTCGCCTCACTCCCGTGCCTACCCCCGCTCGTTTTAGCGGAAGACTCTGGGAAGCACGGGGTTTTTTGCTTCAATGCGAAACAGTGTCTCACCGCGTCCCGGGAGATTTTCCCACGGACCACAGCAAGATTGGGTATATCTCTAACCTGCTCGAGGGAAGGGTGTTAGCTTGGGCCTACACTGTTATGGCTAAACCCAACTATCCCCTCTTGACTTACCAGCAGTTCGTGGCCGAATTTTTAGAGGTGTTTGACCATACAGACCGGGGCACGGTGCTAACTGACCGGCTGCTTAACCTTCGGCAGGGCAGTAGATCTGCCGCCAATTACGCTGTAGATTTCTGGGTGCTAGCCACAGAGGTCGGGTGGGGGGAGCTAGCGCTTTGCAGCATCTTCCTTCGTAGCCTTAGTTCGGAACTCAGGGATGAACTAGCGGCACGGGATAAATCAGACAAGTTAGGTGAATTAATTTCCCTTACTATTAGTTTGGACAGTAGACTGAAGGAGCGAGCGGCCGAACGAAGGGCTGCTGGCCGCTCGAGTAAACCACGCCCCCGTTCCGATAGGTCGCCTCTCCTGGCTCTGCCCCCGTCAGAGGAACTTCCGGAGCAAGAGGATATGGTTATCGGGCAATCGGGGGTTTCGGCGGCTGAGAGACAGCGCCGGAAGAATCTGGGCCTATGTTTTTATTGTGGCAATGGGTCTCACGGGGTAGCTGATTGTCCCAATCGGTTAAAAGGGGAGGTCCGTGGATCACAGTAGGGGGATTCACGGACATTAAGCAGAGAAAGCCCCTCACTAGCTGCCGTGTCCCCATTAGGCTAATTTATAAGCACAGAGAACACACAACACACGCCCTCATTGATTCTGGAGCTGAGCAAAATTTCATCTCCAGAGACCTGGCAACCCAGCTGGGCCTCTGCTATCAACCACTTCGCCCACCTGTCAATCTTGTCACACTGTCAAAGGCATCACTGACCTCTGTTACCCACCAGACGGCCCCTGTGTCGGTGATGGTCTCCGGAAACCATCGGGAGGAGATCCGTTTCTTGGTGCTGCCCATCTCCTCTTCGCCTGTGATCCTGGGGTATCCGTGGCTACGTCTCCACAATCCCTCATTTGATTGGCAAGCCGGAAATATCACCGCGTGGAGCACCTTTTGCCTCAATGCCTGCCTCCAGTCTGCAGTGTGTGCCCCCTCTGTATCTGTGGCCCCGCCTTTGACGCCGCCCCCGGACCTGTCGATGGTACCAGAAGTCTACCACGATCTGGGAGCGGTTTTCAGCAAGTCACGGGCGCTGTCCCTTCCCCCCCACCGTCCCTACGATTGTGCGATCAACCTCAGGGTGGGGGCTCCTCTCCCGGCAAGTCGTCTGTACAGCCTGTCTGCCCCGGAGCGCGAGGCCATGGACACTTATATTAAGGAGTCCCTTGGCTCTGGGATCATTCGGCCGTCTTCTTCGGCGGTGGGGGCGGGTTTCTTCCTTGTTGGAAAGAAGGATGGCTCGCTGCACCCCTGCATCGACTTCCGGGGTCTTAACGAGATCACCATCAAAGACAAGTACACGCTGCCATTGATGAACTCGGCTTTTGACTCTCTCCAGGGGACATCCTGGTTCACGAAGCTGGACCTGCGTAACGCATACCACCTGGTGCGCATCAAGGAGGGCGATGAGTGGAAGACGGTGTTCCGGACCCAAGCGGCCATTTTGAATACCTGGTGATGCCGTTTGGGTTAACCAACGCTCCGGCCGTCTTCCAGCGTCTAATTAACGACATCCTCCGGGATTTCCTTAACTCCTTCGTGTTTGTCTACCTGGATGACATCCTCATCTTCTCACGCACGTTGGAGGAGCACCAGGTGCATGTGCGACGGGTCCTGCAGCGCCTCCTGGAGAACCAGCTGTTTGTCAAAGCTGAGAAGTGTGAGTTTCACACTGATAAAACCTCCTTTCTGGGCTTCATTATTGGCCGCAATCAGGTGCTTCCCAACCCGGCCAAGGTCAAGGCGGTGGTGGATTGGCCCACGCCCACATCCAGGAAACAGTTGCAGGGTTTCTTCGGTTTTGCCAATTTCTATCGCCCGTTCGGGATCATCGCCCGGCCCCTGACCGATCTCACGTCCCCCAAGACCCCCTTTCGCTGGAGCGAGGAGGCTGCCACGGCGTTCAGGAGGTTGAAGGAGGAGTTTGCTTCGGCCCGCGTCCTGACCCAGGTGGATCCGGCTCTGCAGTGTCTAGTGGAGGTGGACGCCTCGGACTCTGGAGTTGGAGCGGTCCTCTCCCAACGCTCTCCGGTGGCTGGTAGGATCGGGCCGTGTGCTTTCTTCTCCCACCGCCTGACGCCCACGGAAAAAAAACTACTGCATCGGTGACAGGGAGCTGCTGGCCGTGAAGCTCACCCTGGAGGAATGGAGGCGCTGGCTGGAGGGGGCTGCCCAGCCGTTCGTCGTTTGGACTGATCATAAAAACCTTGAATATCTCCGGACGGCCAAACGGCTGAACACTCGCCAGGCTCACTGGTCTCTTTTTTTCGGCCGGTTCAATTTTACGATCACCTACCGGCTGGGGAGCAAGAACGGCAAATCTGATGCCCTCTCGAGGCAATTCGAGGCGAAGACCACCGGGGATCAGGAGGAAACTATCCTGCCGTCATCTTGTGTGGTGGGCGCCTTCTCGTGGGAGATCCAGGACAAGGTCAGGAGAGCACAGGAGACTGAGCCCGATCTGGGTGGGGGTCCCCCGGACCATTTGTTCGTCCCCCCTTCTGTCAGGAGTGAGGTCATCCAATGGGGCCACGCGTCTAAGCTGGCATGTCATCCAGGAATTGCCCGCACCATTGACCTTCTTCAGAGAGCCTTTTGGTGGCCAGGGTTGAGGAAAGATGTTACCAGCTATGTCCGGGCCTGCGCCCAGTGCGCCACCGGGAAATCGTCATCTTCCCCCCCGGCGGGTCTTCTTCACCCTCTACCGGTTCCTTCCCGCCCCTGGTCCCATGTGGCTTTGGACTTCATGACCGGCCTGCTCCCCTCTGGTCACTTCACTTCAGTTCTGATGATAGTGACCGTTTCTCCAAGGCGGCGCATTTTGTGCCTTCTGCGCGGGAGACGGCGGATCTTCTAGTGCAGCATGTGGTCCGTCTTCATGGCATCCCGGCGGATATCGGATCGGATCGAGGTCCACAATTTGTGTCCCGGGTTTGGAAGGCGTTCTGCACGGTGTTGGGGGCTACGGCTAGCCTCTCATCTGGGTACCACCCGCAGAGCAACGGCCAGTGTAAACGGGCCAATCAGGAGCTGGAGGCTGCGCTCCGCTGTGTCATCGCTCCCTGCTCCTCTTCTTGGAGTATGTTCTTACCCTGGATCGAGTACGCACACAACACCACGGTGTCCTCAGCTACTGGGATGTCCCCGTTTAAGGCGTCTCTGGGGTATGATCCACCACTGTTCCCGGAGGAGGAGAAGGAGGTGGCTGTCCCTTCAGTGCAGGCTCACGCTAAGCGTTGTCGGCGGATCTGGACCATCACCCGCAGAGCCCTTCTCAGGACCACGGAACGTAATATCCAGGTGGCCAACCGTCACAGGAGGCCCGCCCCGGACTATAAGGTGGGTCAGAAAGTTTGGTTGTCCACTAAAAATATCAATGTGCCGGCCAAGAAGCGCAAGCTGACAAAGCGCTTCATTGGTCCTTATGTGATTTCACGCATTATCAACCCTGTGTCTGTGCGCCTAGTTCTTCCCCCCTCTATGCGCATCTGTCCTACCTTTCACGTTTCCCAGGTCAAGCCCTATATCTCCGATCCTCTGTGCCCACCCCCCATGGCTCCTTCCCCCCCGGGGATGATCGACGGCCACCCAGCTTGGGGGGTAACTGCCATCTTGGACGTCCACCGGAGGGGCCGGGGCCTTCAGTATTTGGTGGACTGGGAGGGTTTTGGTCCTGAGCATCGCTCCTGGATTCGCCCAGCGTTGATCCTTGACAAGCAACTGATCCGCGATTTCCATCAGGCGCATCCAGGTAGGATAGGGCAGGTGCCTGGAGGCACCTCTAGAGGGGGGATTACTGTCATGGCGGCCGCTGGGCCATCATTAACGTCAGCTGCGCACACACCTGCCACTGGTAATCAGCAGGCTATAAAAGCCAGTGTCTCTGACGGCTCTGCACGGAGTCGTCTGTCGCCTTCGCTACACAGCGCGTCAAGGACACGACCTCAAGCCAGAATTGGAACCAAGTCGTCACGCCAAGCCACGCCACGTAAGCTACAGCATCACTCACCTTGTCAGAGTATTCTCCCCTGTGCACAGGTGGACTTCCCTGGCGGCGGATTCACCTTCCCGATAATGGGTCGTCATCTCCTTCTCCTCGGATCTCCTCCTCATCACCTCAGCCACGCACACCACGCTACACCAGGACACGGAGCCAGCAGGACTCTCGCAGCAGCACCTGCAAGTAAGCAGCACAAGCCTCAGCTTCCCGTTCTCACGAATTGTAATAACATCCTGTGCTTGTGTGTTCCAGGGTTGCCAGGTCGCAGCAAGAACCGCTCAGCTCCAGTGGCCAGATTACTACACACTCACTCACTCATTCACACACTCAACACCCTCCACTGAGTTAATAAATAATTGTAAAACTAATCAACTCGTGTCAGTGTCTGTCTCCTGGGTCCTACAATCATGTCAGTTTTTAATGAATTAATTGGTAAATTCCTCGGTAAAATAAGTATTTGGTCACCTACAAACAAGCAAGATTTCTGACTCTTACAGACCTGTAACTTCTTCTTTAAGAGGCTCCTCTGTCCTCCACTCGTTACCTGTATTAATGGCACCTGTTTGAACTCGTTATCAGTATGAAAGACACCTGTCCACAACCTCAAACAGTCAGACTCCAAACTCCACTATGGCCAAGATCAAAGAGCTGTCAAAGGACACCAGAAACAAAATTGTAGACCTGCACCATGCTGGGAAGACTGAATCTGCAATAGATAAGCAGTTTGGTGTGAAGAAATCAACTGTGGCAGCAATTATTAGAAAATGGAAGACATACAAGACCACTGATAATCTCCCTCGATCTGGGGCTCCACGCAAGATCTCACCCCGTGGGGTCAAAATGATCACAAGAACGGTGAGCAAAAATCCCAGAACCACACGGGGGGACCTAGTGAATGACCTGCAGAGAGCTGGGACCAAAGTAACATAGGCTACCATCAGTAACACACTATGCCGCCAGGGACTCAAATCCTGCAGTGCCTGACGTGTCCCCCTGCTTAAGCCAGTACATGTCCAGGCCCGTCTGAAGTTTGCTAGTGAGCATTTGGATGATCCAGAAGAGGATTGGGAGAATGTCATATGGTCAGATGAAACCAAAATAGAAAAAACTCCACTTGTTGTGTTTGGAGGAGAAAGAATGCTGAGTTGCATCCAAAGAACATCATACCTACTGTGAAGCATGGGGGTGGAAACATCATGCTTTGGGGCTGTTTTTCTGCAAAGGGACCAGGATGACTGATCCGTGTAAAGGAAAGAATGAATGGGGCCATGTATCATGAGATTTTGAGTGAAAACCTCCTTCCATCATCAAGGGCATTGAAGATGAAGCGTGGCTGAAACAAAGGCCGAATGGGACTGAGACTCTGGGATTCAGCAGAAGAGTGTGAGATTCGGCCTTTGTTTCAGGGAGACGGCCTAGGGTGATGTTCGGACCACCAAGAGACTAAAGGACAATGTCTTCCACTCTCTGTACCGTGTGGCTGTCCAGCTTAGCCACCACATGGTAGAATTTCATGTCATCTTTCGAGATTCCCCGGAGGTTGAACTGCGCCTCGACCGCGCTGAACCAGGAGCGCGGACTATGCTGCCAGAAGTCAGGCAGCCGGAGTGTGGAGGCAGCCATTAGGCTGGCTTCTGCCGAGCCCCGCTCTGGAGAATTATTTCTGCTCATTTTACGTCGTAAGGTCACCAGTGTGGAGAATGTGTTCAAGGATGAGGCTGAGTTTATTCCTCAGATTCAGCTTTATTCACAGATCACATCTCCAACAATCTCAGAGCAAGTCAAGAGGAAGTTTCATCTCACAACAGGGCTTTTGTACCCCGGACACCAAACAGCAGTCACATGGTGTTTAATCAAACATACAGTCACATGGTACTTAATCCCGATCACAAAGTAACCCCTTTGACCTCACACCATTGTCCTTTAGTCTCTTGGTGGTCCGGACATCACCCCAGGCCGTCTCCCTGAAACAAAGGCCGAATCTCACACTCTTCTGCTGAATCCCAGAGTCTCAGTCCCTTTTGTTCCATGAGACGTGAAGCACACAATAAACATACAGCAATACATTTGTGGTGGATATGTAACCAACATATGTGCCACAAAAAAATAATAAAAAAATACAAAAAAAAAAAGGAAAATTGTGTGTGTGAGGTGGGGGTGGGGTAAAGGGGATATGAGCTACTCAGAAACTATAATCGTGGGTCTTTCAAAGAAATCAAGAAACGGGCGCCATAATTTATAGAATTTGTTTTCAGAGCCACAAACTGTATATCTGATTTTTTCTAAATCCAAACAGGACATTATATCTTTTATCCACTGTAAATGTGAAGGGGGCAAAGAGTCTTTCCACTTCAGTAAAACAGCACGTCTAGCCAATAATAATGAAAATTTGAATACTTTTAATTTGGAATTTGGCAAGACAAGTTCTGGAGCCACACCAAAAATGGCGCATAATGGATCAGGTTTAATTTGATATTGCAGGACTTCAGACATAGTGATAAAAACAGAATGCCAAAAATTCATCAATGAAGGGCAGGACCAATACATGTGAAGCAAAGTGCCAGGAGCGCTACCACACTTTTCACAAGTTGGGTCTATATCTGAGTAAATACGTGCTAACTTAACCTTGGACAGGTGCACCCGGTGTACAATCTTAAATTGAATAAGAGCGTGACGAGCACACATTGATGCAGTGTGAACCTGGCCAAGAATAGAGTCCCACAGTTCATCAGTAAAAGTAAAATTAAGATCTTGTTCCCAATTCAATTTAATAGCGGCCAGAGAAGAAGACTGTAAATTTGAAATTAAATTATATAAAACTGATATTACCCCCTTAGAAGTTGGTTTAACTAATAAAAAATCATCTAGAGGATTATCAGAAGGTTTTTGAGGGAATTGTTTTGTCATGGTTTGCACATAATGTCTGACCTGGAGGAAGCAGAAAAAATGTGTAGAAGTGATGTCAAATTTAGTGGAAAGTTGAGAAAAACTTGCAAATTGACCATCAAAATATAAATCCGCAAAAGTTTTTAAACCTTTTCTGTGCCATATATGAAATGCACTATCAATAGTTGATGGGGTAAATAAATGATTTGCGGCAATTGGACTTCTAATGGAGAAAAACTGAAGACCGAAATTTTTCCTGAATTGAGACCAAATTCTAAGAGACTGACGAACTACTTTATTATTACCCAGTGTAGACAAAGCAAGGGGAAGTGGTGAACCTAAAATTGCCGGTAGGGAGGTTTGATTGTCCACATGTGACTCCATAAGGATCCAAATGGGTGATTTGGGTTCCAGATTTTTTTTTTTTTTTACTTATTTTGTACCCATAGGTAGATTTGTTCTGCAGTCCGGTGACAAGCCACCAGCTGCCGGTCGCTGCGTGCGCAAGCGCCCCTTAACTCCCTAGCCTGCATGTTTTGGCATGTGGGAGGAAACCGGAGAAATCCCGGAGTAAACCCACGCAAACACGGGGAGAACATGCAAACTCCACACAGATCACTGTTGGCCGGGGGCAGGGATCAAACCCACGATCTCATGATCCCTGCGATCCCCCGGCCGAGGGTAAAACTGTGCTGCTGCAGTGCTAACCACTGCGCCACCAATATAACATGCACCTGATATTTGCTGCTCAGTAGTAATACTGAAAGTTAGGCAGAGCCATGCCACCCACTGATTTGGGTCTTTGAAGAAAAACTTTCCTCAATCTCGGATGTTTACCATTCCAAATAAATGAGGTAATCAGAAAGTCCAAAGATTTAAAAAAGGATTTAGGAATAAAAATGGGGAGACATTGAAACAAATATAAAAACTTTGGAAGTAACATCATTTTTACAGAATTGATTCTGCCAGTTAAGGACAAGGATAATGGGGACCATTTGGAAAGTATTAGCTTGCACTGGTCAAAAAAGGGGAGAAAATTATTTTTAAACAAGTAATTAAGTTGTTTAGTGACACATATCCCAAGATAATTAAAATGATCAATAACAACCTTGAAAGGAAAATTTTCAAGATCCTGAACTTGAATCTTTTCATTAATCGGAAACAGTTCACTCTTATTAAGATTAATTTTATAACCAGAAAACCTACTAAAACTATCCAAAATGTTGAGTATAGCAGGTAATGAAGTAAGTGGGTTGGAGAGAAATAGTAAAAGATCGTCGGCATAGAGTGAAACCCTATGCTCGATGCCACCCCTACGAATGCCTAGAAAGTCCCGGCTCCCACGGATTGCAATAGCTAATGGCTCAATTGCCAAGGCAAAGAGCAACAGGCTCAAAGGACAGCCTTGCCTCGTACCACGGTAAAGTCTAAAATAGTCAGAATAGCGACAATTAGTTAACACTGAAGCTAAAGGACTATCTAAAGGATAGAGAAGTTTAATCCAGGAACAGAAGGAAGGACCAAAATCGAACCTCTCCAAAGTAAAAAACAAATACTCCCACTCAACCCTATCTAATGCCTTTTCAGCATCCAAACTAATAAGACATTCAGGTATGTTGTGGTGAGGAGTCCATCCATCCATCCATCTTCTACCGCTTTTCCGGAGGTCCGGGTCGCGGAGGCAGCAGTTCAAGCAGAGAAGCCCAGACTTCCCTCTCCCCAGCCACCTGCTCCAGCTCTTCAGAGGGGATACCAAGGCGTTCCCAGACTAGCTGGGAGACATAGTCTCTCCACCGAGTCCTGGGTCTGCCCCGGGGTCTCCTCCCAGTGGGACGTGCCTGAAACACCTCAAGTGGGAGGCGTCCAGGAGGCATCCTAATCAGATGCCCATACCACCTCAACTGACTCCTTTCAATGTGGAGGAGCAGCGGTTCTACTCTGAGCCTCTCCCGGATGACTGAGCTCCTCACCCTAACTCTGAGGGTGAGTCCAGCAATCCTACGGAGAAAGCTCATTTCAGCCGCTTGTATCCGCGATCTCGTTCTTTCGGTCATTACCCAAAGCTCGTGACCATAGGTGAGAGTAGGAACGTAGATTGACTGGTAAATCGACAGCTTTGCCTTAGAACTAAGCTCCCTCTTCACCACAACAGACCGGTACAACGTCCGCATCACTGCAGATGCTGCTCCAATCCGTCTGTCGATCTCTCGCTCCATTTTCCCCTCACTCGTGAACAAGACCCCAAGATACTTAAACTCCTCCACTTGGGGCAGGAGCCTGTCCCCAACCCGGAGAGGACAATCCACCTTTTTCCGGCTGAGGACCATGGACTCGGACTTGGAGGTGCTGATTCTCATCCCAGCCGCTTCACACTCAGCGGCAAACCGTCCCAGCAAGAGCTGTAGGTCATTGCTGGATGAAGCCAACAGGACAACATCATCTGCAAACAACAGAGATGAGATCCTGTGGTCACCAAGCATGACACCCTCCATTCCCTGGCTGCGCCTAGAAATCCTGTCCATAAAAATTATGAACAGGACCGGTGACAAAGGGCAGCCCTGGCGGAGTCCAACTCTCACTGGGAATGACTCCGACCGAGTGTTGGCAATGCGAACTAAACTCTCACAACGGTCGTACAGAGACCGAATAGCTCGTAACAACAAGCCCGATACCCCATACTCCCGAAGCACCCCCCACAAAAATCCACGAGGGACGCGGTCAAATGAAGGAGGAGTATAAATAATATTAAACAACCGCCGCAAGTTAAAAAAAGAATGGCGATTTTTAATGATAAAAATGATAACTGTTGCGAAATTTCCATAGATGTTCTCCTGATGTCAAATGTATGTTGTTCAAGACCTTCTGTACCTCAATGTACTGCTCGCCTTTATGGTTTAATAGCAATGTTGCTGTTAGGAACAAAATCCGCATTGCATATAATAACTCCCTAAGAAGGTTGTTAGATGTACCACGAAGGTCGAGTGCAAGCAAGATGTTTGTGTCTGTGAACATTCCGTCTTTTGGCGAATTGATACGTAAGAATGTTTACAGTTTTTTGAGAAGGTTGCTGGCATGTAACAATCATCTTATATCAGCAATTGTCAACTCGTCACTCACACTTCATTCCAGCATTTGGAAGTGGTGGCGTTCCATTTTATACTGAGCCCATTATTGTATGTTATTGTTGTTACAAGAGCGCTGAGTGTCTGCTGATCTGTATATACTTTTATTTATTTATTTATCTATTTTCTACTTGTTTTAGTTTTGCTCTTAATATGAACCCTGAGTTTGAAATAAACGCTTGAATTGAATTGAATTGAATTGAATTGAATTAATGAAACCGGTTTGGTCCTGTGAAATTATAAAAGGAAGAATCTTTTCCAACCTTGAAGCTAACAACTTTGACAAAATTTTAACATCGGTATTTAACAAGGAAATAGGCCTGTAAGAAGCACAATCAACAGGATCCTTATCTTTTTAAAGCAACACAGTGATACAGGCCTGATAACATGAAGGAGGAAGTGTACCAGAGTCAAGCGACTCTGTAAAAACTTGACAAAGGAAAGGGGCAAGGTCGTCAGAGAATTTTTTGAAAAAATCAGCGGAAAACCCATCAGGTCCTGGAGATTTTCCTGATTGCATGGATGATATTGCCAGCTGAATTTCTTCTTTTGTGATAGGAGCTTCTAGAATTTTCCGAAATTCTGAGGAAATCGAAGGGATATCAATAGAATCAAAAAAAAATTTCAAATCCTTTAAGTTTGTTGTATATTCTGAGGTATATAATTTGGAATAAAATGACCTGAAAATATCATTAATCACTTGTTGGTCAGATGTCACCTCTCCTTTATCTGTCCTAACTCCAGTAATAATTTGCTTAGCTCTAATACCACGCAGTTGATTAGCTAGAAGTTTACTGTTTTTTTCGCCATGTTCATAAAATTCACTCTTGTTCCTTATTAAACAACCTTCAATTTGTCGAGTAGAAAGTAAATTAAGTTTAGTTTGTAATGTCATACATTCCTTGTACAAAGCGGGTGATGGAGATTGAGCATATTGTCTGTCAATGTCCAAGATTTGATCTAAAATAGCCGCCTGTTCCTGTATTATGGATCGTCTTTTAAATGCTGCCAATGAGATAAATTCCCCCCTAAGAAATGCCTTCATGGCCTCCCATATCGTTTTGTTTGGCATACCAGGAGTTTTACTTTCTTTCAAAAAAAAATTAATTTTAGAAGACATATTCGCAATCTCCAATGCTTTCTCATGGAGTCACATCCATGGAGGATCATTTTAAGTACAAGGGGAGCATGATCAGAAACCGAGATGCTATCATAACTGCAAGAGCAAAGGTTATTAATTAATAAATTGTCAACAAAAAAATAATCTATTCTGGTATAAGTATGGTGTACGTGAGAGAAAAAAGAATAGTCCCTGCCGTTAGGATGTAAAAAACGCCAAGGGTCTGTAAGGCTATATTCCTCAAGAAAAGACTTAACATAAGTTGCAGATTTATTAAGACTAGCAGGTTTTGAGGATGAGCGGTCTAAGATCAGATCCATATACAAATTAAAGTCACCCCCAAGAATTAGAGAATGAGTATTTAAATTTAGAAGTTGCGAAAAAAGGTTGCGAAAAAAGTGTACATCATCAAAATTCGGCGCATACATATTAGCCAAGGTGACATGTTTATTGCCAAGTTTACCTGACACTATTACAAATCGTCCATTTTTATCTAATACAACATTAGAGGGAATAAATGGGATATTTTGATCAATAAGAATAGCAACGCCCCTGGCCTTAGCTTTAAAATTTGAATGAAAAAATTGTCCTGACCAACATTTTGACAAGCGCAAGTGGTCGGAATCCTGCAAATGGGTTTCCTGCAAAAACAGTACCCCAGGCTTAAGTTGCTTTAGACGTGACATGACTCTCTTTCATTTAATTGGGTGGTTCAACCCCTTCACATTCCAGCTTACCAAAGTAAGATTACTATTCATTCAAAGAGTAAAATTTATATATTGTGTTGTGTAGCCCAAAAAAGAATAGGGTGAGGTACGGGTAAAAAAAAAGGGGGGGGAGGGGGTAAGTGGGGTGTAAATAAATCCATAACAAAAAAAAAAAAAATCAACAACCAAACCTATAACAACACTCCAGCCGGTTGCAAAAGACAGCAACCGCTCCATCTCCTGCTCTATTCTCATCCTAACAAAATGCTCCCATACAACTGGCTTCAATCCTGCATAGTACGAACATTTTACCCTAAAAAAAAAAAAAATTAAGTAAACAACAATGTATAGGGAGCCAATTTTACCTTGTTTTTGAACATCTAAAAATGCATCAATGTCCAGTCAGTGCAGCTTTAATTAAGTAGTAATCAAGTAGTCCAGTGTGGTAGTTGGTCAACCCAGGAATGACCAGTTCAGGGTGAAAATCGCTGGTTTCTCTCCATGGTTTGCATGAAGCGGGTGGCCTCCGAGATGGACGCCAGCCACTGGTTTTTGCCGTCTGGAAGAGTTATCCGGAGCCTGGCGGGGAAGAGAAGAGAAGGACGAAAACCTCTCTTGTACAATTCGGACATAACCTCCTTATATTCAGCTCGTTGCTTCTGAACGTCGGCGTTATAATCCTCGTAGAACTGGAGTTTATGTCCACGATATTCCAAAGTCCCACGGCGTCTCCGCGCTTCTCTCATCACCAAGTCTTTAGTCCGAAACCGGTGGAAACAAATAATGACAGCGCGCGGCTTCCCGTTCGGACCCGGCTTGAGCGTGAGGCTGCGGTGGGCTCTATCCAGCTCTGGGGGAGATGGCAAAGTTTGTGTGCCAAGACGTCCACCAACAGCCGAGAAAAAAATTCAGATGGCCATGGACCCACATCAAAGGACTCTGGCAGACCCACTAGACGAATGTTCAGCCTCCTGCTTCTTCCCTCCAGGTCAGAAAGTTTGTTTTTCAAAAGCTTATTCTCCTCCTGCATTGACTCACACATAACTTCAAGCGCCGCTAGGCGCTGGCTGACGTCCTCCGCGTTGCTTTCAAGGTCGCCAATGCGTTGCTCCTGGTTCGCCACATCTGCTTGAATCTTGTCCAGCTTACCATTAATAAGTTCAAATGAAGCTTTAAAGTCAGCAGCTATGGACATTCTGTGTTGCTCAAGCAAGGCAACAAGTGCAGGGTTAAGGCTGATATTAGCATCCTCAGCTAAGCTGGTGTTAGCATTGTTCACTGCTGCCTCCTTTTCAGTCTGCTTTCTTGTTTTGGACATATTTCTCAGCTCAAAACAGATTCCGCATGTATTAAATGTCCAAAACGTTGACAGCTTACAGCAAAGTAGGGTTTAAAAAGTAAGACTGAAAAAAAATATAGCAGGAGCCAGCAACGCACACACCTACTCCATTACCAGCACACCTGATGCCCGTTACTTTTCCAAGTAACTAGTTTACTTTAATCATGCTGTAATTGGTAAAGAAACTAAATTATTTTTGAAAAGAAGTAACTAGTAACTGTAATTAGTTACTATTTTTTAGTAACTTGCCTAACACTAGTTATAGGTCACATTCAGGGTGGAAAAAAGTTTTGAAATGATTTGTCTTGGTCTCATTTTTTTACATTACAAAAACCTGGCATTTGAACAGGCGTGTGTAGACTTTTATATCCACTGTATATTATATACACAGTGGTGTGAAAAATGTTTGCCCCCTTGCTGATTTCTCATTTTTTTGTATGTCACACTTAAATGTTTCAGATCATCACACAAATTTAAATATTAGACAAAGATAACACAAGTAAACACAAAATGCACTTTTTAAATGAAGGTGTTTATTATTAAGGGGAAAAAAAAATTCATACCTACATGGCCCTGTGTGAAAAAGTGATTGCCCCCTAAACCTAATAACTGGTTGGGCCACCCTTAGCAGCAACAACTGCAATCAAATGTTTGCGATAACTGGCAATGAGTCTTTTACAGCGCTGTGGAGGAATTTTATCCGACTCATCTTTGCAGAATTGTTGTAATTCAGCCACACTGGAGGGTTTTCGAGCATGAACTGCCTTTTTAAAGTCATGCCACAGCATCTCAATCGGATTCAGGTAAGGACTTTGACTAGGCCACTCCAAAGTCTTCATTTAGTTTTTCTTGCGCCACCGGCAGGCCACGCCTGGGAAGGTTCACCACTGTTCCATGTTTTCACCATTTGTGGATAATGGCTCTCACTGTGGTTCGCTGGAGTCCCAAAGCTTTGGAAATGGCTTTATAATCTTTTCCAGACTGATAGATCTCAGTTACTTTGTTTCTCATTTGTTCCGGAATTTCTTTGGATTGCAGCATGATGTCTAGCTTTTGAGGATCTTTTGGTCTACTTCACTTTGTCAGGCAGGTCCTGTTTAAGTGATTTCTTGATTGAGAACAGGTGTGGCAGTTCAGGTCTGGGTGTGGTTACAGGAATTGAACTCAGCTTTCAAAAGATGTGATAAACCACAGTTAATTTATGTTTTAAGGTGTGTGTGTGTGGGGGGGACAATCACTTTTTCACACAGGGCCATGTAGGTTTGGATTTTTTTTACCCTTAATAATAAACACCTTCATTAAAAAAAAACAAAACTGCATTTTGTGTTTACTTGTGTTATCTTTGTCTAATATTTAAATTTGTTTGATGATCTGAAACATTTAAGTGTGACAAACATACAAAATAAATGAGAAATCAGGAAGGGGGCAAACACTTTTTCACACCACTGTATATACATGTATATATAAATTTTAGCCTATTTTTTACTGCATTGACCATGGTGTGCAATTATCTGTGGAATCTGTAAACTGTCCATGGTGTGCCCTGCCTTGTAATCTGTGACAGCTGTAGGAGTTTAGAAAATTATGATTCTGTAGAAAATATTGTCATAGTACACTAACACTAGTAGTACTTTTTGTTTGACCACTGGTTGACGTACTGCGGTATTTGAATGAATAAAATGTTTTTTGTTTCTTTTTTCAGTTCTAGAGAATAACTTGAGTCATTCCATGACAAATCACCCCTAAAGTAAGAGCACACTGCCCCTGGGTCACATCTCAGAAATGCACTGTCCTACAGTAGGGCTGCAAAGTGGCTGAATGATTTTAAGCAGTTTTGGTTTCTCATATTTTAAAGCAAGAATAGAAGGTCTATTTTCTTGACAAAAATGGAAAAATAATACAAAAATATCTTTAAATACCTATATATCAACATCTTCTTCATGGAGTTGTCCAAAATTTGGCACACATCTATTACTTGGTTACTACTGCTACTGTTTGTTTTTTTGTCTTAAGATGATGATCTGGGGAGGTCTGGGTAATCTGGCATGAAATGACACACTTTAAAATTTGAGCTGCACTGCTGTAGCCCTGATCCCCGGTGTTAATTAACACACAACACAAAGCAATTCTGCAAAAGAAATATTTTATTTTTCCATATCTGTTATAATAATCCTATATATTATATATATTTGTATTTATATTTTTACATAGAACACAAGCTACTAAGGAATACATACAATACAGTTAGCAACATATAAAAATATCTGAGTAGAATTGGCACGAATGAAGTGGTTTCTTATCAACTTTACATGTTGTACATTCAGCGAATGAAACAGAATGGAACAAAAACACGTTCATCACAGTGACATCAAACAATTCTTTACACATTCTGGTCCAACACATGAAGGATGACCGGCAACGGACAGCTAATTACACGTCTACGTTCACAGACACTCCCTTCTCACACTCTTTGTACTCACACACACGTGCTACACAAGAAGCAAATTCTCAGTAAAGGGCAATCAATTACAAAAAAAGTTCAAGTCAGCTTGTTTGGAACGTTGACAGCACTTAACACGCATCTAGTGGGTTTATAGATCTGCTCTGAATTCACTCGCAGTTCTGACAGCAGCCATGAAAGTATGGTTAACACTCTGATATATTTAGTCAAAACAAAAAATATTTATATGTGTGTGACATGAATACAATTCTTTTTGATCCAATACCACGTGTCGAAGTAAGACCTTTTTCACAGGACAGCCATTCATCTCATGAAACTATTTCATACCTGAATTTGCCCTTGAAGGGGTCAACCGCAATACCCCCCCCCAACACTTTTTCCCCTCCATCGATTCCTGCTGACCCCTTTGGGTAAACAAAGAGGAAAAGCAAACAAGCTAAAGCCTCAACCATATACAGGGTGTGTGTGTGTGTGTGTGCACGCGCGCGCGTGTGCGCTGTGTTGAGAAATGATGCATGATGCACGGCAGCTCCTGCAGATCGCTTACGCAGCTTTACTTTGTGGCTTTTTGAGAGCCATCTCTGCGTCCTAACAGAGCCCATTTGGTCTGAGTCAATCACGGTGACACGCAGCACCAAAGCACCAGCTTCCTCAGAGAAAAGAGCTTTTCTCACCAGTTGTTCTCTGAGACAGCATGACACAATGCTTGAATGGCCAAGACGGACAGCGGCAGTTCGCTTTCACAACGGGTGCACGGCATGACCTTCAGATCTGAAGAGGCGGTGCAAAACAAATAGCTGTATGTCATTTGTAAAGCTAGTGGATGCTAATCCGAGGTTTTCAATAAAGTGCACTTGCTGTCAAACCAGTGCAAAGGTTAAAATATAGCTCTCTGTATGTACATAACTACAGATGCAACTGATGCACCACCACTGCTGGTCATGACAGGATGATAAGAGTTCTCTAACGTCACAATGCAAGCATCGCCTGGTGGACAGCACTGTGGTGAGGAAACAATCCTCAACCAGCATGCTGGAAAAAATAACTTTGCCTCTAAGGAATGAGGATGTGGAAGAAATTCATATAAAGTCATATCAAATTTATATAAAATATGGCATCATGTATACAGTATACTGTATGTTTCAGAATTTTACACCACTGACACTGATGACATTGGTTCTCGCCTAGTTGAATGCATCACAATGACAACGTGTATGGGTAAGAGGCTTTGCAGTGCATCCTGTGGAGGCAAAAATGGGTGTGTGTGAGTGGGGTTACTGTTTTAATTTATGACTGATTGTTGGACAAAGTGCAAATATGTCTGTTATGCTAGCATTTGATTTTATCAATAACACTGTGTTTTGCCTGCCAGTGAACTTTGAGCAGCAACATAAAAATAATAACCAGATGATTAAGAGACCTAAATGAGCCCCCATATTCCTGAATAGGAACTGCTAGCTTCGGGGCTCCATGTTTCTAAAGCCATAAATAAGTACAGTATCATATTACAATATGTAGGATTTTTATATTAAGATACAGCTGTTGGCATGTCCAATGTTAACCCTATGAGTGTGCATGTTGCCAAACTGTGACATAACCCCTAGTGGTCAAGAGTGGTAAATATTTTTTGTCAATAAAATAGTTCAGATTTCCAAGGCTATAACTTGAAAGTGGTAAGAGATAATGGCTTACTGTCAATTAGAAAGATGTAAAATATGATCCAAAGTTTCAGATAGGAATAAATTTATGCATCTAATTTGCATAATGTTGTGGCACCTCTTTAAATTCCCTAACTCAGTCAAAACTGGACTTTGGACGTATTTAGACAAAAAAAGGTTCAGTCTTTTGATACCGTTGTTTGTACAGAGGTACCTCATCATCTTATCTTCAAAGTATATGAACAAAAAAAAAATCAGTACATTTAAAAAAAAAAAATTCTCACTTACTTTTGACAAAGTCAGAGTGAGAAGGCAGGTGCAGTGCCGCGCTCTGCCACTAGGGGCACACAATTTTTCACACTCAAAGGGTTAACTGCTAACCAAGCACTAAAAAGCTAACCAGGAGCTAACGGCTAATAGTACTTCTTTCTGATTCAGTGTAGGCATGATTAACAAATTCGGGCGGTGGAGGCAAAGCAAAACACTCACTGAGCCAGTTGTAATTAGCATTTATCCAATATTATTTATCTAATTGGCATAGTTTCAGATTGCAGAAATGATGTGCATGTCACAAAACCCTAAACTATGACAAATATTTCAGGAACTAATAAATTTTTGCTGGAATTTTTCGCATGCAGAACAAGGTGGGTTTTATGAGAAGTATTTCAATTTTAACACAAGCATAATTAACAAACTGGCTGATATTAATTTGCAGGTGTTTATCACAATGAATCATTGACTTTGCTGTGTGTGTGTTTAAATGCTTGTGTGAGAGCGAGGGTGTCAGACTTGATGCTAACATCAGCAACATAATTAAGCTAGTGTGAGATGCATACCCAGAACTCTCCACACCAAAGACTATAAAAACTGAACTTCTCTGTCTTCTAGCTTGGGTGCTCAGTATAAACAACATAGGGACAGGAATTTAATGCACAGAGCTAGCACAGGATTGACCCCCTCCCACTACGGTAGGTCATAGAAACGGATATCCCTGCTGTCCCCTGCACCATACTGTGTGGTGTGGGAAGGACTTCCACTAGAATGAGAGCAGTAGATATTACAGCAACTACTGACTCTCGTAAAGATTGTACATGTCACGCAAACAAATTAACCCCTTCATGTAACATGAAATGACTCAGAAGAGATAATGTTTTCATTCAAGTCTTGAAACTTAATTAGCTTGCCAGCAACAGCAGGAAAAAAAAATCAACAGTTCTCTATTTAGATAGGACAACAAAGAGCAATGAAAATTCTGCATTTGTCTTAGTCTCTGACATCAATTCAAGGGTTATCACACATGTGCATAACCCATTCATATGTACATAGCCCATACATATGTACGTATTGCATACAGTTTGTGCCTTTTAGCACTGGTATGAGCTCTAGGATCCTAAGAAAGGTTGGACTTAAACAATTAATCAGTCTGTGAATAAGCTGGTTACAAACACTCAAAAGCACAGGTTAATGCAGCAGGTATAGTCATTTGGAATCAGAGACACCCATATGGTGCATATGCTAATATTTAGCTAATGAGGAACGTTTAGTTTATGTGGTGACATTGAACCGATGTGGGCAGCATGAGGTAACACTTCTGAGCTGGGGAACGCTTTGCTTTACATTTGATGGGACCACACGAGCTTAAATTTACACCATAGATACATGAGCAGATAAAAAAATTAATAATTTGAAACAATATATTAATTCCCATATCAAGGAACAGGAATCTATGTTTTGTACAATAAAATACTTTGTGTACAATCAAGGGATAAATGCTGCGCATCTATTGCCTTGGTTAGTGTTCGGACTACTCGTATAACCCTTACAGAAGAAATCAATCAGCTATGGTTCTAAACACCACCTCTAAAGGGAATCGGGGTAAATGCTATAGAACAACATTAGCGTCTGTTCATGTTCTAGCTGAGTGGCTATTCATAAGGCCGACAAAACATCTACAACCTATCCTGCCATCGATGATGAATGTTTTGCTTTGCGGGGCTACACATCAAAGTCAGACCTCTGAGTTCTCAACTTCAACAGTCACGATACACTGATCCTACAGTTACAGCTGCTAACAATCCTCACAATGGGATATACAGGCCTGGCCTCTTGGATGCCAGGGGTTTTATATATAAGTTACATGTACCGCAGTGGCCCCCAACCTTTTTTGCCTCACAGTCCACTAGCACATGGGGGTTGGGGTGGGGTTAAAATGAACTTTGATGGGAGGCCTAGGCTCGTTTGGCTTGTTGGACGGTGCGAGGGAGCAGCGCCCGAGGTGTGTTCCCCATGTCCAGTCCGCTCCAGCGCCTCGTCCCGGTTGCCAGCAATTCCATGGTGGTATCAGGATGCGCCGCCCTGACTTCAGTACAAGGTGTTAGCGGTTTCAGGTCCGCCATGGTGGCTGGTCTTCCTGTGCGCGCAGGGTTGACTCATGCGGCACGCTCAAACTGACCACGCAGATACGACAGACAGGAAGTCAGGCGGGAAGAGAATAGCAGGTATTTTCAAAATAAAACACTTCAATAGTCAGTACAGAGGAACAGAATAAATTATTTATCCTTTCTCTGCGGCTCTCTGTGCCCCCCCTACCACAGGTTGGGGACCACCGATGTACTGTACAGAGTGGCGGTAATGACATCATCTTTTACACAATTTAAATCCACTAGCACCTTTACTTGAAGTAGTCAAGCCCTGCCACTAAGAAAAACTTCTCTAGGAAAAGCTCAGAGTCCAGGACGGCAATGTGGGCGGCGCGGCCGATCAGTGTGTTGGCTGTGTTGGGCAAAGCGTGGAACACATTCTGGCGGATCAGCCGGCACTCTTTAGTCTTCACAAGTGGCTGGAGGAGGTTGTTGATCATCTCCGTGTACACGGGCCCTACAGTGAGAAAAAGAGGAAAGCTATTTTGAGTCCTGCTACATGCACTAAATGTTAAACATTTCATATAAAGATAGAGGAGTAAAGGGAAGGGGCCACATTTGTTGATCTACTGTATGTGCTGATTTATTTTGTTCAAACTATGCCATAAATTTAGAGGTGGTAGTTACACTTACTGAAGTATACATACTGAAATAACTTTCACAAAAAAAAAACAACTTTAATGTGCTTTAATGAATAGTTTTATTGTAGGATCATTTTTACTTTAGTAATTTTTCAATGAAAAATCCATACTTTTACTCAAGTATATTTCTTTGTTCTCTGAGTTATCTTTGGTTTTACTGATTTGAAATGAACACGAGCCACTTTTGTCATAAATTTTTCTTTCATTTGAACTCATTGTTCTATATTGCCTCTGTAAGTATTTGATTTTATGCTGGTGAAACAAAACACATTCATCATTGATAGAAGACACCCACGGAACCTTCAAGATTTGAATACATTCTGTGTGGAAGAATGGGCTAAAATCACTCCTGAACAATGCCTGCACAAAGTTTCTCCATACAGGAGGCATCTGGAAGATGTTCTTACCAACAAAGGCTTTTCTACGAAATATTAAATGAATTTCACCAAGCGTGTTCAATACTTTTTCCCTGTGTCATTCCACTTTATTAACTATAACTTGTTTTGTGAACACAGTTGCCTTGATTTCTTTGTATGTATGGATTACTTTGGCTGTTACTGATACTGTAATAACCAGTTGAGCACAGGATCATCCTGTACTCTAATATACACTCACCGGCCACTTTATTAGGTACACCTGTCCAACTGCTCGTTAACACTTAATTTCTAATCAGCCAATCACATGGCGGCAACTCAGTGCATTTAGGCATGTAGACATGGTCAAGACAATCTCCTGCAGTTCAAACCGAGCATCAGTATGGGGAAGAAAGGTGATTTGAGTGACTTTGAACGTGGCATGGTTGTTGGTGCCAGAAGGGCTGGTCTGAGTATTTCAGAAACTGCTGATCTACTGGGATTTTCACGCACAACCATCTCTAGGGTTTACAGAGAATGGTCCGAAAAAGAAAAAATATCCAGTGAGCGGCAGTTCTGTGGGCGGAAATGCCTTGTTGATGCCAGAGGTCAGAGGAGAATGGCCAGACTGGTTCGAGCTGATAGAAAGGCAACAGTGACTCAAATAACCACCCGTTACAACCAAGGTAGGCAGAAGAGCATCTCTGAACGCACAGTACGTCGAACTTTGAGGCAGATGGGCTACAGCAGCAGAAGACCACGCCGGGTGCCACTCCTTTCAGCTAAGAACAGGAAACTGAGGCTACAATTTGCACAAGCTCATCGAAATTGGACAATAGAAGATTGGAAAAACGTTGCCTGGTCTGATGAGTCTCGATTTCTGCTGCGACATTCGGATGGTAGGGTCAGAATTTGGCGTCAACAACATGAAAGCATGGATCCATCCTGCCTTGTATCAATGGTTCAGGCTGGTGGTGGTGGTGTAATGGTGTGGGGAATATTTTCTTGGCACTCTTTGGGCCCCTTGGTACCAATTGAGCATCGTTGCAATGCTACAGCCTACCTGAGTATTGTTGCTGACCATGTCCATCCCTTTATGACCACAATGTACCCAACTTCTGATGGCTACTTTCAGCAGGATAATGCGCCATGTCATAAAGCTGGAATCATCTCAGACTGGTTTCTTGAACATGACAATGAGTTCACTGTACTCAAATGGCCTCCACAGTGACCAGATCTCAATCCAATAGAGCATCTTTGGGATGTGGTGGAACGGGAGATTCGCATCATGGATGTGCAGCCGACAAATCTGCGCCAACTGTGTGATGCCATCATGTCAATATGGACCAAACTCTCTGAGGAATGCTTCCAGCACCTTGTTGAATCTATGCCACGAAGAATTGAGGCAGTTCTGAAGGCAAAAGGGGGTCCAACCCGTTACTAGCATGGTGTACCTAATAAAGTGGCCGGTGAGTGTAGTTGCATGGGTGATGAGGCAAAAAAAAAAAAAGACAGAACCCATTAAAGCACAGCCGTAGTGACTCCTGACCTGTGGTTCTGTCTTTGAGGGCAGTTTTGCACATCTCAATTCTGGCAGAGTGGAAAGGAACATAGCGGTCCTGTGGAGACGCCACCAGCACCACATTCTTGAAGAACTGGAGCCCTGCAAGGACACCACAGCAAACAAGTCAAGCACACTAAAGACAGAGAGAAAAAAACAGCAAGACAGGGCAGAGGAGTGAATCGGTTGTAAAATGCAAAGTACATTCACACAGTACAATGACAGGTTTAATATGATAAAGCAGTGTTTTTTCCCCCCTCTCTAGTCTCCTGTCAGTTTGCTTTTAAGAGAGTGCACTGGTGGGTTTCCAGTGACAATGTTTGGATCATTTTGTCAGCCTGCCACAGCTGTAGAGGGGGGGAAAAAAGCATTTTTCAGGCTTATCTTCTTCAAGCCCGTGTGACATATGACTGCTTTGTTCCACTCACACAGTGGGGAGGCCTCTCACAGCTTGCTGCCAGGGGTTTGAGTGTTAGCGAGCTGACGCACAGATGACAGCGTTTTCATGAATATTTGAATATTTGTCTTTCAAGTAACGGCCCACAAGAAAGGGGAAGGCAGTCAACTCTGGATGGGGACGCTTTGCGCGGCGTACCTGGTTTCTGACTGAGGAGATAGAGAAACGTTTTCCGTGGATCGACGTGGTCTCTGAAGGTGAGCTGTAGCAAGGACCCAGATTTCTTCAGCTTCTGCATTAACCACAAACCTAAGCGACACACACACAGACACACAATGAGGCACCCACGCCGAGCAGGATGGATGATATTTGTCGATGAATAACTAGATGCCACTGAGGAGAGCAAAAAAGCAACCGCAAGACGGAGCGCCGCCGCACAAGCAGCTGAGCGGTGGGCCTCACCTGTGCTGACCAATGTGCTGCTGTTGTACAGCGTTCCCAAGTGTGGGCCCGACAGCGAGAGGAAAGTATGCAGCCTGGGCAGATAGCAGCGGAAGCGGGGCCTCGTCAGCACCGAGCGAATGATGACGTTCCCTAGAGAGTGGCCGATGAAGCTGTTGGCCGAAGACAAACAACTTTCAGGGAAGAGCTTGAGTGGGTGGCTAGTCAAAAAAAAAAAAAAAAATAGTAATAATAAACAGAGTGCCTCCAACGCTGCTGCTGACTTATGACTCTGTGCTGTGGCTTATCATAGATTCCTCTGGAACTGGTTTCAGTGGAAGTTATTCAGAGGTTCTTGAAGTAACACAGAAAAATTAGCCGTTTCTCAAAGTAAAGACAACTCATCGAGGACAAACCACACAAATTAATGGCATCTCCCAGCAGTGGGAAATATTAGATTCATCAAGCTCTGTCTGTCACTTAGTTTAATTACTGTGCTGCTGCAGCTCTACCCACAATCCCTCGTCTCCCCGCCTGCTCCCTCTCATCTGCGTCCCACCACCACTAAATATAGAGGTAATGTGGAGGCAACCAGATGCTGTTGCGGCAGTCCATTGCTTTTTTGTCTTTGAAACTCACTCCCAGGAGAATACTTCACAATAAAAAAGAGAGTTAAGAAAACTCATGCAGAACCTCTTGCAACGAAATAAACTGGCACATTGAGGGCAATTAAGTGGGAAGATGAATAGCTCAATTTGACTGTGACTAGGCAGCGCAGCGCCGCACAAAAGAGCGCAGTCTATCAAGTAAAAGTCAAGCTTATTGGCACTGTATGATAAGCCCTTTCCATCCATTTTGTGCCACTTATCCATTCTGAGTCCATGCATTATTGCAAAAGAGCGATTCTTAGAAGTTAAGAAGTCCATGCTGAGCACAGAAATCAAAGGCGATTCTCTGCTGCCATCTGTTGACCACATGGCATGTTGGTTAGATGGCTCCAACTGAATATGCTCATTTAGGCTCTACTAAAGCAGCGCTGCATGATTAGCTGCTCAAAATAAGCCTAAATGGATTTCATACTGAACGCTGGAGCACACTCAAGCATTCATTAGCTTGTTTAGCTTCTCTGCTTTCAGACATTCCTTCCATTTAAGACAAACATTATTCAGAGTGGCTGCCCTTTACAGTCAATGACTTTCTCAATCAGATTCAAAGAGTAGAAAATATTCTCTAAAGGGGTCAAAGCAGCATGAAAACTGACTACTTATACATATAGTGACATTATTTGTAATTAGGAATGCACTAATAGTGATTTCTTTACTACTTGTACTCACAGCTGTGCATCATTACTCCTAGGACTGGGCAGTGTGACCTCAAAGCAACATCATGTTTAGCTGAAGCTTTTTTTTTTTTTTTTACTTTTTTATTGGGATGTGAGGTAATACAGATGTATGACCAATAAATAACTTCAGTTCACAATTATATTTACAAATGACAATTTCCTTGCTTTTATTGTGAGACTTCAGTTTTTATTTGGAAAGTTTATGCTTCCTGGAATCAGACAGGAACAGAGTTTAATTTTCAGTGGCATACATTTCATGATTTGTAAATCTCTACAGTGAGGGTGAAGCAGCTATATAGATAGTTTTAGTATGACATCACACGGCTTACGGTAGCCATATTGGAGGTGAAGCCACAGCCGCATTCAGCAGAAAAGGATGTAACCATGGTGACCTACTACGCTGTCATTGGTTGTACAAACCCCAGTTACACTGAAGTTGGGACGTTGTGTAAAACATAAATAAAAACAGAATGCAATGATTTGCAAATCATTTTCAACTTATATTCAAAGGAATACACTATGAAGACAAGATATTTAATGTTCAAACTCATAAACTTTATTGTTTTTTAGTAAATATTCACTCATTTTAAATTTGATGCCTGTGAAGGATCACCTGCAGTACGGGGGAGTGATGACGCTGTGATCGCGAGATGTTCCGACACTGTTGTGCAATAATCCAAAATGGCGAATTGCGTCAGCTGAACATAAACTTTTCCACAGGTAGCTTTTTTTTCTGCAATTAATCCCCTAACTGACTGTCTGTCACTATTCTTCTTTTTCATACAGAACTGGGGGAACTTCACAAATATATTGATGAGTTTTATTACCGCTGCCGTGACATGGAGCTGGCGAGTGTTTCTCCCGTTCCATCTTCCCTGTCTAAGTGACCCAGAACCACAGATTCACCAAAAATAACTCCCGAGAAATCATGGGACAGCTCAGAGGTTAGTGACATTCTCTTCTCTATTGAAAATAAACTTGCCAGCATGGATGCTAGACTTGCGTTGGTCAAGTTGCTCCATAAAGAATTCCAGAGCATATGAGAGAGTTTGGAATTCAGCCAGGCACAGCTCGTCTTTCTCTTAGAAGAAAATAACAGCTTGAAAAAGTCAGTAAACATGCTAACCACACAATTTGACATCATTGTAAAAGAAAACCAGAAAATGAAGGAAACAATTCTCGATTTGCAGTCACGCAGCATTTTTTTTTTATTACTTATTTTGTACCCGTAGGTAGATTTGTTTTGCAGTCTGGTGACAAACCACCAGCTGCCGGTCGCTGCGTGCGCAAGCGCCCCTTAACTCCCTAACCTGCATGTTTTTGGCATGTGGGAGGAAACCGGAAAAATCCCGGAGTAAACCCACGCAAACACGGGGAGAACATGCAAACTCCACACAGATCACTGTTGGCCGAGGGCAGGGATCGAACCCACGATCCCCGCGATCCCCCGGCCGAGGGTAAAACTGTGCTGCCACAGTGCTAACCACTGCGCCACTGTGCAGCATGAGACATAACTTGGTTTTTTCTGGACTTGCCGAAAAAAACAATGAAAATCCAGAACAGCTGATCTGTCAATTCATGTCTACGCCACTGAATATGCTCTCCGACAGTGGTGAAATCAATTACTTTTCACTGAGTCTATCGCATTGGACAGAAAAATCCCCAAAACAAATGTCCCAGACCCATTGTTGCCAAATTTGAACATTCTAAGCAAAAAATTCTAGTACAGAGGCAGAGCAGGGAGTTTAAAGGCACAGATTATGGTCTAAATGATCAATTTCCACAGGAAATTATGGAAAGAAGGACGAAGCTTTTTTCCCATTAGGAAACAAAAAAATCCAAGAAGGCAGATGAGCCATAATCTCTGAATAGATTGTTTATAGATGGCAAGCTTTTATGGATGAAACCATAACGCCCTGGCTATTCTAGTGTCTAGTTTGTTTCCTTAGCTACATGTGAAAAAAGAGTGCAATTGTGCACAGGTCTCTTATTTGATCCCTGTTTAACTCGTTAACATTTGTCTAATGTTTTTGTCTTTTTTTGTGGTTGTTGTTTGTTTGTCTGTTGTAGCTAATCTTGTTGATGTTGCTAGATTGTTGTTGTATGTTACTGGTATCTTCTCACCAATTATTAACTTTCATGTCTGTTCTCTCTTGCACATTTGGTCTATAGGAAATAACTTTAAGTACATGCACCCCACCCATTCTTGCAAATGCAAGCAAATACAACAGAAACATCATTCAAGTGCACCCATGCACATACATGTAGGTATATACTATATGCACAACATACATAGGCCTACGTACACATGCATACAAAGCCATACAACATGCACAGGACATACATGCATGTGCATGCACACACACACACACACACACACACACACCGGACATACAAACATATAGGCACACTTAGCTCGCCTTTAGCACAGAACCAGTTAGTGAAAACATGTCCACATTAAAGTTTGTCATGTGGAACATACATGGATTTGGTACCAGGGAGAAGAGGCCAAAAGTTGTTAATCGACTGAAGGATCTACAGGCAGACTTTGTCTTATTACAGGAAACACATGTTTCTAAGTTGTCTGTAGATGCATTCACCTCCCCTGAATTTCCCCACATGTACTCGGCTATATTGATAAACAGAAGAATATGTTTTGTTGTGAATAACACTATAGCAGATCCAGAAGGTAGATTTATAATATTAAAAATCTCAGTTCAAAATCTGGATCTATGTATTGCAAGTGTTTATGGCCCAAATGTTGACGACCCATCCTATTTTCACACTTTCTTCACTTCTCTTTCTGAGCACTTGGACACTACACTCATAATAGGAGAAGACTTCAACCTGGTATTAAACCCTGCAACTGACAGGCTCAGTACATAGGGGAATTATTGGAAATGGCAGGCTACTGACAAAAAAAAAGCTGCAACGAGGAATTGGCTTCAGGTGTGCTGGCAATGGAGTAGGTGTGTGCGTTGCTGGCTCCTGCTATATTTTTTTCTTTACTTTTTAAACCCTATTTTGCTGTAAGCTGTTAATGTTTTGGACATTTAATACGTGCAGAATCTGTTTTGAAATATGTCCAAAACAAGAAAGCAGACTGAAAAGGAGGCAGCAGGGAACAATATTAACACCAGCTTAGCTGAGGATGCTAATATCAGCCTTAACCCTGCACTTGTTGCCTTGCTTGAGCAACACAGAATGTCCATAGCTGCTGACTTCAAAGCTTCATTTGAACTTATTAATGGTAAGCTGGACACAATTCAAGCAGATGTGGCGAACCAGGAGCAACGCATTGGCGACCTTGAAAACAACGCGGAGGACGTCAGCCAGCGCCTAGCGGCGCTTGAAGTTACATGCGAGTCAATGCAGGAGGAGAACAAACTTTTGAAAAACAAACTTTTTGACCTGGAGGGAAGAAGCAGGAGGCTGAATATTCGTCTGGTGGGTCTGCCGGAGTCCTTTGATGTGGGTCCACGGCCATCTGAATTTTTTTCTCGGCTGTTGGTGGACGTCTTTGGCGCACAAACTTTGCCATCTCCCCCAGAGCTGGATAGAGCCCACCGCAGCCTCATGTCCAAGCCGAGTCCGAATGGGAAGCCGCGCGCTGTCATTATTTGTTTCCACCGGTTTCGGACTAAAGACTTGGTGATGAGAGAAGCGCGGAGACGCCGTGGGACTTTGGAATATCGTGGGCATAAACTTCAGTTCTACGAGGATTATAACGCCGACGTTCAGAAGCAACGAGCCGAATATAAGGAGGTTATGTCCGAGTTGTACAAGAGAGGTTTTCGTCCTTCTCTTCTTTTCCCCGCCAGGCTCCGGATAACTCTTCCAGACGGCAAAAACCAGTGGCTGGCGTCCGTCTCGGAGGCCACCTGCTTCATGCAAACTATGGAGAGAAACCAGCAATTTTCGCCTTGAACTGGACATTTCTGGGTTGACCAGCTGCCGCGCTGGGCTGCTTGTAACTTCATTGAAGCTGCACTGACTGGACATTGATGCATTTTCAGATGTTTAAAAACAAGGTAAAATTGGCTCCCTATACGTTGTTGTTTACTTAATTCTTTTTTTAAATTTTATCTTATTTATTTATTTATTTTTTTTAGGGTAAAACGTTCATATTATGCGGGATTGAAGCCAGTTGTATGGGAGCATTCTGTTAGGATGAAAATAGAGCTGGAGATGGAGCGGTTGCTGTTTTTTTTGCAACCGGCTGGAGTGTTGTTATAGGTTTGGTTGTTGGATTTTTTTATTTTTTTATTTTTTTTTTATTTTTATTTTTTTATTTATTTTTTTTGTTTTGTTTTTTTGTTATGGTTTTATTTACACCCCCCTTACCCCTTCCTTTTTTTTTTTTTACCCGTACCTCACTTTATTCTTCTTTGGGCTACACAACATAATATATAAATTTTACTCTTTGAATGAATAGTAATCTTACTTTGGTAAGCTGGAATGTGAAGGGGTTGAACCATCCAATTAAACGAAAGAGAGTCATGTCACGTCTAAAGCAGTTTAAGCCTGGGGTACTGTTTTTGCAGGAAACCCATTTGCAGGATTCCGACCACTTGCGTTTGTCAAAATGTTGGTCAGGACAATTTTTTCATTCAAATTTTAAAGCTAAGGCCAGGGGCGCTGCTATTCTTATTGATCGAAATATCCCATTTATTCCCTCTAATGTTGTATCAGATAAAAATGGACGATTTGTAATAGTATCAGGTAAACTTGGCGATAAACATGTCACTTTGGCTAATCTGTATGCACCGAATTTTGATGATGTGCACTTTTTTCGCAACCTTTTTTCGCAACTTCTAGATTTAAATACTCATTCTCTAATTCTTGGGGGTGACTTTAATTTGTATATGGATCCGATCTTAGATCGCTCATCTTCAAAACCTGCTAGTCTTAATAAATCTGCAACTTATGTTAAGTCTTTTCTTGAGGAATATAGCCTTACAGACCCTTGGCGTTTTTTACATCCTAACGGCAGGGACTATTCTTTTTTCTCTCACGTACACCATACTTATACCAGAATAGATTATTTTTTTGTTGACAATTTATTAATTAATAACCTTTGCTCTTGCAGTTATGATAGCATCTCGGTTTCTGATCATGCCCCTCTTGTACTTAAAATGATCCTCCATGGATGTGACTCCATGAGAAAGCACTGGAGATTGGATCCATTATTACTTACAGATGAAAAATTGGTTGCGAATATTTCTTCTAAAATTAATTTTTTTTTGAAAGAAAATAAAACTCCTGGTATGTCAAATAAAACGATATGGGAGGCCATGAAGGCATTTCTTAGGGGGGAATTTATTTCATTGGCAGCATTTAAAAGACGATCCTTAATACAGGAACAGAAGGCTATTTTAGATCAAATCCTGGACATTGACAGACAATATGCTCAATCTCCATCACCCGCTCTGTACAAGGAACGTATGACATTACAAACTAAACTTAATTTACTTTCTACTCGACAAATTGAAGGTTGTTTAATAAGGAACAAGAGTGAATTTTATGAACATGGCGAAAAAACCAGTAAACTTCTAGCTAATCAACTACGTGGTATTAGAGCTAAGCAAATTATTACTGGAGTTAGGACAGATAAAGGAGAGGTGACATCTGACCAACAAGCGATTAATGATATTTTCAGGTCATTTTATTCCAAATTATATACCTCAGAATATACAACAAACTTAAAGGATTTGGAAATTTTTTTTGATTCTATTGATATTCCTTCGATTTCTTCAGAATCTCGGCAAATTTTAGAAGCTCCCATCACAAAAGAAGAAATTCAGCTGGCAATATCATCCATGCAATCAGGAAAATCTCCAGGACCTGATGGGTTTTCCGCTGATTTTTTCAAAAAGTTCTCTGATGACCTCGCCCCTTTCCTCTGTCAAGTTTTTACAGAGTCGCTTGACTCTGGTACACTTCCTCCTTCATGCTATCAGGCCTGTATCACTGTGTTGCTTAAAAAGGATAAGGATCCTGTTGATTGTGCTTCTTACAGGCCTATTTCCTTGTTAAATACCGATGTTAAAATTTTGTCAAAGTTGTTAGCTTTAAGGTTGGAAAAGATTCTTCCTTTTATAATTTCACAGGACCAAACCGGTTTCATTAAAAATCGCCATTCTTTTTTTAACTTGCGGCGGTTGTTTAATATTATTTATACTCCTCACCACAACATACCTGAATGTCTTATTAGTTTGGACGCTGAAAAGGCATTCGATAGGGTTGAGTGGGAGTATTTGTTTTTTACTTTGGAGAGGTTCGGTTTTGGTCCTTCCTTCTGTTCCTGGATTAAACTTCTCTATGCTAGTCCTTTAGCTTCAGTGTTAACTAATTGTCGCTATTCTGACTATTTTAGACTTTACCGTGGTACGAGGCAAGGCTGTCCTTTGAGCCCGTTGCTCTTTGCCTTGGCAGTTGAGCCGTTAGCTATTGCAATCCGTGGGAGCCGGGACTTTCTAGGCATTCGTAGGGGTGGCATTGAGCATAGGGTTTCACTCTATGCTGATGATCTTTTATTATTTCTCTCCAACCCACTTACTTCATTACCCGCTATACTTAATATTTTGGATAGTTTTAGTAGGTTTTCTGGTTATAAAATTAATCTTAATAAGAGTGAACTGTTTCTGATTAATGAAAAGATTCAAGTTCAGGATTTTGAAAATTTTCCTTTCAAGGTTGTTATTGATCATTTTAATTATCTTGGGATATGTGTCACTAAACAATTTAATTACTTGTTTAAAAATAATTTTCTCCCCTTACTTGACCAGTGCAAGTTAATACTTTCCAAATGGTCCCCATTATCCTTGTCTTTAATTGGCAGAATCAATTCTGTAAAAATGATGTTACTTCCAAAGTTTTTATATTTGTTTCAATGTCTCCCCATTTTTATTCCTAAATCCTTTTTTAAGTCTTTGGACTCTCTGATTACCTCATTTATTTGGAATGGTAAACATCCGAGATTGAGGAAAGTTTTTCTTCAAAGACCCAAATCAGTAGGTGGCATGGCTCTGCCTAACTTTCAATATTACTACTGGGCAGCAAATATTAGGTGCATGTTATATTGGAAACATTTTTATCTGGAACCCAAATCACCTATTTGGATCCTTATGGAGTCACATGTGGACAATCAAACTTCCCTACCGGCAATTTTAGGTTCACCACTTCCCCTTGCTTTGTCTACACTGGGTAATAATAAAGTAGTTCGTCAGTCTCTTAGAATTTGGTCTCAATTCAGGAAAAATTTTGGTCTTCAGTTTTTTTCCATTAGAAGTCCAATTGCCGCAAATCATTTATTTACCCCATCAACTATTGATAGTGCATTTCATATATGGCACAGAAAAGGTTTAAAATCTTTTGCGGATTTATATTTTGATGGTCAATTTGCAAGTTTTTCTCAACTTTCCACCAAATTCGACATCACTTCTACACATTTTTTCCGCTTCCTCCAGGTCAGACATTATGTGCAAACCATGACAAAACAATTCCCTCAAAAACCTTCTGATAATCCTCTAGATGATTTTTTATTAGTTAAACCAACTTCTAAGGGGGTAATGTCAGTTTTATATAATTTAATTTCAAATTTACAATTTTCTTCTCTGGCCGCTATCAAATTGAACTGGGAACAAGATCTTAATTTTACTTTTACTGATGAACTGTGGGACTCTATTCTTGGCCAGGTTCACACTGTATCAATGTGTGCTCGTCACGCTCTTATTCAATTTAAGATTGTACACCGGATGCACCTGTCCAAGGTTAAGTTAGCACGTATTTACTCGGATATAGACCCAACTTGTGAAAAGTGTGGTAGCGCTCCTGGCACTTTGCTTCACATGTATTGGTCCTGCCCTGCATTGATTAATTTTTGGCATTCTGTTTTTATCACTATGTCTGAAGTCCTGCAATATCAAATTAAACCTGATCCATTATGCGCCATTTTTGGTGTGGCTCCAGAACTTGTCTTGCCAAGTTCCAAATTAAAAGTATTCAAATTTTCATTATTATTGGCCAGACGTGCTGTATTACTGAAGGGGAAAGACTCTTCGCCCCCTTCACATTTACAGTGGATAAAAGATATAATGTCCTGTTTGGATTTAGAAAAAATCAGATATACAGTCTGTGGCTCTGAAAACAAATTCTATAAATTATGGCGCCCGTTTCTTGATTTCTTTGAAAGACCCACGATTATAGTTTCTGAGTAGCTCATATCCCCTTTACCCCACCCCCACTTCACACACACAATTTTTCTTTGTATTTTTTTTTTTTATTGTTTATTTAAAGGTTTTTGTGCTTTGAAGCATTTACATTTGTTGGCTTTAAGTTCTAGTTTTTACTGTTTGGTTGAAACAAAAATGAAAATTTCTAATACTTTGTATTGTATTGATACTTCAATTAATAATAATAAAAAGACCTTTGAAAGAAAAAGGAAATGGCAGGCTACTGACACTCTCAAACAGTACATGAATGATTTTGGTCTTTGCGATGAATGACATTCTCTTCACCCAACACTTAGGGAGTACACCTTCTTTTCACCAGTGCATAGTACACATTCCCATTTAGACTTTTTTTAGCCAGTAACTCCATTGTGAGGGATATAACAGACACTGAAATTTGCTCAAACCAAGCTATCAGCAATCACCATCCAATATCTCTTACATTGTTAAATAAAAAAGCTACAAGGAAAACGAGGAACTGGAAATTTAATACATCACTACTCAAAAACAAAGATTTTATTAATTATTTTAATAAACAGTGGGACTCATACCTGGAATACAATGATGTCCCAGGAGTATTGCCATGTGTTCTATGGGAAGCAGCAAATGCGATCATGCAAGGTAAAATAATCTCTTACTGTTCATATAAGAATAAAAAAGAAAAAGCACTGCCAAGGGAGTTAGAACAGAAAACTAAATAACTGGAGATGACCTGTGCCATTTCTTCACAGGAATAGGCACTTAACCTGAGAAAATTAAAGCTGGAACTAAAAGAAATTACAAACAAAAAGACACAGTTATTAATACAAAGACTGGGTCCTGAGAAGTTTGAACACAGTAATAAATCGGTGAGATATCTTTCTAACCAGCTTAGATTGAATAAAGAAAAAACAACTATCCACTCTATTAAGGATACAACTGGAAATATCACCCATGAGCCTGAAAAAATAAATAACTCCTTCAGAAAGTTTTATGAAAACCTCTATTCATCTCAGATTAATCCTTCTGACTTGGAGATAAATGAATTTCTGGACAATGTTAATTTACCACGATTAAATAATGAACAGATTACAGCTCTGGATACACCTCTTCAAATGTTCGAACTCAAGGAGACACTTAAGCACATCCCAAACAACAAAGCTCTGGGACCAAATGGTTTTCCGGTAGAATTCTATAAAGGATTTTGGCCTGTGATGGCACCTACTTTCTTTAAAATGGTGAACCAAATTAAAGAAGATAATGTAATCCCTCCAAGTATGAACTTAGCAAGCATTATCCTGCTCCTTAGACCCGGAAAAGAACCTACGCTTCCATCCAGCTACCATTCCATCTCAGTTATGAATGTCGATCTTAAAATAATTTGCGAAGCTCTCGCCAAAAGACTGGAAAGGATAATTCTGTTTATTATACACCTAGATCAAACAGGTTTCATCAAGAGAAGGCACTCGGCTAATAATACATGCAGGCTATTTAATTTAATAGACTGCTGTTAGATTAATAATTTAGAAACCACAATTTTATCTCTGCATGCAGAGAAAGCCTTTGACCATGTTAATTGGAAATTTCTTTTTCTAACAAGTTTGGGTTTGGTTCTTCATTTATAAACTGTATTAAAACATTATATAGCTGTCTAACTGCATGTCCGAACAAATGATCAAACTTCTCTAAGCTTTAGTCTCCATAGAGGCACCAGGCAGGGTTGCCCACTCTCTCCCTCACTTTTTACCATCTTTATCGAACCATTAGCAGCAGCCATACGACAAAATGTTGATATTGCTTGGAGTGTGGGGTGCCGTATGGGTCCGGCCCATTGTTCATTATTGTTGTTGTGTATGTTTGTGAGTGTAAGATGTGTGGGAGTGGGTGTGGGTGTGGCTGCTCCATCATGCTTGTGGTGCTGGGAGCACCGGGGGACCACGCTGGCGGGTCCTGGACTGCTCTACCTGGTGGCCCTCGCCCTGGGTTGGGATCTGGCTCCCTTTTGGACCACCTCCCTCCCGTCTTACCCCCCCCCCCCAATTCTGGGTGGAACATGCATCTTCTTGGATAAACTTAGGGTTTTGGGGTGGGGGTGTGCTGTACTGTGTCAGTTAAGGGGATACCTCTGTCTGCTGCGCAGTGGGGCCACCCTCACCTCAATTTTAATTGCATTTTAGACACTGAGGGCTTGGGGGATGGGAGCCCCGCTGCCTATCACAGTTGCTAGTGGTGCTCCAACCACCATCCCCCCAATTTTAACTGCACTCTGGTAGTTCACACACCTGCACACAATCATATCACACAACTGACAGACACCCATCATGATTTGTGTATGGGGGACAGGGGGACCCCCACCTCTGTTGCCGTTCTTCTGTCGGGGGCCTGGGGGCTCGGTGGGGGGCCTGGCATTGGCCCTGCTGGGGGGGCAGGGGGTTGGCCGGTCCAGGGGCCCGCCGCGCCTGTTGCCTGGCAGCCTGGCAGCCTGGCCTCTGTCAGCCATCCCTCCTGGGGCAGATGCATGGCTTTCCTGGGCCTTGTTGGGCTCGGACATTTGTGCTCTATGGGGGCTGGTGGCATTGTCCTGCTTGCTCGGGGTTTCCGGGGACGGGGGGGAGGGTTGCTGTGACCGGCCATCCTCTTCGTATGTTTCCTGACAAGCCACTCACATGTACACACTTATTTTGCGCACACTCTCATACACACGCACATAGATGCACACACACATACAGTATGTCTCTCCTTTAACAGGTGCGGATACCAGACTCAAGTTGAGACCTTTTCGGTGGAAGAAGCAGTCTGTCTTTTGTTTTAGTTGTTGGTATGTTTGTCTTCTTTGTCTGTTTCTCTCCCCTTTCTTTCTCCCTCCTCACACCTCCTTTCCCCATTCCCCTCTTGTCGGGTCTTTCATGGGTAAAATAATTTAAATAAAGTATTAAAAGTTATTACAAGAGGAGTTTACAACAATGTACAGTACATTTATATGTACTGTACAAAGCTCCTTTTGGCAAAATAAATCTGTTTGGCCCAATAAGGGTAGCATATTTCTGTTCTGTTCACCTAGCTGCCTCACAGGACAAGGAAAAAAAAAAAAAAAAGAATTAGATGCCTGCAACACATTCCAAAAAAGCTGGGATGGGGGCATGATTACCACTGTGTTACATGACTTGCCCTTTTAACAACACTCAATAAGCATTCAGGAACTGAGGATACTAATTGTTGAAGCTTTGTAGGTGGAATTCTTTTCCATCCTTGCTTGATGTACGACCTCAGTTGCTCAACAGTCTGGGGTCTCCGTTGGTGTATTTTGCACTTTATAATGCGCCATACATTTTCAATGGGAGATGCATCTGGACTGCAGACAGGCCATTCTAGTAACCGCACTTTTTTACTACAAAGTCACACTGCTATAACATGTGCAGAATTTGGTTTGGCATTGTCTTGCTGAAATAAGCAGAGATGTCCCTTAAAAAGGCATATGCTTGGATGGCAGCATAGAGTATGTTACTCCAAAACTTGTATGTACCATTCAACATTAATGGTGCCTTTACAGGTGCGCAAGTTAGCCATGCCATGGACACTAGCACACCCCCGTACCATCACAGATGCTGACTTTTGACAACACTGATAACAATCTGGATGGTTCTTTTCCTCTTTAGCTTGGAGGACACAACGTCCATGATTTCCAAAAATAATTTGAAATGTGGACTCATCAGACCACAGCACACTTTTCCACTTTGTCAGTCCATCTCAGATGAACCTGAGCCCAGAGTGACCAGCGGTGTTTCTGGGTGTTGGTGGGGGCGGCTGTGGCGCAGGTGTAGTGTGACCGACTACTGCTCGGAGGGTCATGGGTTCAATTCCCGCTCTGTCTGCAGTCTGCATGTCGAAGTGTCCTTGTGCAAGACACTCAAACCCCAGTTGCTCCTGGTGGCCAGGCTAGCACCTGTGTGTGTATGGCAGCTCTGCCGCCATCAGTGTGTGAATGTGTGTGTGAATGGGTGGATACCAAGATCTGTAAAGCGCTTTGGTCATCCAGAGATGAGGAAAAGCGCTATATAAGTGAACTCCATTTACAGTATATGGCTTTCACGTTTCATGGTAGAGTTTTTAACTTGCACTTGTAGATGTAGCGACGAACTGTGTTAGCTGGCAGTAGTTTTCCAAAGTGTTCCTGAGCCCACATGATAATATCTTTTACAGAATTCTGTCAGTTATTAATGCAGTGCCATCTGAGGGATTGCATGTTGGTTTTAGGCCTTGACACTTAAATGCAGAGATTTTTCCAGATTCTCTGAATCTTTTGATGTTATTGTGGACCGTAGATGGTGAAATCTCTAAACTCCTTGCAGTTGTACATTGAGAAATGTTGCTTGTGAATGACCAAGCCTTTCAGGGATGCTCCTTTTATACCCAATCATAACACTCACTGACTTTGTAGTGTATTCAACTGAATACAACCTGAAAAGGATTTACACATCATTGTATTCTGCTTGGCAGCATGGTGGCGCAGTGGTTGGCACAGTGGCAGCACAGCAAGAAGGTCATGGGATCGATTCCACCCTTGACCATCATGAGTTCGATCCCAGCCCCGGACCATTGGTGACCCTTCTGTGTGGAGTTTGCATGTTCTCCCCGTGTCTGCATGGGTTTACTCCAGGTACTCCGGTTTCCTCCCAAATGCCAAAGACATGCAGGTGAGGTTAATTGGCATCAACTGGGGATTCTAAATTGTCCTTAGGTATGGATGTGAGTGAATGGTTGTCTGTCTCTCTGTGATGGCCCTGCGATGGACTGGCGATCTGTCCAGGGTGTATCCTGCCTCTCGCCCAAAGATGCTGGGATAGTCTCCAGCCCCCCCCCCCGCCCGCAACTCGAAAAGGATTAAGCGGTAGAAGATGGATGGATGTATTCTGCTTTTGTTTACATTTTACACAACGTCCCAACTTCACTGGAATTGGAGTTTGTACCAACACTGGTGGGAGGACAAAGTAAGTGTTGTTTTATTTATTGTATGTGAACAGTCACTGTTAGAACAGCACTTAAATACATGACGTAAAATAAGTAAAAGCTCAGTGATTTCACCTTAGGCTGCCTCTGTTAAAGCCTGCTGCAACCACTCAATCAACAATCAAAAATTTGTTAGCAATACAGTATGTGCTGCAGTCAGGCGTAAAACCCAACACACTGACCTGATCCTTCCTATGGTGAGGTTGTACAGCTGGATGTGCTGAATGATCTCATCCAGCAGCCTGTCCGTCATGGTGTCGAAATCTGCAAAGGTGTCAGCCTGCCCGGTGGGGAGGGAATGGGAAAGCACAGCCATCAGCGCTCTGCAAATTGCCTTGAGGAGCTTTCTCAGACCACGAGGGCTAACTCGACATCGAAAGTGCCCCCCTCCCCCACCCCATACCTGGTTCCTCTCAGACATGAGGAAGTCGAGTCTGGATCCCGGCAGGCCCAGCTCGATAAAAGTCTTCACCAGCCGAAGGTCAGCACTGTTGCCTGGAAGCAGAAGAGGAGAATTATGCAGTTTCCAGCTCAGCTTTTATGAAGCGTGTGCATTAATCATTTAGGAGATACCTGAAAAGCTTTTGGAGGAATTACTATTCAGAGGCTGTAGAACATACTCTCTGAGATACTATTACATTTACAATGCTAATAGGAGTCCTAAAAAATGCACAGAATGTTAGGAATGTGTCAGTACATTAGAGCTGAGCTGCAGGGAAGAAGACCGTTTTGCTGTGTTAAACCAGGCAGCAATGACACCAGTGAACAGTGAGCACATGGGGAAACTTCCAGGCAGAGTTCATCATATACAGCTGAAAACAGACATTCACATACTGGAAGAATAATTGTGTTTTTAGGTTTTTCTGTTTAATCTTATCCATCTGTATTTGTCACAAGTTTGTAATGCAATTATGCTGAATCATGCTGATCCATGTGATGTTGATGTTCTGTCCTCAGAGACAAAAAGACTGTTATGTACAGTATGTGTCCTATATGATAAAGGATATCTAAGGAAGTTCTGTGTGAGTCAGGCTGGCTGTAGCCTTGTGATCTTGTTATCTGTTCCTACAGCAATGATGTCTTTATGCCAAGTCAGCTGTTGAAGAGTACTTAAAAGGATGTCAGATAGGGGTGGGAATCACGAGGGACCTTGCAATTCGATTTGGATCGCCATACTTGGATCACGATATGATCCTACCATGATTCAACGATAATCACGATCTTGTGATATCAAGTATCACAGTCCCATATATTTCAATTTTTTTCAACTTATTCAACCTCAAATCATGTCCCAGAGTAAAACTGTTGACATCTTTCATATAATAAAGTACTCTCGGGGCTTCATTTTCCATGGGGACACATCTCCGCACACAGGCAAGGTAATGGGCAGTGCTGTTTGGAATAGACTCCCACTCCAGCTACGTTTATCTGACTGTGTGGACTCTTAAAAAGCAGCTGAAAACTTTTTTGTTTAACGAGGATTTTCATTGAGTTTCAATTCAACTGCTGTTTGATGGCAAGTCTGATATTTTTAAATTATTTTAATCTTGTGTTTTAATTTGTTTTTGTGGTTTTAAAATTATTTTTATCTATCAACTTCCTTTTATTCTATTTTACTGTACAGCGCTTTGTGACTATATGTCTGGAAAAGTGCTTCATAAAAAAACTTTATTTACTTTGCACTCGGAGAAAAAGCAAACTCCATGCCGATGTGTTTTTAGTTTAGCTGAACAATCGACATGTGTCTATCCGTGTGAAATGCAAAGTGTACAGAGCCACAGTACTGGCTACTTTATTGTACGGTGCTGAAACTTGGACTGTCTACAGAGTGCAGGTGAAGAAATTCCATGCGTACATGATGAGACACCTTCGAGCCATAATGAACATCTCATGGAAAGACAAGATAACCAACATAGAAGTGTTGAAATGAGCTGGTCTACCATCAATGGAGGACATGCTAATACAGATGAACCTGAGATGGCTCGGACATGTTGAGAGGATGGACCACCAGCGCCTCCCTCGGCAGTTACTCTACTCACAGTTATGCAAGGACAAACGCAATCAGGGTAGACCAAGGCTCAGATTTAAAGACACTGTAAAAAGAAACTCGAAGAAGTTGGATATAGACAGGAGTTCCTGGCAGCGGAAGGCTAAGGACTTAGCTGTGTTGAGGAATCTGATCAGACCTAAATGAAACAGTCATTGTTGCCCACGACAGACTGCTATGATGATGATGATATTGCTAATGCTGCTCCGAGGCATGTGCTGGCCTGCGCGTTCAGAGGTTTTTGTTTTCATGAAGCACTTCTTGTGGGTTGCGTGTCATGTCAAGGTCTTTCCTTCCATCTTTGTTTTATAAATCTGAAAAAAGGCCCGACATTTGAGCTAACTTTGAGCTAACTGCTTTGAAGCTGGCTGCAAATCTCACAAGACAAGCTATAACTTCACTTGACTGGGTGCTTGCTTTGCGCCATCTAGTGGACTGAAAGTACAATTGGTTGAATATCCAAGAGAGTATGCAACGTTTACATGATAATTAATAAAAAAATCCATCCATACATTTAGAGATCAGTGTGTCATTGTTAGATCACGATCTATCACTGAACTGATCTTTTTTCCCACCCCTAATGTCAGACCTTGTCATCTTCGCACACTGTCATAACACTTTTGCAAGTGATATGTCATTGTGTCTCTTTGCTGGCCAACAAAGATTAAATGCATTCTTGCTCATTACTGGTTCTCTCATCTGAGTTATTTTACCTCGTTGTTAAACTCAATATTTTTCGTCTGAGTTAACAGAGATATTTAAACAGTGCAAGATCTTTTTTCAGTTTTAAATAGTAAGCACTGTCTAGACTCAGTAATTTCTCTGACTTACACTGTATAAAAAGACATAACGTTTTTTTCTCATTGTCTGACATTAAATCAGACTAAACTTTTCCTGTTTTAGGTCAGTTAGGACTCACCATCGAGCCCGTGGACACACACTACTAGGTGTATGCCGTCATCAAACTCCTCGTCGTCCTCCTCAGGGGGGAAATACGGCAAATCTGATGCCAGGAGAGGAAGGTCACTGTATAAGTTCGCCTGGAAGTTCAGCTCTTTGAGCAGCTCCTCTTTGGCTTTGTAGAAGCTGGGGAAAAAATTGAAGTGACATTTGAAGGGCAAGATTACACAAAAAAAATAGAGGTTTTCAGTAATGGCCCCTTTACACAGCATGGAGATAGTTAAGATAAGATAATGCAGATTGAGAGATTGACCTGGTCTCTCAACAGTCTCCTAAAGCCTCAAAAAGCTGTTTATGAGGAAATGTTTGGGACATCCTTGTATGATCAAAAATTTTATTTTTGGCAACTTTCATGGTAATCTGTAGGGATCTTTGGGAGATGATTGAGAGATCATTGAAAGACCAGGAGAGATCACTATGATGCTAGGAGAGATTGCTGATGGATCATTGAGAGTTTCTTGGGCCACCTAGGAGATTAATGAGCATTTCTTGCTTGACAGGGAGCCTCTGGATATATATTTGAAAGGTTTCTAATATTCTTCTACACCCTTTAAACAGAGGTGGAGATCATTGAGAGATCGTGAAGCGATGAAAACTGGCCAGATTTCTAAAAAATGTTTCAAGCACCCAGTGAATGTCAAAATCTCTCAATGATCTCTCAGTGGTCTTCTATGGTTGAAGTTTTGACTCAGCCCAAAACAGTCTCTCAATGATTTCCAGGGGAAGCAATCTCTCAAGCAGTGATAAATGATGTCCTCAATCTCCCAATGATCTGTCAGTGATCTTCACCCCTGTGTAAAGGGGGTATAAAGTTGAAATGATCTAAGGCAGGGGTGTCAAACTCAGTCTTACCGAGGGGAAACAATATAATATAATTTACCAGACCAGGAAAAGTAGTTGCCAATTTTCAAGACTGGGGGCAGAAAGTCTGAAATATACGAGAGAGGAAAATGTAGCAAAGCATAACATTTGGGGGGAAAAAAAATCATGAATTTATGAAGGAAAGGAGATGGATTTACGTATAAGACAAGGGAAAAAGAAAAATGACAAATTTAAAAAGGGGGGGTGTAGTAAATTGAAGAGACATGGGGTAAAAGTCACAAATATGTGAAAGGGAAACTTTCAAATTTTAAGATTGGGGAAAAAAGACATGTTTACAAAAGTAGTGAAAATAACTGCTGATTTATGAATAGAAAAAGTTACAAATTGACAGAGGTGGAAAAACAAAAGGCACAGGTTTATTAGCAGGTCAGCTGAAGCACACTGAAGCGCCATATCTGGCCCCTGGGTCTGTGATCTAACAGAAAGCCAGTGTTGCTTTGGGTGATTAACAGGCAGTCATGTCACCCACTTCTGAGCAAACCAAGGCTTCTGAGCAACGTTTCACTCACACATAAAGCTCCTCAAAGTTTTATTACTCTGTCATCCCACCAGGTTACAGATTAGAGCCAAGCAGGAGTCAAAACCAATCCGATTCCAGCTCCTGTACTCCAAGCTAATCATGATGGATTTGTCTGCACAGCCTTTGATGTGATTTAATACACTCAGGAGGCATTTCACCTCATCTTGACTTCCTCGCTCCCAATTTGCCCTGGCTCCACTTTCGTTATGCTAGACTTTCCAGGCATGAGTAACTGCTAGCTATACTGTGCCAGATGTCAACAGGTGTCTCCAAATAGCCATAAAGGCTCTGTGTTTTACACTTGTTTCCCAGAGCTGATGTGGATTATCAGCAAGTTTTCCTTTTTCTTTAGAGCTCAGCCCAAATGTTGAGAATCCTTACTTATTACCTGCTTGAACATAAGTCACACACATGAGCATGCATGAACTTTTTTAGAGGCCACCTTGGTAGCATACCACCTCCATGCCTACCACCTGCCAGCTATGGGGCAGATACTCTACCACTAGGCCACTAGTCTGCATAATCACACACTTAGAATCCCACCAGCAACTCCTAGTCTGTTATGTAAAACCATTGGACCTAATTTAATAAAAAAAAAAGCGTGGATATGAACCTATTTTAATCCTCATTCAAAATTTGATAGATGTTCCTATTACCGGAGTGGTGGCTCAGTTGGTAGAGTATCCGCCCCACACCTGGGAGGCAGGGGTTCAAATCCCGGCCGAGTCATGCCGAAGACCATATAAAAGTGGAACTTCCTGCCGTCCAGCTTGGTGCTCAGCAATAATGGAATGGAGGAGGGAAATTTGTGGCGGCGCCTTGCATGGCAGCGGCCCTCTGATTCTGCACTTGGGGTGTGTGTGATTAACACAGTAGATAGGTAAAACACAATCTCGTTCTACTGTACATGATTGGTTGTACAGTTGAATGACAATAAGGGTGATTTAATTTAATGAACCCATTAAGTTCTTTACGTTAGACTAGCCCCATTTTACTCTAATAACTTCTTATATAAAAGAGGGTTGTGCACCAAGGAAGATGCAAGGGATAGGGTGAGATGGAGGCAGATGGTCCGCTGTGGTGAGCCCTAAAGGGAGCAGCCGAAAGTAGATGAAGAACAAGAAGAAGAAAATGATGATGCTTTTTTAGCTAAAAAAAATAATGAAAGTAAATGGAGAACTTCTTTAACTCTCTTTAAAGGGCTGATGACACGATTTTGACATTTTTTAGGATGTTGTGTAAACCCAAAAGTCATTGTTGATGATCAATATAATATTTATAACTGTGCCTGCATAAACTAGTTATCATCAAAAAACCGCAGCCGCTGACTGGACTGTGGTGCCGCCCACCGTATTAAGGGCGGCACCCCATGACGTCAGCGACAGAACGCACACCGGTGTTGTTGACTGGAATGACAGCAGCTTTGTAGCTCACAGTTTCTCTGGTTTCTTGTTTTAATTTTACGGCTATGCCTTCGCGTTGTGTCGCAGGCTTAGATAAACAGCAGGCCGTGAAAGACCACATCACACGCTTCAGCTCCAACTGTCATAAGCCTCCTTGTGCACTCCTCATGCGCTTTTACGCAGGAGGAGCGCACGAGTAGGGGAAGGATTAATGGATTTACCAGCAGCTTTTACCTACTTTCTGTGATCGCACGCTTGAGTCTCGCCGGTCCGGCCACGTCCCCTCTCTCATTATCACCAGCTGATTCCCCTCCCGCTGATCATGTTTCCCGGTCCTCGCCTAGGTGCTTCTCATCACACCATCACCAGCAGTGCGTGTCCTTCATGGCCGTTTGCCAGTCACACACTGCTGGTCCATAGTATTGTCATCTTTGCTGTTAGTCTGCCAGTATTTTCAGCACTCTCACAACGTGTTAGTCACTCCATGTTCGCCGTGGTTCTCGTGCGTCCTTGAAGCGATGTCGGCTCTGGGGCGCACCTGTGGCTAACACGTCTCCTCTCATTCGTTCTCTGGGCGATGCCTGTCCCCGAACGCCATCAGTAAGTGTGTTTGTGTTTTTTGTACGTCTTCACCTTTTTGGGAATTGTCTGTCATTCTGTATTAAATGTGCTGTGGTGAACCCTGCACATAAATCCTCGTTATTTCATCTCCGTGCCCTGCGTAAGACCGCACGGAGGGTTATGATGAATGGAATTACGTGCAGGATTCACCACAGCACATGTATTGAATATAAAGACTGATCCCAAAAGGTGAAGACTTACAAAAATACACAGAAACACAAACAGTAGGTGTTCGGGGCCAACATCGGCCAGCGAACATGGAGAGAAAACGTGTTAACCATGGTTGAACCCCAGAGCCGACATCACTACAATGGCGCAACAGAACCACGGCTGTGTGGAGTGACTAACACGTCGTGATAGTGTTGGCAATATTGGCTGGCTGACAACACGGCAGATGATGCACACAAAACATGAACAGCTGACTGTCACTGAGTCTGACTGGCTTGGCACAATGCCCGCTTGACACGGCTCAAACCTATACGATTTGATGCCCTCAGATTCTTCATTGTCATCCTATTCTTCGGAACTATAATCATCTGAAGATTGGACAACACAAACCAATTCCAGACTACATGTGCTGGAACCATCGTCAATGTTTTCTACCGCTTCCATCCTGTGTGTACAATGGGCAGCCAAGCGCTGTGTTCTGTCGATGACATTACAACATGGTCGTGGGGTTTTCTAGCCACTGACGCAATTGGTGACGTGGCGCTCATGAAAATGTCGGATATAAGCCTGTTTGACTTAGAACTGCAAAGACCAACCTATTTCGTCATATTGTATTATGTGTTGAAAAATTAGATGAAGTCAAAAACATTTCATCAGACATTTAAGCTCCATGAACTTTTAAGACAAAAAATCTTTGGCATATTTTCAGCTACAAAAACCATTTGGCTTTGAATATACTAAACCATTTCAGCTTTTCTGATAACATGGTTCATTTTTAAACCATTTTGGCTTTTAGGCTAGGCTTAATTTTTATTTAGTACTTTGAAGCATTGCGATTTCCCTTTTAGCTAAATTTATGTAAGGTTAAGACATTTTTAGCTTTTAAGCTAGCCTTTTTTATTATTTTATTTTATTTTTTGCTTTAAGCTTTTATTATATTTATTCATTCATTCATCCTTCTTGGACTAACTTTGTTCAGCTTAAAGCCATGTCATATTTTTGATACAAATGTACAACTTTAAGCCAGTTCCTGCACTTTCTGTACGTTTTTACAGCTCGCACAGATCTTAATGAAATGCATGTTGGTCAAATTGCCTTTAAATATTTAATTATTGCAGCATCACTGTGAATCATTTTTTGCAACCTTCCTCAGAAAGGTTCGTTTCAGTGCATGCCTCTTCAAATGCCTAAGAGCTACAGTCAACTCCGCCCTCCCTCTTATGCCACTATTGCTAATGGTAAATAGCCAGCTACCACTAGCAGCTTGAGTAGCTAACCTGAGCCAACTAACGTAAATTTGTGTTAAAGTATGAATGAAATGGTTTTAGTGGTATGACTGGTCCCTGGAGTACAATAAGCATGTGATTGACCAGCTAAACTGCTAGCTTCAGCTAGCTGCCCGAGGTGTCAGTTACAGGAAATAATAATGCTAACAGTTTATATAAAAAATATATATTATAAAATAAGTTATATTATTAACTGTGGATTAATAAGCCAGGTGGAAACAGGGATGTCTATTAGGGAGACTGAAATCTAAAGAAAATAACAACATAAACAGTGCTTGGTAAGCTAACTCCCTAGCACCCCACTTAAATTTTCAGACAGTTCAGCTGGCCAATAACAGAGCAGTGGGTGGCTGGCAAAGCTGGGTTTACTAGGTTTATGATGTTCTGTAGCAAATCTGGAACAGTTAAAATGGCTTCTTCGACACAAAAATATGCTGTTTTTTTAAAGATAAATTAGTGTTTTGAAGTTTTTTTGACAACCACATGACCAATCGATGCATTTCAGATGGTTGAAACCTACGAAACCACAATTTTTTCAGTGTATGCTCCCTTCAGACTAGCATTTTTAAGCTAGCTTTCTTTCTAGAAAGTACTGTCAAGTTACAGCATTCACAGTGCATTTTCATCAGATAATGCAAATCTTCTCATTATTTCTTATTTTTGGATTGTAGAATGGCCTAGTCTAAATGGCAAGTTTTATTTTTTAGCTAAATGTTTTTTTTTCTGGAATGGTCTCTCTTCTGTGTGACTACAGACGTCTGCTGTGTATAGGGAGGGGAGGTGAAGGCTGGGCTGGGGGAAATGGAAGTTCACCTTTTTGGAGCTGTGAAAAAGGCTGTGGACCACTGATGTAGGGGTTTACTGTTTTACCGTCACATACAATTACATGTTTTTTCAAGCTACCCATTATTACTAGGGATGCACTATTTTTGGTTTGATACTGATATTTAAAATAGGTTGGCCAATGGCTGATACGGAGTGTGACTTTGCAGCTGTAAGCAATAGTTGTCTGTCTCAGGGCAAAATCGGCAGAAACCATACTGATACATTGTATCGGAGCATCCGTAATATTACTTCTTGTTATTATCAACCAAGGTTTTATTTCTTGTTGAAAGTTTTGTCCTTTATCATCACTAAGGTTTGCAAACACTCACTTTAGCATCCGCTCATTGGTCTCGTCATCCATGTTCAAGGGACTGAGTGAAGACGAGGAGATGATACCAAACGAACCCAGGGGTTGGTGGGTAATCGGTGAGGTAGCCTGGCGAGTAGACATTCCACTGATTGAAGGAGAGTCTCTCAGGATAGACGAGAACGGCAGACATGTTGGGGCACAGGACACGGACATGTTCACCACCTCCACCATTTTCTTATTCACGAAGGCCAGTCCAGAGTTTGGGATCTTGGAGGGCTTAGACCGGCCATCCAAGGGCTCTTTCTCGCAGCTCGAAGGCCCATTGATATCTGATGGCATTACACTTGTCATGGCCAACCCTCTGAGGTCACTTGGCCTCTGCTGTGTGACAGGGCTGTTGCTGAAGGCGTCATTGGAGTGTGGTTGTGTCAGAGGTGTCTGCAACAGATCCAGACAATCCTGCCTCTCAGCACAAAGCAGTTCACTCTGATGGAAAATGTGGCTCTCCTCTGCAGCATTAATCCTCTCCAGATCTGCCGCATTTTCATGCACACACGGTTTGTTTCTACAGCTACAGAACGACGCTCCCGATTCAACGAGATGCACGTCCTCCACCGAAGCACCTTCTCCACTCATGTGTGTTTGATGGTTTGTGCTCTCCCCTTGGCTGCCAATAAGAGCACTTTGCTTCACATGAGGGCTTCCCACGGGCTTGTGTGAAAGGGACACATCAGATGTGCCACTTGACTCTGGCTTAATGTGCGTCTGTGACGAGCACTGAGGAGGGTTTGACTTCACAGAGTTAATATTCTGTCTGAGGACATGACCAAGATTTGGTGATGAAATCATATCTAATAGAGACACTTCTGATTGCTCTGCATCCAGGTTCCTGTTTAAAGATGAACAGTTTATCCTTTGTGAATCCTGGTGGTGCATTAAGCTCTTGCTTTCTGGCCCCTGGTTGAGTAGTGCAAGATCCTCCTGTGCATCATCTGGGCTGCTTATCTGTGGTGCAGAGACTGACTTGGTGAGCTTATTGAGCTGCCTTTGCTCCTGGTCCTCCTCATAGGGCAGGGAGCTGATAGAGGTGAGCGAAGCTTGTATACCCCCACTTGGAAGGCTGCCATTGCTCTCCATCTGCAGGCCTTCCAGAGAGCTGCGGTGGACCGGACGGTGTAGCACTATGTGTTGCGGGATCTCCCGCTCGCTGGAAAAGTCAAGAAATGGTCGAGCTCGCAGTGCAGCCTCCACAGGCCACGCCACAGAGCTGGGCTCACTCTCAATACCCGAGTCTGATATAACAGAGGGTGATCGCCTCATGATCTTGGAGCTGACCAAACTTCCGCGATGTGTCACCTCTTTTCTGAGATCACCCAGAAGAGGAGGTGTAACCGGATGCACAGAGACAGGGGGTAGACTTATAAGAGGAGCATCTTCACTCGCGTCATCCATGGAGTGATTTAAAAGCGTGGAAACGTCAGACTCCTTTACATTACTTTTATTCTCTCTTGCGTTGCTGTGGTTTTCGGCATCAATGATTATATTTTCTGTTAGGTAAGAAGCAGGGGACTCATCAGTACTGTTTGTTGAATTAATGTAGTATGAGGAGGGAAATGGAGCTGTGTCTTCTCTGTGTGGATTTTCATCATTAGACTTCCTGCTAACAAACTTCCATTCACAACTATGTGAACTGTCCTCACTGGGGAGATGCTCTTCTGCTGATTCCTTCAACTTTTCTGCTTCAGAACTGTCCAGATAATGAATACAGCTCTGGCCGTTTCTCACATCAGTCTTGCTCTGTTTAGCCATGAGCAAGACATACGTAGGCAGATCCATGCATTCATCACTGTCCAAGGAATCCTGGCCTGCTGCTGGTGATGTGGCTCCCTGGCTGTTTTCAGGAACCCCGTTGATGGGATCAGAGCTGGTTTGCTCATCGTCCGTTGAAAGTATTGGCACGTGTGATACCCACTCTGTAAAGGCAAAGAACACCGGACTTGTAGAAGCGAGACACTGGTTGATGTTGGGTGGGGAAAAAAATGTGTTTTACCTGTTTGAGGAGATTCCACATATCGGTCCTCGAAGATGATGGGCAGGCTGTTCCAGTCCCCATCGATGTCCAGGCACTCAGCGGGTAAAGGAGGCATCTTGGTCAGGTAGTCGGAGCTTCGTACTTCTGTGGCTATCTGTCCATGTCTGTTGATTCTGGATCAGGGGAGAGGAATAAACAAATGGCACACTTCTCTTTTGTCATCATTCAGCTTTGTGAGAGGGCCTGTACTTACAGTTCCTCTTGAAACGTCAGAGAAGTCTCTTTGGGGTGTTCGGTGAAGAAGTACGCCTCTGAGAACTCTGACCTGGTGTTCCACAAAAAAAGAAAATCACTCTCTCTGTAAACTCAATAGTTTATACGATAACTAAAAGTCAAACATTCAAGGTCTTAAAAAAAAATAGAAAATTGCTTTTTTCCCAGTCAGTGCTGATGCGATGCTCCAATTAGAAACGCATCACCCTGGAGAGGCAGCTACCATGACAGTGAAATCTCTGGGAAACACATTTTCTGGTGTATTTGTGCTCATCAATAATTACAGAATAAGTGTTAATTGAAATCCCAAACTCTGCTGGTGCGGTGGAGGCATGACAGTTTCCCCTTGGGGTAATCTAATATCAACGCAAACATGTTCATTATTTTCAGACAACTGAGACAAAGCCATGCTCCATAATAGGAGCCTTGAGAGCTACTTCACTGTAGAGAGCATTTTCATATTAAGCAGCTCTCAGTGATTTGATAGAAACTCAACTACCAAATCACGATATTAGAAAGCTTTAGCGGTTTGGAGTGGCTTCTCATCGTTTCACTAATTGCTGTTGTTTCCTTTGACTATAATAAACTCCTATATTTATTTCTGAACCAAAAGAGTAACTTGAAGTGTACTTTGAGTCACACAGTCCCTTACTTTTACTCACACTTCTGCAATGCAGCGTTATTAACTGATTGTGTATTTTTCAGAAAGTGGTTGGTCTGCCGGAGCTTTATTACAGTCTCTGTTTGGAGTGGAGCATAATGGCTGTTGTATTAATACTAACAGGTTTAATGCAATATATGCATATTGTATCAAGCTTTAAAGCTATTACTCCCCTGGCTTCCCATGCTGATAAATATTGCACAACGTTTTACTAGCTATTTAATGACTTAGTAAAGCATGCACATGAAATAAAAAGAGACAGCAATTGTTTCATCCAGGCACGATGTTAACTCACAATTAAATGCCAACTAAATCATGAATTGTGATTCATGACAGTGCTTTCTCTGTTAAAACCCCTTTGTTCTAATGAAAGCTCCAGGGCAAAACCAATATTCGGGCAGGATTATGCATCAGTGCTGACTTGAAACGATGTCAGAGGGAAATGTGTGCATCTCCAGTGATTGGTTTGGGGAAATTAGATCCAGACCACCTTTGGAAATCAATTAAAGCTAATGCAAAGTGAGGCTGGATGAAGATGAAAACACAGTACATTAAAAGGACAATTCTGTCTCCCACCAGGTGATAATAAGACATTTTCAAGATGAGATAAGACCAGATGAGGATAAAAACAGACTTCAGTGCATTTGAATTCCTTGTGAGTGGGCAGAGCCAGGTGTGGCAGGATGGTACTACATTTTATACTACTGAACTGCTGCATTTTAAGGGCAGCATAAGGCTGGATTCAGATGAAACACACCCACGTTTCACTCATGTGGATTCAAATTAAGTTCACTTGGGCTCAGTGTGGACCCCCTGGATACTGTCCTTACTCTTGGTAGACTGGAAGAAAACAAAATTTATGTCACTGTGCAGTCACAGGGACATGAACATACTACTATGATTCTAGCTTAGCTTGTTTATTTAAATTTATCTGTACACTCAAGGGCCCCTTCAATAGGCACACTTTTCTAATACTGGGTTGCATCCCTATTACCTCAAGAGCTGCCTTACCTTTTTCCTGGAAACATTAATCAGAGATTAGGGGTGTACCGATCCGATATTTATTATCATATTCAATCCAGGCAAAAATTACTAGATTGGGTATCAAGGAGCAATAAAAAGTAAAAACCAATCCACTAAAACATAAAATAAACCAATAAACAGTAACATGGCCCCAATATGTGAGGAGAGATCGCATGCCAGAGATATAATGTCAGAGACAAGATAGTTCTTAACAACATGGGAAAAAAACAAAAAAGAAAAAAATCAAAAGCCTTCGAGACAAATGGACAACTGATTTCATCTGTTCTGCATCTACTCTTCATAAAATCCTGCTAAAACATTCGACTGATAGTGAACACCCTTTCCATAATGAAGATCTTTGTTGGTTGGTTCCAGTATCTCACTTTTTTTTGGGGGGGGGGGGGGGGGGGCGGGGGGATAAAAAACGCCTTGAAATAATATCAAACAAACAGACTGAAGCGAAAGTTTCGCCCTCTCTGATGGCTGTGATGGTGAGGTGAGCTGTTATTTACTGATTTAGGAAGTTATTAAATTGCTCTACAAAAGGAGATTTTTTTTTGTCAGTGTTCAGGCATAATGTTATCTTATACACAGCAGGCATTTTATCCCCTGAGATATTTCATATTCATGTGTTACAGAAATCTAACTTTATGCTGGAGCTGTAATGACTGCAGTTTGGGTGATGAGGAAGAATGAGGAAGACGTATGTCTGTGACTGTCTTTGTTAGGGCTTCATATTCTACATATCAGACTCATCAAAAGCATACTGGACATAAACTCACATCTCTTATAACTTTATTTTTCCTGTGATGTTTTCACAGAGTCCAGAATCAATCCATCCATCAGTTATCTGGGGGTCTAGGCTGCAGAGGTTGCAATCTAAAGCAGAGAAGGCTCTACTCTGAGCCTCTCCTGGATAGCTGAGCTTCTCACCCTATCTCTGAGGGTGAATCCAGCAATCCTACAGAGAAAGCTCATTTCAGCCTCTTGCATCCGTGATCTTATTCTTTCAGTCATTACCTAAAGTTCATAGCCATAGGTGATGGTAGGAATGTAGAATGACCACTAAACCAACAGCTTTGCTGTGGAGCTCAGCTCCCTCTTCACCACAACTGACCGTTACAATGTCTGCATCACTACAGATGTTAATCCAATCTGTCTGTCAATCTCCTGCTCCCTTTTCACATCACTCACGAATAAGACCCCAAAATACTTGAACTCCTCCACTTGAGGCAGGAGCAACACCAGAGAGGACAGTGCACCCTTTTCTGGCTGAGGACCATGGACTCAGACTTGGAGGTTGGAGGCTGTCTCACAGTCAGCAGCAAACCATTCCAGTAAGACCTGTAAGGCATTGCTCAATGAAGCCAACAAGCCCACATCATATGCAAAAAGCAGAGACGAGATTCTCTGACCACCAAAAATAACACCCTCTGTACCTTGACTGTACCAATAAATTCTGTCCATAAAAATTATGAGCAGGATCGGTGATAAAGGGCAGCCCTGGCAGAGTCCCACTCTCACTGGGAATGAGTTTGACTGTGGAGCCGTGCACATGGTAATGTTTGCACCCCAAACTGGCAAACTTCTTTTACAGTTTGGCTCGCTGTGCATATGACGCTGGGATTTCGGAGGTGTGAAAGTGCAAAGGTTTGAAACCAGTCTCCAGAGTGGCATGACTTTTCCAGAGCAACTGTTATGCCTCTGTGTGCACCGGGATACCGGGGAAATGAGACGATGGGTTAGCAGATATGTGTGAGGGTTACACCTGCGGCTGTGGTGCAGGTGTAGTGTGGCTGACTACTGACGGGAGTATCAGTGGTTTGATTCCCTGCAGTCTGCATGTCAAAGTGTCCTTGAGCAAGACACTAAACCCCCAGTTGCTCCTTGTGGATCAGGTCAGCGCCTGTGTGTATGGCAGCTCCGCCGCCATCAGTGTGTGAATGCGTGTGTGAAGGATCTGTAAAGCGCTTTGGTCATACAGAGATGAGTGAAACGTACTATATAAGTTTATCTATTTTAATGTGTGGGTATTTACAGAAATAACTAGAAGAACACTCAGAGAGCACATACCTCCACCAAAGCTCCTTCCTTCCCTCTCTTTGTCCATCCATCTGTCCGTACCGCCCTGCCTCCATCCCACCATGCATTGCAAGATAGGGCCTTAGTAGAGGTATGCGCTCATAAAACAGCTCCAAAATTTAATGGGTTTCTTCTGCAAGGCTCTTGTTTGTATTTGTGCAGCAGGATTAAGCAAACACTACTGATGAATTTGGATGAAATTTTCCCAGAGATGGTCCTTGGGCTTCTCAGAGCACATACTTCCCCAAGGCTCTGTCTTGTCACAGTGTGTTAGCAAGATTATTCAAAAACTAATGGATGGATTTGATGAAATTTTCGCCAGAGGTGGCTCATAGGCTACACACTAATTTTGGAAGTGATCTATGAGTGCATACCTCCACCAAGGCTCAATCTTCTAGGCAGTGGTTTAGCAGGATTGCGAAAAATTAATGGGTGGATTTTGACGAAATTTTAACCAGGAGGAGCTCCTTGGGTAACAGATGAACCCCATTAGATTTTGGAGCTGAATCTATGACTGCATACCTCTACCAAGGCCCTGTCTTGCAATGTACGGCAGGGAAGGTACAGACAGATGGATGGACAAAGGGAGGAAGGAAGAGCCTTGGTGGAGGTATGCACTCTCGAGAGCTTTTCTAGTTTCTTATATTCTGGTAGGAAATGGGAAATTAGTTGCAGCAATTTCTTGAAAAATGTGCAAACATAAAAGGAATTACAGGACAAAATCGAGGTTGTCAAATTCCAAGAAGTTTAAAAATCAGTATTTGTTCTGACCACTTTATTCTTTAACATACCTGAACTCCTTGTGCCACTCCGCTTTTGCGTAGTACTTTCCGTTTGTGTAATGCTCAGGATAGTTCCGCAGGCTTCTTGGAGGGCATTTTAAAGCTCTTCATTGGATGTGGGCTGCCTTTTGTTCTGTTCTCTGCCAAGATGACACACATTTCAAACATAGATTCACTCACTCATAAAAACCCACTGACACGACTGTCAGTTCAGTTCATGTATAAATTGGCATACACGGTCTTTTCTCCCCATTTCCTTTCTATAAGAACTTATTCTGTACAGCACCTCTCGATTTGAACCATCCTGATGAGGTTTTGGTGAACAGTAGATGGATCAACCCAAGGGCCAGGTGCACCTCTCAGGTCCAGCAAGGACTTTTAAGGACATGATTTTCAGATAGTGTTCATGATGTGGATAACGTTTTAGGTTTGACATTTTGCTTTCCTTCTAAACTTGTGGGTTTTTTTTAATGTTCCATAACATCAACCAGAGGCCACCTGGGCATGGGGCAGGCCAGGGTTCAGGAGAATTTCAGTTGTGATAGGCTTTTCATGAAAAGACGTATTGTTTCACCAATCCTAACAAATGTGTGCTAAAATTACAGGTGACTCATATCTTTGGATAGACTTTAAGTGCATTAGCTTGGTGCAGAAGAGTTCCTCACAATTTGTGTGAAATACACCTTGAAAATGAACACAGGCGCTCCACTTAGGCCCAGTGTGGGGTGTGAGCAAAACTGTGAGTTACACAAATCTACTTCGAGAACAAAGAAATGAACACATAAATAGGACACAGAAGTAGCCCAGCATAGAAACAGGTGCATTTTTCTCTTTTATCAGAACAAGAGCGTCATAGCTGGATTCTATCTTTCACCCACACACAAAAAATATAAGTTAGTTTTCCAGTTCTTTACTTGCCCCCTTGTGAAACTTTCTTGACATTTTTCACGTTCTAACATGCTGTAGGTAAATGCCATACTTAACTGCCTTTTCTGTGCACCAGTAAAGTTTTTTTTATTCAATTGCCAGTGTAACCTTTAAGAAAACTGACCAGTATAAACCTTAAGGAGCTGCTTCCAGCCATCAATGTCAGTGCTTATGAACTCCCCTTATGGTTTTTCCGTATTTCTATCATTCAGCGTGGGTGCTCAGGGCTGGAAATGTCTATATTTAAACATATCTGCACTGGCTTAATAAGCACACAGTGGCTCAGGGTACAGACAGCAAATAGTGACGCCGGGGCATTGTATAAGCCTGCCTTTGGTGGAGCGAGACTCTCACCCGGAGCGTGTGGTGCTCCTGAGCCAGGTAGGACAGGATGTGGGGGTTGAGCACGGAGGCCTCCAGGAAGCGGCTCCACAGAGCAGCCAGCTGGAAGCAGAGCTGGCTCATGTCCCTGCTGATCTGCTCCGCTACCTTCTCATGGCCTTCCTGCAGCTAAAGAAAGAAAGAGACATCAAAGTGAAGGTGCTGTTATACATACGGCATCTAAATCCATCAACAGTGTAGTATCTGTTATGAGTTGGCTTTAAAGTGTGGGAATTGTGAGTGAATCTAAAATTAGAGCAACCTGACAGAAACTGGTGGGTATGTTGAACACAGAGAAAAGCCAAATGCCAACAGAAGTGGGCAGAAACTAGTAACACCTCAAGTAACTTTATCACAAAATCCTACGATGGGGGAAGTTATACTGCATACTATTTCTTTATACTTTTTAAATTAATTATAATTTCACCAATTCAGAATTGGGTTAGAAGTCACCTTGTATGCACAGTAATGCCAGGAGGACTGAATAGCGAGAAATTGTATTCAAGTGTGATGTTAATTACTTATCAGATTAAAAAGTCGCTTTAGAAGTGAGTTATGACTTTACTCTTGCCAGTAAAAGGGAGTCTGACATTTTTCATTTTAAATTAGACATTTTCCTTGTAAATGTGAGTTTTTCTTCTATTAAATTTTAAAGGACTGTTGGCATTGTTATCAGAATGCTGTCAAAGAGGCTAAAAGGGAACATCTGTCTAATATTATTTTGTCCAATAGTGATAATCCACGTGTGTTATTCAAGGCTACTGACTCTGTTGTTAATGCCTCACCGACTCTTGGTATAGAAGCATCCACTGAATTGTACAATGACTTGTTGCATTTTTCTTTATTGATAATGTTACCACAATTAGGGCTCTCATCCCAGCTCCTGCCTCTGACCCCGCTGTCTCTGTCCCTTGCTCTGCTGTCTTTAATCAGTTTGGGGCTGTGACCCTGTTGCAATTAGAGGAAGTGGTTGGTCATATTAAGCCCTCAGGTTCCCCTTGTGATGCTCTCCCTCCTCACTTTTTTTAAAGCGGTTTTATCTAGCATAGGTCAGTTGGATTTAACCATTTTAAACAACAGTTTGTCTTCTGGTGTGGTTTCTGCAAATTTTAAGCATGCAGAAGTGAAACCTTTGCTAAAGAAAGCTGATTTTGATCAAACTGTGTTGGCTAATTTTAGGCCTATTTCAAAGCTACCTTTTCTCACAAAAATATTGGAGAAAATTGTTTATCTTCAGTTAAAGGCTTTTTTTTTTGATGAGAATGGTGTCCTGGAGGTGTTTCAGTCTGGATATAAAACCCTCCATAGCACAGGGTTGGCTTTGTTAAGGGTCTTTAATGACATCTTCCTGGCATTGGATTCTGGTGATCTTGTGTTTCTTGTCCTGCTTGACCTGTCGTCTTTGATACAGTGGACCATGACATTTTAATATCCTGCCTACAGCATCTAGTGGGGATTTCTGATACTGGAATGGTTCAGGTCCTACCATATTTGGCAGACAGAGCCATTTCTGTAAGTCTGGCTGGTTTTGAATCTTCCTTGGCTTCCCTGTCATGTGCAGTACCACAGGGCTCAATTTTAGGGCCCTTGCTTTTCTCCCTGTACTTACGTACTTCCACTGGGTTCAGTCCTTAGAAAGTATGGTATCTCCTTCCACTGTTGCGCTGATGACAGTCAGATCCATGTACCATTAAAGCAGAAGGAGGCTTTCTCAATTAAAAGGTAAAGGTAAAGGTAAAGGTAAAGCCAACTTTACTGTCATTCAGTCCATACAGTTAGTCATGTACAGTAGAAAGAAATTACGTTTCTCTTATCTACAATGTTCATCACATCTAGAATCAGAGGGGTCACTGCCATGCAAGGTGCCACCACAAATTTTCCTCATCCGTTCCATTATTGCTGAGCACCAAGCTGGATGGCAGGAAGTTCCACTTTTATATGGTCTTCGGCATGACCTGGCCGGGATTTTTTGAACCACGTATTGCATTTCTTGATGACATTAAAGCTTGGATGGCTTTAAAGTTTTTACATTTTTTTTTTCCACAATATCTTTATTGAACCTTTTTTTTTTTTTTTAACAAACATGATACAAACAATCAAACACTAACACTAAAGTACTACAAAAAAAAAAAAAAGATGCACTAAAAACACCAACAACCACCAGCAAAATCAAATCTTCAACAATGCTCCTCTGTTTAGTCTAGACAATCCAATACATAAGTATACATATTATGTTCACCAGTTTGGAATTTACAAGGTCCACACACATCATTCACCTTCTTCTTCAAGAGTTATGTTTAAATTTTTTACATAATCAATAAAAGGTCTCCATATATTCTCAAACACAATTTTCTTTGATTTCAGTATATATGTTATTCTTTCTAATGGAAGGTTTGTTAACATCTGTCTTAACCACTGAGTCACATCTGGTCTATGAGTCTTTTTCCATAATAGTGCAATACATTTTTTGGCATTAAGCAAACTATGAATGTTCTTTCACTTTTATTAAAATTATGCTTTTCTGGGTGCAGACCCAACAAAAACAATTGAGGATTCAATATGATTTGTTTTGAGATTATTTTTTCAATTGTTACCCTCACCTCTTCCCAAAACATTCTTATTAATCTACATTCCCATACACAATGAAATAGAGTTCCTTTACTTTCCATGCATTTTGTGCATGCATCTGGTGTATTTTTGTTATATTTATTTAACTCCTCCAGTGTAACATACATCCGCATTAACCATTTGAAATGTATCAATTTAAGGCGTACATTTATTGATTTGGTTTGAGCTTCTGTACAAGCCAATTCCCATTGTTCCTCTGAAATTTCAGTTTGCAGATCTTCTTTCCAGTAGTTTAATCTTTTCAGTGAATTTTCACTTGAAGATAGTGTCAATGAGTTATAAAACTCTGAAATAATACCCTTTCTTTTACTATCTTTCATCATCATTTTTTCCAAGGATGAATAAATAGGTCGAGTGAGAGCTTTATTTTGATTTGATCGAATAAAGTTTCTAAGTTGAAGATATTTAAAAAAATGTGTTCTATTGAGATTAAATTTGATCCTCAGCTCTTCAAAAGACATTATGTTATCTGCACATGGCAAATATAAATCCTGAATCTTTTGTATCCCTTTTAAATTCCATACTTTAAATACAGCGTCCGCTCTCCCTGGTTTAAAATATTGATTACCCCATATTGGACTAAATTGTGACAATAACTGTGGTTCTTTTAAATAGTTTTTAGCTTCACACCATATTTTGATCATATGCTTTACAAATGGATTTTTAACTTGTTTTTGTAATTTTTTTGCCGAATCTGAGTATATGAATATGGGAAGAGGTAAAGGTAAATTGTATGATTCCATTTCAGTCCAGTGAGGGAGATCATTTGATGAAAAATAATATGTCATAGACCTCAGTTGTGCCGACCAATAATACAACATAAAATTTGGACATTTCAGACCTCCACGATCAAATGGTAAATATAATAAAGACAGACGTAATCTAGCCCTCCTGTTGTTCCATATAAATTCCACTAACTTTTTTTTTATTCTTGAGAATAAATCTAAAGGTGGTGATAAGGGAATGTATTGAAATAAATAAAGTATTTTAGGTAAAATATTACTTTTAAGTATATTGATTCTCCCGATCATCGACATTGGTAGTGACATCCATCTCTGAGTTAACTCATTAATATCTGTCATTAAGGCTTCATAGTTGACACTGGCGACTGATTCTAGCTTAGGCACAATTTGGATTCCTAAATATTTAAACTGATTTACAACATTGAATTGATTTACCTCAGGGGCTGGGTAATTTCTCTGGGTCTCATTTAGCATTAATATTGAAGATTTAGTTTTATTTATTTTATATCCTGATATTTCCCCAAAATTCTTTATTAAATTCAACAAGGTTGGAATTGATTTTTTTAGATTCGACATAAACAAAATTATGTCATCGGCGTACAGGGAGATTTTATGTTCTGTTGGTCCAACTTTAATTCCATATATTTGTGAATGTAAACGTATCGCTATCGCTAAAGGTTCAATTGCCATAGTAAACAGTAAAGGTGAAAGTGGACAGCCTTGTCGACATCCTCTATTGATTTTTATTGGTTTTGAAATATTGTTATTTGTTAGGATTTCTGCTGTAGCATTATTGTATATTATTTGAACCCATTTTATGAAATTATTTCCAAGTCCAAACCTTTGTAGGACTTCAAAAAGAAAGGGCCATTCAACTCTATCAAAGGCCTTTTCGGCGTCCAGTGATAGGAGAGCTGTATCCGGTGCTTCTTTATTAAAATAAATAATATTAAATAGTCTTCTTACATTATGGAAGCCTTGTCTTCCCTTTATAAAGCCATTCTGATCTCGATTAATAATATTTGGTAAAATTTCTTGTATTCGTCTTGCTAAAATTTTACAGATTATCTTAAGGTCGGCGTTTAATAGGCTTATTGGTCTCATATTTTCACATTTATTAGAGGGCTTACCTGGTTTTGGCAGCAGTATAATTAAGGCATTATTTATGTATGATGGTAAATTATTATTTTGAAATGCTTCTAAAACCATTTCCAAAAAAGGTTTTATTAATTTATTCTTAAATTTTTTATAAAGGTCAACTGGAAGACCATCTGGTCCTGCACTTTTTCCTGATTTCATATTATCAATGGCTAGCCCAACTTCTTCTTGACTAATTTTAGACTCCAATATCTCCCTGTTTTCATTTGGAATACACGGTATAGATAGTTCGTTCAAAAACCCATTTAGTTTTGTTAAATCAAATTCATTTTTAGTATCATATAATTTTTCATAGTAATCTCTAAAGGCTCTGTTAATTTCTAAAGGATCTATAACTACCTGTCCATTACTTATAATACTAGTAATTGGTGTTTTAATTTCTAATTGTTTAATCTGCCATGCCAATAATTTTCCTGATTTTTCACCTTGTTCATAAAAAGATTGTTTCAATCTTAGAAGACTCGAGGCAGCTCTATTCGCTGATTTTTTGTCGTATTCAGCTCTCAAAATCAGTAATTTATTCTCCAACCTTGGATCACTTCCTGCATACACTTTTTCCTGAAGACTTTTCATTTTATGTTCCAATTTAGCTCTCTCCTCTCGAGTCTTCTTAGATTTTGATCCTGTATAACTAATAATATGTCCCCTAATAAAAGCTTTGAAAGCCTCCCACTTTACACATGCTGATGTTTGTGTAGTATTGATGTCAAAGTACTCGTCTATCTGTTTTTCTATATACTTGACAAATTCCTCATCCTGAAGCCATTTATGCTGAAATTGCCATCTACCTGATTCCTTTGTCAATTTTTTATCTACATATATTAGACAACAGGGTGCATGATCAGAGATCACGATGTTATCATAAAAGCAGTTTTGAATCTTGGATCTTAATTCTGTGGAAATCAAAAAATAATCAATACGTGAGAATGTCTTGTAGGTACTGGAATAACAAGAATAGGCTTTAACTTGTGGTTTCATTTCTCTCCATATATCTAACAATCTCAATTCTTTCATAAAATGATTAATAGTCATCCTACATCCATTGTGCATACAATCCAGTCCTGTTGATCTATCTATACCTGGATTCAATGTACAATTAAAATCCCCTGCTATTATATGTTGCCCTGTAAGTGATGATAAAATAAGAAATAAATTAGCAAAGAACTTTTGATCATCTATATTGGGACCATATAAGTTCACAAGATTTATATTTTCTAATAGCAAAGAACCTTGAATGATTACATATCTTCCAAGTTTGTCTCCAATTACATTTTTCACTTGAAAAGGGACTGATTTATGTATGAGAGTCATAACTCCCCTGGCCCGGGATGAGAATGATGAGGTGAAGACACTTCCTTGCCATCTACTCCTAATTCTTTTTATATCCTCCTCTATTAAATGAGTTTCTTGTAAAAACACAATTTTTGAACCCATGTCTTTTATTTTATTCATAACTTGTTTAAGTTTTTTTAAATTTTGTAGACCTCTGCAATTCCATGAAGTTAAATTAAGATTAACACTTTGGTTTATGATCAATAGAGAGTTTGGGATTACCTTGCAGTGTAAACATGCTCATACAGAGAAGCAAAAACATGAGTGGTTGAACATTCATCCTACAAACTACACACAAACAAATTCCCCCTTCCCACACTTGTGGCGAACCCCCCAAAATCAAAAGAAAAATTCCGTCTCCCGATATAGCCATCGACCGCTCCACACCCACGGGGAACAGCCTAAGCCACTCCTTCTTCATCCTCCCAATCACCCTAACTCTACTGCTTTTAATGACGTAACATTAACTCTCCTCTGTAGTTTTCCAACTTAACTCCAAAATTTTTAACAACTTTGTACATCATAGTTTTTTTTTGTTTGTTTGTTTTTTTTAATATATAATACAATCTATATTTTGTAAACTTGCTATTTACTTCAAGTCAGTCAGATGCCTGTGCAAATGCTTAATTATTCTACCTTATATTTTGTTCATGCTTAGCTCCCACCAGTCTCTTCTTCTTCTTTGATCTTCTTGATGAACTCCTGCGCCTCCTCTGGGGTCTTGAAGATGTGGGTTCTGCCCTCATACGTGGTCAGCAGTCTCGCAGGATAGATTACACCATGACGAATCCCAAGGTTGCGCAGCTCCTTACGTATGGGATCAAACTGCTTCCTCAATTGTTGGATTCCTGTGGCCAAATCTGGGTAGAACCGCACCTGCTGATCCTGGTGTTTAATCTCTCCTTTAGCTCGTGCAGCGTTGAAGATCTTCATCCTGTCTCTGTTGCTAAGAAACTTCATAATTAAGGTCCTCGGCGGTCCCTTATCTCTCCGTGGGCCAATACGATGTGCTTTTTCCAGAACCACTGCTGATTGCAACTCCTCGCTGCCCAGCACCTCCGGAATCCACTTTTCCAGAAAGGAATATACGTCCCGACCTTCTGATTCCTCTGGAAGACCCACCAGCGTCAAGTTATTCTGTCTTGACCGAGATTCCAAATCCAAAATATTTTCTTCTAGACATTTATTTTTTTTTTCCAAAGTGCGCACCTTTAATTGAAGACGGGTGACGTCATCTTCAGCACTAGCGAGACGGAGCTCCATCTGCGCCGTTCGTTCTACACAGTCACCCAATTCCTTTCTTATTCCTTCCAACGCTGTCATAATCCCATCAAATCTAGAGGAAAAGTCCGCTCTCATTGAACTCATGGCAGCCATCAGCGCATCTGGGCCGTTCCCCGCAGATATCGCACCATTGCCAGCCTCCTCCGCCATATATGGAGTTTTGTTTGCTGCGTCACAGACCTGAAAGTCCGTTAATTTGGACTGTTTCGGCGGCTCGCTTTTTCCTTTACCTGATTTTCCAGCCTTAGGCTTCGCCGACATATCCTCGCCCAAACGCTGGGATACGTTCTGTCCCAAATGAGAGAGTTATTTGCCGATTTTTTTTCTCCAGGAGCAGAGCAGAGTGAGACACGTCCGTCTTACGTGGCAGCCATAACCGGAAGTCAAGTTTTTAAATTTTAATGAAAAAAAGACTGAAGTGATGGTGTTTGGACCCAGTGGCTCCTGTGAGCCCCCACCCACCCACCCGCTGATTTGGGCCCCTTGGCACAGTTTAAGACAACTGCTACTAATTTGGGTTTTAAGATGGACAGCGATTTTACATTAAAATTGTCAAATTGGTGCAGTAGTCAAGTCCAGCTTTTTTCATTTGAGGCAGCTGGCAAAGGTTAAACCCATTCTTTTAAGGCAGCACTTTGAAACAGTAATCCATGCCTTCATTATATCTCGGCTGGATTACTGTAGCACACTTTATTTTGGAGTTAGCCAGTCTTCCCTCTCACGTCTCCAGTTGGTTCAAAATGCCACTGCACGTCTTTTAACTGGAACACGTAAGAGGGACCATATTACACCCATTTTAGCCTGCCTCCACTGGCTGCCTGTACACTTTAGGGTTCATTTTAAAATTCTTTTATTTGTTTTTAAATCATTAAATGACCTTGCCCCACCTTACCTCTCTAAGCTCCTTCATCTTTACACTCCTGCTTGGTCTCTTGGGTCAGCTGATCAGCTGCTCCTGGAGATACCAAAATCGAAGAGGAAGCTCAGAGGGGACAGAGCGTTTTCTGTTGCTGCCCCTAAACTGTGGAACAATCTGCCGTTGCCCATTAGACAGGCCCGTTCACTGTCCAGTTTTAAAACTCATCTTAAAACCCAATTTTATTCCTTGGCTTTTGACCCAGTTTGAGATATTGATTTTACTTGCTTTTGTTGCTTTTAATGTATGACTACTATTTATTTGTGCTGTATTGTATTTTTTGTTGCATTTTATTGTTTTTATGTCTTATGTTTTTGTATTTTATTTATTGTTAATGTACAGCACCTTGTGTCAGCTGTGCTTGTTTTAAAGTGCTTTATAAATAAAGTTGGACTGGATTGGATTGGATTTTTCTCATAAATTTACAACTTTTTTGTAAATTGTGATTTTTTTTAATTTTCTTTGAAAATGTTTCTTGTGCACTTGCAACTTTTTTAAATCTTAAATTTGCAACTCCTTTCTGGTAAATTTGAATCTGGCAGTGTGTGATGTTTTTTCTCTTAGATGTGCGAGAACAAAATGTAAACTAGCCATATGTGGACTCTGATAATACAAATCAAAAAATTACTGATCAAGAATAAAAGACCATCCATCCATCCATCTTCTTCCGCTTAATCCTTTTCAGGTCGCGGAGGGGCTGGAGCCTATCCCAGCATCTTTGGGCGAGAGGCAGGGTACACCCTGGACAGATCGCAAGTCCATCACAGGGCCATCGCAGAGAGACAGACAACCATTCACTCTCACATTCATACCTTAGAACAATTTACAATCCCCAGTTGATGCCAATTAAGCTAACCTGCATGTCTTTGGCCTGTGGGAGGAAACCAGAGTACCCGGGGTAAACCCACACAGACACGGGGAGAACATGCAAACTCCACACAGAGCGGTCACCAATGGTCTGGGGGTGGGATCAAACCCGTGACCTTCTTGCTGTGTTGACACAGTGCTAACCACTGCACCACCATGCTGCCCTGGATAAAAATCCTTGTAGCATAAATTTTTATTTACCTGTTTAAACTGTTTTGGTGTAATTTGTTTGTTGCAAACACCAGAAAATATTTTACATTTTTCCAATAAAACTAAAATGCAGTGGGGGTTGAATGATTTTGATTGCAACTGTAACATTAAGAGGGTTTTAATTTTTGCAACTCAGTGAGACAACCAACACAGTGAATTATGGTCATTACAACATCAGACCAGACCATCATTGATGGAGAAGCTCATTCTGAACCTTGAGGTCACTAAGAGCCATTGCTTCTCTGCAGGCAGTATTTATGCACAGGTATGTAGCCTAGGAATGCTGAAAGCTGAAAAGGCACATATAGCAGGGAAAATAAGTATTGAACATGTCAACATTTTTCTCATTAATCATGTTTCTGATGGAGCCATTGACTTGAGAATTTTTACCAAATATCAGTAACAACCCAAGTAATCCATACATACAAAGAAATTAAGGCAACTGTGTTCACAAAACAAGTTATAGTTAATAAAGTGGAATGACACAGAGACTAAGTTTTGAACACATTTGGTGAAATTCCTTTAATATTTAGTAGAAAAGCCGTTGCTGGTAATAACACCTTCTAGACGCTTCCTGTATGGAGAAACTAGGCGCAGGTATTGCTCAGGAGTGATTTTAGTCCATTCTTCCACACAGTCTTCAAATCTTGAGGGTTCTGTGGGTGTCTTCTATGATCTCTGATCTTCAGTTCCTTCCACAGATTTTCCACTGGGCCATTTTACAAGCTTTATTTTCCTTCTCTGGAGCCAGTTGAAAGTTTTCGTTGGCTGTGTGGTTGGGTTCACTGTCTTGTTGAAATGTCCACCCTCATTTCATCTTCAGCAACTTGGCAGATAGTAACAGGTTCTTATCTAGGATGTCTCTGTACATTTGTCCATTCATCTTTCCTTCAATTATATTACGTCTGCCTGTACCATGTGCTGAAAAACACCCCCACACCATGATGGGGATGTGCAGTGCCATTTCTCCTCCAAACATGGTGTGCTGTGGCATCCAAAAAGTTCAATTTTGGTCTCATCTGACCAGACTATATTCTCTAGTAGTTTACTGGCTTGCCCAAATGTTGTGCAGCAAACTTTAAATGAGCTTCAACATGCATTTTCTTCAGCAATGGAGTCTTGCAAGGTGAGCGGGCATAGAGCCCATGTCGGTTGAGTGTGTGGGGATCACGAAATGATGAGACTGGATTATTTCTCAGTATTGGTTTATTGCATTTCACGTCCCCAGCTCTCTCTCTCAGTCAGGAAAAAAGAGGGAGAGCTGCGGTAAACCCCCACACATTTATACCAGCACATCAAAGACAGAATCACACACTCAAGTCAAATCCTTCTATTTACAATTAATCACTTCAGAGTCCTCTTTGCTCTTCTGTCTGACCCCAGGGGGTCAGACAACCCTTTCAGGATCTCGCCCCTGATCCTCTGTCTTCCTTCCAAGTCCGCAGGTGGTCCAGACCCATTGTCCATCTGAGGCGTGATGTCAATACACACTGCAAGCTTAAAGTCTTTCTGTGTTTGAGCCTATGCAGTCAAATATGTGAGCTACATAAGGTTACAATTATGGGCGCTACAGAGTGCATTATTTATTGTTTTCTTTGATACAGCAGTACCTGCTAACTCCAGGTCTTTCTGCAGCTCTCCACAAGTGGACTCTGGCTCTTGGATAACTCTTTTGATAATTGTTTTGACTCCTCTGTCAGAAATCTTGTGAGGAGCTCCTGGTTGTGGCCAGTTTGTGGTAAAATGATGTTCTTTTCACTTCCCCAACAGTGCTCACTGTTTCAGTTTAGAAATGCGACTGTAACAAATGCCATCATTATGTTTGGCAACAATAAGGTTGTGAAGGTCTAGAGAGAGCTCTTTGCTTCTACCCATCATAAGTTTGTTGTGGTATGACATTCTGATATTCACAGACCTTTTTAAAGGGTATTAGTCAGGACTTAACCAACTGAAATTAATTTGCACTCATGGGGGATGGGATGGCTTCCTAAATTCTGATGGATTTCAGCTGGTTTCTTGGCTTTCTATGCATTTTTACACCTCTTTTTCTTCATGTGTTCAATATTTATTCCCTGTGTCATTCTACTTCATTAAATACAACTTGTTTTGTGAACACAGTTGCCTTGATCTCTTTGTATGTATGGATTACTTGGGTTGTTTCTGATATCTGGTGAAACTCTCAGGTCAGTGGCTCCATCAGAAATACGTTTAATGACAAAAATCTTGACATGTTCAATACTTATTTTCCCTACTGATTTCATAGGTTGTGACATTTGACCTACACCTTGACCTTGACCTCGGGCACAACCTGAATGCAGGCCCACCAGAGGATCATTGTGTGTGAGTGTGTTAAGCATCTGGGCAATTGCCTAGGACGAGTAGTGGCTAGGACAGACAGATGATAGATGCAGTACCGTTATCAGAAACTGCTAATATGTTAAAGCAAATTTACTGGCTTTATTGTTCTTAAGTTCCAGTAAATGTTAAAAATAATACATTAAAAACCTCATTGTAGCCCTCTGAGTCTCCCTAAATGACTTTCATCTTGACTACAGGACTTGTCTTAATTAATGTTATTCATATTAATTTTTCAGCATTTATTTGTTATATACAGTGAAGATAGACAAGAAACTGGTGAAAGCAACATGTGGGAAGGCTTGCCCCGGACAGGGCTTAAACCTGTGCTACATCTGCATGAGCAGCTGCTCTAATTATGGTATGCACCACACCATAGACTGCTCAGCCATGGGATGCTGTAATTATATAATATTTTAAGTTGAAAAATGATTGCAATAAGCCTACGGAGGTTTTTAATCAACTGTCCTTACCTGTAACTCTATCGTCAGCTGATTTAAAGTTTCCTCCACTGGCAGCGCCTCTGAGAAGAGAAAAAGAGAAGTACAGCACAAATGTTATACACACAATGTTTTAAATGCAATTTTGAAAAGTCTATAAAGAAACTGAGCATGAAGGAAACACTTAAAATTCTAAGAGAGTAAATAATTAAAAAAACACAGAAATGTTAATGCTTGCAGATGATTCAAGTTATAAAAGGTTTGGAAGAAAAAATATTTTAAATTGTTTACCACTAATGTAGAAAATAAATTCTGATCTGCTTGCATACTTTGTTCTCTACAGCATATTTTAAAATTACTCATTAGAATTTCAGGGTATTACATGCTCAAATAGGCTGTGACTACGCCCAATTTTAATGTTAAATGTTTACAATAAGATCAGTATTCATAATAATCATTTTTGTAAATAGATCCCCTTATCAAGAAGTACTTTTTCACGATTGCTCCACAAGTAACAATGTGAGCACTTCGTCCATCAGTCACGTTTCTAATTTTACCAGTTTCTTAACTTGAACATAAAGAACAAAGAAAAATCGAATGAAAATGGCAGTAATTAAATCTCAAGTGTTAATAAAGAAATGCATCCAGAAATTCAAATGTGCATCACCTGATTCCAGAGGAGTCTGCTGCAGCTGTGGGACCTCCTTCATCAGCGCCTTGTAGTAGGTGTGCAGGCCTCTGTGCGCCACCAACAGGAGGCGGCACAGTCGCCGGTGCCACGTATGAGCTCTCTGCAGGCAGTTTTCACTGGGCACATAAAAGCTTCCCTGTGGAGAAGGAGGCACAGAGGAAATGTCAGCCACTATGTCGGTCAGCAGCCACCTATCCAGGAAAAATGTTCTGCATTAACGACGGCCATGTATGCGTACTTGAACTTTACAGCCTTCCCTCTGGTAGTTGCTCAGGCTTGTAGCATTAACCTTGTTGGCGCTTACTTCTGAATGTGCAAACTCGTGTGGAGGGTTAAATACGATGTTAGAAATAAGAGTGCTGTAAACACAGGTGATTGTGAGCTGTTCAAGGAGATCATTGGATTTACTTGGAACAAAAGAATACTATGCAACCTTTATAAAGCTAAAAATGCTTCATTAGAAATCTTCTCAATGGAAAGATTTACTGTCATTTTACCATGAGATTTCCGTCCACCCATCTTCTACTGGACATCTGGGGATCCGGGTCATGTGGGCAGCAGTCCAAACAGAGCAGCCCAGAATGCTGCTGAGTTCACATAGCCCCATGATCCCTCCTGCAGGTGGTGAGCCCATTGGAGGTGGACCCATGGGGCTCCTTTGGGGACACTGGGTCCTTGTTGTAACTTTTTTCAGAGAGAGCTACTGGACTCATTGCTACAAGCTGTTTGGTCTTTATACAAGTGTTGCGAGAGTTTGGTTCGTATTGCCAACAATCAGTCAAACTCGTTCCCAGTGAGAGCTAGACTCTGCCAAGGCTGCTCCTTGTCATTAATTCTGTCCATGATTTTTATGGACAGGATTTCTAGGTGCAGCCAAGGAATGGAGCGTGTCAAGTTTGGTGACCACAGGATCTCATCTCTGCTGTTTGCAGATGATGTTGTCCTGTTGGCTTCATCGACCAATGATCTACAGGTCTTGGGACAGTTTGCAACTAAGTGTGAAGCGGTCGGGATGAGAAACAGTGCCTCTGAGTCCATGGTGCTCAGCCAGAAAAGGGTGGATTGTCCTCTCTGGGTTAGGGACAAGGTCCTGCCCCAAGTGGAGGAGTTCAAGTATCTTGGGGTCCTATTCATAACTGAAGGGAAACTGGAGCGGGAGGTGTGGTTTGGGCTTTTAATTAGGATGCCTCCTGGACGCCTCCCACTTGAGATGTTTTGGGCACGTCCCACTGACAGGAGACCGTGGGGCAGACCCAGGACATGCTGGACAGACTATGTCTCCCAGCTGGCATGGGAAATGCCTTGGTGTCCCCTCTGAAAAGCTGGAGGAAGTGGCTGAGGAGAGGGAAGTCTGGGCTTCTCTACTTGGACTGCTGCCTCCATGACCGAAATCCCTGAAAAAAACAGTAGAAAATGGTGGATGGAAGGCTGATCTACTGAACCGCTCTTAGTGTGGCCCTTCACCCAGGATCAATTTGTACTGGGAGACCCTACCAGGGGTAAGTTGCCCCTGACAGCATAGCTCCTGGGATCATTAGGTTATGCAAACCCCTCCACCACAATAAGGTGGCGATCCACTGAGGGGCTGTGAGATTTCAGGATGCCAAATTTGAGGAAATACAACTTCTTCTTTCGCCTGCTCCCTTTAGGGGTCTCCACAGCAGATCATCTGCCTCCATCTCACCCTATCTCTTGCGTCTTCCTCTGTTACACCAACCCTCTCCATTTCCTCCTTCACTACATCCATGAATCTTATCTGTCGTCTTCCTCTTTTCCTCCTGACTGGCAGATCCATCTTCAACATCCTTTGTCCAGGGATGGGCAACTATGTGCCACGGAGGGCCATTCCACTGCAGGTTTTCTGTTCCACCCAGTCTCTTCAGCAGTTGCTTTCTCTAATTAGCAATCCTTGAAGCTCATCAGTGCAAACACCTGCTGAAGAGACGGAGTGGAACAGAAAACCTGCAGTGGAATGGCCCTCACTGTCCATCCCTGATCTGCAGTGTTACAATGATTAACTGTCATCTTAAAAGTGCCTTCACGCTTGTTTTTTAAACAAAATTTACAGTTATAATGTCCTAGTTTCTGATGTATTTGATTAGCCGTAATTTCCAAGATGGTGACATCCGCAGCGTCTAACTGTCCTACCAACAGCTCTACTACAGAACTGGCTCAGAAACCTGATCAGACTTACTATGGCTCTTCTCTGTAAAATCTAGTTACCATACTATATATCTGTGTTTGCCTCTGGCTCATTAAATCACAGCTGATAATGTACATCTCATATCATTCTGAACTGTTTTGTCAGTTTTTTTGGCTGCTATGATCAGTGAAATTGTGTCATTACTCAGTCCCCCCAGGACTTCGCGGGATGTTTTTATGATTGTTGCGGCCCAAAAAGTCTGAATTCACAGGAGCTTTTTAAAAAAGTTGCAATAAAAGTTGTGATGTTTTTAGAGTGTTTTTTGCACTCAAAGTTGTGGGAAGAATTACAAATTTTAAAGATGTTTTTTTTTTTTTTTTCCAGTTTACTGCAGTGATATTCTATATAACGATACAAGAAAAGCACAGGATTGTCAAAAATTTCCTATTACAGTGATTTGTAAATTAGCCAGAAACTTCTGCTGTACAGTAAAACCCTAACAGCCAATACAGACTTTAACACAATGTCATTACAGCTGCTAAATTGCACTGAATGCATGTTAAAGAATGTAGATTTGGAAATTATTTGCAGCACCTTCATTTGAAAACTCCCTACGGCCCCCAACCACTCCGTACCAAGCAGAGACGAAAAAATAATTTATTCTGTTAGTGTGTATTGTCTGTTGGAGTCTGTGTTGTTCTGAAAAAAAAAAAAATACAGAGAATATTTTCTCTCTTTCCGTGCCTACCTGTCTATCTGCTGCACGTTGGTCTTGACACACACACACTTGTCTTTTCAGATACACATCTTTCATTTACGGTGGGACGACGGTGGGGGGTGTGTGTGTTTGTCTGTCTATACCAGAAATTCTCATTTTTAAAGCCCATTGACAAGATGTAGTAATGATTTTATCTCTGAAGATGTATAAAATAACCAAACACTGGCTATCGTGTTAGATTTGCTCGTTTTATTTGTGTTTTTATGGCGTTTGTCCCCATGCGCGCTCCAGCGACGGAGTGCTTTTGGGGCAGGCGGACATTTTTCAACACAAACCCAGTGCTTTGTACACGCGGTCAGGATGGAGACGTGGCGAGACGTCCACCAGCAGGCTGGGAGAGATGGAGGAAGAGACGGTGTTGGAAACCTCGCGGATGAATGGTTTTTTTTTAGTCACAATCTGTTTTTCCTGATGTGTTTCCGTTACTACTCTCCCTGTAAACACAGAAGTGAAGGCGGTGCAGTGATGTATTTGGTTGGTTAGACTGAGCGTTTGAGCGCCAGTCAGACAAATTTGATTGGTGAAATTAACGGAAGTTGACAAGGATTGGACAAAACTGTGGGAAAGTTGCAGTGATTCGACAAAGTTGCAAGGTCGCACAATAGTTGCGCTGATTGGCTGATTTCGCGTGAATTGACGCGATCGCAACATCGTGAAATCCTGGAGGGACTGATTACTATAGTTAGCTCAGCATCACGATTCAACGGGACTGTGGCAGTTTTCTACTCGACTAGGTCCCCAAGTGGTCAGTATAGCTTGACAAATCAGGACGGTAACATGAGCGTTGTCGAGAAATGACATTCAGTCTTTTTGGAACTTTTCTATATTAACTATTCACCACACCAGCTGTCCGTGATCACAGTCAGATCATCTCACAACACTTGGCCATATATCTCATTCATAGAGGTTATTTTAGCTTATTTACTATATTTTTAGCTTATTTTACCATACTTTACTATAACCTGATGAAAATCAGTAGTGGTTAGCTGCCACGAGCAGAGGTAACCATTTTAAGCAGTTTAAACATTAAAAGCACAATAAGCAAAAACAGCCAATTGTGAGAAGGGCGCCTTCAAACTGGGTGCAAAAATGATACTGCAAAATAATTAAACCCTTGAGGTATTTTGACCAAAGTATGTCACAGACATATTATTGACTGTACTCAATCGAGTGCTAAAAGGGCATAGCAATTGGCACAATTAACATTAGAAGTCTGACAAATACTGTATCAAATAACGTAGCTACAGATATACTGTAGAATATGCTATAAATGTGCTTGCAGTCATAATGGCTATACAATTCTTACTTTGTTTCTGTGCTCAGAAATACATTTTCTTCAGTTTCCTTTGATAAAATATGAAGCATACAAAGAAGAAATGTGAATATAATAATATTTCTAGTGTGTAATAAATATTTCCATCATTAGTTTCCAAGTTAAACAAGTCACACCTACACACGTCTAGGGTGTTGCCATTTGTGTTGTATAAGTTACATAAGCTTAGGGTTGTATATGCTGACCATAAATTATAAGATCATTTTAAAAGGATCACAAAGCAAATAACAAATAACACTGATAACCAGTTTTCAAACCAGTGAAATCAGAAGTAACTCAGAGAGTATGACCAAATCTGCTTTAGTAAAACTATATTTTGCTCAAAAATGTACTCCAGTAAGAGTTAAAGGTATCTGCTATAAAACTACCCATGTAAGAACAATTCTGTGAACAAAGCTACTGGAGTACATGTACTTAACTAAATATAACTAGTTATTACCAGCCTCTGGTAGCAGCATACAGTATGTGCAAGTACACTGTTTTGACTTCAGTGGTGGTAGAGTAGCCATAAATTGTGTTGTAAAAGCAGTGAGTATTAGCCAAAAAATACTCAAGTAAGGACCCCTTTACACAACATGAAGATCACTGGGTGACCATTGAAAGAACAAAAATTGGCCCAATCTTTCAACCTCTTCATTCTTCTTTTTCCAGCTGTTCTCTTTAGGGGTCGCCACAGCAGATCATCTGCCTCCATCTCACCCTATCCCTTGCATCTTCCTCTGTAACACCAACCCTCTCCATGTCCTCCTTCACCACATCCATGAATCTTCTCTGTGCTCTTCCTCTTCTCCTCCTGCCTGGCAGCTCCATCTTCAACATCCTTTGTCCAATATATCCACAATCCCTCCTCTGCACATGTCCAAACCATCTCAGCCTTGCCTCTCTTACTTTGTCTCCAAACCACTCAATCTAAGCTGTCCCTCTGATATACTCATTTCTAATCTTGTCCCTCCTCGTCACTCCCAATGAAAATTTTAGCATCTTCAACTCCGCCACCTCCAGCTCTGCCTCCTGTCTTCTTGTCAGTGCCCCCTTCTCCAAAAAACACATCATAGCAGGTCTCACTACCATCTTGTAAATCTTCCCTTTCACACTTGCTGCTATCATTCTGTCACAAATCACCCCTGAGATTCATCTCCACCCACTCCACCCTGCCTGCACTCTCTTCTTCACCTCTCTTATACACTGCCCATTATTTGGATGGTTGACCCCAGGTATTCAAACTCATGTACCTTCACTACCTCTTTGCATCTTCACTGTTACACCATTGAAAGATAGTTGAGAGATCTGGCTATTGTTTCATCCCTCAACAATCTCTCAACAATCTTCACTGCTGTGTAAAGGGTGCAGGAGACTAAGTAAGGATCTCCTAAAAAAGTTACTTGAGTAGTGAATAATGACGTTACACTTAATAAATTTTCTCTTAAATTTGTGACTCCTTTCCCATAAAATGGTTTGTAACATTTGAAAATTTCCAACTTTTTTTAAATAAATTAACCATTTTTGTGGTATAAATTTACATTTTTTGCCTATATAAATTTTCTGCCCATATGTGGGGATTTTTCCTTGTAAATTTATGATTTTTTAAAAATTTGCTACTTTTTGTGGTACACTGCCGCCTTTGTTCAAATAAATTTGCACTTTTTTCATGTAAATTTGTGACTTTTTTTCCCCATCACAAATTTGCAACATTTTCATGTATATTTCCAGCCTTTTATTAGTATGTTTGCAACTATTGTGTTGTTCTGAGGAAGATAAAATGTAAACCATAAACATGTGCACATAATCAAAAACCATTTAAAGAAACAGTTATAAATTCAATACTTGCTGAACCTGAAAAGAAAAACAATAATTTCAAGTCTGAGCTGAAGAAAAACTAGCACTGGACTGAAATTAGTGAAACCAAGAGTAACTCAAGTTATATGATCAAATGCACTTGAGTTAAAAACAAAAAACAAACAGGTTTTACTTCAAAAATGAACTCAAGTAAGATTAAAAATTATTCTGTTATTCACAAAAGTGCAGTTTTCTGAAAAGTTACTTGGGTAAATGTAACTGGTTATTACCCACCTCTATTCCTCAACTAGTCAGTCTGAGCTGTAACGTAGCATTCCTCCAGCAGATGGCTCTCTAACAACAGAGTAGATCTGAGCTCCAGGGTTATTGACTGCACTTACTCCATACAGAAGAAGAAAACAGCTACAAATCACACCCCAAACAATCCAGTGTTCCCTGTTTATCTTCTTGAAAAGCTAAGAACCCTCAACCCAAAAGGCTATTACTGTGTTGTCACCCATCATGCAGATCCAGGGGCCAATCACTGCCCCTAATCGTCTGGTCCTTCACCCCAGACACCCATGCGTGGAGTTCTTCCCGCGGCCGGGATGTTTTAGAAGTGCCACTGGGGCTTGGGCTCTGAAAAGCTGAGCATCAGAAGATGTGCTGTAATTTGCCCCGAGCGCCTAAAGTTGCCGACCCTATCATCATCCCCAGTGCATGCTCTGTAATTGCAGCAGTGGGAGTAACCCCAAACCAGGAAGGAACATCTGTATGGTTACTTTCATAATTCTCTTCAGCTTTATAGAGGCCCGCCGGGATCAGTCTGTGAGTGACGGGCAGGGAAAATATAACATGTTTTTGTCCCACTGTAAGAACTAGTTATTATCCTCAAACTGTAGCTTTTCTACATGCTGACAATGCTTGGGGGTGTGCCTGAATTCACATGACACATGGACAGAGGTGGGAGGTAAGTTGTTACATTTGCTCATGTACATGCACTCAAGTCACTTTTGAGTAAAAGTAAAAAATATCCTGCAATAGCTCTACTCGTGGAAGTAGAATTTTGTGAAAGTCAATTTTTGTAGTACATTTTGTTCACGCTCTTACAGTAACTTGGTATGAAATTAGTACACGTCAAGTTTTTCCTCAGCATTTTTCCTCCTTCACATCAATGCATTTCTATTCTGGCTCAGGAAATGTTTGATTTATTACTGTTTCTACATACACAGCATGATTTTTATTATATTAGAGAGCATATGTGGCTGCCGAATCCTTTAGTCTAATGCATCTAAGAGGTGTATTAGAGGTTACCCAACCACAGGGGGAGCACAAGCCAGAGTACTCCCTGTGCCGGTCCCAAGCCCGGATAAATGGGCAGGATTGAGTCAGGAAGTGCATCCGTAAAAATCTTTGCCAAATTGACATGTGAATCATGGCAATATAAGGTGATGATACACTGTGGTGACCTCAAAAGGGAGCAGTCAAAAGAAAAAAATCTAAGAGAAAAACCTTGAAAATGGAAAATATGCAATTAAAAAGTTGCAAATAAAGTAAAGCATGAAAAAAACAAGGGAAATGTTATAAATTTATAAGAAGAAAAAGAAAAAAATACAGGGTTTCCTCTGGTAACATTTCTGTGTGGCGGCCCGCCGCCCTAAGGAGGTATGCCGCCGCACCTATAATATACTAATTTAAGAAAAATTAAATATGAAAGAAACGCTCTGCAAGTGCGCACACGAACAATGCGTGTGACTGTCATTCGCGCGGAAGTGCCCCGCCCGCCCAACGCGAACCGTTTCTGCAGAGCGTGTCTCTCTAGCGTTGCTGTCTGACAAAACCATGAGCTTATTAAAGTACTTTAAACACGGAAAAAGTACAAGAGAATGGAGGCATTTATGGTGGTTTTAACCCACTGGTAACTGAACAACAATGAGGAGTCGCTTAGCTAACAGGTCTGGTTAGGCTTCATTGCAGGGAAAGAAAGGCAAGAGTGACTGATGAATCGCTGAGGATTTACTTCACCAGCTACTACAATATTAACTAATAATTTATGTCCATTATTATGCACCTGGCAAGTTAAGATGACCGAAATTCACGAAGTCAATGACTTTAATCCATCAGCAGCCTCCAGACAAACTAAACGTGCCAAGATTTGGATTTCAAAATAAGGGAGGGTTTTCCTGCTGTCGGGTTGGTGAGGAGAGTTCTAAAAAACTATAAATATACAGAAATATTATAAGAGAAATAACTGCATATTTGGTCATTTAAGTTAATTTATTTCTTTAAATATAATTTTAATAATTGCATTTCTTTTAATTGTTCTGTTCTGGATCTACAAAATTATGGTCAAAAGTTTAAATTGTATGAGGAAAAAAAGTTAAAAAAAAATTGCCACATTCTGTTTCAAATTTATTTAAAAAAAACAGCAATTTTATAATAATCTGCCTTTGTCCATCAGACAGGCCTCTTCACTGTCCAGTTTTAAAACTCCTCTTAAAACCTGTTTTTACTCTCTGGCTTTTGACCCAGATTGAGACATTGATTTTGTTTGTTCCTATTATCTCTATTGTATGACTATTGTTTTGTTTGTGCTGTTTTGTACTTTAGCTGTATTTTATTGTTTGTATATTTTATTTATCCTTGATGTACAGCACTTTGTGTCAACTGTTGTTTTTAAAGAGCTTTATAAATAAAGTTGGATTGGATTAAAAAAAGATAAAAATTAGCCATAAAATAATCTACAAATTTATAATAGTCTCAAATGTACAAGAAAAGTCATAATTTTACAAGAGAAAATTACAAATTTGAAGAAAATGGTTGCAACTTTAGATAAATTTACAGAGAAAAGTAGAAGAAAATTTTTATAAATTTTGGAGAAAAACCTCAAACCTTCAAGAGTGAAGTCATTACTCAAGTTTTTAAGTGGGTGCTCTTTGTACCCTTAACTCAACTAGAAATTTTTGGTTGTCTACTTTTAATTATTAATTTCAAAGCACTGCTTTTACATGAGTAGAATTTCTGGCTACTATACCCACCTCTGATCATATAATTTAAGTATGGATGAGTAAATTACTATTATGAATGATTTTTTTTCCCCTTCCCTTTCCTACTCTTTGTCAATAGAAAAAAAGAAACACTAGAATAAAAATACAAAAAAAAAAAATACACATTTTGGTTATTTATGTAAACCATGAAAAAAAAAAAAATCCTGCAGGACAAAACATGACACTTGGTATTTTCTAGCCTGTTTCTATACCACCATAGACAGAGAGAGAACCTGAATAAGACAGGGCTCAGAGAGGGAAAGATGAGACAGAAGAGAGGAGCCAAGGAGAGGAAAGTGTTCAGGCAGAGGGTCCAGGAGAGGCGAGAGCAGAGGGAGGAGAGAAGGATGACACCAGTAAAAAGTCCAAACACAGGACGTCTGGGTGGGACTCCAACTGGCCCAATATGCCAACATTCAAGCCTTGGTAGTACAATACTTCAAATGGTAAGTTCCATTATGCAACATTACTGTACAAAATTTTAAAAAATAAAAAGAAATAGTGTAAAATTAACATTTCTGGTCATTGATTTTCTGGCCCCCAGGGAGAATATCTTGCCACCGTGTCAAGGTCTTTAAGCCAGAGGAAACACTGAAATAGTCAGAAATTTATGAGAATGAGGCAGTACATTCATGAAAACAAAAATATGTACAGCATATCTCTGGCCATAAGGATGCCACAGCCTGTCATAGCCAATAGCAAGACTGGGTTGATGTCACGTGTCTCTACCAAGCAGCTGGGGCAAGAGTAAGTGCAACACCTACCGGCTAGGAGGCCAGAATCTTGTCTCTATCACCTTTAAATTAAAAAAGAAGCCAGAACTTCACAAGAGAAACCTCATTTATAGGCAAGAATAAAGTTTGTTTAACCCCTTACCACTCCAGTCACTTTCCTTAAAAACACAGAAAAAATAACATAACCAAAGTACATCAAAAGCTGTTCTTCAACCCTTTGCAGTATCTTCATGGGGTTGGTCTCATTCAAAAGAAAACACTAAATTTTTTTGGCAAAACAGTCAGAATCCCTCTTAGGGCCATATTACAATGATGGGGTCAGCTGATCAGTTGTCACTGATGCAGAACACATTTATGGGCGTTTGCAATTTCATTTCCTTATCACTTTGGCACAAAAACGAATTTTCTGCCGGCGCATGACGCAAAGAGGCTGGTCTAATCATTCAGAGGTGTGTTTTGGATAATCCAATCCAAAGTGCTCCTTCCTATCCCTTTAATGCAAAGAGGCACATTATCTAAAATGAACTGTGATCATGACGGTTTAAGACAGGTTTTGTACTGACAAAAGCCCGTGTGTGTGAGCCAAAATGCACGTGATAGTAATGCTGCTTGGTAGTAAGGAAGACATCAATTACAGTTGATGCCCAGTTAGTTATGTTAGAAAGAATAAACGGTGAGGAAAAATCAGCTGAATGCACATGGATGCATGCAACACAGACATGAATGGGTTTGACACTTAAGGAAAAAAAGGATGATGCCTGTGTAAACTTTCATAAACTTTAATTAACTTTCATAAACTTTCATTAACGATGGCATGGAAGTCACTCCTCCTTTCCTTTCCTCCATCTCCAAAGGAGGAGATCTGGCGTGGCTTCAAAGATTCAAAGATTTTTATTTGCCAATACTTCTATGTGTACAGGACATACAGTAGAACTGAAATGCCATTTCTGTCTCTCTTAGTGTTGTGTGCAATATATAAGACAAGAAGGAATGCAGTAATGCTATCCATAGTGCAAATAAAGGTAAAAACACAGCAATCCTATGTACAGTAAACCGTAATACTGGTAAAATGCAAGTTCAATGCAGTAACTGAGGTGCAGACAGTGACAGATTGGTCTGCGCATGATCAGTATTGCAATAACAGACAGCAGCAGGTGTGGCATTTGTGCAAATGGTTGCAGTAAGGTGCAGAGACATACAGCAGCATATGTATTAATGTTGGTGTGCCAAGTCTTTCTGTGCAAACAGCTGAGGTAGTTATTGTGCGGGTGAGTGTGTTACGGTCCAGGGACAGGGGGCGGGGGAGAGTTTGCAGAGTTCAGGGTCCTGATGGCCTGGCGAACAAAGCTGTTTAGCAGTCTTGTGGAGTGGGCCTGGAAGCTCTGATACCTTCTCCCTGAGGCCAGGGGGCTGAAGAGGGAGTGTGAGGGGTGGGAGGTGTCACCTGCGATGTTGCTGGCTCTGCTGGTGAGGCGGGTGTGGTAGATGTCCAAGAGGGAGGGCAGAGGGGCACTGATGATCTTACTGGCTGCATTCACTGTGCGTTGTAGAGTCTTGCGGCACGAGGCAATGCAGCTTCTGTACCACACAGTGCTGTAGCAGGTGAGGATGCTCTCAATGGTGCCCCGGTAGAATGAGCACATGATGGTGGGTGGGACTCATGCTGTCCTCAGTTTGTGGAGGAAATAGAGGTGAGTCTGAGCCTTCTTGGCCAGTGATGTGGTGTTGTTAGACCAGGCTAGGCCCTCAGACATTTGCATCTCCAGGAGTTGGTGCTGCTCACCCCCTCCACAGCTGTTCCACTGATGATCAGAGGGAGATGCTGTGTGTGTCCTCTCCTGAAATTGACCACAATCTCCTTGTTTTTTCCCGCATTCAGAAAGAGATTATTGTCTTTACACCACTGGACCAGTTGGCTCACCTCATTTCTGTAGTTGGCCTCTTCATTGTTTGTGAGGAGGCCCACCACCGTTGTGTTGTCTGCATATTTGATGATGTGGTTGGTGCTGTAGGCTGGTATGCAGTCATGGATCAGCAGGGTGAAGAGCAACGAGTTGAGCATGCACCCTTGTGGGGCCCTTGTGCTCAGTGTGATGGTCTTGGAGGTGTTGCTGCCGACCCACACATTCTGTGGCCTCCTGTCCATGGCAACCCCATCCACAAAGCAAGCCTGCTCTCGGTGACTTCTGCCAGCCCCTGACAGGTGGCAGTCGGGGAGCTTGCTGATGGAGAACTGCAACCTCGGACCGGCTGGAAACCCAAGGTGTGCAGGCAAGGCAGATGTGTGGATGCATCTTCTGTCTCTCTGGGAGTGAGTGGAAAGTACAACACCACACACTCCTCATTCATTCATTTATTCCCCTAAAAATAAACACATTAATCCCTAATAAATCTGGGATAAAAATGATAATGTGAATGGAATACAAATCATCAGCCTAACCCCCCCCCCCCGCCACACATCACATTTCCTGTTCATTCATTCATTCCCCTAAAATAAATCCTACATTAATGCCTACGCTATAGACTCCAATGGTAAGTCCACAATAAAATGAAAGTGTAGAAAGAATACAAAAAACTAGTGTGTGATCATCATATAATTAAAATGATGGACGATTATATGATGACTGTTGTTACAACTCTCTCTATTAAAAGAAGATCCCAGCACTGCTGGTTCCTCATGAGTTCTGGAGCTGCGCGATTTCAAAGCATGCCACTGAAATATCATTAAACAATGAGCTTCTGATAGCAGACCTCCTTTTTCCTGATCAAAAGCGAATTCTCATGGAACGCACTATAATAGCAATGCACATTAGATTGTGCGCTGCCACACCTCTTTGAAATGAGCCTCCACCCGCGAGTGCATAACGGGGGCACTGTCCACTGGTAAGCATGATGCAAGGCGTAAAGAAACAGACAATGCACTGATAGAAACTAACAAAAACACTGGTGTACGGCAGAAAGTTCGTCAGAAAAGTGCACAGATGATCATCAAAATAGGGCCCTAAGTGTTTCAGCCACTGAGTAACAGTGGTCTAAACATACTAAATTTGAAGAAAATAAAGTTCGCCTGGGTGGTTTTTTTTTTAGATACAAATGTCTGAAAATAATATACAGCTGTTAGATACTGGATATTGCTTTGGTGAGTACATTTACTTGTACTTTAGTATTTAAAGTCATGAGCTAATGTTACATTTATATCAGGGGCGTCCAATCATGTGCCATGGAGGGCCAAGACCCTGCAGGTTTTCTCTTCTACCCAGTGTCTTCATCGGTGTTTTCACTTATCAGCAATCAGTGGGGAGAAATTCAGTGAAATCTGCTGTTGAAGACACTGGTTGGAGGTAAAGCCTGCAGGGTCTTGGGCCTCCATGGCACATGACTGGACACCCCTGGTTTACATCTTCATGTGGATTTCTGCTCTTGTTTGATGCTTTCTGTGCAATATTATCCAGCAAGGTAGGAGAGAGCAGCTTATGTATTTTTTTACACGATTCTATGTAAATTGTCAGTTGAATTTCACCTAAAAAGCAAAAATTTTGAAATTGCTTTGATACCAATGAGAATTTTTTTTTTTCTTTCCAGTCAGTATAGGGAAATACTGTATGTACAGCATGTTTTTTTTTTTTCTTTTAAGATAAAATTACACAGCACATTAGGAGGAGACGGCACTGTGTTAAAAGGGAAATCGCCGAAATGTGTAGCCACAGGTAAAGAGCTCTAAACAAATAAAAGTGAAGCCTCGGTGGTGGCGTTGTGTGCGCGTTTCACCTGCGGCTATGTGGTACGTGGCGGTTGTGAGCAGGACTCATTACCGTGATCAAACGAAACCCCCCCTGCTCGGCTAAACACAGAGCTTATTAAAGTGCCCAGCCAGGGGTGGGAGTAAAAACCGGGGAGGGGGAGTTGAGCTCGTTAGGATTTACAGTGCAGATTGTGACGTCCACAGGGACCAGAGGGATGCATGTTATGTGAGGGTGAGGTTAAAAAAAAAGGGAACAAGCAGCTTTTCAACTGAACAGCTGTATGTGGGGAAAATTAGAAAATGTAGACTGCTCTGGAATTGGGGGGAAACATTATTTGCTCATTTCTGGCCTCTTGAATGTGTCACTTTGCACTGATTTACAAAAGTCTTATGGAGTCAAAAGAGTAGTTTGTACACATTCATGAGTAGGGCTATACAGGGACATCTCAAAAAATTAGAATATCATGAAAAAGCTCAATATTTTTTGTCACTCATTTCAGAAAGTGAAACCCATATATTATATAGATTCATTACACAGACAGTGATATAGTTCAAGTGTTTATTTATTTTGATTTTGATGATTATGGCTTACAGCCCATGAAAACCCCAAATTCAGTTTCTCAAAAAATTAAAATATTACATAAAATTAATTAATTAAAAAAATATATTTTTTAACACAAATGTGGGCTGACTGAAAAGTATGTCCATGTACACACTCAATACTTGGTCGGGGCTCCTTTTGGATTAATTACTGTATCAATGTGGCGTGTCATGGAGGTGATCAGCCTGTGGCACTGCTGAGGTGTTATGAAGGTCCAGGTTGCTTTGATCGTGACCTTCAGCTCGTCTGCATTGTTGGGTCTGGTGTCTCTCATCTTCCTCTTGACAATACTCCATAGATTCTCTATGGGGTTTAGGTCAGCAGAGTTTGCTGGCCAATCAAACACAGTGATGCCATGGTCATTAAACCAGGTTTTGATACTTTTGGCAGTGTGGGCAGGTGCCAAGTCCTGCTGGAAAATGAAATCAGCTTCTCCATAAAGCTTGTCAGCAGAGGGAAGCATGAAGTGCTCTAAAATTTCCTGGTAGACGACTGCGTTGACTTTGGTCTTGATAAAACACAGTGAACAAACACCAGCAGATGACCTCTGTTCAGATAAAAGTAAATTTTGCATTTCATTTGGAAATCAAAGTCCCAGAGTCTGGAGAAAGAGTGGAGAGGCACAGAATCTAAGCTGCTTGAGGTTTAGTGTGAAGTTTCCACAGTCAGTGATGATTTGAGGAACCATGTCATCTGCTGGTGTTGGTCCACTGTGTTTTATCAAGACCAAAGTCAACGCAGTCGTCTACCAGGAAATTTTTAGAGCACTTCATGCTTCCCTCTACTGACAAGCTTTATGGAGAAGCTGATTTCATTTTGCAGCAGGACTTGGCACCCCCCCCCCCCCCACACACACACACACTGCCAAAAGTATCAAAACCTGGTTTAATGGCCATTGCATCACTGTGCTTGATTGGCCAGCAAACTCTCCTGACCTAAACCCCATAGAGAATCTATGGAGTATTGTCAAGAGGAAGATGAGAGACACCAGACCCAACAACGCAGACGAGCTGAAGGTCACTATCAAAGCAACCTGGACCTTCATAACACCTCAGCAGTGCCACAGGCTGATCACCTCCATGCCATGCCACATTGATACAGTAATTAATCCAAAAGGAGCCCCGACCAAGTGCTGAGTGTTAATGGACATGCTTTTTAGTCGGTCCACATTTGTATTAAAAAACTATTTTTTAAAATTAATTTTATGTAATATTCTAATTTTTTGAGAAACTGAATTTGGGGTTTTCATGGGCTGTAAGCCATAATCATCAAAATTAAAATAAATAAACACTTGAAATATATCACTCTCTGTGTAATGAATCTATATGATATATGGGTTTCACTTTCTGAAATGAGTGACAAAAAATATTGAACTTTTTCATGATATTCTAATTTTTTGAGATGTACCTGTACATTATCTTAGTGTGGGATCCAAATTAAGAAGAAATCCATAATGTGCAGATCTCATTACATACAATTCTCTGATATAGCAAATTAGCGCCTCAATTACTTATTTTAGCATTAGCAGCAGAAGGTGCATCTGGATTTTGGCTATAATCTGAATTCTAAAATTTAATGTATTCTAAAATCTGAATTTATTTTTCACTGTGATAAAATCACACTTCAGGACTTCCGGTTATGGCCGCCGTGTAGAAGGACGTGCTTCACTCTACTCTGCTCCTAAAAAAAAATGAAAATCGGCAAGTAACTCTCTCAATTGGAACAAAACCTATCCCAACGTTTGAGCGAGGACATGCCGGTAAAGCCTAAGGCTGGGAAATCAGTGTGAGGAAAAACTGAATCGCCGAAACAGTCCAAGTTAACGGACTTTCACGTCCGTGATGAAGCAGAAAAATCCCCAAATATGGCGGAGGAAGCTAGCGGAGGAGCAGTGACTACTGGCGACGGCACAGGTGCGGTGCTCGCTGTCATTAGTTCAATGAGAGCAGACTTTTCCTCTAAACTTGACGGGATTATCGCAGCGATAGAAGGAATGAAAAAGGAGTTAAGCGACTGTATGGAACGAGTTTTGCAGGTGGAGCTCCGAATTTCCAGTGCTGAGGATGACGTCACCGGCCTACAATTAAAGGTGCGCACATTGGAATTAAAAAATAAACGTCTGGAAGATAATGTTCTGGATTTAGAATCCCGGTCGAGACGGAACAACCTGAGGCTGGTGGGTCTCCCAGAGAGAACGGAGGGTCTGGATCCATGTTCCTTTTTGGAAAAGTGGATCCCAGAAGCGCTGAACAACGCGGAGCTGCAGTCATCAGTCGTCTTAGAAAGCGCCCACCGAATCGGCCCACTGAGAGGTAACAAGGCATCACCGAGGACGCTGATTATGAAGTTCCTCAGCTACAGAGACAGGATGACGATCTCCAACGCGGCGCGAGCCAAAGGAGAAATTAAATACCAAGATCAACAGGTGCGGTTCTACCCAGATTTGGCCACAGGAATCCAACAATTAAGGAAACAGTTCGACCCCGCCCGTAAAGAGCTGCGCAACCTTGGGATTCGTCATGGAGTGATTTATCCTGCAAGACTGCTGGTCACGTATAAGGGCAGAACCCACATCTTCAAGACCCCTGAGGAGGCGCAGGAGTTCATCAAGAAGATCCAAGAGGAGACTGGTGGGAGCTAAGCATGAACAAAATATAAGGTAGAATATTTAAGCATTTGCACAGGCATCTGACTGATCTGAAGCATATAGTAAGTTTACAAAATATAGATTGTATTATATATTAAAAAAACCCTATGATGTACAAAGTTGCTATAAAATTTAGGAGTTAAGTTGGAAAACTACAGAAGAGAGTTAATGTTACGTCATTAAAAGCAGTAGAGTTAGGGTGATTGAGAGGAGAAAGAAAGAGTGGTTTTGACTGATCCTCGCGGGTGTGGAGCAGTCAATGGCTATAGCGGGAGACAGAATTTTTTTTTTTTTTGATTTTGGGGGGATTACCACAAATGTGGGAAGGGGGGATTTGTTTGTGTGTAGTTTGTAGGATGAATGTTCAACCACTCATGTTTTTGCTTCTCTGTGTGAGCATGTTTACATTGCGAGGTAATCTCAAACTCCTTATTGATCATAGACCAAAGCGTTAATCTCAATTTAACCTCATGGAATTGCAGAGGTCTACAAAATTTAAAAAAAACTTAAACAAGTTATGAATAAAATAAAAGACATGGGCTCAAAAATTGTGTTTTTACAAGAAACTCATCTAATAGAGGAGGATGTAAAAAGAATTAGGAGAAGATGGCAAGGAAATGTTTTCACCTCATCATTTTCATCCCGAGCCAGGGGAGTTATGACTCTCATACATAAATCAGTCCCATTTCAAGTGAAAAATGTAATTGGAGACAAATTTGGAAGATATCTAATCATTCAAGGGTCTTTGTTATTAGAAAATATAAATTTGGTGAACTTATACAGTCCCAATATAGATGATCAAAATTTCTTTACTAATTTATTCCTTATTTTATCTTCACTTACAGAGCAACATATAATAGCAGGGGATTTTAATTGTACATTGAATCCCGGTATAGATAGATCAACAGGACCAGACTACATGCACAATGGATGCAGGATGATCATTATTCATTTTATGAAAGAATTGAGATTGCTAGATATATGGAGAGAAATGAAACCACAACTTAAAGCCTATTCTTGTTATTCTAATATCTACAAGACATTCTCACGTATTGACTATTTTTTGATCTCCACAGAATTAAGGTCCAAGATTCAAAACTGCTTCTATGATAATATTGTGATCTCTGATCATGCACCCTGCTGTCTAATATATGTAGATAAGAAATTGACAAAGGAACCAGGTAGGTGGCAATTTCAGCATAAATGGCTTCAGGATGAGGAATTTGTTAAGTACATAGAAAAACAGATAGATGAGTTCTTTGATATCAATACTACACAAACATCAGCATGTATAAAGTGGGAGGCTTTCAAAGCTTTTATTAGGGGACATATTATTAGTTATACAGGTTCAAAATCTAAGAAGACTCGAGAGGAGAGAGTCCAATTGGAACATAAAATAAAAATTCTTCAAGAAAAAGTGTATGCAGGAAGTTACCCAAAGTTAGAGAACGAATTACTGATTCTGAGAGCTGAATATGACAAAAAATCAGTGAATAGAGCTGCCTCGAGTCTTCTAAGATTGAAGCAATCTTTTTATGAACAAGGTGAAAAATCAGGAAAATTATTGGCATGGCAGATTAAACAATTAGAATTTAAAACACCAATTACCAGTATTATAAGTAACGGACAGCCAGTTGTAGATCCTTTAGAAATTAATAGTGCCTTTAGAGATTATTATGAAAAATTATATAATACAAAAAATGAAACTGACTTAACAAAACTAAATGGGTTTTTTGGACGGATTATCTATACCGTGTATTCCAAATGAAAACAGGGAGATACTGGAGTCTAAAATTAGTCAAGAAGGAGTTGGGCTAGCCATCGATAATATGAAATCAGGAAAAAGTGCAGGACCAGATGGTCTTCCAGTTGACCTCTATAAAAAATTTAAGAATAAATTAATAAAACCATTTTTGGAAATGGTTTTAGAAGCATTTCAAAATAGTAATTTACCACTATACATGAATAATGCCTTAATTATAATGTTGCCAAAACCAGGTAAACCCTCTAATAAATGTGAAAATATGAGACCAATAAGCCTATTAAATGCTGACCTTAAGATAATCTGTAAATTTTAGCAAGACGACTACAAGAAATATTACCAAATATTATTAACCGAGATCAGAATGGCTTTATAAAGGGAAGACAAGGCTTCCATAATGTAAGAAGACTATTTAATATTATCTATTCTAATAAAGAAGCACCGGATACAGCTCTCCTATCATTGGACGCCGAAAAGGCCTTTGATAGGGTCGAATGGCCCTTTCTTTTTGAAGTTTTACAAAGGTTTGGAATTGGAAATAATTTCATAAAATGGGTTCAGATAATATACAATAATGCTACAGCAGAAATCCTAACAAACAGCAATATTTCAAAATCAATAAATATCAATAGAGGATGTCAACAAGGCTGCCCACTTTCACCTTTACTGTTTACTATGGCAATTGAACCTTTAGCGATGGCAGTACGTTTACATTCACAAATATATGGAATTAAAGTAGGACCAACAGAACATAAAATCTCCCTGTATGCTGATGACATCATTTTGTTTATGTCGAATCTTAAAAAATCAATTCCAACCTTGTTGAATTTAATAAAGAATTTTGGGGAAATATCAGGATATAAAATAAATAAAACTAAATCTTCAATATTAATGCTAAATGAAACCCAGAGAAATCACCCAGCTCCTGAGGTAAATCAATTCAATGTTGTAAATCAGTTTAAATATTTAGGAATCCAAATTGTGCCTAAGCTAGAATTAGTTGCCAGTACCAACTATGAAGCCTTAATGACAGACATTAATGAGTTACTTCAGAGATGGATGTCACTACCAATGTCGATGATCGGGAGAATCAATATATATATAAAAGTAATATTTTACCCAAAACACTTTATTTATTTCAATACATTCCTTTACCACCACCTTCAGATCTATTCTCAAGAATTAAAAAAAGTTAGTGGAATTTTTATGGAACAATAGGAAGGCTAGATTACGTCTGTCCTTACTATATTTGCCATTTGATCGTGGAGGTCTGAAATGTTCAAACTATATGTTGTATTACTGGTCAGCACAACTGAGGTCTATGACATATTATTTTCATCAAATGATCCCCTCACTGGACTGAAATGGAATCATACAATTTACCTTTACCTCTTCCCATATTCATATACTCAGACTCGGCAAAAAAAATTACAGAAACAAATTAAAAAAATCCATTTGTAAAGCATATGATTCAAAATATGGTGTGAAACCACAAAATATTTAAAAGAACCACACTCATCACTGTCACAATTAGCCCAATATTGGGTAATCAATATTTTAAACCAGGGAGAGCGGATGCTGTATTTAAGTATGGAATTTAAAAGGGTTCAAAAGATTCAAGACTTATATCTGTCATGTTCAGATAACATAATGTCTTTTGAAGAACTGAGGATCAAATTTAATCTTAATAGAACACATTTTTTAAATATCTTCAGCTTAGGAACTTTATTCGATCAAATCAAATAATGCTCTCATCCGACCTACTTATTCATCCTTGGAAAAATTTTGACGAAAGATAGTAAGAGAAAGGGTATTTATTCAGAGTTTTTATAACTCATTGACACTATTCTCAAGTGAAAACTCACAGAAAAGATTGAATTATTGGAAAGAAGACCTGCAAACTGAAATTTCAGAGGAACAATGGGGATTGGCTTGTACAGAAGCTCAAACCAAATCAATAAATGTACGTCTTAAATTGATACATTTTAAATGGTTAATGCAGATGTATGTTACACCGGAGGAGTTAAATAGATATAACAAAAACATACAGATACGTGCACAAAATTGTATGGAAAGTAAAGGAACCTATTTCATGTTTATGGGAATGTAGAAAAATTAGAATGTTTTGGGAAGAGGTGAGGGGTAACAATTGAAAAAATATTTCAAAAATATCATCAATATTGAATCCTAACTTGTTTTTGTTGGGTCTGTATCCAGGAAAAGGCATAGCTTTTAATAAGAGTGAAAGAGCATTCATAGACCTCAGTTTGCTTAACGCCAGAAAAATGTATTGCACTACTGTGGAAAAAGACTCATAGACCAGATGTGACTCAGTGGTTAAGACAGATGTTAACAAACCTTCCACTAGAAAGAATAACATACATACTGAAATCAAAGTAAATTGTGTTTGAGAATATATGGAAGACCTTTCATTGATTATGTAAAGAATTTAAACATAACTTCTGAAGAAGAAGGTGAATGATGTGTGTGGACCTTGTAAATTCCAAACTGGTGAATGTATAATATGTATACTTATGTAATGGATTGCCTTGACTAAACAGAGGAGCATTGTTGAAGACCTGTCTTTGTTAGTGGTTGTTGGTGTTTTTTAGTACAATTTTTATTTATTTATTTTTTTTAATTACTTTAGTGTTAGTGTTTGATTGTTTGCGTTGTGTTTGTAAAAAAGGTTCAATAAAAAATATTGTGGAAAAAAAATCACACTTCAGTAAATTTTTTTATAGACAGGAAGAGGGTCCTTTTTCCTGTAGGCGGCCATCTTGGACAGCCTAGCATCTTTCCAGACTTTAATAACACAAATGATGTCTGCAGGTTCCCCTATACGATTTAGAGCACGGTGATAACTGACAAAATGTGAATTAATTGCATTTCTAAAAATATATCATATTACACACTGCACCTTTAAGGCCTGTGCTCAGACCGCATACTCAACCCCAGCTCTGGTACCAGCTCCTGGGCTGGATCAGTGTGGATGTGGTCTCTTTTCCACGCACTGAAGCAAGCCTGTGACACAGGTGAGTGGGAGTCAGGGTGCTTCAGAAGATTAACAACCACCAAGCAGAAGTTAATGGGTACCCATGAAAACAATAAACCAAACATCTGTTCTTGGTATGTTGGGGGGAGGATCAGGAATAGGAGCAGAGTGGAGAAAACCGCAAACTTCATTTTGATGCCATAGTCACCCTTATACAGAGCTGACGTCAGGAAAAAAGTATAAACTTCTCAGCTAATAGAACGAAATCTAGCTATCTCCATGACTCTTGGCTGTTTACTGGGCAAGTATCCAAATGAAATTTAATTTCAATGTACACCAAGACATAAACATTATTAATGAAATAATTTAGTGACTGCAATTTGAGCCATATATAATCAAGCTTAATCATAAGGATTAATCAGTTAATCTCAGGTTTACTATATCAAAACATCAGTGATGGAGCAGCTCATTCCGGTGTAATGAACCTCCTGAGGTGTCAGGTTATCAAGTCTTCATCTCTCTATCTGTGTAGATACTATGTATATACTGTATGTGTGTGTGTGTGGGGGGGGCATGCAGTATACTTGTGACATTGACCAAGTCTACAACCTCCATGTAAAACCATTTCACCAACACTGTGTGTGAGTTTGGTGAGCATCCAGGCAACTGCCTAGCTCACGTCACCGTTCTTGGAACGAGCTGAAAGCAAACATATAAGCTGCAGCTCTGGAGGTAAACTGTGGAAATAAATAGGCTGAGAAAACTCAAAATTTCAAAGCAACTTCTTACACAAGATTTCTCAATTTTGCCAATTCAGACTCCTGAGTTTGAGTTATTATTATGTGTAAAAAAAAAATCACTTGTCAGGGATTTTATGTTGTAGAATTCTTAGTATGTGGAACTCAAACTTTTAGGTTTTTCTACTTATGAAATATTTTTTTTTCCCAAACAAGTTGTTGTAGGTGATACAGTTGAAGGTGTTTTTCTTCAGACTCAAAGTTCAGTAGGTTGCAGTAGGTTGCAGTAGGTTGCGTTGAAATTTTGAGTTGTCTTACCCTTTTTATTTTTACAAATATGTTACCAAAAATAATAGAGGTTTGATTTTTATTTTTGGTTTGCATTTCACTGTAAAAAAAAAAAAAAAAAAAAAAAAAAATTGGCCAAAAATAGGTCTTTTTACACACCGGTTTTACCAATCACTTCACTGCTTCATCATTTCCAGTTACTACTTAATAATGGTTTTGAGCTTCTATCAATTTCACATGCTAAGCTGGAGCCTGCATGCCTGGGCAGGTGATTCAATCAGACTTCATGAAAAGCCACCACAGTGCACAGCGCTAATCACTGCCTCTGGTCTTTAAGCCTCCAAGACTCCAACTAATGACCGAGTCTGAGGGACAGTCAGGTCTAGAATCTAATCCAGATCAGTACAACTCCCTTTTCAGCTCCAAATCTCATTGCTTCTGGGTGACATGCCAAAACAATCCTGGCTAAATCCGTCCCCCTCTGTACTAAACCATCACATTTACATCATTACTTGACATTTTGCTGCTTGCATGCAAAACAAAAGAAAAAAAGGCCCAGCAGGAGTGTTTATTTTCAGCTTTGTGAGACAAAAATGGATTCTGACTTTCTGTGACTTTCTATTCGAACACAGCTGAACTGCTAAAGGTTAACATACCTCAGAGGTGACAGGCTTGCAATAGCCTGCTCCGAATACGAGGTTCTCTACAGACATGGCAGATGGGTCACCGGTGCTCTCAGGCGAGCCCTTCCCCAACCAGGAGCCCTTCCCTGTACGTGCAAAGCTGGAGAGAGAACGGAGAGCAAGACATATACAGGGATAAACATGAGTGTGTACGGCATTTGTGTCTGAAAGCAGAGGTAAGGTGAGAAACAACAGCTGCTCCTGTTGTGGCCAATTAAATACAACAGTTATTGATGTAAAGCAGGTAGAAAAACTTAGTTCTTGGCTAAAAATCCTCATGATAACCATTCAGACAGCTCGCTGGGTGTTAACAGGCATTCAAAAGGTCTTAAAGTTGCTTTAGAGCCAAACACCAATAAAAGGCCTAATTTCATTTTTTTTTTTTTTTTACTCACACTTAAAAACCCAGCCATAGCGGGGCCCACAAGCCAGTGTGCTCCTACTGCTGGTTCCAAGCCCATGTAAATGGGGAGGGTTGCGTCAGGAAGGGTATCCGGTATAAAACTTTTGACAAATCAGAAATGCGGATCATGACAAATGAAACTTCCATACTGGATTGGTTGAGGCCCAGATTAACAACAACTGTCACTTAACCGACAAGGTGCCAGTGGAAACTGAATTACTGTTGGTCAAAGATTGAGGAGGAGGGGCAGGGGAAGGCATGTTTGGAGGGAGAGAGAGAAAAAGAAAAGCAGAAGTGTGGAGGGGAGAGTAGGGACTTTAAAGTACTGAGGGAAACAGGTAGAAAGGTATGTGGTGTATCCTCTGGACAGAGGAAAGAAGAAGAGGAGACTTGGTAGTGGAATGAAAAGGTACAGGAACGTATTCAAAGGAAGAAGTTGGCAAAGAAAAAGTTGGATAGTCAGGGCGATGAAGAAAGTACAGTAGATGGGAGTATTTGGAGTCTAGGCAGATGGCAAATAGGGAAGTAGCAAAGGCATATAGTGAGTTGTATGAGAGGCTGAACACTAAGGAAGGAGAAAAGGACTTGTATCGATTGGCCACACAGACAGATGGAGTTGGAAAGGATGTGCAGCAGGTTAGGCTGATTAAGGACAGAAATGGTAATGTAGTAATGACTGAAGAGAGTGTGTTGAGAAGGTGGAAGGAGTAGTCTGAGGAGCTGATGAATGAAGAACAATTGATAGAGAGGAGGATGGATGAAGGAAAGATGGTGAACCAAGAAATTCTAAGGATTAGCAAGGCAGAAGTGAGGGCAGCTTTGAAGAGGATGAAGAGTGGAAAAGCGGTTGGTCCAGATGACATACCTGTGGAGGTATGGAGATGTTTAGGAGAGATGGTAGTGAACTTTTTATCCAGATTGTTTAACAGAATCTTGGAGAGTGAGAGGATGCCGAAGACTTTACTGGTGCTTATTTACCATCTAGCTAGGACAGCAGCTAGAGTGAAAGAAACTTACAGATGCTAAGCTTCTCATTGGGAGTAATTAGGAGGGACAGGATTAGAAATGAGTATATCAGAGGGACAACTCAGGTTGAGCGGTTTGGAGACAAAGTAAGGGAGACAACCCTGAGATGGTTTGGACATGTGCAGAGGAAGGATAGTGGATATATTGGACAAAGGATGTTGATGATGGAGCTACCAGACAGGAGGAAAGAGAAAGACTACAGAGAAGATTCATGGATGTAGTGAAGGAGAACATGGAGAGGGTTGATGTTACAGAGGAAGATGCAAGGGATAGGGTGAGATGGAGACAGATGATCTGCTGTGGCGACCCCTAAAGGGAGCAAAAACAAGAAGAAGAAGAACTCACACATTAAAATAATTTTTACACCACACATTGCCCACAGCAAACTCTAACAGCCAATGCGGTGTCTATCTATAAATGCAAGAAATCTCTGTCTGTTTGTGTGTGTGTGTGTGTGTGTGTGTGTGTGTGTGTGTGTGTGTGTGTGTGTGTGTTCCTCAGATATTTCTCAAACCGTTTGTCAGACTGATCTCAGATTTTATAAGTGCTTTGCTGAGGTTACAAGGGTGTGGATCCCGAGTATGGAGTCACTCAGTTAAAATATGTAATTTTTATCAGTAAAAGTTTAGCCGCCGCTCTGTGACTGCTCTGTGTCTTCATGCCCTGGCTTCAAGAAGCGTTGTTGGGGTTTTGGATTGACTCCATGCTCATTGGATAATATGCCGCATCACAGCCATGCTGACTGGACAATATGCGGCATCACGACCATGCTGATTGGATAATACACAGCATCACGACCTGTCAGTCACCACAGCACTTCGCAATAAGTGCTTTGCTGAAGTTACGACGGTGTGCATCCCCGAGTATGGAGTCACTCAACTTTATACCATAAAGTTGCTGTAGCTCTGTGTGTGTATTCACTGCAGGCAGCAGCTGAGCAGAGCTCTGTGTGGTATATGGAAATGTGGCACTTTGTTGTGAAGTGCAGTGTGGTGACGTGGACTTCCCGTCATGTCACGGCACTGCCCTATAGAGTGAGCGGGCCACCATCTTATGGTCTCTTTGACTGATGCCCACGCCAGGTACCTGCCGTGTAACCACTGCTTTCCAGTTACATCAATAAAGCTGTGTTCGCCAAATTCATCTTTTTTTTTTTTTTTGTTACTTATTTGTACCCGTAGGTAGACTTGGTTTGCAGTCTGGTGACAAGCCACCGGCTGCTGGTCGCTGCGTGTGCGAGCGCCCTAAACCTACATGTTTTTGGTATGCGGGAGGAAACCGGAGAAATCCCAGAGTAAACCCGCGCAACACGGGGAGAACATGCAAACTCCACACAGCTCACTGTTGGTCGGGGGCTGGGATCGAACCCACGATCTCATGATCCCCGCGGTCCCCCGGCTGAGGGTAAAACTGTGCTGCCACAGTGCTAAACCACTGCGCCACCGTGCAGCTATCTTGCCTCATTCATCACCCAGGTATTTACATACATACACACGTGGACAAAATTGTTGGTACCCCTCTGTTAATGAAAGAAAAACCCACAATGGTCACAGAAATAACTTGAATCTGACAAAAGTGGTAATAAATAAAAATTCTATGAAAATTAACCAATGAAAATCAGACAATGATTTTGAATCCCCTAGCGGCTGCCCCGGCCTTGGATGCGCTCTGCAGAGCGTGCCCAAATGCCAAGTCACGTTTCGTTACCTTGTATTCATACATGTGTAATGACAATAAAGTTGAATCTCATCTCATCTCATCTCAATTGTGGTTCAACAGAATTATTTTAAAAAACAAACTCATGGAACAGGCCTGGACAAAAATTAAATTAAATTAAATCACCCTTATTGTCATTCAACCGTACAACCAATCATGTACAGCAGAACAAGATTGTGTTTTACCTATCTACAGGGTAAATCACACACACCCCAAGTGCAGAATCAGAGGGCCGCTGCCATGCATGGTGCCGCCACAGAGTTCCCTCCTCCATTCCATTTATTGCTGAGCACCAAGCTGGATGGCAGGAAGTTCCACTTTTTTATGGTCTTCGGCATGACCCGGCCGGGATTTGAACCCCTGCCTCCTGGGTGTGGGGCGGATGCTCTACCAACTGAGCCACCACTCCAGTAATGAAAATGATGGTACCCTTAACTTAATATTTTGTTGCACAACCTTTTGAGGCAATCACCGCAATCAAACGATTTCTGTAACTGTCAATGAGACTTCTGCACCTCTCAGCAGGTATTTTGGCCCACTCCTCACGAGCAAACTGCTCCAGTTGTCTCAGGTTTGAGGGGTGCCTTCTCCAGACAGCATGTTTCAGCTCCTTCCACAGATGTTCAATAGGATTTAGATCAGGGCTCATAGAAGGCCACTTTAGAATAGTCCAATGTTTCACTCTTAGCCATTCTTGGGTGTTTTTAGCTGTGTGTTTTGGGTCATTATCCTGTTGCAAGACCCATGACCTGCGACTGAGACCAAGCTGTCTGACACTGGGCAGCACATTTCTCTCTAGAATACCTTGATAGTCTTGAGATTTCATTGTACCCTGCACAGATTCAAGACACTCTGTGCCAGATGCAGCAAAGCAGCCCCAGAACATAATAGAACCTCCTCCATGTTTCACAGTAGGGACAGTGTTCTTTTCTTGGTATGCTTCATTTTTGCATCTGTGAACATAGAGCTGATGTGCCTTGCCAAAAACTTCCAGTTTTGTCTCGTCTGTCCATAGGACATTCTCTCAGAAGTTTTGTGGCTTGTCAACATGCAGTTTGGCAAATTCCAGTCTGGCTTTTTTATGATTTGTTTTCAACAGTGGTGTCCTCCTTGGTCGTCTCCCATGAAGTCCACTTTGGCTCAAACAACGACGGATGGTGCAATCTGACACTGATGTACCTTGACCTTGGAGTTCACCATGAATGTGTTTAGAGGTTGTTCTGGGCTCTTTTGTTACCATTCGTATTATCTGTCTCCTCCTGCAGCCACGTCCAGGGAGGTTGGCTACAATGCCGTGGATCTTAAATTTCTGAATAATATGTGCAAATGTCGTCACAGGAACATCAAGCTGCTTGGAGATGGTCTTATTGCCTTTACTTTTAACATGCTTGTCTATAATCTTCTTTCTAATCTCCTGAGACAACTCTCTCCTTTGCTTCCTCTGGTCCATGTTTAGTGTAGTACACACCATGTCACCAAACAGCACAGTGACTACTTGTCACCCTTTAAATAGGGCGACTGACTGATTACAAGTTTGTAGACACCTGTGATGTTCTGATCTTTTCTAGGGGTACCATCATTTTTGTCCAGGACTGTTTCATGAGTTTGTTTTTTTAAAGTAATTCTGTTGAACCACAATTCAAAAGAATTGTCTGATTTTCATTGGTTAATTTTCATAGAATTTTAATTTATTACCACTTTTGTCAGATTCAAGTTATTTCTGTGACCATTGTGGGTTTTTCTTTCATTAACAGAGGGGTACCAACAATTCTGACCACGGCTGTAACATTTGGCGATCGAGGATGAACTCTTGGAGGCATGTATCACACCACTTCTTCCCTTTCTCGAGCTACCGGGTGAACCGCCGGTGCCTTGGCCACGCTGGTTTGAGGATTTTCAGACCTACATCACTGCGCTGGACCTCGGACAGCTCGACAAGCTAAGGGCACGTGTGCTTCTCATCCATAACCTGGGTATTGAGGGCCAGCGAGTCCTGCAGATGCTTGGCGTATCGCACCCCGGATAGCGTGACTGTCCGGAGGATTCATTTTTGGCAGCAACATCAGTGAGTAAGTGAGCCTATCCATCAGTTTGTTGCCGACTTGAGGCAGCTAGCTAATGAGTGCCGCTTTGGACCATTGCAAGATGAAATGGTACGTGACCAGCTTGCGGAGCGAGCGTGTCGTGCCACATTGCAGGCTAGGCTACTCACAGCACCTAATGACTAAACATTAGTCAGAGCTGTCGAACTAGCTCTCCAGTTGGAGGCCGCAGACAAGCTAGCTTCAGAGCTAACTTGGCGCCAGTCACAGAGGCCGCCAGAGCCACCTGCTGTGAACCAACAAATCCAATATTTATTCAATTACATACTTGTAGATTATAATGTCATTCAAATCATGTACAAAGCAAATAATAACCAACTAGAAAAGCACTTGGAGAGCGCAGACCTCCGCCAAGCGCCACAGTTCCCCCCATACAGTGTTTGTGTGTATGTTTTCAGATTCCTTGACCATGAAAACATATGACTAGCAATTGGATTGACAATGATAGGATTAGTGGTTCAGTAGTTATTCACGAAAATGACATTTTCCATAATGGCGGCCACAGTTCCCCCATACAGTGTTTGTGTGTACATTTTCAGATTCCTTGACCACAAAAACGTATGACTAGCAATTGGATTGACAATGATAGGATTAGTGGTTCAGTAGTTATTCACGAAAATGGCATTTTCCTTAATGGCGGTTTTCTTCTGGATGGTGATCCGGATCACCACCAAAATGTAATCATCTGTAGGATACCCCATTTCTGACAATCTGTGAAAATTTCATGAAAATCCGTCCATAAGTTTTTGAGTTATCTTGCTAACAAACAAACAAACAAACAGACAGACAGACAAACCAACGCCGATGATCACATAACCTCCCCCTTTGGCGGAGGTAATTACCTGTTAATATTCAGACTGTTTAAAAAAAGGGAAAGCAAATATGAGCTAAGAGGTAACTGTTTTTAATAAGCCAAAGGTTAGAACAAATACAAAGTATCATTGTATGTCTGTCACTGGAGTTAAACTGTGGAACTGTTGCTCTGAAAATATTAAAACATGTTCAAATCTGAAGCAATTCAAAAAATTGCACAGCGATGAGAAAATCTCCCAGTATCTCACTGTAAATGCGGGGAGATAAATTTGTAATAACTTAAAGGTTTTTGTTTGTGTTTTTTTTTTTGTCTACTTGTTCTATTTGATTTTCTTTGTTGATTTTGGGTATGACTTAAACTTTTATGTTATTGATTTTAAAATTGTAATGGGGTAGGCACTATATAAGCACGAGCTTCAGCCTACACCCTTTCGGTTGTTCTTTTGTGTGTTCTTATTGTATTGTATGTATGTTTATTTTATTACCGAATAAATTCATTCATTCATTCATTCATTCATTCAAATGTTGCAGACTCGGAAAGTGAGGATAATTTGGATGACGACATCATGGAAACCAATGCTGCCAGCCGAAGGTCTGCCCCGGGAAAACCCCTGTGCAAGGGTTGTGGGTCTGCAACGCACCGAAATAAGGCGAAGGACTGCCCAGCTAGGGGAAAACGTTGTAGCAGATGTGGACACTTGAAAGATTATGCTAGAGTGTGCTGTGTATTTGAACCGGAGAGCCCACGGAAGAAATCACTCCGCCTGCCCCTGATGACCATCCATACAATGTCCGCCAGTGCAAACGGGTACATGTATTGCGCATTGGAGTTGGACGGCATGGAGGTGCCACTGCTGCTCGACATGGTGGCGGAGGGGTCATTGATGAACTGGGCCACGGTGAGGAAGTTCTTCCCCCACTACAGGATTAAAGGTAACCCAGCACTGTTGCATGGTTATGGAGGTGATGGGCTGTGCACGGTTGGGACTTTGGAATTAACAGTCCGGTACATGTCTGCGAAGATGGTTGACTTCATGTTCCACGTGACAGTGTGAGGCAATAACATCATGGGCTGTGATTTGTTTTATAGACTGGGTTTTGCCATTAAAGACAGTGCCGGGAACGAATGGTCGGATTGTGGCTGCTGGAACCCCCTGGCTCCGGTGGTTGAAAAGGACGTTGTGTGGGATGAGGAGCTAAAGGACACCACGACGGTCAAGCAGGACCAGTTTCACTCAGGTCTGGTGCAGGAAAGTCTAGTGCCGGTACTCGGGACATGGTAGAGGGGGTTACAGAGCATAGCGGTGGGGCACCTGCGTCGGCGAGTGACACCATGCTAGCCCCAGATGCCTCCGGAGCTTGGCTGCAGGAGGATGGAGGGTCTGTAGCTACGACGGTGACCATTACAACGGTTTTAGAAGAGGACGGAGCCAGGCCGACGAGCATGGAGTTACCGCATGCTCAGCAGCACCACGTCAGGCTGAGCCGGGCCCCGCTGAGGGCAGTCGGACCGGCTTATCACAGTCCTTCCCAGGGAGCCAAGCCATGCCTGCCCGATTAATGGGACGGAGTTTCGGCTGTTGCTTCACCCGTGCTACCGCTGTCCTTTGTGGCACCGTGGGTTCAACATGGTGCTCTTCCCGGTGCACGGCTATCTAAAATTTAAAAGTTAATAACACCACCATGATTGTAGAGTGGAATGGCCAGATCAACTGCATATCATATGCACACGCTTTGACTAAACAACGACCGTAACAAAAAAACACCCGAATAACAAAATAAATCATTTTTTATTTACTGACAAATGGGCAACACTGATACAGCAGTTGTAGCCAAAAGGGTCATTCTTCTGAGTATAATAATGTTCAGTGTTTTGTACTTATAATATTGCTAAAATATAAAAGGATGCACTACAATGGGTCTCAAATATTTGTGAATGTGTCCTGTTATAGTACTGCATGAGTTTATTGATGACAGACTATAACACAGAGCTCCTTTCCACGGTCTGCTCACTGGAGCACTCATTTCCAGGTTTGTCTGTGAGGACACTTCCCGCCGAGCTGAAGCGGAGATACTCACCTCATCAGCCATTCGCTTCCTCTACTGCTCAGCCCGGAGTGCCAGCCTCAGCCCGTGCATCCCCAGCTCCATCCAAACAAAGTCATCCTGCGTCGAAATGCCAGGAGAAGCCCTCTTCATCTTTTGCAGTCGCCTTCCCTCCAGCTGTCGTGTGGAGTGCCAGAGCTACCCCGGGAATGCCCATCTCCGTTGCCATGGAGACAGCTCCCTCACAATCCATTGACAGGCCCAAAATCGCCAGTGACACGGAGGGGGATGACTGTTATTTACCTGCAGCTGTCAACATCGGGAACTGGGATGACAGGCAAGTGGTTTTTCATTCCATTCAATCAAATCACTATAAACCTTGTCTGTCTCCCGAGGAAGAGGCCCAGTTTCAGCAGTCCGCTGGGTCCTCTACTCCAGCTGCAGATGCTGATTTATCCCCTATTCCCTCCGTGTCTCCCCCATCAATCTCTGAAGGTCCGTCGGAGCGGAGCCACAGGACGTTGGAGGAACTGGGGGCCCCAGAGGATTTCACCCCAGAGCCAGCATGGAGCTGTTCTCCTGCAGTCATGCCGGAGGAGCCATCTCCGTCGGAACTGGTACCTCTATCGATGGAGGGGGCCAGAATCGCCATAGACACGGAGAGGGGTGACAGTTTGCCTGCTGCAGCTGTCGACATCGAACACCGGGGTAACAGGCAAGTGTTTTTTCATTCCATCCAATTTAATAATAATAAACCTCGTCTGTCCCCGAGGGAGAGGCCCAGCGTCAGCAGTCTGCTGGGCTCTCTCCTCCAGCTGCAGACGTTAACTCTTTCCTGTCCTCTCCATGTCTCCTGTATTCTCTCTCGAGTGACCGTCGGATGGTGGAGGAACCGGTGGCTTCGGAGGATTCTACCCTGGGGCCAGCATGGAGGTGTCCCCACGCAGCCCCACCGGAGGAATTCCCAGCGTTGGAGCCACTGCAGGAGGACAGTGAGACTGCTTTCACCATCTCACCAGCTGTGGAGGTGTCCGCAGCGGATTGGGAGCCTGAGCTGGACGTCCTTGAGGCTGGGCCCAAGTTTTCGTCGTCAGGATCGACGGAGTCCTGGACGGCGGTGGAGCTCGAGCTCAGGCAAGTTTTCTCTCTTGTTTTTTTGATGACAGTATTAGAGAGATCTTGTCTGGCCCTACGTGGGGAGAGTCAGGCACAGCGCGCAGTTGCGTCTGAGCTTCCTTCGCCGGGCTCTGCCGCTGCCAGCAACCCTAACAACCCTGTTTCTTCTCCCGCTCCTGAGTTATCTTCTAGGGTCGCCGGAGAGGAACTACCATCTCCAGGGGTCCTCATGAAACCGGTCTCACCACTTGACGATGTCACGGGTCCAGCTCCCCTGATGTCTGAAGTCGTTGTGTGGTCCCCTCCGCAGGCTGTGTCGCCGTGGGTGCAGCGTGCTGGCTTAGGACCCTTGTGGGGGCTGTGTCCCAGGGTTACCCCAACGTGAGTGCTGTGCTTCGGCACAGACCCGTTATGGATTCCACACTCCAGCACGGGGTCCACCAAGGGTGCAGCGTTGGCCCAGTCGGGGTCCATCGCAAATGCTTTAGAGCTCCAATCAGGAGCCACCACGGTTGCAGTGTTGGCCCAGTCGGGGTCCATCGCAGATGCTTTAGAGCTCCAATCAGGAGCCACCACGGTTGCAGCGTTGGCCCAATCAGGGTCCATCGCAGATGCTTTAGAGCTCCAATCGGGAGCCACCACGGTTGCAACTGTGTCCCAAGCCACCATGGGTGCTGCAGAGCTTCAGCCAGGAGCCACCGCGGGTGCAGCGAAGGCCCGGTCGGGGTCCACCGTGGGTGCAGCGAAGGCCCGGTCGGGGTCCACCGCGGGTGCTGCGGGTCAGCTCAAGAACACCATGGCATCCTCACTTTCCCTGTCTGACGCTGTGGGGGTCGCCATCCTACGGTCTGAACATCTTCCAGGGAGCCTACCGGTGGGCAGGCCGCCTCCTGCTCCACCCCTCCGGTCTTGGTGGCTCAACGGAGCTGGCCAACCACCGGAAGGACTCACTACCCGGGTCAGGTGGCCCATGTTTTCCGGCAGGCCACCAGACTCCGTCCACCTGACCTTCTGCTGGGCCTGGGACTCTGGGTGGCCTCCTGAGCCCCTATGCCCGTGGACTTGGGGGGCAGGATATTGTGTTCCCTCCTTTCCTGTTCCCCTACCTCCCACCCAGGTTTGTGTTGTTTGTTCCTGTTGAGGTTGGAGGGGGGGGGGGGGTCTGGGATGTTACTTTAGGTGTCTGGGAATTCCACCCCTTAAAGGGGGGGCTCTGTCAGGAGCTGAGCCGGTTTGGTTTCCTCCGGCTCGGTCCTGATCTCTCTGTGGGTTTAGGTACCACTGTGTATGTGCATATTATGTATTCTGTGCCGTTTCCTTACCCATAGCCACTGCTTTCTGGCCGGCAGCGGTGAGGCAGACCCTTTGGCTCACGCAGTTGTGAGCGCTGTCTGACTGTCTGCCGGTCCGACCACGCCCCCTCTCTAATTACCGTCAGCTGTTCCCACTCCCGTTTGCCATCTCCCCGCTCCTCGCCCAGGTGCGATCAATCTTACCATCTCCAGCAATGCGTGTACTTAAGGAGCTTTTTGCCAGTCACGCATTGCTGGGTCATTGAGCATATTCAATGTCTTGTGTATTGTCTCAGGATCGTCTGTTTCATGAAGGAGTTTTCACCACACCATCGCTGTTCCCCTCAGTGTGTATAAACCGTCTCTCTGGTTCTGATTCCCTGCCTTTGTACCGCATCCAACCGAGAGACATGACTATCTGTGTTTATTGTTTGTGCTTGGGAATCTTGGACTTTCTTGGACTGCTCCAGCTTGTGAGTATTGCTGCCTGCATTTCCCCATTGCTGCCTGCTTGTCGCGCTTTGGGTCATTTCACAAGTTTTACCCGTAAGACTGTAGAGCGTCCTGGAGGGCTCCTTAAGTTTTCCTGAGCTGAATGTTATTTGTCCTTTATGTCTTGTGTTGGAATCGTGTGACTCTTGGTGTGTAATAAATGTGTGTGGTGTTCACCCTGCGCGTAAATCCTCATCTTTTCACCCCTCGCCGTGCACAATGGTGAAGCGCACGGGAGGGTTCATGACATCTACAGGCATGTACTACTATATACTAAATCAGGGGTGTCCAACCATGTGCCATGGAGAGCCAAGACCCTGCAGGTTTTACCTCCAACCAGTGTCTTCAACAGCAGATTTCTGTGAACTTCTTCCCACTGATTGCTGATAAGTGAAAACACCTGCTGAAGAGACTGGGTAGAAGAGAAAACCTGCAGGGTCTTGGCTCTCCATGGCACCTGGTTGGACACCCCTGTACTAAATTATAATGGTGACTGAACAACTCCCATTCCCCGGCATAATCAGGTTCAGGTTCAGGTTACTTTATTTGTACCCATAGGTAGATTTGTTTTGCAGTCAGGTGACATCCATATTTACAAACCACAATTACATTCAACATGAACACAATCACAGGCACACATGTAGCTGACTATAAACATGATAGAAGTACTCAAGGCTCCACCAACCAGGACATAAGACAAAGAGATAAGAGAAAAAAACAAGGAGATAAGAGAGGAGGGTCATATTAAAAAGTTAGACTAGTCAAAGAGGTTAAAAACTCAAAAGTCTAAAACCCAATAAAAGATTTAGAACCCAAATAAAAAACCTACAAAAATAAGTAAATATAAAATCAAATTAATAAATAGGTAACTAAATTATGTGCAATATATTGTTACATCTTGTTATATAATAGTGCAAGATACACTATTATGAATATAAGCCATAAAAGATCACACAAATAAATGATCTGACAAAAAATAAACAAGCGGTTCTTAAACAGTGGCTAATATTGGATGTCCCATTCATTTTCAATTATTCTGTAATTAATATTCACACAAATAAATCTCAATTCAGTCCCTTTCATATTTGTCAAAGTCTATGAGAACTCTTAAGATGATGACAGCCTTGCTAGCTATTCAGTTTTCTACTCAAAAAACCCTTATGAATAAGTGAATAAATTTCCATAACACCAGCTAATAGACAGACTACAATGGCATTTGTAAAAGCCCTCTATCTCCCTTGAGTTTTTCTGTGCTTGATAACGTGGACACAGTTATTTCCCTTTGCGTCCTTTCGAACCACAGCTAGCAAATGTCAATTCTGCAAACACTGGTGTTAATCTTTAGCTTTCTTCATTTATACCCCCTTTACACAGAGGTGGAGATCATTGAGAGATCGTTGAGAGATTTGGTCAATTTTTGATCTTCAGCTGATCTCCACACTTTCCACGGTGTTCTCAAAGTTTTGACTCAGTCCAAAACCCACAAGGATCTCCCAAACAATCCCAAAGATCAAAAATTGGCCCAATCTCTCAGTGATCTCCAGGCTGTGTAAAGGGGCCCTTAGTCAACAAAAATTCTGCACAGTCTTTAAAAACTTTGAAAAAATTGTGTTCAGTTCTAGCTTCATGTTTAGTTAAAAATATATAAAAATGGATTTTACAGTTTAGCTTCAATCATCAGCATGTCCTTTGAAGTGCCTAACCAAGCTTTCTTCTCTCGACAAAGAGATCATTATTCACTCAAGACATTTAAATTGTTTATAAATGTACAAGTGTACAATTAATTAAAACAATTTTTTAATTATTACAGCGTCCACCATCTGTTATTTACCACAGCTAGGCTAGGATGCTAGCAAAGTTTGGGTTAATGATGGTGACAAAGCAGCAACAAACCGTTCAAATATTCTGTAGTTTTAAAAGAAAAAGAAAAATATGAACTAAGCAGCAAACTGTTTCAATATACAGTGAAGACAGCATAGAATTTAGGAATCAAGCTAACATTACATTTTCATTCATAAAAAAATCATAATCTAGAGAGCTAAGTTTACTATTTAGTTCTCACTGATTGATAGCTATAGCAAGAACTGACTTCACTGTGACAGGGCAGTCACACTTGGACTGTTGAGGTTTTGCAGTTGTCGTTGCCATATACTGTACATCATGAGCAGGGTGTGAGTTCACTGGAGTGAAAGCAGCGGGAAGACACACGGAGCTACTATGCTGTAGAAAACATATATTGCAGTAATGTTTCTGGGAGAATAAGGCTTAATCTGATCATTTACCACTATAAACCTCAACTGTGCAGCTGTAGGCTGTCAAAAGATCGAGGACCGTCATTTGGTTTCCTGCTCATACTGATCAGACAGAGAAATGGATCTCAGCACTGAAAAGAGCTGCCCCCTTCAATGAACAGAAACCAGCAAAAACAGTTGAATATACAATGAACATTTTCTGGGAGGTAAGGATGTTTTTATTATATAATATGTTCAAGTATTCCAGTCCTAGCTTGATATTATACATGCACTTGGGTGTTTACTACACACTTTTGTAGACATCACTAGGTTTGTTTTTTTTTTTATACAAGTTAACATATTAATGCTATACTGATTTTTTATTTATTTATTTTTTTTTACAGTGTTATATACTGTATAAAATAGGTGGATATGTAGACAGTTTACCTTGGCTGTAATGACCACCAGAGACTTGTCATATTGTTGCCTGAAATCTACAAGGTCAGCAAAGTACTGGTAGCCATTTAGACTTTTGCATACTTCCAGAGTTTCTGCTGTATGAAGCGATTTTGAAGTATTAAGTAGTTGCCAATATCACGATAGAGCAGTTCTGGGATGCTACTAGTATCTTCACACGATGTAAACAAACGATCGACCATGAGATAATAATCACGTTTCAGACCGTTCACAGATAATTTCTCAACATACTGATGCTTGTGCAGCTGTCATATGCTCCAACAAAGTCACACAACCCAATTTTAAGAAGCTCTGCTGACTGGATTGTGCAAAATCTAATTTTAGTAATGCACTGGTGTGTATGGGGTAGCCATAGCAATGTGGAATTTTTCACTTCGGAGGACCCGGATCACTGCCGGAGGTCACGTGACTGCAAAACCTCAATAATCCAAACCATCACCAAACACACACATCTAGCTAAGTTAGCATATTCAAAAGTTTTTTTATTTCACACTGCAAAATATTTAGTCCTCCCGATGATAAGACTTTTTACAGATTTTGAAAATATTTTCAGGTCAAAACACTGGCAGTCATTTGACATTGCTGCATGGATCCCTGTTGACCACATGTTAGATTTTGGTGAATATTTAAGGTCTGTTAGTTCTGATACTCTCCCTTTGACCCTACCTGATTAGTGGCTGATGTAAGGCAACCAGTGAAGCGTGTATGGACACAGAAATGACGGACAGGTGGAAGTAGTCGAACATGACTGGGACGTGGTGGTGTAGGCCTCTTCGCGGGTGAAAGTGGAGGCTGAGGGTCCGACTACTGATCAGCGGGACAGTTGCTATTTCTGCTAACCTGAGGGAATCAAAGAGGAGGGACAGACATTGCATTAACTCTAATGTATTTTAAACAAAGTATGTAGGGAGCAAAATAGACATTAAAACAATCAATACTGAGAACCTGGTGATGGGGAGAAGTCAGTCTAAAATGGTGCATGAAGCTACTTTGTAACTAATGAAACATGTTGAAATGCATAAATTAAAAAGAATAAACAGCATCATGACTGAACCTCATCATTCTACGACTTATGAAGCATAGTGCTTCACAAATGCACAGATCATTCCTCTGCGGGGCCAGTCTCTAATCTCTACATCGGTACTGATTAAAATACATTAAGGGCAGGCGGTTTTTATTACAGACGCTGAAAATCTGCAAACTAGCAGAGGCACAAAAGAAAAGTCTCACTATTACAGGAAGTGAGAAATTTTAGAATTTAAGTTTTGCCTTTGACTCTTTTTGTCTAAACTTTTGAACTTAAACTCATTCATGACTTCTTCATCTTTATCCTTTAATTCTGTGTAATAGCTATGATCCAAAACACATACTGTAAAAGCCAAATGGGAAAGACCAGCAGAAATAAGAAACAGACATTTTTCCAAGCAGTTCAGAAACGTACTGCTGTTCATTGTCGGTGAAATGGAGATCCAACTTCAACTGAAAGTCCACCTCACTCAAAGCTTCCTCCACCTGTAACGATCGGACACAGACGTATTGCTGGAGAATTAACATTATACTGTAGAACAACATGGCTAAGTAATAGAAGAGATTAATAAAAAGATATAAAAAATGTGACAAGACCTAATCTGGAATCTGCTTCACTTCTCTTTTTTTCTGCACAAAGCATCCAACAGAAACACAGAACTACTCTATATAGGAGGGCTGGGTGATTAACCAAAATAAAACCAAAACCGACGGTTGGGACATAAAACCGACGAAATCTTGTTCATGTCTGGCTTTTTTGGTTCTTCCCTTCTTCCTGTTCTCTCTGTGTGTGTGTGTGTGTGTGTGTGTGTGTGTGTGTGTGTGTGTGTGTGTGTGTGTGTGTGTGTGTGTGTGTGTGTGTGTAAGAACTGTCATGTACTGCCCCTTTAAGATGTCTGCCGCATGCGCAGTCGCGGGACTCTGCAAGCAGCAGAACATGGTGAAAACATTAAAACGGTCTGTACCAAAAAAAAAGTGGTGCCTGTCCGCATAGTATGGGATAATTGACTCTTTGTTTCATGTGGGGGTGCTGGGAAGAGGTAAATGGGGTGCGGGGAGGCCGGATCACTGTTGCCCTCTGACTGCTGTCTGCATCATGTCAACTGTTTTGCAGTGGGGTAGATGAGCTAAGGCTGTATTTAAGAAACCGATCTGAGATTCATAGTCCCTGTGTGGTGGTGGCATGGTTGTGGCTGCGTGAAGGGCTCCCCTGGAGCATCTGGCTGGCTGCTAGCGGGAGTCATGTGGCCCACAGACCCTCAAGAGGTGTGTCTGAACACTGACGTCTGCACTTGACAGTGTTTAGTTTGGCTGCATTTGTGGGGTGACGATGGTTCTATTCTTTATAATATTATGCTCATTTATGGCCAGATCACCACAGTGATACACAGTATGTTCATTGATGCTGCACTCTTGTGGCTTAATTCCGAGTCTTGTCAGTGAACTGTAAGGGAGGAGAAAGGAGTGGGGAAAAAATCAACTTGAAAGCTTCAAATAACCGTGATACTGATTGAAGGTCAAATTGCCCATTCCTAATATATAACTAATTAAATATCTGACAATGTTATATGCTCCAAAAAATCTGACTTTTTCAGCACTTCATGCAACTTCTACCAAATTAATGCATATCTGCAAATTATTCTGGCTTGTTTCATATCATTCTATCTTTGAAATTCTTTCATAGATTTTAACTAATTAAGCTGAACTGATCCCGTAGATCAATTTTAGAGTAATAAATACTGTAACATGGAAATACTTACACACTGCAAGTCCTTTTGCGAGTATATTGTATGTACATGTCAGTCAGGCTTTCGATTTTCAATGTACAGTTTTTGTGTGTATGTGCCTGTGTGTAGCTTTATATGACATGACCCATTTAGTTGATAGCTTTAGACTTCAAAACAGTATTTCACAAATAGTAATAATAACGATGATACTTAAAAATGAAATATCAATCATTGTGCAAACAAGTAAATGATGCAACCAATAATAAATACCATAAAAACCATGAAATTGTGTTCAACACATTCAACTCTTGTGTGTTTTTCCAGATCAGGTCCAGTCAGTTTAATTTACCACAGGTGGGCTCCAGTCAATGTGCAGAAACATCTCAGCAATGATCAAGAAAATAGGAGGCACCTGAGCTAAGTTTCAAGTGCTTTTGCAATGTGTCTGAATACTTACGCACGTGATGTTTCCGGGGTTTTTTTTATTCTTAATTGATTTACGAAAAATCCTAAAGTTCTGTTTCATTTTGTCATTATGGGGTACAGAGTGTAGATTAACGACAAAAACAAAAAAAAAAAAAAAACAATTGTAGCATCAGGCTGTAACATAGCAAAATTGAAAAAAGTGAAGGGGGTCTGAATAGTTTCTCAACCCACTGTATTTTGACTTTGTTTTGTGTACTGAAAAAAAGGGTAAAACAGATTTATCAATAAATTTAACTATGATGTACAGTATTTTTGTCATTTCTTATAGGCCTTGGTATGTTTTCAATTATTTTGGCAAAGATAATCACTGAGGACCCCTCTGTGGATCAACACTTTATCATGGTAGAAAGGCTTGTGCACCCTAATGATCCCAGGAGCTACAGTATGTTGTAGGGGGCAACTTGCCCCTGGTAGGTTCTCCCAAGGAAAACTGGTCCTGGGTGAAAGGCCAGACCAAGAGTGGTCCAGTGGTTATGCATGAAACAGTTACAACAAGGATCCAGTGGTTGGGAGAGTAAAGGGTGGTGAGAAAGGATTCCATAGCTGCAGGACTGTGCTTCTGTCTGAACATCATGCAAGTTGTAAACAGGGGCGTCATCTTGTAGGAGGCGGGCACCTTTGGTTAGCATGTCATAGTTAAGTTAGTTAATTCCCTTCACACCATGTTGGTGTATGGGGTGGCGCCTATCTCCATTTCTCTGACCCTAGGCCACACAGCTACTGTAAGTAGTGAAAGCTACAGCGGGGGGTCAGTCCTCTGGTAGCTCTGTGCATAACTTTACTTTCCCCATTCCATTATGCGGAGCACCACGCTAGAAGGCAGAAAGTACCATTTTTATATGGTCTTTGGTATGACCCGGCCGGGATTTGAACCCCTGCCTCCCGGGTGTGGGGCGGATGCTCTACCAACTGAGCCACCACTCCGGTGGTCAGCATGTCATGCCCCTTGGTTTTTATGGCTTCCCTCAATTTCTGCAGTAGTGAAGCGAAGTAAGTCCCAGTAATGCTGGTACCCTTTGCCAGGAAATCTGTCATCAATTCTCAATGATGGTCCCAAAAGACTGGGAGCATGACGTTGCCCATTGAGGACTGGACAGGTGCCTCCTTCAGAGGTGGTGAGTCATGATGCTTCCATTGCGTTAGTCATTGGATTGTAATGATGGACCCATGCGTCTTCCTACCTGATTAGTTTGTCAAAGAAGTCATCCTGGATTTCTTGCCACATGGCCAAAAGAGCCTGGGTGTGCATGACTTCTGGAACAGTGTGAGCAACTGGGGAATCCATCGTGGAGTAAACTTCTGCAGGAGCAAATGGTCACAGATGATGTTTTTCCATAGAACCCACACTGATTTCGTCATTTTAGGCCAGTTGGCAAAGGTTATGTAGCAATCCTCCAAAATGGTGGCCTCCATCTGCTGGATGGTGTCTTCATCAATGGCACACTGAGGTCACCTAGGAATGGGTGCCATCTCCACTGATGGTTGACCACAACTGAACTGTCAATGCCAGTGATTGACTATGTCATACGATGAGGCATGCTCCCCATAATTATCTTTCATCTCATCAAACGTCTCCTGTGCAATTTCAGTCTCCTACATTAACTGGAAGTGGGTCAGGAGAAACCTTTAATGAGCCACCCTCACTATGACACATACTGTATATATAGCGTTATCTCCAGAAGGTGATTGGTTTTCTGTGACAGTTCTGGCCTCAGCTTTCACGTTATCTTTACACTCATCAAACCATTTGGTGGCTCCCCCATCTCTGCAGGGAAAGACGTGACTCTTATTTATTCACTGTCACTCACGTTTATGTCAAAAAAAAAAAATACTGATTCGGTGCAGCGGGACAGCCAAGTTTGACATGATAGATTTACTTCTATTTTGCACAGAATCTCAGAATTTCACCACATTATTCTTCTTTTAATCAACTCTTTATGCCCTCTCTATATTCCAGTATTCCTTTTAATCTTATGTAGGCTGAACAAAACTAAATTATTCGCGTTCAAAGCACCAAAGAATATAAAGGTGTAAATTTGAACAACAAAGTGAGAAAACAAAACAAAGGGGGAGGCGAGTGAAGTACAAAGGCAGTGCCGAGTGAATTCGAGCCGTGTAATTGTGAGAGACGGCTCTACCCCAGTTCGGACCTGCTTTGAACATGTACACAAGCAGCAGCAAATGTACAAAACAGCTCAGTTCTGCCTAATATCGGTGCTCGGATTGAATAAGAAACACACGGGTGTGCCCAGGGGAAATGAGGGGCTATTTTCGTTTCGTCAGCGCTAGCCGAAGCTGTGAGCAGTAGATAACCTCCGGAAGGTTAATGAGTGGGAAGCCTTCGGGAGGGCTTACAGCTGAAAACTGATACGCCTTTTAGCTCATTTCACTCCAACACCTCCACACGAAAGCCTACATTTAATGAAATCTTCTAAAATTAGTTGCCATGTGACACTGAACATCCACATTCTGACAGAAGCAGCAGTTCCTAGATGGATAGACAGAAGCAGTCGAAGAACAGGAATGCATGAGATGCAGCTTTCACATTATCTTTGAGAGCTGGGGCAACCTTAACTCCCATCATACACACCCCATAACCCTCGAGCCCACGTAGTCGATGTCACCGCTGATCAATTTGAGTTTGGGCTGCTGCCGGAGACAAAAAACCAGGCAGAGTGGATTTTCAGGGTCGTACCCACGGTGAAGCACAACATCAATACCTGTCAGGCATGTTTACACACCTGATTATCTGAACCAAACATGGGCTGTCTGGGGCACAGGTCATTTATATGTGTCAGTTAATGTACATTAATTCCAGCTCAGTGATCCTCACGCTGGCTGTGTGTCTGTAATGATTAGGATAGCACTAGGGAAGTTAAAAAAGAAGGTAATTATGTCACTTCATGGTGCTTCAGTGGCCAACGCTTTCTTAATTTCATCACGCTACCACAGTCATGTGGATTAATTACCCGCTCCGCTTTTAAGATGAAGTTGAACACCTTTCCATCTGACAATGTTTTTAATTAGACTTTTCATGTATTATAGTTATATTGTGGAGAAAGGAAGCAGGCGAGGCAACAAGCTGAACGACACATGCACTTTATTCCATCTCCAGCATACAGTACAGTAAAGAGCTCCCATTTCTCTGTGCATTCCTCTTTTATACCTTTAATTCCATGCATTGAGACCCGGAACTTCCAACCATAATACACCGTTTAGAACAAAGACCTGTGTGGCACATTATCATAATATAACGCCAGCCCCGCTGCTCACACCCTTCTCTTTTCCAGTGGCTCCAGCGGTTCATCTTCTGCCCAGGGGGTGCATAGTTCATACTGTCCCATTTGAGACCCTCCCGGTGGCACTTCCTCCTCCGGTCCATTGTCCCCCCTTATCCCAGCTGCCTTCTCTGGGTGGAGAATCCCTCACCCGCGCCACCACAATATGACTATTGCTTATCATTAGATACTACGTCTACTGTTACACTACTACTACTTCATGCATGTGCTGTGCAGGCACTGCATCAAGCGTGCCTATCTATGTATGCTTTTGGTTGCAGGTATGAGCTGTGTGACAAGCTAGCTAGCTAAAAAAGTGATGGTATGATAAAGCAAATCTAGAGGTGTCAAAATGCAGTGGCTATGACTAAATGGTTAAAACCATAGTTTCTGTGTCTGATTTTTGAAAAATATAAAAGGAAACGTACAAATGTACAACTGTAATTTATGCATGAAACATGAGCACAACAAATTTGTTTGTTTCAGCATTCATCAAAATGTTAGTAGCTCCGATCTTTCCGTAACTACAAACAAAATCTACTCCTGTCTCAGACTGCCCGTAGCATGTGTGTAAATCTAAATGTACCTAAATACTGCTTGTCAATACTGCACATATCAACTTTAGCTAACCCAAAGTTGCCAACTTTTCAGAAAAGCCTGAACGAAGATTTAGAGGGAATTGTGCACGGGGGAGACAATACCTATAAATGGCTGGGTTTTTTTGGGGGTTTTTTTCCAGTACATACACTTCCTTACCTCAGAATAAGTTTTAGAACATGCTCAGTCTTCTTTATGCTGCCTTGAAAGTTCTTATTGTGTAAAAATATGAAGAAAGTCAACACAACATGACAGTGGCTTCCTCATTTTGGAGTGAAAAGTAAAGTTTGTGGTGAGTGAGAGAGAGGGCAAAAGAGTGAGACTCACTCCAAAACAGTGAGAGTTAAGCTCTTCTGTGTTGTGTTCACAATATGAAAATGCCTTTAAAACATGTTTTTTTAAATGTGACAAAAAAAAATCAGTCCATAACAGATTTAGTTTAATTAACTAGCAATTCATATATTTAAGCTTCAGATTAGAATTCTTACAAATTTGGGTGAAGTAATTATATTAACGTTCTGTTCCCATTTATTTTAATCAGGATACAGCACTGCCGAGGTGATTTACTCACAAATCTACTCACAGATTTACAAACTTTTTATGAATGAGGCCCATTATTTCCAGGACACTTTGATTATGATTTTCTGCCATTAGATATGGTTCACACTCAGGATGCTCAATAATATTGGCATGTTATGATTAACTGAGCAATAAGACACTTTTCCTCTGACTTGAGGAAATGATGTCATCACATTGGGTGAGCACTTCAAAACAAACCTGTTGGCCTCCACACAGCCATGTGAGGAGGAGGAAAAGCACACAACAGGAGGAAAAGAGAAGACAAGGGAAAAGAGACAAGAGAAAGACACAAAGGCAAAGACAAAAAAAACTTCAGCAGCAGCCTCCATCACAGTGCCCAAAGACACAAAAACACAATTGTGATCATCCGAGGGACTAAGGCACCACCCAGAAACCCACACCGTCTGCCACTCCTATAAAACCTGACATAGTTTTTTAGGAGTGGTAGACTCCTACAGCGCCCTGTTGTGAAGCCATAGTGCAGGTGCGGAGTATTTACAGTGCAGCTTGGGTGAAGGTGACGTGTGCTCCAGCTCACCAATTTGCGAGGGGAGAAAGCCGCTGTTCACAGCTTAAGTCCGGTCCGCCGCCAGGAGGAAAGGGAGGTCTGCCTGGAGGGTGGTCCACCTGTGCACAGGGAACAAGGGGAAGAAAGGCAGGTGCAGGTAAAAGCTCAGAGAAGGCTTACATTGCGTTGGGGAGATGGAACTCCCGTGACGAGAAGCAGCTGATCTGAGATGCACTATCAAGCGTAGCGAGATGGAGGAAGACACTAGGGAAGAGGTCTTCCTGGGAGAAAGCGTAGACGTCTCCGTGCTGACTACTGGGTAGTGTTCCTTATAAAGCGTGCTTGATGAGTGACAGCAGGTGTGCCCGCAGCTGTGAAAGATAATTAGGGCGAGGCACACACACCGCAGATCACCACAGTACCCCCCACCCCCACGGGACACCTCCCGGCGGCTGTTCCAACCTGTCCGGGTGCGTCCGATGGAACTCCCGGATGGGTTGAGGATCCAACACAAACGAGGGATGCACCCAGGACCGCGCATCAGGTCCATACCCCTCCCAGTCCACCAGATATTGCAGACCGCGCCCTTGGTGGCGGACATCCAGGATGCGATTGACCTGGTGGGCAGGACCACCGTCAATCATCACGGGCGGGGATGGAGGTTTGGGTGGAGGACACAGCGGGCTGGACTCACATGGCTTCACCTGGGAGACATGGAAGGTAGGACAGATACGCATAGAGGGGGGCAGAACCAGGCGCACAGCAACGAGGTTGATGATATGAGTTATGGAGAAAGGACCAAAGAAACGCTGTGATAATTTCTTGGTCTCACCCTTCAGGCTGATGTTCCTCGTGGAGAGCCATACCTGCTGTCCCACATCGTAGGAGGGAGCCTGGGTCCTGTGGCGGCTGGCGATCTCCGTATTGCCGGCCGCCGTGCGTTGCAGAGCCGCCTTGGTGGACCTCCAGAGTCGCCGGCAACACCTGATATGGGCCTGGATAGAGGGAACGGCGATCTTCTCCTCCTCCTCCGGGAACAGCGGGGGGTTGTAGCCTAAAGAGACCTCAAAAGGGGAGAGACCAGTGGCAGAAGAGACAGCTGTGTTGTGTGCATACTCAATCCACGGTAAGTATATGCTTCAGGCTGCTGAATTAGAGGCCGTGATGCACCTCAGGGCTGCCTCCAACTCCCGATTAGTGTGCTCGCACTGGCCGTTACTTTGGGGATGATATCCAGAGGACAGGCTCACCGTCGCCCCCATCGCCTTGCAGAAAGACCGCCAGATCTGAGGGACGAACTGGGGTCCACGATCTGAAACGATGTCCGTCGGGATGCCATGAAGCCGGACCATGTGCAACACCAACAGATCCGCCGTCTCCTTGGCCGCTGGCAGCTTCTGCAGGGGTACAAAGTGAGCCGCCTTAGAAAATCTGTCCACTATGGTGAGGATAACCATGTGGCCTGCTGAGGGGGGCAAACCAGTCATAAAATCCAATGCGATATGGGACCAGGGGCGGCTGGGGATGGGGAGAGGATGCAGCAGACCTGCCGGTGGGGAAGAGGATGACTTGCCGGTCGCACACTGCGGACAGGCCCGGATGAATTCTACCACGTCCCTCCACAGCAAGGGCCACCAGAAGGACCTTTGTAGGTGGGCCACAGTGCGCGCTACCCTAGGGTGGCACATGATCTTTGAGGAGTGCAACCAATCAATTACCTCCCCTCTAACAGCAGAGGGAACGTACATCTGACCCTCTGGTCCCCCACCCGGGTTGGGCTTGGCCTCCTGCGCTCTCCTCACCCTCTTCTTGATGTCCCAGGAAAGCATGCCCACGATGCAGGAAGCAGGGACAATTGGATGGGGCATCGTCTCCACAGCTTCAGGGGAAAACTGCCTCGAGAGCACGTCAGGCTTGATACTCTTAGAACCCGGGCGGTAGGTGATGGTGAAATTAAACCTTCCAAAAAACAGGGACTAACGGGCCTGCCTGGCGTTCAGCCATTTAGCAGTCTGGAGGTATTCCAAGTTCTTGTGATCCGTCCAGACGACGAATGGAAGTGAAGCGCCCTCCAGCCAGTGGCGCCACTCCTCCAAAGCCAGCTTCACGGCTAACAACTCCCTGTCCCCCACGTCGTAATTCTTCTCCGCAGAAGACAGCCGACTGGAGAAGACGGTGCAGGGGCGGACCTTGTCATCGGTAGGAGAGCGCTGGGATAACACCGCCCCCACCCCAAAGTCCGAGGCGTCCACCTCCACCAAGCACTGTAGAGAGGGGTCGACCTGGGCCAGGATGGGGGGGGGGGGGGAACTTCTCCTTCAGCTCAGCAAACGCCGCCTCTGCCTCCTCCGTCCAGTGAAATGGCACCTTCATAGAGGTCAGACGGATGAGGGGTAAAGCAATGATGCTGTAATTCTGGACAAAACGGCGATAGAAATTAGCAAACCCCCAAAATTGCTGAAGTTGCTTACGGGAGGAGGGGACAGGCCATTCCACCACTGCTTTAACCTTTTCAGGGTCCGCGATGATCTTCTTGTGTGAGATGACAAAGCCCAGAAAGGTGGTGGATGAAACATGGAATCCATACTTCTCGGCCTTGACAAATAACTGATTCTCCAGGAGGTGGTGCAAAACCCATCTGACATGGATACGGTGTTCCTCCAAGGAGTGAGAGAAGATGAGGATATCGTCGAGATAGACAAACACAAATGAGTCCAGAAAATCCCTCAGAACATCATTAATGAGCCTCTGGAAAACAGCAGGAGCATTTGTTAATCCAAAAGGCATCAATAAATATTCAAAATGGCCACTAGGGGTGCGAAAACCAGTCTTCCATTCATCCCCTTCTTTGATGCGGACTAGGTGATAAGCATTCCGCAGGTCTAATTTAGTGAACACCCTGGCTCCCTGGAGGGAATCAAACGCCGTATTGATTACGGTCAGAGTATACTTGTCCTTTACAGTAATGTTATTAAGCTCCCTAAAATCAATATATGGCCTGAGTGAACCGTCCTTCTTACCCACGAAGAAGAATCCCGCCCCCACCGCCGAGGAGGATGGTCTGATGATGCCCGAGCTCAGGGACTCCTTGATGTATTTCTCCATGGCCTCCCGTTCTGGGGCAGAGAAGATGTAGAGCCGACTTGAAGGCAAAGAAGCCCCCGGCAGGAGGTTGATGACACAATCATACGGCCGGTGGTGGTGGTGGGGGGGGGGGGGGGGGACAGAGCCTTAGCATTGCTAAACACTGCCACCAGGTCGTGATATTTGGTGGGCACAGACGAGACATCAGGAGGAGGTGAATCCTGAGGGCAGAGAGGTACAGAGGGAGAGCAGACAGCAGATTGTAAAAAAGCACCCAGACAAAATGTACTCAAAGATAAGATTCTTCCCGTCCTCCAATCGATAGAGGGATTAAGGAGACTTAGCCATGGGAACCCCAGGATGACGGGGGACGCAGTGGAGGAAAGTACAAAAAACCTCATATGCTCACGATGGTTACCTGAGACCAGCACAGAGACAGGGGCAGTCTGTTTGGTAACGATGGCCAGGGGCATATTGGAGAGGGCGATCAGTTTAAGCGGTCTCTCTAGGTTGTAGCAGGGAAGCCCCAGCCGGGTTGCCAGACCCTCCGAAATAAAGCTCTGCTCCGCACCAGAGTCAACGAGAGCATATGAGGATAATTCAGTGCGTGCGTATTGAAAGTGAATGGGTAGCATGAGACATGTAGGGGCCTTAACAATACCACCGTCCGTTAGTCTTCCTAACGTAACTAACGGACTCCCCACTTTTACCCAGTTAGGGCAAGACGCAACCTCATGCTCAGTGCTGCCACAGTATAAACATAGCCCAAGGTCATGGCGGCGTTGACATTCCGCTGGGGATAATTTGGACCAGCCAGAAAACGTGGGTTCATCCTTCCCAGGGGACTCAGAGGGAGGGAGGGCCTTAAGGGGAGACTGTGGGTAGTGGGTAGGCTGAGTATCCAGGCGGCACTCAGTAGCCCATTCCCTTAACCTATAGTCAGTAGAAATCGCTAGTGCAATGAGCTTGTTAAGCTTAGCGGGTCTTCCCACCCGGGCCAACTCATCCCTCAAGCTGGAGCTAAGACTCTGAACGAAAATACTACACAGAGAGGCATCCTCCCACCCAACCTCAGCAGCCACTACCCGGAAATCCACTGAGTAATCAGCTACTGACTTAGCCCCCTGTCTCAAATTAAGGAGGCGAGAGGTGAGCACACAATCCCGATCAGAGTGAACAAAAACTTCAGCAAGTTCTGCCACAAACTGATCGTAGGTGTAATTAGCGTAATTGAGCCGGGTCATAATGGTGGTAGCCCGCGCCAAAGCCTGTCCCTCTAGTAAATTCACCAAATAACTAATCTGGCTATGGTGAGTGGGAAAATCCCCTGGCACATGCAGAAAAACCAGACTGCATTGTAACAAGAAACCCCGTGCCTCCCCTAACTTACCACTAAAACGGGTGGGAGTGGGGACAGGAGTTAACCAGGAATGAGGAGGTGGAGACAGAGAGGAGCTGGTTGACCCGGCCAGATCCCGAGCAGCAGGTGGAGGAGACTGCACCGGGAAGAGCTGGTCGAGTCGTGATTTAATGTGTGTAAGTTGAGTTAAGATCACCTGTTGCTGGTGTGTTAATTGGTCTAACCAAGCCTCCATGGTGTTAGGTTGGCGTGCCAAAGCACCGTCTGCTGGGATTTCTTGACGGAGACGTACTGACATGGTTTGCAGAAACACCCAGAAACAGACGCAGGCTTGAACAACAATAATGATCTTTTATTGAATGAAAGTGGATGTGTGTGCGTGTGAATGGTGTTGTGGGAATGTAGTGTAGTTTAAGCAGGTGCGTGACGACAGGACAGGTCTGGCAACCCTGGAACGACAACAAGACAGGAGAGTTAGCTTTAGGCTGCCAGGTAATGATGTTAATAGAGTTTTAGCAGTCTTATGGCAGGGAAGAGATAATCCAGCTCTGAAGAGATAACTTTCCAATACCAGCCCAGCGCCCTGTTGTGAAGCCGTAGTGCAGGTGCGGAGTATTTACAGTGCAGCTTGGGTGAAGGTGACATGTGCTCCAGCTCACCAATTTGCAAGGGGAGAAAACCGCTGTTCAAAGCTGAAGTCCGGTCCGCCGCCAGGAGGAAAGGGACGTCCGCCTGGAGGGTGGTCCACCTGTGCACAGGGAACAAGGGGAAGAAAGGCAGGTGCAGGTAAAAGCTCTGAGAAGGCTTACATTGCGTTGGGGACATGGAACTCCTATGACGAGAAGCAGGTGATCTGAGATGCACTCTCAAACGTAGCGAGATGGAGGAAGACACTAGGGACGAGGTCTTCCTGGGAGAAAGCGTAGACGTCTCCGTGCTGACTACTGGGCAGCGTTCCTTATAAAGCGTGCTTGATGAGTGAGAGCAGGTGTGCCTGCAGCTGTGAAAGATAATTAGGGTGAGGCACACACACCGCAGATTACCACAAAACCAGCTGCCAAACTCATGGGCAGACTCCACCGAGCCCCGTCACATGACGCCCAGTCACAGGTAAGTTTGCAATTCGGCATTACCCAAGATGCAGGCTGTAATTTTTAACATCACATATTGATATGATTCGAAATTAATGTTTCAAAAGTTGCTGCTTAGTAGGCTCCTATTTTGGAGCGATTTATGTGACCCAGGTTATATGATGCTGAGTTTAAGTAAGACTGTAAAGCACATGCAGCCTTATTACCTCATTATGTTTTCATCTGTGTTTGTTTGTTTGTCTGGCAGCAGGATTACGCAAAAACTACTGGACGGATTAGGATGAAATTTTCACTGAAGGTGTCCCTTGGCCTAAGGATGAACGCATTAGACTCTGGTGATGATCTGAGAGTGCATACCTCCACCAAGGGCCTTGTTTGTATTTGTGCAGCAGGATTACACAAAAACTACTGGATGGATTTGGATGAAATTTTCACCAGAGGTGGTTCTTGGGCTAGAGAGGAACCCATAACATTTTGTTGGTGATACATGAAGGATGGAAGGAGGGCAGAGGGATTCATTCTCTGGGTGCTTTTCTAGTTTGTACTTCTTTATTCAATAGTGTAAAAATATTACACTGACTATTAATGTTAGTGCAAATTGTTTTAATTACTGTACAGTTCTATAGCGAATGTATTTATTTCATGAATTTATTTCTCTGTTTCCTCTTGCTGTGGTTGTGGCTGTTGTAAGGACTGTCACAGGATCCGTATCCTCCCAGTCTATTAAGAGAAGGACGTTTGCAGTTCTGTTGAACATGTTACTAAAAATAAATAACGTATTTATTTTCATATTAAGCTGAGGTAGTTGACTTATTTTCCTTGGAGAATGTGTCTTTATATGCCAGTTAATCATCACTGTAAGACAAAGGAGACATAAACAGGTGGCAAAAATATGTGCATATATTGGCATATTGGCTATCAGCAAAACTTCTAATATTGTGCATCCCTGCCTCACACCCTGTGTGATATCAGCATGCTATGATTGTACAGAATTAATCTGTTATGAAAAGGGAGTACGGTTTGCATCAGAAGGTAAAGTACAGAAGAGAACAGAGCAAAATAAAATGCATCATTTAGAAGCTGTTTAGTATGCTGTAAATCCCCATGCTACAGGTGTGGAACAAAACTAGTACACAACTGCTTTCTTTTTAATCGACAGTCATATCAAGACAAACAAATGGCATTCAATTTCTCCTCCTTTCTTCGGTGCCTCAGCAGGAAATGATGCATGTATATTAATTTATGTCTTTACAGAGAATACCAGCAGCAGGACTCACCCTTTCTCCATCCAGCAGCAGGTGCACTTTGAAGACCATACAGTCATTCACCGCAATCTCCTCGTTTCGGTAGAGGATCTGTAGTATTTGGCTGAACACAGTGCCGTCGTAAACCCCCGCAGAGTTTAAACTGCATTCTCCTGATGTGGGACACAACAACATAGTACAGAATATTAACTATGCATACAACGCTACAGCAGAATCACTGTACTGCTCAGGTTAAAAAAGTATTCACAGTTCAGAAATTACACAGCTTTTCACATAACGGTTATGGCTATACAGGTATATGGAGGCTTTTACTTATATAAACAAAAATAAAAGAAAGGCTTTTACTTGTCAAATGCATCGCGATCAATGATCATCCCAATAGAAATTCATTGCTATCATCTCACACAAGTTCATTTTGTCTTCTTAGCAATACTGGCCTTGTTCTTCTAGTCAGACAAAGTAGAGAGGTGTTTCACACCTTGACATGTTTCAGCTGTCACCTGCAGCTTTCTTCAGAAAACGTCATCACGGACGGCACCGTGACGTGTCACATCAGCTGTTTTATCCACAGAGCTGTCTCTGTGTGGCCATCGCACGGCGGGGGGGCGTGACCGACCTGGTGGATCTGTCAAATCTGTCAGGTCAGTCACACCTATAGAAAGCATAAAATAGCTGACGTGACACGTCACGGACGTCAGATGACGTTTTCTGAAGAAGGCCGCAGGTGACAGTCGAAACATGTGAAGCTATGAAACTCCTGTCTACTTTGTCTGAATAGAAGAACAAGACCAGTTTAATTTATTGCGATTAATTAACTGCAAGTGGTTTTTTTTTAATCGTAATAAACAATAGTATAATAATAATAATAATAATAATAATACATTAAATTTGTAATGCACTTTTCATTACGGGCGATCTTAAACAGCTATAATATAAAGTATTAAAGTAACATAAAGTATAACAGTACATCATATATCATCCCACCCCTACTGAGAACTGAATATGCAATAAAGTGATTAGCAGATTTATTCATTAATAATTACTGTTGAAAACAACTGTCTGTACTGTGTCCCCATCACATCCCTCATTGAAAAATACTCAACAATAGAGTTGGCTGGACATCTTTAGGATATTCCATTGCTTGGAGCCACGTTCACCTAACTAACTATTAGCAAGCTTTGTAATTTTGAAAGAGAGGCTGCACGAAGTGCTTTGAAAATCGTAAAAACAGAGAGAGAAAGACCAAAACATTAATGATGACACTGAGTGGCAGTTGGTTTTTTTCTCTTTTTAACACTTTTTTTCAAAAGCACAAAACTACTACTTCATCAGATCTACAAATAATTCTCCTACTTCTATAACAATGGCAGACTGACAGACTTGGAAAATTAAACTGATCAATAATACAGCAAACACTACACATGGAGCATGAGGTAAAAAAAATGCAAGAAGACTGATTCATCTACGGACACATAACCTCCAAACAACTTAAATAAAGAACATACAAACTCTGTAAAAGTTTGTAATTTACTCATAACCACATTCAGGCAATAGGAAAAAAAAAAAAATCAACAACATTGCAATGCAAACCTCTGTCATTTCACTCAGTGACGAATTGGGCACAGTCACAAATGAAAATAAACTGATGAAAGAAACCATTCTGGACTTACAGACACTTTAATGGGATCTCCGAAAGCCCCACAGGCACTCTGGAAGCACACATCAAAGCCTTCAAGAAGAATCAGCTAAAACTCCCACTTGACACAATCAATAGCATAACTTTTCACTTTGAAAGATTTTATTACTTCCAGAACTGAAACAAAGCCAGTTCACTTCCAAACAAACACAATATAGAACACAAGTGTCCATTGAGCATTTTGTTTCTGTTGCTTTTAACTTTATACTGAAAAGTCTAATCTTTTGGAATGGTAAATCACATTTAATACAATATCATATGATTGATATTGACATGGCAATGTCATCTGCTTTAAGCACTTTCATAGGCAGAATACAACGCATTTAAAAGAAGCTGTGTTAAGCCCCCATCACACCAAACTCCTTCTCAGAGCATCCTAAGCTGCCCTAAGAAATTGAGGAAATGGGGTGAAAATGGGCAACTTTGGGGCACAAAATGCCTTGAATACGAAACTACTTTGTTCTTACATGGTTCAAGACAAGTCTCTCATTTTTATCCCAAACGTAGCCAGTTCTTACAATGTTCAAAACTAGGTAAAGTATTTGTCCATCTCGTTTCTAATCTGTTCTTGACAAGTTCCAGCACGTTCTTACCCAGTTCCACAGATCACAATAAGTGTCTACAACATCCATTTGGTTCCCACTAAGTTTTACCCCGTTCTGTCATATTTTCCAGAATGCACTGAAAGCTCCCTTGGTGTGATGGACCCCTTACAAATGTCAACTCCTTGTTTTTCAAATTAGGCTTTCTACAGGCCTTTAAAGATGCTGCCAAAGGCTGCACAGTGACATTTTAGAACAAATAATCACCCCCAGAATACTGTTAAACTTAAGTGACATTTTGAATGTCCATATTACTAAAGTCATAAGCCCCTTTCAAACTACCCTGGCAATCCAGGCAAACCCTGTAAGATCTGGCCTGCCTCTGTTGTTTAAATAGGGTCACCCTGGATAAGTTCCCCGGTCACATTGACCCTGCAGTTGATATGTCTGCTCAGCAGACATTTGAACTGGACACCCTGAATGAAGTAGGTGTCATGTCATCATTTCACAGCACAGCCACAGAGAGTGGAAATTAATCTGAAGGTTGTTCATCATTATTCTGACAAATTACATTAATTTTGAAACTGCAGCAGACAACTGTGTGTGCCACAATTACACAAATATCACAGTGACTGAGTTTCTTTTAAGAGCATTGTGTTTCAGTCAATCACCCAGACTCTACAACTGCTGTGACAATCGCCAGCTGCTATCCAGCTGAGACTAGCCTGGAACGAAAGCTGAGGGAGACAAGTTCATTCAGCATGGGACAGTCTCTCTGTTAAGCCCTCACAGACATGCACAGAGTGATCCTCCACTCCCTGGTCATTCATGCATCACGGTTGAGCCCGCAATAACATGCAAAATGCAATCCTTGGTCCTTCAAGAAAAAACTTATCCTGTTTTTTGTGGAGCTGGATACGAAAAGCGGCACACAAACACACGGCCTCACTAAATAAGAGCAAGCGTTCTCATACCACATCTCTTCATCACTAAAAAATTAAATGAATCCTTTTTGGGTCATTGGAGCCTATCCCTGTGTCTTTGGGTGAGAAGTGCGGTACACCCTGGACAGTCCATTGCAGGGCCAACACAGAGAGACAGACAACCATTTACTGTCACATTCATACATAAGGATAATTTGGAGTCCCCAGTTAATGCCAATTAACCTAATGGGCAGGTCTTTGGGAGGAAAGGGGAGTACCCAGCGCAAACCAACACAGACACAGCAAAAACATGCAAACTCCGCACAGAAAGGTCGCCACTGGCCAGGAGTGAGTTCAAACCCAGGACCTTCTTGCTATGAGGCAACAGTTCTAACCAATGCATAACCGAACTACCAAGTTAATTTTTTAAAGTAAAAATGTGAATATGAAAACTTTTCAGTACCAGTATGAAAAATGAAATGATAGTAATTATCACAAATATTTTACAATCCTGACCGTTAAAACAGAGGACAATGAGCAGTAACCACTGAACTATATAGATCAGTGTATTCCAGTCGACCACTGATCTGCACTGTTTGACACAGCGACAGAATAAAAGGACTTGTAAATGCCGGTGACACTTAACTATATTGTAATATGCAATAGATCAGTGGGCGATGACCACTGCACCGCCCACTGGTAACGTATCTTCACTTCCTGTTTTGCTGGCTGTTGGTGTGGTTAACCACGCTTAGTTCTCCTCCTTCTCCTGAGGATTATTGCCTCCAATTGCATTTTAATTGCTTTTTTTTCATCTACCGTCACGTCTCACTGCTGTTTAACAAGCCTCTTGCACTTGTGTGCACACTCAGTGTCAGGTAATCACCCTCTTTAGCCTTCTGTTAACCTTTCATCAGTGTTTGTGTTAGCTTCTGATTAGCTACTAACCATCGCTACTAGCTCTCCTTGCCCTTCTCTGGTGTGCACTTGATGTCAGATGTTTAGCTACACTTCTGCCTCTTTTAGTGATAATGGTAAATGTAATAAATGTTGTCTTTTTGAGGCCCTCGAAGTGAGGTTGTGCGATTTGGAATCCCGGCTCTGCTGCATTGAAACACCACCAGTGGCAGTTAATGATAACTCCCTGTTAGTCGAAGCGGAGCATCCCCCGGCAGTCACCTCTTGTAAGCAGCCAGGAGAGAACAGGTGGGTGACAGTGAGAAGAAAACATAGTCGCAAGCCCCTGGTTCACCACCAACCTGTTCATGTTTCTAATCGCTATTCCCCGCTTAGCAACACACTCACTGAGGAAAAAACTCTGACCATTGGTGACTCTGTGTCATGATTCCGAGGCAGCAGAAACGAAACAGATTCACGTGCAGGATTACACCGCAGACACATTTATTAAAGTAAAGAATAACAGTCCCAAAATTGTGCAGACGTACAAAAAATGCAAAGACGAATAAACTTACAGCGCTCCATGGCGTAACGTGGAGAAGGGAAACCACGGCGTAACGTGACAGAGCTTCATAGAGGAACCACGACGTAATGTGGCAGTGACAAACAATAATCCAGCAAAGCATGAAACACAAAGCACAGACTAATTACACAGGCTAATGATGAAGTGACTGGGTGCACCTGAGCGAGGAGCGGGGAGTGATAATCAGGGAACAAGAAGACAGCTGAGTGTCAAGAGAGGGGGCGTGGTCAGACTGGCAGACTGACAGGCAGCGCCCACACAAGTGCAGGCCAAAGAAAGCTGCCTCACAGCTGCTGGCCTGAAAGCAGAGTAAACAAATACAGACCTAAACTAGAAATGATGTACAAACAAACAAGACATGGCAAGGGCAAACTAAACAGTAAACTGGAAGACCACAGGAAACTCAAAAGGCAAAACGATACAAAAATAAACATGCCCATATACAATACACAAATAAACAGACACACAGAGGAAGGTCATGGAACCGAGCCTGAAGGACAAACCGGCTCGGATCATGACACCCTGGAGTCAAAAACGTGATCCTAGAGACTCCAGCGGCCATAGTCAAATGCATTCCCAAAGTCAGAGCAGGCGACATCGAGTCAAATTTGAAAATGCTGGCTAAAAGTGACTGTAACTACTCCATAACTGTTACCCACACCGGCATGAACGACAGCCGACTCCGATAGTCGGAAGCCACAAAACCTTGCGTGGAATCGATGTGTAACTTTGCCAAAACAATGTCGGCCTCTGTAGTATTCTCTGGGCCCCTCTCCAGCCTGACCAGTGATGACATCACTCTGTTTTTAAGAATAGTTTTAAAACCTTCCTTTCTGACATAACCTATAGTTAGGGTGGGATCAGGTGACCCTGAACCCTCCCTTAGTTATCCTGCTAATAGGTTTAGAGAACGGGGGGACCTCCAACAATGCACTGGGCTTCACTCCTTTCTTCACTCTCAATGAAATATTTTTGCTGGTCATTAACATCAATCAATCAATCAATCAAACATCTGTTTGTTCTCTCCCATAGACTGAGTCCCCATCATGCTGTTTGCTCTCTATATGTCTGTTCTTTTCTTCTTCTTCTCTATCCCCTCACCCCCCAGCCAGTCGCAGCAGATGACTGCCCCTCCCTCAACCTGGTTCTGCTGGAGGTTTCTTCCTGCTAAAAGGGAGTTTTTCCTCCCCACTGTTGCCAAGTGCTTGCTCACAGGGGATCACCTGATTGCTGGGGTCTTTCTGCAATTTGGGGTTTTTTCCCTACAATTTGAAAGTGCTATGAGATGACTGTTGTTGTGAAATGGCGCTATAGAAATAAAGTTGAATTGAACTGCATCACCACCTTCCAGGCTGACTGGCGCACAGCAGACGGTAATTGCCAATAGAGTCAAATATCTCTGTCTAGATTACTGCCTACTAAACTTTGATCCCAAGATATTTTACCATGGGAAGGAAACAGTAAACAGTATGTGATTTGCAGAAATGTCCTTTGTGCCAATTTCACCCCAAATGACAAATGAGACTAACGGTTGTTTTCACCTCCATCTGTCATGTTGCCGTACTTGTATGTGTGATTTGTTGGCTGTTTACCCTTTGCTACTAGCACATTCTTCCCGGTAGATCTGCAGTTGCCGAGGCAGAGCTGTGGTCCAGCTGTGAGCCATGAGAGATCTGTAACCCCCCCCCCCCCCCCCCCCCCTGCTAAGCCTGTGCTCTTTTCGGTCTGTCTTACTCTCCCTTTCTCTGCAGGCCTCCCTCCTGACGATGCTGTCACTTCTTGCTGCATCAAGCATCCCCAGCCGGTGTGACGGATGTGTGGAAGCAAGACTGTTGTCAAAGACTTGGTGGATGTGTGACAAAGGCTGTGTCATCCCTCAGGGGATGCACTTTATGTGGTAGCAGTTGTAGCACTGTGGTAGCACGGTCACAAAAGAGTTGAATTAAAGTGACTTGTGTAAAGTCCCTGTGCAAAAACATACAGTAAGTACATTGGATAGTTAAACCCCCCCCCCCAAAAAAAAGAAAAAAAAGAATTGCATAATTTGTTCTCAGTGTCAGACCTGTGAAAGACCAGACATAAATCCAGGGAGCTTCCATGCCATCTCTGCAACACAGGATGATGACCCTCTACTGCGGTCACACTCACTAAATCAATGAACTGCAATGGCTCCTTTCACAGCCTCACACACTCCACACTTGCTTCCAACGCCAGTGTGTTTTATGTGATTGATTAAATGTAACATTAAGTGCTGAGGGACTGTTCACTTGTCTTCTTCATCTGAAATATCAGATTTGACACTGATAGGACAGTATAGAAGCTGAAATAAAAGAGGAATGTAATGGAGTATAGTGTGAGCTTTAGTGTTGCTTATGTTACTGCTTTTGTTTTAAATTTTGCTAAAATGTGAAGGCTGTGTACTGTATGTCTAAAGGTAACATCAGTGCTGCGCTGTAAACAAGAATACGCTGTTGTTAGTCACTGTATTTTCCATCCATCACCGCTCACGCAGGGGTCCAGGTTGCGGAAGCATCAGTCTAAGCAGAAAAGCCCAGAGTCCCACCCAGTTCACATAGCACCATGGTCCCCATGATCCCTTCTGCTGCTGGTGAGCCCACTGAAGGGCGAACACATGTGGCTGGCTCAGTCACTCATTTCTACCAGTGTTGGAGGTCTCATAATGCAAAAACATTATGCACTACTTCGCTGCTATGCTGGCTGTGCTTAGCGCACGCATACATTATGCGGCGCATGCATGCATGACCTCTGCAGGTTACTACCTGTTGCGCAGTACACGACTGATTTTGACCTTTCTTGCATGAGTTATTGCGACGTTGCTTCTTATCGAGAAAAAAAGCCATACGTTGACGAGTCAGTTATGTCTTCCAAGTCACAAATCATTCAGTTTGGATTCACCAATCATGAGGAGAAAGGGAGAAGGAAGCACAGGGTGAAATGCAAATTTGGCAAAGCACTTTGAAGTCGGTGACTCGGACTCGACCTCGGAATGTGGTGGTGACTCAGCCACAACACTGATTTCTACGCATTTAACCTTACTCAAAAATCCACATTTGTATAGTAACTCAGTTGCTGTGAGTATATGTGCATTTGGGGGGCATTTTAAGTGCTGGTGAAATAATTCCAGTTTGTTGCCTCTACTCATTTCATCTGAGTCAACTTCAATATTGCTATAAAAATGGCTGCTGACATTTGTTTACTGTTCAGGGTTTGAAATCATCAGGCTGAGCTCCAATAAACCAATAATCCAGATAGTTGTATGTTCCTTTACACTGACATCACTAAGTTAGCAACTTCAGATGCAGTCTTGTAATCCTTGTTTAGTCAACACACAAAATTAATCACCCACTTTGAGAATGCCATAATTAAAGCAAACTGTCATGTTTTTTAATTATGTGGGGAAATAGCACTTGAGAGGATCACCATGAGTTCTAAAGGGACCAGTGTTTTCTGCACTTGCTATATTCTAATGTTTTGAAAACCAAATAATCAAGGAACAGGGCTGTTTCCTGTTTTTAGGAGGCCCCACACAAGATAGCGTTTGGAGGCTCCTGGTTCTGTAAAGCAGAAGAAGATGCTTCATGGAGGTAAATCAGTCTGTTACTTTAAAAAGAAACACTAGATTTGTCAATCTAAACTTCAGATAAAAGAACTCATGCTGACTCAAGCAATTTAAATGTACAGAAAATAATACTAGTGCTTCTCAGTAAATTTGAATATATGGTTTGTAATTTCAAAAAAAAAAAAAAATGACCATAATCATCAAATGAAGTACTTTTAAATCTCTCTCTCTGAAAAAACTGTAGCTGCAAGGGCTGATGGGAAATGTTAAATGTTGGACAATAAGCATTATCTCATTAGTTGGACTGCCAGTTTACTGTGTGTTACTGCTGCACACATGTTGAAGCTTTTATTGATGGGATATTTGAGTTTTAGATAATTTTTGTGCTTGGCACCATGAGTGTAACACACACACACACACACACACACACAAAAAAAACAACCATTCACTTTCAAGCCTGTTGTTGTTGAGGAGTTATTCTAGCGACTTGTGTGCTGCTCCACCCTGTGGCACCAGGTGCGGACTGGGATAAAAATTCAGGCCAGGAATTTGACTCCATCCCAGGCCACCCATTGCTATGAATCAGAAACCAGCGCTGCTATATTTGTAGACCTCCATATTGACATATCAGGTGTCAAACTAATTATAAATGTAGCTACAGCTGTTAGGTGGGAAGATAAATATCCAAGTTTTCAAGATTTTTTAGTGAATTAATTCATCATTTTCTCCTCTGGACTTCTCTCCCTAACTCTCTGCACATCTTGTTGCTCTGTAGAAAGAGATAAAAAATGTAAGTAACATAAATTTAAACCAGTACTTATTGAACAGACAGTAATTCTATGCACCTTGATTGCATTCAATCTAACAGCATACCTACTGTACATATTTTGGACTGTGGTTCTGTGTTGACCTGAAGGCTCCTGATCTGTGTCTGACTCTGAACTCTGATACTCAGCCTCTGTAGAAGCAACTCTCGTGCTGCTGCTTCCTTTACCTTTTCAGAAAAAACAAAAGCCATATTTTCAGTTAAGCTGACTGCTCTTTGCATTCAACCAATGGCTAAATATACAGTGGATATAAAAAAAGTCTGCCCACCCCTATTCAAATGCCAGGTTTTTGTGATGTAAAAAAATGAGACCAAGATGAATCATTTCAAAACTTTTTCCATCATTAATGTGACCTATAACCTGCACAACCCAATCAAAAAACAACCTGACAAACTATTTTATGGGTAAAAATAAAAAAACCTACAATAACCTGTTTGCATAAACATACACACCCTTAAACTAATACTTTGTTGCAGCACCTTTAGCTTTTATTACAGAACTCAGTCTTTTTGGGTAGGAGTCTATCAGCATGGGACATCTTGATGTGGCAATATTTGCCAACTCTTCTTTGCAAAAATGCTCCAAATCTGTCAGACTGCGAGGGCATCTCCTGTGCACAGCCCTCTTCAGATTACCCCACAGATGTTCGATCAGATTCAGGTCTGGACTCTGGCTGGACCATTTCAAAACCTTAATCTTCTTCTGGTGAAGCCATTCTTTTGTTGATTTGGATGTGTACTTTGGGTCATTGTCATGCTGAAAGATGAAGTTCCTCTTCATCTTCAGCTTTCTAGCAGAAGCCTGAAGGTTTTGTACCAACACTGACTGGTATTTGGAACTGTTCATAATTCCCTCCACCTTGACTAAGGCCCCAGTTCCAGCTGAAGAAAAACAGCCCCAAAGCATGATGGTATCACCACCATGCTTCACTGTAGGTATGGTGTTTTTTGGTGATGAGGTGTTGTGTTTGTAACAAATATACCTTTTGGAATTATGGCCAAAAAGATCAACCTTGGTTTCATCGGACCATAACACATTTTCCCAAGTGTTTAAGTTAATTCCTTCCACACCTTGTGGTGTATCGGGCAGTGCCTATCTCCATTTCACTGACCCTAGGCCACACAGCTGCTGTGAGTAGTGAAAGCTACAGTGGGAGGGGGGGGTCAGTCCTCTTGTAGCTCTGCGCGTTAACTTTCCTTTCCCCATTCCATTATGCTGAGCACCAAGCTAGAAGGTAGAAAGTACCATTTTTATATGGTCTTTGGTATGACCTGGCCAGGATTTGAACCCACGACTTCCTGGTTGTGGGGCAGATGCTCTACCAACTAGGCCACCACTTCGGTACTTCACATGTGCTTGGGAGATTTCACACATCCATAGCCACATCCCCAGTTATAACCAGGTGTGCATATTTATGGAACCTGGTAACTAAGGTTTTTATTTTTTATTTTTTCCCTTAAAAGATTTCAATTTGTTTTTCAATTGGGTTGTACAGGTTATTGGTCACATTAATGGTGGAAAAAGTTTTGAAATGATTTATCTGGTCACATTTTTTTTTTTACATCACAAAAATCTGACATTTGAACAGGGGTGTGTAGACTTTTTATATCCACTGTATGTTCTATAGAAAAAAAAATCCTAATATAGTTCCATAGGGTACATTAAGGTTTAAAATAAAACAAAAAGTGTTTTCTCTACCATTATACTGTATTGTGGCCACAACCCTCCTGGCAGTCCAGTCCACACACACACACACACACACCCACACACACACCCACACACACACACACACACACACACACACACACACACACACACACACACACACACACACACACACACACACACACACACGGTACAGTAAATGAAAAGGAATCCTTTTTTTAAACTGCATTTTTAAAAAGTGTTCCAACGCTTCTGAAAATGGGCTATGTACTTGTTTAAGAAATGTAAAAGAAATGTTGTATTGTAAATGCAATTATCACATAACTGTTCTGTTGAAAAAAAAACTACTGTAAAAATGCTCTGAAATAAATATCTAAGGACTTAAATATGAAACTGTGGCTCCTTTAACTGTTCAGTGCAGATGCGCTCTAGCAGAGCCAGGGGCTGTTATAGTCATACTGTACAGATGCAAGCCTCTTCTTATTAAACGATAGTTCACAAACCCTTCTAGGTAAATCAATTCAAAGGTTTAAACACCTTAAAAAAATCCCTGCACAGATAATTTACACATTAGAGCAGCAAGAAGAAATGGATATATAGAGTGATGCTATAGAGTGAAGTACGTGGCGGTAATGCACCTGTAAGCTGGTTGCCAAATGCCAATCAAATCTAAACGAAGAAGAAACAGTGATTTAAAAACAGAATATAAATATTCTTTAATAATAAAAAATTGCATGCACTTGAAAACACTATAAGAGTGGGTTGAAAGAGCAAAAGCTGTAGTATGAGTTTAACCTGAATGGAAAAAAAAATATCATATTCTATATATTTACTCACAATGTGTGGATTTATTAGTAAAAATTATTTGGAATATTACTGGATGCCCAGTATAAGGAGTTTTACAAAGAGCCACACAGAGACAAAACAAAGAGCAAAACCACATCAATAATGCAAATTTAATGAGTGGAAAACTAGGGAAATAACTACACAGAAGTCTCCTTAGCCTATGTAAAAGTCTGTTTTGTTGACTGACCTGCAGTTTAAGCTCTAAACATCTTGGTGATTTTACCGCAATATGCTGCAGCTGTGAAAAGGGCTTTTTAACTTTTAATTTGCTCCCTCTCTGCTTCTCCTTTTCCTTTGACCGCCGTGACCTTCCATTCTGCTGCTGATGGGACATTTATCTACGATTTTTATACTGATAACAATACGTTTTTTTAAACCAGCAGCTGAGGAAGTTTGGAGTTCTCCTGTCATCTCATCCACTTCTGCTGCGCCTTGCAGCCTGGCGGTGCATCAAGGTACCGCAGACAACACAGAACTACTGAACAATTACACATACCTGAACATAGCAAAACACATAGTACCAGAAAGAACTCACGTCCGCTGCGGACTTCTCGTACAGGCCACTTTGCCATCTGATTGGCCAGTCCACTGGGAAATGCCCCGCCCCTCCCTATGCTCAGTCCGTGCCCGTGTGGCACTGTCATTACTGCAGTGGCTGGTTTCAGACGATTGGCATCTACTGCTAGTCATGTAATGATAATTACTAAAACGATTAATTGTACAATAAGAAAGTGCAAATTCGATAAGTGTTCTGGCCTCCATATATACCACCATTTGTGTGTATTTGTTTACATAATCCACCTACATTTCAGCTTCTATACCTGTCCTGTCAGTCAGCATGCTCCCCTTGGGAGGTGGGGCTTATACTCACACAAAGAGGACAATGAAGCAACCAGGGAAAGTGGCTGCTCACACTATAAAATTTGTCCCAAATGAGCCTAAAACGCTACTACTTTTTGACAGTGAGATTGCTTCACACTGCAAAGTCTTCAAATTTTGCTTGATTGGAGAGATCAGCCTCAACTCTGGCTCGGTTACTTATGCATGACAACACCCATGTTTACGCTGCTTGCGCATGACGTATGATCAGTGCAGCTGTTCTTATGGTCAATCATTTTACAACATATCAGCTGTATAAGGGAGCACTACCAGAAAAGAAAACTCAAAATAAACTATGAAGTTGAAGTGTTCACTATGTAGTTTTCTATTTGGCATGTGTGCATGTGTGTGTGTGCTTCAAGTGGGATGTGTGCACAGGATGAAGTAGACCTGAGTACCAGAGGATCAGTTTGGTGTTGTGTAAACGTTGCAAAATTAAACCCTGAAAAAGAAGACCTGCCCTTATTTTAAGCTGAGCCAGCTGCTGAGCTAAACCAGTCATCGCTGCTGACACCACCTCAGGGAGTGACCTGATAGCATCATTCTTTTTAAGTGTGTCAACTTTGCCACATAATTGAAAAAGTGTGTTAATTATCCTGGTTCTAATACTTTTTCTGAAATGTTCCCCTATATGGATCTTGCCAAGTAAGAGGCAAACCACAACACCATCTGTTTGACACCATGTAAACTACATTTTAAAAAAAATGTTAATAACACATTAGACAACCAGAAACACATCAAACCCACCCAACTCTGACAGTGTGGTATAACGCAGCTCTCACAGGTGTTGGACGTTTTCACATCCTGCACATTAAAACCTGCTGAAATGCCCTTCAGCTTTAGCTCTCGTGATTCTGTGCTGGAAATAATCTTCTTACAGTTTCTGGTGCTCTACATCTGCTGTCTGCATGTGTATGTGTGTGCATGGGTGCATGCTGCCTGTCAGTGCACACAAACCAGTTTATGCCGAAATGCAGAATTGCTCTTCATGATATTAATAAGAGAGAGTATCTTAGCCGTTGTGGTGAGAGACACTGTACACAGCAATCCAATTCTCCGGGTTAACATCCTGTCTTGAAAGTCCCCATGTTAATGTGCATGAATCACAGTCATTAAATGCTCAGTTGAGTGTGTGGCGTGATCATTCACACATTTTTTTTAAGGGTGCAGACCACTGAAATGTCAAGTATACACTTTGAAAGAGGACAGAGCAAGGAATTAGTCCCGTCTCCGTGAATGGATTTTGGTATTCTCAGTCAAGCTGGAGTCTTTATGTTTAGGATTCAGTGTGTGTGGAACACAAGCTGACCTTGTTGAAGGCACTGCAGAGGGAAGGGGAGGCCCGCATTCTCCCAATTACAATATGGATATGATCTTTGCCGTGACACTGCTGCAGTGTGACTGACTGTGTATGGGGGGGGGGCTGAAAAGTTCATAGTCATCAAATTTGACCAAATGTGGCTTATTTTTCAACCGCAGGGAACCAAGCGCTGCAACACCGATGGAAGAAGTGTGTGGACCGAAGGGGATACTATGTTGGAAAAAAAAAAAACATATTTGGTCAAATTTGACCACTATGAACTTTTCAACCTATGAACTTTTCAGCCACCCCCCCCCCCCTCCGGTACAGATCATATTGACTGGTAAGAGTCATCAGCAGATGGATCACAGTGCAGATTACTCAGGTTGATAAAATCCCACAATCACAATTTTTAAGCATATAATTCTCACCACAATCTAATCATCACTCATCTACTATTTCCCTTACCTTTGTTGAGACCATCCAATGTTAAAGTAAGTTTTGAAGAAAAGAAACCCATTGCACTCTACTAGCTCAGCACTTACTTATTTACACAGGGACAACCAAGACACAAGAGAACATTTTGTCATCATAGCTGAAGGTGAAGAGAAAAAAAGAAGAGCTACTATGAATACAACACAGGATAAAATATAAACCCAGCTCCAACTACACTGTTTTTTAAATGCTGGATTTATATTTCTGTCTTCAAAATGTTATCAAATCACAAGTTTGTGTTAATATTGTACTGCCCATGAGAAAGTACTGGCTAGTTTACTGTAGTATAGTATATTCTGGCTGATGTGGCTTTAACTGGATTAATTTGAACATGCAACATGTGAGATTTAGTAATGAAAAATCAAGGATTCAGTGTACCCCGCCCAGTATGGGGTTACCGGGGCCCAGCCCTGGAGCCAGGTCTGGGGGAGAAGCTTGATGACAAGCATCTGGTGGCTGGGTTTCTGCCCATGGGACCCAGCTGGACTGAGCCCGAAGGAGTTATATGGGCCCATACTTCAGTGGGCTCACCACCTGCAGGAGGGACCATGGGGATCTGGTGCAATGTGGATCAAGTGGTGGTAAAAGGCAGAGACCTACGCGGTCTGATACCTGGCTTTCTAAACTGGCTTTTGGGACATGGAACCTCACCTCTCTGGTGGAGAAGGAGCTTGAGCTGGCGCACAGGGTTGAGAGATACCGGCTAGGTTCACCTCAATGCACAGCTCTGGTTCTGGAACCAGTTTCCTGAAGAAAGGCTGGAGCTTGGCCTATTCTGGAGTCACCACAGGCGAGAGGCGACGAGCAGGGGTGGGTATTCTTGTATCCTCCCCACCTTGCTGCCTCGACATTGGAATTTTTCCCAGTGGACGAAAGGTAGTTTCCCTATGCCTTCAGGTTGGAAAACAGGTCCTGACCATCATTTGTGCCGATCCACTAAATGATGGTTCAGAGTACCCACCCTTGTTGGATTCTGACTGGGGTATTGGATAGTGCTCTTCTTGGAGACTCCATTGTCCTACTGGGAGACTTCAATGCGCACACGGGCAATGACAGTGAAACCTGGAGGGGCTTGACTGGGAGGAACGGTCTGTCCGATTGGAACTCGAGTGATGTTCAGTTGTTGGACTTCTGTGCCAATCACAGTTTGTCCATAATGAACACCATGTTCAAGCATAAGGGTGTCCATATGTGCACCTGGCACCAGGACAACCTGGGTTGCAGGTCGATGAGTGATTTTGTTATGGTGTCATCAGACCTGCGACCATATGTCTTAGACACTCGGGTAAAGAGAGGTGAAGAGCTGCCAACTGATCCCCATCTGGTGGTGAGTTGGATCCAATGGCAGGGGAGGATGCCACTCAGACCTGGTAGATGTAAACATATAGTGAGGGTGTGCTGCGAACATTTGGCTGAGGCCCCTGTCCGAGAGGTCTTCAACTCCCACCTCCAGAAGAGCTTCGACCATATTCCGAGGGAGTCTGGAGACACTGAATCCAAATGGGTCATGTTCTCCATCTCCACTGTTGAAGCAGCTGCCCAGAGTTGTGGGCACAAGGTGGTTGATGCATCTCATGGTGGCAACCCCCGAACCAATTGGTGGACACCAGTAGTGAGGGCAGCTATCAAGCTGAAGAAGAAGTCCTATTGAGCTTGGTTGGCTTGTGGGACTCCCGAAGTAGCTGAGGTGTACTGACAGGCCAAGCGGAGAGCAGCTCGGTTGGTTGCTGAAGCAAAAACTTGGGTGTGGAAGGAGTTTGGTAAGGCCATGGAACAAGACTTTCAGTTGGCCACAAAAAGATTCTGGCAAACTGTCCGGCAGCTCAGGAGGGGGAAGCAGCTCCTTGTCCACAGTGTGTATGGTGCAAATGGGGAACTGCTGACTTCAAGTGGGGACATCATTGGGCGGTGCAAGGATCTCCTCAATTCCACTGATACACGTTCTACAGAAGAAGCAGAGCTTGAGGACGAGCGGGTTGACTTGCCCATCACAGGGGCTGAGGTCACCAAAGTGGTTAAATAAACTCTTTGATGGACGGGCCCTGGGGGTGGATGAGATTCACCCTGAGTTCCTCAATGCCCTGATGTTGTAAGGTTGTCATGGTTGACACGCCTCTGCAACACTGCATGAAGGTCAGGGACAGTCACTTTAGCATGGCAAACTGGGGTAGTTGTTCCTCTTTTTAAGAAGGGGGACCAGAGGGTGTGTTCTAACTTTAACTTTCTAACTTCCTCAGCCCTCTTCCCACAGCCTCTCTGGGAAGGTCTATGCCACAGTACTGGAGAGGAGAGTCTGACCTTCGGTTGAACCTCAGATTCAGGAGGAGCAGTGTGGTTTTCGTTCAGGCTGTGCCACATCAGACCAACTCTTTACACTCTTGAGAATCCTCAAGGGTTTGTGGGAGTTTGCCCAACCAGTCCACATGTGTTTTATGGACTCATGTCCCTCATGGGCTCTTGTGGCGGGGGGGGGGGGGGGTGCTGCAGGAGTATGGGGCATCAGGCTTGTTGCTATGAGTTATCCGGTCTCTATACGACTGCTGTGAGAGTTTGGTTTGTATTGCCAACAATCAGTTGAACTCGTTTCCAGTGAGAGTTGGACACCACCAGGGCTGCCCTTTGTCACCAATCCTTTTTCATAATTTTTATGGACAGGATTTCTAAGCACAGCCAACAAATGGAGGAGGGGTCATGTTTGGTGACAACAGGAACTCATTTCTTCTGTTTGCAGATGATGTTGTTCTGTTGGCTTCATAGAGCAATTACCTACAGATCTTTCTGGGACCGTTTACTATTGAGTGTGAAGCAGCTGGGATGAGAATCAGCACCTCCAAGTCTGAGTTCATGTTTCTCAGCCAGAAAAGGGTGGATTGTGTTCTCTGGGATGCGGAGAAGCTCCTGCCCCAAGTGAGTATCTCAGGGTCTTATTCACAAGTGAGGGGAGAATGGAGCGAGAGATTGACAGACGGATCGGAGCAGCATCTGCAGTGATGCGGACATTGTACCAGTCTGTTGTGGTGAAGAGGGAACTGAGCTCTAAAGCAAAGTTGTCAATTTACCAGTCAATCTACATTCCTACCCTCATCTATGGTCATGAGCTTTGGGTAATGACCGAAAGAATGAGATCGTGAATACAAGCGGCTGAAATGAGCTTTCTTCATAGGATTGCTGAACTCATCCTCAGAGATAGGGTGAGGAGCTCAGTCATCCAGGAGAGGCTCAGAATAGAACTGCTGCTCCTCCACACCGATGTTGGTTTGGGCATCTGATCAGGATGCGTCCTGAATGCCTCTGACTTGAGGTATTTCAGGCATGTCCCATTGGGAGGAGATCCCGAGGCAGACCCAGGACATGGTGGAGAGACTACATCTCCCAGCTGGCCTGGGAACGTGTCGGTGTCCTCTCTGAAGAGCTGGAGCAGGTGGCCGGGGAGAGGGAAGTCTGGGCTTCTCTGCTTGACCTGCTGCCTCCATGGCCTGGACCTCCAGAAAAGTGGTAGAAGATGGATGGATGGACATGTGAGATTTTTGGCAGCCTTTATAGTCTGCTGTAACTTCTGTAAAAATGTTTGAAACACAAACAACTCTTAAATGGCTGGAATAATGATGTGTCCTCTTGGCTGGCTAAATTCTTTATCAGCTGCTAACATAGTCTTTTTTTCTTGTAAGGTGGCAAATTGTAATCCATGACTGTATATCTGCAGCCAGAATTAACTGAGTTCAACATTGAATACTGCATGTCCTCTAAATCCAATAAATACTCTCTTGAGTTCTTTAGCCCCTTGTTCCTAGGTGAAAAATGTTCTTTTTTTTTTTTTTTTTTTTTAAATCAGACATCATGTAAAACTGCACTTCCTGGATGGCAACCTAAAAATAGCCTGCTGAACTATTCTTGCCATTTCTGTTGCAATCAACTTATACAGTAGCTGTCTGAAATTTCCTCCATCTGCACTCTGGGATAGGGAAGGGTTTTTGATACCGCTGTGAATTTGGCTACATCGCTTACATGGGTCTGCTGAGATATAGCTCCATAGGCAAACATGCACAGGCGTATGCATGAAACTAAGGTGATGCCCTGAAAAGGAAATACAGGATTTAAAACAATCCAAAGAATTTCTTGCAGGCTGCTCTTCACACATGACAAGTTAAAAATAACAATTTTACTGAGAACTAAATGCTTTGACTTGTTTACAATGCTGGATAGTATGGCTTCTCCATATTTGGTTTCCATTCACACGGATGTTTGGGTCAGATTTAGGAAGATCTGCAGTATCATGTGTACATAAAAATCTTTGAGTTGGAGTATTTCTAAGAATGAGAGAGAAACTCCTCAGTGTATGGCTGTGCCCTGCTTCGCTCCACATCACAGTTTTATGGCAGTGATTTAAGATTTCACAGCTTCCCTGCCACGTTAGCTGTAAGCATACACGACTGCTGTTTATCTCGGAGAAAACTTATAATCTTGTTTTAAAACTCAGTAACCAAGGTCGGTATTAAAAAGTGAGCTAACACTGTAAAGATGCATGTAGTTCTGAGTATGCATCACTTTCATTTTTGACTATGCACAGTAAATGACAAAAAAAAAAAATAATTGACAAGACTGAATAGTCAAAAACTACAAGTTAGCTTGCAATAACAGTAACTAGAGGGCACTCTCAGAGCGGAGAGACTGAAGTGGTTCATCCGCCCATAGCCAGGAGGTTGTGGTTTCATGCCCCAGTCAGGTCATACCAAGTGGTATGGTATTTTCAACCTTCTAGTCTGTTGCTCAGCATAACAGAATGGGAATGGAAAGTTGGCACACAAAGCTAACAGGACTGACACCCCCCCCCCCCCATAGCTTCACTACTTACAGCTGTGTGGCCAGGGGTCATAAAAACAGAGATAGGCACCGCCCCTATACACCATATGGTGTCCCACATGCTGTGGAAGGGAATTAACTTCAAGAGTGCATACCTCCCCCAAGGATTTGTCCATTTGTCCCTCTATCTGTCCATCGGTTTGTAATGTGAGAAAGGGCCTTGGTGGAGCAGTGTTTCTCCTACAATGATATTGGGAGGGGCACCCCCATGAAAGTTAGGTTAATTTTATTAAATTTTATGTTCTATATAGCACCAGATCACAACAGAAGTCATGTAAAGTGATACTCAGTCAAAAATTGAGTTTTTTTTCTTGTTAACATGCTTATAACATGTTTTTGTTAGGACTTACAATATCACGATCTGCCCTCCGGGCAGCTCAGGGTACAAAGGAGGACCCAGAAACGCAGGCAGGCAAGGTGCAAACAATGATTTATTAACACACAACTAAACTGCACAAAGCTAAACTTGGCAAACGAAGCATAAACATGGCGTGGCATAGACATGGAACTAGAAATGGGAACAAAACATAGAAACAGCACAATGCCCTCACGAAGAACACTGGACGGAGACAGGCATAAACAGGGAACTCATAACTGGGAAACACAGAACAGCTTGGAAGGTAATCAGGGCAACAGGTGAACTCACAGGATGGGAGGGGCTGCACAATGACGCACTCACAGACAGGGAGACACAGAACAAGCAGGGCACCATACAAAAATCTAATAAAATACAAAAGGACAAACATAAGACACAGACACCAGATGACAGCGGAAGACATGATAACAATAAAAAGACTAAATCATAAGCAAACTCATACTTATAATAATAATAATAAAATGAAAACAAACCCATAAATAAACATAAAGCGTGGGCATGGTCCTAACCGTGCCCCCGATCACGACACAGAAGACATATCAAGAGCAAAATCACTCAAATCACACCGTGCATACAACTGGACATGTTCTTCTACCAGTAAGTCTTTTCATCCCAGGATTTATTCTGTTTAATGTAGCGCTAGCTCCTATTAGCCTTGTGGGATGTGGGTGGGTCTAGTCACAGATCCTGGCATTTGAAGGAGGAGGAAAAGTGAAAAGATTTTGACGCAAAACTGTAAGACAATGAAAAGCTTTTTTTTTGGTAGAAAAAAAAGGCGTAAGATACAATTTTAGACAGTGTAGATTTGTTTATATAGGGGATTTATATCCATTGGACCTTACCTCAGACTTTTATTAAACAAACTAAACAGCCTCATGTTATTCATCTTATTTACATGATGGCATGTCATTTCTGTCTCCCCCCGATGCACACACACACACAAAGACCCGTGCCCATACATAGATGTGCATACTCCACGTCAGAAATATGATGCATCATCCACCTGAAAAGCAGGCAAAAATATCCAGTATAGCAGCTGGAGTAGCTCTCCTGCTCCGGGTCCAAGTAAGTAAGTACGGTACATGAACACCATGATTTGTTGATGCCGTCCGCTACTGATTAGTTGAGAGCCACTGGCATTTTTACAAGTCTTTTAATTTTGTCCCCCGTGTCAAAGTCATAAAGCCAAGTGCAGTTGCCACTGATTTGAGAGCACAGGCCCCATAAAAAGTTATTTTATTCACTCAGTTTCTCCCATGGCACAGACAGCTTGGTGACCGGGTCCCTCTCAGCGTACCATATGCACAAATAAAGGAGGGGGATGGGGGGACATGTCCCAAACCCTGAAAGTCAGATTAGTTCCATAATCATGCAACAAAACTGAACAAAATGCATTTGAAGCTCCAATGCTATCTATAAATGCTTTTTGGTCGTTAAATTTTGCAGCTTTTCTCATAAACTTTTAGCTTTTCTCATTCATTTATTATATTTATTTGTAAATTTGATTTAAGTGTTTGTGTCAGTGTGTGTCTGCCCTTGTCTGTAAAACTAGAGGAAAAACTGCGGAGGTATGTATTCATGGATCACCTCCAATTTTTTTTCCCCCCTGTCCTGTCAGGCAGCTAGGTAAGCAGAACAGAGATCTCTTACCGTTATTGTGCCTATACAGATTTACTTTGCCAAAAGGAGCTTTATACAGTACCTAATTATGCACTGTATATTGTTGTAAACTCCTCCTGCAATAACTTTTAACACTTTATTTAAATTATTTTACTCATGAAGGACCCGACAGGATGGGGAATAGGGAAAGGAAGTGTGTGGAGGGGGAAAGAAAAGGGAGGGGAACAGACAAAAAGACAAACAAACCAACAACTAAAACAGAAGACAAACTGCCTCTTCCACCAAAGATGTCTCAACACAAGTCAGGTATCCGCACCTGTTAAAGGACAGACATTTGTGCATGTGCGTCTGTGTGCGTATATATGAGAGTGCGTGCAAAATAAGTGTGTGCATGTGAGCGGTTTGTCAGGAAACATGCGAAGAGGGGGGCCGGTCACAGCAGCTCTCCCCCCGGGAACCCCGAGCAGGCAAGGCAGCGCCGCCAACCCCCACAGAGCACAAATGCCCGAGTTCAGCAAGCCCCAGGAAAGCCAGGCATCCGCTCCCGGAGAGACGACTGACAGAGGCCAGGCCACCAGGTGGCCAGCCCACACCCCCGGGCCCGTCAACCCCCCACCTCCCCAGTGGGGCCAACGCCAGTCCCTGGGCCCCAGGCGCCAGGAAGCCAGCGACCCCACCCCCCGGGCCGGAGACCAGTGCAAGCCCCCCCCCCAGACACCTCCACAGCAGGTCCGCCCCCCAGCGTTACCACCGCTCACCCCGGGGACCCCCATGCCGAAAGAAGTCCCCCCCGCCCAGGGGAGCCCACATAGCCAAGAGGCACTACCCTCCTCAATCCAGCACCTCCCGATTCACAGACACACCCAACTCCACACCTTCACACCCTCATACTCTCATACGCACCCACATGCACTCCCTCACTCTCACTCACCCACTCTCACACTCCCGGACCCACTCATTCTCTCTCACTCCTGTATCCGTTCAATCTCACTCCCTCTCGCCCTCACGTTCACCCACGCGCGCACTCAGTGGCCACCCCACCACCGACCCACCCCAGGGCAGCCGTGGCAACAGAAGCAGACCCCCCCCACCCCCAGCGCCCACCCGAGCAACTGATCAGCAGATCACCGTAGGCACCCCGACATGCCACCCAACACGCAAAGCACCACACAAAACCGACCCACCACCTCCATTCATCACTCCCTCACTCTTGCTTACTCTCTTATTCAGTCCCTCTCTCACTCCCTTGGTTGTATCTATACATTCAGCAGCACCCAGGGATTTTGACAACATGATGGGTCCCAGGCACCCCGCCGGGCTCCCAGGCCTCCAGCAGGAGGAGGGCAACGGGGTGGGGGAAGACCCCCTCCCCCCCTCCCCCTTGCACAAAACATGGTAGGTGTATGTTGGTTGTACGATGTGATTGTGTGTAAATGTGTGGACTACCATAGCGCAGTTAAAATTGTGGGCATGGTGGTTGGAGCACCACTATCCACTGTGATAGGCAGCGGGACCCCCATCCCCCCAAACCCTCAGTGTCTAAAATGCAATTAAAATTGAGGTGAGGGCAGCCCCACCATGCAGCAGAGGTGTCCCCTTCGCTGACACAGTGTGGCACACCCCCGCCCCAAAGCCCTAAATGTATCCAAGATGATGTATATTCCACCCAGAATAGGGGGGGCGGGGGAACTGGGAGGGAGGCGGTCCAAAAGTGAGGCTACCCTCCCCCCGCCAGAAGCCAGCTCGCAAACTGGTTCATGAGGCCACCCACTGCCCCCAAATTTCAAACCAGGGTGAGGGCCACCAGGCCGCACAGCCCAGGACCCACCAGCGTCACGCCCTGGTGCTCCCAGTACCACAAACATGAATGAGCAGCCACACCCATTCTCACTCGTCTTGCACATACAAACATGCACAACAACAACAGTCACAATAGTGAACAATGGGCCGGACCCACACGCTGCCCCACATGCCAAGAGACACCCCCGGGCGCCCATGCAAGCCCACCAACCACGCACCCCAGACGCACACCGACAGCAGCAGGCTGCCCCACAGCCACAGCCACCCGAGAGCAGCCTGACAGCAACACGGCCACCAACCCACGCCAGTGGCCCCCCAACCACCCCCGAGCACCCACACACACCTGCTGTCAATGACACCAGGGGCAATACGACAAAGTGCCCCACGCCGCGACACAACAGCAGGACGGCTGGGACAAGCAGCCCCTGAATCGCCAACCCCCATGCCACTAGATGGACTACCCCACCCCCGCCACCCAACGGAGTTCTCCTGCCCATACACACATCCTTCCAAGGTTCCAAGGTTGTCATAGCCAGGAGCGGCACTGGGGTTAAGCTCCCAGTGCTCATAAAATGCTCCTTAAGGCGTGCGTCTCGAAAAGCCTCTGACAACTAAGTCCAACTCCTAGCCTGCCCGTGTGGTTTAGTCTCTAAGCCCGGCGGAACTGCTTTTACTAATAGGAGAAGGGGCGAGGGCGGATCTCTGGCGCCTTAAAACCAGATGCTTCGGGTAGATGGTGGCTCATCAACCTGGGAAGGTAGCCCATCTAGGGGAAGGTAAACCCTGATTTCAAACCTCCACTGCCTTGCGGCACACCCGGTCACGGGAAAGGCTTCAGGAGTCAACCCTGAGGAAAAATCCGGAGTCAGAGCCCCTAAGGCAGTTCTCTGTTGTGCTCAACATCGTTCTGGCAGCTCCTGCGACGGCGCTGGTGCCAAACTATAGCAGCCCTGCTGTTCCTTTGGATTCGTCAGTGACGTGGAGAGGGGGGGACATGCTGCATGGGTAACATCTTGTCCTCCATATCTTCCTGCCCAGGCTTGAATCCTACCAACGCCCAATGCTGGAAGGTAGAACACTGGTGCACATCGGCCTGTTCAGCCATAGGTGGTGCTGTTCCAGCAGAGTAGACATTTAGGATTCTTTTCCATGGTCATCATAGACCGACGGAGGACGACGACGACGCACATCCTCCACCCCCACACATCCACCCACAGGTAACCGCACCTGTACACACACACACCCCCACCCACCCTCATGTGCACACATACACACACACTCACCATCACACATGCCCACCTACACCCACACACAGCCCCACTGCCCATACACAACACACACACGCATGCACCCACTTCCACACCCGCTCACACACCCCCCCCCACTCACCCCCACTCTCACACACGTACAAACACACATGCACACCCACACCCGTAGGCCCCAGAGGACAGGGAGGGTGACCCCGCAGGACACAGGCACCTGCCCTAGGGTGCCACCAGGGCCCCAGGGAGGACACGACCCTGCCGCGCAAGGACGCACCAGGGCCGGCCCGCACCACCGGCATACACCCAACCCTGTCCCAGGGAAGGGAACACACCCCCCCCCGCCAGCACCAGGGGCCCAGGGCCATACCCAGCTCCCCCCCCCCCCCCCGGGAGGCATGGCCAGCCGGCTGGGGGCCACGGCACACCCCCCCGGCCCACCCTGCAGCACCCCCAACCAACCCCCACCCCCCCCACCCCCCCGGGCCAGACACACAGCCACCCGGGAACAGGCACCTGGACTCTGGCCCCTCGTGGTCAGGGAGCAGCCAGCCACCAGAGGCGCCAAGGAGAGCGAGCCATCGCCTACCACCCCTCAGGTTATAGAATTAATAAGCGAGGACCAGAGCAAATTGAATTCAGCCAATTGATTATTTGAGGAGGCAGACATTCTCTCCAGGCTAATATAATCTAATAGTAAGTTATCACAGTGAGTCATGCATAAATTATTTCTTGATTTCCAGTTCATGAGGATAGTTTTCTTTGTGATGCATAAGGCGGTGAGAACCATGTGTGGCATCCTTGCCTCTATATTTATTTCACTTAAATCACCTAATATGCAAAGTGTAGGTGAGAATGGGACACGATACCCAAGGCATGCCGACAGGTCCTCACATGTCTTCCGCCAGAACTTTTGAACCGGTGCACAGGACCACATAGCATGCATATAGCTATCCGGGATGTTGCTGGTGCAGTAGAAGCAGATATTTGTGTGACTCAGGCCCATTTTGAACATCCTTTGTCCTGTGTAATTAATTCTATGCAGAACTTTATACTGTATGAGTTGTAAATTAGAGTTTTTAGTCATCTTAAAAGTGTTTGAACATATTTGTGTCCAGAAGCTTTCATCCTTATTGATCGATAAGCCTGTCTCCCATTTTGATATTGGAAGGATCACCTCCAAAATCTAATGGGTTCATCCTTCGGCCTAGGGCCACCTCTGGTGAAAATTTCATCAAAATCCTTTGAGCAGTTTTTGTGTAATACTGCTAAAAGCAAACAGACAAACAATCCGCCCAAATTACACTACCTCCTTGGCAGCGGTAATAATGGACAAACAATAATGTCTGTGTCATTGTATTACAGAAGGCAGCTATTTGAACCCACTAGTGTTTCTGAAAACAACTGATGTAAAAATATTTTTTAGCTAGGCTTATTATTTAAAACAGCTCCAGCTCCTATAAACCTATCAAAGAAAATAACACTGCAGAAATTACGGCAGTCAAAACACACTTTTTCACACTGAATGAATGATAAACAAGCTAATGACAAAAGATGAGACTGAAGGTACTCACACAGAAGCTTTTTAAAAAGTAATGATGTCAGCAGAACAAAGCCACACATTGAAACAGTAATTTACACTTGTAATACATTACGGTGTGTTATTTCCATCTGTCCATTGTATCTAATTTAGACATTATTTAATGTCCAAACCTGCCATAGTCTTCATATCATTCATCAGGACTGTCAATCCTGCAGACAACACCAGCAGAAACATTTCTACTGATTATTAGTAAAACAGAAGCTAGCATTAGATTAAAATAGTCTGAAAGTTATTGGTCACACTCCTGGCCTTCATAGCAGTGACTATATAGCATCTTAATAACTTACTGAAAATTACAGATCTTAAATTTTGTTAAGTTTTCATTCACAGCCAGTGTGGAATGTAGAGACCGGAAGTAGCAGAGGTGTACTGCTTAGAACTTGAAAGCCTTTGTGTCAGTAGTCCATTGCCTGGGAAACTGCAGCGGCTCTCTGACCGTCCCCAGCTGCTGTGGGAAATGGTTCCGGTCCACTCTGTGCTCGTTCATGCATCCAGGTTCACCCCACATTAACGTGCACGTCTACTCCTCTTTTTTCCGTCACAGCCCCCTCCTGCCTTGTGTGTCGCTGGGATGCAGACGCGCACACACGCACGCACACACACACATGCCACAGCATCTCTTCATGTAAATACGAAAGCCTTCATTGCTGATATGAAAAAAAATGACTGTAATTATGTGAAACGTCAGGTGCATTTTGAAACGACAGAGAGCAGCAACCATTAAACTACGAGGAACGGAGGGGCTGAAAAGTTCATAGGCTGACTAAGAAGGAGTTATGTCTGAGGATCAAGAAGAGAGCTTTGATACCACAGGGATCCAAGCGCTGCAACACCAGTGTTGAAATGGTGAAAAATATGTTGAAAAATTAAAAAAAAAAATAAAAAGTTTGACACAGGAGACAAAATTAAAAGACCTGTAAAAATGCCGATGACTCTCAACTAATCAGTAGCAGCCAGCATCACAAGCTTCCAAGCTCATGGCACGCTTTTCAACAATGTGAGGACATGAAACTAGATACGCCAAACAAATGCACTGTCATCTGCAGGAGATCAGACCCATGTTTCCTTAAAGTCTGAAAAAGCCATGGAGGGTTGTAGAGGTGTCAATTTCTGCTAATGCAACCTGTGACTGCGACTCGCCAATTGTAGTTTGAAAGTGGCTTATGAAGTGTGAGAGTTTGTGAATTTTCAAGTTATTGGTAAGGCACCATATTCTGAAGGATGATTCAGTCGGTCTGTAACACTGACAAAGCCAAATGTACTCCATCAAAACGACAAGGTAAAGGCATAAAATTCCCAGACACCACTCTTAATCTCTGATACGGAACTGAGCCAGCTGGCATAGTTGCAAAGCTACTCTTATACACAATTAGAATGAGCGACTCCCTCTGAGGCAAACCCACCACACCTCAATGAGTGGCTAATGTTGATTTATTTTGTTTTCTAATTCAAGAAAAATCTCTTATTGAGGCTTTTAAAAATGATCAACTGAAGGCAGTTCTTCTAGACCCTGTTCATACCATCACACGTGACAGTTATGCTCATTTGTCTGAGGAAAAAACAAGATGAGACCATCACTGCTCCACTATGCACTTTTCCACAGAGATTACTGTTTTTGCACAGACATCAAAGACGACCAGGTCCAAGCCAATGTGTGTAATTCAGACCCAAAATGTGCCGTGGTGAAGTCATCCCCTCTGTTAAGTGAGAAATTCTAACACTGCTCCCCGCAGACATGGAACGCTGTGGATGAAACTCAACTTGTTCAAACATGACCTGAAACTACAGAGATAAGCTATAATACTGTATCTTCATGTCTTCTACTACGTTAAATGAGGGAAAGAACATACAGTATTAGACTGAGGTACTAGAGAGATATAGACAATCTCTTTAAACAAAACTGATTCCTTCCAAACACTTCATAATATTAATTTCTCATGAGCATAAATTATGTTTCTCTCTTTCCTACAAAATGACACCTCTTCTTAGCAGGCGTCATGTTGCATTTCTTAACACATGCTAATATAACAGGTGTAAACCTAGGCATGTGCCTCAAACTGTTGGCTCCAAATGACTCCGAATGTGGCTGTTTTCCATTTGAGGTGATCAGAAACTGCGTTTATTTGGGTTTGTCTTATTTGGAATAGGATTATAATATGATCTACTCAGAGTATTGCTATACATGTAAACTGTATTTTCAAGTCCACCCAGGAGCAATGAGTGACCACTTAAAACTGAAGTAGTCACTACAAACAGAAAGCAAAATACTGCCCAACATAAGTGTGGGACAGTCTAGTGTTGTATTCAAGACACAGCAAGAATAGACAGAGAACAGAGTGGACCAAGATCAAAACTTTAAGGGGTCAGGACCAATTTGAGATGGAATCCAAACCAAGGCGAGGTCTCAGACTGTTCAAAGGAACTTCTTTCTAACCTCAGTTTCCAGTGGTTTGACATCCTGAGCACTGGGACTCTCATTCCAGTGTTGTAGGATCCTTAGCAGTTTAAAGTACCTGTTATGATTTGTCCGTTCACGGGGAGAACAGATGACACCAAATGCGAGCAGTGAGTTTGCATATTTAATAGAGGACACATGTACAAAAACACACACTACAGAACAGACGAGTAATTACGATATCCCAGCAGAGCTGGAAATACGAGGAGAAAAATAAGAAAACTACGAATTCCCAGCTGAGCTGGACTTACGTTTACAGAGAACCATGGAGACGGGAACACCGTCTCAGGATGAGGACAGATGAATAATGACCCAGCGATTAGCAAACGGAGGAACAAGGCTTAAATAGGCAGTGAGAGTGATTACAGATCAAGATCAGCTGTGAGTCACATGAGTGGGGAAAGTGCTTAGCCCTGACAGCTGACAGGTGGACTGCCCATGAAAAAAGTGATAACCCGGAAGTCCACACCGACAGCTGTCAACCCGAGAGACAGACCACACTGGCAGGCTAAGGAGCACAGGAACAAAAGGTACAGGCAAACATACAAATAAAGGGCCAGAACTAAAATAAGGGCAAATAATAAACTGAAGGATAAATATAGATAATACCAAATAACCAGAAATGCAAACTACAACAAATAAACAAATGTAGAAAAAGACAAGGAGCTGAGCATGGTAGTTCCCTCCTACTCAGCTCATAACAGTACCATCCAATATAAACTGCTGATATATAAATATAACTGAACAAAACAGAAGATACTGTTGTAATCTGACCCAGTCTTGTTTATATGTTAGCCAATTTACTTTGGGCAAACATTAATTTCTCCAAAAGGGAATGGAGAAGAGGAGACATAAATACCAAGATTTTGTTGCCTTTTTCCAATTCTGTGGATTCATGGAATGGGGTAGTTGAATGGAGTGAAAGCTGCCATGCTTCCAAGAATCAAAAACAAGATAGTTTTTTTTTTTCTTACTTTATAGCCTCACAGCAGTTTGCAGTAGTCTGTTTCTGATAAATTTTGCACATCAAACATGTCTCTGGGATAAAACGGAGCCAAGACTCAGATCTTGGTTCAGATCTAGTCAGAATCAGGAATAAAAGTGCAGGTGATCCCAGACGAGTGCAGAGAGACAGAAAATCGGTACAAAATGACCAGAGAGAGATGCAGAGTGAGCAAACAGAAGCACAAATTCATTACAGAAGTACAAAAAAAACCCACAAAAATACACAATATAACTACAACAGCATGGAATAACATCAAAAGCATATCAAAATATCACAAAGCGACGTGACACATGATTCCATATAATACCAAAGGGGACAGGGAAAGAATGTGGCCAAAAATAGAGAAAACTACCAGGAAAGAGACACAAAACACCTTTCTGCAAGATTATTATATTATATTTATGACTAAATATAAGATCTGTTCTGTCAGCTTTAAAATATTCCACTTCTATATATGCTTTATAACGGTTTATCTTATGAATACATTTTAAAATTTAGTGACCTCTAGTGGACATGTAAATAATTCTATTAAAGGACAAGACAGGGTGTTCAGGTGTGTTCACACCAAATGCAAACGGGCAGCGCGAATCCATACAAAGTTAATGGGAAGACGCAAGTACGCGCAAATTTGCGTAGTCGCGCGTTTGCTTCCGCTAGCTAGCAGCTAGCTTTGAGATTCTGCTGTCACTGGTGTAAAATCATCACCATTGGAGACTAAACTAGATAGAAAATGAAACTCACTCACCGGGAGACAGAAGGACCGGGAACTCTTCAGCTGAATTGGGATTTTGGAGTTATTTTCCGGCCACAGACATCCTAGCAAGCTAGCAACGTAAACACCCATCATCTGTGAAGTTTTGGAGGCTTGAGACGACATTTTTCAGGTGAGCTCCCAGTCGGATAATGTAAACCTGAGCATGATGTTATTTTGGGAATTTCCACAGCAGGTTGAACACAGCCTGGAGAAGTTTTAAAGACAACTTCGCCTGTTTGCATCTCACTATTCATGTCTGTTGGCGTGTTTACATTGATTTATAATGTAATTGTGCCGCACAAAAAATTTGCCTGTTCTCGTTTGGTGCGAATGCACCTTTATAGCTGGAATGTGTTTAAAGTAGACCAATAATCTGGGAGTATGTCCACACTAAGTTACTTCAGTTCGTCTTTCAGTTTTATTATTATGCTGTTTAGTGTTATTGTGTTGATTTCTGGCTTCATTTCTTATCGTTGGTTTGAGTGCTCTTATTTTGAAGCACTTCCAGTTTTTGCTACCTTGTAGTTTTATTGTTGTAGGTTTTGGTTTCCTGTTTGATTCCCTATTTATTTTCTTGTTACGCAATTTGGCCCAGCTGTTCTATGTTTGTAATTATTAGTTCGTTATTTAAACCACCGCCACCCACATTACGTCGCGGCAGTCTTGTGCGTTGACTAGAGGTTCATCCCCCATCTTCATTCCTGACGGTTTGGATTACCTCTCCACTTTACCCTGTAAGCTGTTCAGCCATTTTGGCTCACTTTTTGTTCTCGCCCTCAGGCCATGTTTATTTGTATTAAACTGTCTAACTGTGCTCCTGCACCCGAGTCCGTAATTATTCCTACCAAGCCGAAGCATGACAGTGGCATGTTTGATGTTATAATTCGCTGCACCGTAATGATCACGAATGTAAAAACTCTTCCCTGGTTTTAATGACAGAAGGTTGGAATAAACAACTTATATGGTTGGAGGACTTCACTAAGAACCAACAGCAAGTTAGGAGCATATGTGTAGATCAGAAAAAGTGTTATCAGTCGGTGAAGGTTGTTTAACATCTAAAACTACCTTCTCTGTGTGCGTCTGTGAGGATGTGGCACCATGTCCTCTCACCTGCGTTGTCCCGAGTTGTTGTTACCACTCGGTGGGGCACTCGGGGTGAGACCTTCAACCCTGCTCGTATCTGATAGAACCTGACGTTGGAGACACAAACACAATAGTCACACTCAAACCGCACACTTAGCAAATCCACATAATATGTCAACAAATGACCAAAAAATGAACCAAAAGAAGAGAAAATAAAGCAGGAAAACAGATTAAGTGGGAACACCCCAAGGTAATTCCCTGTATTCAACATCTCATCGTGCTGAACAGGAAGGCATTCATTTTCTTTAGTGTTTCAAAATGAATTACTTTTTTTTTTCCGTTTAAAAATATTCATGTGACCTACAGCGGGTTGGCATTATACCCATCTGTACAACTATTCAGAATCAGAAAAAATGCTATCAGAATCATAAAGATTTTGGTTGTATTAACATTGAGAAATTCTAATGAACTGTCAGGAAATATTAAATCTCCTTGGTGTGGCTGTTAAAATTCTTCATATGCATTAATTTTGCTGCAGTTTTGTTTTTACAGCTGTGATGCAATAAATCCCATGAACTGATGCTCACAGTTTGCTACAGGGAAAAAAAATGTGCTTAACATAAACAGCAATGCTGGCCTTGGACACATGCCTCTTGAAGTCAGAGTTACCAGTACCACCAAGGGTCAAACACCTCTCCTATGGCTTTATGCAGCTGAGGAGACCTCACCTGTAGAAGTTTGTAGGCTGAGTCCGAAGCCACAACTTGACCTCGGAAATCAGTGTTTCATCAACTTGGAAATGCTTGCCCTTCAAAAATTACTTCATGGATGGAAAGTGGTGGAAGCCAGATGCTGTGAGGTAGGGAGAATGGGGGGGGGGGGGGGGGGGTTGAGGAAGGATTTCATAGCCACAGGATCGTGTTTCCATTGGGGCAATATGCGAGTTGTGAACCGGAACTTCGTCTTGCAAGAGACAGACACCATTGGGGAGCATGCCACGGCTCTCACGCAATTTCTGCAGCAGTGAAGTGTAGTAAACCTCAATAACTGTGGCACCCTTTGCAAGGAAATCCATCATCACCACTCCATGCTGGTCCCAAGAGACCGTGGGCATGATCTTGCTTGCCGAAGGTTGGACACGTGTCTTCTTCAGAGGTGGTGAGTCATAATGCTTCCATTGCTTCAGTTGGGCTTTAGTCTCTGGATCATAGTGATGGATCCATGTTTCGTCCTGCATGTTTTCTTGCCACATGGTCAAAACAGCCTGGGAGCATGTACAACTTCCACGTAGTAGCTCAAGTAGGTTCATTTTATCTTCTTTTTCAAATATTAGTTTTGTTTTTCTTATTTCAGTCAAGAATAAAAAGATGTTTTATCTTAATCTTTGATGCAGTTTTGTCCATAACTTCCATGTAGTAGCTCAAGTAGGTTCATTTTGTCTTCTTTTCCAATTATTAGTTTTTGGTTTTTCTTATTTAATTTTTCTCAACCACACTTGTTTGAATTGTTGATGCCAGTGCTTAACTACATCATAAGCTGGGGCATCCTCCCCATAACTCTCATTCATTTCAAACATCTCCCAAGGGGTGCAGCCTCTCAACTACAGGAACCTGATGACCGCTCTGCATTCAGCTGGCTCCAGTATCACATCTTATTCCACCTTAGCACCTGAAAAAGAGGAACTGTGAGAAGTTCAGAGCTATAAATTACCACGTGAGCTATAGAGGTCCATCCATCTATTTTCTACTGCTTTTCTGGAGGTCTGGGTCACGGACGCAGCAGTTCAAGCAGAGAAACCCAGACTTCCCTCTCCCCAGCCACCTGCTCCAGCTTTTCAGAGAGGATACCAAGGTGTTCCCAGGCCAGCTGAGAGACACAGTCTCTCCAGCGTGTCCTGGGTCTGCCCCGGGGTCTCCTCCCAGTGGGATGTGCCCAAAACATCTCAAGTGCGAGGCATCCAGGAAGCATCCTAATTAAATGCCCAAACCACCTCAGCTGGCTCCTTTCGATGTGGAGGCAAAGCAGCTCTCCTCTGAGCCCTCTCCCAGATGACTGAGCTCCTCCTCCTATCTCTAAGGGTGAGTCCAGCAATCCTATGGAGAAAGCTTATTTCAGTTGCTTGTATCCGCAATCTCATTCTTTTGGTCATTACCCAAAGCTCATGACCATAGGTGAGGGTAGGAATGTAGATTGACCGGTAAATCAACAACTTTACCTTAGAGCTCTGCTCCCACTTCACCACAACAGACCGGTACAACTTCCGCATCACTGCAGATGCTGCTGTAATCCTTCTGTCAATCTCTTGCTCCACTCTCCCCTCACTTGTGAATAACACCACTTGGGGCAGGAGCTTGTCCCCAACCCGGAGAGGACAATCCACCCTTTTCTAGCTGAGGACTATGGACTCAGACTTGGAGGTGCTGAATGTAATCGCAGCCACTTCACAGTAGCAAACCATCCCAGTAAGACCTGTAGATTATTGCTCAATGAAGCCAACAGGACAAAATAATCTGCAAAATAGCAGAGATGAGATCCTGTGGTCACCAAAACATGACACCCTCTGTCCCTTGGCTGTGCCTAGAAATCCTGTCCATAAACATTATGAACAGGATCGGTGATAAAAGGCAGCCCTGGCGGAGTCCAGGAAATGAGTTCAACTGAGTGTTGGCAGTATGAATCAAACTCTTGCAACGGTCGTATAGAGACCGGATAGCTCGTAGCAACAAGCGCGATACCCCATTCTCCTGAAGCAACCCTCACAAGAGACCACGAGGCACACGGCCGAATGCTTTCTCCAAGTCCACGAAACACACATGAACTGGTTGGGCAAACACCCACAAACCCTCGAGGATTCTCAAGAGGGTAAAGAGTTGGTCCAATGTGCCATGGCCAGGACAAAAGTCACATTTATCCCTCATGGATCGCCACCTTATCCTGGTGGGGGGCTTGCATGCCTTAGTGATTCCAGGAGCTATGTTGTCCAGGGCAATGTGCCTCTGGTAGGGTCTCCCAGGACCAGTTTGGCTTTCATCATTCATTTGGCTTTCATCATTCATTTCGTCATTCATCATGACTCTCATGATGAATGTAAAATCAAGGATTCAGTGTACTCCGCCTGGCAAGGGGTTACTGTGGCCCCACCATGGAGCCAAGCCCAGGCGAGGGGCTCGATGGCGACTGTCAGGTGGCCGGCTTTCTGGTGATGGGACCCAGCCAGGCTCAGCCCGAAGGAGCTACATGGGTCCACCCTCCAGTGGGCTCACCACCTGCAGGAAGGCCCATGGGGGTCTTGTGCTATGTGGATCAGGTGGCGGTCAAAAGTAGAGACCTTGACGATCTGATCCGCGGCTTTCGAAATTGGCTTTTGGGACTATAGAGGTATGTATTATTATACATGTGCAATTTCAGCCTCCTACAAAAAAAAAGAAGAAAGGTGTGAGGGAAATCTTTAATGAGAAGCCCTCATATTCTCAGAGCTTTCAAGTCACAAAATATGTATGTTTCATGTAGTAGTAGTAGTTAAAATCGTGCATGGATTTGAGATTATTACACAGATAACAAAGCTTGATCAACAGATTATTTGAAGTGGAACCTTTTTTTTCTCCTTTTGGGCAACATCCAGAGTAGCTTCCAGAGTGTTTTGCTTTGCTTAGATGAAAAGTCAACAATCAAGATGTTTTGTACGTGAAGGAAATACATAAATGTCATTAAGAGATAACAGGAAAATGCTTACTACTAGCTGTTTCTTTTGACTGCATTTTATTTTAGATTATGTCACTTTGACTGAATGCAGCTTTGTGTTAAAGCACAATTCTCTCCTCTGGGGAAGGATTGGCAATCCCAGAGACCAAAACGTGGCCGTGAACATAATTATCACATCAGTGCATTAGCAGCGGCGCCTGTAAAATTGGAAGCTTGAGGGAGAAGAGCACGAAATAAATGAGACGTGGTGATTGAATGAAACAGGTCAGCTCAGTGGTCAGTAACTGATAAAATCAGTATGATTTACAGACGTGTGCATTCAGTAATCAAACATCACTAAGCTTTATTATTAGTTACTGTATCTGGGTTGGAAATTCCAGTGAATTTGGGACGTTGTGTAAAATGTAAATAAAAATATACAAGTGATATAAAAATCCTTTTCAACCTATATTCAATTAAATACACTACAAAGACATGATATTTAATGTTCAAACTGATAAACTTTATTGGTTTTCATGTAAATATTTACTCATTTTGAAGTTGATGCCTGCAACACAAAAAAAGCTGGGACAGAGGCATGTTTACCACTGTGTTAAATCACCTTTGCTTTTAACAACACTCAACAAGCATTTAGGAACTGAGGACACTAATTGTTGAAGCTTTTAAGGTGGAATTATTTCCCATTCTTGCTTGATGTATAACTTTAGTGGCTCAACAGTCCGTGGTCTCCATTGTCGCATTATGAATTGCAAAATGCAATGCATATTTTGAATGGGAGAGAGGTCTGAACTGCAGACAGGCCTGTCTAGTACCTGCACACTTTTACCATGAAGCTACGCTGTTGTAACATGAGCAGAATGCGGTACACTTTGCTGAAATAAGCAAGGACGTCCCTGAAAATGACGTTGCTTGGATGGCAGCATATGTTGCTGCAAAACATGTATGTACCGTTCAGCATTAACGGTGCCTTCACAGATGTGCAAGTTACACATGCCACGGGCATTAACACACCCCCATACCATCACAGATGCTGGCTTTTGAACTTAACACTGAGAAGTTAAGTTAACACTAACACTAGGCCACCACCAAAGTGGCTGAAGACCATATAAAAATGGTACTACCTGCCTTCTAGCTTGGTGCTCAGCATAATAATAAAATGGAGGAAGGAAAAGTTGTTTGTGGCAGCACAATAAAGTTGGCTGCTTCTTCTTCTAACAGTTAGGGGTGGGAAAAAGATTGATTCAGTGATGAATCGTGATACCTGGCACTTGCGACAATGCATCGATCCATAAATGCACAGATTGATGTTTTATTTTTAAAAAAAAAATATGCACACTCAAACATGTACTTTTGGGTTATCAGTTAATCAATGGAGTTTTCAGTCCACTAGATGGTGCAAAGTCATCGCAGCAAAGGTGTCGTGTGAGATTTAACCACACTCCAGGTGTACAATAAGAGCAGCAATTCCGGGGGGGGAAAAAAACCTGAGAAATGCACTATCAAAGTTTAAATCAAATGTCTGGACTTTTTTTTTTTATTTTATAACAAAGACAGAACAGACGACCTGAATATGACACATTCAGTTTGCAAGGAGTGTCACATTAAAGTAAAATAGGAACCACATTTCTCTGCACCATCCCAGGGCAGCAGGGTTAGCGGATGACAGTGAAGTTGAACCAGCGCCAGGTAAAAAAAAAAAGTCAACCAACTCTGGAAACATATAGCTTGTTAAAGCTACCTCCAAATTCTGAGTGAGCTAAGAAGATAAAATAATCGCCTACTTCATATGCAAAGACCTGCATCTGTATAGTGTTGTGAAAAACGAGGGTTTTTGTCATATACAGTATTAAAACACTGGAGCCCAGGTATGTGATTTAATCTTGCCATTACTTCACTGATTATTTTAAGTGTCATGAATCCGGGTTTGGAGGCCAAACCCGATTCTGACTCAATGTTATGCTTTGGCCTAGTTTTCCTCCTGACAGCTCTGGCACGCCCCCTCCTCCCGTCAGTACCGCACGCTGCACTGTCACCGGTGTTCACACACATACACACACCCACACGCACACACATACATGCACACGCTCCATTCACTCGCAGTCACATGCTCTCTCACACACCAGGTGCCAATCAGTTCTGCCCACGCATTCTCACACCGGCAATCTCTTTCCTCGTTAGCTTCAGAGTATTTGTTGGCCGCTCCAGAGGAAAGAGATTGTCGGGGCATTTGCTTCCATATGCGGCATCCAGTTCTCCCCGTATGTTATTCACTCCCTTCGTTATTCTCCAGACGGATTATTTCCCATGGTGTTTCAACTGGCTGTGCTTCTCTCCTCATCCTCCAGACTGCACGGTTCGCCTCGGATTTGCTCCAGCCCTGTAAGTGTCATTTTTCGCCTTTCTTCCCCGTGCTGTTTGTAGCCCTGCAGCGCTAGGCTAATCGCCTTTCCTTTTTGTGCTTACGGTATTGCAGCACTAGGCGCCCCTTTTTGACCAGGCTGTAGAGCACCCGATAGGCACCCTGTATGTTTGGTGGCCTAATACTGAACTGAAACTTGGTGGTTGGTGAACTGTGCTCTTGTGGTGAACTTAAAAAAACATGACACTCTACTCCTGCAATTGGGTTTTTTATTCTCTCTCTCGTGCGCCGTGTTATGGCGCACGGAGGTTTGTGACATTAAGACTATATTTTATTATCAGTTGAACATTTATTGTCCACCTCTGTCATCCAGAGATGAGTAAAAAAGCACTACATAAGTGAACACCATTAACCATTTAATTTAAAAATAATTTACTGTGAAATTGTCCGGTTGCTGCCTGTTTGGACTGAATACTTTATTATATGAAAGAGATGTCAACAGTTTTACTAAGGGATATGATTTGAGGTTGAATAAGGTGAAAAAATTTCAAATATATGGGCTCATGATACTCCATTATCGAGATATTGTGATTATCGTTGAATGGTGATAGGATCAAATTGTGACCCGAGTATCGCGAGCTGAATCGAACCATGAGGTCCCTTGCGATTCCCATTCTGAATAACAATCTGGATGGTTGCTTTCCTTTATAGCCCAGAGGACATGATGTCCGTGATTTCCAAAAACAATATGAAATGTGGACTCGTCAGACCACAGCAAACTTTTCCACTTTGCATCAGTCCATCTCAGATGAGCTCGGGCCCAGAGCAGCCGATGGAGTTTCTGGGTGCTGTTGATAAATCACTTTTACTTTGCATGGTAGAGTCATAACTTGCACTTGGAGTGACAAACTAGGTTAGCTGACAATAGCTTTCTGAAGTGTTCCTGAGCCCATGTGGCAATATCCTTTACAGAATCATCCATCCATCCATCTTCTTCCGCTTAATCCTTTTTTGGGTCGTGGGGGGACTGGAGCCTATCCCAGCATCTTTGGGCGAGAGACAGGGTACACCCTGGACAGATCGCCAGTCCATTGCAGAGCCAACACAGAGAGACAGACAACCATTCACTCTCACAGTCATACCTAAGGACAATTTAGAATCCCCAGCTGATGCCAGTTAACCTAACCTGCATGTTTTTGGCATGTGGGAGGACACCGGAGAAATCCCAGAGTAAACCCACGTAGACACGGGGAGAACATGCAAACTCCACACAGATCACTGTTGGTCGGGGGCTGGGATCGAACCCAGGATCCCCAGGCCAAGGGTGAGTTGCTGTGCTGCCGCAGTGCTAACCACTCCACCACCGCGCCGCCCACATGTCAGTTTTTAATGCAGTGCAGCTGGGGGATTGAAGGTCACAGGCATTCGATGCTGGTTTTCAGCCTTGTTGCTTACAACTCTGTGAATCTTTTGGTGATATTTTGGACTGCAGATGATGAAATAACTAAATTCCTTACAACTGTATGTTGAGAAATGCTGTTCACAAAGTGGTGAACCTCACCCCATCCTTGACTGTGTTCACACCAAACGCGAACGGGCGGCGCAAATTCATACAAAATCAATGGGAAGACGCGAGTACGCGCAAATTTTTGTTGTTGCGCGTTCGCGTCTGCTAGCTAGCTCCACTAGCAGCTAGCTACCTAAAGGACGCAGTAAAATTATCACCGTTGCAGAGTAAACTAGTTAGACAATGAAACTCACTCACCGGGAGACAAGAGGACCGGGAACTATTCAGCTGAATTGGGTTTTTGGAGTTATTTACCCGCGATTTCCGGCCTCGGACATCCTAGCAAGCTAGGTAGCAACGTAAACACAGGATCATCTGTGAAGTGTTGGGAGGCTTGAGACATAATTTTCACGTGAGCCCCCGGTCGGATAATGTAAATAAAAGCATGACATTATTTTGGGAATTTCCACAGCAGGTTGAACACAGCTGCAGAAGTTTTATCACTAGTCATGTCTGTTGGCGTGTTTACATTGAGTCTCTGGATCCTTCTTCTTCTTCTTCTCTTGGTTACTGGCCCCTTTCAGGGATGCTCCTTTTATACCCAACCATGACACTCAGCTGTTTCCAATTAACCTGTTCACCTGTGGAATGTTCCACAAATGTGTTTTTTTTGCATTCCTCTACTTTCCCAGTCTTTTATTGCCCCGTCCCAGCTTTTTTGGAAAGTGTTGCTTGCATCAAATTGAAAATGAGTGAATATCTGTAACAAAACAATAAAGTTTATAATTTTGAATATTAAATATCTTGTCTTTGTAGCGTATTCAATTGAATATAGGTTGAAAAGGATGTTTAAATCATTGTATTTTATTATTTATATTTTACACAATGTCCCAACTTTACAGCAATTGGGGTTGTACATCAGAGAAATGCGGATTTATGCTTTTAATATAGAAGCTAAAGTAGAGAAGAGTTTAAATAATTTACATTTTGTTTGTACACCTGTATAAAATTGAGTGATAAAAAGAAAACACAGCTGCATAACTGATTCTTATAATCAACGCTTTGCTGAGCACATCAGATTTGATCAACAATCTGTTAAGCAACCAGTTTACCACTAGATCTTTAAATGCACAGCTGCACGGCCCCCAGCTTTTCTCAGCAAGTCATATTAACAGCAGCAATCAGCGTGTCCACATGTGTAAACCTTGGTAGCTGATCAAATTCTGCATCCAAGTGTTCACATCAGATCTCTGCTGCTATCTGAAGCAACCCGGCAACTGGTTGAGATTAAAAAACAAAACATGTCATTGCACTCGGCTGAAAGGATTACTGTGATAAAGCTTCAGCTCATCACATTTGGAGAGGAGGAAATAATTTTTCATAAAGCTGGCCTTTCAGCCAGCCAGATGAGATGTTTTTAATCTGTAGACGCATCATAGTGGGATGAACAGAGCTCTTTTTTTGTTTGAAGATGGAAACTGTAAAATATGACTATTTGCCCATATCCTGCAATTGTTTTTGTGGGTTGAAATTATCTTCCCAAATTGTAACCATGTCATGTACTCATGTACTCAGTCAGCCAATACTGTAAAGGACATCATAGAAGTAACTAATATTACTCATATTAATAATGCAAATAAAAACATTAAAGGAGATCTATGGGGGGGGGGGCTGAAAAGTTCTGAGGCTGAAAAGTTCATAGTGGTCAGATTTGACCAAATGTGGCTTATTTTTCAAGACAGTCTCCCCTTTGGTCTACAAACTTTTTCCATTGGTGTTGCAGTGCTTGGATCCCCGCAGTTGAAAAATAAACCACATTTGGTCAAATTTGGCCACTATAAACTTTTTGTATGTAATGTTGTGAGAGACCCATGTGTCCATTACCTGAACTGCAGACTCAACATGCATAATCTTAGTGTTTGAAAGAAAGAAGCAGAATCGTACATTGGCCCTCATTTATCAAATGTGAAGACAGAAAACTGGTCGTACGATCATTTCAACATGCAGATCGGTATTTATCAATCTGAATGTGATCATACGGTGTGCTCAAATCCTACAACAGCTCCGTGTTCATATACATAAACTTTCCAAGTCGCTGTAGACTTGCAGTGCAGCGGAGAAACCTGGCTGAGTGGGAGGATTATTTGATCATATCAAATTATAATGAGCAGCGCAACCTTTCAGGTGAAAATGTATGTTTGCCTTGTGTTATATTTAGATGAGAGATTTGACAATTCTCCTGTGTAAGAACTGTGTTAAAATACCTATTCTAAAAAAGTAGGCATTTCTTTAAGTGTTCTGTTATATGGTACAGTATTTCATAAGATAAGATAAGATAAGCCTTTACTAGTCCCACAATGGGGAAATTCCAGGATTACAGCAGCACAGGGATAGCAGTATTCAGAGCAATAGTAAATAAGATAAGAAGATAAGAACTGGTTAGCCAAAGCAGTAAATAAATATACATATGAACACAGTTAGTATATACACAGTGCAGGAGCATTGCAGCTAGATGGTATCAACAGCATTACAGTTGGTTGAATTACCCAGCAAAATATGAATATGTACCTAGACAGTATATTTCACATTTGAATGAACAGTTTTGTTGCCACCTTCGATAATAATTGTAATTGTCTTAGTTGTGTATTGGAGGGACGATCTCTATTGTGCAGAGTTGTGACGTTTAATATGGCCTCTATGAGCAGCACCGGTTAGATTATAAAGTCTGACAGCCATAGGTAGGGAGGATTTGTGGAACCTCTCCCTCAAGCATCTAGGACGGCACAGCCTACCACTAAATGAGCTCCTCAGTGCGTTCAGCATGTCCTGCATGGGGTTGGACTCAGACTCCAGCAGAGATGACAGCTTAGCCACCATCCTCCTCTCTCCTATCTCCTCCACTGGATCGAGGCGTCGCCCCAGAGCAGAGCTGGCTTTTTTGATCAGCCTGTTCAGTCTCTTTCTGTCAGCTGCCGTGATGCCACTGCCCCAGCAGACCACTCCAAATGTAATGGCTGATGCCACCACTGAATCGTAGAAGGTCTTCAGGAGTGCCCCTCGTACTCCAAACAGCCTGAGTCTCCTCAGGAGGTACAGCCTGCACTGCACCTTCTCGTAGAGCACGTTGGTGTTGTGTGACCAGTCCAGTTTATTGTTCAGGTGAACACCCAGGTACTTGTAAGATGTCACCATCTCAATGTCTATTTCCTGGATGTTTACCGGCGCTGTGGGAGGATGTCCTCGCCTGCGGCAGTCCACCACCAGTTCCTTGGTTTTCCTCGCATTGATCTGTAGGCAGTTCTGCAGGTACCAGTCCACAAAGTCCTGGATAAGTCCTCTGTACTCCGTGTCATCCCCATCAGAGATGAGGCCGACGATTGCAGAGTCATCAGAGAACTCCTGTAGATGGCAGTGTGGTGTGTTGTGTGAAAAGTCAGCAGTGTAGAGGGAGAACAGGAAGGGAGCCAGAACTGTTCCTTGGGGGGCCCCCATACTACAAATGATGGTGTCAGACACAGAGTCCTGGGTCCTCACAAACTGTGATGGGTCTGTGAGGTAGTCCAGGATCCACAAAGACACGTGCTGGTCCACCCCTGCACACAGCAGCTTGTCCCGACAGAATCACTGGTTGGATGGTGTTGAAAGCACTGGAGAAATCAAAGAACAAGATCCTCACAGTGCTCCCAGGCTTCACCAGGTGAGACAGGGAGCGATGTATGAGGAAGATCACTGCATCCTCCACCCCGATGCCATGCTGGTACGCAAACTGAAGTGGGTCCATCATTGGTCCCTCTAGGAAGCGGAGGTGGGTGAGCAGCAGCCTCTCCAGGGTCTTCATTAGAGAGCCACTGGTCTGTAGGTGTTCAGATCCTTGGGGTATGGGGTCTTCGGTATGGGTACCACACAGGAAACAGAACAAAAACCAACGAAAAACACAGCGCTGAAGCTGGAGCCCAAAAAGCAAAAATAACCAAGGAAGTGGACCAAGACAGATAAATAATAACTTGGCTAGACAATAACCCGAGCAAAGACAGGAAAACAATGACTTAACTTGGCTTGAAGTCCTCAGGTTACTGGACAGAGCAGAGTAGACACCACTGCACCAAGGAAGTGGAACCCACGGCTTAAATAAGCAGCCCCAGATTACCAACATCTGCGGGGTCCTGAGTGGCAATAATTGCTGGCAGCTGTGACAGCCCGCGAACAGAATTTGACAGCCGGAAGTGACGCGCAAGCTGTCACAGCACCAGCAACAACCAACAGAGAAAAACAAAAAAGGAAATACAGACTCTAAGAATGAATTAACCAGAAACAGAAACCAAACACAGCCAACAAGGAGAACAGAAAAATAAACAAACAGAAAAAGACAAAATAAATCAAATAACTGAGCACGGCCCCCGCCTGTGTACCAGATCATGGCACAGTCATCTAAGTCAAACAATAGACTACAGTACAGGTACTGTATATATTATAATCCTCAGTTGTATATCAGTCAAATCAGCGGTGTTGCACAGCATCAGTCTCCCCCATAATGTGGTTCTTTTGCATTTAACAGACTATATTATATAATTATTTTTCACTTCTCTTATAATGTAGTCAGTTTCAACTTCAGAAGTTTCTCTGTTTGCCATCTCATGTTCCCCTGTGTCGTAAATTCTGGGGGCGAGACGTGGGCAAGGAATTCAAATCACGCTCAGATCCATCCGTCAGATTTATCAATGAGTGACCGATCGTACAATGAGATTGACCAGATACGCATGGTTTCATAAATACCACGTAGACCTTTCCGTACGATCATATTTACACCCAAATGTGCACCGATTTCTATGCATGTTTGATAAATAAAGGCCATTACAACACTCCTTTATCGCTGGTGATACATTCAGGCCATTTCAAAGCAAGCATAGACTTTCATTCAAAAAACAAATATGCAGAAAAAAAAATCATTTGAATAGATTCAGCAGATTCTTATTTTTAAATACACAAGGATTTGAGCACACCGTACGATCACATTCAGATTGATAAATACCAACCTCCATATTGAAATGATCATACGATAACTTTTTTGTCTTATGCACATTTGGTAAATGAGGGCCAATTGCCCTTAGGATTAGCGATGCATGACAATATCGAACAGCACTTTATAGACATCGGCCGATAAAGCATTTGCAAATATTATTTACAGCTGATAGAATATTACAGCAGATAGTGAAGAGTGAGGCTCTGCTGGTAACATGATGCTTTTCCTGCGGCGTGAGAGACCAACATCATGGCAGCATCTCACAACATGTTGCCTCCGCACAGCCACGCTGCAGCTCAGCACTCCGTCAAACAGTGCTGCGTGTGGTTGATGTTTGTACTACTTTTTGTGGTCAAGTGCTGTTGGAATACCACCGGGAATAGCCAGAGCACCAGCATCTCTGCGTACTGCTACACACAGCGGTCAGCCCCGGAGACTGAGGAAAGAAGTGGGGGACCAGTCCCTTCGAAACAAGAATGAAGAACTAACACTGGATATATTAAACCAACCAGCCATACGAGACAGCTCTGTGATAGTCATCACTAAAAACTGGCTACACCCCAAGATCACAGATGCAGTGGGACCTAGTAGGATGCTAACTTAACCACAGCAACAGGACAGAGGACTCTGGGAATCAAAGGGGGAAGGGAATATCTTTCCTTGCCTTTAACCATTGGTGGCCTAATGGAGAGCCGAGAAGTGCTGCTCAGTGGAGGCTAACTCACCTCTTATCTCGGTGACAAGCATGAAGGTAGCCATGCTCTCATTTAGTCCTTTTCACCATAATATTCAGTACTCCGTTCTGACTCTTTGTCTCTTCCTCACCTCACAGCTTTGAGCAAGTCTGCTGATAGGAGGCATGTAAATGCAAAAAAATAAATAAATAAAAAACAAGATCCTTGTTCCACGTCGAAACAGGATCATTAAAAGCAACCAAGGTTTAAAATATTCATTATAAAAATTTTCCAATAAATAGGCCAGTAAAACCCGAGCTTCTCTGCCGGTGGAGGAAGAGGTCTTATTTTCCTTGGGGAATGTGTCTTTATATGCCAGTTAATCACGTTTAATTAATGCTCCAAACAAAAAGGGGCGCAGAGCCAATCCCTGATGTAATCCCACCCCCAACCTGAATCCATCTGTCATTCCTACGGCACACTTCACCACCATCTCTCTGTCCTCATACCTGTCCTGCAACACTCTCACATTGCCATATTTGGCCCTTTAGGGCAGAAATAAGGCACCATTCGCCTGTTGTGAGTTTGCTCATTTAATAAATAATAATAAGGAACACAAATACTTGCCACGAAGGGCGAATTACAAAAAGCTGTTTACAAAGACCACGAAGGGTGATTACAGAAAAATACAAATGAAGGAAAACCATGAAAGGTTACTTACTATTAAACTGGCGAAGCAGAGAATAAGGCTGAGACTAAAACAGGAATCATGTGTGGGGATTCCTGTCTAGACACGATGAGGTTGCAGTGAGGAATAAACCTTGCCAGCGAACTTAAATAACACAAGGGGGGAAACCAAAATGTGACTCAGGAGTGGATGCACAAGTGAGAACGTAATTAGAAACACTAAACAGCTGTGACAGGTCGTGAACAGATTTGACAGGCAGAAGTCATGTCACAACGTTGTCAAAATAAAAGCACAAATAATAATGGCAGAAACCAGGACTAAATACATATACAGAAAAAGGATAATAACCAAAAGACCCAAGCACAGTACAAGCCTGTGCTTGGCATCACGACACACATATTCCTATGTCACTCCTGACTCTCTCATACAGTGCCACACATCCTATCATATGCTTTCTCTAGATCCACGAAAACACAGTGCAACTCCTTCTGACTTTCTCTATACTTCTCCATCAACACTCTGAGAGCAAACGTTGCATCTGTTTTACTCGTTCTTGGCATGAAACAGTACTGCTTCTCGCTAATTGTCACCGCTCTCCTTAACCTGGATTCAACAACTCTTTCCCATAGTTTCATAGTGTGGCTCATCAACTTTATGCCTCTGTAGTTACTACAGTTCTGAGAAAATCGGTACCGCTACACTTCTTCTTCCCTCCTCAGGCATCTTCTCTGTCTCCAAGAATATGAGTTTTAATATCACATTTGTAGCATTTTCTGTTGATTTCTTCATAATCTCACACCTAACCTAATTTCAGTGAAAACTGGTGTCATTTGTCAGATTTACAATGATATATTTCAGTTACAAAACAAATTAAATTATTCCAAAGTGAGTCATACGGTTGCAATGAAAATCATTAAACCACCTTCGCAAATTATTTTTATTGACAAAATGTACAAACTAGCAGCTGTTTGAAATAAACAACTCAAACAAGAATAATTGAAATAGCTCCACATAACTAATCTTACAAGTGGTTTCTTCAAATTCAACACAAAATGCCACTTTTTATTACTACTGCAGTCTCAGAATTATTCAACCCCTTCATGACAAGCATCTTTAATAGTAGAGCACCCTTTTGCTGTTATGACAGCTGCAAATGTGATGCATAGCCAGACAGCAGCTTCTGGCAGCGTTCTTGGGGAATCTTAGCCCATTCCTCATGAGCAAAGGTCTCCAGTTCACTAATATTCTTGGGTTTGCATGCTGCACCCGCCTTTTTCAAATCCCACCAGAGATTTTCCATGAGGTTCAAGTCAGATAACTGTGACTGCCACTCTAGTATCTTCCAAGACTTCTTCTGAAACCAAACCTTGGCAGACTTTGAGGTATGCTTGGGATCATTGTCCTGTTGGAAGGTCCAATGATTTCCAAGCTGCAGCTTCATCGCAGACAGCATGACATTTTCTCCCAGGATTTCCTGATACTTGATTGAATCCATCTTGTCCTCTACATGCTGCAGGTTTCCAGTGCCAGAGGAAGCAAAGCAGCCCCAGAGCATCACTGAGCCACCACCATGCTTTACTGTAGGCAGGGTGTTCTTTTCAGTGAATGCTTCATTCTTCCTCCTCCAGATATACCGTTAATCCATAGGCCTGAAAAGTTCTAGTTTTGTTTCACTGCTCCAAAGAAAAGAATTCCAAAACCTCTTTGGCTTATTTATACAGTTTTGAGCAAATTTGAGCCAACTTTTCTTGTGCTTTTGGGTCAGTAGTGATGTACATCTTGGAGTTTGGACATGGAGCCCTGAAACCTCAGTACCTGCTGCCACCAAGTCTTGCTGCAAATCTTTTGCAGTCACTCGAGGCTTTTTGGATTGAAGTAATTTGGATTTTTCTTTGGATTTGGATGTTCTTGTGTAATTTGTTTATTGCAAACGCCTGAACATTTTTAAATTTTGCCAATAGCCCCTCTCCACCCACCACCACCACTAGCACACACCTTCATATCACAGCCCACCAGTGCTATGTTTATTTATTTAATTTGCACTACATTATTTTACACTGAAATTGGATATTTTACAGCCTAGGCTTTTCATATTTGGTTCTAAATAATACATGCAAATGACTTACCCCCTTTGAAAGAGATCCACATTGTGAAACTTGTGCAATTCTACAGAAAACTCCAGCGTTCCCTGTACTTCAGACATGATATAATCCCACTCATCACCTGTCGAAAGAGAAAATGTCCAGTCAGTATGACAAAACAGACAAGTGAGCTGAAACAGAATACACAGTGAGTGTGAGACAAATTATGTCTTCCGTCTGGTGAGGTGACTCATTCGGCCCAGCACAGTGTAGAGGGTGGACTGTAAGAGACCAAGATAGACACCAGGTTCTCAATATAGCCATCGATGTTCAGGTTAATGCTGGAAACATCACCACCACCACCCCCTGAGGTTGAATTAATCCAGATAGGAAAGGCTGCATCTTATCTCTGTTTCCATCTTGATAAGAAATGCTGTGAGCTGATTTGGATCAAATTTCTTCCACCATTAATGTCAGCCCTTGGTGCAAATGTGGCAACTATAGCCATTGCATTAAATTTTATTATGCATTTTTATTTTCTAAGTTTTTATTTATAGCCCTCATTTATCCACCGGTAAGTTTATGAGGGCAACATACTTTTCTAAGACTCTTCCAATAAAATGTGGGTCTCGTTAAGTTTTCTTAAATGCAAAAATGTGGAAATTAAAGTTTAATGTGGCACATACAGACTGTGGTTCCCCCTCACACAAAAGAAATGCTGATTAGTCAACCACAATTTCCTCTGTTGTGTGAGCTGGTAACATGCTTCGCTTTCCACATGTCACATGTGAAACACACTCAAATATTTTGGCCTGTTTAAGCAGCTAAACTGTCATGTCAGTGTTGCTGCACCTCATCTACAGTGGGGTAAAAAAGTATTTAGTCAGCCACCAATTGTGCAAGTTCTCCCACTTAAAAGATGAGAGAGGTCTCCAATTTTCATCATAGGTATACCTCAACTATGAGAGACAAAATGAGAAAAAAAAAATCCAGAAAATCACATTGTCTGATTTTTAAAGAATTTATTTGCAAATTATGGTGGGAAATAAGTATTTGGTCAATAACAAAAGTTCATCTCAGTACTTTGTTATATACCCTTTGTTGGCAATGACAGAGGTCAAACGTTTTCTGTAAGTCTTCACAAGGTTTTCACACACTGTTGCTGGTATTTTGGCCCATTCCTCCATGCAGATCTCCTCTAGAGCAGTGATGTTTTGGGGGTGTCGCTGAGCAACACGGACTTTCAACTCCCTCCAAAGATTTTCTATGGGGTTGAAACCTGGAGACTGGCTAGGCCACTCCAGGACCTTGAAATGCTTCTTACGAAGCCACTCCTTCGTTGTCCGAAGGAGTGGCTTGGTAGGCGTGTTTGGGATCATTGTCATGCTGAAAGACCCAGCCACGTTTCATCTTCAATGCCCTTGCTGATGGAAGGAGGTTTTCACTCAAAATCTCACGATACATGGCCCCATTCATTCTTTCCTTTACACAGATCAGTCGTCCTGGTCCCTTTGCAGAAAAACAGCCCCAAAGCATGATGTTTCCAACCCCATGCTTAACAGTAGGTATGGTGTTCTTTGGATGCAACTCAGCATTCTTTCTCCTCCAAACACGACAAGTTGAGTTTTTACCAAAAAGTTCTATTTTGGTTTCATCTGACCATATGACATTCTCCCAATCCTCTTCTGGATCATCCAAATGCTCTCTAGCAAACTTCAGACGGGCCTGGACATGTACTGGCTTAAGCAGGGGGACACGTCTGGCACTGCAGGATTTGAGTCCCTGGCGGCGTAGTGTGTTACTGATGGTAGCCTTTGTTACTTTGGTCCCAGCTCTCTGCAGGTCATTCACTAGGTCCCCCCGTGTGGTTCTGGGATTTTTGCTCACCGTTCTCGTGATCATTTTGACCCCATGGGGTGAGATCTTGCGTGGAGCCCCAGATCGAGGGAGATTGTCAGTGGTCTTGTATGTCTTCCATTTTCTAATAATTGCTCCCACAGTTGATTTCTTCACACCAAGCTGCTTACCTATTGCAGATTCAGTCTTCCCAGCCTGCTGCAGGTCTACAATTTTGTTTCTGGTGTCCTTTGGCAGCTCTTTGGTCTTGGCCATAGTGGAGTTTGGAGTCCGACTGTTTGAGGTTGTGGACAGGTGTCTTTTATACTGATAACGAGTTCAAACGGGTGCCATTAATACAGGTAACGAGTGGAGGACAGAGGAGCCTCTTAAAGAAGAAGTTACAGGTCTGTGAGAGCCAGAAATCTTGCTTGTTTGTAGGTGACCAAATACTTATTTTCCACCATAATTTGCAAATAAATTCTTTAAAAATCCTTCAATGTGATTTTCTGGATTTTTTTTCCCTCATTTTGTCTCTCATAGTTAGGTATACCTATGATGAAAATTGGAGACCTCTCTCATCTTTTAAGTGGGAGAACTTGCACAATTGGTGGCTGACTAAATACTTTTTTACCCCACTGTACCTGTAAGATTCTCAGGACAACTTACCAGAGGTGGGTATCTTAGTGAGAAGTTACCTTAACTCAAGTACCAGTAAGGGTAGCCACCAAAAACATGTGTTTTTTTCATCTTACTAAATTTGCAAGTTCTCCTTCTTTCAGCTGCTTCCTTTAGGGGTCACCACAGTGGAAAATCTACCTTCATCTCACCCTCTCCTTTGCACCTTCCACTGTAACACCAACCCTCTCCATGTCCTCCTTCACTACATCCATGAATCTTCTCTGTGGTCTTCCTCTTTTCCTCCTGCTTGGCAGCTCCATCTTCAACATTCTTTGTCCAATATATCCACTATCCCTACTCAGCACATGTCCAAATCTTAGCATCTTCAACTCTGCCATCTCCAACTCCATCTCCTGTCTTTTTGTCAGGGCCACCGTCTCCAAACCATACATCACAGTAGGTCTCACTACCATCTTGCAAATCTTCCCTTTCACTCTAGTTACTATCCTTATGTCACAAATCTCCCCCCCCCAGTACTTGTCTCCACCCTGCCTACACTCTCTTCTTCACCTCTCTTGTGCATTTTCCATTGCATTAGAAGGTTGGCCTCAGGTATTTAAACTCATCTGTCTTCACTACCTCTACTCCTTACATCTTTACCGTTACAGCTGCCTTCCTCTCATTTACACACATGTATTATGTCTTGCTTCTACTGACTTTCATTCCTCTTCTCTCCAGAGCATACCTCCATATCTCCACGTTCTCTTCCACCTGCTCCCTACTCTTGCTACAGATCACAGTGTTGTCTGCAAACATCATGGTCCATGGAGAATCCTGCCTGACCTCATCTGTCAGCCTGTCCTTCACCATGGCAAAAAAGAAGGGGCTCAGGGGCTCAGAGCCATTTAAAATAAGTTAACCCCCCCCCCCCCCCTAAAAAAAGCCCCAGACTAAGCTTTTGGAGCCAGACTTTGCTTTATTAATTATTAATGTATGTTTATGAAAAATCAGATTTCTGGGTGTAAGCGAAATGCAACATAATGGTGTTAGTCCCACACAGTAGGATGAGAGCGGAGCCAGCTGCCTGCCAGCAGCTAGTTAATGAACCCTGCTATAGGCTACACACCTCCTGTAAGTTTGTGATTAAAATGAAAATGTGGACAGAATCAAAACTATTACGCATATCATCATATTATAATTAAAATGATGGATGATTAGATTATAACTGTTACAGCTCTATCCATTAAAGTAGAACTGAACCCACCTTTTTGCCGAAAAAGTAGAATAGCAGATTAATTCCTTATTACCTATTGTATTTTTCAACACATAAAAGAAATTTTTAGGCCGTGCGATGGCCAAGCTATAAGCCGATAAACTTTTGCCTCTGGCTGGCAGTGCCAAACAAACCAGAAGTAGTGCAGACGACGCTGCGTGACGTCACGAGTGTGATCCCTAACCAAAACAACAATGGCAGATGATAGCAGTTCCAGCAGTCAAGAAAAACAGAGTTTTCAGAGTGAAGAGGCATTCAGGATCGGTGACAAGACAGAGGAGGATGCAGGAGTGTCAAGTGAACAGGAAGAGAGCAAGGGAGGCATCGAACCGTACAGATTAGAGCCAGAATTTTCGGGGGATTCCGGCACCGACTCAGACCGCAGCAGTGATGGGGAGGAGAGTCGCTTATTGAATACAGAATGGTGAGTCTTTACTTTGGCATGTTTGGGGTGTCAGGATAAGGAAAATTAACAATAAAAAAGAAAGGAAAAAAAAACCATCAGCATTTTTCCAACTTATTACAGTGATCCCTCACTTATCGCGTTTAATGGGGACCAGAACCGACCGCAAAAAGTGAAAAACCGCGAAGTAGCGTCACCCCCCCCCCCCAAAGAGCGTCACAGGCACCCTTTTGCACAAAAAGGCACAAGAGAACAGCGAAAAGTGCCACTAAGCAACACGAGCGATAAAGAACAATGAATGCGGTCTTCCTTCGCTGGGTATGGGCGCTCGGCAGGGACCGAAGCTGGGTAAAACGTCTCGGCCAATCAGCTTGCGAGGTAAAACGTCTCGGCCAATCAGCTTGTGAGATTCCCGAGCGGTGAAGAGGTGGGCGGAGAGGAGTGGAGCGGTGGTCAGAGAGGTGGATTTTGAGTTGTGCGGGCTCTCCGTGTTGATACCTGATGTTCTAATGTAGTCTCCCTGCCTTCTCCCTGCCTTCTACATTAGAACATCAGGTATCAACACGGAGAGCCCGCACAACTCAAAATCCACCTCTCTGACCACCGCTCCACTCCTCTCCGCCCTCCTCTTCACCGCTCGGGAATCTCGCAAGCTGATTGGCCGAGACGTTTTACCCAGCGAAGGAAGACCGCATTCATTGTTCTTTATCGCTCGTGTTGCTTAGTGGCACTTTTCGCTGTTCTCTTGTGCCTTTTTGTGCAAAATAGTGCTTGTGACGCTCTTGGGGGGGAGGGTGACGCTACTTCGCAGTTTTTCACTTTTTGCGGTCGGTTCTGGTCCCCATTAAACGCGATAAGTGAGGGATCACTGTATATCTAGAAACGCATCGCTTCCCGGTCGCTTTTCCTCCCCCTTTCTTTTCTTTCGTCGCAATGACAGCTTTCCTTGGCCACTGAACAGATCTTCCCAGGTGTTGGAAGTGTTTTGTAGTCGACTATCACGACAAAATGCACCAAAAACAACCAGTGTCGACGTGCTCGCAATGGTAAACATGAGGACTGGGTCACACTCGTGACGTCACGCGGAACTCCGGCTGCACTTCCGGTTAATCGGCGGATTTGTCTGATTTTTCAGGGCGGGAAATTCAAAATCGCGATTTTCTCCAAGATTCTGGGATTTGTGGAGGGGGTGCCAATGATAAATTATCTTTATAATTGTATGTACTATCACCTAGTGCCGTTCAATGCCGTTCAGTTCAGTTCACCTTTAACATAATTGAAAATCCCAGCACATGCTATGTTTCCTCATGTGGTCTTGTCAGTAGGAGCTGTGTGATTTCAAAACACACCGCTGAAATAGCACTGACAGTGTGCTTCTGATGACAGACCTCCTTTTTCCTGATCATAAGCACATTGTCATAAAATAAACTAGAATACCAATGCATCAAGATTGCGCCAGTGCCACACCCCTAAATGAGTCTCCTCCTTGCAGCACAAAGTGGACCCACACTGCACAGGTAATTAGATGGTGTGACACAAAACATGGAAAAACAGGTAAGGTGCTGACAGAAACTGACAACTCCATGAGTGCAAAATGGGAAGCATGCCACAAATGCATACTGTTGATTGCTGTAATAGGGCCCATTGTGTGGACTGTCATATGTCATTCTTTTTATCAAGGCAGCTGTTTTTGGTGTATTTATTTTTGTTTCTTTTTTATGTTTTTGTGAGTTATATCTGTAAAACTTTGTTAAATAAATGTAGTTATTTAAAAATCCGCATTTGAGGATGACTCTTTTTGGCAATTTTATTTTACTTTTTTTGGGGTGATGGCAATTTGATTGTCCAGTATCAACTGTTGTTTTTACCGTGGAAAGTTGCAACTTTTCTCTGTTTTTTTTTTTTTTTCATAAAATTGTGGCTTTTTACTTGCACATTTGATGCTTCAATCTCATAAATTTTTCCACATGCATTAGACATTTTTCTTCTTAATTTATTCCCTTTTTCCCATACGCTTGCGACAGTTTTTTTTTTTAATAACACTGACTTTTTCCATGTAAATATGACTTTTAAACTCATAAATTTGCAATGCTTTTCTCATAAATTTGTAAGTCATTCCTTTGGAATTCCCTGGAATTTCCCCATTGTGGGACTAATAAAGCCTTATTTTATCTTATCTTTGCAACCGAGTCTGAACCAAACAATGATATCAACACTGATCTCAGTTATATAAAATGACCAAAGATGCAGTCATTTCTGGGGAGGGTATATTATTACATTATAAACAAGCAAATTTCTAACCTGTTTTTCAAATCAGTGAAGTCAAATTAATTCAGAAAAGTACCATATCTACTTACATAAAAGTATAGCTTTTAACTAAAAAAATGTACTTAAGTATGAGTGAAAAGGTAACGTACAATAAAACTACTCATGTACTGTAACTACAATTTTGTGGCCACTGATATGTCCATTCTTCCGTCCATCTTTACTGCTTATCCCAGGGATTCGGGTCACAGTGGCAGGAGTTCAAGTAGAGAAGCCCAGACTGCCTTCCAGTTCACATAGCACCATGTTCCCCATGATCCCTCCTGCAGGTGGTGATCCCACGGTAGGGCAGACCCATGCTGCTCCTTTGAGTACACAGAGTCCTTGATGTAACTTTTTTCATAGGGATCCACACAACTGCTGTTAGCCTGGCCCTTCACCCAGGACCCATTCAACTAGGAAGACCTTTTAAGATACGCACTGAACATAAATCATGATGTCTTCATGTATAAAGAGTCCAGGGAGTTGAAAGGGAGCCGAGATGTTCAGAGATAAAACGGTGTTTACAGTGAGGTGTATCATGTAAGCCTTAATTGGATGCTTTGAAATGTATGAACATGTGCTGTACATCGCGTTGGTGTTCCTATAAATGCTGAAAAACTGACATGGATATCTGCCTCTAGATGAGAACATACACAAATTGGCTATGATCACAGAAAACCACAGTCACCGCTGTGAAACAACCTTCAGAAGAGGAACGATTGTCTGGTTTAAAAGCATAAGCCTGTTCAAGTCCATTTTCTTAAACCATTAAACACACAAAGATGGACCTTTGTGTGTCTGGAATACAGTTTAACAATAATAAATGATAAAGACAAGCTGGATTTCGTACACTAAAGCCTGAATGCATGGGTTTTGTCTTACCCCTGAGTCTAGAACTCTACAGGGAGGAACAGCCAGCCACTAATTGGAAGGGTGGTGGTCCAGGGTTCCAATGCTCTCCACGACTCCAAACAATATATTTAACCCCAATATAATAAAGGCTTATCTTATCTTATCTTATCTTATCTTATCTTAAAGTGCATAAGTGCATAGCCTATGGTGTTGTATGAATGTGTGTGAATGAGCTATTACGGCTTCTATTTTTAATATGGTTTTCATTAAAGACCTTTTTATAAATACCTCTCTGTTTACTATTCAGTCTATTTACTGCATAGGAATTCAAAACTTGGGGCTAATTAGGTATTTGCATTAATTACTTTTTTGTGTTACATATGCTGTGCCTATAGCACAACCATAGTAAAGGCTGCTCACTTTCAACAGAATTCAGGGAGCAATATGTGAAACTGCACAGAGCAATGCAAAATCTGGGTCTCATTTCTAAATAAGAACCAGCTGAGCCTGCACTTGTAGCTGTAAATACACTATTAAAGGTAACACTTGCAAAGAGAGTCCGAATTAGTTTACAGAGATGTCTTTGTGTGAGTTTTTGATGTTTTGGCCAACTCAGACAATATGGGGTTTAGGTCAGGCCAGTTTGCTGGTCAATCAAGCACAGGGATGCCATGGTCATTAAACCAGGTATTGGTACTTTTGGCAGTGTGGGCAGGTGCCAAGTCCTGCTGGAAAAATCAAATCAGCATCTCCATAAAGCTTGTCAGTACAGAGAAGCATGAAGTGCTTTAAAATTTCCTAATAGACAGCTGCACTGACGTTGGACTTGATAAAACACAGTGGACCAATACCAGCAGATGACATGGCCCAAATCATCACTGACTGTGGAAACTTCACAATGGACCTCAAGCAACTAGGATTCTGTGCCTCTCCACTCTTCCTCCAGACTCTGGGACCTTGATTTCCACATGACAGGATTTGGCACCTGTTTTGGGGAGCCATGTCTACTGGTGTTGGTACATCTACTGGTGTATGTAATCATTAAAATTAAAAGAAATAAACGCTTGAAATATATCACTCTGTGTGTCATGAATCTCTATGAGTTTCACTTTTTGAATTTAGTAATTACTGAAATAAATGTACTTTTCGATAATTCTGTAATTTATTGAGATGCACACGTGTGTGCATGTGTGTATGCGTGCCTATGTGTGTGCACTACTTCGCCTGATTGTTTAAATCTACACTTTGATGACAACAAAAACTGAGGAGGGAATGATTTCAACCCCTTAAGGACGATTGTCACAAATTTGCCTCAAACCACTTCCAGTCTAAATGAAAGCACCAAGGTGCTGATGCCTCGCTGCCAGAGTCTTGGCAGAGGCATGCATTCTTGGATTATCACCAAAATGTTATGGGTTCCTCTCTAGCCCAAGGACCACCTCTGGTAAATATTTCATCCAAGTCCATCCAGTAGTTTTGGAGAACATGCATGTGCAGTGAAAATAATCTGCACTTCACATGCCCATACTGTCAGCGGTAGGCAAGAGCCACCAAACTGATTTGAACAGCTGCAATACAAACACAAAAGAAGAGCACTAGATGGCGGAAGCGTTGGAGGTACGTGAATACAAGACAATCAAGATTAACAGGAGCTTTTGCTGTTTAGAGGCAGAGGAAGAAAACAGTCGGGCAAAAAGACGGACATTTGTTCACCCAGTATTGGCGGATTGCTCAGTACTTCTCTGTGATGGGAGTTTCCAGGCACATGTGCAGTTCACTGCGACCATTTGCAGGCGAGGAATGTTGAGAGTTGTAGTTTTAAGCAAGTTTTTAACAAGTTTCACCTCGTTCTTCCTCTGCAAAACTAAACAGCAAAATCAGTGTGAAAACAATCGATGTGATGAATAAATGGTGTAGTTGCTGAATACATTTTTTTTCAGTAACCGCTATTTTATAACAGTTCAGCGCTACGTGCTGTAAAAAAAAAAAAAGTGCTGTGTTGTGCTGTAAAAGAGTTGCACTGTTGCCTCTAGAGGCCCGACATAGTTATTACAGTACCATTTCCCCTGGCTTCACTGGCATTAAAGGTGAGTTAAATTGGTGTTTATTTCAAAAACAAAGCCTTATCTCAGCATTCAGGCAAATTAAAAGTAAAAATATGGCAATACAATGATACAAATCTGTAGTTACCCTTAATTTTGACCAGGCAAGCTGAAACAGAGAGGCGGACAGACAGACAGACAGACAGACAGACAGACAGACAGACAGACAGACACACACACACACACACACACACACACACACACAGATGCATTAAGATAAGATAAGATAAGATAAGCCTTTATTAGTCCCACAACGGGGAAATTCCAGGATTGCAACAGCACAGGGATAGCAACACTCAGAGCAACAATCAGAAGGCAAGAAAAAAAAAAAAAAATTAAGTGATTACCATATGCTTCTTCATTTCACCGAGGCATAATGAAGCCCAGGAGGTATTTATTCCACTAAAGCCGGTTGATGCACATACAATACATCCCCACAAGTAACACTATTTCCACTCATGTGACTTTTTGTGACCGTGATGATGGAACAGCAATGACTGTTCATAAACATGCTATTATTGAATTTCAAATCCCCATTTCAACAACAGCAAGTTCAATAAAATAATCTGCATACCTGAGACTGGGAAATTTGTTTAATTACTATTATGCCCAATTATGTCTTATGTCACTATTTTGCATCATAGCTAAATTCCATTGTATGTGCTTTATTCAAATTAACAGTCTCCATTTAATTTGGAATCTGCTTGACAGCAAAAACACAAAATTTATTTTTATATAACTGTAAATATATATAGGCTTAAAATAATAGATGTATTAAAGTAGCTGAGTTGATCGTAGAGCAACTCAAAATCCAATGACACTAAGGGTTAGCTGCTCGTTAGCCTAAATAGACAGAATCTAAGAATAATTTATATCCAGTAAGTCTTTAAAATGTTCATGTGTTTGGTATATTTGTTTGTTTATTTGTTTAATAATAAATAATAATTAATTAATAAATAATAATAAATTCACATGTTAAGTTAGTTACTGATGTACTCTTTTAACTTGAAAATTATGCTAAATACTACTGTCAGCAATTATTAGTTAGACATTCAAACTTCTTACAACTCTATCCAATCCTCTGACACTTGTTTTGCAAAAAATAAAGCTGAAGTTTAAACAGTTATGTCATTTGGGTATTTGGAGGGCTTGGAATATTAGCACATTAATGTGATTAACTACAGTAGTCCAATTAATTGTTTTTTTAATTAATACAAATTTAAAAACTAGCAAAATTAACATCATCACTGCACTTCCTGTTATTTTCCACTCCAGCCCAATTGGTGGTGCTGATGCACCTCAAGGCTGGTCACTTATGGATGCTGCTTCCTGTGGCTACATGCTAATGATAGACAAGGAAAAACAAACACTTTTAGATGGAAGGGCTTCTTTGGATAAAACAAACATTTCAGTGTATGCGCATTTTGCAATACTGAATTTCGCTATCTTCGAAGCAACTCATCTCTGTTGTATCACCTTAATAGCAAAACAGCCAGGCACCATTGGCAACACATCGATATCTCTCACACAGACTACCTTATTTCAGTGCAATACTCGAGGTGGGTCATTAAGTAAACAAATGTGTGACAAAGTGACAGAGGAATTAGCAAAACGGATAGGTAAAAATTGTTCCCCAGTTAACAAAGTAGAAGATGAAGGACTGAGAGATGTCATACATGTTGCATTGGGAAATCAGTCTAACAGAAAGCCATTATGTCAAGAACAGAGACAAGAAAGCAGAGAAGATGATCATGCTGCACACGGCGCAGTATGTGGTCTTTACCGGTGATTTTTGGACATCTTTAAATAATGACAACTACCTGGGTGTCACAACTCACTTTACTGATAAAGAGTACTCTAACATCATTTATGGTAACTGTAAGGAAAAGTTTTGTTGTGTGATTTATTTTTATTGCATAATTTTATGGAGTTGTGGGTTTAGCTTAAAAGACTACCAAGACGCCAACCTATCTGAACAACAAGAATACAAGCAAAGTCAGTGGAGCACGGAGGAAAAATGGGTTTTAATATGGGCAACCGAGTACGCCAAAAATTTAACTGTGAAACGTTTTATTTACTTCCTCCCCTGGACTCCTGAGCCCCACCGATTGTGGAAGTGCCTTTTTAAACCAAAAAAAAGAAAAAAAACAAACAAATAAAGGTGTCATTATTAACTTTGGTTAAAAAACTTTGGTTTAAAAACACTTAGTTTTTATTTCATTTTAATGATGATTTTATTGTAATCTTGTGGGGGGTTTTAATTTGTAACTTTTACTCAATTTTGTATTTAACTATTTAGCATTATACAACAGTTAGTTCTGACCGAGCAATTTGATTGGACAATAGGGATTCCAGGAGTTACTATAATCCGTGATAATTGCATTCCAATTTCACTGGATATGTATCACTCCGCTTCAAAGGTCCATCTTCTGCAGTAATAATAATAATAATAATGGATACCAACTCAACAGGTATATGTTTTATAAACGCTTATTACTTTTGCACTTGACAATATTTAATTTGTTTACATGTGTGTGAAATGACAATAGACGTCTTCATGCTGATTGAGATGTTTAGCAGCAGTTACTGGCTACATTTAGAAGGGACTATTTTTTTTTCTCAGCTGCACAAAAGAACTGGTTAAACAAACAAATCATAATATTTTGTCCAGTATTGCTGTCATTTAATAAATTGTGTTCCGCTGCGTGGAGGACATTCCAGCTGTATGTAACTAGACTTTAATAAGTATAGCTCATTAAGCTAGCTTGCCACAAGACAGTTGTTAAGATACTTTTACACCTTAGTGAAACATAACAGTTGGTGTTCTTGGTTCCACTAGCAACAAGTAGCAGTGTTTGATTACAAAGTCAGCTATATTGCTATATTAGCCACAACACCCTTATCAGGATTTTATTCTATATGGTATACTGTATACATTAACCTGTTAAGCCCCAGAGGCCCCCAAATTGTTTCCATATAAGTCAAAGCAGTTGGAATTATAGGGAATGGATATCTGTAGTGATATATAAGTTTAATATAAATATTTACTGTTTGGTACCTAAGAAATCTAAAATTTTTGATAATATTTTTGCTAAGGATCAACAAAAATAGGCCTGGGGCTTACTATATAGTATGGTAAAATACCAGATAGGTAGGAAGGCATAAAGAGATATACCCTGAACCTAATTACATATATCCTGAACCTTTGGACACATTTGTATTAATTTTTACAAAATTATATACAGCGGAGAAAATAAGTATTGAACACATCAAATATTTTTCTCATTAAACTTATTTCTGATGGAGCCATTGACCTGAGATTTTCACCAGATATCAGTAGCAACCCAAGTAATCCATACATACAAAGAAGTCAAGGCAACTGTGTTCACAAAACAAGTTATATTTAATGAAGTGGAATGATACAGGGAATAAGTATTGAACACGATTGGTGAAATTCATTTAAAATTTAGTAGAAAATCCTTTGCTGGTAATAACAGCTTCCAGATAAGATAAGATAAGATAAGATAAGCCTTTATTAGTCCCACAACGGGGAAATTCCAGGATTGCAACAGCACAGGGATAGCAACACTCAGAGCAACAATCAGAAGGCAAGAAAAAAAAAAAAAAACAAGCAAGCAAGAGCAGCTAATATACATATGTACATATTACTATAAAATATATATATACACACACACACACACACAGACACACAGTGCAGAGCATTGTAGCTGGATGGAATAAATATATGAATATATGAACACACAGTGCAGAGCATTGTAGCTAGATGGAATAAATATGTAAATATATAAACACCCACAGTACGGAGCATTGCAGCTAGGTGGAATAAATATGCAAGTATATAAACACACACAGTGCGGAGCAATGTAGCTAGATGGAATAATATGTAGATATATAAAAACACAGTGCGGAGCATTGTAGCTAGATGGAATAAATATATAGATATATAAATATAAACACACCCAGTGCTGAGCACTGTAGCTAGATGGAATAAATATGTAAATATATAAACACACACAGTGCAGAGCATTGTTGCCAGGTGGGATGAAACAGCATAACCGTCTACTTAGTTATCCTACATGGTATGATTATGTGCCCATACATATTCTCACCCTCCATAGCGACCGGTATGTTCCTAGTTGTATGCCGGAGAGGACCATTGCGTAAGTCTATTGCATCTTTTGCATTCAAAAAAAAACTATTAGTTTGTTACGTCTTTTTGCTATCTCTGCGAGCAGCCCTGCTTAGGTTGTACAGTCTGACAGCCGTTGGTAGGAAGATGGAACAGATGCCTCCTGTATGGAGAAACTAGGTGCAGGCATTGCTCAGGAGGGATTTTAGCCCATTCTTCAACACAAACTGTCTTCAAATCTTGAAGGCTCTGTGTTCTATGAACTCTGATCTTCATTTCATTCCATAAATTTTCAATTGGATTCAGGTCAGGTGACTGACTGGCTTATTACAGCAGCTTTATTTTCCTTCTCTGGAACCAGTTGAAAGTTTCCTTGGCTGTGTGTTTGGGATCATTGTCTTAATGAAATGTCCACCTTCATTTCATTTTCAGCATCTTGGCAAAAGGTTCTTATCAAGGATGTCTCTACATTTGTTCATTCATCTTTCCTTTAATCATATGACGTCTACCTGTACCACATGCTGAAAAACACCCCTACACCATGATGGGATGTGCAATGCCATTTGTCCTCCAAACATGCTATGTGTTGTGGCATCCAAACAGTTCAATTTTGGTCTCATCTGACCAGACTACTGTATATTCTCCCAGTATTTTACTGGCTTGCCCAAATGTTGTGCAGTTAACTTTAAACAAACTTCAACATGCTTTTCTTCCACAATGGAGTCTTGCGAGGTGAGCAGGCATAGAGCCCATGTTGGTTGAGTGCATTACTTATTGGTTTCTTTGAAACAACAGTACCTGCTAACTCCAGATCTTTCTGGAGCTATCCACAAGTGGTCTTTGGCTCTTGAATAACTCTTCTGATAATTGTTTTGACTCCTCTGTCAGAAATCTTGACACTGACTCCTGGTCATGGCTGGTATATGGTAAAATGGTGTTCTTTCCACTTTCAAATGATGGCTCCAAGAGTGCCCACTGGAGCATTCAGCAGATTAGACATATGCCTGCAACCAATGCCATCACTATATTTTCCAACAATAAGGTTGCAAAGGTCTGGAGAGAGCTCTTTGCTTCTACCCATTATAAGTTCTTTGTTGTGTGACAATCTAATATTCACAGACCTTTTAAAAGGCTATCACTCAGGACTTAACCAGCTGAAATTAATTTGCACTGATGGAGAATGGGATGGCTTCCTAAATTCTGATGGATTTCAGCTGGTTTCTTGGCTTTCTATGCCTTTTTGCACCGCTTTTTCTTCATGTGTTCAAGACTTATTCCTTGTGTCATTCCACTTTATTACATATAACTAGTTTTGTGAACACAGTTGCCTTGATTTCTTAGTATGTATGAATTAGTTGGGTTGTTACTGATATCTGGTGAAAATCTCAGGTCAGTGGCTCCATCAGAAATATGTTTAACAAGAAAAATGTTGACGTGTTCAATACTTATTTTCCCCACTGGAACTCAACCAGGCTTATATTTTAAAACTGTCTCTGACATGGTAATAAATACATATTCACACACACACACACACACACACACACACACACACACACACACACACACATATGCTAACAGGAGTCTCTGTCGCTGACTAATTTGGGGGATTTTTAATGTGTTTCAAATCTGAATAAATACAGTGGTGTGAAAAAGTGTTTGCCCCCTTCCTGATTTCTCATTTTTTTGTATGTTTGTCACACTTAAATGTTTCAGATCATCAAACTAATTTAAATATTAGACAAAGATAACACAAGTGAACACAAAATGCAGTTTTTAAATGGTGTTTATTATTAAGGGAAAAAAAAATCCAAACCTACATGGCACTGTGTGAAAAATTGATTGCCCCATAAACCTAATAACTGTTTGGGCCACCCTTAACAGCAACAACTGCAATCAAGCGTTTGCGAAAACTGGCAATGAGTCTTTTACAGCGCTGTGGAGGAATTTTGGCCCACTCATCTTTGCAGAATTGTTGTAATTCAGCCACACTGGAAGGTTTTCAAGCATTAACTGCCTTTTTAAGGTCATGCCACAGCATCTCAATTGGATTCAGGTCAGGACTTTGACTAGGCCACTCCAAAGTCTTCATTTTGTTTTTCTTAAGCCATTCAGAGGTGGACTTGCTGGTGTGTTCTGGATCATCGTCCTGCTGCAGAACCCAAGTGCACTTCAGCTTGAGGTCACGAACAGATGGCCAAACATTCTCCTTCTGTCATTACGCCCTTTTCAGGGCATTAATGAGGCACCAAATGCCGACAGTGAGTTTGCTTGTTTATTAACAGAAACACAAAGTAATGAGCCACATGGGGAAAAACAATAAACGTGAGACACAAATAAAGAACACAAACACCTACATAAGAGAATAGCGAGGGCGAAACCTGACGCTATCAAATAAACACTTATAGATCATTGTAGCGAGGGTGAAACCTGACGCTGAAACGAGACTGGAGTCGGATGTAGGGACTCCAGTCTAAGGTAGATGAGATTGCAGCAACGACTACGTCTAGCTGGCGATCTTAAACAGTGAACAGAACTCAAACTACAAACAGGTGCAGAGTAAACGTAATGACAAAGTGCAGACAGCCATGACAGGTCATGAACAGATTTGACAGCAGGAAGTCCTGTCACGGCGCTGTCAAAATAAAAGCACAGACATAACGAAAACGTAATTAGAAATACATATGGAAGAAAGGGAAATAAACAGGAGACCTGAGCCCGATGCGGAACCGAACTCGGGATCACTACAGTACCCCTCCCTCAAGGAGTGGGTTCCCCAGACACCCATGGAACATCAAAAAAGAGAAGAGAATACACCCCCCCCCCAAACGGCAACAACTACAAAAACTGACCCCGGGGGGAGCGGCGGGGGAATCCAGGCCCGAAGAGAGAGACACAAAACAATACAAAACCCAATAATCTAACATCAAGGACAATATAAAGAAAACTGTCATAAATAATAAACAGAGAGGCAGTTCCGGTGGCCTCCCAGCGCCCTCGCTTCACCCGATCGACCAGTGAAAAAGGCCGGGCGGCCAACCAACACCCCAGCGATCCCAACTACCAGAAAAGAGTTCGGGGGGCAGACCGAAATCCAAGACGTGCCGGACAGTCTGATGAAATGAGTCGGGTGGTCTGCCAAAGAATCGAGCCCACCTGACCCGGCAGCCCAGTCTTTCAGGGGGCCGGCCAACATTCTTCAGCCACCAGGACCAGAGGGGGAACCCGGGAGGCGGCTTACCCATCGGGAGGCTCACTGACAGGGAGCCGGGCCGGGGGCGAGGAATCTCAACAGCCTCTTGTGGAGGAGAGAGGAGGGGGACCACAACAGCATCAGGCCGGGGACCAGCAGCACCTGCGGTGGAGCAAGGCTGGGCCAACGTATCGTCCATGGCGGCTCCAGGCTGGAGCTCAGAAGCACACGCGGCGGACCCCGACTGGGCCAACGCTGCACCCACGATGGACCCAACCCAAGGAGGGAACCAAACGACGGCCTCGGGCAGGGATGGAGCAGTGACCTGAACAACCTCCAGAGATGAACCCGGATCCTCGGGGACATCTGACGAAGCTGTAACGTCTCCGGTGACCCTGGAAGAGGACTCCAGCACAGTAGAGAAACAAAAGGGGTCAGGGTCATCGGCAGTGGCAGAGCTCGGCAAGGCGAGTTTGAATGCAGCGGGCAGCTGCACCTGGCTCTCCTCCCCAAGAGACAGGCAAGATTGCTCCAATATAGAAAAGAGAAAGACAAAATAGAGCACTTGCCTGATCTCAAGCTCAGTCGCCGTCCAGGACTCCGGTGATCCAGGTGACGAAGTAGACACGGGCTCGGTCATCAGGAGGTCGATAGCAGGTTCCCACTTGGCTGCAGGGGCCACTGCAGTCGGCATGATGGTCTCGGCAGTCCTGGAACCCCCTGGCACAGTAATCCACACCGATGGCTCCGTCGGTGCGGTGGCAGGAGGTCCGTCATTCGCTAGGGCTGAGTTCTGCTCACTGGAGACCCGGGGACGCTTCGCCGTCGGCGCAGGCTCCAAATAGCTGGCAGCCCTCCTCCTCTGTCCATGGCATGGCTGCAGTGGCTTCCCCGTCGGCCCCCTCTTGGGCTTCCTGGAGGGTTTCTTGTCCAACTCCTGGTTCTTCTGGAGAAGCGCCTTAACTTCAGCCATCCTCTCCCTGCCTTCAACATGATCAGCAAGGCGAGGATAGCGTTTGACAGTCGCCTCCGCGAGGCCCAGGTACCACAAAGCGTTTTCGGGCGGGGCATTAGCGAGTGATGGATAGGAGGTCATCAATCTCCATTAGAGCCCAGATGAGCTCAAAGCCCAGACTCATAGGATACCATGTTATAAATGACGCCATACCTCCTCCCCGAAAAAAAACAAAAACAAAAAAACAAAAACGCAAGCACCCGGTAAAAGGGAAAAACAGAGCCAAAAACAAAACTCCCTGTGGCTGGCACCTCACTTGGCTGTGAACTGGTGTCATATACGCCCTTTTCAGGGCATTAATGAGGCACCAAATGCCGACAGTGAGTTTGCTTGTTTATTAACAGAAACACAAAGTAATGAGCCACGTGGAGCAAAACACATACACTAAATGTGAGACACAAATAAAGAACACAAGCACCTAAATAAGAGAATAGCGAGGGCGAAACCTGACGCTATCAAATAAACTGTGAAATACACAGGAGACCTGAGCCCGGTGTGGAACCGAACTCAAGAGCACCACAGCTTCAGGATTTTTTAGTAGACAGCAGAATTTATGGTTCTGACATAAGGTCGGACCCAGGGAACACGCACACAGGCTCGAGTGTGATTCAATAGTTTTATTGTGCCAATAACAGGTGTATGAGTGCGTGTGTGCGGGATATAATGTGTTGCAGGAGGACAGGATGCGTCGAGGGCGAAGCGGAGCGCCGTACAGCCAGGCAACCCTAAGGGCAGAGCAAACACAGAGATTAACTGCCGGTGCACACCCAGCGGAATTAATACACAGTCTGATGCTTACTTGCAGGTGGTAAGGTGGCTGGCATTGGCTTAAGCCGCAGGTCTCCTGCCTGGAAGACAGCGTCCTTGAGCGCGCTTGGCGTGGTGAGGAGAGAGATGGCGAGGATGAGGGAGGAAAATCCGCCGCCAGAGGATCCACCTGTGCACAGGGGAGAGACTGGAGAGAAGGTGAGTGGATGATTAGCTTACGTGCTAGAGGAGGAATTATCCGAGGAGCGCAGGCTGTCAGGGAGTTGGCGTGCACTGGAGAGAAGAGCGTAGATTAGCAGACGGCTCCAGACCAAGGCTCCAGGCGGAGCGGGCTATATAGCCCGAGATTGATGAGGCACAGGTGTGCGAGCAGCTGAGGCGGGAGACAGGCGAGAGCGAGTTGTAACAGGTTCCATTTACCACAGCAAGTCTTCCAGGTCCTGAAGCAGCAAAACAGCCTCAGACCATCACACTACCACCACCATATTTTACTGTTGGTATGATGTTGCTTTTCTGAAATGCTGTTACATTTACGGCGGATGTAATGGGACACACACCTTCCAAAAAGTTCAACCTTTGTCTCATCAGTCCACAGAGTATTTTCCCAAAAGTCTTGGGGATCATCAAGATGTTTCCTGGCAAAGCTAAGACAAGCTTTTAAGTTCTTTTTGCTCAGCAGTGGTTTTTGTCTTGGAACTCTGCCATACAGACCACTTTTGCCCAGTCTCTTTCTTACAGTGGAGTCATGAACACTGACCTTAAGTTAGGCGTGAGGCCTGCAGTTCTTTCGATGTTGTTGGGGGTCTTTTGTGACCTTTTGGATGAGTCATTGCTGCACTCTTGGGGTAGTTTTGGTCAGCCGGCCACTCCTGGGAAGGTTCACCACTGTTCCATGTTTTTGCCATTTGTGGATAATGGCTCTCACTGTGGTTTGCTGGAGTCCCAAAGCTTTAGAAATGGCTTTATAACCTTTTCCAGACTGAAAGATCTCAATTGCTTTGTTCCTCATTTGTTCCTGAATTTCTTTGGATGACGTCTGGCTTTTGAGGATCTTTTGGTTTACTTCACTTTGTCAGGCAGATCCTGTTTAAGTGATTTCTTGACTGAGAACAGGTGTGGCAGTAATCAGGCCTGGGTGTGGCTAGAGAAATTGATCTCAGCATTCCAAAGATGTGATAAATCACAGTTAATTTATGTTTTAACAGGGGGGCAATCACTTTTTCACACAGGGCCATGTAGGTTTGGATTTTTTTTTACCTTGAATGATAAACACCTTCATTTAATAACTGCATTTTGTGTTTACTTGTTTTATCTTTAATATTTAAATTTGTTTGATGATCTGAAACATTTAAGTGTGACAAAAATACTGTACAAAAAAAATGAGAAATCAGGAAGGGGGCAAACACTTTTTCACACCACTGTATTCATTCAATGTAAAATATAAAAAAAGCATTTCTTTCTTTAGCCTTTCTGGACAGCACATTTTATTTGTAAGAAAATAGGATGAGTAGAAAGTGTCCTCTCAGTTGGCAGAGAAACACACTTCTCTTATAATGATAAGATTGATTATGAGAATCTTGCCAAGAGTAGAGAAAATAAGGGCCAGTAAATCTTTAGTAAGTCTCAGAGAAACAACAGTCTGGTGAACAGAAAAACTGGAAGCATTAAAGCTCAGGACCATTAAAGCAAATCACAGTAGCCTTTTCAAATGTAATGCATTACCTGCCACCAATGGGTGAGACAAGAAATTAAATGAGTCTTTCTTTCTTTCTTTCTTTTTCTTTCTTTCTTTCTTTCTTTCTTTCTTTCTTTCTTTCTCTTACATGTTGTTTATAGCAGTAGTCATCATGAGACCCAACTGATGGGAAACTTTAAGACACTAGAGTACGTTTCTTACGTTCTTGAGTTTTGATTACGATTTAGCCAGAAGTGATCCATTGCATCCCTAACCCAATGAGGTGAGAGTTATCTGTCCTTTGCTGTCACTGAGATTCCGAGGAAGGAGTAGCTCCCTTCTCCAGAAATATGCCAGCTCAGTGAGGAGGAGAGCGAACACAGTGTACTGAATTAAATGGAAGCTCACACGCAGGGACACACTCATATGCAGTCAAACCAAAATAATTTGTCACCTGCAGTATATGGCATAAAGCGGGCAGATGCACATACTGATGACCCGTCGACCCCTGATGAAAATTCATCAGTAAGTTAATTCAATCAGTGAGGCACAGATGGACAGCTTCCTCACTGCTCAGTCAACTAAGGAGAATACACTGTGCTTGCTTTGATGGCCATGATGATGATGACGATGATGATGACGATGATGATGATGATGATGATGATGTCAATGACAGTGATGATGGCAATGATGATTATGAGATGATGACCATGATTATGGTGTGTATGATGACAATGATGATGATGATGATGACAATGATGATTATGATGATGAGGATGACAATGATGAATATGATGATGATTATGACGATGATTATGATGATGATAATGACAATGATGATTATGATGACGATGATGATGACAATGATGATGATGGTGATGACAATGATGATGAGACGATGGTATAATGAAGATAATCATCATCATCATCATCATCATCATAGCAGTCTGTTGGGGGCGACAATGACTGTTTCATTTAGGTCTGATCAGATTCCTCCATGCAGCTCTGTCCTTCGCCTTCCGCTGCCAGGAACTCCTGACCTTGTTAACCCGGGTGACATCCGAGCAGGTATGAGTTGCTTTCTAACTGACCATTTCATGAAACTGCTTGCAAAGTATTTGAGTACTGCTAGCTCTTACTGGACTAGCGGTACATTCTTGGCAGATAGAGGTATTATCAGTGGCAAGGACAGACCAAGACAAATGATGATGATAATGATGAGGACGACGATGATGACAATGATGATTATGAGATGATGACCATGATTATGATGTGTATGATGACAATGATTATGAAGAGTATGATGACGATGACACTGATGACAATGATGATGATTGTGATGATGATGATGATGATGATGATGATAGTGGTAATGATAATGACAATGACAATGACGATGACAACGACGATGACAGTGAAGATTATTAGATGATGACCATGGTTATGATGTGTATGATGACAATGATTATGATGATGATGATGATGACAATGATGATGAGCATGATGATGATGATGACGATGACAATGATGACTATGGTAACGACAGTGATGATGATGATGATGATGATGGTGATGACGATGATGATGATGTGATGATGATGACGATGATAATAATGATGATGGTGATTATGTAATGATGACCATGATTATGATGTGTATGATGACGAGGATTATGATGAGTATGATGATGATGATAACAATGATGATTATGATGACGATGATGAGTATGATGATGATGGTGATGACAACAATGACGACAATGATGATTATAATCACTGGCTTTGCTCAATCAGGTCAACTTTTTGAATTATGGCCACATGTTGTTTTATACGTTTTTGTTTACATGTACGGGTATTTTTGCTTTATATGATGCAAAATTCTTTTTTATGTCTTGAAATTCTCTGAAATTGGAACAGTGATGATGTAACATTCAATTTACATGTACTTACCATTATATAAAGGTAAGTACATGCACAGCACTAAGTAAGTACTAAGTAAGCACAGGTTTTTACTTAGCACTTGATCGATCGAAACGGATGTCATTTTCGGATTCAGGAGTGCAAATTGTCTTAAATCAGTTGAAAAAAGCACAGACAACTTACAAAAATATTTTTGTAACCCTGTGTTATGAAATGACCATGATTATGATGTGTATGATGACAATGATTATGATGAGTATGATGATGATGATGATGATGACAATGATTACGATGACGATGATGGTTATGTTGAGTATGATGATGATGACAATGATGACTATGATGATGACGATGATGATGATGCCGATGATGATGATGACAATGACGGTGACGATGACAATGATGGTGACGATGATGATGATGATGAAAACGGTGATGATGACAATGATGTTGACGATGATGATGATGGCGACGATAGTGTTGATGATGATGATTGCTTTGATGGACATGATGATGATGATGATGACAATAATGAGGAGGATGAGGATGGTGATGACGATGATGATGATGAGGAGGAGGATGAGGATAATAAAGACGATGATGGCAATGAGGAGGAGGAGAAGGAGGAGGACGACAATGATGATGAGGAGGAGGATGATAAGCATGATGAGGATGATGGCAATGAGGAGGAGGAGAAGGAGGAGGAGGATGATGATGAGGACGATGATGGCGATGAGGAGGAGGATGATCATGAGGATGATGACAAAGATGATGATGAGGATGATGATGACGGGGACGATGATGATGATGATGATGACGATGCTGCTGCTGAGGGTACCGAAGGCGATGCGGAAGCTCAGAAGGAACAGAGCCTTTTCAATCACAGCACCCAGGTTATAGAACGATTTACACCTGAACATTAGACAAGAACCTTCACTGTCCATTTTTAAAACCTGTCTTAAAACACACTTTTACTCCCTGACCTTCGACCCAGTATGAGACACTGAGTTTATTGAATGAAATGGATTTTTATTTATTTATTTACTTCTTTTACCTTTTCTTTTATTGTTTTTATTGAATGAGGTTTCTGCTTGTGCCATTTTATATTGTTTTTGCTGGTTTTATATTGTTTTTTTGTTAGTGTCCTGCTCCTTGCTTTTATGTTTTTATGTGCTTTCCTGTTGTACAGCACTTTGTGTAGCGAGTGTTGCTTTTTAAAGTGCTTTATAAATAAAGTTGATTGATTGATTGATATTCATGATGATGGTGATTATGTTGATGATGGCGATGATGATGAAGATGACATTGATTGTGACAATGATGATGAGGTTGATAACAATCACGATGACGATGACAGTGAGGATGATGATGATGATGATGACAATGATGATGATGACGATGATGATGATGATGATGACGGTGATGATGATGACGATGACGGTGATGATCCATCCATTCATCTTCTACCGTTTTTCCGGAGGTCCGGGTCGCGGAGGCAGCAGCTCAAGCAGAGAAGACCAGACTTCCCTCTCCCCCACCACCTGCTCCAACTCTTCAGAGAGGATACCAAGGGGTTCCCAGACCAGCTGGGAGACATAGTCTCTCCACCAAGTCCTGGGTCTGCCCCGGGGTCTCCCCCCAGTGGGACGTGCCCAAGACGCCTCAAGTGGGAGGCGTCCAGGAGGCATCCTAATCAGATGCCCATACCACCTCAACTGACTCCTTTCAATGTGGAGGAGCAGCAGTTCTACTCTGAGCCTCTCCTGGATGACTGAGCTCCTCACCCTATCTCTGAGGGTGAGTCCAGCAATCCTATGGAGAAAGCTCATTTCAGCCGCTTGTATCCGCGATCTCGTTCTTTCGGTCATTACCCAAAGCTCATGACCATAGGTGAGAGTAGGAACGTAGATTGACTGGTAAATCGACAGCTTTGCCTTAGAACTCAGCTCCCTGTTCACCACAACAGACCGGTACAACGTCCGCATCACTGCAGATGCTGCTCCGATCCGTCTGTCAATCTCTCGCTCCGTTCTCCCCTCACTCGTGAATAAGACCCCAAGATACTTAAACTGCTCCACTTGGGGCAGGAGCCTGTCCCCAACCCAGAGAGAACAATCCACCTTTTTCCGGCTGAGGACCATGGACTCGGACTTGGAGGTGTTGATTCTCATCCCAGTCGCTTCACACTCAGCGGCAAACAGTCCCAGCAAGAGCTGTAGGTCATTGCTGGATGAAGCCAACAGGACAACATCATCTGCAAACAACAGAGATGAGATCCTGGGGTCACCAAGCATGACGCCCTCCATTCGCTGGCTGCGCCTAGAAATCCTGTCCATAAAAATTATGAACAGGATCGGTGACAAAGGGCAGCCCTGGTGGAGTCCAACTCTCACTGGGAATGAGTCTGACCGAGTGTTGGCAATACAAACCAAACTCTCACAACAGTCGTACAGAGACCGAATAGCTCGTAACAACAAGCCCGATACCCCATACTCCCGAAGCACCTCCCACAAAAAACCACGAGGGACGCTGTCGAATGCCTTCTGCAAGTCCACAAAACACATGTAAACTGGTTGGGCAAACTCCCACAAATCCTCGAATTCTCGAGAGGGTAAAGCGCTAGTCCGATGTGCCACGGTCAGGACAAAAACCACATTGCTCCTCCTGTGACGGTGATGATGATGATGACAATGATGGTGACAATGACAGTTATGATTATGATGATGATGATGACAATGACAATCATAATGACGATGATGATGATAATGATAACAGTAATGATGATGATGATGATGATTATGATGAGATGAGATGAGATGAGATGAGATGAGATTGATGATGATGACAATGACGGTGACAAAGACAATGATGATTATGATGATGATGATGACGATGACAATGATGTTTATGATGATGATGATGATGATGATGACGATGATGAAACGTACAAAACATATTAGGGGTTTCAAACCAGTGCTAAATGTTTGAGGTAAAACTAGTTTTGCTGTAATGTTTTTGCCATATAAGAACCAATATTTAAATAACTATAGAATTCTAAACAAGGATATAATATTCACATATTAGAAAATTTTTCTTAGTTTTTTCTATAAATGTATCAAAAATATTGATCACAAACTCACAAATATATTGGAGAAAAGCAGGGAGTTTCTCTTAGATTAAGATGTCGGATATTTTCAAGAAAAATGGGAAAACATTTTATTACCACCCTCTCATCTTAATCTTGACAAATTTTAATAACATTTCCCAGTCAGCCCCAGAACCTACACACATACAGTGCCACTTGTGAGTTACTTCAGCTGAGCAAATGTGTTGTTGTTGTTTTATGGATATTTTCTATATATTCTCTTCAGTCCATTAGATATTCATACAGCTGGTTCATTTAAGCAATATTACACAAGAAGGAATATGGTATCAATGAATATAGTAACTATGAGTGTGATACGTCTAATGCTCTCCGCGTAGCAGAGGGCATTAGAGTATCACACCCGTAGTTAGTATATTCATGATACCGTAATGACCTCAAGTGTAATATTGCTTTTATACAACAGTTCCAGCAAGCACAATTTATCAAATGACAGCAATACTGGACAAAATAGTATGATTTGTTTGTTTAACCAGTTATTTTGCGCAGCTGAGAAAAAATAGACCCTTCTAAATGTAGCCAGTAACTGTTGCTAAGCATCTCAATAAGTATGAAGATGTCTATTGTCATTTCACACACATGTAAACAAATAGAAAAAAGTAAAAGTAAAAAAGTAAGTTTACATACCGGTCACCTGTTGAGTCAGCACGGCAAAAGACCCGAGATCAAGATGCCGGTAGCTAGCCGGTGGCTAGTAGTTAGCATGCTACTGATCACATGCTTTGCTTGTTTTTCCTTGGCATTTTCAGATGAACTAAAGAGTCCATCACCACAAAGGTATAGTGGTTTGTTAATCGAGACAGCAATTCCAACTCTAGCACTGCATATTTTTTTTTAAACAGACATGAAATAACTTATCACATTTATACAATGGCAGACATTGTAAAAGTTTTTTTCAAAAGGGTAGGACTTCTGGGTCACGAATGTATAATTTCTTGTCAAACAGTGCCTCACTGTGGAAATTAAGGTATCCAAAAACAGTACTGCAATTCTCACTGAGGGTTGATAGTAAATTACTCTTAGTAATTAACTGTTACATGAACACCTTTGAAGCGGAGTGATACATATCCAGTGAAAGTTGGAGTGCAATTATCGTGGCTTTTACTAACTTCTGGAATCCCTATTATCCAATCAAATTGGTTGGTTGGAATTACTGTAACTGTTGTATAATAATATTTAGTTGATGATAAACCTTGGGTCATTCTGGCTTACTTTGTTAGTTGATCAGGCTGGTAGCTTAGCAGAACACCCAAATTTTTATGGCTATTTTCTAAATATTCTATATATCCCAGGCATTCATGTTCCCAGCTGGTTGATTAATCAATAGTTGTTTATATATCTCCTGTCATTCGGGTTCAGTTTTTTAATACTTTGACCCCGATAGCTTTGTAATCTCACCAGTAGTTACCCAAGCTTAGACAGCTCATTTAGCTCCCCTAATTCAGCTACCCATCCATGATCCCACCCAGCTCATCAACCAACACATGGTCATATCTCTCATTCATATCTGTTATTTTAGCTTATTTTACTATTGTTTATTATACTCTTGCCAAAAAGGCTCTTTCACCAGCTGCAATTAGCCGCAGTTAGCAGCACTATCCATTCAATTATTCAGAGGTGTTTCTGTGCTTATACACCTCACAGACTGGTCCTGTTCTACTGACCACAGAAACTCCACACCTATGTATCTATTATGCATTCTCACAGTCAGACATTTTAACATTAGATAGGTCAGGCTATCAGAGTAAACCAGCTAACATTAACTCTGGCATCAACCATGGATCTCAGCGACAGCAGAGGAAGTGAGGCAAACGGGGGCTCATTAGCATTTTAAAAAAATCACATTTGCATTGACATGGGTCTTGTGAAGAAAAGTAGCTACTTAATCTGGTTGAAAAATGGTGCTGTGCAATATTCAAATCTTGAGGTATTTTGACCAAAGCATGTCACGGGCATATCATTAAAGCCGCTGTGACCTGTGTGACCATGTGGAAAACATGCATCTGTTCCCTTTAATGTCAAAATTGATGGCGAAAAAAACAGAAAGTAAAAACTTGAGGTGATTTGTTAAAGAAATTTTCATAATAATTTTAATGTATTTTTTTTAATTTCTGACTTTATATTTATTATTCTCTATTACACATTTACCGGTTCAAATTTTGAGAACATTTTTATCTTTTTTATCTTTCTTTCTATCTTTTCTTTTTTTTTTTTAGATTTAACATTTTACAGTTTTTGCACTTTTAACCTGGCGCCATACATTTTTTTTTCTGTACAATGGCCCTAATAAATCATTCAAATAGCCCTGTTTATTTTTATGAAGAAGTTAAAATGCCTGCACTGCTGTACAGCCCCCACACACGATATACTGCAATACTTATAGCCCAGCTCAAGCCCGGAATCTGCTGCGTGTGCACTTTTACATGTTATCTCTTTCTGATTTTCTGCTTGGAGCAAATCATTAAACACTAATCATTACAAAACAGCCATCTGCTGTGTGATTACTATTTAATGCAGGACACAGACACACATGCACACAGAGTCATGCACTGGGTTTCTTGGCAGCCGAGAAAATCACTAATTCAGGGAAAAAAAAAATTGCTCTGTGCCCTTTTAGCCCCCCCCCATTGGTGTCATCTCAGCTAGGGCGGCTGACTGACATCTGCCACCTCATTTTGAGGGACGATGAAGAGGAGAGCGTGCTCGTGGTGGCTGAGCAGTGTGGAACAAGCACATTCTGAAGGCTTTAGATGTAATTGTACCCGGGAGAGCCATTGTTTGAGGCGAGTGGAAGCTGCTGTGTGCTCAGCTCAAAGGCCCGGAAATTAATCTCAGGCCTTCTTCCATTTATTAACATCAATTTCCCTCTCCAGCACATGAGAGCAGACAAGGAGCTATCAGACGAGATATAAGTGACAAAGGACCGCTGGGCTACCGCGGCTCCTTTAAGCAAGGACATGAGGATCTGCCAAATCAAAGTTACTCATGCAAAACCTCATTTTCTGTGTTTCCAGGTTTGAGGGTGGCAAAAAAAAAAAAAAAAATCCACAAATTAGAGCGTCAATTTCCAGAAATTCACCGAGCAAGCCGGTGGATTTCTGGCAATCATGTGATGACATAATCTCACATTTGCTAAAACCTTCCATGATGTCGTATGAGGCTCTTTGTCCTTAAATTACAATGCTAAATCCCTGCAGCGAGAGAGACAGAGACGGAGAGAGAGAAGGACGAGGGACAAGAGAGAGTGGCCCCAGCTATGGAGTTTAATGAATCAGAGTATGACTTTGAGAGGATGTGACTGGCATTCCTGCAATCTCTAAATGAGATTCTGTTCAGATGAAAGGGCTTTTCTGCGTGTGTTGTGGAGTGCTCCAGGAAACCACAATCATTGGGATTCACAACTCTGAGTCACTGTTAACTTGGCATGAAAACCAAATTCACTTTGCGTACGTGTGAATTGCACCATTTTTCTGACCTCAGTGCAGAAAAATGATGAAATGCTGAAAAGTTTTGATACTGCTGAAATGATTCATCTGATTATTTCTTTATATTTAGCCGAATTTGATTTTCACTAATGTACATAAAATCAGATTTTTTTTAAATAGACCTATGCAAAAAGGTTCATTTCGTGGATGTACCTTATTAGGCTTGGAGGAAAATTCAATTTGATATTTGGAGTTACTATTGTTTTTGCTGTTGTTCCTAGTTTATTAATATTAGCCATTTTGGATATGGGTAATTTCATAATAACCTCAGACACGGTGTTCTTATAACATGAAAACATCAAATCTGCAGAATTAAAGCTTTATAAATTTTGAAACCTTGTGTCTTACGTTAATTTTGAATAATTTTTTTCAGTTTTTTCTTTTATTGGTATTTTCATGCAGGAAGATCCACATTCAGAGGCAGAAAAAAGGAGGTTGTGGGTTCATACCCCAGCCAGGTCATAGTAAAGGCCGTATAACAAAACAGCACTTCCCACCTTCTAGCCTGGTCCTCAGCATAACAGAATGGGGAAAAGAAAGTTGGTCACCCAGCCACAGAGGAAAGTACAAGCCAGTGTACTCCCAGTGCCAGTCCCAAGCCCGAATAAATGAGGAGGGCTGCGTCAGGAAGGGCAACCAACAGAGAATGCTTACCAAATCAAACATGCGGATCATCACAATATCCAGGGCTGTTTCCTGGTTTGGGGGTCCCCTAGTGCATCAGTCCCTTACAAGTGAAGGGACATGTTAAATGTTTGAAAATAAGCATGTCCTTATTTGTCCTTAGTTAGACTGTAAGTCTAGTCTGTGCTACTGCTGTAACCCACCCCCACCCCCACCCGGTCCCAGACTGCAACACTGGCGCTAGATATTTTCGGTAACATTTAGGCTATATTTGTAGCATATCTGTAGTCACTTGGGTGCCCGCTCAGTCAGTCGGGGCCCATAGCATTTGTGTGCAGTGCCCTACGAAAGAAACAGTTATGACGATATCAGATGATGAACTACTGTGGTGACCCTGAAAGGTAGCAGCCAAATATATACTGGCCAAATATATACAGCGGGGAACATAAGTATTGAACACGTCAGCATTTTTCTCATTAAACATATTTCTGGTGGAGCCATTGACCTGAGATTTTCACCAGATATCAGTAACAACCCAAGTAATCCATACATACAAAGAAATCAAGGCAACTGTGTCCACAAAACAAGTTATATTTAATAAAGTGGAATGACACAGGGAATAAGTATTGAACACACTTGGTGAAATTCATTTATTATTTAGTAGAAAAGCCTTTGTTGGTAATAACAGCTTCCAGACGCCTCTTGTATGGAGAAACTAGGCGCAGGCATTGCTCACAAGTGATTTTAGCCCATTCTTCCACACAAATTGTCACATCGTGGAGGTTCCATGGGGGTCTTCTATGAACTCTGATCTTCAGTTCGTTCCATAGATTTTCAATTGGATTCAGGTCAGGTGACTGACTGGGCCATTCTAGCAGCTTTGTTTTCCTTCTCTAGAGACAGTTGAGAGTTTCCTTGGCTGTGTGTTTGGGATCATCGTCTTGCTGAAATGTCCACCCTCATTTCATCTTCAGCATCTTGGCAGATGGCAGCAGATTCTTATCAAGGATGTCTTTGTACATTTTTCCATTCATCTTTCCTTCAATTATTCAACATATGAAATCTGCCTGTACCATGTGCTGAAAAAAAACAAAACAAAACACCATAATGGGATGTGCAGTGCCATTTCTCCTCCAAACATGCTGTGTGTTGTGGCATCCAAAAAGTTCAATTTCGGTCTCATCTGACCAGACTATATTCTCCCAGAATTTTACTGGCTTGCCCAAATGTTGTGCAGTAAACTTTAAACAAAGTTCAGAATGATTTTCTTCCGCAATGGAGTCTTGCGAGGTGAGCAGGCATAGAGCCCGTGTTGATTATTTATTGGTTTCTTTGAAACAGCAGTACCTGCTAACTCCAGGTTTTTCTGGAGCCCTCCACAAGTGGTCTTTGGCTCTTGAATAACTCTTCTGATAATTCTTTTGACTCCTCTGTCAGAAATCTTGCGAGTGACTCCTGGTCATGACCGGTATATGGTAAAATGATGTTCTTTCCACTTTCAAATGATGGCTCCAAGAGTTCCCACTGGAGCATTCAGTGGATTAGAAATATGCCTGTAACCAATGCCACCATTATGTTTTGCAACAATAAGGTTGCAAAGGTCTGGAGAGAGCTCTTTGCTTCTACCCATTATGAGTTCTTTGTTGTGTGGCAATCTGATATTCACAGACCTTTACAAAGGCTATCAATCAGGACTTAACCAGCTGAACTTAATTTGCACTGATGGGGGATGGAATGGCTTCCTAAATTCTGATGGATTTCAGCTGGTTTCTTGGCTTTCTATGCATTTTTGCACCTCATTTTCTTCATGTGCTCAATACTTATTTCCAATGTCATTCCATTTTATTAAATATAATTAGTTTTGTGAACACACTTGCCTTGATTTCCTTGTATGCATGGATTACTTGAGTTGTTACTGATATCTGGTGAAAATTTCAGGTCAGTGGCTCCATCAGAAATATGTTTAACGAGAAAAATGTTGACATGTTCAATACTTATTTTCCCCGCTGTATAAATATATCTAATTTCGGAAGGAAAAATTGCACTTTTTTCCCAAGCTTGCATAAAAATCTACTGAGCCAATATTTGACCCTAAACATTATCATGCACTACAAATACTAACATACGATAATGATAATAATACATACAAGGGGGGGTTGAAAAATTCATAGGCTGACCATGATTCAGTGGTTAAATTTGACCAAATGTGGTTAATTTTTCAACATATTTTTCAACATTTCAACATCGGTGTTGCAGCGCTTGGATCCCTACGGTATAGAAGCTCTCTTCTTGATCCTCAAAGACATAACTCCTTCTTGGGCAGCCTATGAACTTTTCAGCCCCGCCTCGTATGATATGCTTTCAATTGGTGGAGCAGATATTTTCACCCCAAGAAACCTGAACACTTTCAGCTGTTGTAAAGAAAGCTGTCTGCACAAATTTTTCCCAAACTATGTCATTACAAAAGCATCCTGAAATTACAAAAATTGATATTCAGCAGTTTTTTTATGGACAATTTAATGCCTTTACTAATCACCAAGGTTATAGTGAAATTGCCCATTTAGTCGTAGTGCTGCTTAATTACATTCCATTGGGTCTGCTGTGTATCATGGTTCATTTACTTTATTTGCAATCAGTGCAAGGTGTAACATATTACAGATGGGTTACACTCAGTTTAGATTTTTGTCATGAAAAAAGTCTATTATTACCATTGCACTACAGTGAATACTTGCACTAAAGTGATACCAAGAAATTTGTTTTTAGTAAGTGAAATTTATTTAAGCCTTTTTTTCCCGTTTGTATATACTAACGACAGCTATTTTGTATTCTGACAGATAATTTAAGCCACTACCCATTAGTGTTTGAAATGCTAGGTACAAGTATTTTTGCTTAGGCCATCACTTATGCGCAGCTACTGCATATATTACCTCACTGCTGTACATTTTGTAAAACCAGAGGCTGTATGTAGAGTAAGAGACGGACGTAGCTACGATTATGTCACTTACTGGTTTCCAAGGTCCTGAAATGAAACCTTGAGCTTTGATAGCAACACTCGCACATGCATTTTATTAGCAAGGAAGAGGAAATGAGGAAAACATGTAATTTATTAGCTGGTGCCTTATCAATGGAAGGCAGGAGTCAATCAGAAATACACTGACCTACTTAGTACCAAAAGTCAAAAAAAGATTAAAAAAATATTAATTTATTTCAATATATTAGAGACTATAGCAATAAACGTACCAGAAGGTGTCATGTTAGCTGAAAACCTTTGTGCAGTTATACAGATATTTTGAATGGACTTAAAGCCATGTGTGCGCCACCTTCTGGACTTTGGAGAGAGTGCAGGGTTAAATCCTTCACAGAGGCTACGCTCATTAGAGACAAGGTTTAAAGTGACACACCAGGGAAAACCAAGTGTTTTTCTTGTTAACACGCCTGTAGCATGTTTTTACGACTTACAAGACATGTCAGGAGCGAAATCCCTCTTGTGTGTCATGTCTGTCTTTTATTGCTGTGAAAGTTCAGTTAAGCTCCTCCACTCGGAAAAAGGCAAGTTTTCCACGGAGTAGTTTTTGTGATGTCACTATAACAGGCGAACCAATCAGCACTAGGCGCTGGCTGTGCACATTTGCCAGCTTGCAGACCTCTGTGTGCTGCGGTCTTCCTTGTGGGCAGGCCGAATTATTAGATCCTGGCATTTGAAGGAGGAGGAAAAGAGAAAAAAAAAATTCACAAGCAACTGCAAGAAAATTGAAGTTTTCTGTGGAGAAAAGGGCCTAAGATGCCATTTTAGACAATGCAGAGAAACTAATTGTTACTTTCCAGTTATTTCAAAGCAGGTTTTTTTTTATTTTAATTAATTAATTAATTTTACTGAGAAGCAGATACAGAATGAAAAAAAATCATACACCAGCTCAGACATGGAGGTAGAAAAATGACTCCTGTTGGAGTGGAAGTTTAATGATTATTTGTCTTTTTTAAGACTTTTTTAAGACCTTTCTCAGACCCACAGACTCCCTGCAGTAGCGTGTGGGCAGATTTATTTTAGCCCATATATAAAGCTAATCAGTCTGTCGCTCTCTGCTGGCCCTGTGATGGACTGGTGATCTGCCCAGGGTGCACCCTGCCTCTCGCCCAAAAGACGCTGGGATAGCCCCCCACGATCCGAAAAGGATAAGGGGTAGAAGATGGATGGATGAAGCTAGTCAAGGGGGCGGGTCTTACAGCTGCCACTCACACACGGACAGATATAATTGGATGGCTGTTCCATAGCTTTTGGGCTGCAAAAATCCATCCCAGTTACATATATCCAGTGTTTTGGAAACTCTTAAAATTCCACAAAAGCAAATCAAACCATCTAGTGAAATGTTCCAAGTTGATATTTTTCCTTCCATTTATAATTTTCTCATAATTTCATCTAAATAAAGGGGCATGCCTCGTCCCTCTAGCCCACTGATACCAGCTGCTCCTGCTAATTGGTGTCAACAGTCCAGTCAGGCTGTCCCAAATTTTAAACAAGAATAATCTGAGTGCTGCAGCCTTTGGTCTGGTAGTTCTGATGCTTCACTGAGCTCTTCTCAGGGCGAAAAAGAACAATAAAGACTCTTAGTGAAACATAGGCTTGGGCAATAAATCCATTTTAAATCGATATTCAATGTATTTATTTATTTATTTTGTTTGGAGAATGAGAAAAAAAAAGGAATATTGTGAAAATCGATTTTCCCACATTCACATGAGTAAATATGGTAGCCTCCAGCCCCCTCCCCCACCCTTAAAGTTAATTTTCTAATAGTTAAGTTGGCACTTTATTAATCAGAAATGTGCAGATTCATCTTTGTTTAACTAAACCTTTATTATAAAAAAAAATGTTTCGTGGAAGCCGGGTTTGCACTTTATTCCTAATAGGGACTCATGTTTGTTTGGGGGAAAAAAACCTCAGTTGAAAAAATTCTTCTTCTTTAACACAGAAATACTGATAAAAGTCGAAATGCTAATGTGGCATGAAAAATAAACTGAAAGTTTTAAAATCAGTGATTTTATTTTTAGGCCGTATCACCTGTGAATTTGGGATAATTCTAGAAAGCAGTCTCCAGTGAGTCAGAACGCAACTAATGATGCTCACAGCCTCAAGTTGAGGAATACAGTGGACACGTTCCACCTGAACTATCCCACCGGAATATCTGAGCGGTAGACAGAACAACGGGACGCTTCATACCCCGGTAACATTTTTTTTCCCCCGCTTCCCTAATCAAAGCTTCAGTGATTCACTGCTTGCTTCAAGCTCCTATTCAGAGCTCTGACAATGAGCTGAAGACAGGCTGATAATTATAAGTGTCCCGCTGAGTCCGACGGAGGAACAGTGTGATGGAGGTGCTGGCGACTGCTCCACGGAGCAATATTTCAGCAGCAGAAAAACAGGCAGAGTTGCACCAAAAACAGTTACTTAGTTTGGGGTGCATCTCCATTGCAGCCACTGAGAGGTGACTTTACGCTTTGCTGGCGCGTTTGCTGACTGGAGCGCCCTTTAACCTTTAGTGTCGCCCGGTGTGAGCCGCGCCAGCAGCGGGTCAGCGGAGGCGCCGCTGCTGTCACACGCAGGAGGGACGTGGAGCCGCCGTTATCCCGGTGGCAGCAGCCTGCCGTCCGTGTATGACAATGAGCACTGCAGACCACGGCTAGCCCACAAAAGCAGGAGGAGGAGGAGGAGGAGGAGGAGGAGGGGGGGGTCACATGGAGAATGAAAGGCGCCTCACCTTAGCAGCGACGTGGAGTTGTTATCCGCAGCGGTCCGCTCCTTTACGCGCTCGGCTGCCGTTTGCGGATGGATGCGCGGCGTGCGATGTTTACACGAGCGCTTCTCCTGCTGCTGCTGCTGTTGCCATGGTTATCCATCCAGACCCTGTACGTTCTGCAGTCCCCCCCCCCCCCCGCGCTCTCTCTCTCTCTCTCTCTCTCCTGACGGGGATTTCAATTTGCAGTCCGCCTGTGTGGGTCCGCCCCGCCGTTTTGCGCACAATACGCACAAGACTTTCATGAAGGGACACCCGTGCTGCACTACAGGGCAGTGTGTGTGTGTGTGTATGCATGCGCGTGTGTGTGTCCGGCAGGGCGAGCTGACGTCACAGCCCCCCCCCACACCCACCCCAGCCGAAGTGATCCGTGCTGTTCGGGAAATTAGCAAACAAAGCGGGAGTGTGTTTGTGTGTTGTGCAAACAAAGCGCATTAATGCAAACCAATATGCACCGGGGGGGGGGGGGGGGGTGTCACGTGACCTGGCAGGGCTGGTAAAAGCCAAATTAGACTGTAAACACTGCTGGGTGCTGATGTCAGAGAAGTACAAATTGCTGCTTTTAATGTATGAAAAATGTCATGTGAGCTACAAAATCATGTCTGGTCAGGTACACTGTAAAAAAAAAACAACAACTAGTGTTTTAAAAAAAACTGTCCTGCTTACTTAAAATATTAAACTGACTGAAGTGAAAATATTAAGTTGACTGAAGTGAAGATGCGCTGCAGTGAATATAAATCCCCTATTAAAAAAAATCTACAGTGTCTAAAATGGTGTGTTATGCCCCTTTTTCGGCAAACAAAACCGTTCATTGTCTTACAGTTTTGTGTCAAAATCTTCACTTTTCCCCCCTTTTTCAAACACCAAGATCTGTCACTACTCCCAGTGACATCCCATTAGACAAACAGTGGCTTTAAATTAAATGATGTATTTAATTAAATTAAACAGAATAAATAAGATAAGATAAGATAAGCCTTTATTAGTCCCACAACGGGGAAATTCCAGGATTGCAACAGCACAGGGATAGCAACACTCAGAGCAGCAATCAGAAGGCAAGAAAAAAAACAAGCAAGCAAGGGCAGCTAATATACATATGTACATATTACTATAATATATATATATACACACACACACAGACACACAGTGCAGAGCATTGTAGCTGGATGGAATAAATATATGAATATATAGACACAGTGTGGAGCATTGTAGCTAGATGGAATAAATATGTAAATATACAGTATAAACACACACAGTGCAGAGCATTGTTGCTAGATGGGATGAAACAGCACAACCGTCTACTTAGTTATCCTACATGGTATGATTATGTGCCCATACATATTCTCACCCTCCATAGCGACCGGTATTTTCCTAGTTGTATGCCGGAGGGAACCGGCATACAACTTTTATTGTCTTTTTATCAAATCCTGTGATAAAAAGACTTACTAGTTGAAGTTGTATGCACGGTAGCCCAGGATAATGACTGAAACTGCACTGGTCCTTAAAAGCAGTTTAATCTGGGTCAAGTTTTCAAAACAGCTGTCCAAAAATGCTAAGTGGCCTGGAGGCTAACTTCAGTCAGGCCAGAGAGTCCCGACTGGCTCAACACTACTAACGTGCCAGCACTGTACAGTCACCAAAAACACTGTCTGAACTTGCCTTTTTTCAGGGGGTGGGGCTTAAGTGAAACTTTAAATCAAAAAACAGAGACATGACACATTTGAGTGATTTCACTCTTGATATGTCTTGTAAGTCATAAAAAAACATGTTACAGACATGTTAACAAGAAAAAAAACTCAATTTTTGGCAGTGTCACTGTAACATGTTTTTATGACTTACATCACACATCAAGAGCAAAATCACCCAAATGCATAATGTCTGTGTATTTTATTTTGTGTGTGTTGAAATTTCAGTTAAGCTCCTCCCCTTGGAAAAGGGCAAGTTTTAGGTGGAGCATTTTTGGGGACCTCACTATAACAGAACTGTCTCTGGCCTGACTGAAGTTAGCTTCCAGGGCCAGCAGTGACATGCGGTCAGGGGAAGCAGGTGACCCTCACCTGTTATCATGAAAAAATAAAGAATAAAGAATCATAAATATATTATTTGTCTTGTACTATAAATGTAATTTCTGAATGATTCCAATCATTTCAACAATATTTATATATTTAAATATCATAGAATCTGTGCATTTCCTGTTCAAATACAAGCGAGAGAGGCCAGGTGAAGCAGCAACAAACAGTTTCAAAGGACTTCGCAATCCTCCACAGCCTGGTTAGAACTCTTGCAAGATGCACGTTCCTGGTGACAACTCTGTGTATGTCAAAAATGTAATGTTTGTAGGAGCTTTTATTGTGTCCTCCTTTTCCATAGTCATATAATGTACTTAAAGTGTGTGCATAACGTATTTAGTCTTCCCAATCTGACATAAAACTTTAGTTAAAAATAACGGTCAGAGGCTGTGCAGGACCGTTGCTCCAATGAAGCGGGGCGTGCTGGAGCATCGTAGGCACAGGAGTTTATTTCTTGATCTTCTTCTACGCCGAGGCTAAGCGCCAAATTAGCTAAAGATAAAATCAGAAAGTCAAGTGTACCGAGGACTCCGTTTGTGCTTCTGTTTTATGCAGACTGAAAATGGAAGACTTTATAGCTAAACTTAGAAAATTCTCAAAAATGGACTTTTAGTCAAATCTGGCAGTAATCTCGATTGAGACAGAGATTTAAAGGAAGACAAGGAGGACTTTTACAACAAAGTCATTGAGATTTTTGTCCAGAGGGATAGGCAGATGGATTTCGTCTACAAGTAAAAGTAAGACCATGGGTTCTTGTTTTATATACTTAAATTTGTATTGAATTGTGGCACTATAGTCTGCATAGCAAATGTGCTCTCTGAGCCACTATAATTTTAATTCTTCCTTGGCCTGAAACAAAGTCTATAATCAATTTTGGCCCTCCCAAATTTGTCTGTAAAATAACTTAATACATTTTATTTGTGTAGTCAAGGGTCTTTGCACTGTTTATGTTCATGAGAGCTGAATGAAATGAAAACATGGAGGCATGGAGTTAGTCAGCAGAACTTTAACTGCCTTTCTGCAAAGCAAAAGCAACTGAAGTGTACTACTTTTCCTGTTTCTTCCCTTCACAATAAAAGCCCTAGACGTGCATTGCAGAACTGAACTTAAATTCACTGCACATTCTATCAGGAGGCAATTCAGTAAAATGCCTTAGTTGTTTTGTTAATAAATTATTTATGTCATTGGATTTCATAATGTACAATTAGCAGATCAAGAAACCTGCAAACTTTCAGTGAAATTAAATCAAGCTTATGCTATTGCATTCATATATTTGTAAATCTGACTTTGAAATAGTCAGTGTCTCACCACCCACAAACCTCACCACAAGTTAATAAGGGCCAGTTAGCATTGTTGTACAGCTACTTTGAAAACTTTACCCAAATTAAGATGGTTTTTACCATTAAAATGCTTTTAAGGACCAATGGAATTTCAGTCATTATCCTGGGCCACTGTGCATACAACTGGGCATGTCCTCCAACCTGCAAGTCTTTTTATCACAGGATTTATTCTGTTTAATATCATTCATTCATTTTCCACCACTTAATCATCCTTTTTGGGTCGTGCCGGGGGGGTGGGGGGTAGAGCCTATCCCAGCATCTTTGGGCAAGAGGCAGGGTACATCCTGGACAGATTGCCAGTCCATCACAGGGCTGTTTCATATCATGCTAGCTACTGTTAGCCCTCTGGGATGTGGGTGAGATTATTCACAGATCCTGGTGTTCAAAGGAGGAGGAAAAGTGAAACAATTTTGGCTCAGAATTGTAAGACAATGATATTTTTTTATATAAAAAGGGGGATAAATTATCTTCTTAGTTATTGCTCTGAGTGTTGCTGTCCCTGTGCTGTTGCAATCCTGGAATTTCCCCATTGCGGGACTAATAAAGGCTTATCTTATCTTATCTTTTTTATCTTAAACTACCATTTTAGACAATGCTGATTTGTTTTTATACGGGATTTATATCCACCGGAGCGCATCCTTAAGCAGGTTACAACCTCTTCAGCAGGCAGACCATGTACGAAGGGGTGCTACAAAGTTCATAGTGGTCAAATTTGACCAAAATGTGGTTTATTTTTCAACCACAGGGATCCAAGCACTGCAACACCGATGGGAGAAGTGTATTGACAGAAGGGCAGCCTATGATCTTTTCAGCCCCCCTCGTATGTACACAAACACTGACTTGTGTACTGAGCGATATCTGATTTCTCTGTACATGTGTGTGAAATGACAATAAGCCAGTTTTATTGCTCAGGAACTGTTAATTGCGGCTACAGTTGAGAGGGACTAGATTTTTCTGAGGAGCAAAATCAGTAGTTAAACGACAAGCAAGTCCTAATGTTTTGTCATGTACTGTTGTTACTTCATAAAGTGTGCTTTTTTAACTGTTGTATAATTTTAAAAAGAAAAACTTGTTAAAAGTTTGCATTAACTTGAAAGTGAAATCATCAACTAGTGTTAAATCTCTTTTTTTGCCATATTGGCACTCAAACACTGACAATGAGTAAAAGGTTTTGGAGACAAACTTTGAGAGAGGTTTTCACAGACACAACCAGGACAGCAGGACAGTTTCTTCTGTCTGAGTCATGCAGCCTAAGAAACTGAGTCAAAGACACGTCCAGATTTCTGCTGCATTGTCTCTTCATGAAGATTCAATAAATGTACAGTGGTAACTATTGTTTCGCTTGTTCAGGGGAGTCAGGTACTGCAATTAATAAGCCATCTGTCCTGGCTAAACAACCCCTCACTGACTAATCACTTGTCAGATAAGGGGGAGGGGAAGATTATGCAACAAATTAATAAAAATGTCCATAAGGTGCTTGTAGTGTATTAAATATGATTTTAAAGGGTGCTGGGTGTACCCTGGGTGTAGTGGGGGTGACGGCCCTGCCTTTCCGGTTCCGCCGTCACTCTGGGGTATAAAGGGCTGAGGTGGAAGAGACTCTGTCTCTTTCGCCGTCGACCATCTGTCTTAACGGAGCACCTGTGTTACTGTGGTTCATTTAATAAAGCTACATTCAACTGCACCTCCAGCCTGATTCTTGTGAGAGTAAGTTGTGGACATGACGTTTGGCAATGAGGAGAAAGGTGTGGAGAGAGCTGTTTCTGCTATTCAGCCATTTTTGGAGGTTCCGGGTGAGCCGCCTGTCCCCTGGGCGAGTGGTACGCGGCTTTTCAGAATTAAATGGTGGCCCTAAACCTCGAAGAGCTAGAGAAACTGCATGCAAAAGCTATTATGGTCCATAATCTTGGCATGGAGGGTCAAAGGATTCTCAGCACATTGGGAGAGTGTGATAGCTTTGACGACATGGTTGGGCTAATGACGCACTATTTTCGCGCTCCGGAAAATGTCATAGTCCGGAGGATCAGGTTTCGGCAGTACCACCAGCGGACTGGAGTGTTGGTGCAGCATTACGTTGCAGACCTACATCAGCTGGCGGGGGAGTGCCAATTTGGAGCCTTTGAAGAAGAGATGGTCCGTGATCAATTGACGGAGCGCACACTTTGTTCTGCAGCACGGTCGAGGCTCCTGACTTACCCGGGTGAACTGACATTAGCCATGGCAGTTGAGATAGCGCAACAATTTGAAGCAGCTGAAAAACTGTCAGAGGACCTCGGTGAGAGAACCACGTTGGGGCACGCCGAACCATCTTTGAAGGCTCTGGCTGTGGACCCGGATAGCGAAGACAGCGTGAATGAAGAGGAATATGCTGCCACTATAAAAATTAGGTCCGCTCCGGGTATGCCAAGATGTTATGGCTGTGGGTCCACCAGGCACCGGTTCAAGGCAAGAGAGTGTCTGGCAAAAGACAAATGCTGTGGCAAGTGTGGTCTTCTGCATCATTTTGCCAGGGCCTGCAAAAATTTTGAGCGAGGGGACCGAAAACATAGGGCGGATTCCCTCGCAACGACTCCTACGGTTATTCATAACATCTCACCGAGCACAGATGGGCAAATTTATTGCAATGTTTTGCTGGACGGCATAGAAGTGCCGTTGTTGGCAGACACGAGATCAGCAATTTCCCTGTTGAACTGGCCCACTGTGAGGAGTCTGTTCCCGCATTACCGTGTGAGAGGACTGTCGACGTCATGGAAGAAACAAGTTTGCCATTGTGGGTTTGCTGGAGTTGACGGCGAGGTACAAGTCAGCAATGATGTTCAACGTCCAGTTCATGGTGACCGTTAGTGGGTCAAACATAATAGGATGCGATATGTTCTACGGCTTGGGATTCACGATCACCTATGGCGTCGGAGAAGAGTGGTCGGGCTGTGGTCTGTGGGACCAGTCTGCTCCGTGCATGGAGGATGGTGTGGTATGGGACAGTGACTGGCCTAGTATTCTGGGAGATGAGCAGGACCAGTGCCGTAAAGGGCCATCGCGGGACGATTCCGACGCAAGTGTCCAAGTTGCCCTGGATGTGGGAACTGGATGCCACAGCGAAGCACCCAGGACAGCTGACGGAGCCAAAACACGAGCCTCCTCTGCTTCCGCTGTTCGGCCTGGTGGTACCAGAAGTCAAGGAGCTACAGTGGCTTTGCTTGCATTTAAAATAAAAGAGAGCAGGTCAGGACCAGCTGGCATGGTAGCACAACACACCAATCAGCAACACTGGAGGCTGAGGAGAGCTTTGGATCGGGTCGGTGGAACGGTTCGACCCAGGAAGGAAGCTCGGTTACAACATGGTGGACATTTGAAGCCGAGTTGAGCTCCTCTACGGGTCGATGATGAGGTTTGGGCCAGGGGGGAAGCTCGGCTGAGAGGGGTCCACGAGAAGAGAAAACAACGGGATAACCAGGGGCGGCCGCGGGTGGTGGCTGCCCGGGAGGACGGCTATCTCAGGCTGTCGGATGACTTGTGGAGACACCCCAACGAGCTGCAGCGCGTGGACGAGAGGAAACGCCGATGTGGCTCATCCCTAGAGGTGAAGAGGTGAAGTCGCTCTGGGAGGGATCTGTCAGACGGAAATCCAGGGGGTGGGTCTTCCATCGGGACTGCAAGGTGACTGTGGGGTGGCTATTAACATGGTGTGACGGAAATGTTAGTATGTTTTATCACCCAGAAGTCACGTTGTTAAAATGTTTTACATGCACTCATTGTATTATTGTCGTGTCTAACAAAAAAAACGAAACAAAAAAACTCCCCAACACTGCTTGTTTAATTGAATGTGATTGTGTGAAGTGCCCAAGTTATGGGGTGGGGGCTAACAATGGGCTGTAGATGTGCATATTAACTGTTGTTTTGTTATAGTGTGTTATGAGGGTTTGGTTATATATATATACATATATATATATATATATAGTTCCGGGATTGTTTTAATTGTTAGGAACACGGCCGATTTTATTTTATGAACTTTAAAGGGTCAAAGACGGCAAAATAACCCATCTAGCCGTGTTGAGGCAGGTCAGCAGTCTACTTGGCCCTCTCTAGTTTGGTTATGTTGTATGAATGGATAGGCCTATATATACATATGTATAGTTGTTATTAGCGAGTGAGTCGGGTTTAAATTTGGGAGGGCCTAATTGGTGTGTTTTGCATTTTTCTGGGGGTGTGTGTAGTGTATTGAATATGATATTAAAGGGTGCTGGGTGCACCCTGGGTGTAGTGGGGGTGATGGCCCCACCTTTCCGGTTCCGCCATCACTCTGGGGTATAAAGGGCTGAGGCATAAGAGACTCTGTCTCTTTTGCCATCGACCAGCTGTCTTAACGGAGCACCTGTGTTACTGTGGTTCATTTAATAAAGCTACGTTCAACTACACCTCCAGCCTGATTCTTGTGAGAGTAAGTTATGGGCAAAACAGCGCTGGCTATGGCAACTGTATATTAACTGTATTCAGAAGTGGGACATTAGTTTTCTTCATTGTGCTGGTTGGGTCTTTTTCTCTTGCTTAGTGAGTGCTGGATGAAAATTCTCCTGTGTTCTAAGCTTCACCTTCTGCTTAAAAACCCAAAGTCAATTGCTGCTTTTCTCTCATGGCGTTCTGCCATAAGCTCCGAGCACTCTTGATTAAGAGGGGAGCGCTATTGATTTTTTTCTTTTCCTCTCTCTCCTTCTCAGGCATTTTGGCAGAGCCTGGTTGGCTGTATCGTGTGTGTGTGTGGGGGGGGTGGGGGGGGTGGGGGTTTGCTGGCAGGAATTTCAGAGGTTATGCAGCATGGACACTAGGTTACACACAGTCAAGTATCAGTCCAGCTCGATCATGTTGAACAATCTTCGATCCAACAGTCGTAATGTATAGAAGTGGAAGACTTTTATATTCTGCCAGTGTAGCACACTGTGCATACAGTTAGGTTGTTTTAAATCATGAATCATGTTGAACACTAAATGGAAATAACTAACCCTGGGTTGTAGGTTCATATAATCATTTGCAAGCCTCATTTCTCAAATTTTATGAAAACTGATATATTGACATTTACTGTTACCCACACTGAAAAACTGGTAAATAACAATTAGCTCTGTCTGTTTTGGAGTGTCTGTCCATGTGTTCACAGCTGAAACTTCAGAACCACCAAGACTAGGATTGCCAAACTTGGTAAACTAGTTGAACTTGAGCGTCCCCTCAACTTAATCTACTATTTGAGTCACAAGGTCAATGTTCAAGGTTATAGTAGTCTTTAAATATATCTTCACATCTGTGGTGATTACGTTGTTGGTAGGGGTGAGGAAAAAATGGATACAGCATATTATTGCAATACTTTGTTGTGGTGGTACTGCATCAGTTTAGAAAGACCAGTATCATGACACTTTGGGTACCAGAGTAATACAAATTAACTGACTTTTCAGTCCACTAGATGGCGCTAAATGCTCACTGTCTGGTTAGGGCAGCACAGCAAAGAGTGACCCCTAAGATCTGGCTGGGAGTTGAACAAGTCAAACATTGGGATGGGAAATCTCAATATACGATATCACAATATTTAGTGAATCGCATAATATCACATCACGAACCAAGTATCGTGATAATATTGTGAGAATCTGGTGATTTCCACCCCTAGTTGTTGGCATTATTTCGACAATCACAACACTTACAGCAATGGTTAATCTGTTAGTGCAGAATGTCACATTTTGGACCATTGTGCTGTTGCTATTAGTACCAGAATTGCCAAAGTTGGTAGAGGCTTTGAACTTAAGGACTCCTTGACCTGGCATACTTTATGAGGAAAAAAAACATCACAGTGACATGGTCATCTGCACTCTACTTTGAGAACAAATGAAGCTAGGGTCACCAAACTTGGTACACAGGTTGACCTCAGGATCCCCACCTGTGTCTCTGGTTTTGGGGTCAAAAGCTTAAAGTCTCCGGATCAGCCATCATGGATATATAAGATGATAATGCATACCCTTGTGCTATGTATGCTTATGTATCTGATTTTAGATCCTGCCACTGCACTGAGACGGCCCTTGTAAGAGTTTTTAATTATCTTCTTTTAGCTGGTGCTTCTGGCAGTTCTGCTGTTTTAGTGCTTTTAGACCTGTCTGCTGCCTTTGATGTGATGGATCATTAGATCCTTTTGTCACGACTTGAACAAGTCATTGAAATCAGAGGCACTGCACTAGCTTGGTTTAAATCTTATTTGACAGACATAAATTTTTCAGTTAACCTAGGGAACTTCTCTTCTGCAACAGCTCCTCTTATTTGTGGTATTCCTCAGGGGTCTGTTTTGGGTCCAATCTTTTGCTCATACATGTTGACTTTAGGGTCCATTTTCAGGAAACATGACATTTCATTGCTTTGCCAATAACATTCAGGTCTATATGCCCTTCACACTAGACAGCAGTGATTCATTACAGCCTCTGCTGAACTGTCTAAGCAGCATAAAGCTCTGGCTAAAGCTAAATTTCCTCAATCTAAATGAAAATAATTATAGTTATTTGTTTTAGAAAAATTGACTGGATTGGTAATAATGCTAGCTTTCTTGAACCTTTGGCTTCCTATTGTCACGCTGCTGTAAGAAACCTGGGTGTCATTATTGATAGCTCCTTTAAAATTAATAAGAAAATCAGTGCATTGGTCAAAACTAGCTTTTACCAACTGTGAAGGATTGTTAAGGTGAAGCCTTAATTCCATCCCAGTGACAGAGAGAAAGTGATTCACGCTTTTATTACCTCAAGTTTGGACTATTGCAATTCATTGTTTCTCGGAGTAGAACAATCCTCTGTGCACTGCTTATAGTAGTATGCAGTGGCTCGGCTTTTAACTGTTATCAGAAAGCATGAACAGATCATTCCTGTTTTGTCTTCGCTTCACTGGCTTCCTGTCCATTTTAGAATAGATTTTAAGATTTTATAAAATGATTTTTACCATCTTATTTGTCAGAGATTCTTTTCAGTCGTTTGCCTGTAAGAACACTGAAGCCAACCAACCTGATGTTCTTAGATGTACCTAAATCAAAGTTAAAACAGAGAGGCGAACTGAGGGTTCACAGGGCTGCTCCAAGACTTTGGAACAGTTTACCTGTACACACGCACACTGCTGAAGACACGTTTTCATTGGCATTTGATTCAAGTAGAGAGTGAAAACCTTAGCAGTAGATTGCCTTCTGTGTTGGTATTTATTTTCTACTTCATTTCTTTTGATGTATTTTATTTCTATTTATTTTGTTGTTTAAGTGTACATTTTTTGTCTTTAATTTTATCTGCCTGTGCAGCACTTTGGTCAGCTTTGTTGTTTTAAATGTGCTCTATAAATAACTTGACTTTGACTTATGTCTTATACAAGACTAGAAAAAGATGGGTGAGCTGCTCACAATAACCTTTAATATACAAAATGTTGTCTTCAAAGAAAGTTAAATACGAGCAGGGGATAAAAAGTTCATAGCAGTCAGATCTGACCAAATTTGGTTTATTTTTCAGCATGGTCTCCCCTTGGGTCCACATACTTCTTCTATCGGTGTTGCAGTGCTTGGATACCTGAGGTTGAAAAATAAACCGCATTTGGTCAACTTTGACCACTATGAACCTTTCAGCCACCCCACCCCCATAAACTAACATTCAGAAAGATCAATCAAATTTCCCAAAGTTTCAAACAGCTTTTTATATTTTTCATTCACAACTAAGGGCATGGCTACCCATAATCCTTAATACAGACGTGACTGATTTCTCTATAATCTGTTATTCGATTTTAAAATGAACAACATCCAGCTTTGTGAAACATCACAATATGAAATGTATGAACCCCACAGATAAATTAGGCTAAATTATTTTAGTCAACATTGCATCCGTTTAGACTCAACAGATTCGATCTAACATTAAAAGGGCATTAACCAGAGGAGATATCCATAAGATAATTTATTTAACAAACCATAATAAAACCATGAGATGTCATCAGAGATGAAACTATTAAACATTTCAGCAACAAAAGGCTTCTCCAACATACTTATGACCTTTACCAAGGGAGGAGGGAGGTAATGCCTGTTAGCCACATTAATCCAAAAGTTATGAACGAATTTTGATGAAATTTTTAGGAAATGTGTGTAATAGCACGGGGAACAGATGATTAGATTTTGGTGATGATCTGAGAATGCATACCTCCACCAAGGGCTTTGTGTTTGTGCAGCAGGATTACACAAAACTACTGGATGGATTTGGAAGAAATTTTCACCAGAGATGGTTCTTGGGCTAGAGAGGAACCCATTACATTTTGGTGGTGATCTGAGAATGCATACCACCACCAAGGCTCAATTTTCTAGCAGTGCTTTAACAGGATTATGCAAAAACAACTGGATGGATTTTGATGAAATTTCCACCAGAGACGGTCCTTGGGTTACAGACAAACCCATTAGATTTTGGAGCTCATCTATGAATGCATACCTCTACCAAGGCCCTATCTTGCAATGTACGGTGGGATGGAGGCAGGGAGGTACGGACAGATGGATGGACAAAGGGAGGGAAGGAAGGAGCCTTGGTGGAGGTATGTACTCTCTGCGTGCTTTTCTAGTTTATACTATTTCTTGATTCCACCAGTCCACAAACATTTATTTATAACTTCTAATGTAAATACCACAGGAGACCTACAGTACTCCTGAACGAAACCTGTTATTTCAAGTTTGCAGCTACAGCACTCAGCCCCACCGTGTCTCTGACCGGAGGGCCTCATGTGACGGCGGGTCACAGGAGTGCTTGTCATGGGACAAACCTCGTGGATGAATGTTCACAAAATATGTTCCCTTTCCCTTCTGCCTGAACTATCTGTTTGTTGTGTCTCATTGGGAGCAGGAGTTCTCAGTTATCCAGACTGGACACATGATACCTGTGCCCAGTCTCTGAGGAGGACCGTGCACTGTATCATATTTCCCTTATAGCTCTCTCAGAGGAGAGTTGTTGGTGTAGCTACACAAACAATTGGCTTGTGAAATATGATACAGTAGCAAGTACTCTACCCATGACCTTTATAGCATCAGTAGTAATAAACTGTAAAGTGTGTGATGACTCTGAGTTTATTGATTTCTTATAGCATATCCTGTGGTTTCAGTATATTCTTCATAAACTTCCCAGTTCTGTTTGTCTTATGAACTATTTTTGCTGCTATCTTGTTGCTTTTCTTCCATTTTACCACTGTCACATGTTGCCTCTATTCATACTTCTTTAAATGACTCATATCATGAATTTACATACCAGGGATCAATTTTGAATTTTGACATCCTCAAATGCAGTTTTAAAAAATGATAATAATTTTTAAAAAAAAATTCTGTGTTGTTTTACAGCTCATCTAAAAAAGCTCTCTGTAAAGCTTTGTCCAAACAATTGGTTTTAATAACAATGAACCCCTAATCTGATTGGTAAAAGATTTCTTGAGTAGGCCAGTCACAAATAAAAAGGCAGTCAATTCAATTCAATTTCAACTCAGCTTTATTTATATAGCGCCATTTCACAACAACAGTCATCTCATAGCACTGTCAAACTGTAGCGGAAACCCCCACAATGGCTGAAAGATGCCAGCAATCAGGTGATCCCCTGTGAGCACGCACTTGGCAACAGTGGGGATGAAAAACTCCCTTTTAGCAGGAAGAAACCTCCAGCAGAAGCAGGGTCAGGGAGGGGCAGTCACCTGCTGCGACTGGCTGGGGGGTGAGGGGAAAGAGAAGAAGAATACAAGTCATGGTGTGTTCTCTTTGCGTGGTTTGTGATGTAAAACCCACGGAGTACAGTCTGTGTGTTTAAGAGTTTCATAAAATAAAGAGTGTGTACTTCTTTGTGAATCCAGAGTTTTAATATTTTAACCAGGGAATGAACTAAGAGGATCACTTGAGAGCCAGAACTTTGCTATGAGGCTGTCATTTGCACATAATGAATAAAATAATTTGAAAAGAGACATTTGGCAGTGTCACACAAACATTTTTGGTGAGCCATTTCTTTTGGAATTAACTTTTATTTATTTATGTAGTTTTGCACAGTTAAAATATGCCTGATAACACCAGAATCAAACTGGACATGATATGTGCACTCTTTCAAATGTGGTGGCTTGTCGGTAAAAGATTTTTTTTTGTATCTTGAATTCAGAAAAACAAGCAGAAATCTAAAGGGTGAAACATTTTTAATATGTTTTTATTTTAGATCAGCAGTGGTTGACAAAAAGACATGCCAGTGAATATACGTAAATCCCCTTAAAAATTACTAGCCTATAAATTGAGGAAACAACAAACGGAAAGAGCAGTCTACAAAATCAGAGACCCAGTATCAAAGGAAATAAAATTCAGAATTCAGGATATTCTTAAAAGCTTCGAGAATTACTACAAGAACTTACACTCCCACAAAAAACATAAAAACGCATCCGAGACATTCCTAAACACATTAAACCTTCCCCAACTTACGGAATCACAAAATAAAACCCTACTGTCAGAAATACAACCTAAAGAATTGGAAAAAGCAATTATGAAACTTAAAGCTAACAAATCCCCAGGAGCAGATGGCTCTACAGCAGAATGGTACAAAACCTTTAAACAGCAACTATCTCCTCTCCTCCTGAAAACATTTAACTACATCCTCCACACAGGGGAAATCCCCCCCTCCTGGAGAGAAGGGGTCATTGCAGTCATACCTAAACCTGAAAAGGATAAACTAGAGTGCTCCAACTACAGACCAATCAGTGTATTAAATCAGGACTATAAGCTTTTTACCACTATCCTTGCCAAAAGGTTAGAAAACATACTGACAGACTTAATTCACTTAGACCAAACAGGTTTTATAAGACAAAGACAGACACAAGACAACATTCGACGCACTTTACACATAATTCATCATATAAAAAAATATAACTTAAATGCAGTCATATTGGGATTAGATGCTGAAAAAGCATTCGATTCGGTTGACTGGTCTTTCCTCTATAAAATCTTATCCAGTTTCAATTTTCATAACAACTTCATTAGAACTATACAGGCATTATATAAAAAACCAACAGCTAAAATAAGGATTAACGGTAATTTATCATCATCTTTTGAGCTGGAAAGAGGATGTCGTCAAGGCTGCCCCCTGTCTCCACTGCTCTTTGCAATCTTCATAGAACCTCTGAGCCAATGGATAAGACAAAATCAAGAAATTCAAGGTATTACACTTGGTCAGAAAGAACATAAAATAGCACTCTTTGCTGATGACATTTTAATATACCTAGGGCAGCCAGACACTTCTCTACCAGAACTAATCTCAGTTTTTTCAGACTATGGAGATTTATCAGGGTACAAATTAAACATGCATAAAACCCAAGTTTTAACATTCAACTATGACCCAAATCATTTTTCACTAAATGAACTCAAAACTAACTGGGAGTTTGAATCTATGAAATATCTGGGGGTCAATATCCCGAAACAACTCGACAAAATTATACCACTAAACTATGATCCACTGGTGACAAAAATAAAATCTGACCTAGCAAGATGGAATATGATACCATTCTTAGGTACCGCACAAAGAATTGAAGCAGTCAAAATGAATATACTTCCACGTCTTCTATACCTTTTCCAAACAATACCGGTAGAACCTCCCAAAAAAACATGGCAGGAACTGGACAGAAGGATCTCAAGATTCATATGGCAGGGTAAGAGACCTAGAATCAGATATAGAACCCTACAGCTAAACAAAGACAAAGGTGGGCTCGCACTGCCAAATATCAGGGACTATTTTATAGCTGCACAAATTAAAACTTTAGTAGAGATATGTAACCCAGTCTACACTGCACAATGGAAGGAGATGGAATGCCAAATAACAAGTGACATCCCCCTACAGGCGATAATAGGGAACAATGCCTTAACTAAACTCCTGAATAACACTAACCCGTGGATAGAGACCCCGCTAAAAATTTGGTTTAAGATAGTCAGAGAGAATCAAGCTAAAGAGCCCTATCGACTTCTGCAATGGATTGCCTATGATCAAGACTTTACCCCCAATAAAACAGACACTAGATTTAAAGAGTGGAAAGAGAAAGGGCTGATAAAATATTACGATTTTTTTAAGGGGCAAACTTTAAGAAGTTTTGAAGATTTGAAAAAACAAGGTCTAATAAATCAAGATCTTTACAGATTCTTTCAGCTTAGACACCACATAAACAATATACTTAAAAAGGAGGATTTGGAAAGGGCCCAGTCAGGTGTTCTGAAGGTCTTCTTAATGGCATATAAAGGGATCCCAGGGATCAGATACATTTCTAAAATATACCAAGGTCTTCAAGACTTAAAAGGAGACAACACATCTTATATAAAAGAGAGATGGGAAAAAGAGGGGAATTTCACTTTACAATTGGAAATATGGGAAAAGCTAAATAAACAGCAATGGAAAAGTACCTCATCCCTGCAGTGGAGAGAATTTGGATGGAAAAACTTGGTAAGATTTTTCAGAACACCTGCACAAAACAAATTTACCCATAAGGGGTTGAACTGTTGGCGCTTGTGTGGTGAAGGACAAAACAAGATGGCGCCCACAGCGGCCGCCATGGTGTATCGCTGCACTTTAATTTTTATAATTTGTCTGTTTTTGTTCACTGATTGTGCATCTGCCGGTTCATACACCCGTGAAGAACTACTAAATATCAGGACTCTCACCCCCATGGACCTTCTTCCAGTTTTTTTAGCTCCTGCCGTTGATCTGATCCATTGTTTGGCCAAAAAAGCAAGACGGCGGAAAAGAGGGAAGAGAGGAGGGATTCTCGCTCGGCTACGAAAAAGAGGCTCGCGAACAGCCTTGCCTGGCATATTTCTATCCAATGCCAATTCTCTCCTGAACAAGGTAGAAGAATTAAGACTGCTGATGCGTTTCAAGGACCTCGCTTCCTCGTCTGTCATCTGCTTCTCTGAGACCTGGCTTAATGAGAACATTCCAGATAGTGCGATCAGCCTCGAGGGTTTCCAGCTGATTCGTGCTGACCGCGTCACAGAGCTGTCCGGTAAGTCTATCGGAGGAGGAGTGTGCTTCTATATTAACAACAGCTGGTGCTCTGATGTAACGGTGATTTCCAAACACTGTTCTCCCGCCCTGGAATTTCTTTTCATTAACTGCAAGCCATTCTATTCCCCGCGCGAGTTTGCCTCATTCATTCTCATCGCTGTGTACGCCCCTCCTGACGCGGACACGCGCGAAGCTCAGCGCGTGCTCGCAGATCACATCCAACTTACGGAGCGGAACTTTCCAGACTCCCTGGTTATCATGGTGGGCGATTTTAACCAGAGCAATCTGAGTCACGAGCTCCCCCGCTACAAACAGTGTATTAAATGTCCAACCAGAGGAAATAACACGCTAGATCACTGTTATACTTCAGTAAAGGACGCATATCGCGCTGTTCCCCGCGCTGCGCTGGGACTATCTGATCACGTGATGGTTCACCTCATCCCCACATACAGACAGAGACTGAAACTCACTAAACCTGTGGTGACCACCACAAAGAAATTGACCAGTGAAGCTGGAGAGAAACTGAACACATGCATGGAAATAACTGACTGGGGCATGTTTAAAAGAGCCACACATGATCTTAATGAGTACACATACACTGTGAACTCATATATCAACTTCTGTGAAGAGCACATTCTCCCATCGCGCACCAGGATAAGATATTCTAATGACAAGCCTTGGTTCACAGCTAAGCTCAGACGGATCAGGAAGGAGAAGGAAGCAGCGTTGAAAAGTGGAGACAGGGACTGCTACAGGGAGGTCAAATATCGGTTTAACAGAGAGCTGAGGAGAGCTAAATCTGTATATTCTGAGAGACTCCAGCAGCAGTTCACTGCTAATGACTCGGCTTCTGTGTGGAGAGGACTGAGGCAAATCACCAACTATCGGCCTCAGGCTTCTAAAGGTCAGGATGACAAAGCCCTTTGTCAAAGACTGTCCCAACACTATGCCCGTTTTGACACCTCGTCAGCTGTGTCCAACTCACCCACTCCACCCAGCTCCTCTGCCTCCTCAGCCCCTAATTCATCAAGAGCGGTCCCCCCTCCTCCTCCTCCTCCTCCCCCCCTCCCCTTGTCATCAGTGAGCAGGACGTGCACAGACAGTTCTCCAGACTGAACCCGCGCAAGGCCCCCGGGCCGGACGGTGTGTCTCCCTCCACCCGGAGACACTGTGCGAAAGAGCTGGCTCCTGTCTTCACAGACATTTTTAACACCTCTCTTAAGCAATGTCACGTGCCGACCTGCCTCAAATCCTCCACCATCATCCCTGTCCCCAAGAAGCCACGGATTACTGGACTTAACGACTACAGACCTGTAGCGCTCACCTCTGTAGTCATGAAGTCCTTTGAGCGCCTGGTCCTGTCTCACCTCAAGTCCATCACCACACCCCTCCTAGACCCGCTGCAGTTTGCCTACCGTGCTAACAGGTCTGTGGACGACGCAGTCAACCTGGCCCTCCACTCCATCCTGCAGCACCTGGACTCCCCGGGAACCTACGCCAGGATTCTGTTTGTGGACTTCAGCTCCGCATTCAACACCATCCGCCCCGATCTGCTCCAGGACAAGCTGTCCCTGCTCAACGTGCCTGACTCCCTCTGCAGGTGGATCACCGACTTCCTGATGGACCGGAGACAGCATGTGCGGCTGGGGAAGTCTGTCTCAGACTCTGTTAGCATCAGCATTGGATCACCCCAGGGCTGTGTACTTTCCCCCCTACTCTTGTCCCTTTATACCAACTCCTGCACCTCCTCCCACCAGTCTGTTAAGCTGATTAAGTTTGCGGACGACACCACCCTCATCAGGCTCATCTCCAACGGTGACGAGTCCGCCTACAGGGAAGAGGTGGCCCAGCTGGTGTCCTGGTGCAGCCACAACAACCTGCAGCTGAATGCTCTGAAGACAGCGGAGATGATTGTGGACTTCAGGAAAGTCACATCCCCCCTGCCCCCCCTCACCATCACAGGCTCTCCCATCACCTTTGCAGATTCCTTCCGCTTCTTGGGCACCACCATCATCCGAGACCTCAAATGGGAGCCAACCATCAGCTCCCTCATCAAAAAGGCCCAGCAGAGGATGTTCTTTCTGCGGCAGCTGAGGAAGCTCAAGCTACCCACCAAGATGTTAGTGCAGTTCTACACGGCCATCATCAAGTCCATCCTCACCTCCTCCATAACTGTGTGGTACGCAGGAGCCACTGCCAGGGACAGACTAAGGCTGCAGCGCGTCGTGCGCACTGCTGAGAAGGTGATAGGCTGCAAGCTCCCATCTCTCCAGGACCTGTACATCTCCAGGACCCGGAGGCGTGCTGGCCGGATCATAGCCGATCCTTCACATCCTGGTCACGTGCTGTTTGCCCCCCTCCCCTCAGGTAGAAGGCTTCGGTCCATTCGGACTAAAACCTCTCGGCACATGAACAGCTTTTTCCCCTCTGCCATCAGACTGCTGAACACTAAGTGACTTTTGACTCTCGTGCACTATGTACAGCAGCTCAACCAGACTCATGTCATTCATCACTGTTTTTCTGTTGCATTATTGACTGCACTATGTGGTACTTCACATTATCTGCTACATGCTAATTTTTTAAACTGCCTTGACTAGTACTACTCATTATTACTAGTATTATTATTATTATTACTTATTATTACTTATTTTTCTACACTTATTGCACGTTTCTAGTCCTTTAGTTTTTTAGTTTATCCCTTTTTCTCATTATGTTTTTAATGTTGCAGCATGGCACCGAGACAAATTCCTAGTTTGTGTATCACATGAACAATGGCAATAAACCTGATTCTGATTCTGATTCTGATTCTGAAAAGACTGCAAATCATTTTCATGTGTTTTGGTCATGCCCAGTTATCCACCAATATTGGTCCAACGTACAGACAATATTGGGGAAAATATTCAAAATAACAGTTCCCTTTTCTTTTGTAACTTTGTATTTGGGTTTATTACCGGACTCACTGGAAAGACGAGGAGATAAATACTTATTCAATGTTTTAATATTGGCAAGTAAAAAAGCCCTAACTAAAAAATGGATGCTGAAGGACTGTCCTACACCTGAAGATTGGATTAACGTGATTCAAGACATTTACTCGATGGAAAAGTTGACATTCGCACTGAGACAGGACATGGATGGGTTCATAATCTTTTGGCAACCCTGGATCGCATATGTGTCTTCCATTAGAACTAATCTTTGACAAATACCATTTCAATAATGGTCCCGCTCTTTGTTCCAACGCTACTCAGTTGCTCTTTTACTTTTAATTACTTAATTTTCTGTTTGTTTGTTTTTTGCTGTTCTGTTTGTTTGTTTATTCGTTTGTTTGTTTGTTTTTTATTTAATTCTCCTTAACTTCACTTTTTCTTTCACTTTAAAAAAAAGGGGGGGGTTGTTGTAATAACTATCCTACCAATGTTGTCAAATAGCAAAAAAATAAGGGAACATGTGATGAAAATGTAAACAATGCAATGCTGTAATGACCTGTATACCCTTTACAAAAACTTAAATAAAAAAAAAAAATAAAATCTACATAGTCTAAAATGGTTTCTTATGCCCCTTTTTTCCACAAAAAAATCTTTCATTGTCTTATAGTCGCTGGTGAAATTTTTTGCCCTTTTCCTCCACCAGAATCTAATATCTCCATCTTCTACAGCTTGTCAGGTTTCCGGGTCATGAGGGCGCCAGTCCCAGCAGAGTAGCCCAGACTACCCCCCGTTCACATAACACTATGATCCCCATGATTCTGCTGCGAGTAGTGAGCCCACTGGAGGGCGGTCCCAGGTGGCTCCTATGGGTATGGGTCCTTGATGTAACTTTCGTCATGGGGATCTACTGAACCACTCTTGGGCTGGCCTTTCATACAGGACCAATTTGTCAGAGAGATTAATTATTTAACTGTAATTAATTGTAATTCTAACTAACTGCTAAAATTACTATGAAGAAAACAATGAAAAAGAAGTATTTTTTAAACAACTGCATTTTTTTTTTTGGTCATAAAATATATCTGTGACCCTCATATTCAACAAAAAAATAGAGTATTTTGAAAGATGGCAAAATCAGTTACTGCAGAATGTTTTGAGATTTGATAAGATTTGGTATGTGCAAAATAAAGTGTCACTGTCTGATTTGCTTCAACAAACAGAGCTTAGTTTGACCACTCGGTCATGTGTTGTGATGTTCAATGAATTCCCAACGTTACAGTGTTCGGATAACTGTTTGACTTGGGTGAGTTGTGATTTCCTTGTATTTTCACAATGATATCATAGGATTTCTCTCCGGGTCTTTCAGGTTGTACCAGGCTGAGCCATAAGTTGAAAGTTTTTTCTCCCATGACACTTAGGAGAGTTGGTACTAAGACTTCAGTTTTGACAGAGTTTGTGAGCACAAAATAAACACATTTTTCCATGTACAGTATGAACTCCATTGTTCAGTATTTTCTTCAAATGGTCTGATATTCCTGACCAGTCCGGCCATTTTTCAGCAACATTAAGGTTTTCTTATTGTCCTTTTTCTTTGCGATGTTTTTAGTTTTTTTTTTTTTTTTATTAACTGAAAGGTGTGGGAAGGAACAGTTTTTCCATAGTTTACTGCAATGCAATTCTACATAACGCCACAAGAAAAGCACAGAATTGCCCAAAAATTCCACCACCATCAGTGTGTGAATGGGTGGATAGCAGGATCTGTAAAGTGCTTTGGTCATCCAAAGATGAGAACAAGCGCTATGTAAGTGAACACCATTTACCATTTACCAAAAATTTCTATTAAATAGTCATTTATTTGAACATTAAAACAGAAACTTCTAAGATACAGAAAAACTGTTTTGTACAACAGTAAATATAGAATTTAGTAGGTGAGAATTAATTGCTCAGTAAATTTTTCTTGTGGCCCCACAGTCTTTATTTCAGTGTTCACTTTTTGCAGGAGGCTCATCCCTCCCACACAGCAGCTGCTCTGAGCACCTGCTAGCAGCTAGCATTGTAGCAGTTAGCAATTAGCAGTCAGCATGACATTGCGATGTGGACCCACCCTATGCTGACTTTTGAGGGCCCATTACCTTGTCGCCAGTTTATGTTTGTACTCACTCAACTTAAGGGTAATAATTAAGAATAAAGAGTCAGGATACCAGGTGTCAGCATGAACTGTATTATTCTAACTTCTCAACTCAGGGCAGAGGATATGCATAGACTACGTCCATGTAACGCTGGAGAAGAACGTAAATTTTGCAGTACCCCTAAAGGGACAAGCTCAAGTTGTTAGAGTTAATGCAGGGAAATGACAGGAAGTGTCACTGTGAGGGTGTTAATTTTCATAAATTTTTAAGAACTCGTTAATTAGACTTCGGTAATTGGTTACATTAATGCGCTAATATTCCCAGCATTCAAGTAGGATACACACGCACAATCTCATATTTAGACATTCTATTTTCTGTCTACTCATTCACATTCATGAGCTCCCTTTCAAATGGGGTGACACTTTTTGGGGGGTTTACACAACAGTAAAGTCCAGGCAAAAGTAACAATACACTGCTAAGTTGCTAAGCTAACCGTTAACAAGATTGGCCCATCTTGCCACAGCTGGCATTTGTACCAAAAGCATGGCAGTCGAAATTTCAATAATAAAAATGAACCTGCCACCAGTACATTCACAGATATTCACACAAAGTATATATGTTTATCATTATTTCAATAGCATATCAATGTTAGGCTAACAGCTTTCACAGCAACAGACTCCAGGTAGTCAGCCTTACAAATGAAATATCAATATAATTTAGTTATGGGTTGTGGATTTGAAGCACAGCTCAATCGTGTGCAGGCAAGAGCATCCTTAAGAAGTAGCTTCACAAGGAGAAACTAACTGTTTCAGTCAAGCCATGAACCAGTGTTAGCACAGATGCTAACAGAGGCAGCACTTGTTTCCCTGCGTCTGAGGAGAAGTGCTCCGGTTATAGTGGCTGATGCTGCTTGGTGGTGGTGGTGGTGGGGGGGGGCGTTAATGTATGGGTCAAGGTGGTGGTATAGGAGCCTCTCCAGTGTTCGGCCAACAAAAACTGATAACTTGCTTTGTCCAGGACTGCTGTGTTTGCCCATAAATACAGTGGTGAATTAATAACATTTTCTAACTAGTAACATGTGCTCCATTTATTGAGCCAGTGTTGTTAGTGTTAGTTCTCACAAATGTTCAGAAACTCTGAGCAGGGGCTGTAACAATAATGGTAATACAGCCAATGGCACAGTGATGTGTAATAACTGAATTCACAGCCACCGACTGGCAAAGGCAGACGGGAGGCAGAGTGGCGTCAACCCAACTATGGCATTATCATTGTTGAAAACAGTGATCGAGGATGGTGAGTGATGTGATATTATGCATCTTTGCCGTTATTTATCCCAGTGGTGGAAAGCTCACTTTGAACAAACAACACCGTTGTCTCCAGTATGCAGACAATGAGCTAGCTAGTTAGTCATCAATGCTAACTCCATGCTCTGCTTGTATTTTGTGCTTGTGTTGACAACATCTGACAAAATAGGCTAGCGTTAATCCTGGTTAAAAAGTAGTTTTATGGTTTTTTTTACATGTTGCACTTTTGTGCTGTGCATATACTTAAGTTGTTTGCATTTTCATTCTAAAGTCCCACTGCAGGCTGAAGAGAGAGAAGGGTTATGTTATAAACACCCCAATCTCATTTTGACAGGTGCCACGCCCCCTTTGACCTGACCTGACCCTGACCCCACCCCCTGTGACCTCGCATAATTAGATTGTCAATCAAAAATGCTTTGAAAACATGACCTTTGACCTCGCGTAATTAGGTTGTCAATCAAAAGTGCTTTGAACTTCTCGTCAAACTGACAATTGTGTTATTAATCTATTGTCCATATATGTTTCAGGGGTAGGATGGGGTTAATGATGACAAGAAGTTTTGACAGATTGTGTTTTTAATCTATTGTCCATATGTGGGGTAGAGTTAGGATGGGGTTAAGGATGACAAGAAGCCTTGGGGTAAAGGCTGTACACATGCTGCAGGACTAAGGCAGACTTTTGTGTGACAATACACAAATTTGACTCTCACAAAAACTGCAGCATTATCTTTTGCACATTCAGATCAGGGTTTTAAAGGCAGACTGACCTGAGCAAACAGGCCTATTTGGTCTGTTGCAGAAGGGAGGGTTGGTGAAGACCTCTGGCTTCTAACTGCCATTCCTCCTGAAGACTCTTGGTCACGGGGGTCTGGATGCACCAAAGATACAACATTGTCTTTTTTGGCACTAATCCCGGAGTGCTCTGTAGCAAGGTGGAGACAGGTATCTCCCTGATAAGATGAAGAGCGCTCAGTCTCTTAGCCATGGTGGAGATTTTTTCCTGTCTTTTTCCCGAAGTTTGTTTCATTTTTCCGATTTCAGGCTACTTATTTATACGATTTTCACTCACTCCACCCTTGTAGTTTCATTGGTCGATGATAGGGGCCCACCTGTAGACCGTTATGGGGGAGGACTCTCCCACTCTGTTCGTTGGATAGAACGACCCCGTGTTTGTTGAGTAGATGGGTGGTTTCTGAAACCGCATTTTTCTAATGTAGATGGTAAAATGGCATTATCTAACGCATCAAATGCGTTATTAAAAGTTTTTTAAAAGTCCAACTTAGAAACTCGGAAAAGAAGGTAAAAGCCATGGCCTTATTTTTTAAAGATAATGTTTTTTTTTTTTAAATTAGAATTTGCTGTGGTAAACACATTTGTATATGATAAAGTTTTTGAAATAAATTGAATAAAATAATTTACCCGTTGGTAAAGATTGTGTACAATGTTTTACCATACGGATGCCCTTTCTTATATTTTTAATGTATTATGAAACCTAACCAAGAATTGTGAATATTTGTTTGTCAAGTCCGCCCAGAGGAAAAGAAAAATCACTTGTCTACAACAAATCTGTTATCCAAAAACGGGTTAGTGAAATATTTTGGTGTTACTACAACAAAAAAAGTTGTGTGGAAAAAGAATAAACTAAATCAAAAGTTAGTCATTGAGTAAGATTTTGGGGTACTTATGTTTTTTTCCACATTACATGAGATGAGATGAGATTCAACTTTATTGTCATTACACATGTATGAATACAAGGTAACGAAACGTGACTTGGCATTTGGGCACGCTCTGCAGAGCGCATCCAAGGCCGGGGCAGCCGCTAGGCGCCAGCCATAAAGAAGAAAGGAAAAAAAAAAGAAAAAGGGAATGGATATGACACAGTAGGCGAGAGAAAAAAAACATGTTTTATCAAAATGGCGCTCGGCAAGTGAGCGAAATTTTGATTGCAGGCAAAAAAAACCTCAATGCACATTTAGCAGACATTTAGCAGGAGATCACACACAAAAGTTGAGAGGGGCAGTGTATTTGTATGAGTCAATATTTGTATAAGTCATGTAATGTTGTATGCATTGTGTAGTGTAAATGTGACAGTTGTTAGTGAGCAGCAGAGGGCGCCTCCTGGCAGTGGATAGATGTTATAATCATGTGACTTATAAACAAGTCCAGAGTCTATCTCTCTTGCTTGCAGAAGGCACATGGGCACTGTCCTTGAGGGTCCAATCCGCTGATACGACAACAACTGATTGTCGATTGTTTGGGTTAGCAGAGCCGGTCCTTCCGCTTATCTTCATCAGGAGGAATGTAAACACGGGGCACCAAAGACAAGGTCAAATCAAATCAGCACAGTGCACTCAGAGAATAGAATTTGTCCTCACCCGTGCAATTCTGTGCTTTCATATGTGCAGGCTTAAACTGTTTTCCATGGAGAGCACAGGGCTCCAGATGTATTCCTCCACTGAATCACTGTCATTCAGTTCACCGTTTGCCGCTACTCATGCCCTCCCCAACTAGTCGAATTTGATGAAGGAGCTTGCCGGGTCCGCTTTGATCAGCTCTCTCACCTTCCTTCAATTTCTGATGCATCAGGGAACTTCACAGCCAAAAATAGAAGTCCTGAGATCATAACCAATAATGTTTCCACAGACGCATGAATTCCAATGTCCATGAGTCTCCTCGCAGATTCCAATTCTCGGGCCCCCCCTTGGCCCGATTCTTGTTGAAAAATAGTGACAATAGCACATTTAAGCCGCTTCCAAATCCATAATTTCCGTTTAGATTAAGATTCAGCAGAAGAAGAGCGACTAAACACAGACAAAAATGCAGCATTGCAAAGCTGGGAATAGGTCAGGAAGGCAGACGTTACATGTTAATCAGGTTGACGTAACTTTGTTTAACGTAGTTTCATTTGATTCAGGTTTATCTTCATGTAGTGTTTAAAAAAGCAGAGTTTTTGTCAACAGAAAAGAAAAAGAAAAAAAAATGTGTATGACACAACATGGACGGCGCTATGCTAAATTAAACATGAACACAAATGAACGCAAATATACATGAATGCAAATATACCAGATGGTGCTTAGTTTGTACAAAAACACCTTAAAAAAAACTGCAACCACAATAAAAACAGGGTGATGTCGACCCTTTACAAACTTGTATCAGGTGTTTAATAAACAAATGTCTAGTACAAGCGGAGTAAGTTGTTACAAAAAAATAAGGGAGTTAAAATTTCTTTCTTCAGACATGTAAATGTACTTCACACATGTACTTGTGTGATTTAAAAAAAGAGGTCTCTAAAATGGTGTTATGCAAAGAAACAAGTATACAACTGGTGGCGCTACTACTGCCTTTCAATGATAAATGTTTAAGGGAAGGTAATGCAAATTAGTTTATCATTAAATGCTTCTGTACAACTAAATAAAATGATTTTTTTTATTCTCCCAAGCAAATACTTGTTTCAATGTTTCTTTTTTGAAACTAGTGAATGTTTTTTTTTTTACCACATTAATCAGTGATGCAACTTTGTGTGAATATACTAGTTTTAAAAAAAATCTGAGTTTGTGTCAACACTGTGCAACGTGTCATTTGTTATCAAAAGATAAAAAAAAAACAACTATTCTTATTCAAAGAAGTAAGTACACTGTTATTTCAAATTAATTTTTTCAGAATCTGCTAGCCCTAATGCCGGTGATGCAGTATGGTGCAAAGTGTTTGACACCTTTAAGAACCAGCCAAAGACCCGAGGTAATTCTTCTAAAAAGTCCACAGTAACTGAGACATGATGCTGCATGTTAACTTTAGTTCTTTATCGTTGTTTTTTTAACTGTAGAGTTGTGTTGATTCTTAGGATCTGGTAGACATGGCCCGCTAAACTTTTCTCCCAAAAAGCAGGAAGGAATAAACACTAATGTTCTGACCTCAGATTTCTCTGAATGAACGAGAAGTCTTTGAAAGCAAATCTCGTGACATTTGAGTTGCTGGCAGAGAAAAAAAGTTTGCAACTTCAGGAGCCGAAAATGCCAACTTCATGGTTGGAAGTACTAGAAATACAGTTCTAAATCAGATTTGCCTCAACAAAAGGAATGCACTATATGAGTAGAATGAATGGGGTTACAGCCCGCTGAGTGAAAAACAAGATGTCACTAAAAGCCAAAGTTTCCAAATCTTCCGCACAGTACCTTTAGTCTTCAGCATTGTTTCAAGTACAAGATGATAATAGCCACAGTAGTAGCATTTGGTGAAAAATTGGCCTTTATTTTCTTTTGATATTTTTCTTTTACGTGTAACACCGATACAAACAATACTTTCCCCGCTGCAGGACGACAAACATTAGGATGAGACTTAGGCCATAAGAAAAAGCCCTTAACATTGGAATGGGCCTTAGGTCCCCAGTCTGAGAAATTGTTGAACCCGAGGTAGAGACAAAGTTGGTCGTGCAATATTTATTTCTGAAGGGGAAAAAACCCCAACAAACTATGAACACGATGCCCAATCTAAAAGCTAAATTTACCGCATCTTGTTGTTTTCTTTTTAAAAAAAAAACAAACAAAGTACTTAAGGTTCATGCAGATGCATTTTTTTTCTGTACACTTGAGGTTTTGACTGCATATGCCCTTCAGTAAAATACTGTGAGGTTGTTGTTTTGTATCAATTTTTTATTTTTTTTTTGTGAGAATGAAGGTTGTTTCAAAATATTAACCAGAAACTACTCTGGAGCTTGGTGGTTGACTAAAAAAATTGCTCTGTCTGTGTGGACAACTTAAATGAACCGCGTGCTGTGATAGACATAAGTTGCAAGTTTTGCTTTTGTACAAAATCAAAAAAGAAATCTACATTGCGAAGCTTAGTCCTTTGTGAAATGTGGTGTCGCCAGAGAAAAAATATTGTTTGGATCATCGGGAAAAAAAACTTTTAAATAGAATGAAACTGTTTGAATGACTGACTGACGGTGAAAAATGCAAGCAGCCTTCTGACCCAGGAGACACGGTTATGGTGCTGCTGAGGGAGCTGAAACTTTGAGTTGCCAAGCAACAGCCTCAAAACCTTCAGGATTTGGAGAATATCCGTAAAGAGAAGTGGACCAAAATCCCTCCTGAGATGTGAGCAAACCTGGTGACCAGCTACAAGAAACGTCTGACCTCCGTGCTTGCCAACAAGGGCTTCTCCACCAAGTACTAAGTCACGTTTTGGGGGTCTGATAGCATGTTTCTCTTTAACCTCAATACAGTTCACCCCTGACACAGCTGTTTTGAGGGACAGTGTGTGTGTGTGTGTGTGTGTGTGTGGGGGGGGGGGGTTGGTGTCTTTTCAGCACTGTAGCCAGGATGACAAAGAGTCAGGACTCTGTCAATCCTAGCATTTGCAACAGATACACAAATAAAAAGCACATGAAAAAACAAGTAGCCGAGTGAAGCTGAGAACACACAGGTTGTAAAGTCTAAAGGCTGTTTTAATATTCTCTGGAAAAATAAAGTGTAACTATATGAAGTTCTGTTCTATCTTATCTAAAAGCAAATTTAACAAGCGGTTCCTCTTTTCAAGGCTCTGCAAGCTGACACACTGTGAGAGACACCTGACTAATGTGCTCTAAAACTCTACACTGCCACAGCAAATGTTAAAATCAACTTGAAACTACCATGTGTGTTTGTGTGTCTGTTTTATTGGCAACAGTGCAGACCAAGGTCTCACTACAGTTGTACATGCAGGACATTTACCTGTTTTTGTTTGTTTGTTTGTTTTTTAGTGTGCTTTGGGTCATTAAGACCAAACAGGCCTGTTTGCGCAGGTCAGTCTGCCTTTAAAACCCTGATCTGAATGTGCAAAAGATGATGCTGCAGTTTTTGTGAGAGTCTAATTTGTGGTATTGTCACACAAAAGTCTGCCTTAGTCCTGCAGCATGTGTACAGCCTTTACCCCAAGACTTCTTGTCATCATTAACTCCATCCTAACCCTATCACATTTTGACCTGACCCTGACCCTGCCCCGGGGGTCAGGTCAGGTCAGGTCAAAGGGGGCGTGGCACCTGTCAAAATGAGATTAGGTGTGTGTATAAGTGTAACCCTTCTCTCTCTAAAGATCTGCTGAGCCGAAACCAGCAACACATCCAGTTGCTTCTCAGTGAGGCAAAAGAGCAGGAAACGGGAACAGGACAAGTGGACCCCTGACCAAGTGAGCACCCCAAGTGAGCTCCCCAAGTGGACCCCAGGTTCCAGTCTGTACATGTACAAGTACATTTTCAGTCCAGTGATTTACAAAGTGATTCAGAGCTTTCTAAAGCCTCATGCAGAACATTCTAGTCCCACATAGGTATTCTGTAGATTTTCATCTGGGGGCAGCCAGCGGTGACGAGCAGCAGCAATGGAGAAGAAAAGTCTTTTGAAAGCAGAAACAGAGTCAAAGCCTTCTCTGGATCAGCTTAGTTGTCATCTCACACACACACACACGCACGCGCGCTCGCGCGCCCGCATGTGTGTGTGTGTGTGTGTTTTACACTTCTTGGTAACTGCAAAAAGTCTTTCCAATCCAGTTTTACACAAATTCTTGTTGTTATTCTCCTTCTTTGGGTTTACAAATCACTAGATTGAGAATGTACTTGTATATGTACAGATTGGATCCTGGGGTCCACTTGGGAGTGCTGACTTGGTGAGGGGTCCACTTGACCTGGATCCCATGAAACTACCTTGTGAAGAGAGGAGATAGCTCAGAATGCTGCCTTCAATCAAGCGTTCCTTGGTGTGCTTGGCCACCTTGCGAAGGGGAGGAGTCAGCGTGTGTGGCCAGCGTGTGACCCATTCTGATTTTTTTTTTTTTTTACAGTTTAAAGTTTGAATTTTGCACATTCTAAATAATCTGGATTTTGCTGGTGATTGTAATAATCAATTTAGTGACTTATGTGTTTGCATCATGATTTTCTATTTTGTCTGTTAAGACACCAGTGGGAAGAGTCAACAGTACAAACCAAACGTTTATCAGTGACGTTAAAAATAATGGCTCATTTTTAAGAAAAAAACCCCCAAAACAATTATTATTATTATTTATTTTTTTTTACTGAAGACTATATTGTTGGATGTGCCAATGCAGAAGACACTGTACACTTTAGTGATAGTACCAGTATATGGAGGAACTCTGGGCCATAATAGCATCTGTATTTCCTAATAATGGCTTAGAGGTTAATGGGATTTAACATGTTTTAACACAAACTACTTTATGGCTCATAATTCTGTTGACAGACTTACACCAAACCAAAAGTGATTTCTCAAACTGCTGGATTATTTAGACAGCTTTTCCAATCTTTTGGCGTTTAATTTATGTCACTAAATCTTGGTAACCTTTACAAATAAAACAAAAGTGGAGACATATCTGCAAAAGGGACAAAAGTTTATTGTAAAAATTCCTAGTGCAATACAAAAGGAGTACACAGTACATTATTCACACATAGATTATATATGTATACAGTACATGTATATGTCCAGTAAATCCATGTATTTCTCCATGTAACCTTGTGACTATTATTTTAATTGCTTTTAATCCTAGACGAAGTTTGTTTTGGGTTAAAAATGCATCATAATTGTTAAATATATTTTATTATACCTAACTCAGCACTGTTTACCTGTTGAAATATACAGTATATATATATATATATATATATATATATATACTGTATATATATATATATGTATAATGGCTAATATAACTATAACATTTTTGATTTCTGATTTGATTTTGTATACTTTATTGATCCCCAGAGGGGAAATTGAGGGCATCCACCTGGATGGATGAAGCAGCCACAGTATGGCGCTATCCCTTTACCATTCACACACACATTCACACCTAGGGCCACTTTAGAGTCTCCAATTAAGCTAATTTGCATGTTTTTGGCCTGTGGGAGGAAACCAGAGAACTCCCGGAGTAAACCCACGCAGACACGGGGAGAACATGCAAACTCCACACAGATCACTGTTGGTCAGGGGCTGGGATCAAACCAGGGATCCCATGGCCAAGGGTGAGTTGCTGTGCTGCCACAGTGCTAACCACTCTGCTACCGCACCGCCCATGGCACCTGGTGATAAATTTTTGGTAGCCGATCGCTTTTTGCCATGACACCAGCGGCTGGAGCAGGTACATCCCATGATGTCTCAAAAGTCTCTCAATGATTTTCACACAGATCAGAGCAATTTGTAGCACAGGAAGCTAAACGTTTCTACAGAAATTCTGAAGCTCTGCAATCATTGCTGTTCGTGAAGCTGGGATGACATCCCATCACTGACAGGCTCGGTTGAATGGCCAGACCGACAGTTTGAAGCAATAATTTTGCCACAAGAGGGCCATCTGAAACACACACTAACAGCATACATATTTTAGTACCTAATAGCGATAGCTTGCCGTGATTACAATGTAGCACGGAGGACTTATTAGTGCTTAACTAGCATTAAATCATTAGGTTAATTTCATATGTGATCTAGTTCACATCTTCCGCTGCCCCATGGCTTCTTAAACTCTCCAGTACTTTTCCAGAGCTTTGTCTCACCTCCTGTAGCCTTCTCTGGCTCTCCTTTTTTGCCTTTACTCTAACAAAAAGCCTGTAAGCACCAGTCTCGCCTCCATATTCATCTTGTGTTTTGCTTGCCATATACAAATGATGTCGTAGGAGTGTCGGGCTGCCTTGCTGTAAAGATTTCACTCACTTAAGGTGGTATTTGGTCGTAATGGATAATGAACAACACCGTGGCGAGTCAGGATGAATAGGTGCTAGTGGAATTATTATTATTCTCAACACAGGGTCTACAGCTATTTGTCATCCAAAATGGCAGAAAAACAATGTGGCAAGTAACCACTGATGTCACGTGCAACCCCTTTATAGGTAGACTGGCTTGTGTCCATTCTCTTAAGTGTATAAATATTGATATTACTAAGCGGACAGAAATTTTAACTGCAATCACATCACCCAAGAAATCTTTTTACAAGGATAAAAACCACAAACACACCATGTTTTTTTTTTAGACTGAGTAAAGACAATGTGAGACAGTGAGATGAAAGCTAGATTCACACTAAAACGTTTGGACTGACATTTACTGACATTTTGGCAAACGTCTGGTTCTGTTGGCAAAAGTTGGTAAAAGTAAATGATAGTTGGCGTTCATTGGCGACTGCTGGTGAACGTTGTATTCCTTTAAAATTTTCAACATGCTGAAAATTTACCGACGTTTGGAAATAAATGTTGGTGAAAGTTCTGCTTATTTTGTAAAAATTCCTGCACACTGGGCTAAGTTGTGCAGAGCTAGCCTAAGCCGGCCTAAGTTGGGCTCCATTGGTGAACGTCAGCTACATTGCTGGTGGAAGCAGATGTTTTTCGACAAAACTCACATTTCAAACATGCACAGACAGATGAAAGCACAATGAATGTGTCAAAAATCTCGGAGAAATGCTGAAGCACTGTCACTGTCCATGGTGCTGGAATGCTAAAAGCCCAGAGGAGCAAAAGGGATTTTACATACAGTCACAGTAAGTAGTGAAAGCTACAGTGAGGGGTCAGTCCTCTGGTAGCTCTGTACGTTAACGTTCCTTTCCCCGTTCTATGATCCTGAGCACCATGCTAGAAGGCAGAAAGTACCATTTTTATATGGTCTTTGGTATGACCCAGACTTGAACCCAAGACCTCCCGGTTGTGGGACGGATGCTCCACCTCTAAGTCACAACTCCAGTACTTATATATACAGTGGGGAAAATAAGTACTGAATATAACATAAGCCTTTATTAGTCCCACAATGGGGAAATTCCAGGATTCTAGGAGCACAGGGATAGCAGTACTCAGAGCAATAGTAAATAAGATAAGAAGATAAGAACTAACTAACTAACTAACTAACCTGCACTTATATAGCGCTTTTCTAGTCACAAAGACCACTCAAAGCGCTTTCATTAATACTAACCCTCTATTCTAAGGGCCTATAGGAAACAGATATCTAGGGACAATTTAGAACAGCCAATTAACCTAACATGCATGTTTTTGGCATGTGGGAGGAAACCGGAGAAATCCCGGAGTAAACCCACGCAACACGGGGAGAACATGCAAACTCCACACAGATCACTGTTGGTCGGGGGCTGGGATCGAACCCACGATCCCACGATCCCCACAATCCCCCGGCCAAGGGTAAACTGTGCTGCCGCAGTGCTAACCACTGCGCCACCGTGCAGCCTAAGAACTGGTTAGCCAAAGCAGCAAATAAATATACACAGTTAGAATATACACAGTGCAGGAGCATTGCAGCTAGATGGTATCAGCAACATTACAGTTTGTTAAATTACCCGGCGAAATATAAATATGGACCCAGACAGTATATTTCACATTTGAATGAAGAGTGTTGTTGCCATCCTCAATAATAATTGCAGTTGTCTTAGTTGTGTATTGGAGACAACGATCTCTATTGTTCAAAGATGTGAAGTTTAGTACTACCTCTATGAGCAGCACTGGTTAGATAATAAGGTCTGACAGCCGTAGGTAGGAAGGACTTGCAGAACTTCTCCCTCAAGCCCCTAGGATGGCACAGCCTACCGCTAAATGGGCTCCTCAGTGCGTTCAGCATGTCCTGCATGGGGTGGGACTCAGACTCCAGCAGAGATGACAGCTTAGCCACCATCCTCCTCTCTCCTATCTCCTCCACTGAATCGAGGCATCACCCCAGAACAGAGCTGGCTTTTTTGATCAGCCTGTTCAGTCTCTTCCTGTCTGCCACTGTGATGCTGCTGCCCCAGCAGACCACTCCAAATGTGATGGCTGATGCCACCACCAAATCGTAGAAGGTTTTCAGGAGTGCCCCTTGCACTCCAAAAGACCTTAGGCTCCTCAGGAGGTACAGCCTGTGCTGTCCCTTCTTGTAGAGCATATTGGTGTTTTGTGACCAGTCCAGTTTATTGTTCAGGTGAAGACCAGGGTATTTGTAAGATGTCACCATCTCAATGTCTGTTCCCTGGATGTTTACTGGTGCTGTGGGGGGGTTGTCCTTGCCTGTAGCAGTCCACCACAAGTTCCTTGGTTTTCCTCGCATTGATCTTGAGGCAGTTCTGTAGGCATCAGTCCACAAAGTTCTGGATAAGTCCTCTGTAGTCCGCGTCATCCCCATCAGAGATGAGGCCGATGGTCACAGAGTCGTTAGAGAACTTCTGTAGATGGCAATATGGTGTGTTGTGTGAAAAGTCAGCAATGTAGAGGGTGAACAGGAGGGGAGCCAGAACTGTTCCCTGGGGGGCCCCGTACTGCAGATGATGGTGTCAGACAGAGTCTTGGGTTCTCACAGACTGTGGTGGGTCTGTGAGGTAGTCCAGGATCTATGATGACATGTCAACATTTTTTCATTAAACATATGTGACCTGTGCTGGCAAAATGAGTCACTTTGAGGACGTTATCAAAACTGAAGTAATGTTTTTTTCCATATTCTGTATTGAAAGACCTTCAAAATGATATTTAATTTGCAGGTAGTGCACAAAAACGGACCAGGAAAAAGATGATTTGTTTATATTTTGGCTATGTTTAAAACTCGCGTTCGATTGGTCAGCAGTTACATCTTCCGCATAAACAGTTGGGGTTTTTTTTAGAAAGTACGTTTTCTAAGCTTTCCAATGATACCAGGCACTCATGGGGGTTTTCCCGGGACTTGCCGCTAGCAAACAAAGAAAGAATCATGATTTATGACTTCTCCTGCTTGCAGCTCGTAATGACACAGTGCACATTGCGACTCATTTTGTCAGCATGGGTCACATATTTCTGATGTAGCCACTGATCTGACATTTTCACCAGATATCATTAATAACCCAAGAAATACATACATACAAAGAAATCAAGGCAACTGCGTTAACAAAACAAGTTATATTTAATAAAGTGGAATGACACAGGAAATAAGTATTGAACACATGAAGAAAAAGATGTGCAACAAGGCATAGAAAGCTAAGAAACCAGTTGAAATCCATCAGAATTTAGGAAGCTATCCCATGCCCCATCAGTGCAAATTAATTTCAGCTGGTTAAGTCCTGAGTGATAGCCTTTAATAAGGTCTGTGAATATCAGATTGTCACACCACAAAGAACTCATGATGCGTAGAAGCAAAGAGCTCTCTCTAGACCTTTGCAACCTTATTGTTACAAAACATAGTGATGGCATTGGTTACAGGTGCATTTCTAAACTGTTAAATGTTCTAGTGAGCACTGCTGAAGCCATCATTCGGAAGCGGAAAGCACATCATTTTACCATAAACCGCCCTGACCAGGAGCTCCTCACAAGATTTCTGACAGAGGAGTTATCAGAAGAGTTATCCAAGAGCCAAAGACGACTCGTGGAGAGCTCCAAAAAGACCTGGAGTTAGCAGGTACTGTTGTTTCAAAGAAAATAAGTAATGCACTCAACTGAGATACACACACACACACACACACACACACACACACACACACACACACACACACACACACACACACACACACACACACACACCCACACCTGCGTGTGTGTGTGTGTGTGTGTGTGTGTGTGTGTGTGTGTAAAATCCCCAAAAGATGTAACAGCCCAAAAGAAAAAAAAAAATAATCTTGTTGTGAAATTTATTGTTTTCATTTTCTGCTCCATGCCAAATCCTCCAGGATTTATTGGTTAGGCTTCGATTACGGGGATCAACAAGTACTGATGCAATATCAAATAGCACATTTAATGCAATTAAAAAACCCCCACTGGGTGTCATTTTATATTTCCTTGAGGCATCGTTTTGTATAAACTTTTTCTTGCTTTAGTGAAAATGTAGAACATACCCCATATAGGCCGTTCAGGCCTATATGGGGTATGTCCTACATTCTCTCTGTATGTATGTAAGTTCACCAATGTTTGGACTCATTTCTCTGATTTTTCTAGCCATTGGTCCAAACACTGCAGTGTGAATCCATCCAAAGGGCCCCTTTGCACAGCATGAAGATAATTGAATGACCATTGAGAGACCAAAAATTGGCCCACTCTCTCAATGATCTCTCAGCGATCTCCTAATGTCTAAAATAAATTCTGTGTAAATGTTTGGGAGATCCTTGTGTGTTTTGGACCTAGTTAAAACTTTGATTATACCATGGAGATCACTGAAAGATCACTGAGAGATCTGGAAAGTTTTTGATCTCTTAACAATCTCTCAATGATCTCCACCCCTGTGTCAAGGCAGTATATGTGAACATCTTTGTCATGACTTGATCTTGACCCCTTAAAGTTCTTGTCTTGGTATAATCTGGTCTTGGTCTGGTCCTGACTTTCAGGATCGCCCCTCCAGGGCAAGGAACAGGGCCCCAACGTGAGGCGTATTTCGTACATTATTTATTGTGAAAAATGGAACAGAAAACAACACAGCACGTGGGTTGAAACACAACATGGCGAGGCAAGGTTCCAGCTACAGGCAGGATACAAAACAGGACAGAAGTGTGTAAACACACCAACAGAGACAAGGACACCGCACAGGGCTAAGACAAAGACAGACATATATAGACCATGGGTAATCAACTGAACACAGGACAGGTGGGAACAATCAAGGGCAAACGGAGACAGCAGGGAAGTGGCTACAGGTACAGGAGGAGGAGCTGAGACAAAAAGGGTAAACTGGAACACATGAGGCATGACCACGAGACCATGATAATGATAACAAACATGCAGGACAAAGGACAAAGCAGGGGATAAATAATAAAGCACCTAAACCTTTGGGTCAGCAGTGGCTGAGGAGGTAGAACAGGTCGTCCAATAACCGGATGGTTGGTGGTTCGAATCCCACTCTCCCAGATATCCTGCTGTTGTGTCCCTGGGCAAGACACTTTACCCACCTTGCCTCCAGTGTCCGTAACACTGGGTATGAATGTGTATAAATGTTTGGTGGTGGCTGGAGAGGCCATTGGCGCTGACTGGCAGCCACGTTTCCGTCAGCTTGCCCCAGGGCAGCTGTGGCTACAGTAGTAGCTTAACACTACCATTGTCTGTCTGGAGTGCATGAATAATGTATTGATTTGTAAAAGCGTCTTTGAGTGTCTGTGATAGTGGTATATAAATCTGATGCATTGTTATTACCAAGACATGATGACATGGAACACAGAGAAACCCCAAAATATTAACATCAAGTTGAGGACGTGGCCTGAGCCCATGTCCGGGTTATCACAAAATACTTGAACAATAAACTAAGGTCAGGACATGGGCCCAGCCCATGTCTTGACACTAACTACAACACTAGTAATCAATGAGAAGAAAAACTACACTGGATTGTTTTAGCTTCATTAGTTTTTAGGGATGAAATTCCATCTTATAAAATATTTCCAAGCTAAAGCACATTTTACGTATTGCATGGGGCCCACTGATGCTTTTAAAACCTTTTCAGAGAGACCTACTATACCTATGGGCTAAAGATTCTTGTCTCTACAAATAAATCATGTGCCACAGAAGCTCATATGTCTTTCTGGGATGAGAAAGTTGTGCCTGTGAGAAATATCACCGTACCTGTGCAGACTGACGGAAGTCAGAAATACGAGTAATGAAATTCATGGTTTTTATGGTTCTCAGATGTTCTAAAGCTCAGGATCAAACGCCTAAAGGATCAATTACATAACAGGCAGGATACATAAACAGCATGTCTGCCTGAGGCCTAAAGGTAATAACAAGCCTCCCTTCATGTCAGCACCACAGGCTAGCTTGCATTCTTCAGCCATATACTGAAGAATACACGTGACCATGAAATCCACATTTCATCACTCACTGGCAGCTGACAGTACTTCCCAATCCTGATGATCATTATCGAGGGAATTACATGCAGCCGCCACATGCCATTAGGCGGCACCATAAAGGAAAAAAAAAAGCAGTTAGAGGTGTTCGCGTAAAGGCCACATGGGCTTCTGCATCTTCTTAAGTGCCGGTAATAAAATGTAGACACCACCTCCTCCTTCAGTCCCGGCCAATGGGAACCCAATGAACAAACTTTTTTGTGCCCCCCCCCCCTTCTTTTTGAATATGGTTCAGCATTCCATGTGCCACTTCACACAGTCAATCCTCAACATGCGCAGGTAGGACAATAATTTCATGTCCTTGGCTCCTTCTGCTCCTGCTTCTTGCCGCTGAGTGCCTCTTTGCTGAGTCCTGTCTGTCTCCTGTCAAGGACGGGGAGAAACATGGCCTTCCACTGCTCTGGTTTGAGGAGGTAAATATCTTATGCTCAGTCTCTGTCATCAGGAACTCTTCTCTCTGAGCTTACATACCGATAATGAGGGTCTTTTTCTGAGTACACAACGGTTCCCAGTCTTCATTTAGCGATGTGAAATATCTACACTGTGTCACAAAACTCTTTAAAAGAAAAGAACGTTTAAAAGAGTTCAGCAGAGAGAATATCTAAAGACATTATCACTTAGCTACTAAAGCACTTCTAAAGTCTTTGTCCTCACATCTTCCGCAACAGTTCCCTTGAACTGTACGGCCCATTGCCCCATGATCAACAGCAATCTGTTGTGGGGCCAATTAAGACAAATGTGGACAAGGCAAATTCATGCCAGGAGTGTTGGCTCACTCTAAACATTCTGGGAGCACCAACATGTGTGGCAGCAAAGGGAAAGTCCTCTCAAATGGTGATGAATGCCAGGAATTAAAACAGATGACATGTCATTACCTAATTGACTTTACTGATTGATTGCAAAATGAAATCTTTACTCGTATATATGGGGACTTTATACCTCTGATCTTACATTTAAAGGGGATTTTTACTGCCTTTGATCTGTGCCAGAAGTACCCAGTCAACACACGTACTGTATGCTTATGTGCAGGAGCTGTTATAATGGTATATGATTGATGTTTGTAATCACACGCTCCATCTGCAGTTGAAATGGAAATTAACACATCTTTCAACATTCAAGCTCCATCACACTAGATTGTTATGTTTTCATTCATTTTATCACTTACAGTAAAAGCTTTGCCTTGAGCATTGCTATAGCTGCTATAAAAACTTTTAACAACCACTGGTTTTACATGCTTCTTGATGTAATGCCTAAAGGAAGGAACTGATGTAATTTAAAATAACTATAACAAATCGCGCAAGGTTTTAATCTTTTTATGTTGTGCACAGAATCCAAAACAAGCTTGTTTTAGAAGCAACATAACAGGAAAACTAACGAAAAGTCAAATCAAACTAGCAGGAGATTTCAAATCTGTCTTAAAGAAAGTCTTACCACGCTGGAATGTGAATACATTCACTTACTGATGTTCAGTCACTTTCAGACTCATAAGACTGGAGATGGTTTCTCAAACACTTGTTTTGGGACAGATGTTTTCTGTTTAGTTTTAAGAAATAAATGTATGTATGACTAATTTTAGCCTTAGCTCCTTGTTTTCTACCAGATAATGATTACTGCAGGGAGAGTTCAGCTAAAAAGTACACTTAATTTGTCTTTTCAATTTCACCTAAGCTCAGCAAACAGCACACTATATATCAAGAAGGTTTGCAAGCATTTTGTCTCGGTGTGCCAAAGGTGTTGGTTTTTAGGGCGGAAATATTGGTAGCCTCCCTGGGGAGGCATATGTGAGAATTTTTTACTGTTTTTGCTACTGCTATCTTTTAACTGTCAGTAGTGCGACTGTGTAATTTTGGCCTGGTTAATATTCTGGCCTTGTGCAGACCTGTCACCTAGCATGTAAACAGCCAATAGAACTGCCCACAAGTCACAAATCCGATTGCAGACATCATATGACGCTGACAGCATCCAAGTTACCTTAATATTTTCATAATTTTGCCAATTACAGGTGCATCTCAGTAAATGAGAACATCATTGAAAAGTTGATTTATTTCAGTAATTCAATAAGCGAAACTCCTATAGATTCATTACACACAGAGTGATATACTGCAAGTGTTTATTTCTTTTAGTTTTGATGATTATGGCTTGCGCCTTATGAAAATCCAAAATTCAGTTTCTCAGAAAATTAGAATATTACATGAGACCATAAAGAAAAAAATAGATTTTTAACAGAAATGTTGGCTTACTGAAAACTATGTCCATGTACGCACTCAATACTTGGTCGGGGCTGCTTTTGCATGAATTACTGCTTCATTGTGGTGTGTCATGGAGGTGATCAGTTGAGGTGTTATGGAAGCCCAGGTTGCTTTGATAGCGACCTTCAGCTTGTCTGCGTTGTTGGGTCTGGTGTCTCTCATCTTCCTCTTGACAATACCCCATAGATTCTCTATGGCGTTGAGGTCAGGAAAGATTGCTGGCCAATAATGGACAGTGACACCATGGTCAATAAAGCAGGTATTGGTACTTCAGTGCGGGCAGGTGCCAAGTCCTGCTGGAAAATGAAATCAGCATCTCTATAAAGCTTGTCTGCAGAAGGACGTATGAAGTGCTCCAAAATTTACTGGTAGATGACTGCGCTGACTTTGGACTTCTTAATCACCGTGGACCTACACCAGAAGATGACATGGCTCCCCAAAGCAGGTGTCAAGTCCTGTCATTTGGAAATCAAGGTCCCAGAGTCTGGAGGAAGAGTGGAGAGGCACAGAATCCAAGCTGCTTAAGTTGCTCAATGATGATTTGGGGAGCCATGTCATCTGCTGGTGTAGGTCCACTGTGTTTTTTTTCCAAGTCCAAAGTCAGCGCAGTCAATTACCAGGGAATTTTAAAGCACATCATGTTTCCCTCTGCTGACAATCTTTATGTAAATGCTGATTTCATGTTGGAGCAGGTCTTGGCACCTGCCCACACTGCCAAAATACCTGGTTAAATGACCATGGTATCACTGTGCTTGATTGGCCAGCAAACTGGCCTGACCTAAACCCCATAGAGAATCTATTTTCAAGAGGAAGATGAGACACCAGACCCAACTATGCGGATGAGCTGAAGGCTGTTATCAAAGCAACCTGGGCTTCCATAACAGCAGTACCACGGGCTGCTCACCTCCATGCCACACTACATTGATGCAGTAATTTATGGAAAAGGAGCCCTGACCAAGTACTGAGTGTGTACATGGACATACTTTTCAGTAAGCCAATATTTCTGTTAAAAATCCATTTTTTTAAATTGATCTTATATAACATTCTAATTTTCTGAGAAACTGAATTTGAGATTTTCATTAACTATAAGTATAATCATCAAAATTAAAAGAAACTAGTACATACCCATGCATACCGGTCCATACCCGTAGAAACCAAGTACAAGCAAGTATTTCTGCACGCCCGTTGCTCCCGTCTCAGACGACTGTGTTGTTCACAGTCATGCCTGCGGCGTACTCCTGGAACCTGAGGTGTTTCATGTTCACGGCATATTTTCTGATGTGCAGCAGTTCTCCTCAACTGGCATTCTTCAGTGTTACACATTTTTACTGTGTCAGCACCTCTTTAAAAACGACATTGCTGAGAAAGTGACGCTTTTGCTTAGTTTCTTCATCTCGAGCAACAATACGAAGACTGCTTGATCTGGCAACTCTGCTCGCGGCAGCGTAGAATTGGCCATGGCTGCAGAAATCTGTTGTGCAGAAAACACAAACGCGCTGTAAAGACTGGCCCTGTGACTTATTCACCTTGCCAGTTTTGAGCCATATGACATCATAAAGACACATTTCTCTATGTTCCGTCATATACAGTAGACATCATATCTTTATGATGGCTTCGCGAGTTCTATGATGCCTGAGTCCATAGAACATCCTATGATGATCAGGCAGAGATCATAGGCTGTCCTGTGATGTCCTATAAACGTGACAGACACACACAGATTTCTTGCTTTATTAGAGGGCTATATCACTCTGTGTCTAATGAATCTATGAGTCTGACTTTTTGAATTGAATTACTGAAATAAATCAACTTTTCAATGACATTCTAGCTTATTGAGATGTGCCTGTATGCGACATTAACCCTAAATGAATTTAAATTCAGCTCTATTGTTCAACCCAATTGTTCAGTCATATCCTCCTCATTCTATTCTATAAAATAACTGACTGGGGCTTTGACTGCAATGCCTGGCTTAATGTCTGGCTTACTAATGTTCACATTTTGTCTTCGTTCAAGTGTATGCCCTTTGGCCAGCGCAAATCCCATCTTCCAAACAAGCCATCATGATCATAGCTCACATGAGGTCATGCCCCGCTGTGTATTAAAGGGAAGGCCTGATCCTCTGAATAATTAGATGCTTTTTGCATGGTCCTGTTGTCATAACAAAATGGACTTGGATACACCCATAAATGCATTCTGCACTTCAATAGACAATTAAATCATCTTAATATGGCCCATGGTGTTTACAATGCAAAAACTTCAGAAGCATAAATGCCTTCATGATATGTGAAAAACTACAAATAATGAAAGCACCAAGGTGCAGCTGCCTTGGTGCAGCCTCTACTAGCCTGGCCTACTTATTACAATACCCTTTTTCGTGGCTCTATTGAAGGTATAATGGTGAGTTAAATTTGTGTTTATTTTGAAAACAAAGGCTTACCTTGAAATTCTGGAAAATTAAAAGTCAAGAAAATATGATGACATAATAATACAAGCCTTTAGTTCCACTTGATTTTGACAGGGTGAGCTGAAAAACTGGTAGCAGACAGATACACACACACACACACACACACACAGCGTGATTATCGTATGCCTTCATTGCACCGAGGCATAATTACCAAAACCTCAAGAAGCAGCAACTAAAAACAATGTGATATATAGAACTTTTTTTTTAAATCAAGGTAAGATTCAATCAAGAGTCAAGATTAAATCAAGGTAAGCTTAATTTCTCATAGCTATAGCCATATATTGAATAAGAACTCAGAGCATGTATTTGAATTAAAATGGCCACCAATTCAAGAGCCTGTATTATATTTAGTCTGAAATTTGGTTTGTTGATAGATATCGTTGTCCTGAATGGGGGAAAGGAAGTTGTTCGTGGCAGCGCCTTGCATGGCAGATATGACTATCTAGATATGACTGACACTGTAGATAAGAGAAACGTAATTTTGTTCTGCTGTATACAGTTGGCTATATGGTTTGAAAGACAAAAATGTTGGCTTTCCTTCCTTTCTTTCCTACAAAGTTTTGATATGGTTTGGATTTTTTTTAATGTCACCCCACCTTAAAAGATTTTTAATATTTTATCATTTTTCATAAAAATTGTTGACAACTTAACACCTGTAAGCTGAGTCAAGATTTACCTTAAATGAGGGTAGAGTATCTTCAGGAAAGCCCAAAACTACGTGATGACAGATTTTAAAGCTTCCCTTGTGCCACTGTTCATCACTGACATGCTGCCAGGTTGCACAAGCCTCGACCCTGGACGGACGAGGTTGAATGGAGACGGCCCGCTGGGGTTCAGAAGGTGCTCCTTTTAACGTGAAGGGCACAACGTTAGAGCTCAACGCCTCCGCTGAGGAGACCTTGTTGACTTAGCCATTAGTCAGTCTTTCAACGCTCAAACACACACACGCACACACACTTGCACGTATTCCTCAAGCTAGCACACACGAGCTGGAGAATCCACACGCTGGAGGTGGGTTGTGCCCTCAGTAGCACTGGCACAACCTCATCCATTTCTCAGCTCGGCAGGCTGAAACACTTGGCTTTGGAGGAGAGTCCTCGCTGCCTCTTATCACTCATGTTGATGATGGATTTGGGATGGCTCCTGAGAGCTGTCACAACGTAGGGTGCACATAAGGAAGCTGGCACCAACCCTCTCCATGTCCTCCTTCACTATATCCACGAATCTTCTCTGTGGTCTTCCTCTTCTCCTTCTGCCTGGCAGCTCCATCTTCAACATCCTTTGTCCAATATATCCACTATCCCTCCTCTGCACATGTCCAAACCATCTCAGCCTTGCCTCCCTTACTTTATCTCCAAACCACTCAACCTGAGCTGTCCCTCTGATATACTCATTTCTAATCTTGTCCTTCCTAGTAACTCCCAATGAAAATCTTAGCATCTTCAACTCTCTCACCTCCAGCTCCATCTCCCGTCTTTTTGTCAGCACCACCGTCTCCAAACCATACATCATAGCAGGTCTCACTACCATCTTGTAAATTTTCCCTTTCACTCTTGCTGCTATCCTTCTGTCACAAATCATCCAGAGACTTGTCCTCACCCACTCCACCCTGCCTGCACTCTCTTCTTCACCTCTTTTGTGCATTTTCCATTGCTTTGCATGGTTGACCCCAGGTATTTAAACTCATCTACTTTCACTACCTCTACTCTTTCCATTTTCCCCGTTCGATCGGCCTCCCTCTCATTCATAATTATGTATTCTGTCTTGGTTCTACTGACTTTCATTCCTCTTCTCTCCAGTACCTCCACCTCTCCTGGGGCCTCATGTATAAACGGAGTACACACACAAAAACACGGCGTACGCTGATTTTCACGCACACAGTGGGATGTATAAAAACAAACGTGAGTGACATGAGAATCTGCAGGCTGAGCTGCAAAGCTTCCACCTGCCATGAGAAGTTGCAGCTCTCCGCAAAATTGTGTTTGGCTCTATCAGGTGGGTCTGTTAAACTACAAAACAGCTGAAACTCACTGATTAAATAACTTTTTTTTTATTTTTGTATACTTCATTGATCCCCAGAGGTGAAATTGAGGGCATCCACCTGGATGGATGAAGCAGCCACGGTATGGCGCTATCCCTTTACCGCTCACACACACATTCACACCACTTTTTTTTTTTTTTTTAGAGTCTCTAATTAACCTAACCTGCATGTTTTATGGCCTGTGGGAGGAAACCAGAGAACTCCCGGAGTAAACCTATGCAGACACGGGGAGAACATGCAAACTCCACACAGATCACTGTTGGTCAGAGGCTGGGATTGAACCAGGGATCCCATGGCCAAGGGTGAGTTGCTGTGCTGCCGCAGTGCTAACCACTGCACCACCGCACTGCCCAATTTCTACTTCAGCTAAAATGCTTTGTCTATGAATTAGTCTGTGAAAAGCATGATTATTATTACATGATTTATCTCCATAACTCGGCTAATTGAGCGCAGTGAAACCCCAAGGAATTGACCTGCCTCACTCATGGACCAGCCAGCTCCGCTGTTAACTGGATCCTGTTTCTATAAATGTGTCCTTCTGATCCGAAGAAAAAAGGAGAGATCCTCTGGATTGATGTTGAATAAAAGGAGCACCATTGGGAGTTCTGGGCTGCAATTTACCCGGATTTACGGAGAACGTTAACGGATTCCCCCTCTGACATTTCGGCATCCTCAGACCTTAGGAAGTGGGTTGGGGGAAACCTTTATAACACCTGTTGTCTTGGAGTCATTTTGACCTGAAGATAACAGGAGGATTGAGGCAATACGTGCTGTACCTTGGAGGTTATAATTTGAAATAAAAGGCCTTTATATTACACAACTCCATGTGTTTCACCTGGCTGTCGTGCATAATTTGGATTCTGACACAGATTTGGTTTGTAACCTGTATAAATTCAGCTGTAAGACTGGAGTGGTATTTAGTGGTCTTTAGTTACTTTATTCATTTGTTCATTTTACTCAGTAATATCACATCTGTCTATGCGGATTACGGAGGGCTTTCTTTCACAGCATTTTTTTCATGTGTCAACACCACCTGTGCCCCCCACACACACACACACGTCACCCCAGCAACACTGTCATTGAGTAGTGATCCATCTGTTGACTTTAACTTTAATGGCAGACCATTTTATTTTATTTTAGTCAGAGCCGACTGCATTACCTGTCATTGTAACACAGTCCACTCGGTAAACTTAGGTTTATTGTTGATTCCAGAGGGTCAGAACATAATAAAATATTTTTTCTGACCTCCACCTCCGTTATCGACACCTCAGCATCACACTCTGTGAAGTTACTGTTTTTTTATGTTGTGCTTTCCTGCGGGATTGACGATCACTGTTTGACAGAAGAGTGACAGAAGGGGTGTTTTTCTTCATTTACATAGTCATTAATGGAAGGAACCGAGGTGGAGTAAAGAGGTTGTGCATGTGCGCTGCTTTTCACATGAGGTGGGATGTATAAAGAAAAGGATCAGAGAACTGGGCGTGCGCAGAGTTTTATAAATCTGAAAATTTTTGTGCACATGTATTTTTCAAATTTTTTGAGTACGCCATCTTTCAGTGTGAAAGCTGTGCAATCCTTTATACATGAGGCCCCAGGTTCTCTTCCACCTGCTCCCTACTCTCACTACAGATCACAATGTCATCTGCAAACATCATGGTCCATGGATACTCTTGCCTGACCTCATCTGCCAACCTGTCCATCATCATGGCAAACACCATGTGCAATATTTCTGCACTTAAATGTTTCAGATCATCAAACAAATAACTGGGGTAAACACAAAATGCAGTTTTTAAATGATGATTTCATTTATTATTGAAAAAAGCTATCTAAACCTATCTGGCCCGATGTGAAAAAGTAATTGTCCCCCAAACCTAATAACTGGTTGTGCCACCTTTAATATGCATTTCCTGTATAATGAAGCAATGACATTAGTTTTCTACCACCCAGAAGTAAAATAGTAATATGGAATAAATAATACAGTAATATCCATGTGGCATTTACAATCAATTCCTTTTTGCAATCATCTTCTATTCTTTAGTGGAATGCAAAGCAAGCACACTTTATGTCCCAGCATTAGCTCCTGGGGTTACCTGCTAAGTATTCCGTGTCACTCCTGTGGACATGTATCGATCCAGGCACAAACAAAATGTCACAGAGAATTAGATACATGACTGAATACAGATTTTCTCCATCATTCCTCAACAGAAAGCGACTGTGCCATCTATTGATGCCGGTGTACTCCCCCGCCTGCGTGGCTCTTGTGTGCCTCCTCCTTCCTTCAGTCCTTGGACGTAAGTCACCTACAGCGCTGTGCACCATTGCTGACACATGCCAAAATCAGATATTGCATGTATGTCACTGTTTCTGTGAAACCGTTTGTTCTGTAAACACATGTTGGTGCCCACATGCTGATTGTTCTCAACCCTACTCTTTATCAACGCTAACAAAACGGGGGCCAGAAATAGCAGGCCTATTGTGCTGATCGGTGTTATAGGATTAAATCAGATTAACTGTTCAATAATCACCACAACCACATTGTCTGCTGTTGTTTTGGAGGCACAATAATGCAACCATGAATGTGAGAAGCTCCAAAGTACAGTGGGTGTGTTGCTTTCGCCTCATTATCACGGCACACATGCGTACGCACGTGACATCTTTAACCGTGGTTCATCTCCAGCTCATTTCACTAATGACTGGCTTTCTGAGGGTAATGCTGCGGCAGGCAGTAACTTTTTAACAACTTGAGGCCCACACGCTCGGTCAGATAAATGTTTAGCGGTGGTAAATGTGGGATTATAAATGCCGTCTCACCGCGCTGTCTCATTTCTCAGCAGTTTAGGTAGGATCTGGTGATGGCTTCCAGATGTGCTCACCGTAAATGAGCTGACTCAGGTTATTGACTGAGGAGCCCCTCTGGCTGTCACTTTCCTCATTTCATGGAGTTGTTCATGAGCCCCACGCCCAAAAAAAAAAAAAAAAAAAAAAAAAAATTCATAAAAATAGAGCTTTAGAACTCATTACACAGGAACATACAAGTTCAAATTGACCACAGAGTGACATACAGCTAACTGCATACAAGTTAACAGATTATTTAACTAAATAATCTGATTCTACAGTAGAGCACCATAAACCGTTAATTTTTTTCACAACAGCTAAGGACGCACTGGGAATATGACCAGTATTGGCTTCACTACTACAGTAAGTACTTCGACTCAAAAATCTGTATCAGTGCTCCGTGGTACTTGCCGTTGAAACAAAATGTGAAGGGTATGGTGTACATACTGAACAGGAATTATCTTCACAACCCCTTGACTGATGAATTGAGCGGTTAAAAATTTAAACCCAAGATGTTGCCCCTAGCAACATTGCTCTTGCAATCATGAGAGTACGCAAACACCTCCACTACGATAATGTGGCGGAGCCTTTAGCTTGATATGTTAGCCAGCTTGTGCTGCTGAATGTATGGGACTACATCTCCCCGACAATGTTTGAACTGATTTATAGTAAAGTCTCATTTGGCTTCTGTGACTGAGCATCAGCCCACATTCACTTTTACTGCAGTGTTTCACATTTGTCAGTTGCTAACTTTGCTAGTAGTTATGATGTTTTTAGCTTTGAAGGCCAGATAATGTGGTAAATGTTGAGTTCATAAGCATACACTATGTAAGTCTAGTGTCTGACCTTTATATAAATGGAACATAAAGTGTATCTTTTTAAGACAACTTCACAGTATTATTGATGAAAGCTGAAATCAGACAGAAATGTTGCAAGTCTCTAGCATAAGCTCCATGAAAAGATAGGCATGTCCATCTTGATAAATTGCTTGTGTAAATAGAAAGATGAAAGTGGTTCTTCTGAAGCTGCTGTATCAATTTAATGTCGCTGGCCCTAATGGCATATTTGGATACACACAGTGTCTCTGAGCTCTGCATCATAAATCCCAAACACTGCATTGATTAGTGTGTTTTCATGCTTGGGGTTGTACGAAACAGTGCAAGAGAGCCCTGCATTAAAATGCACCAAAGTACATTGTGATGTTAATCCATTTTGACATTAAAGACCTTGCTTTTTCCTCACAGTTGTCTCCTGGAATGTGGCTACTGACTTAAATGGACCTTTATATCCGCCTTATTCCTAGCCCCCATGATGTCTTGTGTGAATTATGGGTGCAACTTCCAGTACTAGTCAAGAACGTGGAGTTGTCATGGAAACAGGACACTTTTCCTTCTTAAAAACCAATGACTTTGGCGTCAAAAATGTGGGGACATGGCCTTTTGCACCTCAAAAAGAGTAATATAATCATACCACTTCCCACGACTATCGAGGGATGAGAAGATTACCTTAAAAAGTGGCCTCACAGACAGTAGCTCCATTAGTTTGCAACGCTGCTGAAATGCTACGCTGTAAACAAATAAAAGCTCTGAGATATAGCAACGTCTCCACTGCAATAAAGTTGGTTGCATTTTTTTTAAATATGTTGGACATAATCAAATTTACCTCAGAGCAGATGGAGAATATAGTCGGAGCCACAAAGAACCACAACACCGTGCTTGGGTGTTTTAATGTCGGGGTAAAACAGACAGCTGTACCCGACATTAAAATGCTCACGCTGCTGTCATGCCGTGAATGCTTGTTATTTAACTTAACACGTACAGACATTTTCTGACAATTGTTCAAAATTTTGTTGATCTACGTATATTTAGTGATAATTTAGAAATAAATGCATGCTGAATCTGCTAATATCAAGTTCAAATGGGATCAAGTGCATAGTAGTATCAAGTCTGGAATTTCCCCATTGTGGGACTAATAGAGGTAATGCATATGATGTCACTGAACAGAACTCAAGGCAGCTAAAAAACACTGAGTGGCAAAAATGAGTGGCAGCATTAGGGTGCATGCAGTAAAACACAAAAAATACACAGTATTCAATCACAGCAGTGCATAGAGTACCTGCTTGCATTGTGGAGAGCTATTCTTATCATTCTATCTCATATTAATTGGCAAAAAAATTAATTCAATTCAACTTTATTTATATAGCACCATTTCACAACAACAGTCATCTCACAGCAAACTTCCACAATTGCAGAAAGACCTCAGCAATCAGGTGATCCCCTTTGAGCAAGTACTTGGCAACAGTGGAGAGGAAAAACTCTCTTTTAACAGGAAGAAACCTCCAGCAGAACCAGGCTGAGGGAGGGGCAGTCATCTGCTGTGACTGGCTGGGGATGAGGGGATAGAGAAAAAGAAGAAATGAACAGACATTTAGAGAGCAAACAGCATGACAGGGACTCAATCTATGGGAGAGAACAAAGAGATGTTAATGACCAGCAAAAATATTTCATTGAGAGTGAATAAAGGAGTGAAGCCCAGTGCATTGTTGGAGGTCCCCCGGCTATCTAAACCTATTAGCAGCATAACTAAGGGAGGGCTCAGAGGCACCTGATCCCACCCTAACTATAGGCTATATCAAAAAGGAAGGTTTTAACCCTATTCTTAAAAACAGAGATCAAGTCTGACTTCCGAATCCAGATTGGCAGCTAGTTCCAAAGGAGAGGAGCTTGATAACTGAAGGCTATGCCTCCCATTATACTTTTGGAGATTCTAGGTATTACAAGTAATCCTACATTTTGGGTGCGTAGTGCTCTGTTAGGATGATAGGGTAGTGTCAGATCTTTCAAATAAAAAGGGACCTGTCACATTGACTGTCAGCATAAGTGAAGGGTGCAACACCAAAGGAAACACAGAGGAACAAACAATGACGTTTGACAATTTTATTGAACTCAAAAAGGGCAGGATTGGAGAAAAACAGTCACTGGCCAGAGTAGCAGCAGCCTGCGGAGGATAGACGAGAGCTGATTAGGGAGAGGAATGGAGGTGAAAGTGGAAATACCAATTATGCCACTTACGTGGGGAAGAGAGAGAACCCAGCACAGAGCCCAGCAAGGAGAGACGAACTAGCAGGATGAAGCTGCTGGGATTAATGGGGATGAAGGGCTGAGTCTGACCGGGTGGAAATGAGAAGCTACAGTGGGCAAGTCAACAGGCTGGTGAGCGCACCGCAGTCCCTGAAGATGCACCGCTTCGATGGCAGCAACCTGGAGGAGGAAGGAGGAGAAAATTGTGTTAGGTTAGGAAACCAATAACACGAGATAACTTGCTTGACTGAGACTTTCTCTGCTCAGTGGCAGTATACCCAAACAAGCCAATGTGGAATCAGTGAAGAGGTGGTCCTTATAAATGCTGGCTCGGCAGAAGCAGCAGGTGCGCCAATCCTCCCAGGTGCAGTGATTACCAGGGAGGAAGGAGAGACAGAACAGAGGGGGCGAGCGCTCACCAGGACATGACAGGACCTGTTTATTTAGAGCTTTGTACGTGAGAAGAAGGATTTTAAACTTAATTCTAAATTCTATGCAAAGCCAATGAAGGGAGGCCAGAACCAGAGAGATGTGATTTCGCTTTCTAGTACCTGTTAAAACTCTTGCTGCAACATTTTGGATCAGCTGAAGACTTTTTAAAGATATTTTAGGACAGCCTGATAATAAAGAGTTACAATAATCTAACCTAGAAGTAACAAAAGCGTGGATTAGTTTCTCAGCATCACTCTGAGACAAGATGCTCCTAATCTTGGCAGTATTACGCAAATGATAGAAGGCAGTCTTAGAAACAAGTTTAATATGTGAAATAAAGAACAGATCTTGATAAAAAATAATTCCAAGGTTCCTCACAGAACTATTAAGAGCAAGAGTAGCTGCATCCAAAGTAAGAGTTTGATTTGGAAATCTATTTCAAAGGTTTTTTGGACCAACTAAAAAGACTTCAGTCTTATCTGAATTTAATAGCAAGAAATTACAAGTCATCGAGCTTTGATTTCTTAAGAAAAGCCTCTAATTTGGCTAACTGATTACTATCATCTGACTTCATTGACAAGTATAACTGTGTGTCATCTGCATAACAATGAACATGTATGCAGTGCTTTCTAATAATGTTGCCTAGCGGAAGCATATATAAACTAAAATGAATAGGGCCTAGCACAGATCCCTATGTAAATATGTGACTGAGCTTTGAGTTGGAAGAAAACTCATTATTGACATGAACAAACTGGAATCTATCAGCTAGATAAGATCTAAACCACTCCAATGAAGTTCCATTAAGTCCAACAAGGTGTTCTAGTCTATCAAGTAAAATATTATGATCAACAGTATCAAATGCTGCAATAAGGTCCAAAAGGACAAGTACAGAAACAAGTCCATTGTCAGATGTGATAAGGAGGTCATTATTGACCTTCACTAAAGCTATTTCAGTACTATGATGGATTCTAAACCCAGACTGAAACTCTTCAAATAAACCATTTCCCAGCAAGTGGTCAAACAATTGCGTAGCAACACATCTTTCTAAGATTTTTGAAATGAAAGGCAGATTAGAGATTGGTCTATAGTTAACTAAAACTCCTGGATCCAACGTTGGCTTTTTAAGTAAGGGTTTAATTACAGCAGTTTTAAAAGCCTGCGGTACATGGCCTAATGTTAATGAAGAATTGACTATTTGAAGAATAGCGCTACCAATAAATGGGAAGACTTCTTTAAATAACCTGGTAGGAATAGGGTCTAAAAGACAAGTTGAAGGCTTGGATGAGGAAATTATTTTATCTAACTCTAAAAGATCAGTTGGAGCAAACTCATCAAGACAGATATCAATTGAAGTAGTTGTAGTAGTTACTGTATTTAAGTCAAGGGTGGGAAGAATCTGATTGATTTTTATCTCTGATAGATGAAATTTTATTATTGTAGAAAATCATAAAGTCCTGACGGAAGCTCTAAGGGAATGCTAGGTAGTCCTGACTCTTTGTCAGCCTGACTACAGTGCGGAAAAGAAACCTGGGATTATTCTTGTTCTCTTCTATTAATGCGGAATAATAACTTGTTCTAGCTTTCCTAAGATTTTTTTTTTTTTTTATGTTAGAAGATGATTTCTCCAAGCTAAATAGATTTCATCTAATTTAGTGGAGTGCAGTTTTCTTTCTAATTGATGAGTCTTCTGTTTTAAGCTTTGAGTTTCTGTGTTGAACCAAGAAGTTAGAAATCTCTGATTAGACTTTTTTTCTTTTTTGAAGGGGCCATCATGTCTAGGGTCTGATGCAGAGAAGCTGTCAAGTTATCGACCATGCTTTCAGTTACAGAAGGAACAAGCTCTCCATAGCTTATCTCCATTGTGTTGACACATGGCATTGAGGAAACAATCTGCTTAAATTTGGTAACAGCATCATCTGAAAGACATCTACTGTAGTAATATTTTTCTTTAGGAGCCAAATAGTCAGAAATAGTAAAATCAAAGGTAAACAGACGATGGTCTGACAGTACAGGGTTATGAGGAGACACTACCAGATTTTCTATTTCTATGCCATATGTCAGAACAAGGTCCAATGTGTGGTGGAGATAATGGGTAGAATTTCCTATTTTCTGAGAAAACCCCATCGAGTCTAATACTGAATTAAATGCCATATTAAGGTAATCACTATCAACATCTACATGTATTTTAAAATCCCCTACTGTATTTATTCTATCCGATTTCAGCACTAAATTCAAGAATTCAGCAAATTCAGATAAAAACTCGAAGTAGGCAGATGGAGGAAGATAAACTATGGCAAATAAAATTGGGTTTGTAGGAAACTCGAAATGAAGAGACTGAATGATTTTTCAATATTGGTTTATTCCATATCAAGTCCTACAGCTCCTCTCTCAGCCAGGGAATGAAGAGAGCGAGCTGAGCTAAACCATATACATTTATACTGTTACAACAGACACAAATCACATTCACATCAAACACAGAATTCCATTCATAACTAATCCTCCCATTGTCCTCTCGGCTTCTCTGTCTGACCCTATGAGTCAGGCAGTCTCTTCAGGTTCACTCTTGGATCTTCTCACTTCTCCTCTAGTCCGCAGGGGGTCCAGACTCAATGTCCATCTGGGGCGTGATGTCAATACACACTGTGAGCTCAAAGTTCCTTCATGTCTGGGTCTCTGCCAAGGAATATGTGAGCTACATAATGTTACGCCACAGGTTTAGCCTAAAATTACTAGCATGCCCAATACCGAGGACCAGGTCCTCAAAGGAATTATAACATGTTTTTTGCTTTACATTAACTAGTAATTTGGAATGGTAAATTGTTGCTACTCCTCCTCCACGACCAGAACTTCTGGGATTTTGACAGTTAAGTAACCAGAGGGAGTTGATTCATTTAAACCAACATAATCCTCTTGCCCTAACCAAGTCTCTGCAAGGGAAATTAAATCAATCTGATGATCAACTGACAGATCATGGACTAGCAGAGACTTGGGAGTTAGAGACCTAATATTTAACAAACCGCTTTTAATTTTTGAATTATGAGGAGGAGCAGAGGCCAGGTCATTACATTTAGAGGCTTCATGTTTAATTTGAGTTTTACCAACTTTTTGTTTAATCACTTTGGGATGCTTATACATTGTATTTTTATTTACTTTAGAGCACGGGTGTCAAACTCATTCCATGGAGGGCCAAGACCCTGCAGGTTTTACCTCCACCCAGTGCCTTCAACAGGTGATTTCACTGAATTTCTTCCCACTGATTGCTGATCAGTGAAAACACCTGCTGAAGAGACTGGCTGGAGGTAAAACCTGCAGGGTCTTGGCCCTCCATGGAATGAGTTTGACACCCCTGCTTTAGAGGGAGCAGACAGTGATTCTCTGATGGGGAAGACAGGGGCTAATCTGAGGGGTAGCGGATGAAAAGAAGCTGCAGAGAGGTGTGTAAGACCGTGACTCTGCTTCCTGGTCCCAACTCTGAGTTATCAAGGCTTTGGAAATTTGGATAAAAACAATGCCAGATTGTTATATAAATGAGACAAATTAAGTAAATAAATAATTAAAGGCCCTGACTCATTTCTTACTTACAATGTGCCTTGTGGTGTTTATCCACACATCGCTACAATCAAGTAAATGGCGTATTATTAAATAGCTAAAGTTAAAAAAGGTACTTTTTGCACTGCTGTGACTAAATATTTTGTGTGATTTTTATGTTTTGCTGTATACAAAATAAAGCTGCCATATGTGATTGCCACTCAGTGTTGTGTTGCTGTGGTAACTGTCCTGTAACTGCCAAGAATGTTCCAATGCATCCCCTCTGTAGGTTTATCTTATATCGTTCCAATGCAGTGCAACAAATACCAAAAAAAATAAAAAAAAAACCCAAAGTATTTGATATCTTTCTTAAATTGTTAAGCCTTAGGAACCAAACTGTTACTATTTTTTATTTATTATAACCTTCGCCAAGGAGGTAATGTAATCGGGGTGGTTTGTCTGTCTGTCTGTCTGTTAGTAGGATTATGCAAAAACTACAAGACAGATTTTGGTGAAAATTTCACCAGAGGTAGCCCTTGCGGCAAGGATGAACCCATTAAATTGTGGTGATGATCTGAGAGTGCATACCTCCAGCAAGGACTTATTTGTACAGTGTTTATGCAGCAAGGATTACACAAAAACTACAAGATGGATTTGGATGAAATTTTCACCAGAGGTGATCCTCTGGCTAGAGAGGAACCCATAACATTTTGGTGATGATCCAAGAATGAATACCTTCACCAAAGCTCTTATGTTCTCACAGTGTGTTAGCAAGAATCCTCCAAAACTACTGGATAGACTTTGATGCAATTTTCACCGAAACTGGCTTGTGGTCTACACACGAACCCATTACATTTTGGAGGTGATCCATGAGGGACGGAAGGTGGAGGTATGTGCTCTCTGAGTGCTTTTCTAGTTTTACTTCATGCAGCTTTGCGTCTGGTGGCATATATGACACACAAACATCAAATCTGTGACATTCATACAAGTGAACCTACCTGGTGCTCTTGTGTCTGTCCTGTCTGTACCACTGATCACACCAACAGTCCTTTTTAGTTTTTGGTGCATGGTCTACTCATTGCTGTTGAAGCCACAGATTTAGCTCTGCTTATTTGTGAGGAGCCTCACACCACGAACAGCGGCAGCAAGTACCAGAACTATGCAAAAACATTCAAAAATACAAAAACTACAATTGCTGAAATTATCTACCACTTGACTGCAAAGCAGGTATGTGGACTATATATTAAAACCAATTTGAAAAACTTAAAAACTCTATTTTAAATGCCCCACTACTCCCCTCTTGTTTACTGATTTAACACTACTTCAGCCAAAACCACAAGTTGCACCCATAATCGTTTCTACAGCAGCGCCCTCAGGAATAAGGTGGATACCTGTTTGTCAAATTCTGCAAGGAAATCATTTTCATTTTGCCTTATCAGAGCTGGACCTCAACAGGCTGGATGGCGATTCTGTCTGCCCACCAATGAGAAGTGGTCAAGATGACCTTCCAGGTAAAAGATTTTGGTTGGTAAAATTTATTATTATTATTATTATTATTACAAAAGAAAGTTTAATCTATGAAAGTCCCTAAAAGAATCAACAGTATGAGAGGTGGTGTACATAAACTGTCAGTATTCCTTTAGGTTTCAAACAAGGCAAAAACGTAAAATGTTCCACCTGAGTTTAACAGAATTTTCACTTGGAACAGTTTGAACTCAGCATGATTATAAATGCTCCTTCAGTTGGCCCACTTTCTGCTTCAGCACATCAGCGTGCATTCTGCTCTGTAGCTTGAACAAAAGGGGCCATTTTTCCTTAAAACAATTGTCTCCTGATAGACTTTGTAAACACTAAATACAAAAGGAATATGAAATTCATCGTTCTTCATCCTTTGCTAACACTGTTCAAATTCACTATTATGTTAACAGTATATTACCATAATTATTATATATTATTATTATAATATAATAATTAATATAATTATATTACTATTATATTAACACCACTGAAAGACAAACAGACTCATTTAACATTATGGTTAACATAGGGCTGTGCAATATGACCAAAATTTCATATTACATTATAAGTAATTTCATTTGATGATAACAATATATATATCACATATACATTTTCTGTAAATTCTATAGTGTATATATAATAAACGATAAAAAGGACCATCTCTTTTTGTACATTTCAAATTATATACTTAAAAAAATCAGTTGTACAAATTCATCTGTCATTAATTTTATGCACCTTTTTCCCTCTTAATTTTGCAGTGTTGTTATAAAATTGTTTTTTGATGTGGTTTTGAGATTACTTCAACTATTCATTATTGCTACTTGACTAATTAAAAATTATTAGAAATCAAGTTACGCTAAGAGCCAGTTTGTTCCTCCAACACATTTTAATGTATTTATTTAGTGTGTATGTGGCTGCTGTCATGCACTTATACAGCTTTAACAATGTTTTTTTTTTTTCAGACAAAAGGAACTTGGCAGTAATTTAAATCAAGCAAATGATGGTCTGATACACTATAATGCTTCCTCTTAGTAACAAGTTAGCATTGTCATTTAGCATTTGCCATTTTATAATTAGAGAGAGATGGTGTTAACATTAATTACCTCCAATTAAAACGAGGCTAGAGGACTATCCTCTGTGATGCAGCATGATGGGAAAAAGCCCACATCCCTGGCAAACAGGAGCAGCGGCTATATGACCAAAACATTAGCTTGCAATTAGCTGCTAACCAGCGGAACCCACACACCTAACACACCTAACACACCGTGGGGGAGAGGCAGGGTGGTGACAAGTAGAAATGGGGTACGTGTCTTTTAAATCCCGATACAAGCAATACAGTTTTATATGAAAGTGTAGACATTTTTTATCGCATCGCCTGATTTACAGTATATCATCATATCAAAAGCCCTAGGTTAAGGTTAATGGTAATCTGCCCCAAAACTAAAAATATTTTTAAATCCTAATTGAAAAATCCAGCAATTTAATTTAATAATAATAATAATAATAATAATAATGATGATGATGATGAAGCATCCATTCCATATGCTTAATCAACAGTATTAATACTGAATTAGTCATTGTTTGCTAATTTGTTTGCTGCCTTTGCCACCATTATTTTTAATCACATTTTATCACCTAATACAAACTTCAACCTGCTGGACGGAGTTGAACATTCTGCTGGTGATGCCGAATGTTTGTTAATTAGTGTGAACTTGAAAACTTTGCCTAAATTGGGACCAAAAGAAAAAAAGAATTCTCAAAAACTCTGTTTCAATGGAAGGAAGTGCATAGTCAAATATTTTATCAGTTTAAAAGCTAGAGACTGCCCAACCAGGCAAAAATCTGCTTGGGGACCCATTATATCCCCATCATCTATGATCATAATTAAAATCGGACTGCAGATTTGGACAAACTAGATCAATATCAACCCAGACACCAATTTTTAGCTCTTTATTTTTATTCTTTGGGAAGTTATGGGTCTTCAAAAATACTTATAGATTAAAGTGTGACTAAAGGGGGCGGGGCACCCAAACATCAGTAGGACCATAACTCAGAAACTAGCGAAGCTATTGAGCTGACACTTAGGAATCTTTCATCTGATATCATGAGGTATCTTCAGGATTTTTTTTTCTTTTCAGCAAACTCTGAGATGGGTCATATGGAAGGGTGAATGATTTCACATGGAGTGACCCAGTGTTTCTAATTCTGCTATGTATATGTAAACTTTCCACAGTGAATGTCAACTTGTTTATCCCACCAGAGGACTAAAACATGCTCAATCTTATTTAGAAATGCAGCAACCCAAGAAAAAAATCTTATGTATGCTTGCTAGAGCATCTCTGTGGTTAAGGTGTTGCTGGTGGTATGCCTATAATACTAACTGTAGCGCTAAAATACACCTTCATCATCTTGCTGTCCTACATAGTTAACTGCAGTTACTTGCTATTACTGCTTAATAGGAGCAGGTGTTTTTGTTATAGGGCCATCATCACCTCCCTCTGACGTCATCCCACACAGGTTTTGATCTGATCACTCAGTTCCAACTGGACGTGATTCCGCTGAAAGGCGTGAGGAAGGTGGAAGGCTCCACTCCCCTCCAGGTGGCATACCGCCTTGACAAGGAGGCCAACTTCCAAATTCCAACCACGTAAGTATAACAGAGACCGATGAAAAGAAAACACATGAATAAAACACAGCAGTGGCCGTCTGATGCAGGTGTTGCATTATTACAGGTCCGGCACAGATGTTGCCGCGTGCTCAGCAGCATAATTGGTGGAGGACATGTTGGAACATATTTGGCATGGTAGACAGAAAAAATAAAAAAAAGCAGAGTGGAAGTATTTTTATGCCTGTTGGAATGGGTTGGAGAAGCACTTTTAAATTGGATTTGAATCCTTTCTGTATCTGGAGGAAATGTACAGGTTCAACTACAGCCTTTTGGTATTTAACTTAAACTTCATCAGGCCCTAAAAAGTATAACAGTACAAGAGTATAAAATTTATGTAAATAAAAAAACATGTACTGGTGAAAAGTTATTTGAAAGCATTGCAGAAACTTTCATCAGGATTTTAAAGCCAGTAATGTTTTTCATACCTATATCAGAGTCGACTGATGAAATCAGCCTCCAGATTGGATGTTTTTAAATGTTGTTTTGACTTTTTATTTTTCGGAGACACTGGCAAAGTTTTTCCCACCAAAAATTAACTCCCACGTTACAAAGTGATTTCCTCAAAGGAACAGCTGTGACTCACAACGGTTCTTTTGAGGAAATCAGGGATCACCATCTGTTCACTGAAATGGAGGAAGCAGGAGCTACTGTATGGTCCGAGGACGTGCACAGGTACAGGCCATTGTTGGCTGGGCAATAGCCCATTTGCCATCTTTATCTGAGTTGCTCCACCAGATGAAAAAAAAGAAAGACTTTTTCTACAAAACTTTGCGTCCTTGTGATGAGTTTAGACTCTTTTTTGGGGGGAGCTTGTGGATTAACATTTTTTTCTCACGTCTTTTTGACATTTTGTTAAAATTTTTCCCTATTACGTTTTCTCTGTCGATATTTTTTCTTAAAAAATTGGGAAATTTTTTTCTTGCAAAAATATTCCTTTTCTTTTGTAATTTTGTGATGTTTTCTCAAAAAAGTATCACTTTTTTCTCACAAATTTTGTTAATCTTGTGTGAATACACTTCCCATTTTCATATACATTTTCACTGCTTGTTACTGTCCACATGTGACTTTTTCCCTCAAGAATTTCTAGTTTTTCTCATGAATTTAAGAAGCCAGAAGAAGAAGAAGAAGCCAACTTTATTGTCATTCAATCCATACAGCCAATCATGGACAGTAGAACGAAATTATGTTTCTCCTATCTACAATGTTAATCACATCTAGAATCAGAGTGGCTGCCGCCATACAAGGCACCGCCACAAACAAACAACAAACACAATTTGTGATGTCTGTCTTTTAAATTCACATTTTTTTCCTTGTAATTTTGCTTTTGTTAGAGCCACAGCCCCTCAAAATGTCTGTGCACGTCCCTGGTATGATCATATCATTAAGAAGAAAGCAAGCATTATCCATGCCTTGTTCTTGAAGCTACAGTCCTGTGGGTCAGTCATTGCTGCTACCACGGGCGCCAAGACGAGTTACTGGTTAGCATTGCAGCCTTAAAGGAACAGGACCTTCCTGTCTCCGTCTGTGAAGATGCCACTATTCAAAAACCATTTATTTCCTCCTTCTCTTAATAATGCTTCATATCTTCTGTGGCACAACAGAGGAATTAGAATTGTTAGCGATCTTTATAAAGATGGCATCTTTGCAATTTTTTCTGACCTAGCCACTGACTTTATTCTCCCTGCTTCCCACCTATTTCTTTACTTTCAGCTTAGACACTTTGTCTCGTCCCTTTTTCCTTGCTTTCCTTCGCTCCCTTCTGATCAACCATGGGACAGCCTTTTAGCATTTGGAGATGGTCAAAAATCTGTCATCTCCAAAATTTATAATTCTCTCATGGCACTAGACTCTTGTACTGTAGTGAAAAATAAACAGACCTGGGAGCAGGAGCTGGGAATTGAGATAAGCAATAATTGGTGGGATAATGCTGTTCTCTCTGCTAGATCATGTACACCTTGTGTCCGGTTACAATTAATACAGTTTAAGGTTCTCAACAGAGTTTATTTCTCAAAGTCTAGATTGTCAAAAATCTATCCCAATATAGTGGACCAGTGTGACAGATGTCATGCCTCACCCTGTAACCTGACACACATGCTTCATTCTTGTAGTCGACTGCAGAAGTTTTGGATGGACTTTTTCATTACCTTGTCCACAGTTCTGAGAACCCAGATTCAAATGGACCCTCACATTGCTGTCTTTGGGATTCCTCGTGTTCCCCTCCCAATAACTCCCACACAACATAGAATACTGGCCTTTACTTCTCTATTAGCGAGGCGCCGTATCCTACTCCTCTGGAAATCTCCTAAACCTCCATCTATCTCTATGTGGCTCAAAGACACTGTGTCATTTATCAAAATAGATAAGATCAATTCCGCAATTAGAGGAAATTCAGAACTTTTTTCCGAAAATGGAACAGCTTTATTGACTATTTCACCTCTTTGCAAACATTGTAAATTATCTTCACTCTTTTCATATATTTATAATTCCTCCCCAAGGTGTTTTTTTTTCAATTAATGTCATATTAGTGCAACAGTGCAACTTTGTAATGTTTATTTTCAAATTACTTCAATACAGTTAACTTTAAGTCTAACATGAACTTTTGATTTGTTTAAATTGCACTGCTACAGGGACATTGCAGGGTGTTCTGAGGGTTTATAAAAAAAGCTGTAATGTATATGTGATTTTTCACGTGTACTATTTTAATAAACAGTTTAAAACCTAAAGTAACAGGACCTGGGTTCAAACTCGTGGGTTCACTGCCTTTGGGTATGGAGTTTTCACGTTTGAATGGGTTTATTTCAGGTATTTCCAGCTTCCCCCTATAGACAAATTACACACATTGCAGCAGTGCAGGAGTTATTGGATAAAAGAGATGATGCTGTAGTGCGTTCTGCGGCTGAAGTTATATTAGCATCCTGCTGCTGCAGTTAAGCCTTTTTTTTCCCATTTGAATCCACTGTGCCCTATTCCTGGCAAGCATCCATAGCTCCTGGAGTTCCTTTGCTGTTCTTAAATGCTAGCCTTATGTCTTTGATGCCTGCCTTCAGCATGCTGAGTAGGTTGGTGCAGCACTGCCGTTTGTGTGCTTGTGTTTGTGTGGACCTTTTTGTGCATGTGCTCACATTGCCAGAACATAGATGTTCTCACGTTGCAGGAAGAATGGGTTGTTGAAACTCTGTCGTCTGGCCACTTGTGGTGATGGGCATCAAGCTTGTCCATGACTGCTTCACAAGTGTCCCGGCTTTTCTACGTTGTTGTCACACAGGTTGGATTAAATAGTTGTAGGTTTTTTTGGTCAAGGGAATTTTTGACCAATATTTTCAAGAAGGAATGAAAGGCAGTATTGCCTTGTTTTATCACCTCTGCCAAGGGAGGATGGAGGTAATGTCTTTAGTGGCATTGGTTGGTTGGATGGTTTATCTGTTAGCAACATTACTCAAAACATTATGAATGGATTCTGATGAAATTTTCAGGAAAGGCGTGTAATGGTATGGGGAACAGATGATTAGATTTTGGTGGTGATCTGCTTCATGATCTGGATGCAGGAATTTTTTAAATATTATTTTATATATTTATCTGGCACGCTTCATGTACTGCTCCTTTAAGACCTGTCTACTCAGTTACATGCGTGGTCACACCATAGGACCACGCGCCTTGGCACCCCGGAAGCTGAACACTGCAGAAAAAGTATTAGGGTGTCAGGAACAGAGCCGGCTTGTCTTCCCCTGGCTCGGTCCTGGCTGCTCTATGGGTACGTGCAACATTGTATATATGTTAGTATGTATTTCTGTGTGCTTTGCCGTGCCCATAGCCACTGCCTTCTGGCTGGCAGCGGGGAGGCTGCCTCTTGCGCTCACGCTGGAGTAAGCGCTGCCTAACTGTCTGCTGGTCCGACCACGCCCCCTTTCTATTGCTACCAGCTGTTCCCACTCCCGTATGCCATCTTCCCGCTCCTCACCCAGGTGGATCTAGTTTGGGAAACCAGCAATGCATGTTTTTAAGGAGACTGTCTCCAGTCGTGCATTGCTGGGTCATTGTACTCCATCGATGGTATTCGGATGGTGTCACGTCAACTAAGGACTGTATTCACCGTGTGCGTTTTGGACTTACTCTGACAGCTCCAGTCTCGTGAGTATATGCTGTGTGTGGTCTTTCCCCGGTCTTCTCACCCAGACTGTTGAGCATCCTGGAGGACTCCCTAGCCCATGTGAATTGTATAAACAGTGACTGTTTGCCTGCTAACCATATTAATAAATGTATGTGGTGTTAACCTGCGCTTAAATCCTCGTCCTTTCTCCCCTCGCCGTGCGCATTAGAAAAGCGTACGAGAGGTTCATGACAAAGGGGGGGTGTCCACCAAACTCGTTTTTTCTGCTGTGTGCGACTATTTTCTATTCATTCTCTATGTAGTCCAGCATTTACAGCACTGAGCGCCCTCGGCGCTGAAATGCTTTGAGCAGTGGCAGCTTTTTGTCGCACCGCTCAGGGCGGAAAAAAAGTTCAACTTTTCACACTACTGTACAGCTGCGCTCATCAACGTTGGACCTTTCTAAGCAGCCAATCAGAATTAAGAAAGGGTGGGACAGGATGCTGGTACAGGAAGACGACACCGGTAGGTGACGGATGATGGAGGCTGAACTTTGTTGCACCAAACAACCCGGTACTCTTTGATCTGACACTAAAAGGATATCATGATCAAAATTTGAAAGTAAACATTTGATGGAACATGTCCGCATCTGTCGGCGTGCCAGGTGAGCGTTTGTGCCTTTATTATGATCATATTTCTTACAAGTTTGTTGCGGTAGATAATATGGATACTATGTATGTGAATTTGTAGTTGATAACTGTAAAAAAAAAAAAAAAAAAAAAATGGTATGATACCACACTGTTGTGTAACATTGCTTAATAATTATGAACCTTGTCAGTAAACTGTAATGTTGAAGAGAGGAGGAAAAAACAAAACAAAAACTGATCTGAAAGATTCAATAAACCATGATGTTGATTTAAGGTGGAATTGCCCAGCCCCAATGTATGGTCACCACAACTATGACAATGTTGTTGTTGTTGTTGTTATTATTATTATTATTATTATTATCATCCGACAGAGACATAAAAGCAAAAACAATGTGACATTATATGACTACATAATAATAATAATAATAATAATAATAATAATAATAACTAGAAAAGCACTCATAGAGCGCATACCTCCGCCAAGGCTCCTTCCGTTTCTCATGGATCACCTCCAAAATGTAATGGGTTTGTGTGTAGGCCTATAGCCACTTGTCGTGAAAATTGCATCAAAGTCTGTCCATCAGATTTGGAGTGTTGTTGCTAACACACTGTGAGAAGATAAGAGCCTTGGCTGAGGTATGCATTCTCAGATCATCACCAAAATATAATGGGTTCCTCTCTAGCCTAAGAACTACCTCTGGTGAAAATTTCATCCAAATCCATCTTGTAGTTTTTGTGTAATCCTGCTGCACAATTACAAAAAAGCCCTTGGTGGAGGTATGCACTCTCAGATCATCACCAAAATCTAATCATCTGTTCCCCGTGCCATTACACACCTTTCCTGAAAATTTCGTCAAAATCTGTTCATAACTTTTTGAGTTATGTTGGTAAAAGACAAACAGACAGACAGACAGACCCCGGTAAAAACATTACCTCCTTGGTGGAGGTAATAATAATAATAATAGATTGCATTTATATAGCGCCTTTCATTCAAATTGTCAGGAAAGGTGTGTAATGGCACACTGAACACATGATTAGATTTTGGTGATGATCTCAAAATGCATACCTCCACCAAGGCTCTTAACTTCTCACAGAGTGTTAGCAACAAAACTTCAAAACTACTGGATGAATTTGGATGAAATTTTTACCAGCGGTAGTTCTTGGGCTACAGACGAATCCATTACATTTTGGTGATAATCTGAGAATATATACCTCAGCTACGGCTCTTATCTTTCTCAGTGTGTTAGCAATAATACTGCAAAACTAATTCCCAGACTTTGATGCAATTTTCACCACAAGTGGCTCTAGGCCTACACACAAACCCATTACATTTTGGAGGTGATCCCTGAGGGACGGAAGGAGCCTTGGTGGAGGTCTGTGCTCTCTGAGTGCTTTCTAGTTACAGAAAGTTTCTCCCCAGCAGAGGGTGGGTCTAAGACTCTTGCTGTTTGTCAAATCCTCCTCTTTGGACAGGTTTGTCTTTTCTCTCCCTATTGCAGTATTTCAGCAAGGTAGATGTGGGTGAATTTTGTCTTGGCTTGATTTTTGAATGGATTTAAATCATTCATGTTTCTGGCAGGTATTTGTAGAAGCCAATAAAGTCCACATCATCTGCAAATATAACATCCAGTAGCATGCCTAGTGAGAAATTGAGGATTTGTTATTGTAGATTATGTCCAGATGATGCAGAAACAAGGTAACAAGTGAGCAGCAGTGAGTTAGTGGGGGAACCAATGGTTGTTTCAGCTCACTGAATGTGGTGACTTCATGCAGACCTTCAGCTTTGTCCTTACCAACAATAATTTTTGTCCTTTATTCATTGTAACACTGGATGTCCTCACAGTTCTAATGCTTTTGGACAACAAAGATGTCACACCATTTTCAGAGCCATAAAGTCAGGTAAGGAAGTGTGAGGGCTAAATCAGCCATTTTCCACACAGCCAACTGGAGTTTAAGACCTGTTTTTAAACGGTTCTTCATAGAACTCTGGTTCTTTGTAGAGCAATCACTTACTGAAGAAACTCTTCATTTAGAGGTGGTTCCTTGCATTCCTTTTTTGGTTCCTCAAAAAACTAAGTTAATTTATACTGAAGTTGTATGGAGGCAGAATAGTGGTTCTCTAAGGCATTACTCCAAAGAATCCTTTGGTTCCAGTTAAGCGCTTTAATTTTTCTGTGTTCTTTCCTTTTGTTAGTCTGTGTTACACTGGGCAGTACAGTGGTACAATGGGTAGGACTGTTGTCTCACAGCTAGAAGGTTCCAGGTTTAAATCTCCAGGATGGCAGGGGTGGGAACCTTTCTGAAGTTTGCATGTTTATTATTGTTATGTTCAGAGACGTGTAACTTTTCATTTGAACTTCTGTGAGAAATTTTAGTGTAGAATATTTTTTCATCTTAAGTATATTTTTGAAGAGAAATATGTATGTTTATCCACTTGCATTTGGTGATACTCTTTGAGGTACTTTAGATTTCACTTACAGCAGGGAAAATAAGCACATCAATACATGAGCACATCAACATTTTTGTCATTAAACATATTTCTGATGGAGCCATTGACCTGAGACTTTCACCAGATATCAGTAACAACCCAAGTAACCCATACATGTAAAGAAATCAAGGCAACTGTGTTCATAAAACAAGTTATATTTAATAAAGTAGAATGACACAGTGAATAAGTATTGAACACCCTTGGTGAAATTTGTTTAATATTTAGTAGAAAAGCCTTTTTTAGTAATACAGTAACAGCTTCCAGATGCCTCCTGTATGGAGAAACTAGGCACAGGCATTGCTTAGGAGTGATTTCAGCTCATTCTTCCACACAAACTGTCTTCAAATCTTGACGGTGTCTTCTATGAACTCTGATCTTCAGTTTGTTCCATAGATTTTCAATTGGATTCAGGTCAGGTGATTGACTGGGCCATTCTAGCAGCTTTATTTTCTTTCTCTGGAGCCAGTTGACAGTTTCCTTGGCTGTGTGTTTGGGATCATTGTCTTGCTGAAATGTCCACTCTTGTTTCATCTTCACCATCTTGGCAGATGGCAACTGTCATGCTGCGGCCCGTGCGGACCGCAAATGAGAGCCGAGGGCCAACCAGTGAGTTTGCATAATTTATTAACAACGAAAAGCAACAAAGGAAATGAACCTCGTGGGGCAAAACACAAATAACCCATGAGAACACTTACGATTTACGATGAGGGAAGAGAGGAGAGCTGGAGCCGGGCGTAGGGACTCCAGCCTAATCCATAACGTGAGGGATGTGTGGAAAGCGTGAGGTCGCAGCCCTGAACAAACAGAGCAGCTCCCTAATATAGGGGTTGACAGCTCATCAGCTGATGAGCGATAATTGGCCTCCAGCCGTCCCGTGGTGCTTGGCTTCTGACAGCCGGGAGCACCGCCGAGACGCTATCACAACAAAGGCCTGGCCAAAAGCCAGGGGGGAGAATGGGAAACAACCGACGATCCCGTGTGCAGACAAGGTCAGCACACGGATCATAACAGTTGACCCTGTTCACAACGCGGATTCCAGACGCGCTGTAACATCAGGCCCCCCCACCCCCACCCGGGAGGTCCACCAAACCGCCCCAGGGAGGAAGGAGGGGGAAGCAGGGACAAGGAGGGCCAGAAACAAATGTATCCCGAAAAACACAGACCAAGAACAATATGGGCAATACAGAGCAAGGAACAAAAACGAAAAACACTCAGCACCCATGAAGCGAAATTTGGAGGCCCCAAATGGAAATACCAGAACCAGGCATAGGAGAACACAGAAACACGCTAACAGCGATGAATTACGAGAACGAATTACATGAACCATAACAATAATCATACCAGAACATCCACAAAATACTGAAGGACAGGGAAAAAACACAGGGATGACAGGCATAATTACACAGTTCAGGGAGTCTTCCCACACCCAGCGTCCAAACCGCTAACAGGGGTAACAGGAAGAGTTCAGGCGGCCTACCCGAATCTCAGGCCAGGAAAAACAGTGTGTCAGGTGGCCGGACCAGGTTGCCGAATAGAGAGTCAGGTTTGTCAGGAGGCCGACCCAGGACGCCAAACGGGAGGAACAGGCTCCCAGGTGGTCGACCCACATCAACCTGCCACCAGGACTGCAGGGAAGAACACGGAGACGGCTTCCCAGTGGAGGAGAAAAGTGTGGGAGAGCCGGCCTGATTATGGGGAATCCCCGCGGCACCCGGTGGGAGGGGAAAGGGAACGGGGAGAAGATGAGGGACCAGCTCGGCATTGCTCAGAGGAGGATCTGCAGCTCCTTCTCCGAACCCCACACAAACTGGCACTATGCTGTCACCGGATCCCAAACGGAATCGTGTTGCACCCGCGACAGACCCCGATCGGGCCAGGGCTGCACCCACGATGGACCCCGATTGGGCCGGAACCAACCCAGTGATGGACCCCGACTGGGCCAATGCTGCACCAACGATGGACCCTGATTGGGCCGGAACTAACCCGGTGATGGACCCCGACTGGGTCAACGCTGCACCCGCGATGGACCCCGATTGGGCCGGAACCAACCTGGTGACGGACCCCAACTGGGTCAACGCTGCACCCGCGATGGACCCCGACTGGGTTGGCGCAGCACCAGGAACGACCCTCGAACCCGGAACCTCCAGCTCAGCGACCGGGATCGACTCCGCACCGGTGACCCTGGGAGAAGGCTCAGGAGAAGAGAAAGAAGACCCGGGATCAGGATCACCGGTAGCGCTAGAACCCGGCGAGACAAGCTCGGATACAGCGGATGGCTGCACCCGGCTCGCCTCCCCAAGAGACAGGCAAAAATGCTCTAAAATGGAGAAGAGAAAGACAACACAGAGCACTTGCCTGATCTCAAGTTCTGACGCCGTCCAGGACTTCGACGATCCAGATTCAGCTGGGAGAAGGTTGTCATCCGATTCCCACTCGGCTACGGCGGGCTCCACAGCCAGCATGATGGCACTCACAGTCTGGAGCTCTTCTGTCGCTGATATCCTCACCGAGGGCCCACACGGCGAGGAAGCAGGGGCTCCATAACCTGCTGGGTCGAGCTGCTCCTCACTGGAGACCCGAGGATGCTTCGTCGACGGCGCAGGCTCCAGTCTGCAGTCTGCCCTCCTGCTTTGCCCATGATGTGGCTGCGGGGCTGGATCCAGGCTCTCCAGGCCCGCAGGCTCCCTCCTCGTCCGGCGGCGTAGTCCTGGTGCCGGGGGATGCTCGGGGGAAGGAGACACAAAGATGGCAGGTTCATAATGAATTCTTGCAGCGGGCGGAGGGAGCTCGGGGGACTGTGAACCCCGAACTCCACCCCCAGGAACCAAACAAGGTAATTCACCCAGTGAGGGAAAAGAATGAATAAACACTTGCCTGCTTCCTGGAGGCCGGATGGGACCCGCCGCAGTGGACTGAGATCTTCCCTTCCCCCGCTGGATGGAGATGAAGAGACCCCTGGGAAGACGAGGAGGTGCCGCTCGCGGTGGATCCATGGTGGGCCTCGCAGAAGTGGAACTCATAGCCCTCACAGCAGCTGAAGAAGACGTCGAAGAGGAGGGGTTGACAGCCGAGGCGATCCGGGCAAGAGGAGCTGACGGAACAGCGGGGACAGAAGACCCGGGGAAAGAGGCTGCGGGAATTCCCTGCTGACGTAACGCAGAAGGTGCTGCTGGCAGGGAGGCAGGGTTCCTCCTACGGCCCGGAACTAGATCTGGACGGGGTTCTCGATGAGGTTTATTAACTGCTTGGTGACGGCGTTTGCTGGCAGGAGGCGAGGCGAAGGTGAGGTCTGGAAAACACTGCTCTTGTGCAGAAACAGAGGCGAGCAGGTCGGCGTATTCAGGGTAACCATTCAGTTCAGGATTCTTCTCCACCAGCCTGACCGGCGCAGTCACGTGCTTAATTATTTGTGTGGGATGGGCGGCGGAGTGCGCTGCAGCCACTCGGTCCCGGATGGTAATTGCTGTCAGCTGTAATCTCTCCGGGGGAATTCTGACTGACGTGTAACTCCGGCGGGGATGCCCTCCGGGCAGTACGTACTCCTGGCCTGGAAGGGGGACAGGAACGGGATCCCGAAGGGAACAGCGAGGATACCTTCTCTTTGGCTTCCTGCCGGAGTTTCCTTCCAGCCCGCGGAGGCTCTCCCATTGGGAAGTGATGTCAGCCTTCCTCGCCATAATTTCCGGGTGGTTGGAATAGCGGGGAAGGCGCATAATAATGTCCTCAGTGAGGTCCAGGTGTCGGCGTATATCGCTGGGGGTGTCGTAAAGCGTAGCGGAGAAAAGCGTTCCATCAACATAGTCCAGAGCCTCCGCTAGCTCGTTCCCCAGGTGCCGAATGCTGCGCCTGACAGACGACATTCTCCCAACAAGCAGGTACCCAGACAGGGAAAATACTCAAGTCCAATTCAGCAAACTCATGGTGACCAGCGTCTCGCTGGCTGCGACCTACTGTCATGCTGCGGCCCGTGCGGACCGCAAATGAGAGCCGAGGGCCAACTAGTGAGTTTGTGTAATTTATTAACAATGAAAAGCAACAAAGGAAATGAGCCTCGTGGGGCAAAACACAAATAACACATAAGAACACTTACAATTTACGATGAGGGAAGAGAGGAGAGCTGGAAACGGGCGTAGGGACTCCAGCCTAATCCACAACATGAGGGATGTGTGGAAAGCGTGAGGTCGCAGCCCTGAACAAACAGAGCAGCTCCCTAATATAGGGGTTGACAGCTCATCAGCTGATGAGCAATAATTGGCCTCCAGCCGTCCTGTGGTGCTTGGCTTCTGACAGCCGGAAGCACCGCCGAGACGCTGTCACAACAAAGGCCTGGCCAAAAGCCAAGGGGGAGAACAGGAAACAACCGACGATCCCGTGTGCAGACAAGGTCAGCACACGGATCATAACAGCAACAGGTTCTTATCAGGGATGTCTCTGTACATTTGTCCATTCATCTTTCCTTCAGTTATATGAAGTCTGCCTGTAGCATGTGCTGAAAAACACCTCCATACCATGATGCTCCCACCGCCAAACTTCACTGTTGGTATGGTGTTTTTGGGCTGATGTACAGTGCCATTTCTCTTCCAAACATGCTGTGTACCAAAAGCCAGTTTAGAAAGCTTGGATTGTCCTCTCTGGGTTGGGGACAGGCTCCTGCCCCAAGTGGAGGAGTTTAAGTATCTTGGGGTCTTGTTCACGAGTGAGGGGAGAATGGAGCGAGAGATCGACAGACGGATTGGAGCAGCATCTGCAGTGATGCGGACGTTGTACCGGTCTGTTGTGGTGAAGAGGGAGCTTAGTTCTAAGACAAAGCTGTCGATTTATCAGTCAATCTACGTTCCTACTCTCACCTATGGTCACGAGCTTTGGGTAATGACCGAAAGAACGAGATCGCGGATACAAGCGGCTGAAATGAGCTTTCTCCGTAGGATTGCTGGACTCACCCTCAGAGATAGGGTGAGGAGCTCAGTCATCCGGGAGAGGCTCAGAGTAGAACCGCTGCTCCTCCACATTGAAAGGAGTCAGTTGAGGTGGTATGGGCATCTGATTAGGATGCCTCCTGGACGCCTCCCACTTGAGGTGTTTCAGGCACGTCCCACTGGGAGGAGACCCCGGGGCAGACCCAGGACTCGGTGGAGAGACTATGTCTCCCAGCTGGTCTGGGAACGCCTTGGTATCCCCTCTGAAGAGCTGGAGCAGGTGGCTGGGGAGAGGGAAGTCTGGGCTTCTCTGCTTGAACTGCTGCCTCCGCGACCCGGACCTCCGGAAAAGCGGTAGAAGATGGATGGATGGATGGACATGCTGTGTGTTGTGGATTCAAAAGTTATCTGACCAGACTATATTCTCCCAGTATTTTACTGGCTTCCCCAAATGTTGTGCAGCAAACTTTAAACGAGCTTCAACATGCTTTTTCTTTAGCAATGGAGTCTTGTGAGGTGAGCGGGCATAGAGCCCATGTTTGTTGAGTGCATTACTTATTGTTTGCTTTGAAACAGCAGTAACTCCAGGTCTTTCTGGAGCTCTCCACGAGTGATCTTTGGCTGTTGGATAACTTCTGATATTTTTTTTGACTCCTCTGTCAGAAATCTTGAGAGGAGCTCTTGGTCATGGCCAGTTTATGGTAAAATGATGTTCTTTCCACTTCTGAATGATGGTTCCAACAGTGCTCACTGGAACATTCAGTAGTTTAGAAATGTGTCTATAATCAGTGCCATCATTATGTTTTTCAACAATAAGGTTGCGAAGATCTACAGAGAGCTCTTTGCTTCTACCTGTCGTGAGTTCTTTGTGGTGTGACCATTTGATATTCACAGACCTTTTTAAAGGCTATCAGTCTGGACTTAACCAGCTGAAATTAATTTGCACTGAAGGGGGATGGGATGGCTTCCTAAATTCTGATCGATTTCACCCAATTTCTTGGCTTTCTATGCCTTTTTACACCTCTTTTTCTTCATGTGTTCAATACTTTTTTCCTGTGTCATTCCACTTTATTAAATACAACTTGTTTAGTGAACACAGTTGCCTTGATTCCTTTGTATGTATGGATTACTTGGGTTGTTACTGATATCTGGTGAAAATCTCAGGTCAATGGCTCTATCAGAAATATGTTTAATGAGAAAGATGTTGACATGTTCAATACTTTTCCCCCAGCTGCATTTGAAAACTGATTGGCTTGTTCATATTGTAATAAACAAAAAAACATTACTTCATATTTAGTCATTTTAGTGAATTTTACTTAACTAAATTTAATTCTGTTAATTATGTCTGAAATCATAAATAAAATCATTGTTCTTATCTGGATTTGCAAATAAATAAAAGTTGTAAGCATACAAATATATGTAAAATAATATAATATAATATAATATAATATATAAAAATCTCAAATTTACTACAAACTGTTTCAGATTAAAGAGAAAAATACAGTAAATATTTTATAAAATGGATATAGACTTAGGAGTGAAAACATCCACAAGCTTATCAAAAAGGTAATACATTTATAAGAGAATTGTCTGAAATGTATAATAAAGTTGTTACAAATGTATAAGACTAAAGTCTAAAAAAAAGATAAATTTACAAGGAAAAAAAACAGAAAAAAGTTAAATTTATGTGATTTCTAAAAAAAAAATCTCATGAAAGAGGTAGTAAATCTTTCAAGAAAAAAATATAAATTTTGAAGAAAAACTTCGCAAGAGTGAAGTAATTACTCACTTTTTCAAAGACCACTCTTACATTTGAGTAATTATAATAATTTCATAAGGTAATGCTACTTTTACTTTAGCATAATTTCTAGATACTACACCCAGCTCTGGTTAAGTTTTACTTTCACTCAATATTTTAGGGCTGCAGCTAACGACTATTTTAGGGCTCGGGTAATCGCTCACTCTAATCGAAGATTACTCAAGTAATCTGATTGTTTTAAAGAAACTTGCATTGACCAACATATGTGGAACTTTCTTTCCTAAAGAGCAGTAGTAATTGTACCAAACACTCATTAACACAGATACACGTTTATTGCCATGCTTATTGCAGTGTTTATTGCATAGAACATAACTTTAAACATGATGGTACACCATAAAGTTCCATTTGCTAGCCATTAGCATCCACTAGCACTAGCTGCTAGTGGATGCTAATGGCAGTGGCTCTATGTTCTTTGGTTATATAAGCATAATTAGTGTAGCTGACTACATTCTATTCATCTTAATTTAAAATCTCAGTCACGTACCTTGTCTCGGGTGCGCTGGCTGTGCATGATGTGGGATGCTTTCTGCCAAGACACCGTAACATCAACTTTGTAGGATGCTCGCTCGCTGCTTGGCTACACCGCACAGTGTTTTCCTTCAATTTGAGCTTGAAATGATCCCAGATTTAAGATACTTTTGTCATTTTTTTTTTCTAACATTCTTCTTCCTCTTTGCTGGCCCGTCACTATGTCCCTCTGATATGGCACCATTAAACAAAGTTGTGTTTTGTTTACGTAGTGTGACCAGAAGAAGGTCATACCAGAAGAAGGTCATATAGATGGAAGTGCTACATTAAATGACATGTTGAAGCATAGATTTTGAATCGAGGAATTTTTGCAATCAAATTATTCAAATGATTCGAGTAATCATTGCATTCATTCATTCATTCATTCATCTTCTTCCGCTTAATCCTTTTCGGGTCACGGGGGGGCTGGAGCCTATCTCAGCATCTTTGGGCGAGAGGCAGGGTACACCCTGGACAGATCGCCAGTTATGCCAGATATACAGTTAGGATAAGGGTTAGGAAAAGGCGAGGGTATATTTTAAACATGCTACAGCTGTAGGCAGAGGGCGGCAGCTTGTTAATAACTTTGTTAATAATGTTAAAGCTGAGGACTCCACTTACTGTATTCCAGCCAAGGTGTGCCATCTCTTTCCTTGGGATGCAAAATGGCTCTGGAAAATGACAACATACTACAGTACATCCCTGTCATAAAGGGCATGGGGCATATTTTATACCTCTCTTCACTCTGCAAATTTACACATATGAAAAGCATGTTGTTGTTCCAGACTTAATTTCCAATGCCAGATTTCAAGACTAAGTATACAGGTTAAAGACTAACGACTGACATTGTATAGCAAGGATATCTCTCGGTGTTTCCCACTGTGCCTGCTCCAGTCTGTTTTGGCAAATCTTGTACTGCAGGCCAGCTTTCCTCTGAAGCTGTTATATAAGTCTCTGGCACCCTACATCTATGCCCCTGGAGCCTGTCACACTGAATGTAAATATGTGTTTATTCCCTCCACAAGTCCAGTGGCACAGGCCATGCTTTGAAGTCTGCCTTTGCTTCAGCTGCGCTACCCCTCTTATCTTCTCCGGGGCCAAAGCAACACGTATTTCAACCCTTTCCTATACCTGAGGCAAAAGCTGGAGAATGAGCCCTTCATTTGTTTTACTGGGTTATAGGAAACTTCTTTTTTACTGCTTCACTTTGCTCATTTTACAAGATCCTAAAAGTCCGGCCGCAGTGCCCACCTATGAATCCGCCACCTACTGTGAGCGTGGCTTGTTAAAAACACCGAAGGCACAAAGAGCGTGGATGCTAATCAGCGCTGCATGTTGCAACTGAACCACTGATTTATGCACAGAGACAGGCTCTGTCAACCTGATCTGATTTGTGACATAATAGCATGTCTTAAAACCTATCTTTGTTTCTTTGAAGCAAGTGTCTTTAATTTGGACCTCAAAGATGGTACTGACAAGGCTTTGAGTTATTTTTATCCAAGTCTTGTTCTTGATTTGATGGTAGTGTTTGGCAAGTATGCTCTTTATGTTCTGATCAGGAATTTAACTTTGAAATTAAAGATGTTTTGAGAGTCACAACCTGGCTTTATGTGTTACTTTTAAATGGAATAGAAACACTTTTAATATTGACTAAACTTCAGATTCTACAGACTGTGTATCCTGTTAAAGGTGAATGTAATAACTATTACATCACCTATTTTGATATTGATATGATTACAACAACAAAAAAAAATCTATGTCCACTGTTGTCATTCTGCTGCTTGGATAGGATTATCAAGCACTGGGTTAGCAACTTTTCAATCACAAGGTCAGCATTAATCAGAAATATTCTCCTTCAATGTCCTACTGGGTGTTAACAGGAACTTTAATGCACAAAATCATTTGGTTATACGCTAAAACTATGTCATGATGAAAGTGTTACAAACTAAGGTGCAGGCTACAGCATGGCACCACCATCTGCTGGTCAATAGATAGAATGCAGGATTAAAGCATTTCTGTATTGGCTTCACTTTTCAGACGACAGTCATGCAAATCATTTATATTCAACACGAATCAGTTCCTCAGATTTTCACAATGTTGTGATCGCACCTATTTTCTGTGCAACCTTGCAGCTTTGTCCAGTCACTGCAACTTTCCCATAATTTTGTCCAATTGCCATCTTTTTCCACAAACTTCGCCTATCAGATTTGTCCCTGAATAGTGCTCAAATATGTATGTCATCTATCTGACCAATCAAATGAGTCCCTGCACCCGACTCTCACTTCCTTATTAACAGTGATGGAGTTGTGGGATTTAAAAAAAAAAAAAAAAAAAAAAACTCACCCTATCTCATGCCGCCCATTCCTCTGTCTCCTCTGGAAATCACCCCGCGTCCGTGTGCACCAAAGGTCCCCAGGGGCTGGTTGCTCCAATAGAGAATGGTCAGTCAGGGAGAGGCCACATCTGCTCTGGGTCTGCTCCAGGTACCCCACCCAGGATGACCCTGAGACCATGAGCCTCTGGAGCTACATGCCCAACCCACTAACCTCTGGGGAACCCCTTCTCCCGATACGACTCAAAGTCTTTTGAAAGCAAAAATGATTACTTACAATTCCAGTGAAGTTAGGCCGTCATGTAAAACATAAATAAAAACAAAATACAATGATTTTTAAAATTCTTTTCAACCTATATTGTATTGAATACACTACAAACACAAGATATTTAAATTCAAATTGTTTTTGGAATTCATGGATGTTGTGTGGCTGGGCTAAAGAGGAAAAGGACCATTCAGATTGTTAGTGTTAAATTCCAAAGCCAGCATCTGTGATGGTATGGGGGTGTGTTAGTAACCATGGCATGGGTAGCTTGCACATCTGTGAAGGCACCCTTAATGCTGAAGGTTTTGGAGCAACGTATGCTGCCATCCAAGCAAAGTCTTTTTCAGGGATGTCCCTGCTTATTTCAGCAAGACAATGCAAAGCCACCTTCTTTCATGTGTTACAACAGCATGACTTTGTAGTAAAAGAGTGCAGGTACTAGACTGGCCTACCAGCAGTCCAGACCTACAGTATGTCCCATTAAAAATGTGTTTTGTATTATGAAGCACAAAATATGACAATGGAGACCCTAGACTGTTGAACAACTGAAGTTGTATATCAAGCAAGAATTGGAAATAAGTCCATCTACAAAGTTTCAACAATTAAGCCCCTTTTCCACTAGTACCTATATAGCCCAGAACACCATGGTACGGTTTTATTCAGTTCAGTACGCTTTTGTTTCCATTACACCAGAGCACAGGTGTCAAACTCATTCCATGGAGGGCCAAGACCCTGCAGGTTTTACCTCCACCCAGTGTCTTCAACAGGTGATTTCTCTAAATTTCTTCCTACTGATTGCTGATCAGTGAAAACGTGATTTCTCTAAATTTCTTCCTACTGATTGCTGATCAGTGAAAACACCTGCTGAAGAGACTGGGTGGAAGTAAAACCTGCAGGGTCTTGGCCCTCCATGGAATGAGTTTGACACCCCTGCACCAGAGTATCACTCAAGGTGGGTGGGATTTGTTTACAGGGATGCGGCACCATGCCATCCCATGATGTAAAACAAGCTGACACAGGCAAAACACAAGATGACAGGATACGAGGTGACTGCTCGGTCTCTGGCTTTTTTTGCCAGAGTAAAGACAAAAAAGGAGAGCCAGAGAAGGCTATAGGCGGCGAGACGACAAACTCTGGAAAAGTACTGGAGCATTTAGGAAGCCATATAGAGAAGTAAAAAGAAGAAGACATGAGGATACGAACTACATCACATATGAAGGTAAGCTAATGATTGCGAATGCTACTTTGCTTTAAGTCCACCGCACTACATTGTGATGTCGACAAGTTATCGCTATTAGGTACTAAAATATGTATTCTGTGTGTGTGTGTTTCAGATGGCTCGCTTGTGGCAAAATTATCACTTCAAACTGTGGGTCTGGGCATTCAACACAGGCTTCCAGTGATGAGATGTCACCCCAGCTTCACGAACGCGCAGTGGTTATAGAACTTCAGAATGTCTGTAGAAATGTTTAGCTTCCTGTGCAACAAATTGCTCTGATCTGTCTGAAAATCACAAGGAGACTGTTGAGACGTCATGGGATGTACCTGCTCCAGCCGCTGGTGTCGTGGCAAAAAGTGATCAGCTGCCAAAACTTGATCGCCAGGTGCCATATTGTAGTTATGGGGTTTTATTAGCCGTGAAATATATATTTCAACAGGTAAACAGTAATGAGTTAGGTATAATAAGATATATTTAACAATTATGATGCATTTTAAGCCAAAACAAACTGGATCTAGGATTAAAAGCAATTAAAATAATGTGGTCACAAGGTTACATGGAAGATACATGGATCTACTCGATATATACATATAGATACTGTATAAATATATATTCTCTGCATCAACAATGTACTATACATGTATTCATTTAGTATTGCACTTGGAATTTTGACAATAAACCTTTGTCCTTTTCACAGATGTGTCTCCATTTTTGTTTTGTTTGAAGGTTACCACCAAGTGACATACATTAAATACTAAAAGATTGGAAAAGCTGTCTAAAAATAATCCAGCAGTTTGAGAAATAACTTTTGGTTTGGTGTAAGTCTGCCAACAGAATTATGATCCATAAAGCAGTTTGTGTTAAAATGTTAAATCCCATTAAACCCTAACCCAGGGGTGTCCAATTATGTGCCATAGAGGGCCAAGACCCTGCAGGTTCTCTCTTCTACCCAGTCTCTTCAGCAGGTGTTTTCACTGATCAGCAGTCAGTGGAAGAAATTCAGTGGAATCTGCTGTTGAAGACACTGGTTGGAGGTAAATCCTGCAGGGTCTTGGCCCTCCATGGCACATGATTGGACACCCCTGTCCTAACCCATTATTAGAGAATCCAGATGCTAATATAGCCAAGAATTCCTCCATATACTGGTACAATCACTAAAGTGTGCAGTGTCTTCTGCACTGGCACATCCAACAATACAGGCTTCAGTTTATAAAATAATTGTTTTTGGTTACTTTTTCTGAAAAATGAGCCATTATTTTCAACGTCCCTGATAAATGGTTTGTACTGTTGACTCTTTTCCCATCAGTGTCTTAACAGACAAAGTAGAAAATCATGATGCAAACATATAAGTCACTAAATTGTTTCTTACAATCAGCAGCAAATTCCAGATTATTTAGAATGTGCAAAATTCAAACTGTAAAAAAAAAAAAAAAAAAAAAAATTCTTAGAATGGGTCACACACACTGACCACGCTGACTCACTGAGAAGCAACTGGATGTGCCACTCACACTGGTCCCGGTTCAGCAGATCTTCAGCCTGCATCTCTGTCAATAGTGACGCAAGGTCCGGTTTGGGGTGGATCATTTTCCTCTTACCTAGATGAAAAGAGAGAAATGGGTGGTGGTTAATTAAAGCATGTTTAAAACATATTTGGGAAATACACTTGTTGCTAAAAGCCAGTGGTGGAATGTGACAAAAAAGTACTTTGTTGTTGTATTTAACCACAATTTTCATGTAGCTGCGCTTCAGTAAAGTAGATTGTGCAAGGGCTGGGTTATGTTTAAAATCATTTGTTTTTACTTTGGCCTCAGCAATCAGAATGAGATGATACCTTCAGTTGAATGGAATCTAGTACGCTAACTGAGGGTGTGCATCCCCGAGTATGGAGTCGCTCAGTCAAAATATGTCATTTTTATCAATAAAAGTTTAGCTACCGCTCTGTCACCGCTGTGTCGCCCTGGCTTCAAGTGTGGGTGGTGTTTTGTACTTGTATTGCTAAAATATAAAAGGATGCATTGCAATGGGTCTCAAATATTTGAAATGTGTACTGTTATAGTACTGCATGAGTTTATTGACGATAGACTATAAACTATACATATAAACTAAATTATAATGGTGACTGAACAACTCCCATTCCCCAAATTAAAAGACACACATGAATATAACTCACAAAGGATCACACAAGTGGTCTGACAAAAAATAAATAAACAAGCGGTTCAGGTTCAGGTTCAGGTTTTTAAACAGTGGCTAATACTGGATGTGCCATTCATTTTCAATTATTCTGTAATTAATATTCACAAAATCAAATAAATCTCTGTTCAGTCCTTTTCATATTAAGTGGAAACTGTGCTACTTTACCCCTCATGGATCGTCACCTTATCGTGGTGGGGGGTTTGCGTGCCCCAGTGATCCCAGGAGCTATGTTGTCCGGGATAATTTGCCTCTGATAGGGTCACTCAAGGCAAACTGGTCCTGGGTGAAGGGCCAGACTAAGAACGATCCAACAGACTCTCATGATAAATTCTAGATCAAGGATTAAGTGTACCCTGCCCGGTATTGGGTTACCGGGGCCCCACCCTGGAGCCAGGCCTGGGGGAGGGGCTCGATGGCTAGCGTCTGGTGGCTGAGTTTCCACCCATGGGACCCGGCCGGGCTCAGCCCGAAGGAGTTACATGGGTCCGCCCTCCAGTGGGCTCACCACCAGCAGGAGGGATCATGGGGGTCTGGTGCTATGTGGATTAGGTGGCGGTCAAAGGCGGAGACCTTGGCGAACTGATCCCAAGCTTTCTAAACTGGCTTTTGGTACGTGGAATGTCATCTGTCTGGTGGGGAAGGAGCCTGAACTGGTGTACGAGGTTGAGAGATACCGGTTAGATATAGTCGGCCTCACCTCAACACGCAGCTCTGGTTCCGGAACCAGCCTCCTGGAGAGGGGCTGGAGCTTGGCCTTTTCTGGAGTTGCCCTGGGCGAGAGGCAATGAGCAGGGGTGGGTATTCTTGTATTCCCCCACCTTGCTGCCTCTATATTGGAGTTTTCCCCAGTGGATGAAAGGGTTGCTCCCTGCGCCTTCGGGTTGGGAAACGGGTCCTGACCATCATTTGTGCCTATGCGCCAAATGATGTTTCAGAGTACCCACCCTTTTTGGAGTCTCTGACTGGGGTGCTGGAGGGTGCTCCTCTTGGAGACTCCATTGTCCTTCGGGGGGACTTCAATGCACACGTGGGCAATGACAGTGAAACCTGGAGGGGGGTGATTGGGAGGAACAGCCTGCCCGATCTGAACCCGAGTGGTGTTCAGTTATTGGACTTCTGTGCTAACCAAAGTTTGTCCATAACGACCACCATGTTCAAGCATAAGGGTGTCCATATGTGCACCTGGCACCAGGACACCCTAGGTCACAGGTCAATGATCAATTTTGTTATCGTGTCATCAGATTTGCGACCGTATGTCTTGGACACTCGGGTAAAGAGAGGTGCAGAGCTGTCAACTGATCACCACCTGGTGGTGAGTTGGATCCGATGGCAGGGGAGGAAGCCATTCAGACCTGGTAGACCCAAACGTATAGTGAGGGTGTGATGGGAATGTCTGGCTGAGGCCCCTGTCCGGGAGGTCTTCAACTCCCACCTCCGGAAGAACTTCAACCACATTCCAAGGGAGCCTGGAGACATGGAGTCTGAATGGGCCATGTTCTCCACCTCCATTGTTGAAGCAGTGGCCAAGAGCTGTGGCCGCAAGGTGGTCGGTACATCTCGTGGTGGCAACCCCCGAACCAAGTGGTGGACACCAGTGGTGAGGGGGGCCATTAAGCTGAAGAAGGCGTCCTATCAAGCTTGGTTGGCTTGTGGGACTCCCGAAGCAGCTGAGGTGTACCAGCAGGCCAAGCGGAGTGCAGCTCGGGTGGTTGCTGAAGCAAAAACCCGGGTATGGGAGGAGTTTGGTGAGGCCATGAAACAAGACTTTCGTTCGGCCTCAAAGAGACTCTGGCATACTGTCCGGCGGCTCAGGAGGGGAAAGCAGCTCCCTGTCCACACTGTGTATGGTGCCGATGGGGCGCTGTTGACTTCAACTGGGGATATCGTCGGGTGGTGGAAGGAATACTTTGAGGATCTCCTCAATCCCACTGATAGGCCTTCCACAGAGGAAGCAGGGTTTGTGGACGAGGGGGATGACTTGCCTGTCACAGGAGCTGAGGTCGCCAAGGTGGTTAAAAATCTCCTTGGTGGCCGGGCCCCAGGGGTGGATGAGATTCGCCCTGAGTACCTCAAGGCCCTGGATGTTGTAGGGGTGTCATGGTTGACACGCCTCTGCAACATTGCGTGGAGGTCGGGGGCAGTGCCTTTGGCATGGCAAACCGGGGTGGTGGTTCCTCTCTTCAAAAAAGGGGACCGGAGGGGTGCTCCAACTTTAGAGAGATCACACTCCTCAGCCTCCCTGGGAAGGTCTATGCCAAGGTACTGGAGAGGAGAGTCCAGCCGTTGGTCGAACCTCAGATTCAGGAGGAGCAATGTGGTTTTCGTCCTGGTCGTGGCACATCGGACCAGCTCTTTACCCTCTCGAGAATTCTTGAGGGTTCGTGGGAGTTTGCCCAACCAGTTTACATGTGTTTTGTGGTCTTGGAGAAGGCATTTGACCGTGTCCTTTGTGGTTTTTTGTGGGGGGTGCTTCAGGAGTATGGGGTATCAGGCTTGTTGTTACGAGCTATTCGGTCTCTGTACGACCGTTGTGAGAGTTTGGTTCATATTGTCGACACTCGGTCGGACTCATTCCCAGTGAGAGTTGGACTCCGCCAGGGCTGCCCTTTGTCACTGGTCCTGTTCATAATTTTCATGGACAGGATTTCTAGGCACAGCCAGGGAATGGAGGGTGTCATGCTTGGTGACCACAGGATCTCATCTCTGTTGTTTGCAGATGATGTTGTCCTGTTGGCTTCATCCAGCAATGACCTACAGCTCTTGCTGGGACTGTTTGCCACTGAGTGTGAAGCAGCTAGGATGAGAATCAGCGCCTCCAAGTCCGAGTCCATGGTCCTCAGCTGGAAAAAGGTGGATTGTCCTCTCTGGGGTGGGGACAGGCTCCGGCCCCAAGTGGAGGAGTTTAAGTATCTTGGGGTCTTATTCACGAGTGAGTGGAAAATGGAGCGAGAGATTGACAGACGGATCGGAGCAGCATCTGCAGTGATGCAGACGTTGTACCGGTCTGTTGTGGTGAAGAGGGAGCTTAGTTCTAAGGCAAAGCTGTTGATTTACCAGTCAATCTATGTTCCTACTCTCACCTATGGTCACGAGCTTTGGGTAATGACCGAAAGAACAAGATCGCGGATACAAGCGGCTGAAATGAGCTTTCTCCGTAGGATTGCTGGACTCACCCTCAGAGATAGGGTAAGGAGCTCAGTCATCTGGGAGAGGCTCAGAGTAGAACCGCTGCTCCTCCACATTGAAAAGAGTCAGTTGAAGTGGTATGGGCATCTGATTAGGATGCCTCCTGGACGCCTCCCACTTGAGGTGTTTCGGGCACGTCCCATTGGGAGGAGACCCCGGGGCAGACCCAGGACTCGGTGGAGAGACTATGTCTCCCAGCTGTTCTGGGAATGCCTTGGTATCCTCTCTGAAGAGCTGGAGCAGGTGGCTGGGGAGAGGGAAGTCTGGGCTTCTCTGCTTGAACTGCTGCCTCCGCGACCCGGACCTCCGGAAAAGCAGTAGAAGATGGATGGATGGATGGATGGATGGATGTGCTACTTTAATTTTGGCACTTAACCTATACTTTGACTTAAAAAGCAAAGAATTTGAGTACTTTGTCCACCACTACTAAAAAAATAACGGGATGTGCAACTTACCAGTCATAACACATTCTGTGTAGTGCTAAACATTGCCAGTGTCACAGCAGATGCTGGTCAGACTCTAGAACAAAAATACACACGACTTAAGTACATGCACAGCACAAAAATGCAACATGTAAAAAAACCCCAAACACCTTTTTAACCAGGATTACCACTAGCTTATTTCATCAGATGTTGTCGACACAAGTGCAAAATACAAGGACAGCATGGAGCACAGAGATAGTATTGATTGCTTACTAGCTAGCTCATTGTCTGCACACAGGAGACAAGGTTGTTGTTTGTTCAAAGTGAACTTTCCACTGCTGGGATAAATAGCATAAAAGATGTTTAATATCACATCATATCACATCACTCACCATCCTCTATATCCTATTATCACGGCTTTCAACTGCTGAAGTTGGGTGCTCCCGTAGCTGTAAATTCATTTTGGGTGGCTCCGTCTAGTTCCCTCTTGATTCTCTCATCAGTCGAAAGGCACAGAAAACTCTGCTGGACTGCGGTGTTGATTTCTGTGGGTCTGATTTCTGTGAAGCCATTCTATCCTTGTTGCTTATGCTGACGCTTGCTTGCTGGCTCATGGACGAATCTTTGCAAATGGCGGCTCAAGTTTCTGTAATTCAGCCTTAAGACGTCGCTCTCATGACGTTATGCCCGGACCAATCAGTGGCCTGCAGTCTTTTGACGTCACATTTTCAGGTCAGTATGGAACGCTCAGAACCATTCGGGACCAGGTCTGAAAAATCAGGACCGAAACCGTTACAGTTCCTAATGGAAAAGAATTCAAAGCCTGCCGAACCGAACTGAACAGGGCCAAACAGGTACTAGTGGAAAAGGGGCTTCAGTGTCCTCAGTTCCTAAATACTTTTTGAGTGCTGTTAAAAGGAAATGTGATGTAACACAGTGGTGAACACGCCCCTATCCACGCTGTTTTGGAACGTGTTGCAGGCATCAAATTCAAAATGAGTGAACATTTGCAAAAAAATGATGAGTTTATTAGTTTGAACATTAACTATCTTGTCTTTGTGGTGTATTCAATTGAACATAGTAAGTTGAAAAGGATTTTAAAATCATTGTATTTTTTTGTTTTACATTTTTCACAGTATCCAAACTTCACTGGAATATGGGTTTTAATTTTTGAGCAACATGCTAATGAGATATACAGTGGATATAAAAAGTCTACACAGCCCTCTTCAAATGCCAGGTTTTTGTGATGTCAAAAATGAGACCAAGATAAATGATTTGAAAACTTTTTCCCCGATTAATGTGACCTATCACCTGTAAAACCCAATTGAAAAACAAACTGAAATCTTTTAAGGGGAAAAATAATAAATAAAAAACTTACAATAACCTGGTTGCATAAATATACACATCCTGTTGTAACTGGAGATGTGGCTGTATTCAGAATTAACCAATCACATTCAAACTCATGTTAAATGGAAGTCAGCACACACCTGCCGTCATTTAAAATGCCTCTGATTGACCCCAAATAAAGTTCAGCTGTTTTAGTAGGCTTTTCCTGACATTTTTATTGTCACATCCTACAGCACAAGCCATGGTCCGCAGAGAGCTTCCAAAGCATCTGAGGGATCTCTTTGTTCAAAGGTATCAGTCAGGACAAGGGTACAAAAGAATTTCCAAGATATTAAATATACCATGGAACACAGTGAAGACAGTCATCATCAAGTGGAGAAAATATGGCACAACAGTAACATTACCAAGAACTGGAAATTCCTTCAACACTGATGAAAAGACAAGAAGAAAACTGGTCAGGGAGGCTGCCAAGAGGCCGACAGCAACACTGAAGGAGCTGCAGGAATTTCTGGCAAGTACTGGCTGTTGAGTACATGTGACAACAATCTCCCATCTTCTTCATATGTCTGGGCTATGGGTAAGGTGGCAAGACGGAAGCCTTATCTTACGAAGAAAAACATCCAAGCCCGGCTACATTTTGCAAAACACATTTGAAATCTCCCAAACACATGTGGGAAAATGTGTTATAGTCCGATGAAAGAAAGGCTGAACTTTTTGGCCATAATTCCAAAAGATACATTTGGCACAAACACAACACTGCTCATCACCAAAAGATCACAATACCTACAGTGAAGCACGGTGGTGGCAGCATCATGCTTTGGGGCTGTTTTTCTTCACCTGGAACTGAGGCCTTAGTCAAGGTGGAGGGAATTATGAACAGTTCCAAATACCAGTCAGTGTTGGCACAAAGGCTTCAGGCTTCTGCTAGAAAGCTGAAGATGAAGAAGAACTTCATCTTCTGTGGGGTGATCTGAAGAGGGCTGTGCACACGAGATGCCCTTGCAATCTAACAGATTTGGAGCATTTTTTCAAAGAAGAGTGGGAAAATATTGCCACATCAAGATGTGTCATGCTGATAGACTCCTACCCAAAAAGACTGAGTGCCGTAATAAAAGCCAAAGGTGCTGCAACAAAGTATTAGTTTAAGAATGTGCATATTTATGCAACAAGGTTATTGTAAGTTTTTTATATTTCCTCTTTAAAGATTTCAGTTTGTTTTTCAGTTGGGTTGTACAGGTTATAGGTCACATTAATGGTGGAAAAAAATTTGAAATGATTTATCTTGGTCTTATTTTGTTACATCACAAAAACCTGGCATTTGAACAGGGGTGTGTAGACTTTTTATATCCACTGTTTGTGTGTCAAGATGTGAAAACAGACACGACTTACAGGAAGTCAGGCATAGAAAAAGAGAGGATATTTATAATACAGTTTTTTAAAAAAAAATATTAGTAAGTGTAATTTGTGTAGGTGAATAACAGTCTGAGATTCTTGGGGCAGCACAGTGGAACAATGGTTAATACATCTCACACATAGAAAGTAGCCAGTTTGAATCTCTGAGTTTTTGTGTGAAGTTTGCATTTTTTCTCTTACCTTTGTTTTTCTCCCACAGTATAAAGGTATGCATATTAAGGTAACTGATTCTGAACTGACCCTAGTTTCTCTACCATATAAAGCAGATGATAATATACCTTTACTTACCATTCTGAGTGGTAAGTAAAGGTATATTCACACTAAATGCAAAGGAAATTTTTCACATGGCGCAAATACATGTTAACTCAGTGTAAGCATGCAAACATATGTAAATTCGCACATTCACATATGAGGGATTTGGTAGCAATAGCTAGTAATCAGCTTTAAAATTCTGCCGTTACTCGAGTAAAAGTACCAGCACTTCAAAGTAAACAATAAAATGAGACTGCCACTCACCTGCAGACAGATGGGCTGGGAGCGCTAGAGATGAAGCGGAGTGTCTGTTGTTTATTATGCCTTGGTGAAAAAGAGACATTCAGTAATCAGTGCATCTGTTTGTGGCTGTGTGGGAGTGTGTACCTGTCTGTCTATCCGCCTCTCTGTTTCAGCTCACCCGGTCAAACTTAAGTGGAACTAAAGGCTTACATCATTAGATTGCCATATTTTCTCGACTTTATAGTTGCCAGAATTGTGAGATAAGGCTTTGTTTTCAGAATAAACACAAATTTAACGCACATTTCTGTCAATGCAGCCATGAAAAAAGGTATTGTAATAACTATGCCGAGCCAGTAGAGGTCGGAGTGCCACTTTTTTACAGCCGCCCATGCTACCATGCCACAGGCACCAAGGCACAGCACCTCGGTGCTTTTTATTATTCACTCAGGTACTCCTGCTATGGGTGTACTAACGAGGGCTAGCAGGCGAGCAGTGTAAACAAACCATCATCCAGGTGCAGATTTGGAGGAGGCAGTAACATTTTCCCAGGTGAGAGCACCACCAGATAACACTGTAAACTTAAACATGATGGCTTTTTTGAGATTTCCACAGTAGATAGAAAGCAGCTGTCATGAAGGCAACCCTGCCCCTCTGCAACTTGCTCAGATGCGCATTTGCATCTATTTGCATGTTTTCACTGAGTTAACATGTCATCATGCCGCCCAAAAAATCTGCGCTTTCGTGTTTGGTCTGCACTGTAAGACTAGAAAAGTGTTATATAAATGTACTGTAAGTTCTGTCTGTTCAACTTATCAGACTGATTTGAAGACTTTTAATCTCCTTCATCACATACTGAGCTTGGTGAGTGCAATATCTTGACCCAGTGGGATTCCCTACTGAGGAGATACATCTCAAGCTTTGACATAAAATGGGATATTAACAAGCACCTCACATGACCTGAAACCAAACTGTCTGACTTAGAGTTTAAGTCCTTTCCTATAAAGTCTTTTGTGGCCATTCTATGAGCTTCTGTGTCTCTCCTTCATATTAGAATATCAACACATGCCTGCCTGTACTTACGGTATGCCATGACCCCATAAACACATACAAATATCATAGTTGTCCATCAATCCATCCATCCGTCTTCCACCACTTACTGAGGGTCCGAGTCACGGGTGCAGCAGCCCAAGCAGAAAAGACAGACTGTCACGCAGTTCACATAGCACCATCATCTCCATGATCCCTCCTGTAGGTGGTGAGCCCACTGGAGGTCGGACCCATAATCCTCCTTTGGGTACACTGGACCTTTGTTGTAACTTTTTTCATAGGGATCCACTGGACCACTCTTAGTTGAGCCCTTCACCCAGGACCAATCTGTCTTGGGAGACTCTACCAGGAGTAAGATGCCTCCGACAACATAGCTCCTGGGATACTTAAGGGACCCAAACCCCTCCACCATGGTGATGTGGCAGTGTTAGTTGGGGAATGTTAATTACCTCCGCCAAGGAGGTAATGTTTTTGCCGGGGTTTGTCTGTCTGTCTGTCTGTTGGTTAGCAAGATAACTCAAAAAGTTTTGGACGGATTTCGATGAAACTTTCGGGCGTTGTTGGAAATGGAAGAACTGATTAAATTTTGGTGGTGATCTGGATCACCGTCCAGAAGAAAAACGCCATTACGGAAAATGCCATTTTCGTGAATAACTACTGAACCACTAATCCTATCATTGTCAATCCAATTGCTAGTCATATGTTTTCATGGTCAAGGAATCTGAAAACGTACACACAAACACTGTATGGGGGGAACTGTGGCCGCCATTACGGAAAATGCCATTTTCCGGAATAACTACTGAACCACTAATTCTATCATTGTCAATCCAATTGCTAGTCATATGTTCTCATGGTCAAGGAATCTGAAAACGTACACACAAACACTGTATGGGGGGAACTGTGGCCGCCATTACGGAAAATGCCATTTTCCTGAACAACTACTGAAACACTAATCCTATCATTGTCAATCCAATTGCTAGTCATATGTTTTCGTGGTCAAGGAATCTGAAAACGTACACACAAACACTGTATGGGGGGAACTGTGCCGCCATTACGGAAAATGTCATTTTCGTGAATAACTACTGAACCACTAATCATATCATTGTCAATCAAATTGCTAGTCATATGTTTTCGTGGTCAAGGAATCTGAAAACGTACACACAAACACTGTATGGGGGGAACTGTGGCGCTTGGCGGAGGTCTGCGCTCTCCGAGTGCTTTTCTAGTTGTGTCTACTTTTAATTGAGGACATGGGATGTCCTTCAAGTATTGTCTACAACTTGCAGCTCCTGAGGCAGTGCACTTCTTTTGCCCATAACAGTGGCTTGGAAAAAACTTGAGATAATGAGAGAAAAAAATAGCAACTTTACAACTAAAAGTTGCATGTTTATGAGAGAACTTGCAGATGTGTAAGAAAAGCTCTGTTATCTTAATTTTGTTTCAAATATAGTTTGTGGAATCATGCAGACTTTTTGACAAAAATTGCCCGAAATATCTTTCTCTATAGTGGAGGTTACCAACCCCTAGACCTTAAGGGTCTTTCACCCCTAACCCATTTGGTGCAGACTTTTGGACTTTTCAGATTGTTCAGACCAAAATTTTAGGTGTGAAACTTTCCTTGAACATGGACAAAAGAGCTGAAATTTGGTTCAGCAAAAAAAAGGTGATCTCGATCCGGATCAAATGTTGGTCTGGTTCATTTAGAATATGAAAGTAGTTTTCAGAAAGGTTCAGACTTTCAGACTGAACACAAAAAGTTAAGGCAGCTGATAAGAGCGAAAATGAGCCGTGGTAGCACTGGGAATGCAAACATATGGCTGTTAGCACCATAACCCCTTGAAAAAAAATTTAAAAATGCCAAAAGTTAACCAGATATTTTCTGAGCAGAGTTTTTGAAAAAAAATGAATGAGCAATGCCACCTGACAATCATCATGGTTGATGATTAATGAAGACCTGGATAATATCCTAGCCTCACTTAACTAGTTCACTGACTAATACGTATGATGGAGTCTTCCCTAGTTTCAACTAAAGTGCAGTTACCGAAGTGTCCAATGCTGCAGAAAACACCTTGGAGGGTGGGTAGCAAGTTTGCTAACTATTGGTCTGTACCAACAACACAGCATCATTATGACAAGGTGGAGGCTCATCATCTGAAGTTGTTTAGTTTGCTCAGAAAAGTAGGAGTGTGTAACCTGCTACAAAAATATGACCCTTGGTACAGACTTTCAAGTGTGAAAAAGTCCTTAGTCTTTGTTCCTTGTAAACCCACAACAAAAAAGGAGGTTAAGGCAGCTAACTGCATGTTCAGGTATGCATGTATTGCAGGTTTAAGACACTTAGGTTCCCCCTTTTCACATTAGGAATGTCCATCTTTTATACAGTTGATGATCTGACCCCTTTTCCTCAATTCCCTCATTCAGGCTAAACTTTCCTCGCGGCTTCCCGGATGAGTACTCCTTCATGACAACCTTCCGCATGATCAAGAACACAGTGAGCAAGGTGTGGAATGTCTGGCAGGTAGTAGACGAAGATGGCTACAAACAAGCTGGGCTGAGGCTGAACGGTGACCAGCAGGCTCTGGAGTACTTTCTGATGGGTGCTGACGGAAACTTGCAGACAGTCACCTTCCCAGGTCTTTCTGTGCTCTTCAACACCAAGTGGCATAAGGTGATGATCGGTGTGGAGCGCAGTCAGGTTACTCTGTATGTGGACTGCCAGGCCGTGGATCAGAAACCCATCAAGGGCAAGGGCCCCATCAACACAGAGGGGGACACTCTTATTGGCAGGCTGGATGCTGATCCCGATGCCTCTGTGGTGGTAAGCAAGGATGGGGAATTGCCTTCTGCATTCAATAAATGTTTGCTCTCTTTACAGCCATTGTCAGGGAAATGTGCTCTCTGCAAACAAACAGGTTCAGGTTTATGTGGGTGCTGAGCTCTGCTATAATTCAAGAATGGTGCTGTCACAGCAAAGCTGCTCAGCTGGGTTCTAGGAGGAAAAAAAATACTTAATCCCAGCAAAGAATCACATGGGGGGGGGGGGGTCAACCTCAACAACCCATGTAGAGGACACTGATTCAAAGGTACCAAGCAGTAACCACACCATGACCAAGCAGTTTAGAATAAGTGCCATGTGAAAAATTGCTCCATAATCTAGGATTATGCATAAAACTAACATCTCTGTTTCAGTTTGAGCTCCAGTGGATGCTGATACACTGCGACCCAAAGCGAGCCCAGAGAGAAAGCTGCAACGAGCTGCCTGCTGCCGAGGTACAGTAATCAAGACAGGGATGTGCTTAGCACCTGCTGCGGCCTGTGGTTGTATTCAGGTCGCCAGAGCTTCAGGCATGCTGATGGGGAAACAGCTAAATGCTGAGGTGGACTTTCAAAAGTGTAAGAAATATTCCAGCAAACAGTTTAAAAATTTGTACACTGAGTATGAAGCAGCTTAATTTGTATTAATGCCAGTCCACAAATATTTCTCAGAAGCAGAATTCTTCAGGATCTATGTGAAACCCAGTGCATTCACATCATGGCACATACAGTACGTTAATATCTATCTATCAGATGACACTTTTGCATTGGGTGCTTTGTCATACCAGGTGAATGAATGAATGAATGAATGAATGAATCTTTATTTTGGATAGATTAAAAGTAAAGATTAAAAAAAGAAACAGAACAATATAACAAAGGGGGAAAAAATCCAACAAGGTCAAATCAAACAATAACTCCTCTGATTATACAGTTCAACATAAGTTATCCAAAATGGGTGATGACTGAAGCCGCAGCTTATATTGCCCACCCATGTTCCATCCAAGAATACAAAAGAAAAACAAAACAAGAGCGATTACAATTCAGAACAAAGCTAAGACAAAATGTGACAAAAAAAAAAAACAACTAAGCAACAACACAACACAGACTGGATATGACAATCCTGATGTGATTTTACATGTCACCTTGTATATATGTTTGGAGTATGTCTTCCTTTAGTTTTTGTTTAAATTGTCCAAACGTTGTACATGATTTTAATTCAGGTCCAAAAGCGTTCCACAATCTGACTCCTTGCACTGAAACAGTGTTGCTTGGTGGTAGTTCTCACTGAGGGTTTTTGAAATATACATGTTCCTCTGAAATTATATTGTTTCTCCCTTATTTGGAACAACTTTTGGATATTTGCGGGCAGTGATAGATTCTTTACTTTAAACATAATTACTGCAGTTTTAAAGTCAACCAGATCTTTCAACTTGAGAGCTTTTAATTTAAGAAAAAGTGGATTTGTTGGTTCCCTGTAAGCAGCTTTGTTTATTATTCTAATAGCTCTCTTCTGAAGCATAAAGACTGGATATATGCTTGTTTTATATGTATTTCCCCATACTTCAGTACAATATGTCATGTATGGGAGTACGAATGAATGATACAAAGTATATAATGTGGGCTGATTCAGCAAATATTTCACTCTGTGTAGTATTGCAATTGATTTAGATGTTTTACCTTTAATATAATTAATATGTGACTTCCAACACAGTTTACTATCAATTATTACACAGCAAATATGTGTAATAAAATAGTAATAAAACAGTTTATTATCAAATATGTACACAGCAGTGTTAGCCACCAGGGGAGAACAGTTCTATTTGAGTGATCCACAAGCAAAATGTTATAAATTTGGAGGACACGTGGCAGATTCTTTGTACTTGGGCTTGCTTTTTAGCTTAACAACTAGCCAAAAGAGCTTATGTGAGCAACTTCATGTTATTTGTAGTGGTGTTGGATGATTAAAATTTTTAAAAGCGATCAATCTTTTGGAATGTTGCATTAATCACAATTAATAATGCATTAATCACATGTTTTTTCATACAAATACAGTGTATCCTAGGTCGGTAATTTTTCAAGTCATACTGTCATGAACATGGAAGTGGACAAATATGCTTGCTGTCTTCACCTGCAGGTTTATTAAAATTCTCAACATATCCAAAATGTCAAAAACCAGTCCCTCCAGGATTTTGCGATGTTGCGATCGCGTCAATTCACGTGAAATCAGCCAACCAGTGCAACTATTGGGTGACCTTGCAACTTTGTCCAATCACAACTTTCCCACAATTTTGACCAATCCTCGTCAACTTCCGCCAGTTTCACGAATCAAATTTGTCTCTGAGTGGTGCTGAAATGCTCAGTCTAACCAATCAAATGCATGGCTGCACCGCGTTCACTTTTGTGGTTCGTCGTCGGCCTCCGTCGGTCTATGATGACCATGGAAGAGAATCCTAAACGTCTACTCTGCTGGAACAGCACCGCCTGTGGCTGAACAGGCCGATGCGCGAATGGCAGTCCCTGTCACACAGGTCGCACTTGTGGGTGGTCTCCGTGCTGCTGGGTCTGTGGCGGTTCTTCCTGCGGGTCCTTTTTTCATCTGCTGCAGCAGTCAGTCTCTCTTCACCCGCCTTGAGCTGTCTGGTCAGGATGCCTCTCCATTTGGAGCGGTCCGTTGCAAGGTCCTCCCAGCGCTCTGTGTTGATCTCCAGGGCCTTCATGTCTCTCTTGCAGACGTCTCTAAAGCGCAGCTGTGGGCGGCCAACGTCTCTCCTGCCAGTCGCCAGTTCTCCGTAGAGGAGTATTAACGGAACACTTTGGCAAAAACCATGTGTGATTTTAAAAAAACACTCATCTGCGAGATTTCCAACACCATCCTTTCCTCCGTCTCCCCCAGCCTGCTGGTGGATGTCTCCATCCTTACCGCATGTACAAAGTGCTGGGTTTGGGTTGAAAAATGTCTGCCTGCCCCAAAGGCACCCCGTCGTGGGAGCGCACGTGATGAGAGACTCCATAAAACCACAAACAAATGAGCAAATCTAACTCTACAGCCAGTGTTTGATCATTTCATACATCTTTAGGGCTAAAATCATTACTACATCTTGTCAATGAGCTTCAAACCTGTGAATCTCTGATCTGGACATGGACAACCACCTCCCCCGTAAATGAAAGATGTGTGTCAAATGAGATAGGTGTGGGTGTGGGTGTCAAGACCGACGTGCAGCAGAGGAGATGGTCACAGAAAGAGAGAGAATATTGTCTGTATTTTTTTTTTTTTTTCAGAAAAACACAGACTCCAGTAAACAATACAGACTAACAGAATAAATTAGTTCTTTTTTCCTTTCCGCTCAATACCGAGTGGTTGGGGACCATAGGGAGTTTTCAAATGAAGGTGCTGCAAATAATTTCCAAATCTTTACTTTTTAACATGCTTTCAGTGCAATTTAACTGTTGTAATGGATATTGTGTTAAAGTCTGTATTGGCTGTTGCACAAAAAGTGTTTTTCTGTATAGCAGAAGTTTCTGCTTAATTTACAAATCACTGTAATAAGAAACGTTTGACAATCCTGTGCTTTTCTTCTATTGTTATATTGAGTATCATTGTAGTATGCTGGGAAAAAAAAAAACCCAAACATCTGCTTTAAAATTTGTAATTCTTCCCATAACTTTTAGTGCAAAAATAAAACCTCTTGAAACATCACAACTTTTATCACAACTTCTAAAAAAAGTTCCCACAAATTGAGGCTTTTTGGGCCACAGCTATCATAAAAACATCCCATGAAATCCTGGAGGAACTGAAAAACTTTCAAGAATATTCTCCAGAAAATTCTCAAAAGCAGAATGCATGTGCAAACAATGGAATGCTAGGGCTCATTACTGCAACACAACTCAGCATCCACCCAGCAGCCACGAATGGAGATCGCTCTTTCTCCCACAGCAAACATCCACAACTTTTAAGCAGATCAGCACAAAACCATGGACCTCGTGTGTCACAACAGACACAATTTCCCTTTGAGCAGAAAAATTGCAAACATAACCAAACACCAATTTCGCCCATGATGAGACCCCACCGTGCTGCAAAAACGGTGGGGGAGTGAATGGACATTACGAACACAGCTTGAGAACCTTTTTAGACTGGTGCCCACCAACAGTTGGACCCAAAGCTATGAGGATGAAAACAGATGAATTTCTGTCCGTGTTAGCTGCTGGAAGTCAGCTACAACCTAGCATGTAGCTAATAGCCAGCTCGCCAGCTTCCACAGAAGAAGAACAACCCGACATCCAGGCGAGGTTTTGGAGGAGGCTGTAACAATTATTCAGGTGAGAGCTCCGACAGATAACGTTGTAAACTTAAACATGACAGCACTTTGGGGATTTCCATGGCTATAATCCAGCTTGTTTGACTTTGCAATGTCTGCATGGTGTGCACAGCGTTTGTAGCCAGAGCAGCTTTGGTACAGAGAGCTGTTGGGCCAAAAAGTACTGTTTGTTTCTGCCGTTAACTGCCGTTAACCGCGATCACAAAATTTGTTGCCATTAAGGGGGTCAAAGCGTTAACGGGCAATTAACGTGATACCGCCAACACCACTAGTTATTTGTTTACAAAATAAAGGAGAAATTAAGTAACTTACAGTTAGCTTGTCTTTTGTATAATTAAGAAAAACTTGAGCAATATCACACTAGAACAGGGGTCAGCAACCTTTACCACTCAAAGAGCCATTTGGACCCGTTTCCCACAGAAAAGAAAACACTGGGAGCCACAAAAACCCTTTTGACACTTAAAATGAAATAACACTGCATATAACTTTTTTTTCCCTTTATGCTATGTATAAACAAACTATAATGTGTTGCATTTATGAAATCAGGGAACTCCTGCACAGAAAACAAAATTACATTTCTGCATGCAACAAAAACATTTTGAACTCCGAAAAAAAAAAGACATTGAGTTGAAGGTTGACTTTGGGTTGAAAAGAGAGTGCTATTTCTAGCACTGATCCTTCGATAAAAAATCTCATAATTCCGCTGAAAACAATACCGAAAGCTCAGAATTCCAACACGAGCCAGCGATGTGATTTGGAGTTGGGGAAATTATCTGAAAATTTAGCAGGGGGTCTGGGGGACATAGTCCCCCAGTGGGGTCCGGGGCAGAGCCCCGGTGGGGGTGGGGGGCAAGGGGGGCAAAGCCCCCTGAAGCTCCTGGGTTTTTATGATTTTTAAGTACCAGAACTGTGCTTAAATGACATAAAACAAACAGCTGAATGCCACTTATTACTGTATAATATTGACTTATGTTCCAAGAAGATAGCATTCCTAAAATATTCCAACAAGCATTATCCATCACATGCTTTAACACTTGATCAAATCAAAATCAGTTAATTTTATCTGTTCCATAATAGAAATAAAATTCCAACATACCATTACTTTTTATAATTTCAGCATTCATTTCAGATCACCAGTTTCAATCTCCATTGAGTCTTGAGCAGTTCATTTTGCACAATCACTGATGTAGCCAAGTCTTAGAAATATTCAAAAGTTATGAGTCAATGTCCACTGTGCACTGTCAATTTCAAACTGTTTGGAATCATAAAAGGGGATGGTTAACTTTTATTACCGTTTCCTCCCTCGCGCCAGCCCAGCTCATACAGCCGTTGTATGCCGCCAGTAACAGAGAGTTAATGACTCTCCACCTGGCCATACCGATTACCGGAAGTGGCCATACGCCACTTCCAGTCCTGCCTGAAAGGGCGCAGCTTCACTGCGTTCGTGGACCACAAGCCGCTAACGTACTTTATCTTCCTGGAAGATAAAATAAAGCGGAATTTGGCGAATTAGCAGAAAATCACATCCCTGAGAACACGCCACCATGAATCTTTGAAAAAGCATACAACGAGCCATTTGATTGGTCCAATCGTTTGCAACTATCCAATCGCAGGGCTGTCAAGCTACTCCAATACAGCAGTAGCTTGAACATAACACATCCGGGTTATCGCGGGAGACGATTTCCGGGGAAGCGCCGAGCGCTTATGTAATCGTGTTGATTTTTGCTGATGGTGATTAAACTTTAACACGTTTTTTTTTAGATTTTACAAGATCACCATAATCTTCAAATTTAGAATTACATTTTAAAAACTAATGAACTAAAATAAAATACATTTTAATTAAATACTCATTATTTATTTTCCAAAGCCACAGGGAGCCGCAACAGAGGGATGAAAGAGCCGCATGCGGCTCTGGAGCCGAGGGTTGCCGACCCCTGCACTAGAAGGAATGGTTGTGTTAGTGGGATATCAGCATGGCTGTGATGCACTGTAAACTGATATCCCTAACAACACCATAACCTTGAGTGTGATAATTATGCAACAGTTCCACAAGCACAATTCATTAGTTGTAGGACTATGTGGCAAAAGATTATTATTGGTTTGTTTAATCAGTTGTTTTCTTCCACTGAGAAAACAAAAAATACCATAGTGGCACCTAAAGAGCCCCTATTATGTCCTTTTTCCACATGTTGACAGAGCTCCCATGGATGTAATTGAAATATCTGTGTATCTAGTTTGGTCAAATATTGGGAAAATATTGCAGTTCTATTTTATAACGGGGAAGGAACCCCATTTCATCCCACCCTCCCTTTTTTCATCATTTCTCTAAGATGGCAAAACTATGTTTGCAGCTAGCATTAGCTTTTAGCTTCAGTTTTTGGACTAAGTAACATGCTAACAAACACTGGCTGAATTTTAGAGCTTAACAGCCCAAATAAAGTATTTTCAGAGATAGGAGTGTGTGGTTTGAGTTGTCGAGAGCATATAGATAGATAGATAGATAGATAGATAGATAGATAGATAGATAGATATACTTTATTGATCCCAAACTGGGAAATTACAGTGTAACAGCAGCATGACACAGATCACCCAACCAACAGACACAGCGTAAAAGAAAAAAAGGAGTTACCCAGGGAAGGAAGTAAAGTAAAAATGCTTAGATAACTTTATATACAACATAGGCTACTACTAGGTTAAATAGACGATATGATCCATCTGCAGGGTGTAATAAGGATACATTATCAACTGTGAATTAATGAATGAGCTGGACCACAGTGGGGTGACTATAATTTCCAGAGAGGAGCTATGAAAGCCATGGTCGGGCTGCTAAGCCAGCCCACAAGCTAAGCTACCTACACTGGAGCCATGTGAGCTGAAGGCACAGTGGGGAACATTTCTTCCGAAGAGACAGCGTGCCAGACTAGCCATGGGCTAGGTCTGGTTCAGGTCAACTAAGTAATGACATGACTCTGTTTTCAAGTATCCAAACAGGGCATTTCAGGAAGAGTTAAGTCTTGTTTTTGTGGGAGAGGAGAAATCCTGCAAGTGACTTTATGGCGGTTTGGCTTTGCAGACCATATTTATGTCACCAACTTCTTACAAAAGGCACTAAAATAACAGGTGAAACACAAAAAGCACAGCAGGGACTCTGTTTCCAAGTGTCACAATGAACAAGCATGACATACAGTGTTTCCCCTAGGGTTTACAGCCTTGGGGGGCAGGGCAGCGTGAAGGTCAACAACAACAAACTCTTAAAGAAATCATGGTGTTCTGGTGCTATATAGAAATATAAAATTAAACAAAACTCGTGCATTGCCCGTAGAATGCAAGTATTCTTCTCTGAAATAGGTATCCCTACAAGGCTTTACATGCCCAAATGTAGGTGTTGTTTGAAAGTGGAATATAAATAAAGAGGTATTTGATTGTCTTGTTACATACACTACTTAGTACATTTTTACAATGACCTATTTAGGTAGCAGTGGCCTTTGGCCAACTTCAGGTGGTGACCAATCTTCATTGAGTGTTTCGGCCCTCAACCACTATGCTCTTCAGATGGTGGGCAGTAAGTGATCGGCCAGATCACTGCCTATCTGCTCCTGTCTTCCAGCTCTCCTCCCTCTCACTCCAAAGCCAATAGGAGGCTCGCTCTGCTTCCTCCCCCATCTTGTGAACAGCTTGATTTTTGCTCCTTTCATCAAGGCCAAGAGCTGACAGCATCTGTCATACTGATTTAGCTGGGAATCCCCTGCAGCCAACAGCCATGGGGAAGAGCCACACTTGCCAGCCATTGTAAGATAAGATAAGATAAGATAAGATAAACCTTTATTAGTCCCACAATGGGGAAATTCCAGGATTGCAACAGCATAGGGATAGCAACACTCAGAGCAACAATCAGAAGGCAAGAAAAAACAACATCTAGTAAACATATGTCCATATTACTATAAATGTACTGTATATATATAGACACACAGTGCAGAGCATTATGGCTGGTGAATGTGCAGCAGAAAGTCTAAGCTCTCTCTCCGCGGATGCAGCGGGCCAGCTGGAAGTCTTTGGGCATGATGGTGACCCCCTTAGCGAAGAAGAGACCACCAGGTGGGCCTCGCTGGTCTCCTGCAGAGCCATGACGGCGAAGCTCAGGAAACGCAGGACGGTCTTGAAGTCCTGAGCGATCTCCCTCACCAGGCGCTGGACGGGCAGCTTACGGATGAGCAGCTCCGTGGATTTCTGGTAGTGACGGATCTCTCTCAGAGCCACGGGCCTGTGACGGCGAGGCCTCTTCACTCTGCCGGTGGCCGGAGCGCCTCTCCGAGCAGCCCTGGTGGCTAGCTGTCTCCTGGGGGGCTTCTTCCTCCAGTAGATTTTATGGGCGGTCTGCTTGGTTCTTGCCATCGCTCTTTATTATTCTGTCTTATATTTCTTTCACGCCGCCTAAACTCCAGCCTGGCACCCGCGTCGTTTTCGCTACAGCTCCCGGTATGTCGAGTTTCCAATTAGCACCAGGCGGCGGCCAAGTGCTAGCTAGCACTAGCTCCTCCCCGCTGTAACGTCTCCCGCTGCAAACCGTGGCTCCGTCCGCCGACCCGGGAGACCCCCGGGGCGATCCGTGCGTCCGTGATATATATGTCCCTGCTATATATATTGTCCCTACAATCCTGTACTAAGGGCTGGTACTTCAAGGTCTTCCTCTTGTGGGCCTCCTTGCAGCCTTCCTCCCATGGCACCATAAGTTTGACCAGAATCATCTTCTGGTCTTTAGCTGACCAGAGCAAAATATCTGGTCGGAAAGTTGTGTGCACCACCTCTGGGAACTTCAGCCTTCTTTCTACATCTTCCACCATCTCACATGAACTGTTAATATTAATTACAGAATACCTAATTATTGAAAACGAATGGGACATTCAACATTAGCGACTGTTTTGGAAGCCTTATTTATTTGTTTGCCACATCACTTATTTGTGTGATCTTTTATGACCTATATTCATAATAGTTTATAATAGTGTATCTTGCACTTTAGGGAATGGGAGTTGTTCAGTCACCATTATAATTATTTTAGTTTATATCACTGCTCAGTGATGGAGTTAAGTGTAACATTGAATTTCTTCTGTGTATTGTCAATAAACTCAAGCAGTACTATAACAGGACACGTTTACAAATGTTTGAGACCCATTGTACAATAGAATAGGCTTTATTGTCATTGTACAGTTGTACAGTACAACAAAATTGTGGGTTCTCCACCAGGCTACTGCGCAATAAAACAAGAGAGAAAAATTTGAATTAAACACAGTTATAGAACACACTATTAAACAAACGACCAAAATAAAAATAGCCAATAGGTATATACACAGGTGTGGTAGTGGCTTCCTGGATAGGACTATGTACACAAGAGGGTGCATCCTTTTATATTTTAGCAATATTTTGTTATTAAAAGGTTTTTGAGCTGTAATCAATCAAATTAACTTACATATGAAAATTGTACTTTGGGGCTTGCTGTAGCTCAGCTGGGGTTTGGGGGTGGGGGTGAGTGATGTCAGGCGGGCTACGGCTGGGATATATATTGGAATGTGAAGTTCAATAAAGGAGTTCAGTGTTCAGCAGAGAGAGTTCTCCATTATTCCAACATAACGTTTGGCGACGTGGAAAAATGGGCGCGTGTGTCAGGGAGTCACCTCCATTCCTTCAGTATCGGGGGTACCAGATATACCGTGGGCTCGCTGGAGCAACATGTTCAAGGTGTATATGACAGTGGCCAGACTCAATAGCATCAGTGAGGAGAGATGGAGGAGCTTGCTAGTGCATTACCTCGGCACTGAAGGACAACGTGTTTTTTTTGGGCTGTGTGGCAATGGCTCGCTGGAAGATGGGCTGGCGCTTATAGACAATACCTATGGTGACCAGTCCACCATCACCAAAAAAAGGTTTGGTTTCTTCCACTTAAGGCTGTGAGCGGGTAAGTCCACGCAGGCGATTATCATGGAACTACGCAGCTTAGCGAGGGAGTGCGCCTTTGGGCCTACGGCAGAGGAACTAGTAAGAGATAAGCTAGCTCACAGCACCTCTGACTCAGGGCTGCGATGCATGCTGAGGCTGACTCGGAAACCTCTTTCACTGGAAGGTGTGTTGGACTTAGTGAAGCAGAGGGAATCCGCTACACTACAGAAGCTATTATCGCCAGCTAGTGAGGAGTTGACTGCTGGTGGCTTCCCGCCGAATGCTACAGTTAGCATGCTAACTAGGCCTTGTAGACGTGCTAAGAAGAAGAGTAAGATGAAGGTGCGTAGCAGAGCGAACTCTTTGTCTCCTAGCCTAATGATAGCGGAGCCCAGGGACACTGGACGAGTGTGTGTAGCATGCATGGGAAAAGAGCCGCTGAAGTGGTATGTGCTCAAGCTTGACGGGGACAACATGCCCCTTATGGTGGATTTGGGGTCTGGTAGATTCATCTTGTATTTGGCTACACTGAAGAAACTGTTCCCTAAGAAAGCTATCAGCGCGGGAGCAGTGAAGATGTTCGGGTATGAACATGCGGAGATTGAGATGGTGGGCACAGCGGAGTTCTTGGTGACATGTGGGTCGAGGACAGGTGGCACGCCAGGGGACGGACTTATTGGGAATCGACCTGCGTGGGGGAGCTGGGTTTCTCCATAAGGGACACAGAGGGCTCGACTGTGCTGATGGTAGAGCCCGATTGGCACCTCCGCTGGCCAGCCTTGTTTAGGGGCCTGGGTTGTATCGACGCTTTCTACCATTGCCCTCTAATCGATAAAAGTGTAATACCAAAGATTCAGCCGTTGCTGCGACTTCCTCTCCCACTGTGAGATGAGGTTTCAGCGGAGCTGTCCAAGCTGCTGGAGTCTGGTGTCATTGAGAAAGTGGACACTTCGCTATGGATATCCAACCTGGTGGTGGCTAAAAAGAAAGGGGGGGTGCATCCGGCCATGCATAGATCTCCGGATGGTGAACAAGGTGGTCATTCCAGACAGGTACCCTCTCCCGACCATGGACGAGCTTACGGCAACATTCAGTGGGTTCCAGTTCTTCATGAAAATGGATCTCCGCCAGGGCTACCTGCAGGTGCCACTCCATCTAGATAGCAGGAACTTGTTGGCATTTGTGACCCATATGGGGGTTTCCAGGTATACCCAGATGCCGTCGGCCTGAGCTCGGCACCTAGTTGTTTCCAGAAGGTGATGTCAATGATGCGAGCCGGTCTCAAGGGTGTGGTGGTATACTTAGATGACATCATGGTACACAGCACTTCGCAGGAAGAGCACGGAGGGAGGCTGAAGAGGGCCCTGGCAACACTTCAAGAGCATAGGGTTACTTTAAATGGCGAGAAGTGTATCTTTGCGGTGGGCGCCATGGAGTTTGTGGGATTTTTACTGACGGGAAAGGGGATCCAACCACTACTTTCTATCGTGGAGGCGGTCCTGAGTATCCTGGATCCCTCAACACCTGGTCAAATTTTGTCATTTCTAGGCATGGTTAATTTCTACAGACGGTTCATCCCCCACTATTCGGAGACGATCAAGCCCCTCTGTGCTCTGTTGAAGCAGGATGTGCCGTGGGAGTGGACCCCTGCATGCACAGCGGTAGTCACCAAGTTGAAGCAGCAACTAATCTTCCCACCGGCGTTGGCCCATTTTGACCCCAACAAGGAGACCATTGTGACCTGTGATGCATCCGGTTCAGTGCTGGGGGCGGTCATGTCCCAAGTTCAGGACAGCACGGAATGCCCGGTGGCATTTGCTTCGAGGTCTCTCTCAGCAGGGGAACAGAAGTATACTGTGGGTGAGAGGGAGGCGCTGGCCTTTGTCTGGGCATGTGAGAGGTGGCATATTTACCTCTATGGGCATCATTTCACCCTGAGAACGACGGACCACCGGGCACTCACAACTTTGCTGGAGACGTCGGGGTCGGGGCACAGACCGCTGAGAATCCATAGGTGGTCCGAGAGGTTGAGAGCCTATAACTTCACCACCAAGTTCACTCCGGGTAAAGAGAACATTGTGGCGGACCCTCTGTCTCGCGCCATGATTAATTTCTCCCTGCCGGAAGATGGTGACGACTCGGCCGAGGCGGACCTGATCCATGTGCTACTCCAGAAGATAGTATCCCCTCAGGAACTCAGGGAGGAGTCGGAACGGGATCCGGTGCTGGCGGAATTGTGCTCTGCAATTAGAGAGGGTTGGCCAGTGAAGGTGAGTTAGCACCTTATCACCGTTTCAAGGACGAGCTGAGCTGCTGGAATGAGATGTGCACGGCTAGAGGGCAATGCGCTCTAATCTCATTATCCCTGAGGGCCCGGGTTCTGGCGATGCTGCACGAGGGGCACTTGGGGGTGGTCAAGGTGAAGCAACACAGTAGGGATGCTGTTTGGTGGCCGGGTATTGACAAGGACATTGAGGCCATGGTGAAGCACTGCATTCCATGCTTGGAGAGTGGCAAGATGGGCTCACCACCTCCCCCGCCACAAAGGCCAGTGCTGTACCCTGAAGGACCTTGGAAACACGTTGAATTGGACATCTGTGGCGAACTGCATGTGGCGCCTACGAATAGCCAGTTCCTGCTCATGGCCTATGACATGCTCTTGAAGCGGCCGGAGGTACTTCCAACCAACTCGGTCACAACGGAAGTGGTCACGGGGTTCCTAATGTCTCTGTTTGTTAGGTGGGGGACCCTGAGCACAGTTACAACAGACAATAGCCCACAATTTATCTCGGGAGCGTTTGAGCAGTTTCTGAGCAGCAGGGGCGTGGGACATGTAAAGACAGTGCTCTACCATCCCCAGGCCAGTGGAAGTGTGGAGCGGTTTAATAAAACATTGAAGAATGGACTGAGAGCCCACCTGGTGGATGGTTTCGCATTCTTGAACGCCCTTCATAATATGTTGCTGCATTATAGTGTGTCAGTCCATGAGGGAACGGAGGCAGTGCGGAGCTGGGTCACCGGACAGCAACGCAGAATGAAACGGAGGTTTAACAGGAAGCACAGGACGAGAGACCATGGTTTGGGGGAAGCAGACCAGGTGTGGATCAAGCACCCGGTTCGCTCCCACAATTTACAGCTGCTATGGATAGGGGCCACAGCGGATCACAAGGCGGCAGGGCCCGGACACGTTTGAGCTGGAGGACAGGTCTTGGTGGCAAGCCAGCTGACTGAAACTACAGCTGGACGTTTCAGTGAGAGCTGGGACTGGGCGGTCCTGTCTGATGTGGACCCACAGACTAGGCCAACAGTGCCAGGTGCAGGGTCCCCTCTGAGGGGATGCCCGGGTAGAATTCGTCGGAGGCCTAGGTACCTAGAAGACTTTGTGGCAAAGACTGTTTGGGGTGGCACCGGTTGAGACTAGTGGCAGAATAATCCGCTCCAACCAGGCGGGGCGTTCTGGCAGTCTACCGAGACGTCCGGGTAAGGGTTCACCTGTTTGTAGTTTTCATGTACATATGTTCAAAAAAAAAATGTGTATTTGTATTTGTGTACTATGTTCTGTGTTTGTTAGGTTATTGAACTGGGGCCTGGAACTTTGTGTGTGTGTGTGTGTGGGGGGGGGGGTGTTGCGTATGGGAAAAGCATTATATAAGTACAGATCCTTATCCCCTTAATTGTACTTTGGGGCTTGCCGTAGCTTAGCCAGGGTTGGGGGGGGGGGGGGGGTGAGTGACGTCAGGTGGGCTACGGCTGGGATATATATTGGAATGTGAAGTTCAATAAAGGAGTTCAGTGTTCAGCAGAGAGAGTTCTCCATCCTCCATTATTCCGACATAACATTAACCACAAAATAACAAACATTATTATTCACAGCAGAAGGACCTGTTTCACTACAACCATTGCATCAGTGCTGCTCGTTTGTCAGTAAATATTTAAATAAAAATGATTTATTTCATTATTTGGGCATTTTTTGTGTCCTGTTTGTTCGTTAAGCCATTCTGGCCATCCCGCTCCACAATCATGGTGGTATTGAAGTTTTTAATTTTTAGATACTCATGTGGGAGGAGTGCCATTAGTGACTCACAATCCAGCAAAGGACAGTGGTAGCAAACGGTTCAGCAACAGTCGGGACTCCCGTATACCACTGACCGAACAGGATGGGCTTTTCTCCCCACGAAGGACTGTGGTCCGCCGGTCGGCCCGCTGCTTTTACGGGTGTGTCCTGTGTTGCATACACTGGTGTTCTTTGTCAGACCCCGAGTCCCCGCTGGTGCTCCTCCCAGTCTACTTGCGTACCTCGTATTCTCCACATATGCCAAATTACAGTATCCTTTACACCCACGCAATCACTGCAACTTATTATAATTTTTTAAGCATTAAATCTTCAGTATTACCTTTTTCTAGTCAAATTTGGTGCTTTTCCCTTCCTTGTTGTGTTCAAGGAGTGCAGTAGTGACTGGTCGTGATGCCGCGTATTATCCAGTCAGTACAGAGTCAATCTGAAACGCCGCCCACACTTCCAGAAGCCAGGGCATGAGGAGACAGAGCGGTGGCTAAACTTTTATTGATAAAAATTACATATTTTGACTGAACAGCTCCATACTCGGTGATGCACACCCTCATAACCTCAACAAAATGCACATAAAATCTGAGGTCAGTCTAACTGACAGCTTGAGAGCTATGTGAGGAACACACACACACACACACATACTGGTTTTCAAATTTTATGGGGACCAATTTCTGATCATTACTTGTGGGGACAACCCTTTCTAAACAGATTCCTTGCATTTATATATAGATTAAGATTAACTTGACACTCTAGGGGGGTGGGGGTCCACTGGGTGGTATAATGGTATAATGGTAGAGGAAACCCTGACATAGAATAGAGTAGCTTTAGGGGATCCAGTGGAGTCCTAGCTAGCTAGTTCAATAGCTATTTTGGTATTATTTACATATTTCATCCTTTTCTTCTTGGCATCTCCAGATGAAATGGTCAAAAACATCCATTACCCTGTGAGGTTTTAATAGGAACTATACACAGTAAAGCTTAAAAAAATCAGTACAGCATCTCATTTTTAAAGCAGGCTAACAAGATGGTGCTAACCAGGCTAACTCTGATAACAATCCCTCCAACTGTTATCAGAGTTAGCCTTGTTAGCACATCTGTGTTGGATGGACTATCTCTTGTCAAACATCACCCTGCTGTGGAAAAGTAGGTGCAGTATACAGAACGGTCTTAAAATCCACACATTATAATAAGTAAACCTCAGTTAGTGCAAGCTAACAGGATCAGCTTGGCTAATAAACCTTTGTAGCAGTAATCAGTATTAGTATTAGTGATGATTGTGTCTCATTGAGACCACACATAACACTTACTACTTTCCACAAATAAGGAATGTCCCTTCCCAATATACTGTTAACATAATTCTTCCGCCTAAACAAATTAATTTTTCACCCTCTGAACGGTAACCAAAATGCAATTTTTTTTGGCAGACCCCTCAGACCCGCCGAAAAATTTGATAAACTGGAAAACATATGGGCAGCACTGTGGCGAAGTGGTTAGCACTACGGCAGCACAGCAACTCACCCTTGGCCAGGGGATCCTGGGTTCGATCCCAGCCTTCGACCAACAGTGATCTGTGTGGAGTTTGCACGTTCTCCCTGTGTCCGCGTGGGTTTATTCCGGGATTTCTCCGGTTTCCTCCCACATGCCAAAAATATGCAGGTTAGGCTAATTGGTATCAAAACTGGGGATTCTAAATTGTCCTTAGATATGACTGTGAGAGTGAATGGTTGTCTGTCTCTCTGTGTTGGCCCTGCGATGGACCGGCGATCTGTCCAGGGTGTACCCTGCCTCTCGCCCTAAGATGCTGGGATAGGCTCCAGCCCCCCGCGACCAGAAAAGGATTAAGCGGAAGAAGATGGATGGATGGAGGGAAAACATATGTGCCCCCCCACCCCTAACTTTTGTGAGTGGGGCCAAACGTACAAGGTCTATGGAGACTGGAAGACCATAAACTTTGCCGTATACACATAAAATTTGGCTGTGGTGTGCATCACCTCAAGACATGCAAAAAACATCATTGTGGCCCATACCCACCGCCAACAGCAAGGCCGCCATCTTGCCTCAAAGTCGCCCAACCTCCAATTTGGAAAAAAGTCACACCTCGCATTTGAACGAACTAGTCCTAGGGACCTGCTCCGATTGACCTCATTTTTACATGCCGGCATCTATAGGCATTGGCCATTAAAAATTACATAAATTAAGTCAAAATCTCGAAAGGTGTAACCAGGGTGCCATGGCGAAGTTTGACTCCTCCCCTTACAACTTCAAACAGCTGTCACTCGGGCAAAAATTGTCCGATGTGCCCCAAACTTTCCATGATGGAAAATAGTCCTGCCCCAAACACGTCAACCTTAAAATACCTGACAAAAGATATAGTGCCACATAGTGGTTAACGAAAGAATTGCTGAAAACTGTTTCATTTATTACTCATGGGTCACTTGCCAGACTGACGTGAAATTTTCTGAGATTAATCACACCACAGGGATGATCATAACTGCATATCAACTTTAGCATGACGTCACACATGCTACCATGGACATGCCATCCTTGCCATTCAATCCTTGAACTTGGTTGCAGGATTAGAAACGACCTGGAGTCATGAAATCTTGAACATAGGTTGAAGTGACTGTAGTATATAGTCCAATATGGGTGGACAACACATAACTGATAGGTAAGTGTTGCCATGGCGACATGGCGTACGTTGACTCTTCGCCATGGAATATCAAAAACTTGCAAATTGGACAAACTTCATCTGATTTCCACCAAATTTTCAACAATGGATATGAGTCCCACTCTGAACGCGTCTATGCAAAAATAATAAACAAAAGTTATAGCGCCACCTTGTGATTAGAGCAACAGACACTTGTAAATTGGACAAACTTTGTACGATTTTCACATAATTTTGCACATTCGATATTAGTCCCACTGCAAACACATGTATATAAAAATAGTAAACACAAGTTATAGAGCCCCCGGGTGGTTAAAGGAAGAATTGCTGAAAACTTTTATTTATTACTCACATGTTGCTGGCCAGAATGACGTGAAATTTTCTGATATTCATCAGACCAAAGGGATAATCATAACTGCACATCAACTTTAGCATGATGTCACAAGTGTTACCATGGACACGCTCTCCTCGCCATTCAATCCGTGAGCTTATGGGGAGGGCTGGCAAGATCCCAGACTCATGAAATTTGGAACATACGTTGACATGACTATCATATATAGTCCTATATGGGTGAACCACACATAACTGACAGGGAAGTGTTTCCATGGTGCCATGGCAAAGTTTGACTCCTCCCCTTACAAAATCAAGCAGCTGTAACTCGGGCAAAACTTGTCCGATGTGCACCAAAGTTTCCATGATGGAAAATATTTCCGCCTGGAACGCGTCTACATCAAAATACCTGACAAAAGATATAGCGACACCTACTGGTTAATGAAAGAATTGCCGAAAACTGTTTTATTTATTACTCATGCGCCACTGGCCAGAATTATGTGAAATTTTCTGAGATTCATCAGACCAAAGCGATGATCATAACTGCACATCAACTTTAGCATGACGTCACACGTGCTACCATGGACACGCCATCCTTGCCATTCAATCCTTGAACTTGGTTGCAGGATTAGGAACGACCTGGAGTCATGAAATCTTGAACAATGGTTGAGGTGACTGTCATATATAGTCCTATATGGGTGGACAACACATAACTGACAGGGAAGTGTTGCCATGGTGACATGGCGAAGGTTGGCTTCTCACCATGAAACATCGGAAAGTTGTAACTTGGACAAACTTTGTCTGATTGTCACCAAATTTTCGATAATGGATAATAGTGCCACCCTGAACACTCCTATATAAAAATAAAAAAAGTTAGAGTGCCACCTAGTGGTTACAACATCGGGCCCTTGTAAATTGGACAAACTTTGGACAATTTGTACCAAATTTTCTACAATCAATATTCATCCTGCCCCAAACGTGTCTATATAAAAAAATAAACCAAAGTTTTAGCGCCCCTATTAATTAAAGGAAGAATTACTGAAAACTGTTTTCTTACTTTTTCTCTCACCAGCAGAAAAAATGACATGAAGGAATGACTAGGGCTCATTGACAGTACATGTACATAGTACAGAACTGCTTCCATGGTGACCAGCATGCTTCAATGGCTTCCTCACAATGCAAAGCATGACAGTTACAGCTCAGACAAACCTTGTCTGATTTGGACAAAACTTTGCACAAATCATACTGATCCCATTCTGAACACATTTGTATATCAATATTCACAAAACTGTCACACCAGCACCTACTGCTGACATGAGGTACTGAACAAAATTGTTTCAAATTTTGCGCAAAGGCCAGTAGTCACAATGACATGACATTTTCAGTGGTTTCTCAGAGTGCATTGGACTATCCTCAGTGGAAGTCACTTTTGTCCTGTGATAAGCACAGCTGCCATGGAATCCCATTCCTTTCCATTCAAGACGTTTTATATATGGTTTACTTTATTATTCCCACAGCCCTTGCAGTGACAACAGGAAATTTTCCTATACAGCAAGGTATGAAGGGCGTAGGGTTGCGCGGGTGCTTGGGGGACGAAGGCCCGCTTACACCTTCTTGCAGGTTTAATTATTATTGAAGGTGATGACAGCACTCAGTCAACTGTGAAATATACTGTTAATGTAATACATGCACTGTATATCGCTGAATAACTTAATTTAACTGTTTAGTAGTGATGTAAATACTATTCTACACATTTTTAACTTCTTGCACTGTGTGTATACTGTTTTTGCCTTATTTTATTATTTATTATTGTTCTGAGTGCTGCTTTCCCTCTGCTGCTGTAATACTGTGAATTTCCCCGTTGTAAGACTAATAAAGGATTATCTTCTATTAATTCAATAACCAAAGGACACACTGAGGGTGAGCTAATCAAAATCCATTAAAATGACAGGTAATAATAGATTATGACAGAATTTTTACATCCCTGTCTGTCAAAGTGACAGATAACAAAACACTCTGGTACAACCTCTGCTCCATCCTCCTGTATCTTATTTCTCTAAAGTTTTTTCATGAATATGCCTGTCACTTGGTGAGGTTTTAACTGCAGGATGGAATGATGACATACTGTTTTTGTCACGATCTGAGCATGGGGGGGGGGGGGTGTTCCACCGTGCTCCGTCCCTTTGCCTTTTTTCCTTATTTGTATAATGTTGTATTTTTCAGTTCTAATTCATGTTATTTTATCTTTAGTTGGTTTTCACATATTCTGTATTGTTTCTTAGTTTGACTTATGGCGCCGCGGATGGCAGCCACTGGCTTCTGCTCTCTGATGTTTTTGATAATTTTGTGTGTTTTTTTGGACTTCTGCTCTTCTGTCCGAATCACCTATTCAAGGGAGGAACTACTTTCACTCAGACTACCTCCCAATGCAACTTCTCCGCCAGTTACTGCTGCTGATCTGAAGTTTTTTCAGTCCATCTTAGCTGTGGGAGCAGCGGCTATTGGCGCTGGCCGGAAACGAAGGCGGCGTGGTAAACGTGCCGATGCGTTAGTCAGGCTGAAGAAACGAGGATTTCGCACGCCGCTCCCATCGATCCATCTGGCAAATATCCGCAGTTTGGCGAACAAAATGGATGAACTGCTGCTCCTGACTCACAAAAACCGGGATTTTAGCAGATCTGGCGCCCTTTGTTTCACGGAGTCCTGGCTGAGTGAACACATCCCGGACAGCGCGGTGCGTCTGGACGGATTTCAACTGTTTCGCGCTGATCGCAGCCGAGAATTTTCTGGAAAGACTAAGGGTGGTGGAATCTGCTTCTACATAAACGAAGGTTGGTGTACTGATGTCACAGTGTTGAAGAAGTTTTGTAGCCCTAACCTAGAGTCACTGTTCATAAACTGTAAACCCTTTTATTCACCGCGAGAGTTCTCCTCATTTATTCTGGTCGGAATTTATATCTCGCCTGCTGCTTGTACAACGGAGGCACTGCAGCTCCTCGCTGACCAGATAGCAGAGGTGGAGGAAAAACATCCAGACTCTCTGCTTATCATTCTGGGTGATTTCAATAGAGCTAATCTCACAAATGAGCTTCCTAAATACAGACAGCATATTAAATGTCCCACCAGGGACACAAATACACATGACCACTGTTACACAGTTTTAAGAAATGCCTATCATGCCGTCCCCCGTGCAGCTCTGGGTTTTTCTGACCACTGCCTGCTCCATCTTATTCCAACATACAGACAGAAACTAAAAACTTCCAAGCCTGTTGTAAGGACTGTGAAGAAATGGACTGAGGAATCAAAGCTGAAGTTACAAGCCTGCTTTGACTGCACAGATTGGAGTGTTTTTGAAGCTGCAGCCATTAACCTAAATGAACTCACTGACACTGTGACGTCATACACCTGTTTCTGCGAGGACATGTGTGTGCAGACCAAGACCTTCTGCATATACAACAACAATAAACCCTGGTTCATTCCTAAACTGAAGCAGCTACGTCAGACCAAGGAGGAGGCCTACAGGACTGGTGACTGGACTCTGTACAAGCGGGCCAGAAACATGCTGACGAAGGAGACCAGGCTTGCTAAGAGGAGCTACAGTGTGAAGTTACAAAAAAACTTCTCAGCTAACAACTCTGCTTCTGTCTGGAGAGGCCTACAGAATATCACCAACTACAGGAGACCATCCCCCCACCCTGCGGAAAACCTCCAGCTGGCTAATGACCTAAACAGCTTTTACTGCAGGTTTGAAAAGAACCTACAGTTCTCACCTCCCACCCACACAAAAGGATTATCTGCAGCCCCAGGAACTCCATCCCTCCTCCACTCTGACCTCCCACCAGCACTAATGATCTGTGAAGAGGAGGTGCGCCGGGTCTTTCAGAGAAAAAAGATCAAGAAGGCTGCAGGACCTGATGGTGTGTCTCCGTCCTGCCTGAGAGTCTGCTCCAACGAGTTGGCCCCCATCTTCACCCGGATCTTTAACAGATCACTGGAGCTGCGTGAAGTGCCTTCCTGCTTCAAACGCTCCATCATCATTCCAGTTCCCAAGAAACCCTCTATTACAGGATTAAACGACTACAGACCTGTTGCCCTGACCTCTGTGGTCATGAAATCCTTGGAGAGATTGGTGCTGAACCACCTGAAGGTCATCACAGGCCCCCTGATGGACCCACTGCAGTTTGCCTACCGATCAAACAGGTCAGTGGATGATGCAGTGAATATGGGACTACATTACATCCTGCAACACCTCGACTCCCCAGGGACATACGCCAGGATCCTGTTTGTCGACTTCAGCTCAGCGTTCAACACCATCATCCCAGGCATTCTTCATCAGAAACTCCTCCAGCTCAAGGTGCCCCCCTCCACCTGTCAGTGGATCTCCAGCTTTCTGACTGACAGGTGGCAACAGGTGAAGCTAGGGAGATTTACATCCAGCTCCCGAAAAATTAGTACTGGCGCCCCCCAAGGATGTGTCCTTTCCCCACTGCTCTTCTCCCTCTACTCCAACGACTGCACCTCAGAGGACCCTTCGGTGAAGCTCCTGAAGTTTGCGGACGACACCACAGTCATCGGTTTGATCCGGGATGATGATGAGTCTGCATACAGGCGGGAGGTGGAGCAGCTGATCCTCTGGTGCAGCCAGAACCATCTTGAACTTAACCCAGCCAAAACGGTGGAGATGACTGTGGATTTCAGGCGACACCCCCCTTCATTCCCCCCACTCACCATCCTCAACAGCACAGTGTCCACTGTGGACTCCTTCAAGTTTCTGGGTACCACAATCTCCCGGAACCTGAAGTGGTCCTCCCATATTGACACTGTCCGGAAAAAGGCCCAGCAGAGGTTGTTTTTTCTGCGTCAGCTCAAGAAGTTTGATTTGCCTCAGGAGCTGCTGGTTGTCTTCTACACCGCCATCATCCAATCTGTCCTCTGCTTTTCCATCACTGTCTGGTTTGGATCTGCCACTAAACAGGACAAGACCAGACTGCAGCGGATCATTAAGTCTGCGGAGAGGATCATTGGTACCGACCTACCCTCCATTGAGAACTTATATCGGTCCATAACCAGGAAACGGGCGGGAAACATCTGTGCTGACCCATCACACCCCGGCCACAAACTGTTTGAACTTCTATCTTCTGGTCGTCGTTACAGATCACTGAAGGTCAAAACCACCCGTCACAGGAACAGTTTCTTTCCTCAAGCCATCACTCTGATGAACTCCTAACATTCACCTAGTCCTACCTGTTTGCTGTACTCATGACTTTTCATCCATTATTACATTGCACATAACTCTCACACTGCTTTTTACTTCATTCACATTATATCACTGAATCTGAGTCCACATAGAAATACTGTGTGATTGTATATTTTTTCATATATTTCTGCAAAGTGTGGTTAGTCCGAGTAAATAACTGCATATATTCCTGTATATATTTGCATCCTTTTATAGAAACGTGGACAGACTGTAATTTACTGTACATACTCTGGTTGTCATTGAATCCTTATTTAAATCTTATTTAAATCCTCCACCTGAACAACAAGAGCAAGTTTTTAGCCAAAGTCAAATTCCTTGTATGTGTTGTGCATACTTGGCCAATAAAGCTGATTCTGATTCTGATTCTGATTATTTTCCTGTTTACGTTCATTGTAGTTTTGTTACTTACATGTTTGGGTTTACTTGTCTTTATTTATCATCATCACATTATATTTGTATCTTGCCGATTCCTTTGTTCTCTCTCGGGGTTGCAGCTGTCAGAGGCACTTCTGGGTTTTTTCCCAGTTGTGGGTGGTGCCCCTGTCAAGCTGTCAGCCCTGTCTCCTCTCCTCATGACTCACAGCTGATTGTCATCACCTTCCCCTCTTGCTCGCTTATTTGATCCAAACCTGTCATCACTTCTTATCATTTGTTTCTGGCCTTATTTAAGGGCTGTTATTTTCCTTCCTCATTGCTGAAATCTCAGCTATTGTCTCCACCAGAAACCTGGTCCTGTTCAGGTGTGCTGTGTTTGTAAGTTTGCTTTGTACATCAGTTTAGATTTTCTGTTGGTGCACTGTTTGGGACTTTGTGTTTTTGTCAATAAATATCACAAACTGCAGTCAAGCACATTGGTCTCTCCTCTCTGCCGTTCAGACAATTCACGACAGAAGACTCCGGCCAGTTAGTGACCCAGCTGCTGCAGTTTGTGGATCTTTTTGTTTCTCTCACCTGTGGTTTGGCAATTTCTGGTAGAGGACATGGGCAGAAACAGACCCAGCCAACTTAATATACCAGTGGCAGCGAGGGTAACCTTTTTCTCCTACTCCCCCTCAGCTTTGGTTTTTCACCTGGGGTTTTGTTATGTCTGCCACTCTGGATTTTTCAGCTCTGGGACTGAGTGAGGAGGAGTGTGTGGTGGCGACACTCATTGCCAGCTTTGCCTCAGGGGCTGGAGCCTCCCACTCTCCCGAGGAAGCTTGGAGGTTCATGGACAGTGTGGTCCGGGTGATTGAGACACATCCCAGTCTCTGGAGCTACCCGGGCCTCAAAGTTTTCCTCGCCTCAGTGGTTGACACCCAGCGGAAATTCTGTGGCCAGGCGAGGGACTCCCCTTCGATGCCACTGGGTCTCAAGAAGAAGCGCACCTGGGGCCAAAAGATTTGCTCATCCCCTCTGGAACCCCAGTCCTCACCCATCCACCAGATGGCCCTCGGAGGTTCCAGAGGCACACCATCTGGCCCCGACACTGCAGTCCCGCCTTCTCCTCCCAAACAGTGGCTGACACTATCAGCCAAGGAGCTGGAGGAGCACAGGCAGGTCCAATTAGCTGAGACAGAGCTGCTGCTGGAATACAAGCTGTGGTTCCTCCCGGATTTGGCTCAGGAACTGGAGGAGGTTTCATCAGGGGGCCCAGAGTTGGAGCCCATGAGTAAGCACACCCTGACTCCAGGACCTCCCCCACTTCGTCACGACTCAACATCTGCGCCTCCCGCTTCCCACCGTCACCCTGGAAAATCCCGCCGGAGGAACACCTCCACCTCCTCGTCAGCAGTTTTCCCTTCGTTGAGGCTGAAGACTTCTGCAGCAGCCCTTTCACTTAGTTTTTCCTCTCCAGCTGTCCCGGCAGCCTCCTCCTCTGCTGCTGCTGCCTCTCCCTCCTCCTCAATGATTCCTCTCGCTGCTGAGGGGCCAGTCGCTTCTCCCCCGGCTCCACCCATCGCTGTGCCTGTAGGAGCGGCTCCTCCATGATCCACTGAGGGGCCCACGACTATCGTAGCCATGGAGAGGGGTGACTCAAGACCAGCTGCAGCAGGAAACATCATGCCACAGGAATACAGTCAAGAGGTTTTTCATTCTCTGTCTCCAACATATGAACCACCTTGCCTGATTCTTGGTGGTGAGGCTCAGCCTTTGCAGTCCACTGAATCCTTACCGCCTGCTGCAGCCATTAATTTTTCACCTGCCCTCTCCGTGTCTCCTTGTGTTTTTCCCGAGTGCCCTCCAACTATTGGGTTGAGCCGCCAGACGATGGAGGAGCCTGTGGCTCTGGAGAATCTGGTTCCAGCTCCGCAGCCATGGTCTGGGCAGAGGGAGAGTGCTGCCTGCGATCTGGAGCCTGCACCAATGATTGAGCATCCCCGGGCTTCAGCTGTGTGGGATCCAGTGCCAGCAGGGATCCAACCTCCTGTTGCCACACCGGGCAAGCCACCTGCATGGGTCATTTGGTTGGGGTGTCCAGGAACTGCATCGACCATCATGCCTGCTGCTGGGGCCACCACAGCAGAGTCTGAGCTGGACCTCCAGAGGGCCGGGCCCAAGACGTCATCATCTGGATTGATGGAATCCTGGAAGGCGGTGGAGCTTGAGCTCAGGCAAGTGCTCTTCTTTGTTTTCATTGCTTCCATTTTGGAGAGATCTTGTCTGAATCTTGGTGGGGAGAGCCAAGTTCAGCCGTCAGCTGCACCTGAGCTCACCTCACTGGTCTCCACTGCCGCCGGTGAACCTGACCCTGTGTCTCTGTTCTCCTTGTCTGAGCCTTTCCCCAGGGTCACTGAGGTTTGTCCGGCTTCGACAGAGGTCTCCGTGGGTTCAGTCTGGCCACCAGAGATCTTTGTGGGTCCAGCTCCTCCTGCTGAGGTCTTCGCTGGTGCTCTGTCCCAGCCTGGGGCCTCTGAGGGTGTAGCTTCCCCGTCAGATGAGATCGTCGCGGGTGCTGCGTCCCAGCCTGGGACCTCCGTGGGTACTGCTTCCCTTCTGGTTGAGGTCTTACGGGTGCTCCACCCCAGCCTGGGGCCTCCAAGGGTGCTGCTTTCCCATCAGCTGAGGTCATCGCGGGTGCTCCGTTACAGCCCGGGACCTTTGTGGGTGCAGCTCCTCCTCAGTCCGGGTCCACCATGGGTGCAGCTGTGGTTCAGTCCGGGTCCACTGTGGGTGCAGCTATGCTCAGCCTGTAGCCACCATGGGTGCAGCTTTGTTCCAGCCCGGAGCCACTGCGGGTGCTACTGTGATCCAGTCCGGGGCCACCAAGGGTGCTACAAGGCAGCTCCAGGCCATCGTGGTCCCCTCTCCTCTGCCAGATGCCGTCATGGTCCCCTCTCCTCTGCCCGAGGCCACTGTGGTTCCCCCAGCTCCTCTGTTCTCATCTTCATTGGTCTTCCCCGTGGGGTAGCCGCCTCCTGGGCCACCCCTTCTGCTTAAGTAGCTAAAAAATTCTTGCCGGCCACCTGATGGACTGTGCCATTAGGTTGGGTGGCCCATGTTCTCTGGCAGGCCACCCAACTCTTGCCACCACACCATCTGCCAGGCCTGGGACTTTGGCTGGCCACCTGAACTATCCAGCTCTTTTGTCCAGGGGGCCTAGGTGCCTGGTTCTGCCTGATGTGGATCCTGAGTGGGGTTTTTTTGTTTTTTGTTCCCTCCTTGTCTGGGTTTTGCTGGGGTGTGAGTCATGGGAGTTCTTTTTATTTTCTCTGATTTGTTTCGGTCCCTCCGTGCCTGGGTCCCTCTCCTCCCACTCGGGGCGGGGTTGTTTTCTTGTTTTTTGGTGGGGTGGGTTCTTTGTGTGGGTTGGCCCTTTTTCTTCCTTTGATTTTGGCCTGGGTGTCTGGTATCCACCACTTGAGGAGGGGCTCTGTCACAATCGGAGCACGGGGTGATTCCACTGTGCTCTGTCTGTTTCCCTTTTTTCCTTATTTGTATAATGCTGTATTTTTGAGTTCTAATTCCTGTTTTATCCTTAGTTGGTTTTCACATATTCTGTATTGTCTCTTAGTATGACTTATTTTCCTGTTTACATTCACTGTAGTTTTATTATTTACATGTTTGGGTTTACTTGTCTTTATTTATCATCATCACATTACATTCGTATCTTGCCGATTCCTTTGTTCTCTCTTGGGGTTGCAGCTGTCAGAGGCACTTCTGGATTTCCCCCGGTTGTGGGTGGTGCCCCTGTCAAGCTGTCAGCCCTGCCTCCTCTCCTCATGACTCACAGCTGATTGTCATCATCTTCCCTCCTGCTTGCTCATGTGATCCCAACCTGTCATCACTTCTCATCATTTGTTTCTGGCCTTATTTAAGGGCTGCTATTTTCCTCCCTTGTTGCCAGTCTCTGCTATCATCTCCACCAGAACCCTGGCCCTGTTCAGGTGTGCTATGTTTGTAAGTTTGCTTTGCATAGCCATTTGGATTTTCTGTTGGTGCACTGTTTGGGACTTTATGTTTTTGTCAATAAATATCACAAACTGCAGTCCAGCGCGTGGACCTCTCCTCTCTGCCATTCGGGCAATTCATGACAGTTTTGCATACACTTTGAATCTCATAACAGTTAGTTCTATTACTCTCTTGCCCACTTATAAAAACACACTCACGCTGTCATGAACATGGGAAAATTTTGTCTATCGGGTGTTCAGGGATCTTCCAACATTGTCAATTACTCAGTGAGAAAAACATTCTTCAAAAGATGCAATTGCATTTTTATTATCCACAGACCCCAAATGCCATGAGACAATTCATTTTCAGAAAAGAACAACTCACGTACACGTCCACACAGAATGTGCAAGTCTGTCTAAAGTTTATAACATTAATAATTATGTTTCACTTCTAGACAGTTTTAGTACAATTAATGAGATATCTGCCTCTGAGAGATGCTTGTGGCCTGCCAAGAAAAATGCCACTCTGCGGTCTCACTTCTCATTCTCTGAAGACTGCAGTGCACTGAATTGGGATAAGGGAGAGATTGTTTTGTCTCAGAATGTAAAGGAGTGTCCCCCATTCCCCCTGTGGGCAGAAATATTTCACGGCCTGGTGCTCTCTGTTAGATTTCAGGCTGACATGGACACTGTACATTTCAGTGACAGCATGATATTACTCACTGCTATTATTGTGAACAGGTGCGCTTCTGCTGACACTTTTTGGTGAGGGTGGTGTGAAAACTTTCACTAACTCTGCCCTTTATCCAATTTCCCTTGCTTCTTCAGATGTATGCCAATGCTGAGGTATTTATTCTCCTTCTCTTACCTTCTTTTTGCTTTGGGTTTTGAAACCAATAATCATTTTCAGTGCTTCAGTTTCCTAATTGCTTTTGATTGCTTTGACTTATATCTAATTTACTGGTAGTGTTTTTTTTTTTTGATAATGCAGCTGGCACAGACATACTGTACACAGATTATAACTAAATCTGAAATCACCTTTGGGATATGAACTGACTCTTTTCATGATTAAAGGCCAGTATGTTTAAATACGGTTCTTGAGTATGCAAACATCCAATTTTATGGAGCTAAAATTTACACAAAAGATTATTGATTCCATTCTTGAACATTTGCTGACACTTTATCTTCTCTCCCAGCCTGACAAATCCATCCAAGGCCCCCCAGGTGTCCCTGGCCCAGAAGGCCCGCGTGGGCCCGCTGGAGAAAACGGCAGAGATGGAAGAGACGTATGTTTTTTTCCTCTACATAAGCCATTTTCTTCTTAACATCTGTACAATGACAATCCCTTTATTCATGAATGAGTTTGATTATCGCTGAGGGCATGTTCTTGTGCTTTCATTTATCCCTCCAGGGTCTTCCAGGGTCTCCAGGCAGTCCGGGCGCTCCTGTAAGTATTAAATGGAAAATGATTTACAGAAGGTATACCTGTGGGCTGTTGACGCTTCCTCCCTCTCTCTGAGCTTTTGTTTGTTTGCCGTATGACACCCCAGGGAAATGATTCACCTCATGTTGAAGACAGTTACACAGTTTCAAAACAGCTTTTTCTAATGCAGTATGACTCGGCATTACTTGATTTTTGCCAGTGATAACTAACACTTTGGAGGCCAGTCCTGATGTTTCTTCTGCTGACGGCCCCCGTCAGTAATTTCTGATGAAAAACAGGGGGGCAATAAAAAGAATTTGCATCCTTAGGGTTTATTGTATTTTAACACAAAAGCAGAGAAAAATAATCATATCCAAGACCAAATTGTTCACAACTGACATGAAACACAATATGCTGTCAAAGCCTGTGGGTTACACAACTCAACTATGATAATCATAAAAACCCACATCACTTCCTTCCTTTTTTTTTACATGACACACCAGAATAATAAAACACACACACACACACACACACACACACACACACACACACACACACACACATCTAATGCTAATCTTACACTATCTCTATGAAATGTGAACAGTCTTCTTCTCAGAGATGATGTGTAACTAGGGGACTTTTTTGGTTCCCTTAGGCTGCATTCACACCAAGGTTGTCCAGGGGTCTCGGTTCGATTGGGCGGGGAATGCCGAGAGTTTTTGCACCTTTGTTTGGTTTGGTTTGCATTCACACTGCACTTTACTCAAGCAGACCAAACTGCCTGGACACTGTCACGCAGTTACAACAACTGCTCATCTGGAGCGTTGTAGCTGAAACCACCACTGACCAGGAAGAAAAAAATTTCAGCGAAGAAGAAAAAAATCAGGCTCATCGATTGGCCAGGAATGAAAACCAAAATCCATTCCCTTCAGCCGAGTTGTCTGTCTGCCACAAATGAGACATTTTAACTTTTCTCCTTGGCTTTCTCTGGTAAAATGATTTCTCAGATTTGCCCGGTTGTCTTTGTTGTTATTTTCTACTCAAAATGTTCTACGGTAAATGCCATGTCCTCTTCTCAGACTACATGTTGCTATGGTGACAGAAACACCAAGGGACACTTCCGCCCTTTGGTCAGCTGGATACGCCGTTTGCAGTCACACCGCAAGCGAAGTGTACCTGAGTTCACTTACAAGTGAACCGAGACCCCTGGTTTTCAAGTGGACCAGAGTTTGCTTGTTTGGTGCACACCAGAGTTTGATTGCACATTCAGACTGTAGCAAACGAACCGAACTATCCGCGGAAGCAGACCAGAGTTCCTTTGGTCTGGACCAAACAGTGACAATGTGAACTCACCCTAACTTCCCCTAATATGGCTTTAAATATGACTCCTGACTATTAATGCATCTGAAAAATATTTTGAAAAACTATTATTTCTTAACAATTCAATTCAGTTTTCATATTTTCTATATTTATCTTGTTAGTTTTAATTTGTGGTTATTCTGACTTGACTCAGATGACTGAATCATATTTTAATTTGTAGCACATTCTGGCGAAGCCGAAAGGACAACTAATGTGATGATGCAGCATCCGTCGTCTGTCCGTCCATCCGTCTGTCTGTCCAAATTTCATGGGAATGGCTATTCCCCGAGGATATTTCCCCAATGCTCACTAAACTCACTCACACTGATCCTCAGGTGGGTCTGCATCCAGTTTGAGTTCAGTGCCAAGGGCGTTGTCAAATGGTATTCCTTCTTGGCCATTGACTTTGGCCTTAAAGTGACACTCTCCCAAAAATCTTTTTTTTTCTTCTTTTTAATATGTCTGTAACGTGATTTTTATGACTTACAAGACAAATCAAGAGCGAAATCACTGAAATGTTTCATGTGTCTGTTTTTTTGTTTTAAAGTTTCAGCTAAGCCCTGCCCCCTGAAAAAAGGCAAATTGAAATGGTGTGGTGGGAATAGAACAGACGAGAGGCAACGAGCTGGAAGGGCACAAGGTTTTATTTCTCCAACATACTGAAACACGCTTTGTAGCTCGTGTGAACTACTGTGCTGCTGAGGCATGTGTAACAAGCTCTTTTATACATGTTATACAGACAGAGAGAATGCATGGCACATTAGCATAGTGATTGTCAGTCAATACACATCATTAGCATGACATCAGCTGGGGCCCGGTTGTCCTTTCCGTGCTCAGGGGACGCATAGTTTAACAGTCCAGTCTGATCCCCCCCCCCCCCCGGGGGCTCTTTGTCCGTATGTATATTGCCTTGCCCTTGTGAGTGTAAGAGGATGTCCTCCCGCTGAGACGGGTGTCCACCACAACGGAACGTTTTTGGTAACATAGATATGCAGCTGCTGGCACGTGAGTAGTGTTAAGCCAATCAGGATTCTCTGGCCTAACTGAAGTTAGCCTCTGGCCAGTTAGCATTTTTGGACAGCTGCTTTGGAAACTTGACCCAAATTAACTACTTGAGGATTTAGGTCGCAGATCCACACCATCTGCATGCACCCTCTGGTGGCAAAGATTTTTTCAAGAAAATATTCAGTTTAGATATCACAAATTCCAAAGGCTGTAACTTCAAAGCGGTAAGAGATAATGGCTTACTGTCAATGGGAAAAATGTAGAATATGATCCAAAGTTTAGGATAGGAGTAAATTTATGCATCTAATTTGCATAATGTGATGGCAGCCACATCAGATTACATAACTTTTGGTCAAAGTGGACTTTAGACATATTTACACAAAGGATGGGTTTTTTTTGTCTTTGTTTTTTGTGTGATTTTTTGTTATCTTATCTTCAAAATATATGAACCAGAAAATCAGTAGAATGTAAACAAACTGATAAAAAACATCAGACCTACCACTTGTCACGTGTCGCCATGCGTCCGTGTGCTCGTCCGTGTGCTCTCCCCGGTCCTTATTTTGTCTTCTATCGGTCATTTTTGCTTTCTCTCCCACATCCTGAAACAATCACATTTATTTTCTGATTTGTTCCACCTCAATTTCAGTTAGTTTACCCCGCGGAACCGGTAGTATTGTCCTCTCTGTCACGTGCAGCTTCGTCAATGGCGGACAAAAAGTGTTCCGCTCTGGTCCATCTTGTGCTGACCACAAGGTAAATATTTCCTTTCAAAAGCTTAATAATCCCTTTTAGAATCATAGTTGGCAAAATTTTGAGCAAATGCTTCCTCCCTGTGGAATATATGTTGTGCAATTGTTTATACATCTCTTCTTCTGGACCACGGAAATGATATCAGATTCGACGCGGTTCTGGTTTTGCTGATCTCGGTCCTTCAGTGCAGACCAGTAAGCTATATGTTTCTGCCATCTAGTGATGTGAAATGCTTGGTACATTGGGTTTACATTGTTTTGTTTTTTTTGTTTTTTTTTTCAGACTTTTTGATCAATCATGTGATAGGTGCAGATCTGCGACACCAGCCACAGGAGAGGCAGATCATGTAATCAAATGTAATCCTTAAGGAGATAAACCCTTAAGAACCCAGACCCCTTTCTCCTTCAAGGAAAATTATGGGACCATGGGTTCTTATGGGTTAAGATGGGTTTTACCATTAAACTGCTTTTAAGGACCGATGCAATTTCAGTCCTTATCCTGGGCTACCGTGCATACAACTGGGCATGCCCTTTAACCAGTAAATCTTTTTATCACGATTTATGCTGTTTAACGTAGCGCTAGCCACTATTAGCCTTATGGTATATGGGTTGGGCCTAGTCACCAATTCTGCTATTTGGTGGTGGTGGTGGGGGGGGGGGGGGCTGAAAGGTTTTGTTTGCAGAAAAAAGGGCATAAGATACCATTTTAGACAATGTAGATTTGTTTTTATAGGTGGATTTATAGCCACTGGAGTGCGTCTTTAAGCACATCCTAGATGGGTCTGCATCTAGGCTGCACTTAAGGTCAAGGTCAACAGTCAGGAGATCTGAGTACACTCGGGGTAATTGCATCAGGCTGGATTGAGCTACTCCATCACTGATGGTCTGGTTTAAGATGCTCTTGTAAGAATCTAAAGAAATGTTGCATTACTTCCCCTATACAGTATGTATATGTTGCTAAATTTAGTAGGGTAATTAGTTAATCTAAAAGTTTCGAGTATGTTTAAAAAAAAAAAACTGGCTGCTTATAACAACCCAAATTGCATTCTGTAATTGTGCTGTTTAGTGCAAATACATAAGAGAAACAAACAGAGGGGATGTATTTATAATGTAGCTAAATCAGTAGACGGAAACCAGATTAAAATTATGTGCTAGCTTCAAGATTAATGTTTCATATGACCTATGGGGGCCGGCAGCCCTTAAAACCAGACACCCGTCCGGTGACCGGAACGGCCAACTCCAGGATACAGTCTCTGGAGGAGGCAGCGACATCCCCCCAGCAGTGAGCCCAAGCATGACGTGTTTCCCTGGGATTTGCACAGCAGCTGCAGGGCGGCCACATAAACTGTGAAGGTGGCCCGCCCCTCGCAGGGTGAGCTCCCACGTCCGCGCCTGGTCCGAACGCACCTTGAATCTTTGAAATAATAATTTTTTGGACCAATTAAGTGAATTAAGACAATTCTTCTCTTTTTTTTTTTCTTTTTTACTTGAAGAATCCCATATTCCCTCAAATAGGGAAGAGCTAGCTCACTGAAGCTCACTGACATTTGAACCAGCCAGGCTCTCAAATACTGAATAATCTGTCATTTACAGGCACTGCTTCCTTATCCAGCTCATTTGTTTCCTAAATAACCTTACACAAGCCTTGTCTTCTGTTTGATCTTGTAAACATGGAGAGAAACCCACCTTCCATTGATTAAATGTTGACTGGCTCTGCCTTTTTGTGTCTTAGCAACGGTGCTGGAAGATGCCGGAAGGAGATAAAAATGTTGTATTCTTGTGTCTGTTTCCCAGGGCAGCAAAGGAGAGCCAGGGGAGATTGGTCTTCCTGGACAGAGGGGCCTGCCTGGTCTTCCAGGACCCGCTGTAGGAAACATATTCTGACAAATACAGCATTCTTTTATAAATGTGGGAGTTTTGTCTGTGTGTGCATGTTTGCATGTGCTCCTGGGTTTAATTTCTACCAAAAAAAAAAAGAGAAAGTGTCATCACAAAAGTGTGTGGGATTGTGGGGGTGACAGAAAAGATGCCGTGTTGACTTTACTGTGTGTCTGCAGGGTTCTCCTGGTCCAATGGGTCCCAGAGGGCCTGTAGGAGAGAGAGTGAGTCAACATTTGTTTCCTATCAGAAGCAGTTAGTTATACAAATTTTAACTCTATAGACTCATTTCTTGCTGCTTCTCTTTGTAGGGACTTCCCGGCTTTCCTGGACCTCCAGGTCCTGCTGTAAGTAGAAAGATCTCTTACCAAAGTTTTCAGCATGAAAAGAAATGTCGCTGTATGGTGTCAACAGTGTGACTGTTATTTCTTGTTTGGTCTCCTCTGTCACAGGGCCCAGCAATAGAAGGACCTCCTGTATGTTTACTTCAGTTTCTGGATTGTATTCTGCCATGAAGCTTGATTCATATTTGTTTTATGCCTGCTGATGAGCCACTATGTTACCTGGTGTGTATCTATGTCTGATAGGGACCTCCAGGAAAACCAGGAACTCCAGGAGACGAAGGAAACATTGGGCCTGAGGTCAGAGCATACTTGATTTATACTGTGCCAGTCTTCTTATAAAAATGTTGTGCAGAGTTTGCATGAACACCTTTTTAGGACACTCGGGGCCTGAATAACTGAAGATTTTTGTGTAAGATAAAATGCTCAAAGTGCACGCATGCGCGCGCGCACACACACACACACACACACACACACACACACACACACACACACACACACACACACACACACACAAAAAGCTGAACAAAACTGATTCATTAACACCAGTGCCTTGGATTTTCTTTATAATAAAAAATGTCCCTCGAGTGTATAAATACACTGCAGAGTCAAAGATGCCTTTTCTGGGTATTTATTTACATCTTGGCCAAAAAGGAAAAAAGTCATGTCCCGCGCACAGGTGAGTAACACGAGAAGATTCAAAGTCTCAGAACAGAGTAGAGTTTTAATACAATAGACCAAACAAATAAGCATTGCTTTGAGAATGTTTTGGGAGTCAGCAGTGTTCAAGGCTTCAAGGCTGGGCTAGATCCTTGCTGTCTCATGGGAAAAGTACTGGGTGTAGTGTCATTTATGATTACAGGAGACAGAATGAACGGACAACAAAAAAACAAATCCATAACAGCTGGGCAATGAGGATTGTGTGCTTCCAATGAGCATACTATTGCACGGTGTGAATTTTGTGCCTTTGCCTTAACGAGTATGCAAAATGGGTTATTCTTGCTCCTGCCATAATGTACTGGGTGGAGACAGTGCAAATACGTTTACTGAGCACATGAAAGCTGGTTTATCCAGGGACCCAGCAATTGCTCTGGTTTGAATCTTTTGCTTTCCAAATGCAGGTGCAATTTGCTAGCTAGCTACATAGATTAGCTTATTGTATTTTAAAATACAGTATATTGTACAAGCGTAGCTATAATGAGAAAAATCAGTATTTATATGGGATGCTTTTTTAAATTTTGCATTCACTACTTAATGTTCTCTGTTAATTAACATGTAGTATGACAACAGGACGAAAGTGCCAGTTGTCAATCCACTGCAGTTTGTTGAGTGAAATAAAGACGTGGCAGCTGCTATAACGATTGCATAAATTAAAACAAACAAACAAAAAAACTTGTTGTCTGAGTAGATGGTGATAAAAAGCAAACTTTTCAGACTTTCCTCACATTATTCAGTCCCCTTTGTCATTGCTGCTTGCTGACAAGGAAAACACAAGTTAGATACCACATAAAACAGTAAGGGCGGCGGACCTATTAAAGTTGTCTGTGTTGCCCATGCGCATAGGTACTGCAAATGACTTTTGCAAGCTGTTTTTTTAGACATATTTGATCAGTAAGTGAACTGCAGCCCTATACACTCCATTCATTTCTGAGCAAGACTTGTGGGCCTGAGGCCCGTTTCTCTGATGGCAAACTTCTCTACTAATATTGTGGCATCATCACCAGTCCAGGGATTTTGTGGGTCTTGACTATAAGGTTCCAAAGCATTGGGTTAAATTACTTGTCTTTACTGCAACTCAATAGCGCAACAAATATTTAAGTACATTTCACTGGTGCCATCTGCTGAATGTCAATGTATTTTAACCTGTTTGTGATGTTACTTTTTCAAAGGTATTTTATAAATTTCTACTTTTTTTTATTTTAATAATCACAAAAGTGTCTGGTGTTTTGCAATATTCGTGAAATTATGTTTGATATCAAACATTACAGGGTCCACCTGGACCCAGAGGAGGACCCGGCCTCCCAGGATCCCCTGGTCCTCCTGGTCCTCCAGGACCTGTGGTAAGAAACAGATCAAACCTCAAAACTATCTTTTTTTTTTTTTTGCCGATGTCTACTAACACAATTAACACATTTCATTCAACATGTAAATAAAGAGGAGTCCAAGTGATGAGTCTCGGACAAGCCTCAATTTTGTCATGAAGTGCTTAGAAGTCAAAGTTTTTATTTAGGATTATCAAAATGTAAATTTATAATTTCAAACTGTAATTGTTAGACCGTAATTACTTAAGCTCAAATTGTCAAAAAATTAAATACTATGAGATGTGTTAGTCACTTAATCTGGAGGGATAGCATGTGTGCATGAGTACTGCTACTGAATGAGGTGTTGCTTGGGAAAGGAACAAAACAACACTCGAGGCATGGCACAGCACTTTTCTTCATCTCTGTTGGTAACTAACCAATACTTGTTGACCCACAACAGCTGTTCCAGCTGAAAGGGTTACCATAAAACACATTCATGTATTGTATCTTATTTCATTTTACATTTTTCCTTCATGCAGACATTTGCATGGAATTGCAGATTTTTATTGTCAATCACTGTCTGATATCATTGTGTTTGATACCCATGCTAAAGGTTTTAGAATACCATTTTCTGGTTGATAAAAACAACCCCCCCCATCCTAAGTGGGAGGAGTTCAGTTATCGAAGAGAGGCTCAATGTAGAGCCGCTGCTCCTCCACATCGAAAGGAGCCAGTTGTGATGGTTTGGGCATCTGCTCAGGATGCCTCCTGGACATATCCCACATAAGGTGTTTTGGGAATGTCCTGCTGGGAAGAGACCCACAGGCAGACCCAGGACTGTGCCTGTTCCATACAACCAGGGTTTGACCCCCAAAGTCTGGAATGCTCGATAAGGCTGCACGGTGGCGCAGTGGTTTAGCACTGTGGCAGCACAGTTTTACCCTCGGCCAGGGGATTGTGGGGATCATGAGATCGTGGGTTCGATCCCAGCTCCCGACCAACAGTGAGCTGTGTGGAGTTTGCATGTTCTCCCCGTGTTGCGTGGGTTTACTCCGGGATTTCTCCGGTTTCCTCCCGCATGCCAAAAACATGTAGGTTTAGGGCGCTCGCGCACGCAGCGACCAGCAGCCGGTGGCTTGTCACCAGACTGCAAAACCAAGTCTACCTACGGGTACAAATAAGTAACAAAAAAAAAAAAAAAAAAAAAGTGTGATTGCTCCATACTCTTCTGCAGTATGGAACAATTCCTCAGCTTTGGAACGGGCGATAGACGTAGTCTCAGGAATGGAACAATGCACTAGTGTTGTTGATTTGAAATGATGTGAGTGCAAACTGGTGCAGGTGCCCCACTGACACAGGAGCACAGGGCCATTCCACTTTGAAAGTCACCTGACGCCAAAGGGAGCAGGCCCTATGTCTCCCAGCTGGCCTGGGAATGCCTCGGTAAACCTCCCTGAAGAGCTGGAGGAGGTGGCTGGGTAAAGGGAAGTCTGGGCTTCTCTGCTTAGGCTGTTGCTTCTGTGAACCGGTCCCCCAATAAGTGGCAGATGATGGATGGATGCATGGATTAACGGAAAAAAGAAGAATTTAGAAAATGTTCCATTTATACCAATCCCTACTTCTTTAAATCAATATAGTAACCTTCTGCCTCAGGTATAACACGATACTAATTCTCACTCTCTATTCAGACTCTTTTCTTCTTGTGCCCAGATTTCTCGTTGAAATCACAAGTGTGCAAAGTCATCGCATGCCTCATTTTCTTTTCACACATTCCAACTTGGATTTCTGCAGACATCTAACCCCCACCTGCGGCTGTTTTAGATGTCACTCTGCTGTTGTTTTTAGGGACCACCCGGTGCCAGCATTGAGGGAAGTGGGGAAGCTGTGAGTGTTTTTACTATCTTACATGCAGCCAAATATTTCCTGGATGCATGGCAATTGGAGTGGTGACAGTGAATTTTTGATGAAACTGAGTCACACTGAAGAGGCTCTGCAGCAGCGGGCCTGCTGAATGTCTCTCTGTGCATGTTTGCAGTGTCCTGCTGCTTGTCCCGCCGGACCTCGGGGGCTGCCCGGGCTACCAGGGATGAAGGTGAGGAATGTTGATGAAGCCAGCTCACTAGTTCAGTCTCTGAAAGCCAAACCATACTAAAACAAATAAATTAACTGATTTATGACATTGCAAAGGTGTAGTAAATGTGTGAATTATTACAACACTTGACATTTTTAGATTAATATCCTCTCCAAATTTATTTTGTAAGGTTTTATTCTGCGACTATAGTGATGCTAAATGCTTTTCAGTTGGTTCAGTTTTAGCTGCATACCTATAAAAGATATGGGGAAATGGGGAGACATTCTGATGTGCAAAAAATGTTGAAAATATAATTTTACTAGGGGAAATAAAGGATTGTTTGCACACATTTTAACAGATGACTTTTTACTTGCTCATCGTGGGCAGAGATTAGAAGAGACATGGCAAAGGTTAATACAAAACAAGTGAGAGGCTGTGCAAAGGATTCATCTTCACTGAAAGTAGCAATTTAAACAACTACATTATACTTAGGTGTTATTACACCTATTTTAAGTATACACTTACAATTTGTCTTCATAACATTCCATATTACTCATTATACAGTGGTGTGAAAAAGTGTTTGCCCTCTGCCTGATTTCTCATTCTTTTGTATGTTTGTCACACTTAAATGTTTCAGATCATCAAACAAATTTAAATATTCAACAAAGATAACACAAGTAAAAACAAAATGCAGTTTATAAATGAAAGTGTTTATTATTAAGGGTAAAAAAAAAATCCAAACTTACATGGCCGTGTGTGAAAAAGTGATTGCCCCTTCCCCGTTAAAACACAAATTAACTGCGGTTTATCACATCTTTGGAAAGCTGAGTTCAGTTTCTCTAGCCAAACCCAGGCCTGATTGCTGCCACACCTGTTTTCAATCAAGAAATCACTTAAATAGGACCTGCCTAACAAGTGAAGAAGACCAAAACATCTTCAAAAGCTAGACATCATGCTCTGATCAAAAGAAATTGAAGAACAAATGAGAAACAAAGTAACTGAGATCTATCAGTCTGGAAAAGGTTATAATGTGGAGGTAATAGATCAGGCCAGATGCGACGAGCTGGAAGGGTACAAGGTTTTATTTCCTCCAACAAAAAGTGGAAAAGTGCTTTGTAGCTCGGTGAGCTAGTGCGCTCTGAAGCATGTATAGCAAGCTCTTTTATACACGTTATACAGACAGAGAGAATGTATGGCACATTAGCATAGTGATATACATATCAGTCAATACATATCATTAGCGTGACCAACTGGCGCCCGGATGTGCTCTCCCTCATCCAGGGATGTATACACAACAGTCCATTGTTCTGATTGCCCCCTGGGGCTCGCTGTCCGTATGTAAATTTTCCTCCGTTTCCTCCAGTCCTGCTGAGTGTGAAATAGTGTCAGTCTGCAGTGTGCTGGATCACCACACGGCTCCCCCCAGAACACTCAGAAGGGGCTGTGACACCCCCCCGCCCCCGTCGTTTGGGCTCCAGCTCCAGTAGAACTGTCCTGCTGTAGAGGAGTGTCGGAGGGCATGTCAGTCCATGGGGGGGGGCAGGGGAGGGGTGCAAAAGATAGTGTGCTCCACTCCGAGTTCCAGCACGTTGAACGGCCGTGGATCGTGGGTGCACAGGGCTTGTGCGCGTTGTGCGTAATGGAACAAACCGCCGATTGGCCGACTTTAGGGAGTGAGGTGCGGGAAGAGCGATGTGGTGGAGGAGGGGGAGGGGGTGGGAGAAAGTGAGTGCCGGCCCGGGACGTCAAAGGTGTCTGGGCCGCCCAAAAATTGCGTGTGGATCCGCGATGGTGAGGGACTTTCCCGGTAAACCTGGCGGTGATCCGCAGTGGCTGTGAAAAAATTAAGTCTCTGACTCCTCTTGCGGCTCAGTCCTGAGAGGTTGTGGGGAAGGCAAACGGCCAAATTCCCCGAGAATGCATAGCGGCTGTGAAAACAAAAACAAAAACAAAAAAAAAAAAATGAAGCTGTGTGAGGGACTTGGTGTTTTGGCTTTAGGTGCGGAAGCAGCCCTAAAGTCATCGGGGAAAGCAATCGGTTAAATTCCCGTTGTGCACTGTGGCTGAGAAACCCATACAAAGTCCCGTGTGTAGGCTGCATGTCTGCTTCAGGTGTGTGAGCAGCCCTCAAGGTTCCGAGGATGGCGATCGGCCGTGTTTCTTGGGCATGTGCAGCGGCGGAAGACAATGTATAAGTCTGGAGCTGGTTTGTCCCTGGTGCATAGCGCGCGCTTGGCGCAGTGACCACATAGCTGGAAATTGCGCTGTCCTCGTAATCCTGCAGTGTGCACACGGGGCTTCTGTGCGCAGAAAGTCCGCTGTCGGGAGGTGAGTCAGAGTCGGGGAGCTTGGTGGAAATAAACGCAGATGGCGCCGATGATCTTCCCCGTTCAGGCTGCTTCCTTTGGTTCACTCATGTCACCGTTCATGGTGCATGTCGGTCCCAGCACTGCCCACTCCGGAGAGCGCGCTCCGGTGTGGATGAAGAGGATGCAGGCGTTCTATGGTCCTCTGGAATCCACAGCGCAGTGAAAGGGAGTAGACGGTCATTCTCTCTCGTCAGGTCACCAGTGTGGAGAAAATGGCATAGTCGAGCGACACATCATGCACGTCCAGGGTCACCAATGTGGAGGTAATAGATCAGGCGAGATGTGACGAGCTGGAAGGGTACAAGGTTTTATTTCCTCCAACATACTGAAACACGCTTTGTAGCTCGGTGAGCTACTGCGCTCTGAGGCATGTATAGCAAGCTCTTTTATACAAATTATACAGACAGAGAGAATGCATGGCACATTAGCATAGTGATATACATATCAGTCAATACATATCATTAGCGTGACCAACTGGCACCCGGATGTCCTGTCCCTCATCCAGGGATGTATACACAACAGTCCATTGTTCTGATTGCCCCCTGGGGCTCTTTGTCCATATGTAAATTGACCTCCGTTTCCTCCAGCCCTGCTCAGTGTGAAATAGTGTCAGTCTGCAGTGTGCTGGGTCACCACAATAAAGCCATTTCTAAAGCTTTGGGACTCCAGTGAACCATAGTGAAAGCTATTATCCACAAATAGCAAAAACATGGAACAGTGCTGAACCTTCCCAGGAGTGGCCGGCTGACCAAAATTACCCCAAGAGTGCAGCGATGACTCATCCAAGAGGTCACAAAAGACCCCACAACAACATCCAAAAAACTGCGGGCCTCACTTGCCTCAGTTAAGCTCAGTGTTCATGACTCCACCATAAGAAAGAGACTGGGCAAAAATGGCTTTCATGGCAGAGTTCCAAGACAAAAACAATGCTGTGCAAAAAGAACATAAAGGCTCATCTCAGTTTTGCCAGAAAACATCTTGATGATCTCCAAGACTTTTGGGAAAATACTCTGTGGACTGACGAGACAAAAGTTGAACTTTTTAGAAGGTGTGTGTTCCATTACATCTGGTGTAAAAGTAACACAGCATTTCAGAAAAGGAACATAATACCAACATTAAAATATGGTGGTGGTAGTGTGATGGTCTGGGGCTGTTTTGCTGCTTCAGGACCTGGAAGACTTACTGTGGTAAATGGAACCATGAATTCTGCTGTCTACCAAAAATTCCTGAAGGAGAATGTCCGACCATCTGTTTGTGACCTCAAGCTGAAGTGCACTTGGGTTCTGCAGCAGGACAATGATCCAAAACACACCAGCAAGTCCACCTCTGAATGGCTTAAGAAAAACAAAATGAAGACTTTGGAGTGGCCTAGTCAAAGTGCTGACCTGAATCTGATTGAGATGCTGTGGCATGACCTTAAAAAGGTGGTTTATGTTCGAAAACCCTCCATTAAAGCTGAATTACAACAATTTCTCAAAGATAAGTGGAACAAAATTTCTCCACAGCACTGTAAAAGACTCATTGCCAGTTATCGCAAATGCTTGATTGCAGTTGTTGCTGTTCAGCATGGCCCAACCATTTATTAGGTTTAGGGGGCAATCACTTTTTCACACAGGGCCATGTAGGTGTGGATTTTTTTCCCTTAATAATAAACACCTTCCTTAAAAAACATTTTGTGTTTATTTGTGTTATCTTTGCCTAATATTTAATTTTTTTTGATGATCTAAAACATTTAAGATTGACAAACATAAAAAAATGAGAAATCAGAAGGGGGCAAACACTTTTTCACACCACGGTAAATTATATCGTTCCAGCTTACTTATATGATAACAATAAATACAACAAACCATTATCTGGATATCCCATTATCACAATGCTGCAAAACCTGTCGTGACTATATTCAGTACCAATATGGGGCCTAAATTTGCTGTCAAAATGTTAGTCGTGAGCACTCTAGCAAATTATAGCTCTGTGAGTAGAACCTGAATGCTAGCAAGCTTGCTCTGTATGTGGGAGAACCAGAACTCATTGGAATGGACCTCTTACACAATGTAGAGTGATGTACTTCCGCATTGTGGTCCTCCTGTAGCTCTGGTTCTGCTTCCATTATATTTCCCCATTCCCTGGTGCTTTCTCGTCAATCAATCAATTTTATCACTTTCACTTATCATTGTACATATTGGAAATAGTGTGCAGGCAGATCATTTTTTCTTTATAAAGTTCATGTTTCACATTTTGATTGTTTTTGTAACCCTACTGAGCTGTTTAACAGTTCACCCAGCTAGCTTAGCATAGCACAGCAATCATCTTGTTTATGTCTGCATCATTCCAAATACCACTGCATGGGCTGTAATAGACCGCTGTAATGGACATGTATTGTGCAAAGTCTTTACACGAGCTCATTCACGTTCATTTGAGTCCATACAGTGTTATTAGGAGTAAGTCAACATTTATTACAAGAATAAATAACATTATTACCTCCGCCAAGGAGGTAATGTTTTTACCGGGGTTTGTTTGTTTGTTTGTCTGTTACCAACATAACTCAAAAAGTTATGAACGGATTTTGACTAAATTTTCTGGACAAGTCCCAAATGGGACAAGGAAGAAATGATTAGATTTTGGGAGTGATCCAGATCACCGTCTGGATCCAGGAATTTTTTAAAGGATTCTTTATCATTGCGAGATAGGGCCATTTTTAGCATATGTGTATATAATTCTACAATAAATGGTCAGGACGCTTGCCAAAAAAAATACAGGATAAGATCCCAATAGGTTCTACGAAATATCAAAGACTGAGCCCGATCCTGCAAAAAAGCCGGATACTGTGATCCAGAACAGGAAATAATAGGGGAT